>OY856409.1:1018156425-1019503925 GCA_963693085.1 Alisma plantago-aquatica | reverse complement strand
ATTTTCAATAGAAGTGTCAACTGTACCCTACCTATTATGCTTGCTTAGGCCCTTACTTGAGCGGTGCCCCCGTTGCTTGGTTTGTTTGGCTATGCCACTTCCTGGTGTCCGACCTCCGCCACGGGTTATGGGAGAGGGAGGGAGAATTCTTTCTCTCTTAATCCCATATATACATACATATATATATATATCTATATATTCATATATATATGCATACATATATATATATATATATATATATATATATATATATATATATATATAGTGCGTTTTCATTGCCCGTGCGGGTACTGTAGCGTGGCTACCCGTTTAAGAAGACGCGGTGGCAGTATCGTAAATAATCCAAAAAAAAATCAAGGGCGTGCGACTTACAGAAGAATCACATTCCCGACTGATTCTCCGCCAGAGATTCCCAAAATCCGCCGTCTTCCCGCTCCAGAACTCCCGAATTCATCCGCATTCCCAAAATCCCCAACCCCAACAGCCGAATTCTTCGGCCTCTGGTCTGTACTTGCACTGCTGTGTGTGGAGTTCTTCTCCGTTGCAGCATTCACCGCAGTTTCTGCTGCAACTGCATTTGCCAGTCTCTGCCGCTGAGATCAAAATGGGGAAAACAAAGGTAAAAGCAAAGAAGGCGATAGGAAAGGGAAGTACAAAAATAACGAAAAGTGAAGATTTGTTGACCAAGCACTATGAAGATTTGTCCAAAATGGTAGAAGAAGTAGCTACAACCATACTGTAAGGAGATGAAATGGGGAAGAGTATTGAAGAGCACAACAAACATGCTATGCCGAGAAAAGATAAGAAAGTTAAGAAGAAGAAATACAACGTCGAGACAACTGACACTCTCTAGAAGACTGCTGGAGATGACAACACATCAGGGGAGAAACCAGCCGATGAGGTTACTGAGATACAATTGGATGCAATGCATGAAAAGACTGAAGAGTCAGAAACTGACAACACATCAGGGGAGAAACCAGCTGATGAGGTTACTGATATACAATTGGATGTAGTGCATGAAGAGATTGAAGAGCCAGAAACTGAAAACAAAACTGGGGAGAAACAAGTCCATGACGTTACTGACAAATAATTGGCTGTAGTGCAAGAAGAGACTGAAGAGCAAGACACAGAAGATGCTGAAGAAGTTGAACAGGATGAAGCAGAAGATCGCAAAAGAAACCAGAATAAGACTTTGGAACAAAAAACCAAGCAAAAAGGAAAAGCAAAATTGCAGAAGAAGGTAATATTGATTATTTTTACACTTATATACAAATGTAATTATCCTGAAACGGTGCTGACAATAGACTAACTTTGATCACAGTAATTATCCTGGAAAGTAACCTTGATCCGATAAAAGTAACTAGATGAATCAACAAGTAACTATATCGACATGAAAGTAACTATGTGGTTCAAAAAGTAACTGTTATACATCAAACACTAACTTTGATCCAAGGAACGTAACTAAAGTAACTGGAAAGTAACCTTGATCCGATAAAAGTAACTAGATGAAACAAAAAAGTAACTATATCGACATGAAAGTAACTCTCTGGATCAAAAAGTAACTGTTATACATCAAACAGTAACTTTGATCCAAGGAACACAACTAAAGTAACTGGAAAGTAACCTTGATCCGATAAAAGTAACTAGATGAATCAACAAGTAACTATATCGACATGAAAGTAACTATGTGGTTCAAAAAGTAACTATTATACATCAAACAGTAACTTTGATCCAAGGAACGTAACTAAAGTAACTGGAAAGTAACCTTGATCCGATAAAAGTAACTAGATGAAACAAAAAAGTAACTATATCGACATGAAAGTAACTCTCTGGATCAAAAAGTAACTGTTATACATCAAATAGTAACTTTGATCCAAGGAATGCAACTAAAGTAACTGGAAAGTAACCTTGATCCAATAAAAGTAACTAGATGAATCAACAAGTAACTATATCGACATGAAAGTAACTATGTGGTTCAAAGAGTAACTGCTACAGATCAAACAATAACTTTGATCCAAGAAAGCTAAACCGCATTTGCAAATGTGATACTGTACTATGTAACTCTGAATAATTAATAGTAACTCTGAAAGTTAAAAAGTAACTACCTGAAAACAAGAGTAGGTGTAACGGATAGAAAATAACATGTTGAACTGAAAAAGTAACACTGAAATCTAAAAAGTAACTAGACAAATTAACACAAACTTTTTCATATATATGCAGGTACATGAAAGCTTTTCCATAGATGCTACATAAAAGGTTACAACATCATACAAAACAGCATGTCGTATAGCACTGATCAAATGAGGATGATGAAGTCAACTGCATTTGCAAATCTGATAGCCATGCCTCATCTTACTGTAGATGTAACTCTTTTAGAAGATCTGATAGAGAGATATGTGGAAGACGACAAGTTCATGTTAGCACCAGGTTTTGAGGCGAGGATGACTGTAGAAGATGTAGGAGTGATACTAGGTTTGCCTAGTAAAGGTATTGATATAGTTCCACGAAAGCAATCACAGATTGTAAGAAAAATATGGGAGGATTTTGCTAAAGCAACAAGAGGAAAAGATATAGTTGGTGAAAGTAGTAAGAAAATAAAAGAGAATGATGTGTTACACAAGGAGAACTTGAGTAAACTCTGGCAGGAATTTGCAAATAATGACTCTGAAGAAAACTACCAAAATATGTGTCGTGCATGGATGTTGCCCTTGTTAGCAACATTCCTTTTACCAGACACTAGCTATTGTGCCCCTATTTACCTTCTACATTATTTGGATGATGTAACTGCTACAGGGTAGTTAAACTGGGCAAAATTAGTGCACGGGAGCATATTCAAGAAAATGAAAGTTATAAGTGAGAATATAAGGATGAGGAGAAGAGGGGAAACAAGCAAAAGAACACTCTACACAAGTGGATGTGTAATGTGCTTGTGTGTAAGTGACACATTTCATAGTTACTTTGGTTACATTAAACATCCATATATGAACATTTAAAACACTGATTTATACTTTTCTTGTCAACACAGGTCTGTGCTTATGAGTTAACAGGGATAGCAGAGCCTACATTCTTTGAAGCAAAACCACGAATAAAAAGATGGGCAACTCCTGTTAAGATGGTGAAAGATTTGAAAAGTTTGGACAATGACAATGTAAGAATTAGTGTGGGTAAAGTGAAAATAAATATGCCAAATAATATAAAAGCTTTATAATAAATTGATAACTTTTGTGCACAGGTTTCTGCAGTGTTGAAGAAGGATGACAATGATGATTGGGAAGCTACAAAGGCAGTGAAACATTTGCCTTATTATCTCGCAGCAAATAAAGCCAAGAGCAAGGTAGTTAGTAAGAAGATACTTACATCATATAACACAAGCAGAGAAGTCTCAGGAAGCTTGGAGAATAGAATATTGATCCTTGAGGACGAGCTGAGACTGCAGAAGGAAACATGCAACCGAATTGCACTAGAAGCTTTTACTGCTCTAAGAGTAGAAAACGAGCAGTTGAAGAGAAGACTTGAGGAAGTTGAATCTGAAAATAAATTGCTAAGGATCCAAGCTGACAATTACAAGTGTTCACAATCTGCAGCTACACCAACTCCCAATTTCATTGAGAATGAAAGTTGGCATTCATGTGATCTGAAGAAAAAGTTGTTGGAAATGGACCAACATGGACCTACACAAGAAAGACCAAGATTGAGCAAACTTAAACTAAGGAGAAAGTTAGTGGAGAAAATGACAAAAAATGTACCACACGATTCAAAGAAAGTAGAAGAAGTTCCATCTAAAGAAACCAAAGAACCAGCACAACATGAAATGGAAAAAGATCCATCTAAAGAAGATCCAACTAAAGAAAAAACACAGAAGAAAAAGAACAACTAGCAGATAAAACAGAGCTCACAAAAGATGGAATGGAAAGCATAATGATGGATATAGACAATGAAGTTGGAGTGAATGAGAAGTATGTAAATTTTGGTGAAGTTGAGATGAAAACAACTAAAATGTTGAGAAAGAGGAAGGGGAAGATGCAGACGGTCATTGGGAGCATAGAGGAAAATATCAAGATAAGGAGGCATGCACAGGTAAAATTTGTTTAGTAATGGTGCTTGTTCCATCAATGAAGCAACAGTCTGAACTAAAAAGTAGAATATGTCATCCATAAAGTAACTATGTTAATATAAAAAGTAACTATGATAATGATAGAGTAATATTATGGAATGTAAAGCAATTTTATGGACTAAACAGTAGAGTAACTGCAATAAAATATGTCTTTTACATAGACTACTAACCAAAATTTATACTTCAAAAATAGAAAAAGAATTCGACATTCATAGGATTCGAGCAATTTAGACCAAAGGAGATGCAAGAGGATGTGAAAGAATTTATTGACAACATTGATGAAGTGTAAGTAGATACTTTTTAAAGTTCTATCAGTCACATGTTTATTATGAATTACTTGATCAATCCATAAATTTCTGTCTCACATCTTCAGAGTGAATTCTTTTGAAAAAAAACATAAAAATGCACAGGTCAAGAAGAGAATGGATTTTTGGAAAGGACGCATGGTGCACGGGAAAGGACTTATCAGCTCTGTTGTTTAAGGATAAGATGATGCAGTCACCTGTAAGTAATGGAATATTAAACATTTATTACGAAATTATAGATTGCTAATTGATGCTTGTGCATTTTCAGATAATGGATTGCTTTGTACAAATGTTGAAAGAGACAACAAGCAAAAAGAGGAAGAAGGGACTGCTTTCATGGCATTGCTTAAGCACTTATGTTCCGGTAAGACAAATAGGCTATCACACTAGATTACATTTATCACAAAAAGGCCACTAAAGCTTGCAGAAAAGTAATTCACAAATTTGTTTTTACAGCAAAAGCTAAACATGATGGCGAATGAGATAACAATCAAAGAGATTGATATGCTGCAACCACTCTTCAATGTACCTGACAAGGAATTCATGACAATGGACTCCGTGTTTACAATACTTAACAATGACAATCACTGGCATTTGCTAGAAGCAAGTTTTAGGGATGGGGTGCACAGGTCTTATAACTCAATGTCAGGAAGTTTAAAATCTGAGAGAGAAGTGAATAGATGGGTAAGGAAAAAAAAAGAAAAACTATTAGAAAACAGTTGAATGAACTAGTATAGGTTACATTATACTTATGAATGTTATGTTGTGCATGTAGGTGGGGTTCGTTCATGAATTCTTCAGGGGGGTGCCTGAGCGTGGAAGTCAAATGTCTCAATGGCCAATAGAGTACCCTGATTGCCCCCAGCAAGAAGATGATGATATTGACTGTGGAGTCTATGTTATGAAATATCTGGAATGCTTAGTGAATGGGAAGGAAATGAACTTCACAAGAAAAGACATCCCTGCAATAAGGGCAGCGATCTTCCAAACAATGATGAAGAAGGGGAGACTGCAGCCAGTTGAAGAACATACTAGAGATCAACAAGAGAGCAAAGAAGGAGCAGGTGACAAGCATAACAAAGAAAAAGAAGAAGATGTTGTGCCAAGTCTGAATGCTTGGCTCAAGTCAGATTAAAACGAACTCTTAGACATATGTAAATGGTTATGGTTATGGTTATGGTTATGTTTTGTAAATGGTTAACTGAAGTAAACTCTGCAACCAGTACTATATGCAAATGGTTATGGTTATGTTTTGTTAATTTTTGTTTGACATTTGAGCCTACGGGTTCATTAGTTATATGTGTATATGGTTATGGAATGCAAGGCTTATGTTACAGAATCTGAAGTAAACTCTGTAAAGTTGTTTTAATGATAATTACTGTGATCAGCAGGTTCTCATTGCATGAGTGTAGTAACTATCTTCTGAACTTAAAAGTAAATATGTATCCTGAAAAGTAACTTTGATCCAAGAAAAGTAACTAGATGAACTAACAAGTAACTATATCGACATGAAAGTAACTCTCTGGATCAAAAAGTAACTCGTTAAACAAAAAAGTAATTTCTGTGATGTATAACGTAACTCTCTGGATGAAAAAGTAACTCGTTAGACAAAAAAGTAATTTCTGTGATGTATAACGTAACCTCTGGATCAAAAAGTAACTCGTTAAACAAAAAAGTAATTTCTGTGATGTATAACGTAACTCTCTGGATCAAAAAGTAACTCGTTTGACAAAAAAGTAATTTCAGTGATGTATAACGTAACTCTCTGGATGAAAAAGTAACTCGTTTGACAAAGAAGTAACCTGTGAGATGTATGACGTAACTCTCTAGATGAAAAAGTATCTCGTTTGACAAAGAAGTAACCTGTGTGATGTATAATGTAACTTATTGAATCGGGAAAGTAACTCGTCCAGCAAAAAAGTAACTAAAAAGTAAATATGTAAAACAAAAAGCCCTTTCATCCAGTGCTCTCATTTCTTTGCAGCACCAACAAGAACAACCTACCTTCTTCAAAGCCAAATTCTTCACAAACTACCTTCTTCACAGCCTACCATGGAGCCTTTCATCCAGCCCATCGACTACACCATTGACGACAAGACAATAGAAACCATTCAACTTCCTATAGAATGGAACCATCTCCATTTACACATCAATCCAGGCAAGACCACCTTCCTAATCGGAAACCAGTCTTTCCAGATCACCCTTATGCAGAACAAAAACGGGTCACTTTCAACTGCTAAGGGCTGGAAAAGGATGATCACACAGCTCAGTCTTCGCAAAGGTTGGATCATCTACCTCAAGCCAACTGATCACCAGACCATCACAATATGGATCACAGATAAGTACTTAGAAACACCAACTGAGCTTATTCCACTCTTCAAAATTCCTGGAGACGAAGTATACTCTGGATCGGAGGACTCTGCAGATCAGCTCTTCGTTAGGGACATATACCAAGCAGCACTGGGATCCGCTGTGAATCCCATTCAGGTTGACTCATCTACAACATCAGACAACTCAACATCTACATCTGCAGGAGACACTACTTCTTCTTCTGTCCAGCATTCCGTTCACAAATAGAAGTTTGAATGCATGAAAGAATAGTAACTTTGATGTTCAACAAAGTAACCTTCGCAGAAGGCAGATCATCTGTTTATGATTATGGTTTGTTACTTTTTGTTTGACATTAGAACATATGGGTTCATCAGTTCTGTGGGTATATAATTATGTTTTGTTGCTTTGTGTTTTGCATTTGGACACTATCAGTTTGATATTAGTTGAATGTTCGTATAACTTTAGCTGGCTGTTGTTGTTATGTTGTGTTTGGCATTTGGACACTCAGTTATAGTACATCAGTAACTCTGTGTTACAAAAAGTAACTGCTACACATCAAACAGTAATTTTGATTCAAGAAAGGTAACTATATGAACTAACAAATAACTATATCGACATGAAAGTAACTCTGTGGTTCAAAGAATAACTGCTGCAGAACAAATAGTAACTTTGATCCAAGAAGAGTAACTAGATGAACTAACAAGTAACTATATCGACATGAAAGTAACTCTGTGGTTCAAAAAGTAACTGGTACAGATCAAACAGTAACTTTGATCCAAGAAGAGTAACTAGATGAACTAACAAGTAATTATATCGACATGAAAGTAACTCTGTGGTTCAAAGAGTAACTGCTACA
Source organism: Alisma plantago-aquatica (assembly GCA_963693085.1). NCBI lineage: Eukaryota > Viridiplantae > Streptophyta > Magnoliopsida > Alismatales > Alismataceae > Alisma > Alisma plantago-aquatica. Next base: position 1,019,496,319 of record OY856409.1, on the reverse strand, counting down.
GATCAAATCTCCCAGATATGCCCGTTCTCCAGTGCGGTCGTGGTATTATCAAGGATGAAGATAATAAAGATTCACATTTCTATTTATAAAATAATTCAATTACATCAGAATCAGGGAAGTAACTGGTGCACACAAAACGTAACCGGTGCACACAAAAAGTAACTGGTGCACACAAAAAGTAACTGGTGCACACAAAACGTAACTGGTGCACACAAAAAGTAACTGGTGCACACAAAAAGTAACTGGTGCACACAAAACGTAACTGGTGCACACAAAACGTTTGATTTAGATACAAATAGTAACCCTGAGCTGCAAAAAGTAACCTTCCAAAATACAAGTAAGTTATTGATTTAGGAATAACATATCACACAACAAACAAATTTTGGATGATCTTTATAAAAGATTTAAATTGGATACAATTGAAGCTACACAGTACATCTTGGCCATTGCAATTACATCAGAATTTGACATGTCTCACCCACTAAACAATTGGGTACCATTATATTCAAATATCAATTACAACTGTCACACAGTACATCTTGGCCATTACAATTACATCAGAATTTGACATGACTCACACACTAAACAATTGGATACCATTATAGTAAAACTACTGAATAAATCAACTTCAATAATAACATTGTCAGCAGTAGCAGAAAATTCGCAGCTTCATGAAGCACAACAGGAAGACCACAGCAGACCACATCAGCAGTAGCATCAAATCTGCAACTTCAGTAAGCCATACGACCCACAACAAACCACATAAGCTGAATTCAAACACACACATATTTCTTTAATGGGCAGTTTCTGCTGTCATGGTTAACACCATATTGTAAACAATTCTTGCACTGTCTCGCTTTAGATAGATAAATTTCAACTCCAGATTTAATCCGCACATCAGTAGATTTAGGTCTACCTTTAGTTTTACAGACACTGGGAATATGGACCTTGACAGCAGAAGAAGAAGCTGTATTCGAACCAGTTACACCAACATCATCAACATCTAATTCCAACAGCTCCTTTCGCAAAGCAATGAGTTTTTCAAGACACATATCTATAGCGTTGTTCCTACACGCTATATTAACAATTGAATTGCAAGCAGATACCAACTGCAGTCTCTTCCAAGTGGATAGCTGCATGATAGATGATTTGCTGAAAATCAAAGGATGATCTCTATATCCTTTAGTCCACCTCTTCAGTATATATGGCTCAGGAAGATTGCAAAAATCACGACTCTTTAGATAAGCAAGTATGTGTCTACATGGAATTCCTTTGAATTCTAACATGAAACAATTGCATGATACCATACCAGTGGATGAGTCTTTCTTCAAAAGATGAGGAGAACAAGAACCACCAAGACGATATACCTCAAACTCAACATCATCAGAAGTTTGTTTTACATTATATACCATACTTTGAAGAACTTCAGCTTGAAAGATCTTAAAAATTGCCTTGGTGTATATACCTCTCATTTGCTCCTCCAAAGGCCATACTGATGACAAAGGAAGATTGCTGTAATCATCATCGAAATCTTTGAAATTTTCAATCTCCCGCACATGAGAGTAGGCAGTCTCTAAGCAACATACAAGTTCAAAAAGCGTTTTCCTACTGTTGACATGACTTCGAATGAAAGCATTCAAGCTCTCACTTCTTTGTGTTGTCCTCATACCAGCAAAGAAAGAATCCTGCATAAAACATGGGACCCAATCCCACCGCATAGCATACATATCAGAAAGCCAACTAATATGTAATAGGTCATTCTCTTCAACTACATAATTCCACATCTCTTCAAATGTGTCTATATCGTATGTATTCCATACACAATCATTCAAAGAGCTAATAATCCGATCCTTGTTTGGAACACCGCCAAGCTTAGATGGAAGCTTTTGTAGGATGTGCCAGCTGCAGAAATGATGCTTACAGTTTGGAAAAACAGTAATGATAGCAGCATTCATAGCCGGGTCTTGGTAAGTTATAATGGAAACCGGCTCTTTGCCAAAACAAAGTAAGTATTGCTTGAAAACCCAAAGAAAAGAGTCATACTTCTCATCAACCAACAGAGCTGAAGCAAACAACACCGTCTTGTGATGGTGATCCACACCACCAAACATTCCAAAAACCATGGAATACTTGTTGGTACGGTAAGTGGTGTCAAATACAATAGCATCTCCAAATAATGCACAATCATCAACAGAAACCGGATCAGACCAAAACAAATGTGTCAAGCAACCATTAGAATCATTTTGATAAGAGTAAACGAATTTAGAATCTAAAACCTTCAAGCTTGCAAAACGATCCAAAACCATGTCCACATCATATAAAGATGACTCCTTCCTCTTTCTACTGAGATGTCCATGAGCTTGTCTACTTGTAAATGTCAAGTTTTCATAACCACCAGACTCTGTTGCTATCAATGCAAGTTGTCTGGAGACAGGTATATTTGCTTGACTCATAGAAAAAAGCATCTCTTTTTGAGTTTGGTCAAGAGATGAATTACACTTCAAGTACCACAAGTGAGAATCATCGACAAGATCATGATTGTGTTCATCAACAAAAGCAGTAACAAACCATACAGATAAAGACTTATCTAATGTAAATCGGATCATTGCTTTACAACCACACCTTTTCATAGAACGCTTGTGCTTCTTAGATAAATTCTCATGCAACTCACCAATATTGTCACAAACAGGACTAAGAAGACCTTTGGATCTCTTAGAAGAACTACTCTGACCTTGATTATCACATACCAAATATTTAGCAAGTAAGATCTTAGTACCTCGTTCATAACGATTATCATCTTTCCTAACATTAAACCCAATCAAACCAGCATACCTATAGTAAAATGATATTGCATCATCTAAACTTCCAAATTGTAATCCAACTCTACGGACATCAACTGAGGACACAGTATCAGCAGCAACAGATGAAGAAGAATGAACATTATCATCGTCAATGTCAATAATAGCATTAGCAGCATCAGTATCAAGACTAGCATCCATTACAGAGATCGAAAAGTAACTCTGTAAACAAAAAAGTAACTATAAAAATGACTAATACAGCACGAAAAATAACTAAGACAAACATATCATAGAAGGGATTATACTTAGTAGATAATCAACTGCTCAACACAGAATTTGGTATTCAGTTTGTAAACAATAATTAAAAAACACACCTACTTCTTCAATGTGGGTTGCGTTGCTGGTCAGCTACTGGCGGAGCAAGGCAGTTTCTGGCTTCGAATACTTTTACCCCTGTCCTGCTTCTTGATGGAGCCGACTAGTCGATTGCCAGAAACATCCACAAACTCGAGCACCTTGACACACCAGACCACAGCCACACTACCGGATGTTCAATGAATGTGATTACCTCCAAGGATAGTCATAGGTTGGAACGGCGTGTAAGATGGATTTGTGATGAAGACCGTAAGTGGAGATAGGTGGAGGTCGGAGATAGACGGAGCCAGGACTACAGATTCTTTTTCCATATCCCAAGATAATAGGCACCTTTCTTGAGTCTTTTTCCATATCCAACACAATGAAGTCAGTAGGGAAGAATGCAAAGGTTTCATCATCAAGTCTCACCAACACATCATCAAAATGCCCTCTAGGCATTTTCATAGACCGGTCAGCCAATTGCAAAGTGCAGTGGGCTGGAACCAATTCTCCCATATGCAGTTCAGCAAACACATCATACGACATTAGATGCACACTAGAACCCAAGTCAAGAAGAGCTTGGTCTATGCGGTGTCCTCCAATGTAGCAAGAGATGAAAGGAGTTCCAAGATCTTTCCTTTTCATTGGCATTGTGTGTTGTAGAATTCAGCTCACTTGCTCAATGAGCTTGACTTTCCTTGGTGCTCTTCCCATTGTTTTCCTCTTGAATGTGCACAAATCTTTCAAAAACTTGGCATAAGACAAGATCTTCTTGAATTCATCAAGCAATGGGATATTGATCTTCACCTACTTAAAATTTTCCATGATGTCTACAGTGTGCTTTTTCTTCCTCTTTTCAATGGATGGTTCCTCTAGTGCATCTGGGAAGGGCGGGAGTTGTGCTCCCAATTGGCTCAAATCAACATAATCATCAATAAATATCACATGAATCACAATATCATCTCTTTGCATCATAATATCAACCTGGGTACCTGTCATAGTATCCTCAACCTGAATCTCAGTATCACCATCTCTGATCACAATATCAACTTTGTCATCACTAGATGCACTAGCAACAGAAGTGTCCCGTGGCTACTCCAAGGTCCTACCATTTCTCAAAACTATCACTGCCTTCACTTTCTCATGGGTGGTAGAAGAAGAAGCTGGTGGTGGCAGTTGTGGTTGTTGAGGTAGTGGTGGAGGTCTTGGATGTAGGGAATTTGGGTTTTGGAGAATGAATGGTGGTTGAGATTGTAGTTGTTGTGGTGGTTGTGGATGGGGGTGATATTATCGAGGGGGTTGGTGGTATGAGTGAGGTGGAGTGCATTGGTAGTTGAATGGGGGTTGTGGAGATCGAGGAGCATAAGGATTGGGTGATCCTTGGTATTGTGGTGAAGCATAGGCACTTTGGGAGGTGCTCATAAAACCACTATCATTTTTTGGGTTAGGCATAGGTTGAGAAAGGAGCCTTCCTTCTTCACGATGAGCAACTGAAAGAGAAACTTGATCAAGCCTTTTCTCAAGATGACTAATCATTTGCCCATGGGTGGCCGGACACATCTTTCTTCACTTCATCAAGGCTCCTAAGCCTCCCAAGCACTTCCTCTTCTAACTTTGAGCTGTACTTAGGGCCTTAATGTTGCCCTGTTTGTCCTTGCCCCTCTTCACCCTATTGTTTCCATGAGAAGATAGGATCATTTCTCCACTCTAGAGTATAATAGTTGGACATCAGGCCTTTGTTGTTGTGGTTTCCAAAGTCATGCAAAGCATTCACTTCTTCATCAATGACATCAACTACCATGGTAGATTGGCTAGCAGAATCCCCATCTTGGTTCTTCATCATGCTCATCATGTCATCCATCATGTTCATCATTTGGGGGTTGACCTTTATTATGACTAGAGCTGTTGGAGGGGGAGGAGGAATGTAGTTCCATTCACAATGCTCCCCCTTACTTAAAGCTCGATTGTGAGAGTTCTCAGCTAGATTTTCAAAAAGGGGCCAAGATTCCTCCGGTGGTTTTGCAATGAATGTACCTTCACAGGAGGAATCAACTTTAGTCTGACTCATCTCAACCAACTCAATGTAGAACGTTTATACAAGCTTCCATAGAGGTAGTTCATGATGCGGGCATTCATTAAGGAGCTTCTAAAATCATTCCCAAGCTTCATGAAAGGGTTCATTCTCTGTGAAGGAGGTAATGCATCTCTGCATCTGTGTCAACTTGGCAATTGGGTAGAAGTTCTTGAGGAATTCATTCTTTAAAACATTCCAAGTTACTAACTAAGGCATGGACAAGTACGACTCCTTAGCATTTTCTTTTAGAGAAAAGGGAAAGAGGGTTCTTCTGGGAGAGTCATCAGTGGTGACACATACACAAAATGTGGAGCAAGCTTCAATAAAAGCATCTATGTGGTGGTAGGTATTCTCATTCTCCATCCCATAGTAGGTAGGGAGTAGTTTGAGAAGGGCCAGTGGTCCACGGAGAACTCGGGGAAGAGTTAGGTCCAATCTTGAAGTGCAAGGGCCCAAAGATGTTCTTCATCTCTCTCCCTCACATCAATGCATGCATAAGTACCTTGAAAAACACACAAAAGGAGGTATAAGTACATTTGAAATAAAAGTTCATATTAAAGGAAATAGCTTACAATCTACAATGTTTAGATGTTATTATAATGGAAAAAGACATAGGATCAAGTCCTAAAATAGGGCTGCATCACCACGGTGCCAGAAAGCTTGGTGCATCTATGCTAATGGCGTTACACACTACTCAATTGGAGTTTGAATAGATGCAACTCCGTGAGCAAACAAGACATGAGGGATCTTTCAAATTTATATAAGGGACATATTCTAGCACACTAGCTTAGATTATTCACACTTCACCCGAAAGAGCGTGGGTCATTCTGTAGTATAGGCAAGTGGCAAGAGAAGGGTTGATCCTCAGGGAGAGAGGGGGCACTAGAGCTATGTCAGGGTGAGCTACATTCCTAAAGTGGAGTGTAGGGTTTTTAGTGTTTAAAAGATGTTTTTCGTTTATTACACTAAGATTACAAGCGATTAAGGGCAAGAAGAAAACTAGATTACCAAAACCCTAAATTACCCTAAGAAAGTTAAAACAAAGAAGCTAAGCAAAATGATTAACTAAGAAAGAGCAAGGAACTACAATTAGATACACTAGACTAGCAATTCCAATTAACAACTAAGAGGTAAGTTAAGTACAAGAGCAAGCAAGAAACTAGGTTATCACTAACTAACAATATTAACACAAGCAAACTCAAAAGAGCACTAACTACTCAAGCAAGTTCTAGCTATCAAGAACTATACAATTAGTTAAGAAGAAACAAAGGCAATTAAATAAACTAGAATTAACAAGCTTGCTTAACAAAGTGGGTTTAAGCAGGTATATGTATAGGTGGGCCATTTGGGAAAAAACTATGATATTTTTTGGGGAGATAACAAAGAATACATGACTTATATCTTCAATCTAGATTACAAAACCAAACAAAGAAGCAAGTGCTATTTGAATCTACCCTATGCTACTAGTTAAAAAACTATGGCTAGGTGTAATTCTAATAGGACTTGGCAAGTCTAGGTTTCTAGGGTAAGTGGTATTAGGGAAATTGAGAGCCAAGGGTAGATATGGGGGTAGAGATGAGGGTGTTTCACCTTATGTCACTCACCATCTAGCCTTTAGTAAACTCTAGGTGATTCCACTAATCACTCTTACACTAACTACTTTGATCTCACACCTACTTATAGGAGAAGGAATTTGCATGTAGAAAAAAGGGTGCTGGCTAGGGATCCACTAATTTGACCTAGGATCAATTCCTAAGATAGTTACATAAAGTCCATTTTCCCCTAGAAGCTAGGTGTTTTCAAGCATCTTACAACAAGCAATCCAAGTTTACAATCACAAATCACAAGTAAGATAATAGGAAATGATAGAAGAAGGAGACAATAATAATAGAATGGAAACATGCTCATTACAAGTTATTTTCCCCCAACATAGTATCAAAGTAACATTTTAATCCCAAATAGCCCACAACATGGGGCTTAGATAGACATGATCATGCAAAAGAGCAAAAAGGAAATAATAAAGAGGTAAACAGCCATGGAGCTCGTGGAAGCTTCTTCTCCTTCACCTCCTAGCTACTGTAGAATGTCCTCCCTCCTCCAAGATGGATGAAGAGAATGGAAATGTATGGGATTATGGTAGAAAACCTATAAAACTAGGGTTCTATAGTGGAAATGGAAGAAACCTAGAAAACTAGGGTTCTATAGTGTAAATGGAAGGTAGATGAATGGCTTGAAAATAAGGAAATGGCTAAAGCGTAGCTAGGGTGGCTCTAGGGGAGCTAAGGAAGCTAACCTTTGTGTTGTGGCTACAACCTATGTATATATAGGTGGTGGGGAGGCACTAGGGTAGGTGGGGCAAAAAGGAAAAAATGGTGGGGAAATGGGTAGGGTAAGGTGGTCATGACGGCCGTGGAGAGGCTCCACGGTCGTGGTGGGGGTTATATGGCACAGTCGTGAGCAATGAGAATGGCCTAGGTGGGAGGTGGAGGTGAAGTGTAAGTATATGTATGGTGGCCATGGTTGTGGAGGCTGCCATGGTCGTGTTGGGCAGAGGATACCACAACTGTGTTGGGTAGCATGACCGTGTTGGAGGAGGTTGCCACGGGCAAGGTTGCTCTGAGGATCTTCTTGTCTTCATCTCACCACAGTCGTGGTGGTCATGGGTGAAGTGGCCTTTAGGGGCCACAATCGTGCTGATGGCCATGAACTTGGTCATTCATGTGTAAAATGGGCCGAGCATCTGTTGGTTTTTGGAATCTTGGAGAATAAATTGCCACAGGTGTGGTAGGGGCTATGCACAAGGTGCAATTCATCAGTCATGACCATTTTGTTGACCACAACCATGGTGTCTTCAGTGACTATGGACATTTTTCTTAGAACGATTGTGGTCATTCATGTACAAAATTGACGAAGTTACTATAACGTTTGTAGATTAATTCACCACAGACATGGTGTTTTCCCAAGACCATTTTGGGTCTTATTTCTGCTAACTTTAGCTTCAACTTATTCATTTGACCTCCTTGTACTTTGAATTTATTCTTGTGCATCCAAGGAGAACTCGGGGAAGAGTTAGGTCCAATCTTGAAGTGCAAGGACCCAAAGACGTTCTTGATCTCTCTCCCTCGCATCAATGCATGCATAAGTACCTTGAAAAACACACAAAAGGAGGTGTAAGTACATTTTATATAAAAGTTCATATTGGAGAAAATAGCTTGCAATCTACAATGTTTAGATGTGATTATAATGCAAAAAGAGACATGACAAAGTCCTCAAATAGGGATACATCACCACAGTGCCAGAAAGCTTAGTGTGTCTCTACTAATGGAGTTACACACTACTCAATTGGAATTTGAATGAATGCAACTCCGTGAGCAAATAAGACATGAAGGATCTTTCAAATTTATATATGGGACCTAGTCCAACACACTAGCTTAGTCTATTCGCACTTCGCCTACAAGTGCGCAGGGTCATGCTGTAGTATAGGCAAGTGGAAAGAGAAGGGATGATCTTTAAGTAGAGAGGGGGTACTAGAGCTATGTTAGGGTGAGCTACATTTCTAAAATGGAGTGTAGGGTTTAAAAGTTGGTTTTGGTAGATTACACTAAGATTGCAAGAGGTTAAGGGAAAGAAGAAAACTAGATTACCAAAAACCCTAAATTACCTTAAGCAAGTTAAAACAAACAAGCTAAGCAAAATGATTAACTAAGAAAGAACAAGGAACTACAACTAGCTATACTAGACTAGCAATTCTAATTAACAACTAAGAGGTAAGTTAAGAACAAGAGCAAGCAAGAAACTAGGTTATAACTAACTAAAAAGATTAACACAAACAAACTCAAAAGAGCACTAACTACTCAAGCAAGTCCTAGATATCAAGAACTAAGAAATTGGTTAAGAAGCAACAAAGGCAATTATATAAACTAGCATTAACAAGCTAACTTAACAAGGTGGGTTTAAGAAAGGATATGGACAGATGGAGCGTTTGGGAAAGAAACTATGATATTAGTTGGGGGGGGGTTAACAAAGCATGAATGACTTATATCTTCAATCTAGATTGCCAAACCAAACAACAAGGCAAGTGCCATTTGAATCTACCCTATGCTACTAGTTGGGAAACTATGTCTAAGTGTAATTCTAATAGGACTTGGAAAGTCTAGGTTTCTAGGGTAAGTGGTATTAGGGAATTTGAGAGCCAAGGGTAGGAATGGGGGTAGATATGAGGGTGTTTCACCTAATGTTACTCACTATCTAGCCTTTAAAAAACTCTAGGTGATTTCACTAATCACACTTACACTAGCTACTTATATCTCACACCTACTTGTAGGAGAAGGGAGTTGTATGTAGGAAAAAAAGGTTCTAGCTAGGGATACACTAATTGGAACTAGGAGAAATTCCTAAGATAGCCACATGCAATCCATTTTCCCCTAGAAGCTAGGTGCTTTCAAGCATCATACAACAACCAATCCATGTTTACAAGCACAAACCACAAGTAAGATAATAGGAAATGAGATAGAAGCATTAGACAATCATCAAAGAATGGAAATATGTTCATGACAAGTTATTTCCCCCTAACATGGTATCAAAGTAACATTTTAACCCCAAACAGCCCACCACAAGGGCCTTAGCTAGACATGCTCATGGAAAAGAGAAAAAGGAAATAAGAAAGTGGTATGAGGTCATGGAGCTCATGGAAGATTCTTCTCCTTCACCTCCTAGTTGATGTAGAACGTCCTCCCTCCTCCAATATGGATGAAGAGCACATAAATGTAGGGGATTATGGTAGAAAATGTAGAAAAATAGGGCTCTATGGTGGAAATGGAGTGGAAATGGAAGGTGGGAGGTAGATGAATGGATTGAAAGCAAGGAAATGGCTAAAGAGTAGCTAGGGTGGCTATAGGGGAGATAAGTAAGCTAACCTTCATGCTGTGGCTACCACCTATATATATAGGTGGTGGGGAGGCACTAGGGTAAGTGGGGGCAAAAATGAAAAAATAGTAGGGAAAATGGGTAGGGTAAGGTAGTTGTCACGACTCGTTGACAAAACCGTTACTGATTAAACAGAATTAACATTAGCAGTGGATTAACAAAAATCACTAAAAATTAAAACCTTTTTGCAAAGAGATCCTTCTCTAGGGAACTCTGATAACAAGAACCAAAGTAATATATACATATTCTGGTCCACATAGTACATACCATGTACCTTCTCTTCTCAAGGATTACATACAATAGTTGCTCTGTTAAAACTACACATAAGCAACATAAATCTCGAGGCATTCAATGCCAAAATCTCAGATCGATCATTAAATCACTAATTACTGACTCCAAGGACCTGAGAGTACAGAGATGACTCATAGGACTCATATCTACAAAACATGACAGTCAGTATCCCCACCTGAGATATCACTGTTGTCCCTGATGTTGCTGTCCTTCTCCTTCTATAGGGTTTCTACCTCCTCGCCCTCATCCACCTAAAAAGGTTGGATCCCACAAGGGTGAGACAATTGAAATTGTCCCAACGAGAGATATAACTCTCCGCCAGAAACATTATTATTGCATATAAACAGTAATAATTGAACAGAGGAATCTCTATTGAACAACAAGATTTAATCATTATTAAGTAGAATTGAGCAATATCATCTTTTAAAGCATTACATCTATAAATGATAAAGCAGTAAATCATCTATCCCTTTTAATAAGGAATATGAAGAACATGTATAACATCTATCCATTTAGGATACAATAATCAATGTAACATCAACCAATGATTACTGTATTTGATTCTTAAGAAAATACACTACATGGTTGATTATGGTTTACAATCATACTTATGCCTTGAGGAAGTGAGCCGTACCGCTCAAATCCAACCTTCGGTTGCGAAACCCAAAGCTGGTGCCATACAAGATCAAAGGAAGAGCCGAACTCCTCGATCTCATATGTCTCGGTCAATGCGAGACCACAAGCAGGACCGCAATCTCTTGCTTAAGTGACATCAGTCATAGGGTTAGCTCTCATAGGCTACCCATCCTCTAGCCCGCCTTGGTACAGGTCCCAACGCTAGTAAATCTGATCCACGGGCCAATTCACAGTGCTCTCTGAGCCATGAATGCATTCATGCTCCATCACACTGAGCCATGGGTCTGTTCACCTTGCTCTTATATATATCTTGAGTGTACAACCAAAGTTGCACTCTAATCGTCCTATTTTTGGCTAGGAGAAACCCCACATATTCAATAATATATGCTCCGGATTAACCAGTAGGAAAACCCATTTCACCATCACCAGCTAGTGACGATGATGGATCTATGGCCAGGGCTCTACATGATAATATTCCACTTAATTAATTAAGTATATTACCATATTCTTTTAGCATCAGTCAAGTTTTAAAATAGAATTATAATGACAAATGCTACAAAGAAACAATACTCCTTTCAAGTACTTTTCAAAACTTTATAAAGCATTGGGATCTCGATCCCTTGTCTCATTGCTGGGAATTCACATCCCTCAAAATCACCATCATCATATTTGCTAGATCTGGGTATTCAAACCCTTAGTTCATCATTGAACGTGGTTACCGTTTATCAGACAACTATTACCTTTAGGTCATCTGACTAAGGTATTCAGGATACTTGTTACACAAGCATTTCACATAGTTCACCAGGCATATTCAACTTCTTGTCACCTCTCACTAGGCAACAATTAAAATAATGGCACTCAAGGCCCATTAACATCATGACTCATACCTGGTTATGCTCATCATCTCATGATACCTGCATGGTTAGCATATTTGATAACAACCATATCAATTACATATCAACATTATGAAATACAAAGTTAACACCACTATTTCCTCATTAGGGTTAGGGCTTCCCATCTTTATCAATTAGGGATGGTATCACATAACATCACCCTATATTAGGGTTTCACATAACATCACCCTACATTAGGGTTTCACATAACATCACCCTACAATAGGGTTTCACATAACATCACCATGTATTAGGGTTTCACATAACATCACCCTATATTAGGGTTTCACATTACATTACCCTATATTAGGGTTTCACATAGCATCACCCTATATTAGGGTTTCACATAACATCACCCTATATTAGGGTTTCACATAACATCACCCTGTATTAGGGTTAGGGTTTCTTATCTTTCTCAATTAGGGTTTCATGATCACATTATCAAAGATCAATCCCTAATTCAAAACTCCATGCATCTTGGAGAAGGCATTGATATTACAATGAATATCCAAAACCTATTTCATTATTACACGTGCAGAATTACATAATACCTTCATAAGTATTCAAATAAACTAATGAATTATAATTTTCCTTAATGATTAGTGTTTCCATTCTCCATTGATTAGGGTTTTATGATTACCTCATTAATCCAAACCCTAAGTCAGTGCTTCCATATATCTTGGAGCACATATCATTATTTAAGTATTAAATCCTACTTATCATTGTCCCATGTACTAGGAACACACATTACCATCATACCTTAATCAATTGACTTAACCTTTCACCAAGTACACGTACCTATGTTTGTCATAGTGTATTGGATTTATTACTGTCATAGGCATCAAGTGATCATTACTTTAATTATACTAATCAACTAAGTACTTTAGGGATACTTTTATTGAAACCAACCTTGAGATACTCTTCAACCACTTGGGGTTATTGGTATTTACATAGTTTGAATCAATTGGACCTTCCAACGGTCTTGGACCAATTGAGCCTTCAAACGGTCTTGGAATTACTAGACCTCGAAATGGCCTTGAAGACCGTTAGACCTTAAACGGTCTTGTCCAAATTCTTCAAACGGTTTGAGACCGTTAGACCATTAAACGGTCTTGGTCTCAAAATCCTTCAAATGGAATAAAGACCGTTAGACCTTAAACGGTCTTGTACTTAAACACCTCAAATGGTTTGAAGACCATTTGGTCAAATCAGAGTTGAAACTGATTGAACCTAAATTAGGGTTTTGACTTCAATCGATCTAGGGTTTTGAAACCAATTGAGTTATAATTGATTGGTCATCCAAGGTTGATACCATTTAGACTAAATCATATTGAATCCTTTAGACTTTTACACCTTTTTGAAACCTTTTAACCCCTAACGGTTTGAAACTATTTGACCTCTAACAATTTTGAAACTGTTTGGTCATCAAACGGTTTTGAAACCGTTTGGTTTCTAACGATTTGAAACTGTTTAACCATCACAAAAATTGAAAACGTTTGCTCATGATATTTCTTGAGGTGTGTGCTAATTTGATGTCATCATCCTCAAGCTTCAGACCTCCAATTTCTATTATCATATATATGAGGAATTCAATAATTGTTCAAGAAGAAATAAAAGATCAACATATGATGAGGAATTGAAATCAATAATAACATTGATGGGTTCAAGTTATATAACCCACCTTCAAAGTAGCTTAAAAGCTTCAAGATTCTCGTCTCCAATGGTGAAAGAATCTCCTTCAACTATCCAAGGTTCATTTCCAATTTTTTGGATGCAAAAGATAGCCAAGGTTGATCATTGGTTGGAAGAGAGAAGAAAATCAATGTTGAAATCTGATTTCAACCATCAATTCAAGGTTGAAGATGATCATGGAGCTTACCTTTAGCTTGGGGAACGTTTTCCTCCTGCTCCTAAGCTCCTTGGTCATCGGCCAAAGCAAAGAAAGAAAGTGGTTTGCAAAATAGCCTTTCAAGTAAGGAGAAAACCGAATATATGTAATTGATTTTCTAGGAGAGAGAAAGTAGGGGAAAATTCACCCACTTTCTTGCAACATTCCCCCTCCCTTCCTTGACTTTGAAGCCATATTCCTTTACCTTCAATTTCCTCTCATTTATCCTTGAACTAAAAGCAACCACTTAAGCACCTTAATTAATATAATATGATTATCTATTTTTAGTGGACATTACTTTTTAATTAACAAATGTGAGTGGGTTTCTTCACCTACTTAGGATATTTCAGTGCAGCTCAAGGAATTTGAACGTCCTTGCATTATAGGATTTCAAACACAACCTTTTTAGTTGATGGGCACTTCAATTAATATATTTATTTTTGCTACAAAATAAATTAGGGTTGCAATTATGCTTAAATCTTGGTTATTTTATTATCAAGATTATCTCTCCTCAAGAGTAGTCCAAACAAGACACCCCTTTATTTTTATTTTCGCTAAATGATACCAAGAAGAAGTAGGGTCATTCTTGAAGTGGTATTTTACATGTTCAACCCTAGATTTTGGGTAATTTGCAAATTACACCAAAACTAGCATTCAATGAACAAACATTATTCAAACAAGCTCAGTTTTTGGAACTTAGGCTTATGGAATCCATACCTCAGCATCATTCTCATTCTTACGATGCTAAAACAATCGAGGAACATTTATCATGTAACATTTGCAAAGTAACCCCTAAAATTGGGTAAATTGCACTTTAGTCCAAAATAGATAAAACATTGTTTCAACATTATTCAAATGGGACCAAAATTGAAACATAACCTCTCCTTTAGCCTTAATTACCTTTCAAAAGATAAAGAAAAGAATCTAAATGACTTACTTAGGAAAAAATCTTAGGGTTAAGCCTTAACCCAGGTCAGGGATGTTACAATTATCCACCCCTAACAGGGATTTCATCTCGAAATCGTTAAGAGAAAAGAGATGGGTACTTCCTCCTCATCTATTCCTCCAACTCCCACGTAGTTTCTTCAATTAGACTTTTACACCTTCTTGAAACCTTTTAACCCCTAACGGTTTGAAACTATTTGACCTCTAACAGTTTTGAAACTATTTGGTCATCAAACGGTTTTGAAACCGTTTGGTTTCTAACGGTTTGAAACCGTTTAACCATCACAAAAATTGAAACCGTTTGCTCATGATATTTCTTGAGGTGTGTTATAATATGATGTCATCATCATTAAGCTTCAGACCTCCAATTTCTATTATCATATATATGAGGAATTCAGTAATTGTTCAAGAAGAAACAAAAGATCAACATATGATGAGGAATTGAAATCAATAATAACATTGATGGGTTCAAGTTATATAACCCGCCTTCAAAGTAGATTCAAAGATTAAAGCTTCTCATATCCAATGGTGAAAGAATCTCCTTCAACTATCCAAGGTTCATTTCCAACTTTTTGGATGCAAAGATAGCCAAGGCTGAGCATTAGTTGGAAGAGAGAAGAAAATCAATGTTGAAATCCGATTTCAACCATCAATTCAAGGTTGAAGATGATCATGGAGCTTACCTTTAGCTTGGGGAACGTTTTCCTCCTGCTCCTAAGCTCCTTGGTCATCGGCCAAAGCAAAGAAAGAAAGTGGTTTGCAAAATAGCCTTTCAAGTAAGGAGAAAATTGAATATATGTAATTGATTTTCTAGGAGAGATAAAGTAGGGGAAAATTCACCCAACTTCTTACAACATGCCCCCTCCCTTCCTTTGCTTTGAATCCATCTTACTTTACCTTAAATTTCCTCTCATTTATCCTTGAACTAAGAGCAACCACTTAAGCACCTTAATTAATATAATACTATTATCTATTTTTAGTGGACATTACTTTTTAATTAACAAATGTGAGTGGGTTTCTTCACCTACTTAGGATATTTCGGTGCAACTCAAGGAATTTGAACGTCCTTGCATTATAGGATTTCAAACACAACCTTTTTAGTTGATGGTCACTTCAATTAATATATTTATTTTTTCTACAAAATAAATTAGAATTGCAATTATGCTTAAATCTTGGTTATTTTATTATTAAGATTATCTCTCCTCAAGAGTAGTTCAAACAAGACGCCCCTTTATTTCTTTTCACTAAATGATACCAAGAATAAGTAGGGACATTCTTGAAGTGGTATTTTACATGTTCAACCATAGATTTTGGGTAATTTGCAAATTACACCAAAACTAGCATGCAATGAACAAACATTATTCAAACAAGCTCATTTTTGGAACTTAGGCTTATGGAAGCTATAATTCAGCATCATTCTCATTCTTACGATGCTAAAACACTCGAGGAACATTTATCATGTAACATTTGCAAAGTAACCCCTCAAATTGGGTAAATTGCACTTTAGTCCAAAATAGATAAAACATTGTTTCAACATTATTCAAATGGGACCAAAATTGATACATAACCTCTCCTTTAGCCTTAATTACCTTTCAAAAGATAAAGAAAAGAATCTAAATGACTTACTTAGGCAAAAATCCTAGGGTTAAGACTTAACCCAGGTCAGGGATGTTACAATTATCCACCCCTAATAGGGATTTCATCCCGAAATCGTTAAGAGAAAAGAGATGGGTACTTCCTCCTCATCTCTTCCTCCAACTCCCATGTAGTTTCTTCAATGCCATGATGATGCCAGAGAACTTTCACAAGCATTATGTCTTTCTTTTTCAACTTTTTGATTCTCCTATTAAGAATCAACATTGGTCCCTCTACATAGGATATGTCTTCATTTAATTCTACCTCCACTGGTTGTAAAACTAACTCTGTGTCAGGGTGACACTTTCTTAGAATGGATATATGGAATACTGGATGCAATTTGTGTAGTTCAGGTGGCAACTCCAACTTATAGGCTACCTTTCCAATTCGTTTAGTGATTGGATAAGGCCCCATAAATCTAGGAGCTAACTTGCCCTTCTTCCCAAATCTAAGAACATCTTTCCAAGGTGAGACTTTGAGATATACTTTGTCTCCAACTTGGAATTCTAAAGGGCTTCGTCATTTATCAGCGTATGATTTCTATCTATCTTGTAGAACCTTTAAATGTTGTTGTATTACTTTAATCTTTTCAGTTGTCTGTTGCACCAATTCAGGACCCAAAAGTTGATATTCCCCTATTTCATACCAGCATAATGGAGATCTACAATGTCTACCATATAATGCTTCATATGGTGCCATATCAATACTGTACCGATAACTATTGTTGTAAGCGAATTCTATTAAGCTCAAGTGTATATCCCAACTTCCTACAAACTGAAGGACACATGCCCTAAGAAAATCCTCCAAAATTTGTATAGTTCTCTCAGATTGTCCATCTGTCTGTGGGTGAAAGGTAGTACTAAACCTTAACTGTGTACCCAAAGCTTTATGAAGTCATTCCCAAAATGAATCATGAACTAGGGACCTCTATCAGAAACAATTATAGCTGGAACCCCATGTAAACACACTATCTCATCTATATAGATCTGTGCAAATTTCTCAACAGTATAGGTTTTTTTGATAGGAAGAAAATGTGTTGACTGAGTCAACCTATCAACTATCACCCAAATGGAATCATGACTTTTGGTTGTTCTTCGCAAACCAACCACAAAGTCCATGGTTACATGATCCCATTTCCACTGTGGTATAGGTAAAGGTTGCATTGTTCCTGTGGGCTTCTGATGTTCATCTTTAACCTGCTGACATACTGGACACCGCATAACAAACTCAGCTACATCCTTCTTCAAACTAGGCCACCAATACATAGCTTTCAAGTTATGATACATTTTGGTGCTACCTGGATGCATTGCATACATAGATGAATGAGCTTCCTCCATGACTAAATTCCTTAAGTCATTGGCATCAGGTACTACCATCCTACCATGGTAACAGACTGCCTCATCATCTGACTCATGAAACCCATCCCGTTTCTCACTACCATACTCTGATCTAATCTGTTGAATCACAGTATCATCTTTTTGCACCTCTTTGATTTGTTGTTTCAAAGTAGGTTTTATATGCATCTCAGCTAACAGTCCAGCTAACAAGGATACTTTAAGCTGTACATTGTTTTGCCTTAAAGAGACAAACATGTCTCGTTTAGAGCACACTAAAGAATTCAACTGTACTTTGTCCATCTTTGGTGATGATGGTGATTTTCTACTTAGTGCATCAGCCACTATATTAGCCTTCCCTAGATGATAATCAATTATACAATCATAGTCCTTGATTAACTCCATCCAGCGGTGTTGTCTCATGTTCAACTCATGTTGTGAAAATATGTATTTTAAATTCTTATGGTCTGTGAAAATCTGGAATGTCTCTCCATAGAGATAATGTCTCTAGATCTTCAACGCATGAACCACAACAGCTAATTCTAGATCATGTGTTAGATAATTTTCCTCGCGTTTCTTAAGTTGTCGAGAAGCAAAAGAAATCACTTATTTATCCTGCATCAAAACACATCCCAGACCATTCTTAGAAGCATCACAGAAAACAATATACCCCTTCCCTTGCTCAGGTAGCACTAACACAGGTGCACTCGTTAACCTTTCTTTCAACAACTGGAAAGAATGTTGACACTTGTTATTCTAGACAAAAGGAACCTCCTTCCTGGTTAACTTGGTTAGGGGTAATGCTATAGAACTAAAGTTCTTAATGAACCTCCTATAGTAGCCTGCCAGTCCTAGAAAACTACGTATCTCCGTTGGTGTTTTTGGCTGTTCCCACTCCAAGATAGATTCTACCTTTTTAGGATCAACACGGATACCTGAGGTAGATATTACATGTCCTAAGAAAGACACTCCTGATAACCAGAATTCACACTTACTGAATTTGGCATATAGCTTATGTTCTCTCAGTAAAGTTAGAGCCTGACAAAGGTGTTGCTCATGTTGTTGAGCATCTTTACTGTAAACTAGGATGTCATCTATAAAGATTACTATGAATTGATCAAGGAATGGCCGAAAAATTTTGTTCATGAGTTCCATGAATGTAGCTGGTGCATTAGTTAGTCCAAATGACATAACTATGAACTCATAGTGACCATACCTTGTCCTAAAGGCTGATTTAGGTATGTCTCCCTCCTTTATTTGTAACTGATGGTATCCTGACCTCAGATCTACTTTACAAAAGATAGTTGCACCACACAACTGATTAAACAAGTCATCTATCCTTAGAAGAGGATATTTGTTCTTTATGGTTACTTTATTTATCTGTCTATAGTCGATGCATAACTGCATAGACCCATCTTTCTTTTTCACAAAGAGAACCAGAGCACCCCATGGTGAAGTACTCGGTCGAACAAAACCCTTTTCAAGCAACTCTTATAACCATTTCTTGAGTTTTTCCATCTTAGCATGTGCCATTCTATAAGGTGTTTGAGCTATTGGTTGTGTACCCTAGATTAGATTAATCTCAAAATCAATTTCTCAGGGTGGAGGAACACCTGGAAGTTCCTCAGGAAACACATCCTCAAACTCCCTAACAATCAGAACTTCAGAAAGACTAGGACTCTCTGCCCTGGTATCTACCACATGTGCCAAGAATGCTTAGCATCCTTGTCTCATCAACTTCTCAGCTACCATAGCTGACACTAGACAGGTTGGAAGAATCTTTCTGTCACCCTGAAAGATCCATATATCACCATTATTTGTGAACATAGCTTGCTTGGAACCGCAATCCAAAACAACCTTATACTTTTCTAGGGTATCTATCCCAAGGATTATGTCGAACCCATGCATCTCAAGTGGTATAAGATCCACCTGAATGCTATATTCTGAAAAAGAAAGAACACAGGAAGAACATACCTCCCGCAACATTGCAGATCCCACTAATAGAGTTTCTAATAACAAGCTATCTGCTCTATGACTGATAGTCATATTGCAGTCATAAATCACTTCTCGAGTGATAAAGGAATGTGTAGCACCTGGATCAATCAAAACAGATACGAAACAAGATGAAGACATATCAGAATGAAATAATTCCATCTGACCTGTCACGACTCATGGATTAACCACTGCTTCCTGCTGATTCATAGCATAGAATCTTGTTGTTGCTAGTTGTCAACCACTCACCCTATTGTTGGATGTGGATGAGCCATCTTGGGATGCATGTCCACGTCCTCATGTGCCATTGTTGTAAACTGTCACCCCTGAGAGCCTTGTTGACTCTGCCTTGGTGGTTGGGTTACACTCACATCTCTAGCTAAACAATCTTTCATTAGATGTCCCATCTTCCCACATTTGTAACAGACTCTATTCTCCCATTGTGGCCTAGATGGTCTTGTTACTAACTTTGATGCTGAGCTGTGAGCTCCCTCTAGTGGTAAACTATGACCTCTACCTTTGTTGGATGTCCATTGTGTCTGCATGTTGAACCTTGGTGGTGCTGTTGGTGTAGAAAACCTTGGTTTCTTATAACTCTCGGACCTCTGTCCCTAGAACTGTGTATACACCTTATTACTATTGGCCTGATTCTTCTCAGTCACGGACCTTTCTATCCACCTAACGGACTCCAAAAAGGTGGCAAACCTCTCTCTATTCTCTAGAGAAGACACAGGTGTGGCTAAATCAACATTCAAGCCCTTCCCAAAATGCTGAATCCTCTCCTCATCTATAGTAGCAATGTGCAGACAGAACCGTAGAAGCTCAATGAACTCAGCTTCATACTCACTAATGTTCATTGGTCCTTGCCTTATCCGCTCAAACTGAGAGATCTTCTCATCCAGGTAAGTCTTGGGAAAATATCTACTAACGGACTCTCGTCAGAACTCTTCCCATCCGACTTCAACACCTGGCCTTTTGCCTTCTTCTATGGCCCACCAATGGCCAACACTTCCCTTCAACATGTACACCGCATGTCTAACCTTCTCAGCTTCTGGGATATTAAGAATTTTGAAGGCCTTTTCTAGCTCAGTCAGCCATAAGTCTGCATCTACTGGGTCAGCAGTTCGGTATAATCAGTGGCTCCTACCCATCAAAGCCGTTCAAAAGTCTTTCTAGCTCCATGTCCCTCATTGTGAGCTGGTGCCCTAGATGCAGGTGGTGGCGTCCTATCCGCCATATGTGTCATAGTTGCCATGAACTGCCCAAACAGAGCATGGAAAGATGGGTTTTCTAGTATAGCTTGGTCAAACTGAGGATGTTCAGGTACTAGTTCTTCTCTAGCCAGATCCCCTACACCTCCTCCTGGTGCAACAACACTGCTTTCAACATCATGTTCTTAATGTGATCCAGCCATCTTCAAGCTTCACTTCTTCTCCTGAGAGCAGAAGTCACTATCAGATAAACTGGAAGACACTAGAATAGACTCAACAACCTTAATCCTATGTCTCTGTAGACTCAGCAAACCTTAAGCTCTGATACCACTAAACTTATCATGACTCATCGAAAAAACCATTATTGATTAAACAGAATTAACATTAGCAACGTATTAACAAAAATCACTAAAAATTAAAACCTTTTTACAAAGAGATCCTTCTCCAGGGAACTCTGATAACAGGAACCAAAGTAATATATACATATTCTGGTCCACATAGTACATACCATGTACCTTCGCTTCTCGAGGATTACATACAACAGTTGCTCTATTAAAACTACACATAAGAAACATAAATCTCGAGGAATTCAATGCCAAAATCTCAAATCGATCATTAAAGCACTAACTACTGACTCCAAGGACCTGAGAGTATAGAGACGACTCATAAGACTCATATCTACAAAACACGACAGTCAGTATCTCCACCTGAGATATCACTGTTGTCCCTAATGTTGATGTCCTTCTCCTGATGTAGGGTTTCTACCTCCTCATCCTCGTCCACCTAAAAAGGTTGAATCCCACGGGGGTGAGACAATTGAAATTGTCCCAGTGAGAGATATAACTCTCTGCCAGAAACATTATTATTGCAAATAAATAGTAACAATTGAACAGAGGAATCTCTATTGAACAATAGGATTTAATAATTATTAAGCAGAATAGAGCAATATCATCTTTTAAAGCATTACAACTATAAATCATAAAGCAGTAAATCATCTATCCCTTTTAATAAGGAATATGAAGAACATGTATAACATCTATCCATTTAGGATATAGTAAGCAATTTAACATCAATCAATGATTACCGTATGTCATTCTTAAGCAAATACGCTACACGGCTGATTACATTTTACAATCATACTTATGCCTTGAGGAAGTGATCCGTACCACTCAAATCCAACCTTTGGTTGTGAAACCCAAAGTCGATGCCATACAAGATCAAAGGAAGAGTCAAACTCCTCGATCTCATCTGTCTCAGTCAATGTGAGACCAAAAGAAGGACCACATTCTCTTGCTTAAGTGACGTCAGTCACATGGTTAGCTCTCATAGGCTACCCATCCTCTAGCCCACCTTGGTACAGGTCCTGACGCTAATAAATCTAAGCCACATGCCAATTCACCATGCTCTCTGAGCCATGAACACATTCATGCTCCATCACACTGAGCCATGGGCCTTTTCACCATGCTCTTATACATAAATTGAGTCTACAACCAAAGTTGCACTCTAATCCTCCTATTTTCGGCTAGGATAAACCCCACATATTCAAAAATATATGCTTCAGATTAACCAACAGGAAAACCCATTTCACCATCACCAACTATTGACGATGATGGATCTATGGCCAGGGCTCTACATGATAATATTCCACTTGATTAATTAAGTATATTACCATATTCTTCTAGCATCAATCAAGTTTTCAAATAGAATTATTATGAAAAATGCTACAAAGAAACAATACTCCTTTCAAGTACTTTTCAAAACTTTATAAAGCATTGGGATCTCAATCCCTTGTATCATTGTTGGGAATTCACATCCCTCAACATCACCATCATCATATTTGCTGGATCTGGGTATTCAAACCCTTAGTTCATCATTGAACATGGTTACCATTTATCAGGTAACTATTACCTCTAAGTCATCTGACTAAGGTATTCAGGATACTTGTTACACAAGCATTTCACATAGTTCACCAGGCATATTCAACTTCTTGTCACCTCTCACCAGGCTACAATTAAAATAATGGCACTCAAGGCCCATTAACATCATGACTCATACCTGGTTATGCTCATCATCTCATGATACCTGCATGGTTAGCATATTTGATAACAACCATATCAATTACATATCAACATTATGAAATACAAAGATAACACCACTATTTCCTCATTAGGGTTAGGGCTTCCCATCTTTATCAATTATGGATGGTATCACATAACATCACCCTATATTAGGGTTTCACATAACATCACCCTACATTAGGAGTTCACATAACATCACCCTACATTAGGGTTTCACATAACATCACCCTATATTAGGGTTTCACATAACATCACCCTGTATTAGGGTTTCACATAACATTCCCTATATTAGGGCTTCACATAGCATCACCCTATATTAGGGTTTCACATAACATCACCCTATATTAGGTTTTCACATAACAACTCCCTATATTAGGGTTAGGGTTTCTTATCTTTCTCGATTAGGGTTTCATGATCACATTATCAAAGATCAAACCCTAATTCAAAACTCAATGCATCTTGGATAAGGCATGGATATTAAAATTAATATCCAAAACCTATTTCACTGTTCCACATGTCTAGAATTACATAATACCTTCATAAATATTCAAATAAACTTATGAATTATAATTTTCCTTAATGATTAGTGTTTCCATTCTCCATTTATTAGGATTTTATGATTACCTCATTAATCCAAACCCTAAGTCAGTGCTTCCACATATCTTGGAGCACATAGCATTATTTAAGTATTAAATCCTACTTATCATTGTCCCATGTACTAGGAACACACATTACCATCATATCTTAATCAATTGACTTAACCTTTCACCAAGTACATGTACCTATGTTTGTCATAGTGTATTGGATTTATTACTTTCATAGGCATCAAGTGATAATTACTTTAATTATACTAATCGCCTAAGTACTTTAGGGCTACTTTTATTGAAATCAACCTTGAGATACTCTTCAACCACTTAAGGGGTTATTGGTATTTACATAGTTTGAATCAATTAAACCTTCCAACGGTCTTGGACCAATTGACCCTTCAAAGGTCTTGGACCTTCAAACGGTCTTAGACCTTCAAACGGCCTTGGACCAATTGACCCTTCAAATGGTCTTGGACCTGCAAACGGTCTTGTAATTACTAGACCTCCAAACGGTCTTGTCCAAATTCTTCAAATGGTTTGAGACCATTAGACCATTAAACGCTCTTGGTCTCAAAATCCTTCAAATGGTCTAAAAGACCTTAAACAGTCTTGTCCATAACACCTCAAACGGTTTGAAGACCATTTGGTCAAATCAGAGTTGAAACCGATTGAACCTAAATTAGGGTTTTGACTTTAATCGATCTAGGGCTTTGAAACCAATTGAGTTCTAAATGATTGGTCATCCAAGGTTGAGACCATGTGGATTAAATCAGATTGAATCCTTTAGACTTTTACACCTTCTTGAAACCTTTTAACCCCTAACGATTTGAAACCGTTTGACCTCTAACAGTTTTGAAACTGTTTGGTCACCAAACGGTTTTGAAACCGTTTGGTCACCAAATAGTTTTGAAACCATTTAATCATCACAAAAATTGAAACCATTTGCTCATGATATATATTGAGGTATGTGCTGAGATGATGTAATCATCATCAAGCTTCAGACCTCCGATTTCTATTATCATATATATGAGGAATTCAACAATTGTTCAAGAAGAAACAAAAGATCAACATATGATGAGGAATTGAAATCGATAATAACATTGATGGGTTCAGTTATTTAACCCGCCTTCAAAGTAGCTTCAAAGCTTCAAGATTCTCATCTCCAATGGTGAAAGAAGCTCCTTCAACTATCCAAGGTTTGTTTCCAACTTTTTGGATGCAAAAGATAGCCAAGGTTGAGCATTGGTTGGAAGAGAGAAGAAAATCAATGTTGAAATCCGATTTCAACCATCAATTCAAGGTTGAAGATGATCATGGAGCTTACCTTTAGCTTGGGGAACGTTTTCCTCCTGCTCCTAAGCTCCTTGGTCATCGGTCAAAGCAAAGAAAGAAAGTGGTTTGCAAATTGCCTTTCAAGTTAGGAGAAAATCAAATATATGTAATTGATTTTCTAGGAGAGAGAAAGTAGGGGAAATTCACCCACTTTCTTACCACATGCCCCCTTCCATCCTTGCCTTCGAAGCCATCTTCATTTACCTTCAATTTCCTCTCGTTTATCCTTGAACTAAAAGCAACCACTTAAGTACCTTAATTAATATAATACTATTATCTATTTTTAATGGACATTATTTTTTAATTAACAAATGTGAGTGGGTTTCTTCACCTACTTAGGATATTTTGGTGCAACTCAAGAAATTTTAAAGTCCTTGCATTATAGGATTTCAACCACAACCTTTTTAGTTGATGGGCACTTCAATTAATATATTTATTTTTGCTACAAAAAAAATTAGGGTTGCAATTATGCTTAAATCTTGATTATTTTATTATCAAGATTATCTCTCCTCAAAAGTAGTTCAAACAAGATGCCCCTTTATTTTTATTTTCTCTAAATGATACCAAGAAACAGTAGGGACACTCTTGAAGTGGTATTTTACATGTTCAACCCTAGATTTTGGGTAATTTGCAAATTACACCAAAACTAGCATTCAATGCACAAACATTATTCAAACAAGCTCATTTTTGGAACTTAGGCTTATGGAAGCCATACCTCAGCATCATTCTCATTCTTACGATGATAAAACACTTGGGGAACGTTTATCATGTAACATTGGGAAAGTAACCCCTCAAATTGGGTAAATTTCACTTTAGTCCAAAATAGATAAAACATTGTTTCAACATTATTCAAATGGGATCAAAATTGAAACATAAGCCCTCCTTTAGCCTTAATTACTTTTCAAAAGATAAAGACAAGAATCTAAATGACTTACTTAGGTAAAACTCCTAGGGTTAAGCCTTAACCCAGGTTAGGGATGTTACTATAGTCACTACAACCGTGGTGGGGCTTATATGTCACATTCGTGGGCAATGGGAATGGTCGAAGTGGAAGGTGGAGGTGAGGAGTAAGTATATGTATGGTATCCATGACCATCGAGGGTGTCACGATCGTGTTGGGTAGATGATGCCATGTTCGTACTGGGTAGCACGACCGTGTTGGAAGAGGTTGTCACGGGCAAGATTGCTCTGAGGGTCATCTTGTCTTTAGCTCACCATAGTCATGGTGGACACCACGGGTGAAGTGTCCTTAAGGGGCCACATTCGTGCTAATGGCTACGACTGTGGTCATTCATATGCAAAACGGGCTGAGTTATTGTTACTTTTTGGGGTCATGGAGAATAAATTTGCACAGTCTTGGCAGGGGCCATGGGCGACGTGCAGTTAATCAACCACAATTGTTATGTTGACCACTAATATGGTGTCTTCACTATCCACGTCCATTTTGCTGATCGTAGGCATGGTCATTCATGTACAAAATTGGTGAAGTTACTGTAACTTTTGGAGATTAATTCACCACAGTCATGGTGGTTTTCCACTGTGACACCCCACCATCACACAGACAACAAGGTACCACACGAAAACGTGTGGAAACACCATAAACCACATATTACCTAAAAAAACACAGGTTAATTAAAACCGTTTGTGGAAAACACATATAAAAGAGAACTATTACAACCAGATCCTCATACTACAAGGAAACATGTTATATAAATATACACAAGCCTTGATATAAGTTCACAGCTTACAGAAACCAGCTGTCTTGCCAGCACATGAGTTCATCACCTGTTTATATGTACATAACAAGCCATATAAGGCCAACAATAGGATAAACAAAAGTACAACAACTAGTTATCGTGACACATCATCAAAACACCTCCGAGGATCTGAGAGTACAAGGATGACTCTAGGACTCTACTACAAAAAGACATCAAACATCAACATGTCCATCTCTTTCCGTCTACTTCTCTTCTTGCTTCTCGGACACAACCTCGCGACCACCACCACGTCTAGCGCGATCACCTAAAAAGGTGGCAAACCAGTGGGGAGAGACACATAGTCCCAACGAGAAACATAACTCCCCGCTGAAACTATAAAACCTTAGAAGGTTTAAAGCAGATAAAGAAGATAACTGATATAAGCAGATATTATGAGCAACATACTGAGCGAGGCTATTATTACCATCAATCTTACTAAGATATCCAGGAGGCATATAACCAAGTATTTCTTTATGGAACATGATTGACAAGATAAGCTTTATAAGAACTTATCACAAAATATAAGGATCGTACGCCTAACTGCAAGGTATGACTAGATCAACTATATAAGCAAGGCCTCAATCAATGTTTTGTGTTATTCTCTAAGTAGTATATACTATTCAGCCAGATTACATATTATTATTTCCCTGAGGAAGTGAGCTGTCCATGCTAAAATCCAACCTTTGGTTGTGAAGCCCAAACACTGGTGTCATACAAGGTCAGTGGGAGAGACGGACTCCATGACCTCACCTCCTCATGGTCAGTGCATGAAAACAAAAGTAGGACCACAATCTCATGCTTATATGGCCTCAGCCTCAGGGTCAACTCTGTAAGCTACCCATATCTCTAGATCACCTTGACACAGGTGCTAGTATACTTTTTGAGCCACGGGCCTGATCATCATGCTCTTGAGCCATGAACACATTCATGCTCTAACTCATTGAGTCATGGGCCTGTTCACCATGCTCTTTACCATATGGAGTCTACAACTGCAGTTGTACTCTAATCCTCCTATTTTCGGCTAGGAGAAAACCCCACATATTCACCAATATGCGCTCCAGGTAATCCCGCAAGATAAACCTATTTCACCATCACCAAATCTGATAATGATGGATCTATGGCCAGAGAAACTACGTAATATGTTCCACTGTAATTGATTAGTATATTTTAAGTGAGTTCTTTGAGGCAACCAAGTTATACATCATCGAGTTACATTATCACTATCACTACCATGGGATCTCAATCCCTCCTCACAAATTGCCACTGCCTCTCAAGGCATCAACATCCTATATCAACATCCTGGGATAGGAATCCCTTATCTCATCATCAGAGGATAACACCTCAACTAGGCACTCAACCTTTATAAGGTCCTCAGACCTATATCATCATACTTGTGATGCAAGTTATTTCATCAACAAGGATTATTATCATTATACAATGTTATTCAAACACATATGCCTAATATCTCTTACCTGGCTATGAATCCATTTAATATACCTGCAAGGTTAGTAAGCACATCAAGAGATAGGTAACTTAAATCACTGCACATAGATCTTTATGATGATCACGCTATCATGAAGCATAAGCTGTATCAATCATATTATGGTTATAAAACCATGAGCATGCACTATGCCCTATTCTAGAGAACATAACCATGTATCTTATCATCTTATGAAGCAGCATCGTAGATTCCCAACATACCCATGTTCACAACCTACCATCATATCCCATTACTAACATAGATGCGGGTTCAAGGTGATTAATCCATTAATTAGGATTTGCAGATGCACATGTCATTATTATAAATACGTGTGTCATACAGTATCAATTACATCACTACTATCAAATCATGGGCATCCAATTATTCTCTTTACTTTATAAACATGGGAAAGCATCTTATTATCTTAAACAAAATCATCTTTAGACATCCAACATAACATAGGTTTGCATTATCATCCATATATCAAAAGATGTGGTTACATGATAAAGAACTACTACCTAGGGATTCCGGGTTGGACATAACCCTCACCAAAGGTGCCCACTACCCTCACTAGAAGTGTGGTGGGTAGGGCAACTCTCACTATAGGTGATAACGGGTAGGGTAACAACTATCACTAGAGATCTATCGGCCAAGCACTTAGCCACATATCGGCCAACCCAAAGGCAAGGTGTATCGGGCAGCCACTTCATGGTGTGACGTGCACCTAGAGAGCAAAGGTTCTATCATGCATCTTAGACGTAAGTACTACGTCATGCAACCAAGACCAAGAAGTGTCTCATGCTGTTGAGTCCATCAGGCATATCGTGCACCCAAGGCCAAGGTGTGATGGGTAGCTTAGCTAGGGTTAGGGTTTGGGTTGTGTCAGACAACCATCACCATCCTATAGGCTAATATTGTGGCGCCCAAAGCTAGCACCATAATGCCCATCAAGGTACACATCAACAACCTATACAAGGGCACCACAGGGAAGCTTATCACACAATAAAACCAACTCACCATATCAGTCACCACAAGGTACTCACAAGGGCCACCACTCAACCTATGTTGGGCAAGAACCTAACCCAACATGTATCGCCCAAGACTCCAAACAGAGATATCAACTAGACACTCTATCGACCAAGGGGCCAACACCTACTAGATCAAAGGATCATTTAGATCAAGACATATCACCCAAACTCATCATCAAGGTCAAGAGAGCCATATCGGGCACATCACATCGGCCAAGGTCAAAACCCTAGACCAAGGGAGGTATGTCAGGCAACACTACTACAAGGTGTATCGTGCAAGGCACCAAGATCATCTTGATAAGGTCACCATCAACCTCAAGATCACCATTATCAAAACCCTAAAAGATCAAGAGGATTGGCTCACCTCTCAACAACCAAGAGAGAGGGGTTTTGCACAACCTCCATCACCAATCGGGCAGCATGATGGATCATTTCCATATCGGCCAACTCTCAACCATTACCAGGTCAACATCCAACCAAGGATCACCTCTCAAATCCATGGTGAGAGAAGAGTATTACCCAAGCATCTAGAGTATAGACTCACCTCCCAACTACCAAGTGAGAGGGGTGTTGCCTATATCCTAGAGCTGAACTCACTTCTCAAGACCAAAGGAGAGAAAGGGGTTTTTCCCAAGAAACTCTACACATAAGGTTCGACCACCAAGGTCAAAGCACACCCAACACATCCATTATAGAAACAAGATCATATATCCAACAAGATCAAAGATACAACTAAGCAAGAAGTATATTCAACATGGTACATTGCCGACCAAGGTGCAACATAGCATGCAACAAGAAAAGGAAGTAGTATAGATAAGGTTAGGAGTTATGTAACCCGCCTAAAGAAAGCTCCTCAAGCTCCAAAGATCCAAGCTTTAATCTCAAGAACCACCACAAGAGGAAGAAGGAGACTCCAAGGAGAAGGAACGACCACCAAGCTTGGCTCCTCCAAGTGTATCGGCCACCAAGGTTGCAAAGGAGAGGTTCCGTTCACCAAGGAAGAGGGGAAACTAAGGAACTAAAGGAATCCTTAGCAAGAGAAAGGAGATACATGTATAGAAGTGGGTGAAGGAGAAAACAAGGCAATGTGTTGCCCACCTAGGGACACTTGTCCATGGGAAATGCCACCTTCTCATCTCTCCACGACCACATGTCCAAGGCTATTTCCACATTCAAGCACCATGCACCAAGTTTCCACTAGAGTGGTGGCACAAACGAAGAAAAAGGTCAAAGATGGTCCATGGACGATAAACCCCATTCCCTTGCCCGACACAGCCCCATGGGAAACATGCCCATGGCTGACACAAAGCTCTCTTTCCTGATACAGGGTCCAACAAGCCAAAGCAAGGCCCAAACAAGGAAAAACAAAGCCCAACAAAGCTCAAAAAATCCTAGGGCAGCTCAAGCAACAAGCCCAACCCTTCCTCTCAACTCTAGAGGAAGCAAGGAGAGAGAAAATGTCTCTCAAGGTGAAAAACTTTGTCATCAACCCTAAACTTAGGTTATTTGCAAGTAGCACCTCCAACTCTCAACAAAGCACAAGCAAACCATAATCACCACTAAAGGTGATTAGCAAGAAACTAAGCACAAGGTTTAGGCAAAGCAAACAGGATAAGCCAAAAATGGAGGTCAGGGTACTTACAAGCCATAACCCTCTACAAAGGGATTTCACCCCCAAAATCCAAAGAGAAAAGCGAGGGATTCTTCCGCCTCATCTCTTCCTCAAGCTCCCATGTGGCTTCCTTAATGCCACAATGATGCCAAATAACTTTCACAAGAACCATATCTTTCCTTTTTAACTCTTTACTCTTCTGTCAAGGATCGTCATTGGACCTTCCTCATAGGTCACATCTTCATCGAGCTCAACCTCAACTGGATGTATCACTATCCTTGTGTCTGGATGACTTTTCTTCAGCATGCTGACATGGAACATCAGATGTAACCTGTGCAACTCTGGCGGCAGCTCTAATTTGTAAGCTACCTTGCCAACACATGCTATCATCGATATGGCCCCATATACCTGGGTGCCAACTTTCCTTTCTGGCCAAACCTCAACACACCTTTCCAAGGTGAGACCTTGAGATACACTTTGTCTCCCACTTGGAATTCTAAATGTCGTCGATGATTATCTGTGTATGTCTTCTATCTATCATGTGCCGCTTTCAACTTTTGTTGTATCACTCTACTCTTCTCTGTTGTCTGCTGCACTAACTCAGGACCCAAAACCTAATATTCGCCAGACTCATACCAACATAGGGGGGATCTACACTTCCTTCCATATAGAGCCTCATAAGGAGCCATGTCGATGCTCCTTGGTAACTATTGTTGTAGGCAAACTCTATCAAACTGAGATGCACATCCCAACTTCCTAGAAACTGCAAAACACATGCTCAGAGAAGATCCTCTAAAGTCTGAATAGTCCTTTCAGACTGTCCATCTGTTTGTGGGTGGAAAGTGGTACTGAACCTCAACTGCGTTCCCAACACTTTGTGCAACTGTTCCCAGAAATGACTCATGAACTGGGTCCTCTGTCAGAGACTATCATTGCTGGTACACCGTACAAATGCACTATCTCATCTACATACACCTGAGCAAGCTTCTCTGTTGTATACGTGGTCTTCACAGGTATGAAATACGCCGATTTTGTCAATCTGTCCACTATCACCCAAATGGAATCATGATTCTTAGCTGTCCTTGGCAGACTAACTATGAAATCCATGGTTATATGATCCCATTTCCGCTGCGGTATTGGCATGGGTTGCAACGTTCCTGCCGACTTCTGATGCTTAGCCTTAACTTGCTGGCATACCTCACACCTAGCCACAAACTCGACTACATCCTTCTTCAAGCCAGGCCGCCAATACAGATCCTTCAGATTATGATACATCATGGTGACTCCTAGATGCATTGCATACATCGATGTGTGTGCTTCCTCAAGCACTAGCTTTCTTAGATCATCAACATCGGGGACCACCATCCTACCATGATAGCAAACTAGTCCATCCTCAGACTCATGGAACCCATCATGCTTTTCGTTGCCAAACTATGATCTTATCAACTGAACTGAAGCATCTGCCTATTGTGCGTCTTTCGTCTACTGCCTCAACATAGGCTTGACTTGCATCTATGACAACAAACCTGCCAATAAAGAAACTTCCAACCGCACATTCATCTGTCGCTAAGAGGAAAGCATATCCCGCCTATGACATACTAAAGAACTCAACTGTGCTTTCTTCATCGAGCGAGGAGAAGTAGACTTCCTGCTAAGCGCATCACCTACCACATTCGCCTTACCAGGATGATACTCAATGGTGCAATCATAATCATTGATCAACTCCATCCAGTGATGCTGTCGCATGTTCAACTCACTTTGTGAGAAGATGTACTACAAGTTCTTATGATCTGTAAAGATCTGACACACTTCCCCATAAAGATTGTATCTCCAAATCTTCAACGCATGAACTAGCGCTGCCAACTCCAAATCATGTGTCAGATAATTCTCCTCATGTTTCTTAAGCTGCCGCGAAGCAAAAGAAACCACATGATCTTCCTACATCAGCACACATCCTAGGCCCTTCTTTGAAGCATCACAGAAAACAACATAGCCTTTCCCAGGCTCTGGCAGCACTATCACTGGAGCACTAGTCAACTTCTCCTTCAATCATTGGAAAGCTCACTGACAACAATCATCCCAAACAAAAGGTACATCCTTCCTGATCAACTTTGTTATCGGCAACGCGATCTCACTGAAGTCCTTTATAAACCTCCGGTAGTATCCTGCTAAACCCAAAAAACTATGAACTTCTATCGGTGTCTTCGCCTTGCTCCCAATATGCAACTGACTCTACCTTCTTAGGGTCCACTCTGACTCCTTCTATAGATATCACATGACCCAAGAAAGTCAATTCTTTCAACCAGAACTCACACTTACTAAACTTGACATATAACTGATGTTAGCAAAGAAGAGTCAATGCTTGTCGAAGATGTTGTACATGCTCTTGACTGTCCCGACAATAGATCAAGATGTCATCTATAAAAACTACAACAAACTGATCTAGAAATGGACGGAACACCCTATTCATCAGATCCATGAAAGCAGCAGGTGCATTGGTTAGTCCAAACGACATAACCACAAACTCGAAGTGACCATACCTCATCCTAAAAGCTGACTTTGGCAAGGCATCCACCTTAATATTCAATTGATGATATCCAGACCATAGATCGATCTTTGAAAATACTATAGCATCGCGCAACTGATTGAACAGATCGTCTATCCTCAGAAAAGAGTATTTGTTCTTGATTGTAACTTTGTTCAACTATCGGTAATCTATGCAAAACTGCATTGATCTATCCTTCTTCTTTACAAATAGGATCGGAGCACCCCACGACGATGTGCTCAGTCTGATGAAACCTTTGTCCAATAATTCCTGTAACTGCTTCTTCAGTTTTGCCATCCCAGCTGGAGCCATCCTGTATAGTGTTTGAGCAACCGACTGTGTTCCTGACACTAGATTGATCTCAAAGTTAATCTCTCGAGGTGGGGAAACACTGGGAAACTCCTTGGGAAACACATCCGCAAACTCTCGTACAACAGGCAACTCCTCAAGACTAGGACCTTTTTCCTTGGTATCCACAACATGAGCTAAGAATGCCTTACATCCTTGCCGCAACAACTTCTCTGCCACCACCGCTGACACTAAACATGTCGGTAGAATCTTTCTATCTCCTTGGAAGATCCACTTATCTTCACTATCATCAAACACTGCCTGCTTGGAACCACAATCCAACACAACCTTATACTTTTCTAAGGTATCCATCCCAAGGATCACATCGAATCCATGCATATCAAGTGGTATAAGATCCACTTGTATATTGTTTCTCGAGAAAGATAGAACACGAGATGAACACACCTCTCAAAGCATCAAGGAACCATCAAGAGGGGTTTCTAACAACAGGCTATCTTTCTTACAACTAATAGGTAAGAGACAGTTATCAAGCATACTACGTGCAATAAAAGAGTGTGTAGCACCCAGGTCAACCAGAATAGATATAAAGCAAGAAGAAGACAAATCAGAATGAAATAACTCCATCTGATTTGCCACTACTCATGGGTTGACTATCACCTCTGGCTGACTCATAACACAGAATCGAGCCATTGCTTGATGTCCACATCCTCTGCTTCCTTGAGCAGACGATCCTGCTTGTGATGCCTGACCACATCCTCACCCTCTGCTACCACTGGGCTACTGCCTATCTGACCCTTGCTGATTTTGCCTCAGTTGTTGTGTTACTTCAACATCTCTCTTTGGGCAATCTGACCTCAAGTGCCCAATATGTCCATAGTGGTAACATGACCTTCCTTCTATCTGTGGCCTAGATGGCCCTGTCACTGCCACTGAAGCTGTACTATGTGCCTTGGATGGTGAAATTCCACACCCTCTTCCCTTACTCGGAGACCACTGAGATGGTACATGAGAACTCTGCATCACAGAAGGTGTCGAATACCTTAGCTTCTTGAAGCCATCATACCTATGTCTCTGGAACTGAGCATGCCTTTTCTTGGTCATGGACTCCCTTTTCTCCCTGACAGACTGTTCAATCCTGCGGATGGACTCCACGAACTTGGCAAACCGCTCCCGATTTTCCAAAGCAGCAGCAGGTGTCGACAGCTCAACGCTCAAACC
This sequence comes from Alisma plantago-aquatica, assembly GCA_963693085.1. Classification (NCBI taxonomy): domain Eukaryota; kingdom Viridiplantae; phylum Streptophyta; class Magnoliopsida; order Alismatales; family Alismataceae; genus Alisma; species Alisma plantago-aquatica. The sequence continues at coordinate 1,019,461,396 of OY856409.1, read as the reverse complement.
CTTCCCAAACTGTCTGATCCGCTCATCATCTGTTGCCGCCATGTGAGGAAAAAACCTCAGCAGGTCCATGAACTTGGCTTCATACTCGGTGAGGCTCATTGATCCTTGGTGTAGATGCTCAAACTGGTTGATCTTCTCATCCATATACGTATTTGAAAAGTATCTACTGACTAACTCTCGCCAGAAAACCTCCCAAACGATCACCTCACCGGGCCGCTTCTCCTCCTCGATGGCCCACCAGTGGCCAGCACTACCCTTTAGAAGGTAGACACTGTGCTTGAATTTGTCTGCTTCGGGGATGTCAAGGATCCAGAAGGCCTTCTGGAGACCTGTCAGCCACAGATCTGCATCCGCTGGATCAGTCATTCCAGTATAATCTAAAGCTCAGACTCGACGAAGCCGCTCAAATGTCTTCCCAATACCTGATGTTTCACCATGGGGAGCCTGTGCTCTTGGCGGAGGCACTGAAACTCTTTCCACCATGTGATTCATTATATCCATCAACTGCCCCATAAGCTGCTGGTAGGCAGGGTTCTCAAGAATGGATGGGTCAAGTTGGGGGTCCTCAGGAACCCAATCTTCATGTGCCTGCACTCTAGCTCCATCAACTAATGCAGCCTCGCTGCTCTCGACAACATGTTCTTCATGGTTTCCAGACATCTTTAAGCTTTTTCTTCCGCTGAGGGAAGAAGATGATTGTAAGAAAATCTAGAAAACTCACAAGAATAGACACAAACCTAGTCCTAGATCCCTGTAGACTCAGTGAACCTAGAGATCTGATACCAAACCAACTGTGACACCCTGCCATCACACAGACAACAAGGTACCACGCGAAAATGTGTGGAAACACCATAAACCACATATTACCTAAAAAACACAGGTTAATTAAAACTATTTGAAGAAAACACATATAAAAGAGAACTATTACAACCAGATCCTCATCCTGCAAGAAAACATGTTATATAAATATACGCAAGCCTTGATATAAGTTCACATATTACAGAAACCAGCTGTCTCGCCAGCACATGAGTTCATCACCTATTTATATGTACATAACTGGCCACATAAGGCCAACAACAGGATAAACAAAGGTTCAATAGCTAGTTATCATGACACATCATCAAAACGCCTCCGAGGACCTGAGAGTACAGGGATGACTCTAGAACTCTACTACAAAAAGACATCAAACATCAGCATGTCCATCTCTTGCCTTCTACTGCTCTTCTTACTTCTCGGCCGCAACCTCGCGACCACCACCACATCTAGAACGATCACCTAAAAAGGTTTCAAACCAACAGGGTGAGACACACAATCCTAGCGAGAAACATAACTCCCCACTGAAACTATAAAACCTCAGAAGGTTTAAAGTAGATAAAGAAGATAACTGATATAATCAGATATTATGAGCAGCATACTGAGCTAGGCTATTATTACCATCAATCTTACCAAGATATCCAGGAGGCATATAACAAAGTATTTCTTTATGGAACATGATTGACAAGACAAGCTTTATAAGAACTTATCACAAAATATAAGGATCGTACGCCTAACTACAAGGTATGACTACATCAGCTATATAAGAAAGGCCTCAATCAATGTTTTGTGTTTTGCTCTAAGTAGTATATACTATTCAGCTAGATTATGTTTTATTATTTCCCTAAGGAAGTGATCTGTCCCTAATCAAATCCAACCTTTGGCTGCGAAGCCCAAAAACCGGTGCCATACAAGGTCAGTGGGAGAGCCGGACTCCATGACCTTACCTCCTCGTGGTTAGTGCACTAAAACCAAAGTAGGACCACAATCTCATGCTTATATGGCTCAGCCTCAGGGTCAGCTCCGTAAGCTACCCATATCTCTAGTTCACCTTGACATAGGTGCTAGTATACTTTTTGAGCTGTGGGCCTGATCATCGTGCTCTTGAGCCATGAACACATTCATGCTCTAACTCATTGAGTCATGGGCCTGTTCTCCATGCTCTTTACCATACGGAGTCTACAACCACAGTTGTACTATAATCCTCCTATTTTTTGCTAGGAGAAAACCCCGCATACTCAACAATATGCGGTCTAGGTAATCCCGCAAGATAAACCTCTTTCACTATCACCAAATCTGACGATGATGGATCTATGGCCAGAGCAACTACAGAATATGTTCCACTGTAATTGATTAGTATATTTTAAGTGAGTTGTTGAGGCAACCAAGTTATACATCATCGAGTTACATTATCACTGTCACTACCATGGGATCTCAATCCCTCCTGACAAATTGCCACTGCCTCTCAAGGCATCAACATCCTGTATCAACATCCTGGGATAGAAATCCCTTATCTCATCATTAGTGGATAACACATCAACTAGGCACTCAGCCTTTATCAAGTCCTCAGACCTATCTCATCATACTGGTGATGCATGTTATCTCATCAACAAGGATTATTATCATTATACAGTGTTATTCAAACACATATGCCTCATAGCTCTTACATGGCTATGAATCCATTTAATATACCTGCATGGTTAGTATGCACATCAAGAGTGAGGTAACTTAAATCACTACACATAGATCTTTATGATGATCATGCTATCATGAAGCATAAGTTGTATCAATCATATTATGGTTGTCAAACCATGAGCATACACTATGCCCTATTCTAGAGAACATAACCATGTATCTTATCATCTTATGAAGCAGCATCGTAGATTCCCAACATACCCTGGTTCACAACCTACCATCATAATATCCCATTACTAACATAGATGTGGGTTCAAGGCGATTAATCCATTTATTAGGATTTTTAGATGCACATTTCATGATTATAAATATGTGTGTCATACATTATCAATTACATCACTGCTATCAAATCATGGGCATCCAATTATGCTCTTTACTTTATAAACATGGGCAATCATCTTATTATCTTAAACGGCATCATCTTTAGACATCCAACATAGCATAGGTTTGTACTATCATCCATATATCAAAAGATGTGGTTACATGATAAAGAACTACTACCTAGGGTTTCCGAGTTGGACATAACCCTCACCAAAGGTGCCCGCTACCCTTACTAGAAGTGTGACGGGTAGGGAAACTCTCACTACAGGTGATAACAGGAAGGGTAACAACCCTCACTAGAGATCTATCGGCCAAGCACTTAGCCACATATCGGCCAACCCAAAGGCAAGGTATATCGGGCAACCACTTCATGGTGTGATGTGCACCTAGAGAGAAAAGGTGCTATCGTGCAGCTTAGATGCAAGGACTACGTCATGCAATCAAGACCAAGAAGTGTCTCGTACAGCTGAGTCCATGGGGCATATCATGCACCCAAGGCCAAGGTGTGAAAGGTATCTTAGCTAGGGTTAGGGTTTGGGTTGTGTCAGACAACCATCACCACCCTATCGGCTAATATTGTGGCACCCAAAGCTAGCACCATAACACCCATCAAGGTACACATCAACAACCTATACAAGGGCACCACAGGGAAGCTTATCGCCCAACAAAACCAACAAACCATATCTGTCACCACAAGGGACTCACAAGGGCCACCACTCAACCTATGTTGGGCAAGAACCCAAACCAACTTGTATCACCCAAGACTCCAAATAGAGATATCAACTAGGCACTCTATCAGCCAAGGGGGCAACACCTACTAGATCAAAGATCATATAGATCGAGACATATTGCCCAAACTCATCATCAAAGTCAAGAGAGCCATATCGGGCACATCATATCGGCCAAGGTCAAAACCCTAGACCAAGGGAGGTGTGTCGGGAAACACTACTACAAGCGGTATCGTGCAAGGCACCAAGCTCATCCCGACAAGGTCACCATCAACCTCAAGATCACCATTATCAAAACCCTAAAAGATCAAGAGGATTGGCTCACCTCTCAACAACCAAGAGAGAGGGGTTTTACACAACCTCCATCACCAATCAGTCAACATGATGGATCTTTTCCATATCGGCCAACTCTCAACCATTACCAGGTCAACATCCAACCAAGGCTCACCTCTCAAATCCATGGTGAGAGAAAAGTATTGCCCAAGCATCTAGAGTATAGACTCACCTCCCAACAACTAAGTGACAGGGGTGTTGCCTATATCACTAGAGCTGAACTCACTTCTCAAGACCAAAGGAGAGAAAGGGGTTTTGCCCAAGAAACTCTACACATAAGGTTCGGCCACCAAGGTCAAAGCACACCCAACACATCCATTATAGAAACAAGATCATATATCTAACAAGATCAAAGATACAACTAAGCAAGAAGTATATTCAACAAGGTACATGGATGACCAAGGTGCAACATAGAATGCAACAAGAAAAGGAAGTAGTATAGATAAGGTTAGGAGTTATGTAACCCGCCTAAAGCAAGCTCCTCAAGATCCAAAGCTCCAAGATTTAAGCTCAAGCACCACCACAAGAGGAAGAAGGAGACTCCAAGGAGAAGGATCAACCACCAAGCTTGGCTCCTCCAAGTGTATCGGCCACTAAGGTTGGAAAGGAGAGGTGTCATTCACCAAGGAAGAGGGGAAACTAAGGAATTAAAGGAATCCTAAGCAAGAGAAAGGAGATACATATATAGAAGAGGGTGGAGGAGAAAACAAGGCAGTGTGTCGCCCACATAGGGACACTTGTACATGGGAAATGCCACCTTCTAATCTCTCCACGACCACATGTCCAAGGCTATTGCCACATGCAAGCACCATGCACCAAGTGTTCACTAGAGTGGTGACACAAATGAAGCCAAAGGTCAAAGATGGTCCATGTCCGATACACCCCATTCCCTTGCTCGACACAGCCCCATGGGCAACACACCCATGACCGACACAAAGCTCTCTTGCCCGATACAGGGTCCAACAAGCCAAAGCAAGGCTCAAACAAGGCAAAATAAAGCCCAACAAAGCCCAAAAAAGCCCAGGGTAGCTCAAGAAATGAGCCCAACCCTTCCTCTCAACTCTAGAGGAAGCAAGGAGAGAGAAAACATCTCTCAAGGTGACAAACTTGCTCATCAACCCTAAACTTAGGTTATTTGCAAGTAGCACCCCCAACTCTAAACAAAGCACAAGTAAACCCTAATCACCACTAAAGTTGATTAGCAAGCAACTAAGCACAAGGTTTAGGCAAAGCAAATAGGATAAGCCCAAAATGGAGGCCAGGGTCCTTACAACCATGATTGTTTTGGGCTTCTTTCTGTTGACTTTAGCTTCAACTTCTTCATTTGACCTCCTTTTGCATTGGATTGATTCTTGTGCATCCATGGAGAGTGTGGGGAAGACTTAGGTCCAATCTTAAGGTACAAGGACCCAAATATGTTCTTCATCTCTCTCCCTTGCGTCAATGCATGCATAAGTACCTTGAAAAACACTCAAAAGGAGGTATAAGTGCATTTGACATGAAAGTTCACATTGTAGGAAATAACTTGCAATATACAATGTTTAGATTTGATTATAATGCAAAAATACATGTGATGTAGCCCTAAAGTAGGGCTACTTCAGCGTCCTCTAAATCTCCTTAGGTAGCGGTGTCCTCCTCCCAAGCTCCTGGCTTGTAAGTCTCTAGGCCTAACTTTATGCTTAATTGTAACTACTTTGAATAATGAGATTCTTTAACCTTAATATAATCTCATGGGATGTCTTAATATCATGTGACATGCTTATATTTTCACTTTGGTCCAATTTGATTGGTGTTTGAGCTATCTTTGCTATATATGTGCTTATTTCAGACTAGATTGCAATTTACCTATAAGTGAGGGTTATCTTGAAAATTGTCACATGTTGAGCATGTTTCTTGTGATTTAGCATAATGAGAAATAAGATGATGCAATGTGTGCCTTGTTTGAATCAAGGACAATGATGTGACATCTCATGGTGATTCTAGGGTTTCTATGGTTTGCATAGTTGACATGGTACCAATGCTAGGGTTTGAGTGTTGCAACCACTACCTCACACTTGAGTGAGTGTAGTGGATAAAAAACATGTCTTGGGTAGTGTTATCTCGACCAATATGACCTAGAAGTGAGGATGTTCAAGACAGTTCATCCTCTAGTGTCTCGACCATGTGCATATGGTGACTTAGGGTTTCAACCTAGACATGTAGTTGAAGTGTCTCAATTGAGACAAGGTGGTAACTGACCTAATTGGTCGTGACATCTTTCTAGATAAACATTAACCTTTTGAAATAAGCATGTAAGTGTAAATCAGACTATTTCTTTGAAGGACATGCGTCTCTAGATAATCTATCTTGTTGACACCTCATAATGTCCTAGTTTCCTCCTCCTGTGGGTGTATAACCCCTTCTCTTCACCAAGAAGCAATCATTTTTTACCCTACACTCTTTCTTCTTCCTTTGGAGCGTATTTGGAGCTTCAAGAGCAAGCGAGGTCAGATCTTGAAGCCTTGGGTGGCCGATCTACTTTACTTGGGGAAGATCTTGTGCTAGATCAACTCTTTGGGGGTGATTTCTTGGATATTCTTCTCTTGGTAAGTGATCTTCTTCTTTGGATCAAGTTTTCTTCTCTGAAACCTCCATCCCCATCTTATTTGTTCTTGTTCATAGACTGTTGACTATCCGTGGTGAGTTTTACCTATAGATCTCCTCTTCACAAGGGTCATAGATCATGTTTTGATAAGATGGAATCCAAATGAGAGGATGATTTCATCCCTTTCTTCTTTCTTCTTCTTTGGTTCAACTTAGGACTACTTTCTCTATTTCCTTAAGCTCTCCTTTGACTATGGCATTTCTTTCTCTTCTTGAGGTGACCTTTTTTCCGAAGTGTTAGAGTTTGGGGGCAGATCTTAGAACTTGAATCTTGGGAGGTTGTTTCTCTCCAAATCAGGTGGGTTATATAACCTTTCTCCATATCTATTACTGGCATATTAAACTTGATCTTATTGTTGTTTTTCTAGATCTTAAAAGAATTTTCTTTATGATAGGAGAATGATGAAGTTTAGGGTATAATCTTCTAGTATTCTTGAATGGATTATTCTTGTTATAAACTCTAAATCCATAGTACCCCGTTTTTCTAGTAAATGAAAGCTAGATGTGTTGCTTTGGATCATCATTTGTGGAACATTAATATATAATACATGGTTAATTTGCTATAGATAAAAGTAAGTTTGAAGATGATAACATGCATATGAATCTTGCTTTTCTCTCTCTATACATAGCACTTTTGACAATGTTCCATGAAAAAGTGTTAGGGCTGATGAACATCATGATCTAGGATGTTATTCACCCTAGTGACGCTTGATATTCCCTGATTTAAATATCCTATTTTGACCTGTTAGGATCTATTTATATGTTGAGAATATGGCTATCTTGAAGTTGAGACAAACCCTTGATCTTCCATCATGGTCGACACCCTTACAAGTGGGGGTTTCAACCGGGACAACCCTAACCCTTGGGTTTGGTTGCTACATTGGTCATGACACAACAATGCTGCATGACCCCTTAACCTATTGGCTAAGGTTATGGATGAGAATGATAAGTTGAGATAATCACTCATCAACTAGGTTGTGTCTTGGTTGTTACATGCCAAGGTGAAGTTGGTTTCGATCGCAACATACCAAGATTACATGGTTGACACACTTAGGTTCATTTTGGTCGCGACACAACGTTATTGTGTCCCTATTGCAACACTCCTTTGTGGAGTTATTGTCGTTCCCCTTGTGTCACAGTCGTGACACCATACATAGGTGGTGTCATGGTCATAGCACCTAGGGTTGTGGCTATGTTGATGTGTCTCGTTCGTGACATGAGGAAGTGTCAAACTCGTGACACTCTTGTTGTGTGAAGGGTGGAGACACATATTCTGTCTCGGTGGCAACATGTGTGTGTTATGAGAGGTCGAGACCTGTGTTGAAGGTGGTTGATACCCATGTGTTGTGAGTGTTTGAGACAACTATATATATTTAAGTACATGATCAATATATAGTGCAACAATATACATAAGGTGTTGTAGTTATGGATGCTTAATTATCAACATTAATGCTTAGCCGTTGCACTCTCCAAACACGTAGGAGGTGAAAGAATTAGGGTTTAGTGCTTGAGGGCTGATATGAAACCCTAATTGGATATATATGAACCCTAAACCTAATCTTGCGATGACATGATGTATGCACTCATATTATTCAAAGAATTTATTATGTGATTATGTTTTCTCTCTCCTACTTGTGTAACACTAACTTGTACATGAGATGAATGTTATATCTATAAGTATTCTATGATGATCCCTATGCAATACATGGTGGTGATTATGAGTAATGTTGAGGCATACTGTGATATTGAAAGTGCAAGAATTATAAGAATTTTTCTAATGACCTAGCAAGTTTTTTGTGCATAAATTGAGGGATTAATATCCCATAGTGATGTCATGATGAGACAAGTTCTCACCTTGTACATTTTATATCTTCTGGAGTTGTAACCTATCCTTAATCTTGTAGAGTTTGTTTCGAGTTAATACGTTGTAACTTGATTGATTCATTAAAAGACACCCAATTAGAATTTCTAATCAAGTGAAATCCTAATCATGTAGTTTCCCTATACCATAGATCCATATTCAACGTCAGTATCTAGTTGGATGGTGAAATGAGTAATTCCTACGGGAAACTCAGAGTGCATATTATTGAATATGCAGGGTACTAGTGGAGATACCTACCTATATCCTTAAATTGTTAAAATAGTGATATATTGCTCCTTATAGAATGACCATGCATGAGCCTATTCTCTAGTGTTGAGCTATGTACTAAAGCAGACTAGTTGTATTGCATGACCATAACCTTGACTATGAGTTGTTGTCTCTACATGACTATTGCTTTGACTATAAGTTGTTGCTTAGAAGTTTGATTGTTATGTCACTGCATTGCATAGTCGAACTGACCGAGTAGTGTTGGTGATGATCATGGAGTCCAACTCTTCCATTTATCTCGTATGACTTAGCAGTGGTCAGTTGGGTTTGAGTGGTACATCTCAAACCCATAGGGCATAATAATAAAAGTGATAATACAACTGAGTAGTATATTTGCTTAGGATCAATACGAATCACATTGGATGATTGCATGCCTTATTTCTTGTATTGTTTAGTTTATAATTGTTATACATTTTCTTCATATTCCTTTTAAAAGTATAAATTGTTCCACTACTCAGTGTAAGTGCATAGACTGCTCAATTGTAATATTTGTCCTATTTCACTACTTTATTATATTATTGTGCTCATTATAGACATGGGAGAAGAGTTATATCTCTTGCTGGGACGTTTAGTATAATCCTGTGGGTTCCACAACTTTTTAGGTAGTCGTGGATGAGGAGGTCGAGGTCGAGGTCATGGTGTAGGTGTTAAGCAGCAGGGAGAGCAGTAGCTATCAAAAGGTTGGACATGCTACTAGTTACTGTCTTGTAATAGAGTTTTATGTGTCGTCCTTATACTCTCAGGTCTTTGGGGAGATTTTATTGTTTGTATATTGACATGTAGATTTTGGCTTTATGCCATGAGTGTATAGAAATGGCATGTACACATAAACGGGTTGTAATATGTAATAGTTGTGGCTTGATAGCCTCTGAACATGATATGTAACATCTTTTGGCATATGTGAAATACAAATGACTTGAATTGAAAGCTTGTCTATAAAATACTTCTACATGAAATATTACATTGCAAATGGTTTTAATTTACCCTACTTTGTGGTAATATTGTGATTAGTGATAATTCTATGATTTTTTTGAGTAATCTCACTTTGTGTGGCAAAGGGTGTCACAAATTTTCTAATATCAGATCTATAGGTTATCTGAGTAGACAAGGACATAGGACTAGGGTTTGAGTTTGTTCTAGTGTCCTCCAGTATATCTTATGATCACTTTTGCTTATGCAGGAGAAGAAGAAGAGAAGAAAAGATGTCTGGAGAACATGAAGAACATGTTGCTGAGAGCGATGTTGCTGCACCAGAAAGTGGTACAAGGAGGCAAGAAAGGGATGATATTGTGCCTGGGATGCCTCAAGTCAACCCAACTGATGTATCCAAACCTACATTCTAGTCCATGTTCTGACATTTTATGGCTACAATGACACACATGGTGGATAGGATGCATGCAACCCAACCTAAGGCAACTATCCTAGGTGTTGAAACACAAGTTTTGGGAGGACTTTTGAAAGACTTCGACGTATAGGAGCATCAGAGTATGTGGGAATATCTGATCAAGATAATGTAGATATGTGGCTAACTGAGATGGAAAAGGCCTTTAAGATCCTTAATATCCCTGAAGAGGATAAGGTAAAACATTTTGTATACTTATTGAAAGGAAGTGTTGGACACTGGTGGGCCATAGAAGAAGAGAAAAGGCTGGGTATTCTAATTACTTTGGAAGAATTTCGATGGGAGTTTGTAAGCCGATACTTTCCATAGACTTACTTGGATGAGAAGATTGTACAGTTTGAGAAAATCTAACAAGGATACATGTCGATCCGTTCTTATGAAGCTAAGCTTATGGAGCTTCTAAGGTTTTTTCTACATATGTCTACAACAGACTAGGAGAGGATTAGACACTTCGAGAAGGGTCTGAGTAGTGAGCTGACAACCCTAGTGTCATCCTTAGAGAATAGAGAGAGGTTTTCCACTTTTATGGAATCAGTTAGGAGGGTAGAGAAGTATGTGGTTGAGACAAAGGCTAAGAAGAAGATTGTACAGTACCAAGGACAATCTTGTGGAGGCTTTAAGAAGCCTAGGTTTTAGCATCTCAGTCTCAATAGAGGTCAGTGACTCAATCACAGTGGACAAAGAGCAAGGGCAGAGGCCATAGTTTTCTGACTATAGGAGTTTGTAGTACAATGTCAGATTTAGTGATAGGGTCGTCTAGGCCACGATACAAGGATAAAACCTATTTTAAGTGTGTACATGTGGTTCATACTAAGTGGTACTACCCTGTGAAGGATGAAGAGGTGACTCAACAAACCAGTAGTCAACAAGGGTCACAATAATGACAATAGCATAGTGGTAGAGGATGTGGACAAGCATCACAGGATGGTTCCTCAGGACATGCTGGTTGAGGAAGAGGGCGACGATAAGTGACAACTCGATTCTATGCAATGATCTAGCCAAAAGGAGTTACTAACCTTCAATTCGAGATAGGTTAGACAAAATTATTTCATTCTGATTTGTCTTCTTCATGTTTTGTATCTAATTTGATTGATCTTGGTGTGACACATTCCTTTATCACTAGAAAAGTGATTACTAGATGTTTCTTACTTGTTACTCATAAACATCATAGTCTTCATCTAGAAACTCCTTTAGTTGGTTTAGCAAAGCTGCAGGAAGCATGCCCATCCTATGTTCTATCATTCTCAAGACATAGCATTCAAGTGGATCTCTTACCACTTGATATGCATGGTCTTGATGTGTTGTGATGGATTGTTTGGAAAAGTATTAGGTGATCTTAGACTGTAGTTCCAAGATGGAAATGTTTGGAAGATTCTCCTGACATGTCTAGTTTTAGCTATGACAATAGAGAAGTGGATGAGATAGGGTTGTGATGCAATCTTGGCACATGTGGTGGATACCAAGGCAAAGAGTCCTAGTATTCAGGAAGTGCCAGTGGTATAGGAGTTTGAGGGTGTTTTTCCTGATGAGTTTCTAGGTGTACCTCCTCATGGAGAGATTGATTTTGAAATCAATCTAGTTCTAGGTACCCAACCTATAGTACGAACACCGTATAGGATGCCACCAGCTGACATGTGGGAATTAAAGACCCAGTTGTAAAAACTACTTGAGAAAGGTTTCATTAGTCTGAGCATGTATCCTAGGGGTGATCCCATTTTGTTTGTGAAAAAGAAGGATAGATTGATGAGGTTGTCTATTGAATACCGACAATTGAATAAGATGACAATTGAGAACAAATATTTGTTGCCACACATAGATGATTTGTTTGATCAGCTACAAAGTGCCACCATTTTTTCTATGATAGATCTAAGATCGGGTTATCATCAATTGTATATTAAGGCCAATGCATGCCTAAGTCAGCTATTAGGACAAGGTATGGTCATTATGAGTTTGTGGTTATGCCGTTGGGCTAACCAATGCATCAACATCGTTTATGGACCTGATGAATAGGGTGTTTAGACCCTATGTAGATCAGTTTGTAGTTGTGCCTATAGATGACATCCTGATATACTATAGAGATAGTCAGTAGCACGACCAACATTTACATCAGGCTTTGACTTTGCTAAAGCAACAACAGTTGTATGTCAAGTTTAATAAGAGTGAGTTTTGGTTAAAGGAAGTGGCTTTTCTTGGGCACGTAATATCTTCCACGGGAGTCTGTGTGGACCCAAAGAAAGTAGTGTCACTACTGGAGTGGGATCGATTGAAGACACCTATAGTGATTCACAACTTTCTAGGGTTGGCAGGGTATTACAAGAGGTTCATTAATAACTTCAGTGTGATGGCGTTACCCCTAACAAAGTTAACAAGCAAGGATGTGACATTTTTTTGGGATGACAGGTGTCAATGATCTTTTATGATTCTAAAGGAGAGGTTGACCAGTACACCGACATTAGTGCTACCAGAGCAAAGAAGGGGTTATATTGTTTTATGTGATGCATCTAAGAATGGTCAAGGTTGTTTGTTGAAGTAGGATAAGAACATGATTTCTATCCCTTCACGACAACTTAAGAAACATGAGAACTACCTGACGCATGATCTGGAGTTAGAAGTCATGGCCCATGCCTTGAAGATATGGAGACAATACTTATATGGTGAGAAGTGTGAGATCTTCACCAACCACAAGAACTCACAATATATCTTTTCAAAGTAGGAGTTGAACATGAGAAAATGACGCTGGATGGAGTTAATAAAAACTATGATTGTACCATAGATTACCATCCAGGGAAGACGAATGTAGTGGCAAATGCTTTAAGTAAGAAGTCCTCTTCAACATCATCTGTTGAGAAGGCATAGTTGAGTGCTTTGGTGTGTCATAAGAGAGATATGTTGGTCTCCTTATGACAAATGAATGTATAGAGGTGTCCGTTCTAGCAGGTATTTTGGCACAATGCAAGTAAAGTTGATGTTGAGTAAGAAGATTAGGGATGCACATCAGAATGATACTACAGTACAACAGATTCTGATAGAGCTGGGTAATGGGAAGCATGATGGGTTATATGAGTTTGAGGATAGGACAATGCATTATCCTGGAAGGACATTTGTGACATATGTAGATAATCTAAGAATGTTAATTCTAGAAGAGGCCCACTCTTCTATGTAAGTCATGCATCCATGAAGCACCAACATGTATCAGAACTTGAAAGATCTGTATTAGTGGCTAGGATTAAAGTGTGATGTAGTCGAGTTTGTAGTTAGAGACGAATGAATTGTGAAGAAAGGAAGGCAGTCATGATAGGAAACTTCACCTTATCCCTGTTAGAAAAATAGAAGATCTAGAAGGAAGAAAAGAAGTTTTCCTCTCCTCCACCGCCGATCATATAGCCATTTTTTTGGGAATCAATATGTAGAAAACTTTTCAAGTTGTCAGCAGGTCAAAGCCAAGAATCAGATGACTGTAGGGACTTTGCAACCATTTCCTATACCATAGTGGAAATGGGATCATATCATGGTGGAATTTGTGGTTGGATTTCTAAGGACAACCAAAGATCATGATTCCATCTGGGCAATACTGGACAAATTGACTAAGTCAACACACTTTTTTCCAATAAAGTCAATGTATACAGCTGATGAGATAGTACGTCTACATGGTATTCCAGCTACTGTAGTGTCAGACAGAGGTCCTCAATTCACTAGTTTCTTTTGGGAATGTTTGCATACAACAATGGGTACATAGTTGAGATTCAATACTATGTTCCATCCATAGACAGATGGATAGTCTGAGAGGACAATATAGACTTGGAGGATCTATTGAGAGCCAATGTGTTGCAATTTTTGGGTAGTTGGGATATACACCTTAGTCTGATAGAGTTTGCCTATCACAATAGCTATCCGAGGAGCATCGATATGGAACCATATGAAGCATTGTATGGGAAATGTTTTAGATCTCCTTTGTGTTGGTATGAGATGGGTGAATATCAAATTCTAGGTCTCGAGCTTATACAACAAGCAACATAAAAGATTAAAGTGATTAAGTAGTAGTTGAAGGCAGCACAAGACAGACAGAAGTCTTATGTCGATAACCGTTATAGACCTTTAGAGTTCCAAGTGGGAGACATGGTATACCTCAAAGTCTCTCCTTGGAAAGGTGTTCTAAGGTTTGGGGAAAAGGGTAAGTTAGCTCCCAGATATATGGGACCTTATCCTGTGGTTATATGTGTTGGGAATGTGGCCTACAAGATGGAGCTGCCACCTGAGTTGGAAAAGATGCTTCTTGTGTTTCATATCTCTATGTTGAGGAAGTGTCACCCTGATATCGAGTTGACTCTTCATCCTATTGAGGTGAAGTTGGATAATGATATATTTTATGTAGAGGTACTTGTTTTGATCTTAGATAGAAGGATCAAGAAGTTGAAGAAAAAGGACATTGTGTTAGTCAAGGTTTTATGGCATCATTTTGGCATAGAGGAATCCATGTAGGATCTTCAGGAGGTGATGTGGAAGAAGTATCCATCTCTTTTTGCATAGGATTTCAGGGGAAAAATCCCTGCTAGGGGTTTATAGTTGTAAGACTCCTGACCTAACTGTATGCTTAATTATAATTACTTTGCATAATGAGATGCTTTAACCTTAATCTAATCTCATGGGATTTCCTAATATCATGTGACATGCTTATATTTTCATTTTGGTCCAATTTGATTGGTGCTTGAGTTATCTTTGCTACATATGTGCTTGCTTTGGAATAGATTACAATTTACCCAAAAGAAAGTGTTAACTTGCAAATTGTCACATGTTGAGTATGTTTCTTGTACTTTAGAATCATGATAGAGAAGATGATGTAATGGGGCACCTTGTTTGAACCATGGATAGTGATCTGACATCTCATGGTAATTCTAAGGTTTCTAGGGTTTTCATAGTTGACATGGTAGCAATGCTAGGGTTTGAGTGTTGCGACCACTACCTCAAACTTGAGAGAGTGTAGCAACCACAACACATGCCTTGGGTACTGTTGTCTTGTCTGAGATGACCTACATGTGAGGATGGATGAGATAGTTTGTCCTCTAGTGTCTCGACCATGTGCAAATGGTGTCTTAGGGTTTCAACCTAGACATGTAGATGAAGTGTCTCAACTGAGACAAGGTGGTAACTGGGCTAGTTGGTCACCACATCTTGATGGATAAACATTAACCTTTTGAAATATGCATTTAAGTGGAAATAAGGCTATTTCTTTGAACGTCATGTGTCCCTGTACATTCTATCTTAGTGACACCTCATAACCTCTTACTTCCCTCCTCCTTTGGGCATGTAACCCCTTCTCTTAACGAACAAGCAATCTTTTTTGTCCCTACACTCTTACTTCTTCATTTAGGTCATCCTTGTAGCTTTAGGATCAAGAGAGGTCATATCTTGAAGAATTGGGTGGCTGGTCTACTTTGCTAGGGGAATATCTTGTGCTAGATCAACTCTTTAGTGGTGATTTCTTGGAAATTCTTCTTTTGGTAAGTGATCTTCTTCATTGTATCTCATTTTCTTCTCAGTAACCCCCATTCCCATCTTCTTCCTTCTTGGTTGTAGACTGTGGACTATCAATGGTGGCTTTTTCTTTGAGATCTCCTCTTCACAAGGGTCATGGAACATGTTTTGACAATATGGAACCCATATGAGAGGATGAGTTCATCACTTTCTTCTTTCTTCTTCTTTTGCCTGACTTAGGACTATTTTCTCTATTTCCTAAAGCTCTCCTTTGACAATGGCATTTCTTTCTCTTCTTCAGGTGACCATTTGGCCGAAGTGTTGGAGTTTGGGTGAATATCTTGGAGCTTGAATCTTGGGAGGTTGTTTCTCTCCAAATTAGGCGGATTATATAACATTTCTCCAGATCTATTATTGGCATATTAAACATGATCTTATTGTTGTTGTTCTAGATCTTAAAAGCATGTTCTTCATGATAGGATAATGATGAAGTTTAGGGTAAAATCTTGTAGTATTCTTGAATGTATTATTCTTGTTATAAGCCTTAAATCCGTAGTAGATCAACATTTATGGAAAATTAATATCTGATATATGGTTCATTTTCTATATATAATAGTAATTTGTGAAGATGATAACATTGATGGAGCTAGGACTTACACCAAAAGCTTTTCAGTCTTCCAATGGGAGTCCCGGAATTCTATCACCAAAAACCCTAGAGAGGATTGATGTCTTCCCTAGGTTTACCTAGAACTGGTGCTTAGATAACAACTCCAACCCCATAAGAGTATGGAAGCCTTATCATAGTACAGATTTAGGATCGAACCCAAAAGACAACGGTCTTGTTGCAAGCAACAAGATGGAAAACGTACAGCACTTCACTTAGTTATTTTACTAATTGGCACTTATATCAAAAGGTTGGATTTTGATTGGTTTTTAGACTAAAGCATGAAAAGTAAATAAAGCAAGTAAAACTAAGATTTAACAAATGATGATGAATCACTGGGGTTAAGCAGGTATTTACCACCGCTACACATGCATTGTATATGTACTAAGCAGGCAAGACTTATAAGCTAGATGCATGGATGTTCCACAAGACCGATGCCTTATAAGACAAGAGCGATGCATTGCATCCAAGGATGTTCCACAAGACCGATGCCTCGTAAGACAAGAGTGATGCATTGCATCCTTCGATGTTCCACAAGACCGATGCCTTATAAGACAAGAGCAATGCATCGCATCCTTCAAGGGTTAAGTAGCTCTCATTCGGTACATTTCTACGTGTCAATGAAGATATGTAGTCTTCCAAAGAGAGAATCTTACTCAACCTCATGAAACGTGCATCTAAAACTAACAAGCGAGCGATAATTATCAAATCGAATAGTATCTTTGTAGGCCTAGTCTCCTATTCAGATAACCTAGCTATGAGAAGTGCGGGAATGTTGCAACGCCAGCCATTCCCGATCAAATGGTCACATGCTTTACATCATTCCCCTCGCAAAGTGTGTTCCTCGACTTACCAAGGTTACTTCCATACAGATGGAAGTGCAACGGATGATAGTGAGTTTACTCCACTCTTTGAGCAACGATCTTCACCCTTCGTGACTTGCTTGACGACGGATCTTCTCCTCTCACCTTCTTTGTTGATGAGAGAGAAGGTAGCTTTGCAATGGAACGTGAGTCTCAGACCGGCAGCCTCGGGCGGTGGAAGGAGTTGTTCTGGTAGTAGAGAGACAGCCTCTGGACGTCTGGACTTCCCTCAGGGATGGCCCTTGAGGTCTTATTTATAGGCCTTGAGTGAGGTCAAACGGTCTGGAGACCGTTTGGGTTCAAATGGTCTTGAGACCGTTTGGCGTCAAACGGTCTTGAGACCGTTTGGCGTCAAATGGTCTTGAGACCGTTTGGCGTCAAACGGTCTTGAGACCGTTTGGCGTCAAACGGTCTTGAGATCATTTGGCGTCAAACGGTCTTGAGACCGTTTGGCATCAAACGGTTTTGAGATCGTTTTGCGTCAAACGGTCTTGGGACCGTTTGGCTTCATGCGGTCTCGGGACCGTTTGAACTCCATGCGGTCTTGGGACCGTTTGGCTTCATGCGGTCTCGGGACCGTTTGAACTCCATGCGGTCTTGGGACCGTTTGGCTTCATGCGGTCTCGGGACCGTTTGAACTCCATGCGGTCTTGGGACCGTTTGGCTTCATGTGGTCTCGGGACCGTTTGAACTCCATGCGGTCTTGGGACCGTTTGGCTTCACTCGGCCTTGAGGTTGGTTTATTCTTTTATGATTTTTTTGTGCTTTTTCTGCAAGTGTAAAAGGAAAAAGTTAGTTTGATGATGTATTTACAAAAAAGGGTAAAATTAGGTTTATGTACCGTATAAACTTAAAAAGAGTATGGAAAACTAAAGAAAAAGACTAAGATAAACTACTAAAATAGGAGGTTATCACCCCCCCTAACTTAGAGTCTAGCTTGTCCTCAAGTTAGATAGAGCTGAGACATGAAATGGCGAGGCGATCTTAATTAGGGTCTCCATACTCTTGCTTCAATTCTTGACCTGAGTTCCCCAGGGGTCATATCGAGGCTTATTGCATGCCTTGATTCTTTTGGATTTCGAGAGTTGCTTGGATCTCAGGGTTTTTCCGTATCTCAAAATTTGCCTTGGGACCACATTTATTTTGTGCATGCCGTTGACTCTAATCAACTTTATACCTCTCTGGAAACCTACTGGAAGCTAGAGAGGGTATGAGGGTTGGCTAAAGGCTTTGAAGTGTAGCTCCCCTTCGAGTGGGGGAGGGGATGTCTATGCTTTTTAGGATCTCACTACCGGGCACGACACATCTGCCTTTATGAGGGCAGCTGAATGTACCGGCCGGGCAAGTCCTTTATGAGCCTTTTCATATACTTGGAACTTTTAGGGTTTCACTACCGGACGCGACACATCTGCCTTTGTGAGGGAAGCGAAATGTGCCGGCCGGGTGAGCCCTTTATCAGTTCTTCATATAGGTCCTTATGCGTGGCACAACTCTCATGATTTTATTCGTCTCTCTGGCTTTTATTCAAAAACTCACATGCTTGGGTTTTGGAATGAGGATTTATTTTGGGCGGCCAAGCCTCTTTTATTTTGAAGAGAGGAAAGTTGTTCTTAAAGTTTTTCAGCATGCACTTATTTGGTTTGTGGTCCACTTGCAAAACTTTTTGATTCGGAAGTTGCCTAATTTCCCTCTCATCCTCGAGATCTCGGCTTATTTCTGCCCTGATTTTGACCTGTGAAGAGTCAGATAAAGAATTGAAGCAAAAATACGAGATCCATAGTAGGTGGAAATTGATAAATCGCCATTTGATGTCTGAGTGCTATTTATTTGTAAGACTAATATGATTCTAGAGTTAGTTGAGGTGACTATATATATATATATATATATATATATTTTAGGGAATTGTAAAAAGGAAAAGGGAGTATAGAAGTTGATACCTAGCCCTTGTCTAATGAATCCCCCCCTAACTTATCACACACTCTATCCCCAGAGTGGCAAAGTGATAGGTTGAGAAGTCATTAGAACAAGGGCTGCGAGTTAAGGCAGATATTCGGTATCCCCTGGAGATCGGAGTAGAGTGGATGCGAATTGCCCTCGTAAAGATGGGGGCATTTGTGGCAGAAGGCTGGGCGATTGAAGTGCTCTTTGCTGTATGCCTTGGAGTGCTGACTCAGGAGCTCCATTAATTTCGCAGCGCACTCTTTTGCAATTTTGTCTTGATATTGTCTAGCAGATCCTTTGCTTGATCATACTTCAAGTTACTGTGGTAGCCGCTGCCTTCGACATCAGTTTCCTTGGGATGTCCTACTTCATCATCCATGGATTAATTCAGGTAGCTGCTATTCTCAATATTGATTCCATCTTCCATGTTGCCACTAACTGGAGGATGGTCTTTGTTGCAAGTGCTGCTTGATATGTGCTGCTTGGTTACACAAAAGTTCACGATATCTTTGTCCTTCAGAAGTAGCTCAAATACAAATACATCTCCAATCCTCAGATCGTTTTCTATCTAAAAGTCATACCAACCAACACCCATTTTGGATATCCTACGGTTCCCATCCTGATAGTGAAAAAGTTTTACGGGAAACTGCTTTGCTGAATAACTAAGCAATGCTCGACCAATTCCCCAAATGTTGTTCAGCTTCACAAATTGAGAGGGAATGTGCAAGTAAGTATTTTTAGAAAAGACGTGATGTTGCAGCCTTGCGCTTTCCCTCTGTCTCTTGGGCAGAGGAGTCTTCATCGGGGTTCGGTGTGTAGTCCGAACCTTCATCATCGTTCGAAAAGATGTGCTCGACGTCTTCTTCAGGAGCCTCACCCAGGCATTTGGTGAGGCGGGTTATTTTACACAGGACGTCA
Organism: Alisma plantago-aquatica; assembly: GCA_963693085.1. Classification (NCBI taxonomy): domain Eukaryota; kingdom Viridiplantae; phylum Streptophyta; class Magnoliopsida; order Alismatales; family Alismataceae; genus Alisma; species Alisma plantago-aquatica. Next base: position 1,019,441,454 of record OY856409.1, on the reverse strand, counting down.
ATGATCTTGGTCTTGGGAGGGACGGCTCTGGTGGTGTTGTAAGTGTCCCTTATTTGTATGAGCCTGTCTCGCTCCTCCATCATCTGCTCCCTTGTCGGAGCAGGGGCAGTTCCGGATCCGGAAGCCTTGTTTGACGCCACTTCTGAAAAAAGTATGAGTTTCGTAATTTAGAGAAGATTTGAGACAGTTTAAATTTGATATGTAGTTATATCTTTTACATTTTGTGAAAGCAAAAAGGAAATGAAAACCAAACGGTTTCAGGACCGTTTGGTTCCAAACGGTTTCAAGACCGTTTGGTTCCAAACGGTTTCAAGACCGTTTGGTCCCAAACGGTTTCAAGACCGTTTGGTCCCAAACGGTTTCAGGATCGTTTGGTTCCAAACGGGTTTGAGGACCGTTTGGCCCCAAACGGTTTCAAGACCGTTTGGTTCCAAACGGTTTGAGGACCGTTTGGCCCCAAACGGTTTCAAGACCGTTTGGAAAGCGAAGAGTCACAGGTCGCCGGCGCGGGAGAAGGTGGAACGGCGCGAAGGTGAAGAACGCGCCGGCGCCTTCGACAAAGACGAAAACGATGAGAGAACGGCGACGGCGATGAAAGCGGTGGAAGAGTCAGTGAAGTCTTTTGACAGCGACGGCGATGGCGAAGAGAGAGACGTCATGCGATGGTAAAGGAAACGGCAACTGGCGCCATGATGGTGACGACAGAACGGTGCGGCGATGAAGGCGATAGAAGAGTCGGTGAACTCGGTCAATAACGACAGCAATGGCAACGTAAGCAGCGACTGGCGATGGAATGAGCAGCGTGGAGTCGCCGGACTACCTTGCGGAAGGTGGACGGAAGGGTGACTTTGCGCGGATGCAACAGGAGCAAAAAGGGAAGCTCTTTGCACGAAAATTCTGGAGAAATCGAAGGTTCGAAGAGAGAAAGACGGAGGGGTAGGGTCGATATTTATAGTGATAGGTGGGTGACCTTTTGTATTCCAAACGGTTTGAAGACCGCTTGGTCCCAAGCGGTCTCAAGACCGTTTTGGTCCCAAACGGTTTCAGGACCGTTTGGTCTCAAACGGTTTGAGGACCGTTTGGTCCCAAACGGTTTGAGGACCGTTTGGTCCCAAACGGTTTGAGGACCGTTTGGTCCCAAACGATTTCAGGACCGTTTGGTCCCAAACGGTTTCAGGACTGTTTGGTCCCAAACGGTTTGAGGACCGTTTGGTCCCAAGCGGTTTGAGGACCGTTTGGTTCCAAATGGTTTGAAGACCGTTTGGAGTCCAAACGGTTTCAAGACCGTTTGGAGGGGCACAAAGGGTTTGTATATTTTTATGTTTGTTTTTGAGTATGTATATTATTTTTTTGTATTTTGGTTTATGAATTTTTATGTTATTTGTTTTATGTATTGTTTTTGTAGTTTTGATTATGTAGATTTTTTTGTATTTTTAGATTAATGATGAAAGAACTTAAAGAAAGCAAAACAAATTCAAAAGAAAAATAAAAGACTAGAAATTAGAGAAGGTGATACTGAGGTCTTGGGTTGCCTCCCAAGAAGCGCCTTGGTTTTACGTCACTGGCTCGACGAAACTGTAAGGTTGTTATGCTGTGGGCGTAGCATATCTGATATCGAGGGTTTGTTGATGTGTTTTGTCTTCCTGAGTGTAGTATCTTTTTAAACGGTGCCCGTTAACCGTTCGTTCTCCTCCGTTGTTGTCGATGATAATGGCGGCTCCAGTTGGGTAGATATGTTTTATGGTGAAGGGTCCGGACCATTTTGTTCGGAGCTTTCCGGGGAATAATCTGAGCTTAGAGTTGAATAAGAGCACTTTGTCGCCAACGGCGATATCTTTTCTCTTAAGATGTCCATCGTGCCACATTTTTGTTTGCTCTTTATAGATTCTGGCACTGTGATATGCTGTCATTCGGAGTTCTTCTAGCTCCTGTAGCTGGAGTTGTCTGTTCTCCCCTGCGCTTTTAAGGTCGAAGTTTAGTTGCTTGATGGCCCACCAGGCTTTATGTTCCAGTTCTACTGGAAGATGACATGATTTGCCGTACACCAAACGAAACGGAGTTGTTCCAATTGGTGTTTTGTAAGCAATACGGTATGCCCAGAGGGCGTCAGGAAGTTTGGTGGACCAATCAGTGCGGTTTTTATTCACTGTTTTTTCAAGAATCACTTTTATCTGTCTATTGGATACTTCTACCTGGCCACTAGTTTGTGGGTGGTAAGGTGTGGCAACTTTGTGATGGACTCCGTATTTTCTCAGTAACGCTTCGAAACTTCATTCCAGGAAATGGGTCCCGCCATCAGATATGACCGTTCTTGGAACTCCAAATCTCGGAAAAATAGTGTCTTTGAACAATTTGACAACAGGTTTGGAGTCATTGGATACGGTGGGTATAGCTTCGACCCACTTTGAGACGTAATCCACTGCGACCAAAATGTAAGAGAAGCCATATGATGAAGGGAAAGGTCCCATGTAGTCTACCCCCCATACATCAAACAATTCAATTTCCTGCCACATGGTAAGAGGCATTTCATCCCTTTTTGATATGTTGCCCGAAAATTGGCATTTATCACAGGCTTTGACAAAATCATGTGAGTCTTTTGATATGGTGGGCCAAAAGAAACCAGATTGTAGAACTTTTATGGCAGTTTTCTTGGCGCCCATGTGCCCCCCCGTGGGTCCAGAGTGGCAGTGTTCCAAAACCGAGGTTATTTCTTCTTTTGGAAGGCACCGGCGAAAAAGTCCGTCGGCACAGAGGTAAAATAAGTAGGGTTCGTCCCAATGATAACGTTTTATATCATGAAGGAATTTCCTTTTATCCTGATATGAAGCAGACGGGTGGATGATCCCTGTGGCTAGATAATTGACGATATCAGCAAACCAAGGAAAACTATGAGTGGCCTTCATAAGCTGATCATCAGGAAGAGAATCCCTGATAGGGATTTTATCTTTTTCTTCAACCTCGATTCTGCTGAGGTGATCGGCTACAACGTTCTCTACGCCACTTTTATCTTTGATTTCTAGGTCGAATTCTTGAAGCATTAATACCCAGCGGATGAGCCTGGGTTTGGCGTCCTATTTCTGGATCAGATGTCGGATAGCAGAATGGTCAGTGTAGACGATGACTTTAGAGCCGATCAGGTAAGAGCGGAATTTTTCGAAGGCGTAGATGATAGCCAAAAACTCTTTTTCCGTGGTCGTGTAGTTTTTCTGTGCTTCGTCAAGCATTTTTGATGCATAGTAGATGACATAGGGTTTCTTATCGATCCGTTGTCCTAAAACGGCTCCTATGGCATAATCACTTGCGTCGCACATGATTTCGAATGGTTGCGACCAGTCTGGAGCCCTTAGAATAGGTGCGGAAATTAATGCTTCTTTAAGGGTAGAGAAACTTCGCATGCATTCTTGGTCGAAAACGAACTCGACATCTTTTGTCAGGAGTTGGGTCATGGGTTTAGCTATTTTCGAGAAATCTTTGATGAACCTTCTGTAGAACCCTGCATGACCTAGGAAAGCTCGAACGCCCCTTATGTCCTTCGGAGGTGACAACTTTGAGATAACATCAATCTTTGCTTTGTCGACCTCAATTCCCCTATCACTTACTCTATGTCCGAGGATGATACCTTCTGTTACCATGAAATGACATTTTTCCCAATTCAGGATAAGGTTCGTTTCCTTGCAACGTTGCAGGACTCGTTCAAGATTATTTAGACAGTTATCGAAAGAATATCCATAGACAGAGAAATCATCCATAAAGACTTCCATAACAGATTCGGTTAATCCGGCGAAGATGGCAGACATGCAGCGTTGGAAAGTAGCAGGAGCGTTACATAGCCCGAATGGCATTCTTCTGAAAGCATATGTCCCAAAGGGACAAGTGAAGGTGGTTTTTTCTTGGTCCTCTGGATGTATGGGTATTTGGTAGAACCCGGAGTAACCATCGAGATAACAGAAATACTTTTGGTGGGCCAAGCGCTCTAGGACTTCGTCAAGGAAGGGTAGAGGGTAGTGGTCTTTTCTTGTAGCTTTATTCAACTTCCTATAATCAATGCACATTCGCCACCCCGTTACAGTCCTAGTAGGTACGAGCTCATTTTTATCGTTGATCACTACAGTAGTGCCCCCTTTCTTTGGGACAACTTGAACTGGACTGACCCACTAAGAGTCAGAGATAGGATAGATCATGCCAGCTTTGAGTAGTTTGAGGACTTCCAAACGGACTACCTCTTTCAAAATTGGGTTCAATTTTCTTTGATGTTCACGAGTGGGTTTAAATTCTTCAACCATAGGAAGCTTATGCATACACAGAGCCGGGTTTATGCCTGTGAGGTCGGTTATTTTATAACCAATGATCTTTTTGTGCCTCCTTAGTTTGTCCAGAAGTTTGACTTCTTGGTCTTCGGTAAGGGTGGAGCTGATAATAACTGGGCATAGCTCTTCCTTATCCAGGAAAACATATTTAAGCCCTGTAGGTAAAGTCTTCAATTCAGGGGTTTTTGATGGTTCTGCTGCTTCAATGGTAGTGATGGCTTTAAGCTCTTCAAAAGTAGCCTTTGGTGCTTCTTCTATCTTTTCTAGGTATTGGATGCATTGCTGGACTAGTTCATTTGCAGAGAATTCAACTTCTGGATTGATAAGAGCATTCTCAAGTTCGTCAATTGGCTCGGAGATTTCTAATTGCGACATTTGTTGAATTGCGTCTAAAAGAAAGACTTCTTCTTGGATGCTGGGACCTTTCATGCTATCAAGGACGCGGAATTGAATTGCTTCTTTCCCGAGCCTAAGAATGATGGTTCCGTCTTCGACATCGATTAGCGCTCTGGCTGTAGCTAGGAAAGGCCTACCAAAAATGATCGGATACCTTAAGTCTTCTTTAATATCCATGATGACAAAATCACATGGAACGTAGGCATCCTTCCCTATCCTTACTGGGATATCTTCGATGATTCCCAACGGTGCGGTTATGGTGGAGTCGGCTAGTTGAATAGTCATTGCTGTAGGCAGCAGGTCAGTGAAACCAAGGCGTTGGCACATTGAGTAGGGCATAATGGATATACTAGCCCCGAGGTCAGCCAATCCTTTCTTTGTCGATGCATTTCCAATGCAACATTGGATTCCGAAGGAACCTGGGTCCTTCTTCTTTTTGGGTAGTTTGTTCAAGATGATGTCAGAAGTGGTTTGAGCGAGCTTGACGGTTTCCTGCTCTTTGGTGATATACTTACGTGATAGCAAAGTTTTGAGATATCTTGCCCATGCTGGTACTTCGGATAGAGCGTCAAGGAGTGGGATGTCAATATAAAGTTTCTTCATTGCTTCCTTGAATTTCTGAAACCTGGCGTCCATTTTTGTTTCTTGCAGTCTTCCCAGATACGGAATCCTTGGTTTGAATTGCGGGACCTTGGATTCTGCAGGTACATGCTCTTTGTTTTTGTCCTCTGTGCCTTCGGGGGATTTCCCAATCTCTTGTTGCGAGATCTCTTTCGTCATAAAAGTGGGCACATCATCATCATCTAGAGTGATCTTGATGGGTTCAGGAAGAATGCGTCCCGACCTTGTGGTGACGGCATTCAGCTGTTCGTGTTTATTTTGCCCGTATTTAGAGTTTGGATCAGGCTGCCCATCAAAAGTGCCTGTTGGGGGTTTCAATTGTGCAGCAATCTGGGCAAGTTGTGCTTCAACTGCCTTCTGTTGAGCTTGTTGGTTGGCCAGCATGGTTTGCTGAGACTGAAGCATTTGTTTTATCAAAGATAGCTCATCTTCCGGTTGTGCAGTGACGTTTTTCTGAGGGTTTTGTTGTTGAGACTGTTGAATATGCAATTGCGGGTGAAGCGGGGGATGAGTGTACTGATAGTAGGCTGATTGATTTCTAGGGTAGTTAGCCCTAGGGAAATTGTTCCTTGGGTTCCCTTGATTTTGGTTAAAATTGTTTGGAAATCCAGGAGGCAGCCTACTGTCAAGTCCCCCTTGTGTCTGATGTTGCGGATTCGCAGTTCCAGAGGGATTCCCATACTGGAATCCAGGATGGTTCCTTGGTTGACTGGGATTATAATAAACTTGTCCGGGAATAGTATGGATGGAGTTGACTTGCTCTGGAATCTGATCTTCAGCCTGATTAGTGATGGCCTCATAGGATTGTGGTGGTGGATGCAGATCCATCATCACATTATAGAGTATTCCGCAGGAAAGAGTCGGATGATCCGAAGCATGACAAGCTTCACAGGATCCTGTGACAGCTTTGACTTGATGAACCAGCGGGGTTTTCTTCTTATCAATTTCCCCTAGGGTTGTTTCAAGGGGTTGTTGTTTATGAGCGATTGTCTTCAAAGCCTCGGCTATTGACTTTAGTTCCATAGATTCTTCAGCTTTAAAGACTTTTAATACGCCTTTTTCGACTGACCGCCCCCAGTTGGACTGGTTTTCAGCTCCTAAAGTAACGATTTTCCAGGCATCTTCATAGTTTTTCCGCATGAAATTTCCTCCAGACGAGGAATCTAGGAAATGTTTAATGTCATCGCTTACCCCCCGATAAAAAGTTTCAATCAATTGATTCTGTGAAATTCCATGATGAGGGCATTTGCGTAGAAGTTCCTTGAATCTTTCCCATGCCTCAGCGAGGGTTTCTCCAGGTAGCTGGGAGAAATGGTTGATCTGCCCTCTGATTTCATAGGTCAGTGAGGGTGGAAAGAACTTCTCCAAGAATTTTTCCTCTAGAGGGGCCCAAGTGGTTATGATGGGTTCTCTGTCCAATGAGTTGTACCAACTCAAGGCCCTTCCAGATAAGGTGAAATGAAACAGGTGGAGCATTATTGCGTCGAAAGCAATACCAGCTTGCGGGACCAGGCGGCATAATGCCTTAAACCGTTTCAAATGGTCCATGCAATCGTCTCCTGAACCTCCTGAGAAGGAAATTCCTTGCATAATCTGGATCCACTGGGTCCGAATCTCAAAGTTTGGGATGTTGATGATCGGAGGCCGGACCGGGTGGTTGTCTTCGTAATTCTTCGGGATAGCATAGTCCCTCAGTTGCTTGTTTTGTAATTCGAGCTGAGCAGCCTCGGTCTCTGCTCTTATGCGGGCTTGCTCTTCTGCTCGTATCTCCGCTTGTATTTGGGCACGGGTGTCTGCAATGAGTTGTGCCCGTTGTGCGGCGATAGCAGCATTGACTCTCTCCATCACCAAAGCGGCTTGATGCTGTTCGTCAGTCATTTGACTAGCGCGTTGGCGATTGAGACGGATTCTGCAGTGGAAACTTCTCTCTACCTCAGAGTCGAACTCCGGATCAGGGGAGAATCCTCGATTATGCGGTGATTGCATATACGGGTTCTACCTGAGTAAAGAAAAGAGAACACCTGTAGATAATAGAGACAATATGAAAGCTTCAATAAGATGATGAGTTATGATTCAAAAAGAAAGTGTAAAATCCTAACCAACTAGAAAAATAAACTAAGTGAAATACTAACGTTCCGTTGTCCCCGGCAACGGTGCCATTTTTTGATGGAGCTAGGACTTACACCAAAAGCTTTTCAGTCTTCCAATGGGAATCCCGGAATTCTATCACCAAAAACCCTAGAGAGGATTTATGTATTCCCTAGGTTTACCTAGAACTGGTGCTTAGATAACAACTCCAACCCCATAAGAGTATGGAAGCCTTATCATAGTACAGATTTAGGATAGAACCCAAAAGACAACGGTCTTGTTGCAAGCAACAAGATGGAAAACGTACAACACTTCACTTAGTTATTTTACTAATTGGCACTTATATCAAAAGGTTGGATTTTGATTGGTTTTTAGACTAAAGCATGAAAAGTAAATAAAGCAAGTAAAACTAAGATTTAACAAATGATGATGAATCACTGGGGTTAAGCAGGTATTTACCACCGCTACACATGCATTGTATATGTACTAAGTAGGCAAGACTTATAAGCTAGATGCATGGATGTTCCACAAGACCGATGCCTTATAAGACAAGAGCGATGCATTGCATCCAAGGATGTTCTACAAGACCGATGCCTCGTAAGACAAGAGCGATGCATTGCATCCTTCAATGTTCCACAAGACCGATGCCTTATAAGACAAGAGAAATGCATCGCATCCTTCAAGGGTTAAGTAGCTCTCATTCGGTACATTTCTACGTGTCAATGAAGATATGTAGTCTTCCAAAGAGAGAATCTTACTCAACCTCATGAAACGTGCATCTAAAACTAACAAGCGAGCGATAATTATCAAATCGAATAGTATCTTTTTAGGCCTAGTCTCCTATTCGGATAACCTAGCTACGAGAAGTGCGGGAATGTTGCAACGCCAGCCATTCCCGATCAAATGGTCACATGCTTTACATCATTCCCCTCACAAAGTGTGTTCCTCGACTTACCAAGGTTACTTCCATACAGATGGAAGTGCAACGGATGATAGTGAGTTTACTCCACTCTTTGAGATACACTCCTAGACACCGAAACGGATGCGTGGTGGATACACACACCAGAAACCAACACTAAATCGGTATTCGAGTCTCGAGAGCGGTCATAGACAAACCACAACAAAAGACAATAGATGCATACAAGAACGTGGCCATCATTCAAGCATGTATGAAACGATTTAGTATTAAAACGAAAGGATAACATCTTTTTAGTACAAAGTACAAAACATGGGCAGCGGGGCTAGTCCCCGCGCCCCAGTGGATGGAACTACTCGCTCCTCATAGAGGGAACAACAAAGGAGGAGGCAAGAAGAGATAGAAAGAACATCATCTCCACTGAGGAGAGAAGGTTGAACCCTTGGTGGAGAGAGCAACGATCTTCACCCTTCGTGACTTGCTTGACGACGGATCTTCTCCTCTCACCTTCTTTGTTGATGAGAGAGAAGGTAGCTTTGCAATGGAACGTGAGTCTCAGACCGGCAGCCTCGGGCGGTGGAAGGAGTTGTTCTGGTAGTAGAGAGACAGCCTATGGACGTCTGGACTTCCCTCAGGGATGGCCCTTGAGGTCTTATTTATAGGCCTTGAGTGAGGTCAAACGGTCTGGAGACCGTTTGGGTTCAAACGGTCTTGAGACCGTTTGGCGTCAAACGGTCTTGAGACCGTTTGGCGTCAAACGGTCTTGAGACCGTTTGGCGTCAAACGTTCTTGAGATCGTTTGGCGTCAAACGGTCTTGAGACCGTTTGGCGTCAAACGGTCTGGAGACCATTTGGCGTCAAACGGTTTTGAGATCGTTTGGCGTCAAACGGTCTTGGGACCGTTTGGCTTCATGCGGTCTCGGGACCGTTTGAACTCCATGCGGTCTCGGGACCGTTTGGCTTCATGCGGTCTCGGGACCGTTTGAACTCCATGCGGTCTTGGGACCGTTTGGCTTCATGCGGTCTCGGGACCGTTTGAACTCCATGCGGTCTTGGGACCGTTTGGCTTCATGCGGTCTCGGGACCGTTTGAACTCCATGCGGTCTTGGGACCGTTTGGCTTCATGCGGTCTCGGGACCGTTTGAACTCCATGCGGTCTTGGGACCGTTTGGCTTCACTCGGCCTTGAGGTTGGTTTATTCTTTTATGATTTTTTTGTGCTTTTTCTGCAAGTGTAAAAGGAAAAAGTTAGTTTGATGATGTATTTACAAAAAGGGGTAAAATTAGGTTTATGTACCGTATAAACGTAAAAAGAGTATGGAAAACTAAAGAAAAAGACTAAGATAAACTACTAAAATAGGAGGTTATCAAACATGCATACAAATCTTTTTTTTCATTCTCTATAAATAGAACTTTTAATAAAGTTTCATGAACATGTCTTAGGGTTGATGAACATCATGAACTAGGGTGTTATTCATCCTGTTGACACTTGGTATTCCATGATGTTAATCTCCTATTTTGAACTATTTAGGATATGTTAAGATGTTGATCATATGTCTATCTTGAGGTTGAGGCAATCCCTTGTCTTCCATCATGGTCGACACCCTTATAAGTGGAGGTATCTACCATGGCAACCCTAACCCTAGGGTTCCGTCACTACATTGGTCATGATGCAGTAGTGTTAGTGACCACTTAACCTATTGGTTAAGGTTATGGGTGAGAATGTTAAGTTGTGATAATCACTCATCAATTAGGTTGTGTCTTGGTTGTAATAGGTCAAGGTGAAGTTGGTTTCATTTGCAGCACACCAAGAATAGATGGTCATCACACTTAGGTTGGTTTTGTACATGATGTGATGTTGCTGTGTCCCAATCATGACACTCCTTGGCGGAGTTATGGTCATGAGGCCCCATTGTGGTGTCCCATTGTGTCCGGATTGTGACACCATGCATAGGTGGTTTCATTGTTGTAACACATAGGATTGTGGGTATGTTTATGTGTCTCGGTCGTGACAATGAGGAAGTACCATGGTCGTGACACTCTTGTTGTGTGAAGGGCCGAGACACATATGTTGTCTTCATCATAACATGTGTGTGTTATGAGAGGTCGAGACATATGTCTTGAAGGTGGTTGAGACCCATGTGTTGTGAGTGGTTGAGACACCTATACATATGTAAGTACATGGTAAATATATACTGCAACCGTATACATAAGGTGTTGTAGTTATGAATGCTTAATCATTAATAGTAATGCTTAACCTTTGTACCCTCCAAACACGTGCGAGGTGAAAGAATTAAGGTTTAGTGGTTGAGGGCTGATATGAAACCCTAATTGGATACATTTGAAACCTAACCCTAATCTTGTGATAACATGATGTATGCACTCATATTATTCAAAGTATTTATTATGTGATTATGTTTTCTCTCTCCTACTTGTGTAACACCAACTTGTAGTGAGATGAATGGCATAGCTATGTCTATGATGATCCCTACGCAATACATGGTGGTGATTATGAGTAATATTGAGGCACACTATGATATTGAAAGTGCAAGAATTATATGAATTGGTCTAATGACCTAGAATGTTCTTTGTACATAAATTTAGGGATTGATATCCTGTAGTGATGTGATGATGGGACAAGTTCACACCTTGTACATTTTATATCTTCTGGAGTCATATGTCATCCTTAATCATATAGAGTTTGTTTAGGGTTAATATGTTGTAACTTAATTGATGCATTAAAAGATACCCAATTGGAATATCTAATCAAATGAAACCCTAGTCATGTAATTGCTCTGTACCATAGATCCATCTTCAGCATCAGTATCTAGTTGGATGGTGAAACAAGTAACTTATACATGAAATTCAGAGTGCCTATTATTGAATATGTGGGGTACCAGTGAACATATCTCTCTGTATCCTTAAATTGTTGGAATAGTGATATATTGTTTATTATAGAATGGTCATTCATGAGCCTGTTCTCTTGTGTTGTTCCATGTACCAAGGCAGACTGGTTTTTTTTATAGGACCATAGCCTTGACTACGAGTTGCTATCTCTACAGGACTATAGTTTTGTCAATAAGTTGTTGTTTAGTAGTTTGACTGTTATGTCACTGTATTGCAGACTCGAATTGACCGAGTAGTTTTGGTGATGATCATGGAGCTTGGCTCTTCTATTGATCTTGTATGGTACTAATTTTGACTTAGCAGTGGTCGGTTGGATTTGAGTGGCACGCCTCAAATCCTCAGGGCATAATAATAAAAGTGATAATACATCTGAGTACTATATTTGCTTAGGATCAATACAAATTACATTCAACAATCCCATGCCTTATTTATTGTACTATTTAGTTTATAATAGTTATACATGTTATTCATATTCCTTTTAAAAGTATAAGTTGTTCTACTTCTCAATGTAAGTTCTTAGACTGCTCAATAGTAATACCTACCCTATTTCACTACTTTATTATATTATTTTTCTTATGATAGAGGTGGGCGAAGAGTTATATCTCTCGCTAGAATGTTTGGTCTCACCCCATGGGATCCACAACTTTTTAGGTGGTCATGGATGAGGAGGATGAGGTCGTGGTGCAGGAGCTGAGCTGTAGGGAGAGCAATAGCTATCCGAAGGTTGGACATGCTACTAGTTAGATTCTTGTAGTAGATTCCTATATGTCATCCTTGTACTATCACATGTTTGGGGAGACTTTATTGTTTGTATATCGACACAGATTTTGTCTTTGTACCATGTGTGTATGGAATTGGCATGTACATATAAACATGTTGTAATATGTAACAGTCGTGGCTTGATAGCCTTTCAACATGATATATAACATCTTTTGACATGTATGAAATACATATGGCATGAATTGAAGGCTTGTTTATAAAATACTTCTGCATGAGTTATTACATTGCAAATGGTTTTAATTTACCCTGATTTGTGGTTATATTGTAACTTGTGATGATTCCACACTTTGTTTTGACTGATCGCGTTTGTGTGGAAAAGGGTTTCACAATTTTTGTGGTATCAGAGCTATAGGTTTACTTAATCTACATGGACATATGACTAGGGTTTGTGTCTATTTTAGTGTCCTCCAATTTATCTTATGGTCACTTGTGCTTATGCAAAAGAAGAAGAAGAAGAAGAAGAGAAGAAAAGATGTTTGGACAACATGAAGAACATGTTGTTCAGAGTGGTGTTGCTGCACCAAGACGAGGTGTAGGGAGGCAAGAAAGGGCTAATATTGTGCCTGAGATGCCTCAAGTCAACCCACCTGATGTAGCCAACCCTGCATTCCAGTCAATGTTCAGACAATTTATAGCTACAATGACGCACATGGAGGATAGAATGGCTACAACCCAACCTAGGACAACTGTCCTAGGTGTTGAAACACAAAGTTCTGGGAAGAATTTTGAGAGACTTCAATGGGTAGGAGCGTCGGAGTAAGTGGGAAAATCTGATCTAGCTAATGCATATATGTGCCTGAATGGAAAAGGCCTTTGAGATCCTCAATATCCCTGAAGAGGATAAGGTAAACATGTTGTATACTTGTTGAAAGGGAGTGCTGGCAACTAGTGGGCCATAGAGGAAGAGAAAAGGTCAGGTATTTTGATTAGTTGGGAAGAATATCAATGGGAGTTAGTAAGAAAGTACTTTCTAGAGACTTACTTGGATGAGAATATTGTATAGTTTGAAAATATCCAAGAAGAATACATGTCAATCAATGCTTATGAATCTAATTTTATGGAGCTTCTAAGATTTTATCTGTATATGGATGCAATAGACAAGGAGAGGATCAAACACTTTGAGAAGGGTCTGAGTAGTTAGCTGACAACCCAGTGCCATCCTTCGAGAATAGAGAGCATTTTCCACTTTTTTTTAATCAATTAGGAGGGTGGATAGGTTCGTGATTGAGAAGCATGAGACAAAGGCCAAGAGTGGTTTGTACATTACCAAGGACAATCTTCTGGAGGCTTTAAGAAGACTAGTTCTTCAACATCTCAGTCTCAACAGAGGTCAGTGACTCAATCACAGTGGACACAAAGTAGGGGTAGATGCCATAGTTTTCTACCAATAGGAGTTCGTAGTGCACCATCAGTGTTGGTGACAAGGCCATCTAGGCCACAGTACGAGGGTAAAACCCATTTATAGTGTGGACAGGTGGGGCATGCTAAGTGGTACTGCCCTGTGAAGGATGAAGAGAAGACTCGACAATCCAAACTAAGTCAGTAAAGGTTGCAAAAATGACAACTACACAGTTGTGGATGATGCAAACATGCATCATAGGCTGGTTCCTTAGGACATGCATGTAGAGTACGAGGGCGACAACAGGTGACGACTCGATTCTATACTATGAGCCAGCCAGAAGGAGTCGTTAACCCTCGGGTCATGATAGGTTGGATGGAATTATTTCATTCTAATTTGTCTTCTACATGTTTTGTATCTATTTTGATTGATCTGGGTGAGACACACTCCTTTATCACCAGGGGCGGAGGGATGGGGGCAAGCAGAGGCCATGGTCCCCCCCCCAAAAATTGAATATTTACATGATATATATATGTTCATATGTTAATACTATTATATATATAATGTGTAATGCATACAATTCATTAAAAAGGCAGTAGCCCAGCGGCACGTAGTTAGGAACCCAGTTTGTTGGTCGTGGGTTCTATTCCCCGTTTCAATAACGTTTTCATTTTTCACGATCCTTGTATGGTGAACTTGGCTTAATATAGTTATATAACTATTGTGTAATGAGTACATATCAGATAAGCTTAAGTAGCGCAGCGGTGAGAAGTTTCTAATTGTACATCATGGTCGCAGGTTCAAGTCTCTACATGTATTTTTGGCCCCCACAACCATACAGACCTGGCTCCGCCACTGTTTATCACTAGAAAAGTGATTGCTAGTTGTTTCATAGATGTTAGTAATTGACATGATAATCTTTATCTAGAAACTCCTTTAGTTGGTTCCACAGAGCTGCATAGCATTCTAGTGGATCTCTTACCACTTGATATGCATGGTTTTGATGTGATCCTTGGACTTTAGTTCCAAGGTGGCAATGTTTGTGGATGGTGATGCTTCGTGGGTCTTCCAAGGTGATAGGTGATGAATGCATATTCATCATTTATTTGTGCATCATTTAGGATAATTAATCAAGCCTTTTTTGGTAATTTTATTTAAATTCAGAATAAATTGCACTTTGATCCTCTCAGTATTCCTTTTATGAATTCTATGAGATTTCTCTCAATTTTAATTATTGAATCTAAGAAGAGATGAAGGTAGGATGCATTTTAGTTTTCCCACAGTGCTGATTTAAATATATATGCTGCACCAAAATTGGCAAAACTCTCACATCCTAAGGAGGAATTTAATGTTCAAATATGGTTTGGAAAGGAAAATCAAAGGCCTATAGGAAAATCATATTTTTAGGTGTGCTTTAAATTCTCTGGACAGTGGGAATTCGCTCGAAATTGTTGCTGTGAGAATATGCATTAAAGAAAGTTACATGGTCAAGATAATAAAAGAGAATCAAGAGTCTATTGACTAGATCTGAAAGATTCAAACTGCCCATCCCCCCTTTCCCCCTCTTGTGAGGGAAACCTACGCCATCCTTCTCTTATAGGTGGGGGGGGTTTCTCCATCTTTCACCATCATCTTTTGTATAAAATAATTCAGAGTGATTATTCTCTTGTACTTTGCATTCAGATTAGTAATAAAGATCTTTTGTTCGTTCTCAAAGTTAAGTGTATTTTGGATTGTTCTTGTTTTCCTTTATTTTCAATAGCCATTAGATCTAGTTCTTCTTCCCCTTCTATAACTCTAGAGCAAAGAACTAAGGATTAAACCACTTAATAGTCTCTAGCCTAAGGATTAAATTCCTTTCTAAGTCTAGACTATGTCTAGAATACTTTCTTCCTCCGCCTCCCTCTAGTCCATAATTGTGAGAGAGTAGTCCCTTCTTCAAGGCAAGGGGAATAGCCCCTTAGCCATTGTGTTGAATCAAATTGAAGGTTTAAATGATGTTTTTTGTAGATGGCTTTTGGTTTAGAGGTTGATGATCAAAACAAAGTAATTGCTCATTTGATCATATGTTAATTCTGGTGGATATGAACATGGAAACTGGAGTTTAGAATGACTAAAACCAATCACATATGAATTTTGATACGACTGTGGATTTTTTCCTATTAGGATGATAAGCCAAGAAACATGAGCACCAGGACCAATGGCCTCATGTGGAGTTTATCTTTTGCTTATTATTTGTGGTCTGCATGCCTTCTTCTCCTTCTATCATTCAACCTTGATTTGTTTTTCTCACATGGCTAAGGTGGTCAAAATTCCTAAGCCTCAATGCTCTCCCAACTGATTCAGTCAACATTTATTTATTGACCATTCTTGATTTTGTGCACTTTAATTCATTCCCTACATAACTCTTTCTTGCTAACAATCTTCTTCTATTTTGTCTTAGCATAACTCTTTCCATTTTTTTTGACATTAGTGTAATCTTTTTATTCTTTTGTAGTTTTAATTCTTGTTTTATTGTATGCAATCAACCCCCCAATGTGGAATTTATCTTCTTGTTCAAACTAATTAAAAACTCTAAAAATAAAATAAAGTTTCAAAATCAATTGGGAATAGAGCCAACAATCATAAAAATGTTGTCAAGTGGGATTGATCCTTCTATATTAACCTTAATAAAAAGTAGAAAAAAAATTAAACTCTAGGATAATTATCTTAGTGATTGGTGTGCACTTCAACACATTATCAATTTGGCATCGTTGCTAGGGACAACAAATAGTTTTCTTGAATCCCAATTTTTTTTTGAAAAATCTTCTTTTTTCATTTTTTGTGCCTTTCGAGTAAAATTTCAGAAGTGCTAATATTCTTTCTGCCGAGTTTCCATTCCAACAGTCCATTTTTTTTGCACATGATTAACTACTTATTTGTGCATGTGATGCTTGAACATTAAATTTTGCACCATTCAACTTCGATCTTGAGAAAGATAGAACTTTCCATCGACTAATTCGTCAAAACTGAATTAGGATGGATGATGAAGAAGGTGCTCGTAGGATCAACCAGGCTCTTGCAGCTCAAAGAGAGCACATATTTTCCGATCAAGCGACTAGAGAAGCTGCTTTTCAAGCAACCTACATGGCTGAATAAGAAACATTAGAGGCTGGTAGGAGGGAAGACGAAAGGCAAAAATAAAAGAATTTTTCTATTCCCAAGACCACCTATGCACAACATCCACTAGTGCCTCTCAACATCCTTTCCCCACAAGTTGAAATCCGATCCAAGCCAACCCTTTCTCTGACAACAATGGGGAAAATTGCCAATATCATCTTCAAATATTCATTGACCTTTGTTCCTTGAACAAACTACCAGGCATCTCTGAAGATGTAATCCACCTTAGATTGTTCAAATATTCTCTCACTGGCCAAGCTAGTGGTTGGTATAACACCATGGAGAGTGAGGAATATGTCACAACTTGGGAAGTCCTACAAAATAAATTTATTGAATTTTCCCCCTCCTTCCCTCACTTACAAAATTAGGGGACAAACCAATCATTTTTATATGTCCCAATGAGAAACCCTGGGAGAATCCTGGGAAAGTTTCAAAGACTTTCTTTGGAAATTCCCTCATCATGGCATTTATCAAGCCCAACTCATAGAAATTTTCTATCACGGTGTTGATAATGACACCAAATTTTCCTTGATTCCTCATCTGGAGGAAATTTCATGCACCAAAGCCTAACTAGTGCGTGGGAGGTTGTTAATTGTGCTTCTGAAACAAAAGCTAGATAGGGGGTAGTGGGGTCCTCAAGGTAGCTAAAGCTGAAGTTAATTCTAACATCCAAAGCATAGAAGAAATCCTTAAATTAATTGCCCTAAAACAAGAACACTTAGAGTCATCCCTAGGCACCTATAGAGAGCTACCCCAACAAATAAAAGTTGTAGAATCTCTTTGTGGCATCTGCCAAGGATATGATTACACCACCTTACATTGCCAATATCTCTACAACACCCCCATGCAGCCAAAAATAGGACAACAATTGGAGGACCTCAACTCTATTCATACCATACCAGGGCAAGGTTACTACAACCCTAATCAAACTAGAAACCATCCTAGATTCCAATATGGGAACCCTTATGGTGCTGAGAACTCAGGGACCTCCCTATCCTCAAAACAATAATCGATCACCACCCGGCTTTCCATACAACAGTCAAAGAAATTTTGGGAACCAAGGGACATATCGAGGCAACCACTAAAACCGACCACCCTACCAAGGATAACAATTTCAAAACTTCAACCTTCCTCCTCAAAATCTCAATCAACCACCACAAATTGTTCCTACTCCCCCTCCCTCAACCGATGAAAGAATAGATGCTTTAGAGCAAATCATTCTTTCCCATAAAGCTCACCAAAAGGCAATTGATGCCCAGTTAGCATGCCTATTTGCCCAATAGAAACTGTAACATCCCAGGATTTGAGGCCTCGGATAACATGATCTTAAAAGGAATGATTGGACTACCCATATCACCAAGGTGCACCTCCTTTTTAGGGAGCCCATCTCTAAAGAACTCCATAGTTAAGCGTGCTCAGCTTGGAGTTGTAACATCCCTGACCTGGGTTATGAGTTAACCCTAGGTGTTTTGCCTAAATATGTAATTAAATCCTTGTGATTAACTTTGAGCATGTAATCAAGTTTCTCAGAAACACATATTTCAGATTTTGCTCCTTTTTATATAAAGTTGTAGCATTGTTTTGTTATGCAGGGACCTATGTGCAATTTACCCAATTAAAAGGGTTAACTTGCAATTTTCACATGTTGAAATGTTCCTCTGATGTTGAGACATCATGAGAATCATTTTGGTAAAGTTGGAGGGATTTCCCAAGCTTGGGCACGAAGGTGCAGCTATGGAAGCAATCTCGGTGCTTGAAACCCTAATTTGGAGTAAAATGCAATTTACCCAAATTTAGGGATGCAATTTGTAAAATACATCATCTAATGTATATTTTAAGACTCTTATCATCATTTAGAGAATAAATGATGAAAGGTCACTTCAATTGATTAATCAAGTTATGAAAAACACCTTTGCGATTGAATAATCAGGGTGTATGTACTATAGCCCTTTTTATGTGTGTGCTTTAGTAATAGGTTGATCTTCTTTGCCCTCATTTCTTGGCCCTATAAGAAAAGTTGTCCTTAGAATTAAGAAGAGAGGACGAGCAAAGAAGGATGGAGGGACTTAGTTGAAATTATGGAAAACTCATGAGCTAATGTTGAAAATCCCACCCCAAGTATATATACCCTCAACTTCACTTAGCAAGGAACCTCTCCCTTTGTTCCTTTCACTGTTCTTTTCAACCAAACCGACTAAGGAGAGATTGGAGCTCAGGAGGACGACCAAAGGTGTGCAAGCCATCTTTTCTCAACTTTCGTTGGAAGGATCACCTTGGCCGACCTGTGGAAGCTCAAGGACGCCATTAAAGCTTGGAGCTCGAAAGCTTGGAGCTCAAAGAGCAAGCTTTAGGCGGGTTTTATAACTCTAAACCCATGCTTTGTTATATACATCTTGTTCATGCTTTCAGATGATAGTTCTTCTTCTTCTCTACTTTCCTTTGCTACCTTGCAAGAAAATCCGTGAGAAATCCTTGCTGTTCTTGAGCTAGGAGATGAAGACGTTATTTCCAAAGTTAATCCACTAGTTTTTACTTTACCAAACGGTCTCCACAAATTGCTCTCTCAGTCTCAAGACCGTGTGGTGAGCAAACGGTCTCAGGACCGTGTAAGGGAAAACGGTCTTCAAGACCATTTAGCCGCGTTGACCGAGCGTGGACCGTATAAGATTTCTGTTCGTAATTATATAAGCTAATCACCCACAAAATTTGAGATGATAACTCCAAAGGAATCGTGAGATATGGCCTTTTTAATCAACAACTTTAATTGAATTTACTCCTGATTTCCAATCTGTTGAAATCGCCCTTTTTGGGAAAACGGTCTCAAGACCGTGTAAGAACATTGACCAATCATTGACCGTATGAGATTACTGTTCAAAATAATGTTGATTAACAACTCACCAAATTTGATAGACTAATTCCAAACGAGCTAAGAGTTGAAGGGTGATTACTAGGGCAAACCCTAATTGAAATTAGTACTGAAATCTCAATGGATAACTTAGTGTTTTTGGGGTTGATTGACCTAAACGGTCTCAAGACCGTTTGGGGATCAACCAAACGGTCTCAAGACCGTGTGGGGGATCACCCAAGACCGTATGGAGGTCTGGGATCAAGTATAGTTGACCAATTGAAGGTACAAACATACCAAATTACATTGTAATTAAGTATTGATATGATCATCAACTCAATGGATCCAACCTTGAAGAATTTTCACTAGAATCCAAAAGTGTTGGATGGGCAAACGGTCTCAAGACCGTTTGGAACTCATCCAAACGGTCTCAAGACCATGTGGTGACAACCCAAGACCGTTTGGAGGTCTAGGGTTAAGGTAAATTGATCAATTGAGAGCCCAATTGCAATAGGTTATCAAATTAATTAAAATAGTGTTTTGAGACTCAATCAAGGTTCAAACCCTATCAAATCACATTAGATTTTGATGAAATCTTGGGCAAACGGTCTCAAGACCGTGTGGAGTTCATCCACATGATCTCAAGACCGTTTGGGCCAAGGTTGGGCCCAATAGGAGCTCAATTGAAGGGTTCAACCTTGTGTTGATTCACATTGTTGAGTGTTGATGGTTGAACGTTGATGGACCTTAATTGAACCAACTTCAACCCTAATTGGATAACGATTGAGGGTCAATTGAGTGACCAATTGGTTAAGGACAACCCTAATTGTCTCAATTGGTAAGTGGTTAGCAATCTTGAGACCAATGGATGGCTTCAACATAGGAACCCTAATCGAATTTACCCTTTGAATCACCTTGGAGGTCTATACGATCTTGAGTTTTTGAGGGCACTCGATCTCAAGACCGTGCAAGGTCTCTCGACCTCAAGACCGTGTGAGGTCTCTCGACCTCAAGACCGTGTGAGGTCTCTCGACCTCAAGACCGTGTGAGGTCTCTCGACCTCAAGACCGTGTGAGGTCTCTCGACCTCAAGACCGTGTGAGGTCTCTCGATCTCAAGACCGTGTGAGGTCTCTCGACCTCAAGATCCAATGAGGGTAAACGGTCTTGAATGTTATACAGTCTTGAAGTCAACCCAAGCTCAAACGGTCTACAAAGCTTAAATGGTTTGCAACCTTATACGATCTCAAGATCGTATAAAGGTTGAAGGTGTGAAACCTAACAAAGACTTTTGAGGATAAGTCTGCCTTATGCCTTGAAGGCTTAATTAGTTTGATGATTGTTCAAAGTAAACCCTAATGATGCCAAGAGACATTAAGGGTCCAGTGATTAGTAAATTAACCCATGATGATGATCAATGTGTAATTTACCATAATACCCTTGAAAGGTTCAAATTGAGTGAAACCTTGTTCTAATCAAACTCTAATCACTCAACAGTGGTGATTTGGTCTATGTTAATCAAAGTGGACTTCACCCAACCTGATCTAGAGTGGTGCTATCACCATCTACTAGTATGAGGAGAGAGAAAATACCTTAGAGAGAGAAAGTACCTTAAGAGAGAGAAAGTACCCTCATATGATGGAAAGTCAAGTAAAGAACCTTCAATACACATGAATGTGCATGATTAGGGTATGATCCACCTATGTGAGATCATGGAAACCCTAATTATGATATATGATGAATCTTAAGCCAATATGAGAGCATCAATGATGATGTTCCTCATACATGATGATGTTATGAGTTCAATTCAAGGGTGATGACATATAATGTGAATAGTAAACCTTAATTCAAGGGTGATGACATATAATGTGAATAGTAAACCCTAATTCAAGGGTAATGACATGCAATATAAGTATTAAACTCTAATTAATAAGAATCAGAGAACTCAACTCTTATGACAAGAGTGGGAAATGTATTCCTTGTTTTGAATTACCTTTATCAGTTGAACTAACCATGTAGGTTCTGATATGAAGGTGATCATATTCAGGTATGGATGATGATACTGTATTCACTGAAAGCATGTTATAAGCTTTATGAATAAGTAAAATATCTTGATGCCTTGTCAGTGGCATCCTATGATTTAATGGGCTGTGTGAGCCATGAATACTATCAAGGTCATGCTTTAGAGATGACTTGTGATGAGTATAATGAGAAATGATGATTGATGAGAGTTAGGCTTGTTACATTTAGTATTCTCCTTTCATAGATGCTATGCTATTGTTGTTGTTTGAAGAACAATGTTTAATGTTAAAAGAATACTAAATGTACCTAACTAATCAAGTATAATGTAGAGCCTTGATCATAGATCCATCATTGTCAGAGATCAAATGATGGTGAAATAGGTTTTCCTAAGGGAACTCCTGGATCACATACTATTGAGTATGTGGGGTATATGGATGTGTAGAACCTTACATCCTAGTGTAGGTGATTGATGTAGATGTGCAATCTGTCAACCCTTCACTACAAAACCCTACCGTATCAGTGGATGGTAAACATGAAACCTCCCGATGATGAAGAAAACATAGATATCCGTATTAGTAGAGATAAACATGAAATCTCCTGATGACGAAGAGAGTACAGAACGCCACTGTAACTCTAAAATAGCGAAGGACCAGTTTACCCTGGTGAGATATAATAGTAGAGACACAAGATGTCCTACAAGTGATCCTCTTACTGACTGAGGAAGGTGAAGGTCATGAGAATCCGGCTCTCTTAATGACCTATGTATGATACTGATGTGACTTCTTAGCGATTAGTTGGAGTATGAGTGGTATGCCTCATCTCCACAGGGCATAATGTTGTTTGTAAAACATAATCAACCACGTAGTATACCTGTTAGAGATAACTACGAGTTAGTGGATTGATGATACACTGTGATAGTGCTTATATTTCTTCATATCTCATAAATGTTAAGCTCTTATTTATAGCTACAACTGCTATTGAATACTTTGAAAGCTTTACTACTTAAGTTATTCTTTGACGTTATAATAAAGCTTCTGGCGGAGAGTTATAACTCTTGCTGGGACAATTATGTAAAATTGTCTCACCCCGTAGTCTTCAACTTTTTAGGTGGACGTTGGATACGGAGGAAGCGGTCTACAGGTGACCAGTCTCAGTAGCAGCAGCACCAGGAGCAGCAGTGAAATCTCAGGTGGAGATTTAGCCTGCCATGTGGTGTAGTTAGAGTCAGTCCTATGTGTCCTCTGTACTCTCAGGTCTTGGAGTCTTTCGTTATGTGTTCTTGAGATTTTGTATCTTGATGTGTATAATTACTCGAGAATTAATTATCATGAGATGTAAACAGTTTATCTCTTATTATGAAAGAAGCTTTTATGGATTCAAGCTCTTGTCTCGAAAAGTTTTAATTTCCCGTGATTTTTGTCTTCCGCTGTTTATCGAATCGCTTCCGCTAAGTTTAAATCGTGATTATATCGTGGTTTGGAGATCAGAGCCCACAATTAGTGGTATCAGTGCTCTAGGTCAGTTGAGTCTACAGAGGCATAGGACTTAGGATGTCGAGTCTATCTTTAGTACTCCTTCCTTATCTAATAGAATCTTCTGCTCCTCAGGAGAAGAAGATACATAAGGATGGTTGAGCCTCATGATGAGTACGTGGCAGAGAGTAGTGCTAGTGCACCTCAAGGCGGTGCAAGGGTTCCAAGAATAGAACAACCTGCACCTGAGTCACCAAGAGAGCCACCCCAGTTTGACCCAGCCGACATGGGTAACCCAGCAGTCCAGACGATGTTCGGGCAATTCTTGACTGCCATGACACACATAATCGACAGAATGCCCATGCCTGCACCTAGGGCACCTGCCCAGCCCGAAGGACAAGGTATCGGTAAGACATTCGAGTGACTTCGTCGTGTCGGAGCTACCGAGTACTTTGGGACTGCCGACCCCGTAGATGCTGACCTATGGTTGACAGAGTTGGAGAAGGCTTTCAGGATTCTTATTATCCCGGAAGCTGAGAAGGTTAGACATGCTGTCTATCTTCTCAAAGGCAGTGTTGGTCACTGGTGGAACATGGAAGAGTAGAAGAGACGTGGAATAGAGTTCTCATGGGAAGAGTTTCGTCAGGAATTTATCAATAGATATTTTCCAAAGACCTTCCTAGATGAGAAGATCTCTCAGTTTGAGAGATTGAGGTAGGGCATGATGAACATTAGCGAGTATGAAGTTAAGTTCATGGAATTGCTACGTTTCTGTCCGCACATGGCTGCCACAAATGAGGAAAGAATCAGGAGATTCGAGAAGGGTTTGAATGCTGATATGTCAACCCCTGTGTCTGCCTTAGAAAACCGAGAGAGATTCTCTACCTTTGTTGAGTCAGTCCGAAGGATAGAGAGATCTGTGGTTGAGAAGAGGCAAACCCAGAAAAGATATCCACAGTTCCAGGGTTCTTCATCTAGGGATTCCAAGAAACCTAGATTCTCTGCACCTAACCCTCCACCACCCAGATCGAGTTTTCAAACTCAATGGACACAAAGCAGAGGTAGAGGACGGAGTCAACCGCCTCAAAGGACTCACAGTGCTGCATCAATGTCAGTCACTGGACCACCCAGGCCACAACAATAGGAGAGGAGTTGCTACAACTGTGGTAAGGTGGGACACTTGATGAAGGATTGCCGTTCTAGTCCTGTCAATGTGACACAACAACCTCTGAGACAGAATCAACAAGGATCTCAGAGTAGGCAACATCAAGGAGCAGCTCGAGGACGTGGACAAGCGTCTCAAGCTGGATCATCAGCACCACCTCAACACCAGGCGACAGCGAGGTTCTATGCTATGAACCCACCTGAAGCAGTGGTCAATCCACGGGTAGTGGCAGGTCAGATGAAACTTTTATATTCTGATATGTCTACATCTTGTGTTGTATCTGTTCTGATTGACCCGGGTGCTACGCACTCTTTTATCACTCGTAGAGTGATTTGTGACTGCAATGTGACTGTTAGTCATAGAGCAGATAGTTTTTTGTTGGAAACTCCGTTGAGTGGGTCTACCGTTTTGCAGGAGGTATGCTCTCCTTGCATCCTCTTCTTTTCTGACCATCGCATTCAAGTGGATCTTATATCGCTTGATATGCAAGGATTTGATATAATCCTCGGGATGGATACCTTAGAGAGGTATAGAGTTGTCTTGGATTGTGAGTCCAAGTTGGCTGTGTTTGCTGATGAAAGCAACACATGGATCTTTCAAGGTGAAAGAAAGATTCTGCCCACCTGTCTTGTGTCAACTATGGTTGCTGATAAGCTGTTGAGGCAAGGATGTTACGCATTCTTGGCCCATGTGGTAGATGTTACCAAGGAAAGTTCCAATCCTGCTGAAGTGCCCATAGTCAGGGAATTCGAGGATGTGTTTCTTGAAGAACTTCCTGGTATACCACCACCTCGGGAGATTGATTTTGAAATCAATCTGATTCCAGATACAAAACCCATAGCCCAGACTCCGTATAGAATGGTGCCTGCCGAGATGGCAAAACTCAAGAAACAGCTTCAAGAGTTGCTTGAGAAGGGTTTTATCCGACCAAGCACTTCACCTTGGGGTGCTCCGGTCTTGTTTGTTAAAAAGAAAGATGGGTCAATGCGGTTGTTCATCGACTACAGACAACTCAATAAAGTAACAATAAAGAATAAGTACCCTCTGCCGAGGATTGATGATCTCTTTGACCAATTGCATCATGCAACAGTCTTTTCAAAGATAGACTTGAGGTCTGGATATCATCAACTTCGTATTAAGGATAGTGACATATCCAAGTCTGCCTTTAGGACAAGGTATGGTCACTATGAGTTCACGGTTATGTCGTTTGGACTAACCAATGCACCAGCTGCATTTATGGAACTCATGAATAGAGTTTTTCGACCTTTCCTTGATCAGTGTGTTGTCGTCTTCATAGATGACATTCTGATCTATAGTAAGAATGCTCAACAGCATGAGCAGCATCTTCGCCAAGCTTTGACCTTGCTAAGAGAACACAAGATGTATGCTAAGTTTAGCAAGTGTGAGTTCTGGCTGCCGGAGGTATCTTTTCTTAGACATGTGATATCTGCCTCGAGAATTCGTGTTGACCCTACAAAGGTAGAATCTTTTCTACAATGGGAACAACCGAAGACACCGATGGAGATTCGAAGTTTCTTGGGGTTAGCTGGCTATTATCGAAGGTTCATTAAGAACTTTAGTTCTATAGCCTTACCTTTGACCAAGTTGACCAGGAAAGATGTTCCTTTTTCTTGGAGTGATAAGTGTCAACAATCTTTCCAGTTGTTGAAGGAGAGGTTGACAAGTGCACCTGTGCTTGTGCTACCTGAACAAGGAAAAGGATATATAGTCTTCTGTGATGCTTCCAAGAATGGACTTGGATGTGTGTTGATGCAGGATAAACAAGTGATTTCTTTTGCTTCTCGACAGCTTAAGAAACACGAGGAGAATTATCCGACACACGATCTGGAGTTAGCTGCCATGGTTCATGCCTTGAAGATCTGGAGACATTATCTCTACGGAGATACATTCCAGATTTTCACAGACCATAAGAACCTTAAGTATATCTTCTCTCAGCACGAGCTTAACATGAGGCAACATCGTTGGATGGAGTTAATCAAGGACTACGATTGTACAATTGATTACCATCCGGGCAAGGCCAATGTTGTTGCAGATGCCTTGAGTAGGAAATCCGCAACATCAACCATGGATAGAGCACAACTAAACTCTTTAGTATGCTCTAAGAGAGATATGCTTATCTCTTTAAGGCAAGACAATGTACAGTTGAAAGTGTCATTGTTAGCCGGGTTGTTGGCTGAGATGCATATTAAACCTACCCTTAGAGAGCAGATTAAGGAAGTGCAGCAAGGTGATGAGAAGCGAGATGGTTTCCATGACTCAGATGATCATGTAGCTTGTTATAATGAAAGAATGATAGTACCAGATGTGGATAACTTGAGGAAGTTAGTCCTGGAAGAAGCTCATTCTTCCATGTATGCTATGCATCCAGGGAGCACCAAGATGTATCAGAATTCGAAAGATCTGTATTGGTGGCCTGGAATGAAGAAAGATGTTGCAGAGTTTGTTCTGAGGTGTCCTGTGTGTCAGCAAATTAAAGCTGAACACCAGAAACCTGTAGGGACAATGCAACCTTTACCCATACCACAGTGGAAGTGGGACCATGTGACCATGGACTTTGTTGTTGGCCTACCCAGGACAAGCAAAGGACGTGATTCCATATGGGTAGTTGTTGATAGGTTGACTAAGACAGCGCATTTCTTACCTGTCAAAACAACCTATTCTGCTGAAAGGTTATCACAGTTGTATGTGCAAGATATAGTGCGTTTGCACGGAGTTCCTGTCACTATAGTTTCTGACAGAGGTCCCCAGTTTACAAGTCGTTTTTGGGAACAGTTACACAGAGCCTTAGGCACCAAGCTAAGGTTTAGTACGGCCTTTCATCCACAGACTGATGGACAGTCAGAAAGGACCATACAAACCTTAGAAGACCTGTTGAGAGCATGTGCTCTCCAGTTTACCGGAAGTTGGGATCTACACCTAAGCTTGATACAATTTGCCTATAACAATAGCTATCAGCATAGCATTGATATGGCACCTTATGAAGCCTTGTATGGTAGATGTTGTAGATCACCTCTGTGTTGGTTCGAGACTGGTGAACATCAGTTGTTAGGTCCTGATCTTGTGCAGCAGACTACAGAGAAGATTAAAGTAATACAACAACAAATTAAGACTGCACAGGATAGACAGAAATCTTATGCTGACAAACGTCATAGACCCTTAGAGTTCCAGGTTGGAGACAGAGTGTATCTCAAAGTCTCACCTTGGAAAGGAGTCCTTCATTTTGGGAGGAAAGGGAAGTTAGCTCCTAGATTTATGGGACCTTATCCAATCATTGAACGGATTGGAAAGGTAGCATATAGACTAGAGCTGCCACCATAGTTACAGAGGTTACACCCTGTGTTTCACATTTCTATGTTGAAGAAATGTCACCCTGTCACTGAGTCAATTCTGCAACCTATGGAGGTAGATTTGAATGATGATATATCTTATGAGGAGGGACCAGTGTCAATCCTTGATAACAGAATTAAAAAGTTGAAAAAGAAAGATATAAGTCTTGTGAAAGTCCTCTGGAACCACCGTGGTGTTGAAGAAGCCACTTGGGAACTAGAGGATGAGATGAGAAGAAAGTATCCTGCCCTTTTCTCTTAATATGTCTTATCGATTTCGGGGACGAAATCCTTGTAAGGGGTGGATAATTTGTAACATCCCTGACCTGGGTTATGAGTTAACCCTAGGTGTTTTGCCTAAATATGTAATTAAATCCCTGTGATTAACTTTGAGCATGTAATCAAGTTTCTCAGAAACACATATTTCATATTTTGCTCCTTTTTATATAAAGTTGTAGCATTGTTTTGTTATGCAGGGACCTATGTGCAATTTACCCAATTAAAAGGGTTAACTTGCAATTTGCACATGTTGAAATGTTCCTCTGATGTTGAGACATCATGAGAATCATTTTGGTAAAGTTGGAGGGATTTCCCAAGCTTGGGCACCAAGGTGCAGCTATGGAAGCAATCCTGGTGCTTGAAACCCTAATTTGGAGTAAAATGCAATTTACCCAAATTTAGGGATGCAATTTGTAAAATACATCATCTAATGTATCTTTTAAGACTCTTATCATCATTTAGAGAATAAATGATGAAAGGTCACTTCAATTGATTAATCAAGTTATGAAAAACACTTTTGTGATTGAATAATCAGGGTGTATGTACTATAGCCCTTTTTATGTGTGTGCTTTAGTAATAGGTTGATCTTCTTTGCCCTCATTTCTTGGCCCTATAAGAAAAGTTGTCCTTAGAATTAAGAAGAGAGGACGAGCAAAGAAGGATGGAGGGACTTAGTTGAAATTATGGAAAACTCATGAGCTAATGTTGAAAATCCCACCCCAAGTATATATACCCTCAACTTCACTTAGCAAGGAACCTCTCCCTTTGTTCCTTTCACTGTTCTTTTCAACCAAACCGACTAAGGAGAGCTTGGAGCTCAGGAGGACGACCAAAGGTGTGAAAGCCATCTTTTCTCAACTTTCGTTGGAAGGATCACCTTGGCCGACCTGCGGAAGCTCAAGGACGCCATTAAAGCTTGGAGCTTGAAAGCTTGGAGCTCAAAGAGCAAGCTTTAGGCGGGTTTTATAACTCTAAACCCATGCTTTGTTATATACATCTTGTTCATGCTTTTAGATGATAGTTCTTCTTCTTCTCTACTTTCCTTTGCTACCTTGCAAGCAAATCCGTGAGAAATCCTTGCTGTTCTTGAGCTAGGAGATGAAGACATTATTTCCAAAGTTAATCCACTACTTTTTACTTTACCAAACGGTCTCCACAAATTGCTCTCTCGGTCTCAAGACCGTGTGGTGAGCAAACGGTCTCAAGACCGTGTAAGGGCAAACGGTCTTCAAGACCATTTAGCCGCGTTGACCGAGCGTGGACCGTATAAGATTTCTGTTCGTAATTATGTAAGATAATCACCCACAAAATTTGAGATGATAAATCCAAAGGAATAGTGAGATATGGCCTTTTTAATCAACAACTTTAATTGAATTTACTCCTGATTTCCAATCTGTTGAAATCGCCCTTTTTGGGAAAACGGTCTCAAGACCGTGTAAGAAAGTTGACCAATCGTTGATCGTATGAGATTACTGTTCAAAATAATGTTGATTAACAACTCACCAAATTTGATAGACTAATTCCAAACGAGCTAAGAGTTGAAGGGTGATTACTAGGGCAAACCCTAATTGAAATCAGTACTGAAATCTCAATGGATAACTTAGTGTTTTTGGGGTTGATTGACCTAAACGGTCTCAAGACCATTTGGGGATCAACCAAACGGTCTCAAGACCGTGTGGGGGATCACCCAAGACCGTATGGAGGTCTGGGGTCAAGTATAGTTGACCAATTTAAGGTACAAACATACCAAATTACATTGCAATTAAGTATTGATATGATCATCAACTCAATGGATCCAACCTTGAAGAATTTTCACTAGAATCCAAAAGTTGGATGGGCAAACGGTCTCAAGACCGTTTGGAACTCATCCAAACGGTCTCAAGACCGTGTGGTGACAACCCACGACCGTTTGGAGGTCTAGGGTTAAGGTAAATTGATCAATTGAGAGCCCAATTGCAATAGGTTATCAAATTAATTAAAATACTGTTTTGAGACTCAATCAAGGTTCAACCCCTATCAAATCACATTAGATTTTGATGAAATCTTGGGCAAACGGTCTCAAGACCGTGTGGAGTTCATCCACACGATCTCAAGACCATTTGGGCCAAGTTTGGGCCCAATTGGAGCTCAATTGAAGGGTTCAACCTTGTGTTGATTCACATTGTTGAGTGTTGATGGTTGAACGTTGATGGACCTTAATTGAACCAACTTCAACCCTAATTGGATAACAATTGAGGGTCAATTGAGTGACCAATTGGTTAAGGACAACCCTAATTGTCTCAATTGGTAAGTGGTTAGCAATCTTGAGACCAATGTATGGCTTCAACATAGGAACCCTAATTGAATTTACCCTTTGAATCACCTTGGAGGTCTATACGATCTTAAGTTTTTGAGGGCACTCAATCTCAAGACCGTGCAAGGTCTCTCGACCTCAAGACCGTGTGAGGTGTCTTGACCTCAAGACCATGTGAGGTGTCTTGACCTCAAGACCGTGTGAGGTCTCTCGACCTCAAGACCGTGTGAGGTCTCTCGACCTCAAGACCGTGTGAGGTCTCTCGACCTCAAGACCGTGTGAGGTCTCTCGACCTCAAGATCCAATGAGGGTAAACGGTATTGAATGTTATACGGTCTTGAAGTCAACCCAAGCTCAAACGGTCTACAAAGCTTAAACGGTTTGCAACCTTATACGATCTCAAGATCGTATAAAGGTTGAAGGTGTGAAACCTAACAAAGACTTTTGAGGATAAGTTTGCCTTATGCCTTGAAGGCTTAATTAGTTTGATGATTGTTCAAACTAAACCCTAATGATGCCAAGAGACATTAAGGGTCCAGTGATTAGTAAATTAACCCATGATGATGATCAATGTGTAATTTACCATAATACCCTTGAAAGGTTCAAATTGAGTGAAACCTTGTTCTAATCAAACTCTAATCACTCAACAGTGGTGATTTGGTCTATGTTAATCAAAGTGGACTTCACCCAACCTGATCTAGAGTGGTGCTATCACCATCTACTAGTATGAGGAGAGAGAAAGTACCTTAGAGAGAGAAAGTACCTTAAGAGAGAGAAAGTACCCTCATATGATGGAAAGTCAAGTAAAGAACCTTCAGTACACATGAATGTGCATGATTAGGGTATGATCCACCTATGTGAGATCATGGAAACCCTAAATATGATATATGATGAATCTTAAGCCAATCTGAGAGCATCAATGATGATGTTCCTCATACATGATGATGTTATGAGTTCAATTCAAGGGTGATAACATATAATGTGAATAGTAAACCCTAATTCAAGGGTGATGACATATAATGTGAATAGTAAACCCTAATTCAAGGGTAATGACATGCAATATAAGTATTAAACTCTAATTAATAAGAATCAGAGAACTCAGCTCTTATGACAAGAGTGGGAAATGTATTCCTTGTTTTGAATTACCTTTATCAGTTGAACTAACCATGCATGTTCTGATATGAAGGTGATCATATTCAGGTATGGATGATGATACTGTATTCACTGAAAGCATGTTATAAGCTTTATGAATAAGTAAAATATCTTGATGCCTTGTCAGTGGCATCCTATGATTTAATGGGTTGTGTGAGCCATGAATACTATCAAGGTCATGCTTTAGAGATGACTTGTGATGAGTATAATGAGAAATGATGATTGATGAGAGTTAGGCTTGTTACATTTAGTATTCTCCTTTCATAGCTGCTATGCTACTGTTATTGTTTGAAGAACAATGTTTAATGTTAAGAGAATACTAAATGTACCTAACTAATCAAGTATAATGTAGAGCCTTGATCATAGATCCATCATTGTCAGAGATCAAATGATGGTGAAACAAGTTTTCCTAAGGGAACTCTTGGATCACATACTATTGAGTATGTGGGGTATATGGATGTGTAGAACCTTACATCCTAGTGTAGGTGATTGATGTAGATGTGCAATCCGTCAACCCTTCACTACAAAACCCTACCGTATCAGTGGATGGTAAACACGAAACCTCCTGATGACGAAGAAAACATAGATATCCGTATTAGTAGAGATAAACATGAAATCTCCTGATGACGAAGAGAGTACAGAACGCCACTGTAACTCTAAAATAGAGAAGGACCAGTTTACCCTGGTGAGATATAATAGTAGAGACACAAGATGTCCTACAAGTGATCCTCTTACTGACTGAGGAAGGTGAAGGTCATGAGAATCCGGCTCTCTTAATGACCTATGTATGATACTGATGTGACTTCTTAGCGATTAGTTGGAGTATGAGTGGTATGCCTCATCTCCACAGGGCATAATGTTGTTTGTAAAACATAATCAACCACGTAGTATACCTGTTAGAGATAACTACGAGTTAGTGGATTGATGATACACTGTGATAGTGCTTATATTTCTTCATATCTCATAAATGTTAAGCTCTTGTTTATAGATGCAACTGCTATTGAATACTTTGAAAGCTTTACTACTTAAGTTATTCTTTGACGTTATAATAAAGCTTCTGGCGGAGAGTTATAACTCTCGCTGGGACAATTATGTAAAATTGTCTCACCCCGTAGACTTCAACTTTTTAGGTGGACGTTGGAGATGGAGGAAGCGGTCTACAGGTGACCAGTCTCAGTAGCAGCAGCACCAGGAGCAGCAGTGAAATCTCAGGTGGAGATTTAGCCTGCCATGTGGTGTAGTTAGAGTCAGTCCTATGTGTCCTCTGTACTCTCAGGTCTTGGAGTCTTTCGTTATGTGTTCTTGAGATTTTGTATCTTGATGTGTATAATTACTCGAGAAGTAATTATCATGAGATGTAAACAGTTTATCTCTTATTATGAAAGAAGCTTTTATGGATTCAAGCTCTTGTCTCGAAAAGTTTTAATTTCCCGTGATTTTTGTCTTCCGCTGTTTATCGAATCGCTTCCGCTAAGTTTAAATCGTGATTATATCGTGGTTTGGAGATCAGAGCCCACAAGAGTAGTACTAGGATGGGTGACCAGTCGGGAAGTTGATCCTGGCTTGCGCGTTAGTGTGGACAAAGTGTGCAGTTAAGGCTAGTGGTGGTCTGTGGGGCCAGCCGTCATTCCTGAAACTCTACTAGAGCATTGGGCAGTGGGCTCAGGCGTAACATTTGGTATCAAAGCTTGGGTTCCTCAGTTAACCATTAATAATTATTAAATTTTACAAACTCCATAGAACCCAAGGGAGTTATTAGAGGATTATCCGAAAGATAGAGGTGTCTAGAAAAGGATCACGACCGGCGGCTGGCAATATTTTCCTCTGCACCGCTAGTCGGAATACGAGGACTCCCAGATCCGTGTGACTGCCTGGCCAAAGTCTTAGGGTATGAATCAAAATAAGATACCTTTAGGACTTATCATTTTATTCATCCCTTCTCATCACAAAAATTCTGATAAGGACCTAAAGGATTAGGGTTTTCTCTCTCCTCCTCACCCTCTTGAGGTATGGGTAAGGTTGATAAGGTTTAAGGGATCCTCCACCACATACAAGGAAATGCATGTAAATAATATGTCATGGACATAAGCTTAATAGATTAAGCGCAAATTAAAGGATAGATACATGCTTAGGTCATATGACATAAGATGTCATGTCCTCAGAGGAGACTTGAGGCTAGACCTTCTTGTCAAGAGGATAAGTTAGTCTTGGAGATAGAGATCTCCATTTCAAGTAGAGACCTAGCACATCCTCTAAGGATGATGCTAACCCTAACCCTAAGTGATGGTTAGAGAGAGATGAGTTGGACCATGTGGTTGAAGGGACATGCCTTTGGGATGCCATATGATCCATAAGTGACCTAGCACCTTTGACAACCCAACCCTGGGAAGGGTCGTGCATGTTAAGGTAAAGGATAGCTCCTTAGATGATGAGGTTAGTGAAGGACCTTAGAAACCCTATGGGCCTATGGGTGTAGGGCATTGCATACACCCAGGGTACGTGAGTAGTGTGAGCAGTGTTGGAACCCTGACCATGAGGGTACGAAGGAAGGCTTATGAAATAAGCATAAAGAACTATGGATAACCTTGAGTGAACATAAGTTGAGCATAGGCTTCATGCTTTGGAGGTTGACCCTTCACAAAGATAGGACCCCTAATCGTGAGGTTAGTTATAGGGTTAGCTCTAGAGAGAGAGCAGGAAACCCAGCAAGAAGGTTGGAATACTAAGACTCCGAGATATGAGGAGAAGTCGGGAGTCAAGGATGATGCGACCTAAGAGGATGATAGTGGTCACCACATGCTTGATCCCTAGAGGTTGATGAGGTCTTGGTTGCCTTGGGAGGGACCGAGACCTAGAGGAAGGATGAGGTTTCTGGCACCTATGTGCCTATGGTATAAGTGTTTACCTTCTGAGAAAGGAAGAAGATGTTCTTATACCCTGAAGTGGATTTGTAACAGGTTATGAGGCCTTGTACCTTATGGTTTGTCCTTAAGGAGGATCCAACTCTAAGTGTTGCTCGAGTTGAAGGATGACAGGATGTGCACGGTATGCCTTTTGCAAGCTTGATTCATGGTTAAGAGATAGATCATGCAGTTGGATACCTAAAAGTGAACATAGGGTTCCTAGGCCTAGGAGGGGGAGTGGAGTACCTAATGCTCATGACGAGAATTAAGTGGCTATAGTTTTGAACATGGTACTCCTCATGTATAGAGGAAAAGGGAAGTCCCTTAAGATTAAAGGTATGTTTGATGATTCCCTCATAGCTGAGTGATGACATGGGAAGGTATGACCTTGATATGATGTTAACAAAGGAGAACCTAGATGACCTAGCATGGTTCAGTAGGTGATCTGCTTGTTCCTTCATAGCTTGCTAGGGTCAAGTAGGCTCACGTGGATGTAAACCCTATACCTAAGGATGTTTGTGACCTTGAAGTCAAGAGTTCTAGTTTCCTCCCATCCTGGGAGAGGGACCCTTTTGAAGGGTGTACACCAGTTTTTGTGAAAACCTAAAGAGGTCTCATAGGATCTTAAGAAGCTAAGTGAAAAATACATGGTATGAGAATGAACCCGTAGGCCCATAGATATCCATTTCTAAGTGCTTGCAGATGTGTTACCATGGAGGTAACCGGTATAGGGCTTGACCAAGGTAGGCAGGTTGCCATGATCCCGATGAAAGGATGAAAGTCATCCCATGAATGCAGAAAGAGAGATGATGAAGACTTGCGTAAGGTTCTAAGTGAACATGTACTATGATGGAGAATCCTAAGTCTATCCTAGGGTCAGTTAGGGATAAGACTGATGAAAGTAGGAGTTGCCTAATTCCCCAATTGCACATGACCATAGGGTCGGGAGGTAACAGCTATCATTGTCTGAGGGCCATGGGTTAGGAGATTGATCACCTTCATAAACTCATGGGACCCAAAGGGCAGATGAGTAGGGCACTCTCTTGATGCATGTGGGAAGAGGGATGACCCCAAAAGAGCTGGTACCCTATAGACCTAGAGGAGATGACCAAGGATATAAATCTCAGTAGGTTTAAGATTAGTTTGTTATCATGATGTCTGTGATGTAGAGACATATGTGGCACATTGCAACTTAGATGTAAAGGTGTATTGACAAGGTGGGATGTACCATCTCTACTCTTGGAACAGAAAGAACTCTATATTTGGACTGCAGCCAAATGCTTATTTCCTCTTGTTATGGGGGTGAGAGATAGGACATTACGCATGCCATACACCAAGGATAAGAGATGATGTAGGTTGGAACGTTGCCACGAGAAATAGGGATAGAAAAGATAACCTACCCAGGTAAAGTGCATGATACATGGTTTGCAAACACTAAGAGGAATGAGGTAGTCACCTTATGAAGATGTTTTTATCCTGAGCTAAGTGGAACTTACAAGTTATACCAGGTTGAGTTTGATCACCATGATGATGAAATCAGAGAGTGTTCTTAATAAAGATGGACATAGAGTTTGAGGTGAGATGATAAGTAAAATACATGGAAGTGTATGTCTTCAATGTCACCTAATACCTAAGGATGTGAAGTGGTAATAGATGCTCTGGTTGAGATACACCTGACTTGTTTAACTAGAAGCTATAAGAGGTTGTTTGGCTAACCCTAAGTTTGGTAAGGAGAGGTGTTTGGATAACACTCAGATGTAACAAGATACGTTGAAAAGTTAAGAGTTGTTTGGTTAGCCAGTCTAGTCCTTGATACAATGAAAGAATGGTGGTAGAACCTCAAGTGCACTTCTTTGGAAAAGAAGGTGATGAAACCCCGATAGAATGGTTTAGGGTTTTTGAGGTATTGATCTTGAAGAATAATGATATACAGGAGACCATGATTTTAAAATCACCATACACCGTGATACTACTGGTAGTGAATGATAGTAGTACTTTAGAGACATAAGATAAAGTTGCATGTGGTATATGGCCATGCAAGCCAAGGGTAAAGGATGAACACCAGTAACCCAGTGCATTGATATAATTGATAAAAGTCCCAGAAAAGTGAAAGGGAGTTCATCACAATGGGTGTTGTAAGTCCCCCTGGATCAAGGAAAGTTGAGATGCAATATGGGTTATGGTAGTTCGCCTTACCTGGATGACATGAGAAAGAAAGAGTTCTGTCAAGGGACAGATCTGGTTGAACTACCCATGAGAGAGAGATGGTTCAACTATGAAGTGAGTTCAAAGGTTCTTGAGTTTGACCTAAAGGTTCCCTTTCAAAAGATGGAAGTAGGTGCATGAAGGACTCGATGTTAGTACAGTTTGTCACCCCTAACTAATGGTTAATATGATCCAGACTAAAGGGTCTGATGAGAGCATATGTGCTCATTCAGGGTGATAGCTAAAGATAGTTCCTGTCCTATGAAAGATGTGATGACGACCACCATAGCCAGTATCAGGATTCTAAGAAGCTCTATAAAGGAGGTTGTGTCGGTCACCACATCAGTAAGGTGATGTTGGTGAAAGGACCACATGATGATTAGAAAAGGACCACAGTGCATGAAGACGAAAGTCACTTTAATCATGTAATGGCTGAAAGGAGCCTAGAGACGATGAGAGTCGTGAGCAGATGCAAAGTAGACTAACATGCAGTGCACTGTGGGAGAATATAATGTGAGAATCCAACCCTCTGAGCTGTAGCTGAGAAAGCTGAGTCCCCGATACGTGGGTCCATTAGAGATGGATGGGTGGAGATGGTTAGGTTTGACCCTACCCCTCAGGAGAGAGTAATGGGAGATGTTTTCCATGTGTCCAATTTAGAGCACTATGTGAGGTACCCCGACCAGGTGCTGAGCAATGAACCTAGTGAGCTCCAAGGGAGGTTGAAATGGCCTGAGTCACCTGTGTAGTTTATAGACGCCAGGATGAAAGAACTCAGAGAAAAGAATATGTGATGATAAAGGTTCTTTGGATGCGCCATGAGTACAGTAAAGCCACATAGGGGCCAATGATGGACATGGAAAAGTCTTATCCTGAATTGTTTGCTTGCTTGATAGAATTTTGGGGACAAAATTCCTATAATAGGGGAAGGATGTTACAACCCCAAATTTTGGGTTCATTTGATGAGAAATGAAATTTCTCATATTATAGATATTTGAACAAATGATGATATAATGTGCTTCAAATAAATGGTTTTCGTTTACAATAGCCTTGATGATTGTGTTGTGGGCTTTATTGGCTATTGGGCCCAAATAACAAGGAAATTCAATTAGTAAATGGATAATTGAATTTTTA
The DNA here is from genome assembly GCA_963693085.1 of Alisma plantago-aquatica. Taxonomy (NCBI): domain Eukaryota; kingdom Viridiplantae; phylum Streptophyta; class Magnoliopsida; order Alismatales; family Alismataceae; genus Alisma; species Alisma plantago-aquatica. The sequence goes on along the minus strand of OY856409.1, from coordinate 1,019,404,127 downwards.
AGAAAAGAAATATGTAGAAGGAAAATCCAAAGAGGATTTTGTGCCTCTTGGGTTCCTTGGGTTCCAAGGAGTCCAAAGTTGCATAGAGAAGGCAATAAGAAAAGAAAAGTTTAATTAAGAATTTCTTTATTAAGAAATAAATTGAAAATAATGATATAATGTGGAAAATGAGTGGAAAGAGGCATAAATGAGATTTCTTGGGGAAATTTCGTATCCATGAGATTTCTAATGATAAAAGGAATGCCAATGAGGAAAATAAAAGATAAATAAAGAGAAATCCTCAAAAGGAAATATTTTCATAAGAAATAAACATGATAATGAGAAATAATAGAAATAAATGCATGCAAGAGGATAATCCGTATCCTTAAAAAGGGATTTCGAATTATTAGTGTTTCTTGGGATTCAAGGAGTCCCAATGGAGAAGAAAGAAAGAGAAAAGGCAAATAACATAAAATAAGGGGATAATGTGAGACATCATTAATGACCTTTTGATAATATCAAAAAGGTGATGTCGTTTGCTTAAAAAGAAAGTGTATTTTCGTGGCTAATGGATTAGAATGCAAACAAAACCTTCATAAGAAATTCGTGTTTCCTTTTAAGATTTAAAAGTTTATAGAGGAATATATATATATAAATATATTCCTTTCGAAGATATGCCTTGCCTTTTAGTTGGTGTTTATTCGATGAAGCAAAAGAAAAAGAAAAAGGAAGTGCACAAAGGAAAGTAAATGGAATATACTTATATACATTCTGAGAAAAGAAGAGAATAAGTCATACCAACTACATATAGGCAGATCTCATTGATCGACACACCCAACAATGTATATATATAGCAACGAGATAGATCTGCACGGCTGCACAACCCTTCTTCCCACCACAACGTGGCTATGTGCCTGCTTGCCCCACGATTTTAAGGTTTTTCCCAGAATCTGTTTCCCCTTTCTCGGCCACGACAGACCTCATCGCAACTTGGGAGCTTGGTCACGGGCTGGTCATGGTCGATGGAACTTTGAGCCAAGATGAAAAAGGTTCCTGGAGTAATCAAGCTACGCCAGGTCGTGGAAGAGGTGCGGGGTATGCGTGCGCTTGCTGCACTGCTGCACCTTCGCGCACTTGCTGCAGGAAGTCTACAGTGCAGCAAGCGCACGCATACCCCACACCTCTTCCATGACTTGGCGTAGCTTGATTACTCCAGGAACCTTTGTCATCCCGGCTCAAAGTTCCATCGACCATGACCAACCCGTGACCAAGCTCCCAAGTTGCGATGAGGTCTATCGTGGCCAAGAAAGGGGAAACAGATTCTGGGAAAAACCCTAAAATCGTGGGGCAAGCAGGCACATAGCCACGTTGTGGTGGGAAGAAGGGTTGTGCATCCGTGCAGATCTATCCTGTTGCTATATATATATACATTGTTGGGTGTATCGATCAATGAGATCTGCCTATACGTAGCTGATATGACTTATTCTCTTCTTTTCTCGGAATGTATATAAGTATATTCCCTTTACTTTCCTTTGTGCACTTCCTTTTTCTTTTTCTTTTGCTTGACCGAATAAACACCAACTAAAAGGCAAGGCATATCTTCGAAAGGAATATATTTATATATATATATATATATATATATATATATATTCCTCTATAAACTTTTAAATCTTAAAAGGAAACACGAATTTCTTATGAAGGCTTTGTTTGCATTCTAATCCATTAGCCACAAAAATACACTTTCTTTTTAAGCAAATGACATCACCTTTTTGATATTATCAAAAGGTCATTAATGATGTCTCACATTATCCCCTTATTTTATGTTATTTGCCTTTTCTCTTTCTTTCTTCTCCATAGGGACTCCTTGAATCCCAAGAAACACTAATAATTCGAAATCCCTTTTTAAGGATACAGATTATCCTCTTGCATGCGTTTATTTCTATTATTTCTCATTATCGTGTTTATTTCTTATGAAAATATTTCCTTTTGAGGATTTCTCTTTATTTATGTTTTATTTTCCTCATTGGCATTCCTTTTATCATTAGAAATCTCATGGATACGAAATTTCCCCAAGAAATCTCATTTATGCCTCTTTCCACTCATTTTCCACATTATATCATTATTTTCAATTTATTTCTTAATAAATAAATTCTTAATTAAACTTTTCTTTTCTTATTGCCTTCTCTATGCAACTTTGGACTCCTTGGAACCCAAGAGGCACGAAATCCTCTTTGGATTTGCCTTCTACATATTTCTTTTCTTACAAATTCAATTATCCATTTACTAATTGAATTTCCTTGTTATTTGGGCCCAATAGCCAATAAAGCCCACAACACATTCATCAAGGCTATTGTAAACGAAAACCATTTATTTGAAGCACATTATATCATCATTTGTTCAAATATCTATAATATGAGAAATTTCATTTCTCATCAAATGAACCCAAAATTTGGGGTTGTAACAGAAACCCCCTACCAGCACTGTTGTTGGGCAGCCTAAAAACAATCCCAAATATCCCGAACAACTCAAGGTTGTCTCTACTCATTTAGGAAAAGTACATTCCCCTCCTCTTCTAGAAAAACCTTCATCCATACCTTTAGATTTTGAGGATGAAGATATGGTAGTTGTCGAACCCAAAATTCCTCCTGAACCATCCATCCCTGAACCCCCACTGGTAGAAGCTGAAGAACCCATCTACAAACCACGACCTCCCTACCAAGCCCACCTCAAACAAATAAGGCACACCACCCGTTTCATGAAGTTTAGGGAAGCCATGAAAAAATTACATGTTGATATTCCTTTCCTTGATGCTTTAGTAGCCATGCCCGTCTGGTCCAAATACATTAAGTCCCTCTTGACGAGGAAGTATGCCATATAAGAAAATGAGACTGTCAAGCTTGCTAGGACCACTTCAGACATCATCCAAAGTAAAATGCCTAAAAAATAGAAGGACCTTGGTTCCTTTAGAATAAGGTGTTACTTAGGTGATAATGCTTGCAGAAAGGGCCTAGATGACTTAGGAGCCAGCATATCCATCATGCCTTTCAGTATATGTAAAAGATTAGGATTCACTGATATGTTACCCACAACCATGACCATTCAACTAGCAGACTCATACATGACCAAACCCATGGGAATCATAGAAGACATTCCAACCAAGGTTGGGAAAGATGCCTATGTCCCATGTGACTTTGTGATCATGGACATAAAGGAAGATTTACCTTACCCACTCATTTTTGGTCTTCCCTTGCTAGCCACCGCCCGAGACTTGATTGATGTTGAGGCTAGAACCAATCTATTAAGATTAGGGTAACAAACCCTAGATTTTAGGGTATTTGAAAGCATGAAAGGCCCTAGTTTCCAAGAAGAGGTCTATCTCATTGACTGTGTTGATAAACTATCCCAATTGAGGAAAGAATGGGAGTTAGTTGATGATCCCCTACACATGGCCCTCACTAGCCCTCCTGAATGTGACCTTGATAATGAACAATTAGACCAATGTAGGACTCATTTAGATGATTTTGAGGAAATTCTTGATGCTAAAATTGAGGACCTTAAAATGATCTCCATCTTAGAAGAAAAACTTGAACCACCCAAGGCCCCAAAAATAAAAACTATTCCCATAGGTTTGGAATATATCTTCCTTGATGAACACAATTGTGCCCTGTCATCATAAATTATGATCTTACCCTTAAATAAGAAAACAAACTTATGGAGGAACTTCGGAAAAGGAAAACTACCTTGGGGTATAAAATGACAGATTTGGTCGAGATAGATCAATCCATTTGCATTTGAAAAATCCCAATGAAAGAAGACAAAAAACCCTCTCGGGATCCACAACAAACTCAATCCAAACATGAAGGAAGTTGTCCGTCTAGAGGTAATCAAACTTTTGACTGCTGGAATCATCTACCCCATATCTGACTCACCATGGGTCAGTCCTATTCAAGTTGTTCCCAAAAGGGGGGACCACTATCACTAGAAATGATAAAAATGAACTCATTCCCACTCACACAGTTACAAGATGGAGAATGTGTATTAACTATAGGAAGCTCAACAAGACAACTAGGAAAGACCACTTCCCACTTCCCTTCCTAGATGAAGTTCTTAAGCACTTAGCCCATCAACAATATTTTTGTTATCTAGATGGCTACTTAGGATTTTATCAGATTCCTATCCATCCTAAAGATCAATAGAAACCAACTTTTATATTTTCTTTTGGCACTTATGCATTTAGAAGAATGTCCTTCAGTTTGTGCAATGCACCAGCCACCTTCCAATGGTGTTTGTTAACCATCTTTGCAGGATTAACCAAAATCATGATGGAAGTATTCATGGATGACTTCTCTATTTATGGAGACAATTTTGACTCTTGCCTTAGAAACTTAGCTCTTATTCTTGATAGATGTGTTGAGTCACACTTAGTCCTTAATTGGTAGAAGTGTCACTTAATGGTTAAGGAGGGAATTATTCTAGGCCATAGAGTATGTAACCAAGGCATAGAAGTTGACAAAGCTAAAATCGAGGTCATCACCAAGCTTCTACCCCCGACCTCAGTCAAAGACATTCAAGCCTTTTTGGGACTTGCCAGTTTCTATCGGGGATTCATCCGTGACTTCTCAAAGATCACCAAACCTTTCACCAACCTTCTTCAAAAGGAGGTTCCCTTCAATTTTGACAAAGCCTGCATGGATAGTTTTCTATGTTTGAAAAATGCTCACATCTAGTCCTATCATCTGTGCACCAAACTGGGCCCTACCTTTTGAAATCATGTGTGATGCTAGTGACTTTTCTGTAGGTTCCATCCAAGGGTAGTGAGTTGATAAGAAACACCATGTCATATAAAGACCTTAGATGAAGCTCAATGAAATTACATAGTCACTGAAAAAGAAATGCTAGCCATTGTCTATGCTTTTGATGAATTTGGCTCATACTTGGTGGTCTCTAAAGTGATCATTTACACTTACCATGCAGCCATTCGTTACCTTATGACTAATAAATATGCCAAACCTAGACCCATAAGGTGGATCCTGTTGTTGTAGGAGTTTAATCTAGAAATCTTAGATAAAAAGGGGTCTAAAAACGTCATGGATGACCAGCTAAGTCAACTTAGCTATAGAAAAACTGATCATACCCCCATAAATGAATCCCTACCCGATGATCAACTTCTTAAGGTAGACTCCCAATTTCCTTGGTTTGCTAACTTTGTAAATTATCTAGCTGTTGGTGTACTACACCCTGAATAAAAGGGACATTCTAAAACTAAATTTTTACACGATGTCAAAAAATACTATTAGGATTAACGTTATTTGTTTAGACTTTGTGTCAATGGTTTGTATCATCTTTGTGTTTCCTAAGAAGAAAGTTCTGACATTCTAGAACAATGTCATTCTGGCCTCTACGATGGGAACATGAGTTCCCAGAAAATAGCTAGGAAAGTTCTACAATGCGAGTTCTTTTGGCCCACCATCTTCAAAGACTCTTATGAATATGTGCTCTCATGTGACCAATGCCAAAGGATAGGTAACATCTCTAAACGTGACCAAATGCCCTTATGGTAGGAATTCAAAATATTTGACGTCTGGGGAGTCAACTACATGGGCTCGTTTCCTTCTTCTTATGGGTATGAATACATATTAGTTGTCATCGATTATGTGTCAAAGTGAGTTGAGGCTATACCCACTAAAACTTGTGATTCCAAACCCATTAAAAAACTCTTTAAAGACATTATTTTTCTTAGATTCAGAGTCACACGCACCATCATTTCTGACGGGAGATCCCATTTTTTAGAAAAAAAAACTTTGAGGTTGTATTGAAAAAATATATAGTCTACCACAAAGTCGCCACCCCTTACCATCCTCATACTAGTGGGCAAGTTGAAGTATCCAATAGGAAAATCAAGTCCATCTTAGAAAAAATCGTTGGTCTCACTAGAAAAAAATTGGGCCTTGAAAATCAATGAAGCACTATGGGCATATAGAATTGCCTACAAAACACCCATAGGCACTACTCCTTTCAGGTTGATTTATGGAAAATCATACCATTTGTCGATAAAGTTAGAACACAAGGCCAGTTGGGCCATCAAAAGATGGAATTTTGATCTTTCAGTAGCAGGAGAAAAACATCTTCTCCAAATGAATGAATTAGACGAACTTAGAATGAGTGATTACAAGAATGTGAGAATCTACAAAGACCGAACTAAAGTATGGCATGACAGTCACATTAAATGCAAGGACATTATATAAGGTGACTAGGTTTTAGTGTATAACTCCAAGTTAAGGCTTTTTCCTGGAATGCTTAAGTCAAGATGGTATGGTCCCTACCTCTTCAAATGTGCCTATCCACATGGTACTTTTCCCCTCTAGGGTAAGATTTTTGGTGAATTTAAAGTAAGTGGGCATCAACTTAAAATATACATAACCACTAAAGACCTTGTCGCTTCAGATACCAATAAACTCTCATTCTTGGAAGACCTCAATTTAACTGACCCCCTGTCCCTCCCAAAACATCATCCCAAACCAGCAAGTTGATTTTTTCTTGCATGCGTCTGGCCTTTGACGTAAAAATAGGGCACTTATTGGGAGGAAACCCAAACAATTTTTGTATGTTTATGTTTTTTTTCTTTTTCTTTTTAACATCACCACTTTTTTTTCTCTCTTTTGGGGGAGCCTCCTCTACCATCCTTCATCATCCACCGCAGCGATTCCTCTTCCCCCATCTCAAATTTTGATTTTTCTCAGGATGAGCAAAGTTTTAAGTTTGAGATGGGGGTGGGTGGTACGTTTCCACCCCCTTATCTTTTCCTTTCAACATCTTGTTTTCTTTTATTTTTCATATAGTTGCATCTATATTTTCTTCTTTTATGGCCATTATCTAGTCGACCATGTTTTAGTTTCTTTTATTATAAAATGGCCATTACCTAGTTGGCCAGTTTGAATAGATGTTTATCATTTACCCCCTTGAATTTAATAATTTTTTTTGCAAAATCTATTACAAATTGCCATGTGTAAAACCATTGTGTCACCTAGGACCTCTAAATAACATCACTCCTTGGAATAGTTGGTAAGTCATAAGGAATCGATCAGAACCAAGCATAATTTTCCCTATATTTAAGCAAAGGATTATCTTATTATAAAATTTGTATGACGTGATTGATATGAATACTCTAACTAGAGAAATGACACTCTCTGAAGAAAAAAATGAAAAAAGTGTTGAAGTTATAAGCACAAGAACATCTCTTCCTTCCCTCTATTTTTTCTGAAAAAGAGAAGCAAAGAATCACCACCAGACAAAAATCAAGTCCGGGGTGGCATGCTTCCCAAAATAAAAAGTCTATACCCCACAAAGGGGCATACCATCAAAAGATACCAAATGTGCACATGAAAAAAAAATTGTGACCAATGTAGCCACAACTCCCCAAATTCATATCCCGAGTTGAATAGAGAAGGGTCAATATTTTTTCATCACTTCTTTCTCTATTTTCAAACCCCCAATTTTGTCTTGTTCTTGTATAAAAACTAATAAAAATAAAATAAAAATTGAGAGAGTCAAAGTGAAAGTAATATGAAGCCTATTTTTCTACAAAATCTCATTTTTGAAGCAATATGTGATAATTGTTTGATAGGGAATACAGAACTTTATGCTACGTGGTTCTAGGAGATTGGGTTACTTTGTCGAAAATTGGAAGTAAGGATTATAGTGATGTTACCAAGGTGAGTAATGACATATTGGGACTTTATTTGTAATTTAATTTGCTTGAGGACAAGCAAAGATTAATTTCTGAGATATTTTGATGAATGCATATTCATCATTTATTTGTGCATCATTTAGGATAATTATTCAAGACTTTTTTTGGTAATTTTTTTGCACTTTCATCCTCTCAATATTCCTTTTATTAATTCTTATGAGATTTCTCTCAATTTTGAGGAATTATTGAAGATAAGAAGAGATGAAGGCAGGATGCATTTCAGTTTTCCTGTATTGCTGATTTAAATATATATCTTGCTCCAAAATTGGCATAACTCTCACATCCCAAGGCGGAATTTAATGTTAAAACATGATTTGGAAAGTAAATTCAAATGCTTATAGGAAAATCATATTTTTAGGTGTACTTTAAATTCTCTACACAGCGAGTATTTGCTCGAAATTTCTATTGTGAGAATCTACATTAAAGAGAGTTACGTGGTCAAGATAATAAAGACAACCAAGAGTCTATTGACTAGATCTAAAAAATTCAAACTGCCACTCCCCCCTTTTCCCCCCTCTTTTGGGGAAGCCTACCCCATCCTTCTCCTTTAAAAGGAGTGGGGTTCTCCATCTTTTACCATCATCTTTTATAAGGAATAATTCAGAGCAATTATTCTCTTGTACTTTGCATTCAGATTAGCATTAAAGATCTTTTATTCATTCTCAAATTTAAGTGCATTTTAGATTGTTCTTCTTTCCCTTTATTTTCAATCACCTTCAGATCTAGTTCTTCTTCTTTTTCCCCTTCTATAACTCTGGAGAGAGGGACTGAGGATTCAACCATTTAATAGTCTCTATCCTAAGGATTAAATTCCTTTCTAAGTCTAGACTATGGCTAGAATACTTTCTTCCTCCACCTCTCTCTACTCCACAATTAGGAGAGAGTAGTCCCTTCTTCGAGGCAAGGGGAATATCCCCTTACCCATTGTGTCGAATCAAATCGAAGGTTTAGATGATGTTTTTTGTAGATGGATTTTGGTTTAGAGATCGATGATCATAATGAAGTATTTGCTCATTTGATCATATGTTAATTCTGATAGATATGACCATGGAAACCAGAGTTTAGAATGACTAAAACCAATCACATAGGGATTTTGATACGATAGTGTATTTTTCCCTATTAGGATGTTAAACTAAGAAATATGAGCACCAGGACCAATGGGATCATGAGTTTATCTTTTGCATATTATTAGTGATCCGCATGCCTTCTTCTTCTCCTTCTATTGTTCAACCTTGATTTTTTTTTCTCACGTGGCTAAGGTGGTCAAAATCCCTAAGCCGCGATGCTTTCCCACCTAATTCAATCAACGTTTGTTTACTGACAGTTCTTGATTTCAAGCACTGTAATTCATTCCATAGATAACTCTTTCTTTCTAACAATCTTCTTCTATTTTGTCTTAGCATAACTCTTTCCATTTTTATTGACATTAGTGTAATCATTTTATTCTTCTACATTTTTAATTCGTGTTTTAGTGTAAGCAATAAATCCCGCAATCTAAAGTTTATCTTCTTGTTCAAAGTAATTAAAAACTCCAAAAATAAAATAATGTTTCAAAATCAATTGGGAATAGAGCCAACAATCTTAAAAATATTTTCTGTGGGATCGACCCTTCTATACTAGCCTTAATCAAAAAGTAGAAAAATGATTAATCTAGGATAATTATCTTAGTGATTGATGTGCACTTTGAAACATTATCAGTAGGAATATTCTTCCAACATGTCTAGTTTTAGCTATGATAGCAGAGACGTGGATGAGATAGGGATGCAATGCATTCTTGGCATATGCGGTGGATACCAAGGCAAAGAGTACTAATATTTAGGAAGTGCCAGTGGTATAGGAGTTTGAGGATGTGTTTCCTGATGAGTTTCTAGGTGTACCTCCTCGTAGATTGATTGATTATGAACTCAATCATGTTCTAGGTACCCAACCTATATCACAAACACTGTATAGGATGGCACCAGCTGAAATGTGGGAATTGAAGAAACTGTTGCAAGAACTACTTGAGAAAGGTTTTATTAGGCCGAGCATGTCTCCTAGGGGTGATCCCATTTTGTTTGTGAAAAAAAAGGATGGATTGATGAGGTTGTGTATTGACTACCGACAATTGAATAATATGATGATTAAGAATACGTATTCGTTGTTGTGCATAGATGATTTGTTTGATCAGCTATGAGGTGCCATAGTTTTTTCTAAGATAGATCTAAGATTGAGCTATCATCAGTTATAGATTAAGGGCAATGACATACCTAAGTCAACTTTTATGACAAGGTATGGTCATTATGAGTTTGTGGTTATGCCATTGGGTTAACCAATGCACCAACAACGTTTACGAACCTGATGAATATGGTGTTTCCACCCTATCTAGATCAGTTTGTAGTTTTGTTTATAGACGACATCCTAATCTACTCTAGAGATAGACAACAACATGAGAAACATTTATGTCAGACTTTGAGTTTGTTTAGGAAATAATAATTATATGCAAATTTCTATAAGTGTGAGTTCTAGTTAAAGGAAGTTGCTTATTTAGGGAACACATTATCTTCCAGGGGAGTCTGTGTGGACCCAAAGAAAGTAGAGTCAGTGATGGAGTGGGATCAACAGAAGACACCTATGAAGATTAGCAACTTTCTAGGGTTGGCAGGGTATTACAAGAGGTTCATTAAGAACTTTAGTGTGATGGAATTAGCCCTAACAAAGTTAACAAGGAAGGATGTGGCATTTTTTTGGGATGACAAATGTCAACGATGTTTTATGATTCTGAAGGAGAGGTTGACCAATGCATCGATATTAGTGTTACCAGGGCAAGGAAAGGGTTATATTGTTTTGTGTGATGCATCTAACACTGGTCTAGGTTGTGTGCTGATCTAGGATAAGAACGTGATTTCTTTCACTTCACGACAACTTAAGAAACATGATGAGAACTACATGATGCATGATCTGGAGTTAGCTATTGTGGTCCATGCCTTGATGATATGGAGATAATACTTATATGGTGAACAATGTCAGATCTTCATTGACCACAAGAACCTGCAATATATCCTTTTGAAGAAGGAGTTGAACATGCAAAAATGATGTTGGATGGAGTTAATCAAAGACTATGATTGTACCATAGATTACCATTTAGGGAATGAAAATGTAGTGGAAGATGCTTTAAGTAGGAAGTCTTCTTCAACATCATCTATTGAGAAGGCCCAATTGAATGATTTGGTGTGTTTTAAGAGATATATGTTGGTCTCCTTGCAAAAGATGAATGTAAAACTGGAGGTGTCCATGCTAGCAGGTCTGTTGGCACAATTACAAGTAGAGCCGACGTTGATTCAGTAGATCAGGGATGCACAGTAGAATGATATTATGATACAAAAAATCTAGGAAGAGTTTGGCAATGAGAACCGTGATGGCTACCAAGAGTATGAGGATAGGACAGTGTGTTATCATGGAAGGACGGTTTTTCCAAATGCAAATAATCTAAGAATGCTAATTCTAGAAGAGGCTCACTCTTCCATGTATGCCATGCATCCAAGAAGCATGAAGATGTATCAGAACCTAAGAGATCTTTATTGGTGGCCAGGATTAAAACATGATGTTTTGAGTTTGTGGCTAAGTGTCTAGTGTGTCGGTAGGTCAAAATTGAGCATTAGAAGCCTACATGGACTTTGTAACCATTCCCTATACCACTGTGGAAATGGGATCATATCATGACAGGAGTTTGTGGTTGGACTTCTAAGGACAACCAAAGGTCATGATTCCATATGGGTAATAGTAGACAAATTGACTAAGCCAACACACTTTCTTCCAGTGAAGACAACATATATGACAGAGAATCTTGCACATGTGTATGTTGATGAGATAGTTTGTCTACATGGTATCCCAGCTACTATAGTGTCAGACAGAGGTCCTCAATTCACTAGTCATTTTTGGGAATGTTTGCATATTACAATGGGTACTAAGTTGAGGTTCAGTACTATGTTCCATCCACTAACAGATGGACATTTTGAGAGGGCAATACAAAACATGGAGGATATTTTGAGAGCCTATGTGTTGCAATTTTTGGGCAGTTGGGATATGCACCTTAGTCTGATAGAGTTTGCCTATAACAATATCTATCAGAGGAGCATTGACATGGAACCATATGAAGTTTTATATGGGATACATTGTATATGTCCTTTGTGTTGGTATGAGATGGGTGAATATCATCTTCTAGGTCCTAAGCTTGTACAACAAACAACAAAAATGATTTTAAAGTGATTCAGTAGCAGTTGAAGGCAACACAGGACATGCTGAAGTCTTATGTTGATAATCATCATAGACCTTTATAGTTCCAAGTGGGAGACATGGTATACCTCAAAGTTTCCTCTTGGAAATGTGTTCTAAGGTTTGGGAAAAAGGCTAACTTAGCTCCTAGATATCTGGAACCTTATCCTATGGTTACACGTGTTGGGAAGGTGACGTACAATATGGAGCTACCACCTAAGTTGCAAAAGTTGCATCCTATGTTTCATATCTCTATGTTGAAGAAGTTTCACCCTGATATAGAGTTGACTCTTCAACCCGTTGAGGTGGAGCTGGATAATGATAGATCTTATGTAGAGGGTACTATGCTGATCTTGGATAGAAGGATCAAGAAGTTAAAGAAAAAGGACATTGTGTTAGTCAAGGTTTTGTGGTATCATCGTGGTGTAGAGGAAGCCACGTGGTAGCTTGAGGATGTGATGCAAAAGAAGTATTCGTCTCTTTTTGCATGGTATTTTGGGGGCAAAATCCCTGTTAGGGGTTTATCGTTGTAAGACTCCTGGCCCAACTTTATGCTTAATTATAATTATATTGCATAATGATATGATTTAACCTTAATCTAATCTCATGGGATGTTTCAATGTCATGTGACAAGCTTATATTTTCATTTTAGTCCAATTTGATTGATGTTTGAGCTATCTTTGGTATATAGTGCTTGTTTTGGACTGGATTGAAATTTACCCATAAGTGAGGTTATCTCACAAATTGTCACATGTTGAGTATGTTTCTTGTGCTTTATCATCATGAGAGAGAAGATGATGCAATGGGTCACCTTTTGAATCATGGGTAATGATGTGACATCTTATGGTGATTCTAGGGCTTGCATAGTTGGCATGATACAAATGCTAGGGTTTCAATGTTGCAACCACCACCTCACACTTGATTGTGTCTAGCAACCAAAACACATGCATTGGGTGGTGTTTTCCCGACTGAGATGACCTAGAGGTGAGGATGGTCAAGACAGTATATCCTCTAGTGTCTCGACCATGTGCATATGGTAACTTAGGGTTTCGACCTATACGTGTAGACGTAGTGTCTCGACCAAGACAAGGTGGTAACCAACCTAGTTGGTCATGAGACCTTTCCGGATAAACATTAACCTTTTGAAATATGTATATAAGTGGAAATAAGGATATTTCTTTGAAAGACATGTGTCCCTTGATAGTCTATCTTGTTGACACCTCATAATCTCTTAATTCCCTCCTCCTTTTGGTATATAACCCCTTTTGTTCATTAGCAAGCAATCATTTTCATCCCTACACTCTTTCTTATTCTTTTAGATCATACTTGGAGCTCCAGGAGCAAGAGAGGTTAGATTTTTAAGCCTTGGGTGTCCTATCTACTTTTCTTGGGGAATATCTTGTGCTAGATCAACTCTTTGGTGGTGATGTCTTAGAGATCCGTCTCTTGGTAAGTGATATTCTTCTTTGGATCCCATTTTCTTCTCAAAAACCTCCATCCCCATTTTGTTCCTTCTTTGAAGTAGACTGTGGATCTTGTTTTGACAAGATGGAACCCAAATGAGAGGATGATTTGATCCCTTTCTTCTTTATTCTTCTTTGGTTTGACTTAGGACAATTTTATCTATTTCCTTAAGCTCTCCTTTTACTATGGCGTTTCTTTCTCTTCTTGAGGTGACCATTTGGCTGAAGTGTTGGAGTTTGGGTGAATATCTTGGATCTTGAATCTTGGGAGGTTGTTTCTCTCCATGTCATTCGGGTTATATAACCTTCTCCACATCTATATTGGCATCTTAAACATGATCTTATTTTTGTTGTTCCAGATCTTAAAAGCATGTTCTTTATGATTGGAGAATGATGAAGTGTAGGGTATAAATGTAGTATTCTTGAATTGATTATTCTTCTTATAAACCCTAAATCCATAGTATTGGATTTTGTTAGTATATGAAAGATTGATGTGTTACTTTGGATCATCATTTATGGAACCTTAATATCTGATATATGGTTCGTTTGCTATAGATAACACTACGTTTTGAAGATGATAACATGCATACAAATCTTTTTTTTCTCTCTATATACATAGATCTTTTGATAATGTTCCATGAACAAGTGTTAGGGTTGATGAACATCATGATCTAGGGTGTTATTCACCCTGTTGATACTTGGTATTCCCTGATGTTAATCTCCTGTCTCGACCTGGTTAGTACATGTTTAGATGTTGAGCATATGGCTATCTTTAGGTCGAGACTAACCCTTGGTCTTCCATCATTGTCGACACCCTTACAAGTTGTGGTTTCGACAGTGACAACCCTAACCCTAGGGCTTTCTCTCTACACTGGTCACGATGTAGTGTTGCTGCATGACCACTTAACCTATTGGTTAAGGTTATGGGCAAGAATGATAAGTTGTGATAATCAGTCATCAATAAGGTTGTCTTGGTTGTAACAGGTCAAGGTGAAGTTGGTTTTGGTCGCAACACACCAAGAGTTGATGGTCAACACATTAGGTTGGTTTTAGTCATGACACGATGTTGTTGTGTCTTGGTTGTGACACTCCTTGGTAGAGTTATGGTCACGACGCCCCATTGTGGTGTCCCCTTGTGTTGCCGTTGTGACACCGTGCATAGGTGGTATCATGGTCATAACATCTAGGGTTGTAGCTATGTTGATGTGTCTCGGTCATGACATTTCAGGAAGTGTCACGGTTGCGACACTCTTGTTGTGCGAAGGGTCAAGACACATATATTGTCTTGGTCATAACATGTGTGTGCTATAAGAGGTCGAGACCTATGCGTTGAAGGTGGTTGAGACCCATGTGTTGTGAGTGGTTGAGATACCTATACATATGTAAGTACACAGTGAATATATACTACAATAGTCTACATAAGGTGTTGCAGTTATGAATGCTTAATCATCAACATTAATGCTTAACCCTTGTACTCTTCAAACACGTGGGAGGTGAAAAAATTAAGGTTTAGTGGTTTAGGGATGATATGAAACCCTAATTAGATATATATGAACCATAACCCTAATCTTGTGATAACATGATGTATGAACTCATATTATTCAAAGTATTTATTATGTGATTATGTTTTCTCTCTCCTAATTGTGTAACATTAACTCACAGGTGAGATGAATGTCATAGCTATGAGTATGTTATGATGATACCTATGAAATATAGGGTGGTGATTATTAGTAATGTTGAGGTATATTGTGATATTGAAAGTCCAAGAATTATATGAATTGGTCCGATGAACTAGCAGGTGCTTTGTACATAAATTGAGGGATTGATATCCCATAGTAATGTGATGATGAGACAAGTTCTCACCTTGCATGTTTTATATCTTATGGAGTTGTATCTTATCTTTAATCTTGTAGAGTTTGTTTGGGTTAATATGTTATAACTTGATTGATGCATTAAAAGATACCCAATTGGAATATATAAACAAGTGAAACCCTAATCATGTAGTTTCCATGTACCATAGATCCATATTTAGCACTGATATCTTGCTGGATGGTGAAATGAGTAACTCCTATGGGAAACTCAGAGCGCATATTATTGAATATGTGGGGTACCAGTGGATATATCTCCATGTATCCTTAAATTTCCAGAATAGTGATATATTGTTTATGATAGAATGACCATGTGTGAGCATGTTCTCTAGTGTTGTGCCATGCACCACGATAGACTAGTTGTTTTACAGGGCCATAGCCTTGACTCTGGGTGTTGTCTCTATAGGACTATTGATTTGACTATAAGCTGTTGTTTACCAGTTTGACTACTATGTCACCACATTGTAGACTCGAACTCACTGAGTAGTGTTGGTGATGATCATAGAGTCTGACTCTTCCATTGATCTCGTATGATACTAAATTCGACTTAGCAGTGGTTGGTTGGATTTGAGGGGTACACCTCAAATCCTTGGGTATAATAATAAAAGTGATAATACAATCAACTTGTATATTTTCTTAGGATCAATATGAATCACATTGGATGACCATGTGCCTTATTTCTTGTACTATTTAGTTTATAATAGTTATACATGTTATTCATATTCCTCTTAAAAGTATAAACTATTCTACTACTCAGTAGAAGTGCTTAGACTGCTCAATTGCATTACTTGCCCTATTTTGCTACTTTATTATATTATTGTTCTTATTATAGACATGTAAGAAGAGTCATATCTCTTGCTGGGATGTTTAGTCTCACCCAATTGGTTCCATAACTTGTTAGGTGGATGAGGAGGTTGAGGTCGTGGTGTCGGTGCTAAGTAGAAAGGAGAGAAACAACTAGTTAGGTATTGTAGTAGATTCCTATGTGTCGTCCTTGTAATCTCAGGTCATTGGGGAGATTTTACAATTTGTATATCGACATGTAGATTTTGTCTTTATGCCATGAGTGTATAGAAATGGCATGTACATATAAACATGTTGTAATATGTAACAGTTGTCGCTTGATAGCCTTTGAGCATGATATGTAACATATTTTGGCATATATGGAATATAGATGGCCAGAATAGAAGTATTATTTATAAAATACTTTTGCATGAGATATTACATTGCAAATGGTTTTAATATACCCTACTTTGTGGTAATATTGTGATTAGTGATAATTTGTTTTGAATAATCGCACTTTGTGTGGCAAAGGGCATCACATGGCTAGAGGAAATGATGTCCGGCAAGTGGTGA
Organism: Alisma plantago-aquatica; assembly: GCA_963693085.1. Classification (NCBI taxonomy): domain Eukaryota; kingdom Viridiplantae; phylum Streptophyta; class Magnoliopsida; order Alismatales; family Alismataceae; genus Alisma; species Alisma plantago-aquatica. The sequence goes on along the minus strand of OY856409.1, from coordinate 1,019,387,463 downwards.
GAAATAGAGGAAGAGAGGAGCAGAGCGACAGTGGTGGGCCTTAGGACTACAAAGGCGGTGGTGGAAATCACAAATTGCCAGATAAGAAGTAGTCAATCATGATGTAACAGAAAATTGGGAGAAATTATGTATTGCGTGGGTGTTATTAAGTTACCCATAGTCATTGGTTGTTTATAAAAATAGACAACTAAGCATGTACTCTTTGATTAATCTTAGGCTTTGTACAGATGGGATGAATCCATATGGAGCATTGAGCAGCCAACATAGAACTTGGCCTATTATGATTGTTATATACAATCTTCCTCCCTGGTTCTGTATGAAAAATAAGTATGTTATATTTTCATTGTGGATATCGAGCCCTAAACAACCTATAAATGATATTGATGTTTACTTTGAACTTCTGATTAATGACTTAAAGAAACTCTGGAGAGAAGGTGTGGTGAGCTACATTTCTTTTGCATGCTATGCTATTTTGCACTATCAATGACTTTCCAACATATGGGAATTTTTCTAGATACAGTGTAAAAGAATCCAAAGCATACCTTATATGTGAGGAGAACACTAATTAAATATGGCTAAAATATGGAGGCAAGATTGTATATCTTGGTCATCCAAGGTTTCTTCCCAAAGTTCATCCTATTGACGGCTGTGAAAAGAGTTCAATGGATGGAATGTGGAATGGAGTGCCCCTAAACCTATATCAGGGGAGGTTGTTTATGAAAGAGTAAAAGACATTCTCAATGAATTTGGTAAGAGATCACAATGTACTATTCCCACACAGAGTGGAAAATCTTTATACAAGAAGAGGTCAATATTATGGGATCTTCCTTATTGGAGTTGTTTGGCAAGTAGGCATTATATCGATGTATTGTATGTTGAGAAAAATGTATGTGATAGTGTCATTGGTAATCAGTTGAATATACTAGGTAAGACTAAAGATAACATCAAATCTAGAATGGACCTATGTGAGATGGGTATAAGGAAAAATTTAACAAAAGTAGTTAATACTGATCGAAAAACATATTTACCTCTTGATTGTTACACTTTGTCTAGAAATGATAAGAAAACTTTTTGTGAGTGCTTGCTTAATGTTTTGGTACCACAGGGATACTCTTTGAATATATATAGACTGGTATCAATGAAGGATCTGAAGCTGATAGGTCTAAAATCTCATGATTGTCACACTCTAATGCAACAATCTATGAAACAAAGTTATTGATCTTTAGAATCTCAATAACATATAAAGAGAAGTGGTTGTTACCTATGCCGGCTTGATATGTATTTTCCTCCTTCATTCTTTGATATCACAGCACATCTAGTTGTCCATCTGACTAGGGAAGTGAAAATGTTGGGACTAGTTTTCTTGCATTGGATGTATCCTTTTGAACGGAACATGAGTGTTTTTAAAGGCGATGTTCAAAAACATGATTGGCCTAAAGGAAGTATTATTGAGGGTTGTGTGGCCAGGGAGGTTATGGGATTTTGCAATAACTTTCAAAAAGTTAATGAAGCTCTTGTAAATGACAATAATATTGAGGATTATTCCAGCAAAGGGATTTTATGAGCACGAGTGAAAGTAATCAGTTGTGAGTTGTGGGAGCAAGCACACTTGCATATTTTACACAACATTGACGATGTGAGTAGTTATATCCCCAAACATACCAATTTCATCAAGAAATGATATCCTTGAGACAATTCAATGTGGCTTGCTGGAGAGCATAACAAGACATTTATTAGGTGGTTTGAAGATAAATTTTTGTGTCAACTATCTCAAACACAAAATAATGTTGCTGAAAATGTCAAATGCCTTGTCTTTAAACAAAAAAATGGATGTTATGTCTTATGAAGGGTTTGACATAAATGGATTTTCATATTACACAAAGTGTCAAGATGATAAGAGTGTCATCCAAAATAGTGGGGTCACCCTTTAAGAGTCTTCATTGTATTTTTCTAGTATGAAAGATAAGAGTCCACATGAAGCTAAAATGTCATATTACAGTATTATTGAAGACATTTGGGAGTTTGACTACATAGATTTGAGATTTTTGGTCTTTAGGTGTACTTGGGTTGACAACACCAAAGGAGTTGTAATGGATGAATTGGGTTTCACATTAGTGAATTTTGAAAAGGTTGGCAAGAAGGGTTAATCATTCATAATAGAATCATAGGTGAAGCAAGTATTTTATATCGATGATCCTGCAGATGAGAAGTGGTCAATTTATCTTCATGGAAAAGGGTAATTTATTGCAAATCCTATAGATTAAGAAGAGTATTATGACAAGTATGATGACTCTCGTCCATTCTTAGTTGGCTTGCCAACACCAAATATTGAAGCTGACATTGAATTATTGATAACATCCAATTTTGTGGACATTGAAGTATCTATTTTATCTCCATAACATCATCTCTTTTATGATTTACCCTATTAATTTCACTCTTTTCTTTGACAAGACCTGATGTGACCACTTAAACTCACAACCCTTCTTACTTCATATAGAATTCACATCAGTCTCTACACTTTTAAACTACTCAGCAAAGACACCATGTCAACATGATGGTCGCTAGACATCAAGCACCCTTGCAACTGAACGAGAAGCCATCCCTACAACTAATAAAGTCTAAAGCCTCTATAGTCACTATAGTCAGTGTAGTGACCGAATCCAATTATATAAGTGCATTAAACTATTTCTTTGAAGTACTCATTCACTGAGCGAGTAGGCTCACCCCTCTACTCACATTTTTTAGGGAAACCACATGGACTTGAAGAAGGTCAAAGCATCAGAGTAGATCTACCACAAGAGTTAAGTATGAGATTAGTTGAGTTTAGTCGGTCCCTGTCACTCTAGGTCCTTGTATAGATGTGAGAGAGTTGTAAATAACATTTTTTTATCTTTGTTTCTTTAATAAGAGAGAATGTATTTGATTATCATGTCGCATGTACATAGAGGTGTGAGAAACATAATGAATGTATGGATGTGTATCATTATTGTTGAGATCATATTAGAGTAATAAAGCTTTTCTCTTGTAAAGTTTGTTTATGTGTTTGGATGCGAGAAAATAAAGAGTTTGAAATAAAGAAATTAAAAAAATGGGAGTGAACTTTGTAATAAGTATAATCCTCATAGTCATGCCCTAATCTCATGATTGGTGGTAATCGTGGGATGTTGGTGTGACATTAAATGTAATAGACAACCCAAAAAATGAACATGTAGTTATATCCATTTTCAAGTTTGGTTTTTATATAATTAATCGTAAAACATGTTGGCATGTATTCCCAGAGAGCCAATCATATGATGATTGTAATGAAATAACTTGTAAATGATTTGATTAATAATAAAGGCATGCTTCCAATTTATCCTATTTTATTAAGTTATGAGATAATGAAGTATTTAAATAAATGTCTAGAGAATGATATTCTCAATGATGTATGTCTTCAAGTACGTGACTTGAACAATGAGATCATATGGATGTTAAGAGTATATACATTCTCATTATGTCCCTATTCAGATGTTATTATGGAAGATTGATAGACAACAATAACACATAAGACTAGATTTTGTGTCAGTTGATGACAAAATCTCATTAGTCATGATCTGTGATATCAAACCAAGCACATAAATACTTGTTAGGGAACAATGTATCAGACAGACCCACCATGAGAGTAATACATGGAAACAATTACAATGGTATTCATAGTTATCTTTCATAGTGTTGGTGGTTATTTTGGTCCTTAGACCTGAAGTCACTACACTCATCACATGTCGTTCGGTGTGCTTGAACACCATCCACTGTAATCCTGAATATGAATTATCATAAAGGTGATGATTGAATGCATTGTGACACATGGGGATGACTTTGAGTGATGTATGTGGGATTTGTCCCTCCTATGGGAGTATGATATCATAGCCACTTGATTAGTGAGACTGAGAAAAGCATGGCCATACACATGTGTGTCAATAGGTGATATTGAGCTTACATATATCTTAGCCAGACTGCTATAGCAAGGAAAAGAGCTTGAATGTTGAAGAGGATGACTACTCCATGCCTCGAGTTCAATCTGGATATCAGTGAAAAAGGTATTATACAAACACTACAACACCAAGCACACATTGTAGGTTGAAGTGCTTCTCAAACTTTCCATTTACTTGGGTAGAAATGATGAGTGACTAGGCACCGTTCTTTGGTTGTGATGTCATAATTAGTTATGGACATTCACTTCCAACATAGTATGGGACCTATAGGGTGACATACATAGGATACACCTAGAAGAGGAGTTTTAATCATAAATGATAATTGAATTGATTGCTATAATGTTTAGGTGTTTAATTCAAGCAACAAATCAACTGAGTAGACTCCCAAATGATCAGTTCATGTGATGAAATGGCCGGTATAAGTGTGACACTGATTGAATATAGTATTGGTTGATATCGGGATGAACCATGGCACAAATAGACCGATTCATAGAGTGAACTGATCGACTCATAATCATGAGACGACCGGTTCTTGAGATGAACTTCCTGGTTCAGATGTGCAATTTGATTGAATCAATATTAGTGCTAGCATCATGTTGGGAATTAATTGGCTTAGAATTGTCAAAATAATTATGATTGGTAAACATGTTGAAACGACCAGTTCCCTGGGTGAACCAATTGGATCTCATACCAACAGACTGTTTCATTGGAAAACCGACCATTTTACCTATTGTAGGTTGCAAAATTTTATGAGATTGCAGTCCCTTCCACTACCGCACAGATTGGGAACCCTGACCCTAACCCCTCCTATAAATAGAGGGGCACTGGGGGCTTCCAAGAGACACAACTCAATTGCCACTGACAATTGTTGTCCTCTCTAGTTGTAGTAACCAATAGAGAGCCTGAGCAAGTCATACCCGCTAAAGGGAGAGATAACAACAGAGAACAATTGTGGGAGAGCAAGTTGGTAAATAGTATACCAACAGGAGGGACAACTCCTTCCTATCCTTTCTAGTAGGATGATATGAGTTATAGGTGGTCTGTGTGGACTTCTCTAGAGGTGTGGATACTTTTCCCTCTAGGAGGACAATGTTAGCCTATTGTCCCTAGCTGGTGAAGACCATAAGATGCAATATACGTCATCCCAGTGCAACTAGAAGACAGTTGAATGACTACAATGGCGAGGAGATAGTCAATGGGATTTCTCAAAGACTAGGTATATCCTTGAAACCATCCTCTCCATTATATAGTTATTGACATGATCCACTGGTCTAATGGGAATATGGTAGGACATTTTTTGTTTTCGCTGCCTACTTGATGCCATATTTCCCAATAGTGGTATCACAACCACATCAATCTACTATATTTTGGGATAATCGATATGATCATATTTAGGCTTTTTATCATTTATTTATTTCATACAATGCAAATATTAATGTCCTATCATATACCACACATTAATCCCAAACTATATATATACCTATATGAAATTTACATGCGTCTCTCTTAAGCGAGTTTTGATGGTGGGTGTGTAGCGTGGTTATGGCCAATAACCCTAATTATCTTTGCATGGTGATTGTGTGGTCTATCTCGATTTGCATACCCACCCTCTATCTTATCTTCCAAATTGTAAAAGTATTATTCTCTCCTACCTTTGCTCCCCTCAAATGTAACTCAAAGTTTCTCTATAAACATGTAATAGTAGGATAGTTTACTCTCTTGTGATGACAAAGAAGAAGGCGTTCAACACCAGACCAACTGACTGTCCCAAAGGTGAGATGACTGACTAGAGGACTAAGGAGGATGAGACAAACCCATCGATTGGTGGACCCAACCGATCATATGGAGGACCCAGAAGATGGTGGAATGCGTACCAGATGACCAATCTACCGGCCCAGAGATGAGATGATTAGTTCAAGGATTAAACTGATAAACCCAATTTGGAAAGCACGAATCTTCATCAACAACATGTTTCTATATGATATGTAGACCCTAGGTTGTGGAAATTCCTTATGGCTCCATGGAATTACATTAGAATGGCCATAACCATCGCTTTATGTTTATTGCATGTTTTTGTTGTGGGATATAACATGTATATGATACATACTATATATGTGGTGATTGGATAAAGTATATGTAGATATAAATACAAACTTCGTCAAATAACATATTGAGTCTTAGATGTTTTCCATAAGAAACACACATGAAATGCTTGATTGTCCAAGTGTAGATTATGCTCAAGTTCGGTGGGTCGTCCATCTCGTAGAAGTATGATGGTAGATATGTAGGTTCTGCCCAAGCAGGGTGCATATCTATTGTGTTGTCTTTTGGGTCAGGCTTAACCGGTGTCCTTAATGGGGTAAAATACCAGAAACATACATATGACTATGGCAAGGAGTTGTGCATATCATCTATCTAAGAATTTCATATAATGCAATTAGGAAAAGTTTCCCACCTTAATAATTGACTATGGACGATGGCATTGGCGAGGTAATGAAAGATTGGATTTTGATCATGGATCACTAGAAGGTTGTACATTGCAATCTTCTAAATTGATATAAGGGCTATAAATTTGAAATAATATAGTGGGAGTGATAATTAATTAAAGGTATAATTAAATGTTGTAAATTGTTTCCATTCAAATCAAATCAAAAGGCTTTTGACAAAATGCAAAATTTTCTCTTGTAGAATCAAATGAAAATCGAATCATCATTGTTATTGGTCCTTAAGAAGGAAAAACTTAATCGAACAAATTTCTACAACTGGTTTTGGACTTTGAGAATGATTCTTAATGAAGAGTACAAACTCTATATCCTAGAAACACTAGTGCCAGAAATTCCTCCTGACGCACCTAAGGCTCAAGTGGATGCTTATTGGAAGCATGCCAATAATGACTTAGACACAAAGCACCTTATGCTAAGTTGCATAAACTATGAGTTGCATGAGCAATACAAGGACATGGGGATTCTTGAGATGGTAACACATCTTAGGAATGTAAACAATAATCTCAAAAAGCAACAAAGGCACAATATTATAAAGGTTCTTATTGAGAGTATGATGACAAATGAGGACTCAATAGAGACCTATGTGCTCAATATGATTGGACATTTGGATCATCTCATAGAACTAGGACTTTCCTTGAGCCAAGAGTTGACCATGGACATGATTCTAAAATCATTGCATGGATCATATAGTCACTTTATCAAGTGTTACATCTTGAATAAAATGGCCAGACCATTGTCAGATCTGCTTAGCAAGTTGATTAATGCTGAAGCAAGAAAGAAAAAGGAAAAATATGTGATGGTGATCAGTGGAATTGAGTCCAAGGATGAAAACAAGGACATGAAGAGTTTTGAGGCTAAGCTCAGATCTAGATCTTCAATACTCAAGAGAAGGAGAAAGAAAAGTACAAAAGGAATCAGTCCTTTGTACTTGAAGGCATTCAAGAAGAAGAAGATGGGGATGGTGATCTCCACTTCAGGTATATATGTTATTGAGATAAACCTATCTACTTCTTCATATTGGGTACTAGATATCGTATGTGGATCTCACATATGCTCAAATATGCGGGATTTGAAAAGAAGTAGGCCTTTGAGAAAGGGCAAGGTTGAACTGTGAGTCACAAATGGAGCAAGAGTTTCTATCACTGTAGTTGGAACCTATAGTTAGTCTCTATCCATAGGTATTGTAACAGAGTTAGTGAACTTCTATTATGTACCTAGTATATATAGAAACATCTTTTCTATATCTTGTATGGGCAAGGATGCATATGAATTTCTTATTAATAATGGTCTATGTTCTATTTCTAACGATGGGATCTTTTATCGCATTTCCTTGATGTCTTATGGTATTTATTTGTTGGACTTAGATATAGATGTTTATAATGTAAATATCAAATACTAAAACTCAACAACTCAAATGAAACATACCTTTGGCATTCTTGTCTAGGGAACATAAATGATAATTGCATATCTAGACTCCATAAAGATGGTTATCTAGACTCTTTTGATTTTGAATCAATAGAGACATGTGAATCTTTTTTGTTGGGTAAGATGACCAAGAGCCCCTTCACTAGTAACAATGAGAGTGCCAGTGATCTATTAGGACTCATACATACTAATGTATGTGGACCTTAAGAACAACTACTAGAGGTGGGTATTAGTGTTTCATTACCTTTACTGAATAATTCATGTATGGTTATGTTTACTTGATGAAACATAAATTAGAAACTCTTGAAAAGTTCTAGCAGTTTATGAACAAAGTACAAAACCAACTTGGAAAAGTATTAAGGCACTTTGTTCTAATAGATGTGGAGAATACTTAATCCAAGAGTCGGAGAGCCTTTTATGAGCCCGTGGCATCATATTACAATGGACTCCACCTAGAACACCACAACATAATGGTGTATTACAAAGAAGGAATCGCAGATTGTTGGATATGGTGTGATCAATGATGAGTCTAGATAAATTTCTGACTACCTTCTAGATTATGCTTTTGAAATTGTCGTGTTTACACTAAATTGAGTACCATCTAAATCAGTTCAAAAGACGCCATATGAGATATGGGATGGGAAGCGTCCCAATATGTCTTTTATTAGGATTTTGGGATGTGAAGCTTATGTAAGGAAAATGTTTTCTGAAATCTTGGCCCTGAATCTAATTAATGTTATTTTGTTGGATATCCTAAGGAGACTATAGGATATTAATTTTATTCCCTATCTAGCAATAAAGTGTTTGTTACCATAGATGTTACATTCCTAGAAAAGGAATTTATTTCCTAATAAATTAGTGGGATGAAAGTGGAACTCCAAGAGGTTTGAGACCAACAAGATAGAATTGAACCAATAGATGTATAAGAGGAACAAAGATAATCACAAAGTGTCATTCTATCTAAAATTCCTCAAGTAACACAGGGACCTCGTAGATCTAGTAGGACACACTTTGAACCTAAAATATTTGGATATATTATCACTCATGAAGGAGGTGAGTTGGTCATAGATGATGAGCCAACAACCTATCTAAAAGCTACAAAGGGACCAGAGTCTGAGAAATGACTTGAGGACATGAGATCTGAGATGGAATCCATGTATACCAACAAGTTATTCACCTTGATGGATCCACCTAAATGGGTAAAACCCATAGGGTGCAAGTGAGTCTTTAAGAAGATGACCGACATGGATGGTAAAGTACAAACCTATAAGGTCAGATTGGTTGCATAGATTTTAGTCAAGTTCAAGGTGTTGAGTCTTTAAGAATATGACCGACATGGATGGTAAAGTACAAACCTATAAGGTCAGATTGGTTGCATAGGATTTCAACAAGTTCAAGGTGTTGACTATGATGAAACCTTTTCTCCAGTGGCCATGGTTAAGTCCATCGAGATCATGCTTGCAATTATAACTTATTATGACTATGAGATTTGGAAGATGGATGTTAAAAAAGCATTCCTTAATGGGAATCTTCTCGAGGATTTGTACATGACACAACCTGAGGATTTTATAAATCCAAAGGATATAAATAAAGTTTTTAAGCTACAAAGGTCAATCTATGGATTGAAGCAAGCATGTTGGAGCTCAAATTTTTGTTTTGACGAGATAGTTAAAGAGTTATCTTTGCTCAAAATTAAGACAAACCTTGTGTGTACAAGAAGGTTAGTGGGAGTATGATTGTATTCCTCATATTTTATGTAGACGACATACTATTGATAGAAAATGACATTCCTACTTTACAAAAGGTAAAGATATGGCTTGGAAATGTGATGTCATGGAACTATTCTTACCCCAATTCCAATCCCACTTCCTAGACAGTAGAAAAAGGATTGAAGCGCCCGTCCCTAAGTGGACCAATAGGATCAATCACATTGGCATATAAAATAAGAAATAAATAACTCAAAAAATGGATAATTAAAGAACAAACTAACCCAATATGGAGATATATCTGATTTATCTTTGTCATTAGAGTGTATGAGTGTGGAAGCGATCTTATTCAATATTCCATTTGTATTTCCTAAAATCAAGAAAATCAAGACATAATCATGCAATTGCACGGTACACTATCAAAATTCAAGTAAAACACTTTATAAGAAAATAAGTATACATGATAGGACTTATATTCAAAATAATAACAAGAAATTTGCAAATCCAACATTTATTGGACAAGTTTTTCAAGCAATTCAACTTTTATTACGAGTTCCCATTATGTTGTAATTTGAGAAGCATGCTTATATATTTTGTGTGACTCTATTACCCCAATGCGATGGGGAAGGTTACTAGGCTCGTTCTCACCATAGGAACATAGGAGGCCAATGTAAAAGTCCCACCTCCAAATGAGGGGGTTGTTGCACTCAATATCAACGTTATCAACATGATCAATATCATCATCATTATCAATATACAGGCAGTCATGATGGCCATGCAATTTATATTTTCACATTTTTAAAAATATAGTATTGAAAAATAGAAGACTAATCATAGGGAACAATAGCTCATCCAAATAATTATCCAAGTATATAGTCAAGAGATACATAAAAGTATCATCAATACAATCAAGGAGCAGTTATATAATAGTGTACCTTTCACCAAGATTTCGGGTACAAATCCACTAGTAATAGGTCGACCCTTCGAGTTAGATCCTAATACACAATGTTTGGATCAAATGTCAAGATCAAGATATTTGGATATCATGTTTCAATATTCGAGATTAGGGTTACAATTTTCCTATGTCAACCTTAGGGTTGGGTCATTCACTTATAATCAATATATCAATATGTCCAACATTATTCCAAGTGTACAATATATTCGAGTGTGAATGACTTACCTAGGTTTTCTAGGATCATATGGTTAACCCTAATTTATGGTCATTATCCAAGTCATCATCAAATTTCTATATCATCATCATGATACTTAGCATCATTGGTGTTCAAGATTAGATCAAGTTTTGATTAATATTAGAGATCAAGTATTAGGATGATAGATCAAAATATTCCACAAGATTCAGGCCAATCGTATTATTAAGGTGTCATCACCATATTCAAGATTAAATCAAGTCAACAAATATAAATCTAGATCATTAATGGGTCAAGAGTGATTTTAGAGCCTCAATATGAAAATTTGAGTCAAAAATTAGGGGTTTTAGTGTTTAGTCAAGATCAATCGCAAATAGAGTCATTTAGACAATTTACATAATCAATAGATGATGATTTAGTTAAATAAGTGAGCATAGTTTGGAATCAGGTTCTAAAAGTATTTTTAATAGATTCACTGGGTTTTTCTGATGAATATTGACTACTTAGTTGTAATTTTTGGAGTTCGGATGCATTTGATACAATTTTTGCAAGATTCATCCATATTACTGATTTTCTGAGTAGAGAGGAGCCAAAAATACCTTAATATGGAAAAATGACGCCCCTTAGATGCATGATGGATGTCCTAGATTTAGACACATCGGCTAGGTGGCTCACTTGGTTCAAGGTCTGGTTTGATCGTTCAATTGGCTAGTTTCCTTCTTGATTTCTCGGTTCATTGGTCGTTCAGATGGGTCCATTGGATCGAGCCTTCCTCCACTGGAGGTGGTTCGGGGATTCTTTCCCGTCTGCGTAGGCCTCGTGTTCCCAGAAACCAGGTGGAGGGAGCACGCCGACGTAGAGGGGGATTGGGGGTAGGAGGTTGTCAGAGCAGAAACAAAGGTTCTGTTCCGCCTCAACTAGACCTCGGTAATTGAAATAAGGTTGTAGATTGGAGCTAGGTAGCAAGGAGGAGGAATGCCCAAATGGGCTAGGCGGCAGCATCGTCCGAAGCAGTAGGAGATCGGGGATGGATTTGGGGGATTTTGCAGCTACTCGGGGCACTTTTACATGGCTGAGGTGGAGGATTGCCTGATGCGGGCCTTTGGGGTTGTATATATAGCACTAAGCTAGGGTTAGGACTAATGGTGGTCATATTTGCTTTCAGCCATGACCGCCGGAAGAGAATGGGAGGTGAGGGGCAAGTTTTTCTGGAAAACTGGTGCCTTAATGGTGGTCAAAGTAGGGCTGGATGAGTTTGAAATCATGAGGTGAGTCTTTTTGTCCACTCAGATTTTCAAATCGAGGTCAAGATCGCTAAATTGTTCATTTTGGTCGCATTAATACCTCCCCGCAATCATCGGGAGGTTGAAGATGACACAATGACCATCAGATCTGGCCAGGATCTGCTAGATGTAGATCCAAGGGCCAAAACACACCCCCGATGCCTTGCCCTAGATAGCTGATGTGGAACAACTAATTAAAAAGGCAAATGAAGGGTTTTTTAGCACAAAACTTCCAAAATTCATAGGAAATCATAGGAATGTCCAAATGACATGAAATTTGGACCATGTATTTATAAAACAATGTGGAGAATATTTAGAAAAAGTTTGAGAACCATATGATGAAGTTTGATGTATCAATTTGATTATTTGAACAAAGTGATGATTGAATCTAATTTGAGGTGTTATAAAGTGTATAAAAACTACATTGATCACCATATTTCGTATTTGAGTCTCAAAAATGATTATGAAGACACCAAAAAATGAATTGGGACCATGAATGAGTATAATGAGTTCAAAATATTAATTATTTTATTATAATGCCTAAATCCACTTTGTCACATCCTTCCCTCCTTAAAAAGGAATTTTGTCCCAAAATTAAAAAATATCCTCAAAAATTGGGATTATTCAACCTAAGTCATTTTCTCAAATGTTGGGGTATCCTCAAGTATAAAATCAAAACCATGTCCTCAAATTTCAAGTAATCAAATAATCATAATTGGGATTCGATGTTCCATATCATAATCAACTTGGTACTAACACCATTTCATCATCAAGCAATTGAGTATCAAGATCAGCACATATATTGTCCAAAGTCATCATATGAGTACCAAATATGGAAAGCATCCTATTGGTCACAAATTTGGAGAGATCATATTTTAGGTCAAACAAATAGAGTCTTTGAATCAAGTGTACAAGGTAACTTTCAATCCCAAAATCTCAGGGTCTTAGCTTCTACGTTGGCCTAGGTGGGGTTATACATCCATGATTTGAGATTTCACATTTCAACATTTTGAGACAACATCATACTTTCAATATCATTATTTTGAGCTCAAAATCAATGGGAAGGTCCCACCCTAGTCCTAATGAGAGCTAAACCCTAAGTCATAAATCAAGAGAGTCAATATAGTTATCATTTCAATAAAAATTCAAGATTTGGGATTTTGAAGTCATTAGTCATATATCTAGGGTGATCTCAAGGTTCGAATAATGTGAACATAGGATTTGTATCATTATTGATATTGATAATCGTGAGTCACATTATTATATATCAGTATCAAGAGTCGAGATTTTTGGACTTCGAAAGTCATAGGTCCAATATTTTGAAGCTAGGGTTTAGATTCCTATTTAGACCTTAGGGGAGATTAGTCATCTATAATCAATTTTGAGCAACAATATTCAAGTAATATTCGAGCAACATATCAAGATTTCATTATCATGGTTTCCAAAGTTGATGAATTATCTAGACCTAGGTCTATCTAGGAAATAAACCACAAGCTATAGTGAACATTGTCATATATCAAGGTCATTATCAAATCAATATTTTAGATCGAGTATCAACCATGGGTTTAACCCATTAGGCCTAGGTCAACCAATCCAAATAAGGTGAAAGGGAATACCTTTCCAAACTCTAAATAATCAATAGGATGAAAACTTAGAGGTAGTCGTAATAGGGATGTGACCTAGTTTAGGGGATTTATGAGTCAATTACCACCCTAATCTGGCACATTACCAACATTAGTCATTATCCATCGAGCTTATTTAAATAGGGAGAGTATCAACGATCAAAGCATGTTTTACAAGGTCATAACATCAAAATTCAAGATCATTATAGGGAAATAATGCCATAATGTTACAAAGTCAAGGCAATATCTACATTCCTTTCCTTTCATGATCAAGGTAGTGATACAATTTGGAAATAGGTGCATGATTTAGGTCCATGTTCATCATATCAAAATCAAGTTTGAAAAAGGCATCAATGGTCAATAGGAAAACTTCTTTTTGTATCATAGTCTTACATCATGGTTTTTTTAGTCCTAGACTTAGTCACTTTATAGCATAGTCAAGATGTGTATAAAATAGGATACGAGTTTGCTTAACTATGTTTGAGGTTTAATCAACAACAGGGAAACATGGGCTTAATCAAATAGGGACCTTATCAACAACGAGGTATAAGGTATAAGTCATCCTTATTTCACCAAATCAAGATTTACCTCAAAATAGGAATCATATAGTTAAGTTTTAGCTAATTTGAGTGTTCATGATATTAGTGATCATACATGAGTATTTGGTTTCAAAATTAATTGATCAAAATCGAATTTTCAAATTCAGGTCAGATCATGGTATCAACTTTCGAGATTTAGCGATATTCATTTTCCCCTTGCGTAAGCTACCCATAATCAAGACATCATGTGGTAAAGGTCACAAGAAAGGACCACATGAGGAGATGAGAAGACTACCTAATCTTCATCTACATGGGTGGTTAAGGATTGTCCTTAAAGAAGAGATGAGCTGCTAGAAGACTCTCTAGGGTTTCACAAGAGAACCTTTAGGTCCAATTTTGGATCAATTATAGCCAGGTAGAGCGGGGGATCTCAACCACCGTGAAGACAAATAGGAGAAATTATGTCAGGACCCCAAGCCTAGACAACTCAATTTTTACCATTATGGACTTTAGGGTTTCTTGGGTGTAAGAGACTTGAGAAATTATTTATTTAAAGTATATGGAAGTGTGTAAGCTCTGATACCAACTATCACAGAACTATTCCAACCCCAATCCCAATCTCAATCCCACTGCCTAGATAGTAGAAAAAGGATTGAAGTGCTCGTCCCTGAGTGGAACAATAGGATCAATCACACTGGCATATATAATAAGAAATAAATAACTAAAAAACTGGATAATTAAAGAACAAACTAACCCAATATGGAGATATATCTGATTTATCTTTGTCATCAGAGTGTTTGAGTACGGAAGCAATCTTATTCAATATTCCATTTATATTGCCTAAAATCAAGAAAATCAAGACACAATCATGCAATTGCACGATACGCTATCAAAATTCAAGTAAAACATTTTATAAGAAAATAAGTAATTTTGGCAGGACTTATATTCAAAAGAATAACAAGCAATTTGCAAATCCAACATTTATTCGACAAGTTTTTCAAGCAATTCAACTTTTATTACGAGTTCCCATTATGTTATAATTTGAGAAGCATGCTTATATATTTTGTGTGACTCTATTACCCCAATGCGATGGGGAATGTTACTAGGCTCCTTCTCACCATAGGAACATAGGAGGCCAATGTACAAGTCCCACCTCCAAATGAGGGGGTTGTTGCACTCAATATCAACAATATCAACATTGTCAATATCATCATTATTATCAATATACGGGAAGTCATAATGGGCATGCAATTTATGTTTTCATGATTTTCAAAATATAGTATAGAAAAACAGAAGACTAATCATAGGGAACAATAGCTCATCCAAATAAGTATCCAAGTATACAGTCAAAAGAGATACATAAAAGTATCATCAATACAATCAAGGAGGAGTTATATAATAGCGTATCTTTCACTAAGATTTTGAGTACAGATCCACTAGTAATAGGTCGACCCTTTGAGTTAGATCTTAATACACAATGTTTGGATTAAGGGTCAAGATCAAGATATTTGGATATCATGTTTCAATATTTGATATTAGGGTTACAATTTTCCTATGTCAACCTTAGGGTTGGGTCATTCACTTATAATCAATATATCAATATGTCCAACATTATTCCAAGTGTACAATATATTCGAGTGTGAATGACTTACCTAGGTTTTCTAGGATCATATGGCTAACCCTAATTTATGGTAATTATCCAAGTCATCATCAAATTTCTAGATCATCATCATGATACTTAGCATCATTGGTGTTTAATATTAGATCAAGTTTTGATTAATATCAGAGATCAAGTATTAGGATGATAGATCAAAATATTCCACAAGATTTAGGCCAATCGTATTATTAAGATGTCATCATCATATTCAAGATTAAATCAAGTCAACAAATATAAATCTAGATCATTAATGGGTCAAGAGTGATTTTCACGTCTCAATATGAACATTAGAGTCAAGAATTAGGGTTTTCAGTGTCTAGCCAAGATCAATCACAAATAGAGTCATTTAGACAATTTACATAATTAATAGATGATGATTTAGGTAAATCAGTGAGCATAATTTGGAATCAGGTTTCAAAAGTATTTTTAATAGATTCACTGGTTTTTTCTGATGAAGATTGATTACTTATTTGTAATTTTTGGAGTTCGGATGCATTTGATACGATTTTTGCAAGATTCATCCGTATTACTAATTTTCTAAGCAGAGACGAGCCAAAAATACCTTAATATGGAAAAAAGAGGCCCCTTAGATGCATAATGGATGTCCTAGATTCATACAAGTCATCTAGGTGGCTCGCTTGGTTCAAGGCCCGGTTTGATCCTTCAATTGGCTGGTTTCCTTCTTGATTTCTCGGTTCATTGGCGGTTCAGATGGGTCCATTGGACCAGGCCTTCCTCCACTGGAGGTGGTTCAGGATTCTTTCCCGTCTGTGTAGGCCTCGCGATCCCAGAAACCAGGCATAGGGAGCACACTGGCGTAGAGGGGGATCGGGGGCAGGAGGTTGTCAGAGTGGCAATAAAGGTATCGTTCTACCTCAACTAGACCTCGGCAATCGAAATAAGGTTGTAGATTGGAGCTAGGTAGCAAGGAGGAGGAATGCCCAAACGGGCTAGGCGGCGACACCGTCCGAAGCAGTAGGAGATCAGGGACGGATTTGGGGGATTTTGCAGCTTCTTGGGGCACTTTTACATGGCTAAGGAAGAGGATTTTCTGATGCGTGCCTTTGGGGCTATATATATAGCACTAAGCTAGGGTTAGGACTAGCTTGGGTCCTTGCTTTCAGCCATGGCCGCCAGAAGAGAATGGGAGGTGAGGGGTGAGTTTCTCTGGAAAACTAGTGCCTTAATGGTGGTCAAATTAGGGCTGGATGAGTTTGAAATCATGAGGAGAGTCTTTTTTTCTGCTCAGATTTTCAAATCGAGATCAAGATCGCTAAATTGCTCATTTTGGTCACATTAATACCTCCCCGCAATCAGCAGGAGGTTGAAGATGACATAATGACCATCAGATCTGGCCTGGATCTGCGAGAGGCAGATCCAAGGGCCAAAACGCACCCCCGATGCCTTGCCCTGGATAGCTAATGTGGAACAACCAATTAAAAAGGCAAATGAAGGGTTTTTTAGCACAAAACTTCCAAAATTTATATGAAATCATAGGAATTTTCAAATGACATGAAATTTGGACCATATATTTATAAAAAAATGTGGAGAATATTTAGAAAAAGTTTGAGAACCATATGATGAAGTTTGATGTATCAATTGGATTCTTTGAACAAAGTGATGATTGAATCTAATTTGAGGTGTTATAGAGTGTATAAAAACTACATTGATCGCCATATTTCGTATTTGAGTTTCAACAATGATTATGAAGACACAAAAAAATGAATTGGGACGATGAATGAGTATAATGAGTTCAAAAGATTAATTACTTTATTATAATGCCAAAATCCACTTTGTCACATGTTCTTTCTATGAAGGACATGGGAGAAGTATCCTACATCTTGGGGATCAAGATCTATAGAGATAAATCTAGAAGGCTTCTTGGACCAAGTCAAAGAACATACATTGATAAGATCTATAGAGATAAATCTAGAAGGCTTATTCGACTAAGTCAAAGCACATACATTGATAAAGTGTTAAAGAGGTTCAACATGTATATCTCAAAGAGAGGAAACCTTCCCATGGGTTTAGGAGTTACCATATTTAAAGCTTAAAGTCCCAATTCTTGTGAAGAAAGGGAACACATGAGTTTGACTCCATATGCATCAGTAATTGGATCAATAATGTATGCAATGTTATGTAGCGGTCCCAATGTCTCATATGCCTTGAGCATGACGAGTAGATATCAGTCAGATATAGGTGATGCTCACTGGAGAGCCATCAAGAATATCCTGAAGTACTTGAGATGAACTAAGGATCAATTTCTTATCCATGGGGAGAGGAAGAGTTGGTGGTAAAAGGTTACAAAAATGCAAGCTTCCAAACTGACAAAGATGATTACTGATCACAGTCAGGAGTTTTTCCTAAACAACATACACGTACGTTAGAAGAGTTCCAAGAAAGAGACAGTTGTTGATTCTATAATAGAGTCTGAGTATACTACTGTAACAAATGCACAAATAAGGTTTTATGGATCAAGAAGCTCATCTCTAAACTTGGGGTTGTTTGAATCATCAATGAAACAATTGATCTATATTGTGACAACAATGGAGCCATTTTCCCAAGATAAGATACCCAAATCGCATCAGCGTTATAAACATATACAAAGGTGATTCCATCTCATACGAGAGATTTTACAACGAGGAGATGTGAATATTTGTAGAGTACCTACTGAGAACAATGATGTTGACCCTTGACTAAATAACTTTTGCAGGAGAAACATGATTGTCATGTTAGATCACTTGGACTGAAATTCATGAGTGATTGGCTCTAGTGCAAGTGGGAGTCTGTTGGTATGTATAACCAAAGAGCCAATCATATGATTGTTGTAATGGAATAACATGTAAATGATTTGATTAATAATAAAGGCATGCTTCTGATGTATTCTATTTTATTTAGTTATGAGATAATGAAGTAACATAAAAAATGTCTAGAGAATGATATTAATCAATGAAGTATGTATTTAAGTAAGTGTATTGAATAATGAGATCAGACAGATGTTAAGATTATATACGTTCTCATTATGTCCCTAATCAGATGTTATTATGGAAGGTTGATAGACAACAATAACACATAGGACTAGAGTGTGTGTTGGTTGATCATAGAATCTCATCAGTTTTGATAGTTGTATCAAACCAAGTACATAGATACTTGTTAGGGAATAGTGTATCATACAGACCCACCATGAGAATAATACATGAAAACCATTATAATGCTAGCCATAGTTAGTTTTTGTAGTGTTGATGGTGATTGTGGTTCTTAGGCCTGAGGTCACTACACTCATCACATGTCGTTCAGTGCTCTTATAACGAACTAAAATCTATGTCTAACCTTAATCTGCCCCTTTTCCCTAAGTTTTCCTTTCATTTCTTTCCTTTTTGTCCTCAATGTTGAATTAGTGGAATTCATAGTGGTTTGGGGAGCATTTGTTCAATATTTATGCCAACATAAGGATTTATGTAGAAATACCTAAATGAAAGTTTATATAAGGATCTAAAATGCAAACTATCCACTTAAGGGGGATAATGGTAAATAAATTTGTACTAGAAGTTTCTATGCCCTTTTTGGAATAAGAAAAAGAAAAGGAAATTCTAAAACAATGAAATATGACATGAAATGAATTAATTTGCCAAATAGTGGAAATATGAGTAAATTGCCTAAAAATCATAAAAAGGAAACTCAAAATATAATTCCAAGACCAATTTTGTTTTATTTAAGTTAAAGTTTACTTGAATGGAAAGTTTCACAAATTTGGGATAAGATTAACCATGACAATTTTATTTTGAAAAGAAAATGTGATTTTCTCCAAAATATGAGATAAAACATTTAGTGACCCCAAAAGAGAAAGTTGACCTTGGAATCATAATCTACACACAAAAATATCCCTTCGGTTAAATTTTCATGTGATTTGGAAAATCCTTAATTTTTAGGATAGAGAAAGTGGAACTAAAGCAAAAAATTGTAATAATTTATCTCATAATACCAAAAGGTAATGTTAATCACCAATTAACGTTCCTTATGTTCTAGGTTGTTTGAGGGTGAAGTTTCATCAAATTTGGGTAATTCTAGAAGTCTCTATTGTGATAAGAAAGAAAAAAATATGAATTATATTATAATAATTAAATAAAATATATAGAGTCTTCAAAAGTGAAAACTAATGGCATATTTGGATTAAAATTTGAGTCAATTTGGGTTTTGTTCGTACCCTCAATTGGGGAGAGAGAAAAGGTTAAATGAATATATATATATATCACTTTATTTGAATGTGGTTTGAATTTCATTTAATTTGTCACACGAATTATTTTTTATTTACTATTGGATTCATGATCCAACGGCTCTCAGTCATCATCTAGCTTGCAATGAAGTAGGAAAGAGGATCAGTTCACATTAGAATTTCAAATCCAAATTTCTCTCTCCCTACTTGACCTATGATCTAGATTTTTTCCATTGTGTTCCAAGCACAATTTCATATGCATCCATGCCAAGTTCTATACCTATCATCATGTACTTCAAAAATGCCCAATGATCTCCTTCTTCTTCTCAAACCACCTATGCCCAAAACCCTAAATACTAACCACACCTATAATAGGACTGCCCTAACACTTGTCTCTCTTTTCCAAACCTTCCTCTCTACCCAATTTCTCCGCACATCGTGTGTGTTGCCGTTGGGGATCAAGTTTTAGACTAGGGCTTGTGGTAGGTCATTCTTCCTCTCCTCACCACCTTCGATCAAATTCTACTTAATTGTTAGTTCGTCTACTTCCCCTTTATCTTTCTATTGTTTTGGTTTCTCGAATTACTGCCTTATGTGGATTTGTCCAAATCTCTGCCAAGCTTCTCGAGCAGCCATGGTGCTAGTGAGGGGGAAGAATCCCATGAGTGTTTTTACTTGTTTACACTTTTTCATTTCCTCTTTTGATGTGTTTTCTGAGTAGAGGCACAAACATATTTCTACCTGTGTTTTCTTTGCTTTGAGCGAGTCAATCGAGTCGTTGACCTGACGACATGGCCGCCTTTGATGGGGCTATGTCAGCGGGCCCGGTCCTACTCTTTCCTCTTTTCTCATGAATTTCTTTGCTTATTTGGAATTTCCTAATTTCATGATTGGTCAGAATTTTAAAAATCACAAGTTTTAGTCTACTTGTCCAAAATTATCAAATAAATATGAATTAGAATCAAAAAATTGTGATCGATCAAATAAAATAGTTTCAATGATTGATTCCATATTTTTGAAAGATGGTTTTTGGAGAATGAATTTAATGCTTAAAAATTCATAAAAATTACAACGTAATCATGATAAATCCAAAATTAACATAAAAATATGTTTTCTTGATCATGAGAACCTAATACGTCGATTGGTGAGATTTTTAGAGTCAAAACTTGAGTTTTTTTAAAAGGTCCAAAAATTAGGTTTTTCTTCATTAAGGTGGATTATATGCTTTAATACATGTTAATAAATTGAAATAGACAAACTTAAACTTGGGATCATCTAAAAGTGGTGAAAGTTGATAACTGAACTCAATAAGAGAGGTAAGTGCATCCTTACACCCTAAGTTGTGATATTTGCAAACCAAACCCTAAATTCCCTAATGAGGCACCATATGAAACCTATTCTCTCCATTATTATTTCTTTTGCTATATTTGTCTCAAAATTAGTATTGATATTCTATTTCTTGGGTCTTGTACCCCATTTCCATGTTTCAAATATATGATGCTTCTACTTGGCATAGTTTCTCTTTAGCATGTTGATTTTATTAGACTATTTAGCTATTGTAGTGGTACTTTTGTACAACCGCCCATTGATAGGGCATGTATTATTTCACCCAGGGGAATGTTTTTATTCTCCCCCTTATAAAATTGTTTTTGGTGACTTGGGAATGTTTTACTCTCCCCTCATCTACCTCCTACTTAATTAAGGTAGTGAATATTAATCATGCATGCAAATCTTTTACTATTTTTTCTTTATGGCAAGCATCTCTTTGATTATGTTTCATACTCTAGATATCTTCATCTTATGATGAAATATTAGCCTTTATTTCCATGTTATTTCTTTATCTTTTGTTCTTGTTCACTATTGACACATATCTTATTTTTCTCTCGCTTGATGGGTGACTTCCCAACCACCCAGGTGTTGAACAAGGTGCCGAACAAGATCTAGGAAACCAAAATCAGGAGTAGATTTAAGTCTTTCTTAAAGGATGTCTAGGCTACTACTACTAGATCCTTAGTCTTCTCATTTTTTTCTTATGGAAAAATTATGTAGTGAACAATGATGAAAGTCATGTAATAGCTCTAGTTTCTTTTCCTTTCTGCTACTTTTGGCATTTTACATGTATCTAAATCATGATTATTTAGCTGGAATATTATACATGCATCCCTCAATCTATATTATTTTTGTGAAAAGATGAATGTTTTGTATTTCTTTTAAATTTTAGTAAGGAGGTGATCTCACCTCTTTACAACATCGTATCAGAGCCTATTGGGAAGCTACTAGGGAATAATTTGAAAGTAAGGGTGTCTAGAAAGGATCAGGGTTCGAGGGTTGGCAACACTTTCCTCTGTACCACTAGCATGGTTTATGAGGATTCCCGGATCTGTATGATACATGTCTGGCCTTAGCTGATATTGATAGTCCAAAATAGCATGCCCATAGGAAATAGTAGCCTTAGATATCTCTTTCATCTTCTAGTGGAAATCTTATGTTATACCTTTGTCTTTCAGGAGGGGTGATCTGTTCGGGGACATGAACCACTGGTCTAAGGGTACTTCTTCTAGCAACACTGACAACCGAGACACCCCAGTGACTCCCCCAAACAACGTGACAACCCCTACTCCTATTGTAGGCACACCTGTCCTAACCCATAAGAAAGAGTTGACCATGTTGTGCCAGCTGCTCTCGACCACCTTAGTGGGACAACACTCAAATGCTACAGCTTTTGCAAGAAAGCCTTAGGAGTTGACTCTGACGGACTTCATCAAGATGCAACCTCCATACTTCAAGGGAGAAAGTGAGCCAAAATACGGTGGATAAGGCTGATGATTGGGTGTTGGCCCTGGAGCCTACTTTTAAGGGCATGGCATGTCCTTCTCATCATAGGGTTCGATTTGTAACTTATGTGCTAGATGGACCAACACGAGTCTGATGGCATGTTATGTCTCGTACCCGTGACACCTCAAGCATGACCTAGGAGTAGTTCTTCAAGTTGTTCAATGAGAAGTATGTCTGTCATGCCTATCTAAAGAGGAGGGAAGCAAAGTTTTATAGTCTGCGATAACGAAGCTTGAGCATCTCTGAGTACGTTCAATGTTTCCTGCTTCTGAAGTGTTATGTCGTTGACCTAGTAGATGAATGGAGATCAACCCTTTTCTTGGAAGGACCAAGCTATAGTGTCGGATGCAACCTTGTTCCCCAGCTACCTCAGACATTTCAATAAATGGTGGGCAAGGCGCTGGTGATAGAGTGCTATCCTGGATTTTAGTCTGAGCACAACAACAACAAGGGGAAAAACTGAGGCGGTAATCAAGGATGTGACATGTGCAACCATTGTTACCGCTCTCATCCTCCTGGGAGGTGCCCCACTGGCAATGCCCCGTCCTAAAAAGGCAATCGACCTACACTTATCTTCCATGAGTGTGGCCAAGCTAGAGATATCCGACCTAACTGTCCTAAGCTTCAACATGGACAAGCCCCAACTCAGTATCCTGCTCAGTAGAATCCGCCTCCACGAAACAACAACAACCAAAACCAGTAAGGTTATCAACTGCCTGTGGGAAGGCGGAATGGAAGAGTGCTTTCTCTTAATGCTAAAGAATCTAGAGACAATAATGAAGTCATCAAATGTACTTTACATCTTAATGCACACCCTATTAAAGAACTTTTTGACTCTGGCTCGTCAAATACCTTCATATCAACTCAGCTTGCTTCAATGTTAGAAATAGAATCAGAATGCATGGATCATGTTTAGATGTTAAAACCCCTAATGGTTGAATCTTCTCTTCTTATCTCAAACTCACAACCTTAGACCTTTGTATCTCTGGGAAGATGTTTCCTTCGGATTTCATCCTCCTCGACATGAATGCTTTTGATGCTATCCTTGGGATAGATTAGTTGAAGAGGTATGAGGTAGTTTTGTTTTGTGAAGAATGAAAGGTTAGCTTGTTACATCATGATGGATAAAGGATGTGTATCAAGGGTAGGAAGTTAGAGGGTCAGAAGTTTATCATCTCCACTATCAAAGCCAAAAAGCTTGTATCATAAGGGTGTAGAGCATCTTTAGCATCTATCGTTCTCCATGCCATACCTCCTGCTCTAGATCATATAGATTTAATGAAGGATTTTCCTGATTTTTCCTGAGGAGTTACTCAGGTTGCCCCCAACTCGCAAGGTGGAGTTTTCCATCAAGCTCACACCTAGAACTTTGCCTATCTTGAATCTGCCTTATTGCTTGGCCCCTGTTGAACTCTCTGAGCTTAAGAAGCAGCTACAATAGCTCCTTGACATGGGTTTTTTTCACCCTAGTATTTTAGCTTGGTGAGCTCCTATCTTGTTTGTGAAGAAGAAGAATGGTTCGTTGTGTATGTGCATGTATTATCATATGCTTAACAAAGTGAAGATAAAGAACTATAATCCCTTACCACACATTGATGATCTGTTCAATTAGTTGAAGTTAGCCACTGTGTTCTTGAAGATGGATTTGCAAAGTAGCTACTATCAAATGTGTGTAAAAGATGAAGATGTCCCAAAGACAGCTTTCAGAACTCATTATGGGCAATATGAGTTCCTGGTCATGCCTTTTGTCTTGCCTAATCCTCCTATTGCTTTCATGACTTGATGAATTGAGTGTTTCATCCTTATCTTGATCATTTTGTTGTGGTGTTCATCAATGATGTACTCTGAATCTGAAGAACAACATCATGAACATTTTCAGATCATGCTAAACACACTAAGAGAAAATTAACACTATGCTAAATTCTCAAAGTGTGAGTTCTAGATCAAGGAAGTGATGATTCTGGGTCATGTGATTTCTGCCAGACATTTTTTGTTGAGCCTGCAAAGGTAGAAGTTGTGACCAAGTTGAATGCTCTAAAGACTCCGTCTGAGATCCGTAGTTTCCTTATTTTAGTAGGTTACTACTGGAGGTTTATCAAGAGTTTTTCCAAGTTGGTTCTCCCTCTGATAAAGTTGACATGAAAATAAGTCAAGTTTGTGTGGACACCGGAATGTGAGGACAATTTTTATAAGTTGAAGGGATGTTTGACATCTTCTCCTATTTTTGAGTTACCTATTGAAGGCAAACCCTATATCATTTTCACTGATGCTTCCAAGAAAGAATTAGGGTGTATCTTGATGCGAGAAGATTGAGTGATTGCCTATGCTTCACGCCAGTTGAAACTTAATGAAGAGAGATGGCCTACACATGATTTATAGCATGCAATTATTGTGCATTCTCTAAAGATCTGGCGACACTAACTATATGGAGTTATTTTGAAGGTTTCTATGATCATAAAATTTTGAAATATCTTCTAACATAGAAGGATCTAAATTTGAGATAGAAAAGATGGATGGAATACATTAAGGACTATGACTTTACAATCACTTGTCATCCTGGTAAAATAAACATAGTTGTTGATGCTTTCAGTTGGAAGAAAGATGTCATTTATGTTGCTATGAATCTGGAGTATGTTTTTTGTTGAACTTGTTGTTGTTGTTGTTGTTGTTGATGATGATGATGATGATGATGATGATGATGATGATGATGATGATGATGATGATGATAAGTTGTGTGTTCACATGGCTAGTTTGTCCATTCCACCACCTTGGATCTAGGAAGTTGTTTACCAGTTAGAAAGTCATGAGCTTGTTGAGATGAAGGCCTTGGTAGAAAAACCACAATATGAATTTTTCGTTGGAGTGGATGGTGCTATCCACTTTTGACATAGGTTGTGGATACCTAAAGTTGGTGGCCTATGACAGAGAGTTATGAGCAAAGCCCATGGCTCTAAGTACACTATACACCTTGCTACGAACAAGATGTACATGGACCTACAACAATGTTTTTGGTGGAAGAGCATGAAGAAGGACATCACTCTATTTATTGCAAAGTGTTTGACATGTCAACATTTCAAGATAGAGCATCAACAACATGGTTGTCTTCTTCACCTGCTTGAGATTCTGGAATGGAAATGGGAGAAGATTATATGGACTTTGTCACTAGTTTACCTAAGACTGGGAAATTTTATGATGCAATGTGTGTAGTGATCAATCGACTTACAAAGTCTGCCCACTTTTTGCCGTTCAAGTCCACCTACAAGGTTGACGAGATGGCTGAGTTGTATGTGGATTGGATCATTTGTCTGCATGGTGTACCTAAATTGATAGCATCTAATCATGACCGGAAGTTTACCTATTGTTTGTGTAGTCAGATTTAAGAAGAAATCTGAACTGACTTACGTTTCATTACAGCTTATCATCCACAAACAAATGGTCAGTCTAAGAGAACAGTGTAAATTTTGGAAGATTTTCTTCTTGCATGTGTTATGGATTTGGGAGGTGCATGGTATAAGTATCTTCCACTAGATGAGTTTTCTTACAACAATAGCTACCAACTTAGTATCGGTATGCCATCTTATGAAGCTTCATATGGACGACCTTGTTGTTCTCCATTACACTATGATGATGTGGGAGAACATGCTCTAGTGAAGACTAGTGATATGTAGATGATGATAGAGAAGGTTCAATTGATTAAGAAGTGTATGAAAGTTGCACAAGATTGACAAAATATGTATGCAGACAAGAAGAGGTCTGATGACAGTTTCTTAGTGGGTGGCCATATGTTCCTAAAGATCAAGTCTATATGCTCTATTACGTGATTTAAAGTTAAGGCAAGCCTAGTCCCCGCTATGTTGGACCATTTGAGATCTTGGATAAGGTTGGATATTGTGCGTACTGCTTAGCTCTTCCACCGGTCTATGACAAGATCCATAATGTGTTTCATGTGTCTGTCTTGAGGAAGTACGTGAAAGACCCTTCTCATGTAATCACAATAGAACCTTTGGAGTTTCAAGAGAACCTGGCCTACAAAAACTTACTTGTGAAGATTCTTGATTCCCGAGTTAAGAAGTTGAAAAACAAGGAGATTGATCTAGTGAAAATCTTGTGGTAGTACCATGGTTTGGAGGAACCCACTTGGGAGCTTATAGATGAGATGTTGCATACTCAGTCTTCTCCATTTGTCTAAGATTTTGGGGATGAAATCCTTTTTAATGGGTGGAGAGCTGTAATGAATTGAAATTGATGTATAGTCTTAGTCTAGCCCTTATCCCTAAGTTTTCCTTTCAATTATGTCCTTTTTGTCCTCAATGTTGAATTAGTGGAATTTATAGTGGTTTGGTAAGCATTTGTTCAATATTTATGCCAATATAAGGGCTTATGAAAAAATACCTAAGTGAAACTTTATATAAGGATCTAAAACACAAAATATTCTCTTAAGTGGGATAATGGTAAATAAATTCATACTAGAAGTTTCTATGGCCTTTTTGGAATAAGAAAAAAAGAGGAAATTCTAAAACAATTAAAATGTGACATTAAATGAATCAATTTACCAAATAGTGGGAAACTGAGTAAATTTCCTAAAAATCATAAAAGGGAAACTCAAAAGATAAGCCCAAATTCATTTTCATTGAGTTAAATTTTACTTGAATGGCAAGTTTCACAAGTTTGGGATAATATTAACCATGACTATTTTATTTCAAAAAGAAAGGTGATTTTCCTCCAAAATATGAGACAAAACATTTAATGACCCCAAAAGAGAAATTTAATCTTAGAATCACAATCTACACATTAAAATATGCTTTTGGGTAAATTTTCATGCAATTTGGATATCCTTAATATTTAGGAGACAGAAAGTGGAATTAAAGCCAAAATATGTAATAATGTATCAAATAATGCCAAAGGTAAAACCAATGGCCAATTCATGTTACTTATGTTCTAGATTGATTGAGGGTGAAGTTTCATCAAATTTGGGTAATTCTAGAAGTCTCGAATGTGATAAAAATTTGAAAATATGAATTATATTAAGAATTAAATAAAATATCTAGTCTTCAAAAGTAAAAACTACTAGCATATTCTACTTGTTCATATTAGGTTAGGTGCAAAATTTCAATTTATTTGTGTTTGGTTCACACTCAAAATTGAGGAGAGAGTAAAGGTTAAATGAATATATATATATATATATCACTTTATTCAAATTTGATTATAATTTTATTTAATTTTTCATGCAAATTATTTTTTATTTTAATCATGCACACATGACCTGGACCATTGGATCCACAATCCAACAACTCTCAGTCGTCGTCTAGGTCACACTGAACTGGGAAAGAGGATCAATTCACACGAGAATTTCAAATCCAACATTCTCACTCCCTATTTGTCCTCTGATCGAGATTCTTTTTCCATTGTGTTCCAAACATAATTTTGCACATATCCATACCAAGTTGTTGACCTATCATCATGTATTTTAGAAACACCCAATTCTCTCCTTCTACTTCTCGTACCACATATGCCAAAAACCCTAAATACTAACCCACACCTATAAATAGGATTACCCTGACACTCATCTCTCTTTTCTAAACCTTCCTCTCTACCCAATTTCTCCGCACGTTGCGTGTGTTGCTATCAGGGATTGAGTTTTGAACTAGGGATTGCAGTGAGTCATTCTCCTCTCCTTGCCACCTTCAATCAAATATTACTTAGTTGTGAGTTCGTCTACTTCCCCTTTATGTTTCTGTTGTTTTCATTTCTTGAATTACCTACTTATATGGATTTGCCCAAATCTCGGCCAAGTTGCTCGAGCAGCCCTGGCGTGAGCGAGGGGGAAGAATCCCTTGGGTGTTTTTACTTGTTTACCCTTCTTCATTTCCTCTTTGGCATAAATGTCTTTTCACCCGTGTTTTATTTTCTTTGAGCAAGTCAATCGAGTTGTTGACCCGACAACATGGTAACCTCTTATTGCACCATTTCAACGGGCCTGATCCCGCTCTTTCCACTTTTCTCATGAATTTTTACACTATCTGGGGGGTCACAAAAGTGGTGCTTCTACGAGGGTGGTTCTCTCTATAATAAAAAAAAATTAATTTCTTTTCTTATTTGGAATTTCCTATTTCCTGATTGGTTAGAATTGTTAAAATCATAACTTTCAATCCACTTATCCAAAATTAACAAATAAAGATGATTTGGAATAAAACAAATATGCAATCTCCAAATTTTTTTATTTCAATGACTAATTTCCATATTTTCAGAGGATGATTTTTGGAGAATGAATTTAATGCTTAAAATCCATAAAAATTACAACTTAATCATCTTAACTCCAAAATTAACATAAAATATGTTTTCTTGATTAAGAGAACTTAATAAGCCCAATGGTGAGATTTTCAGAGTTAAATTTTGAGTTTTTTTTAAAGGTGCAAAAATTAGGGTTTCTCTTCATTAAGTTGCATTATATGCTCTAATACATGTTAATAAATTGAAATAGGAAAAGTTGAACTTGGGATCATCTAAAAGTGGTGAAAGTTGATAATTGAACTCTATAAGAGAGGTATGTGCTTCCTTACACCCTAAGTTGGGACATTTGCAAACCAAACCCTAAATTACCTAATGAGGAACCATATGAACCCTATTCTCTCTATAATATTTCTTTTTGCTACATTTGTCTCAAAATCAATATGAATGTTCTATTTCTTGGGTCTTGTACCCCACTTCCCTAATTCAAATATATGATGCTTTTACTTTCCATAGTTTCTCTTTATCATGTTGATTTTATTAGACTATTTAGCTAAAATACTGGTACTTTTGTACAACCACCCATAGATAGGGCATGTATTACTTCGCCCAAGGGAATGTGTTTATTCTCTCCCTTATAAAATTGTTGTAGGTGACTAGGAATGCTTTACTCTCCCCTCACCTATAGGTTGATGTTCGATAGGTGCCTCAATCCTACTTAGTTAAGGTAGTTAGTATTAATCATACATGCAATTATTTTACTATTTTTCCTTTTATGGAAAACATTTGTTTAATTATGCCTCATACTCTTAATTTCTTCATCTTATGATGAAATCTTAGACTTTATTTCCATGTTATATATTTATATTTTGTTCTTATTCACTATTGGCCCGTACCTTATTTTTCTCTTCCTTTTTGGGTGACTTCCCAACCACCCAGGTGTAGAGCAAGGTTTCGAACAAGATCAAGGAAACCAAAATTAGGAGTAGATTCAAGTCTTGCTTAAAGGATGTCTAGGTTACTACTGCTAGATCCTTAGTCTTCTCATCTTTTTCTTCTGGAAAACTTATGTAGTGAACAATAATGAAAGCCATGTAATAGCTTTAGTTTCTTTTCCTTTCCACAGCTATTGACATTTTTACATGTATATGAATCATGTTTCTTTAATTGGAATAATATACATGCATCCCTCAATCTCAATTATTTTTTTAAAATGATAGATGTTTTGTATTTTCTTTAAATTTTAGTAAGGAGGTGATCTTGCATCTTTATAATGTTTTAACATCATTAACCATAAACCTAAATGAGGATTATCATAAATGTGATGATTGAGTGCAATGTAATACATGGTGACAACTATGGGTGATGTATATGGGATTTGTCCCTCCTATGGGAGTATCATATCTTGGCCACTTAGTGAGACTAAGAAAAGCATGTCCATGCACATGTGAGTTAACAAGTGATATTAAGCTTACATATATCTTAGAAAATCTTCTATAGCAAGAAATAGAAATTGAATGTTGAAGAGGATGATTTCTCCATGCCTTGAGTTCAATCTGGATATCAGTCACAAAGTAATTATACAAACACTCTAACACTAAACACATATTGTAGGTTTAAGTTGTTCTCCAACTTTCCATTTGCTTGGGTAGAAATGATGTGTGACTATGCACCGTTCTTTTCTTGTGATGTCATAATTAGTTATGGATATTCACTTCCAATGCAATATTGGACCTATAGGGTAACACACATAGGATACACCTAGAAGAGGAGTTTTAATCATGCATGATAATTGAATTGATTGCTAATCAATTTAGGTGTTTCATTCAAGAAACAAATAAACTAAAGACTCTCAACCGATCGGTTCATGTGATGAAACAAACCGTTGGAGTGTCAGGTTGATTTGATATTACATTGGTTGAATATGGATGAACCAGGGCATGAACCAACCGGTTTATAGAGTGAACCGATTGGCTCATGGTCGTGAAACAAACAGTTCATGAGATGAACTGCCTAATTTAGATGTGCAGTTCAATTATATCAAGGATTAGTGCTGACATAATGTCAGGCACTAATTGGATTAGAATTGCCAAAACAATTCTGATTGAAAAAACATGTTGAAATGACCGGTTCATTAGGTGAATCGATCAACTTACTTGCCAACCCATCGGTTCACTGGTGAACCGGCCATTTTGCATGTTTTAGGTTGTGAAAATTTGTGAGATTCTGGTCCTTTCCACTCCCACACATACTGGGAACCTTGACCCTAACCCCTCCTATAAATAGAAGGGTACTGGGGTCTTCATAGAGACACAACTCAATTGCCTACGACAATTGTTGTCCTCTTTGGTGTGATAACCAATGGAGAGCCTGAGAAAGTCCTACCTGCTAATTAAAGGGAGGGATAGAAAGGGAGAACAATAGTAGGATAGAAAATTGGTGACTAGTACACAAATGGGAGGGAAAACTCCTTCTTGTCCATTCTAGTAGGATGACAAGATTTCTAGGCGGTTCATGTGGACTTCTCTCAAGGTGTGGATACTTATCTCACTAGGAGGACAACATCAACCTATTGTCCATGGTGAAGACTAGGATCTGCGAGGGACACCGTCCCGGTGCAACTAGAAGACAACTACATGACTACAATGACAAGGAGATTGTCATTGGACTTTCTCCAAGACTAGGTATATCATCAAAACCATCCTTTCCATTATATAGTTGTTGATGTGATCCACTGGTCTAATAGGAATATGGTAGTAAAAATAAAAATTGTGTTGCCTACCTGATGCCATACTTCCCTACAAAACACAACCTAAAAATCTATATATATGCAAAGGTGACGCTATAAATATTACATTTTTTTTTCATTTCCTTTTTCTATTGAAACCACCAATAAAGTAGAACTTTTAAAGGGTAAGGGTAAATATGTTACTCTCTCTCTCACAAACACACAAATACACATATAGACACAGGAAGATATATAAATAATATATACATATGTAAATATATATAGACATATATATGTATGTATTGTTGGTATATATGCCCATGCAGACAATCATATGATGATTGTAATGGCATAACTTGTAAACTATTTGATTAGTTTTAAAGGTAGTCTACCAATTTATTTATTTTTATTCTAATGATGTAACATAATAAATGTCAATGACGTATCTCCTTTGGTTGAGGACCTAAATAATGAGATCATATAGATGTTAAGAGAATATACATTCTTTTTATGTCCCTAGTCAGTTATTATTGTGGATAAAAAAATACACAACATTAATACATATGACTAGAGTGTGTGTTGGTTAATGACATAATCTCAATAAGTCATGATATGTGATATCAAGCCAAACACATAGATACTTGTTAGAGAACAGTGTATCAGATAGACCCACCTTGAGAGTGATGCATGGAACCATTGAATGGTAGTCAGAATCGTCTAATTATAGTGATGGTGGTGATTGTGGTTATTAGACTTGAAATCACTACACTTATCACATGACGTTCGGTGTGCTTTGACATCATCCACTATGATCCTAAATAAGGGTTGCCATAAAGGTGGTTCTCAGGTGCACTGTGAAACATGGGGACCATTGTGAGTGATGTAGATGGGATTTTTCCCTCCTATAGGAGTTTGATATCCTGGCCATTGATAAACAAGATTGAGAAAAGAATGATCATGCACATGTGGATCAATATATGATGTTGAGTTCACATATATCTCAGACAAACTTCTCTAGTTCAAGGAACATGGATTGAACGTTGAAGAGGATGATGTTTACATGCCTCGAGTTGAATGTGGATATCAGATACAAAGGAACTATATAATCATTATAACACCAATCATGGATTGTAGATTGAAGTTGTTCTCCAACTTTCACAATTACTTTGTTAGCAATGATTCTTGCTAGACACCAATCATTACTTGTGATGTAGTAAATTGGTTACATATATTCACTAACAATGTAACTTGGAACCTAAAGGGTCACTCTCATAGGAAGAACTTGGTATAGGAGTTTATGCATGAATTATGTTTAACTTGATAACAAAAAGTGTTTAGGTCTTCAATTAAAAAACTAAGGCTCAAAGTTGATTGACTGGGCTCTGAACTGACCAGTTCAAATGTTGAACTTATCAGTGGGAGTGTCAAGCCAATTAGAAAAGACATTGGTCGAACAATTCCTGAACTAGGGCATGAACCAACCAGTTCACTAAGTAAACTGACCAGTTCAAAGTCTCAAACTTCTTATTCATGTGACGAATTGTTCAGTTCAATTGGTTAATTTGATTGAATCAAGGATTGATTTTGATGTCATGTTTTACATTAACTGCGTTTGATTACCAAAGTTGTTCAAAATAGGAAACTTGTTGAATCAACCAGTTTAGGGCTTGAACTTATCAATTCACCCATGAACCAACCGGTTGGGCAGTGAACCATCCGGTTCACCACTCATAGGTTCTAGAAAATTCATGAAAAACTATCTCTTTGACTCCCAAATGGATTGGGAACCCTGGCCCCAACCCTCCTATAAATAGAGGGGTATTGGGGGCTTCCTAGATAGAACAATAAGCTCTGACAATTGTTGTCTTATCTGGTTGTGGTAACTAAGAAAACCTAAGAAAGTTCTACCCGTCAAAGGGAGGAACAACAAGGGAGTCACAATTGGGAAAGAAAGTCGATGCTAACATGTTGACTGGAAGGGACAACTTCTTTCTACCCATTCCACAAGAATGACATGAGTTTCTGGTGCTTCGTGTTGACTACTTTAGAGGAGAGGATGTCATTTCCAGCCGCTAGGAGGACGATTTCAACCATCGTTTGTGGTGCCATACCAGGAGGTCGACTATGACAGATGTCCAAGCACAACTTGAAGAAAGTTGCACGCTACTACGAGGGAGTCGTCAATGGACTTTATCCAGGACTAGGTATAACGTCACAACCATCCTTCCCATGTCATAGTTTTTTATTCGATCTACTGTCTTTAGGGAATATGGTAAGTAAAATTTTTGTTTCCGCTGGCTTGCATGATGCCATATTTCCTTATGGTAGTATCAAAGCCATGTCAATTTACTATCTTTTGATATTTAATCGATATGATTAGAATTTGGTTTTATCATTTATTTATTGCATGCAATGCAAATAATTAATCTGGCTACTGTGCATATCTGATTGAACACCAAAAATGATGTTACATCCTTAAAATTCATACATTTTAAGCCTAAATGAATTAGGGAACATATAACAATGAGGTGATTTGAGGGATCTTGGTTGATAATTCCAAACCCTAGAATTAGATTTAATGATCAATTTAAAGAAATAATGTGCTTTTGAGCATATGCGTTCATATGAGGCTAATATAAGATGCAATGATTATAAAAGCCTTAATTTGGTAGTTAGGAATGTGACTAACCTCATGGAGCCTTTGGAAGGCCCATGTTGTGGTTCATGGGCCTTAGGGTCACTTTTCATCCCAATTGGATAATCAAAGTTTACATATGGGTTTCTAAGATATGTTTTTTTAAGGAGTGGGATCCCAAAGGGGAACCACTCCCTACTAAAAATTTGAAGAATAAAACCTCCAGTCCAAACACACCCAGAAGGTATGATGGAGTGGCTGTAAAATTTTCAAATCTTATTAATGGTATTCAAAACAACCAAAGTATAGCAACAGAAGAAAAATATTGACTATATTCAATTTCTCATAAGATTACAAAAGTATATCTTAATCTCTCACAAAGGTTTTACATGTATGATACAAAATAAGGATCCAATATAGAGGGAAGTCTAAACTATAGAAACTTTGTCTCCTAGCTTTAAACTCCTTAACCTAAGTCCATCTCTTTATGCCATGTCCTCCTTCTCCTTCACCTAGGGTTGGAAGCATACCCCGGCAAGAAGAGAAAAATAGATGACATCAACAAAGGCTGGTATGTACGTACTAAAAAGTAAAATTGAGCAATATAATTGGAAATAAGGACATCAAATATAAAGGCTTCCTCCCATAGAAAAGAAAAGTAGCACCCAAGTGGGTATCAAGAGAAAAGAATTACAATGAAGAAGATACTTGCCATT
This sequence comes from Alisma plantago-aquatica, assembly GCA_963693085.1. Lineage (NCBI taxonomy): Eukaryota > Viridiplantae > Streptophyta > Magnoliopsida > Alismatales > Alismataceae > Alisma > Alisma plantago-aquatica. The sequence continues at coordinate 1,019,352,253 of OY856409.1, read as the reverse complement.
AAAACAAATAAAATATTGTTCCATATATATACATCCACTACCATGGTGGTAAATGAAGCACAATAAGATAAAGTAGGGCACACACCCCGCAATCACCATCAATATCATGCATGCATGTGAGATAAACATAGCCCTTGAACAATATAAATAATAATGGCTGCCAAGCCTGATAAACATGAAACCTGATAGAGAAAGGAATGCTTCTAATCTCCCAAATATATAAAACATGGGCCAAGAATCATACATCTTGCCCTGGGTATGAGGTACCATTTCCATCCCAAAAGAGAAGCAAATTACACATTTGCTAGGCAGGAAATTACACATCTACCATAAACAAAAACTAATACAATTACACTACTCTAGTACTACTGAATCACATAGCATGTTTAATGTAGAGGCAAGTAGAAAGTATAATCAAATTATACAATTTTGCCATCACATAATGGACAACACATACATACACAAGCAGGTGGGTATAAGATATGACATATCAAAAAATAAACATCCACCTTAAAGTGGACACATATCATCAAATAAGTCCAACATGCACCAAGGCATAAGAAAACGAGTCCAAAAGAATATCCATGATCACAGGGTTAGTAACAAGTAGGGTACTTCACATGAAGCATAATTTCAAAAGAAAAAGACATGGTGTATAGGCTATTGTCCATAGAACCAAGAGAAAGATGAAAATAGGTAAATTGCTCATCAAGAGTAATAGGGGATGCAAACATACATAAGAGAGGAAATAGATTTATTTCTCAATATAGAAATAATGTTGGATGCAATCATACCTTAAACCTATGTCCTAGAAAAACTCTTCACCAATCTAGTTGTTTCCAAGATCGACTTTGCCTAATTACAAATTATTCACATGAATTAGGGTTTTTCATATGCATTAATGTGAAGAAAACCCTAGTTTAGGACTTTTCACAAAAAACTCTGATTTAGACTCTGAAATCATCACCATTGATTTTATTAGGTTCTCCTGATTAAGAAAACTTATAATTTTGTCTATTTTAGAGTTGTGAGGTTAAAATTTCACTTTTGGTTATTTTTATCTATTAAATTCATTTTTGGAAAACACCTTTTGACAAAACTCAAAACTAAGCCTTGAAAGTATTGTTCTTAGCAAAAACACATTTTTTTATTCTAAAACATATATTTTTTTTAATTTTTGGACTACTAGAGAAAAGGTTATGATTTTTATAAAATCAACCAATCACACAATTTGGAAAAGCCACATAAGCAATATATGCAAGAGACGAAGAGAGATGGGGCCGATCCACTGACATGGCCCAATCAGAGGCATCCATGTCATCGGCCAAAGGAAACATGGGTGAAATAACTAAAATGCCCTTAGCAGGAAAAAGAAGCCAAAGAGGTGAAGTGAGGGTAGAGAAGTACAACTACAGGAAGTCATCTTCCTCGTAATACCTTCACCCCGTGCTAGAAAGCACTTCTGCAGACTCACCACAATGATTCAATCTGATCAATCGACCACCCTACATGAAGATAGAAAACATTGGAAGTACTGAGGAGTTACTCACACTCCTCCAAACTCACTGACCCTGAGAATTGAGCCGTTAGGCTCGTGATGGCTTTCCCCGCATGAGCACTCTACCCAGTCATGGCCACCGCTGGAGCAAGGTGGCGACATCAAAAACACTGGTACCAACCAAGGCAAACATGCCCAATGTGTTCAAAAGGTTATGGCAGAGGCAACCATGATGTAAACACAACAAGAGCGCAATTGAAACGTGAACATCGCACCTCCACGTTAAGGATGGATCACCATAAGGGAAAAGGGGTGAATGGAAAACTGACCTCAACTAGGAAAATTGAAGCTGTCAGAAGCTTCAAAAGCTTCCTCTGATCATCAATGTATGATTTGAGGAGTTAGCAATCCCACTTTGAGTTAGAGGGGCGCCACCAACCCCAACGTTGCTCCAAAGCACATATTGAAGTTGGGGCACAATGGATGCAGTTAAACGATGAGTAACCAACACTGGAAATCGATGCCCTGGCACATCACGGAGATATTGGCATGATTTTTTATAGTTATTAAGCCTTGAAGAGAGGAGTATATGGCTCGGAAAGGAAAATAGAGAAGAAAACAAGGGATGATGGGAGGTGGTAGGGGTCTGAGCAAGAAGTGCCAAAAACCTTAGGTTTTATATGGTCTATGGGTTCGGGAGAGCGAGAGGAAGGTGAAGGAGAAATAATCGCAGAGAAAGACCATGAGACGAGGGAGATCTTGTGATGGAAAGTCAGTGTGCATCCATGGTACAACAGCTCGACTTGCCAAAATAGCAGAAGGTTGAAGAAAAGACACCAGCCACACGATGATAATCTGACGGTCAGAAAGAATCTAGGTTTACCAAATTAGCGAGATAAAATCATGACAAAGACAACACCACAAATCTTTAGCCAAATCAAATTTGATTATAGTAAAATATTTACATTATTTCCTTTTATCTCTTCCTTAAATCGAGGGTCCAAACCTTATCCAATTAAACCAAAATTTGCACAGAAGTTAAATTAGACATGTAGATTCTGACTGTGAAGTTAGATTTTTCTTTTGAGAACTTTTAATGCATTTATTACTTAAAAGTTAGTTTCTCTCTCATCATGCATTAATGACATTAGGATTATCCAAATTAGGTGAAACTTCATCCTTAAGTTATATTTGATTTGTTGAATACAGATTTGCCATCAATTTTACATGTTGGAGTTGTTTGTGCATGTATTTAATATTTTGAAGTTTCTACACACTTTCTCTCTCCTGATTTCACATGTATATTATATATTATCCAAATCACATGAAAATTCACCCAAAGGCTATATTTTTATGTACATTACAAATCCAAGATTATTTTCCTCTTTTGGAGTCATTTAATATTTTATTTGATATTTTGGGGAAAAACATGTCTTTTCTTTCTAAATTGAATTAAATTAATTATTAATGTATGAATAATGTGAAACTTGACTCCCAAGGCTATTGGGACCAAAGCAACATAATTTTTAACTTATATTCCACTATTGGGTTTCCGTTAATGAGTCATTATATAGTTAATATTTATGGCCATTATTAACACATTATTATAATATTTCACTATTATCATTATTTCCCATCCAATTAGGTTCCTTATCTTCATATTATCACCAAAAAAGTTATGTGACATATTTTATATATCCATTATTGGCTTAAGACTAATGTGAGAACATTATGTTATATTAGGGTCAATTATACATGCATTATCTCATTAGGGTTATACGAAACCTCATCTAGATCTATCCTCAACCTTGTTTGGCTAAGTCCAATAGGTCAAACTTCTAAGGTAGGGTTCAAGATATGGTGTGTTATGTTTTAGATATTGAGGAGATTTGTAATCATGGTAGATATCCAGGATATTTTTGGTTGATAGCTAATCAGAATATAAGATAATGGGAGAAATTCGAGAATGATCCAAGTTATTATGTGGCTTGGATAATTAGTTGAAGAATTATCCACATTTTGATTAAGGACTCTATTTTGGATAATTAAAGAAGGTTTTGGGCCTCCATATTTTAATAGGAGGGAGATAATGGTAACTTGGGGATTATCCCAAAGTTTGAGATAAATTGGGATAATGGTGTGCTCTAGGGAAATATTTACCCAAAGAGGAATTTTAACTAAATGAATATATAAAAAGAAAGAAGTTTGGCTGGGAGGAGTCCAGCCGGATCGGGGAACCGAATCCGGGTGGTACTAAGAGATGTGAGATTCTCTCCCTCACCTAGACTCCATGAAGTCCCACTCATAGGGGTATTGCAGGGGACCTCGACCTCTCTTTTCCTCAACCCAGACTCTACAGCTTGCAAGGATCATACCACCGCACCCTTCACCTATAAAAGTCTATGTGTATTTGTACATTGGGGGGATTGCCTTAGATCTTGGACCAGGATCTTGACACAACTTTGAAGTATGACACGTGTTCCTGGGTACGATGGACAAAAAAACAGACATGAGAGCCTTGAGAAGCCTGATGCCAGGAGACTCGCAGCACCCAGGCATGTTCTCTACATGTGGCTTGGTCTACCGCCAGCAGAGGATGAGCATGCAGGTCGGTGATCCCTCATTAAGCTCCTTGTCACTGGTAGTTCAAGGAAGGGTAGACCTCTCGCCACCAATAGGGGTGCTGGACTCTTGGGGTTGCGTATTGACTCCTTTCGGACCCCCTAAAATGTCCTTGACCTTCACGGTGAGAGAGAGAATGTGTCCAGGCAGTGGTTGTTACTCCATCCATGTTCATCACAACATAACATCTCCCTGCCACCTATGGTGGCACCCGCCAAAATAGAGGTGTACCCGGAGTCTATGAGTACCCACTGATGGTGCAGAGCCCCGCGCCGTCCGTCAAACACCCAAGGGCGTGGAGCGGATCGTCAGCAGGTCAACCCTCTATGATGTCGGGTGTCAGGTGTGCCATAGTGCAAGGAGGGAGAAGGGATAGAGTTAAAAGACTCTATTACCCCTCTACACACATACATGACTCAATGAAAGTGGGTTCCATTCCTCCTATTTCTGTGTTGGGTCTTGGTAAGTCAATTAAATATGTTTAATGGTGATGTGTTGATGCCCCATAAGCCCAATAATGATAATTTTGCAAATATCATAGTGATTGCTAGGATGATTGGATTTAGACAAGTAATATATGAAAGTTTATCAACTGAATGAGAGGAATCCAAATAAAATATTATCGGAACCTGATTATGTTTCATGTTTCAAAATTATATGCAATACATGTTTTGGTGTGACTAATAGAAAGGAGAACCTAGATTCCTTTAAACCGATGCTTTGAGTCGATTAGTTTATATTGAGCTAATACCTAAACTTGTTATGTATAATGAAGAAATCTGTGATAAAGTTGAATAATTGATGTTCCTAGATTATTAATCATATACATGTTGTTTTAGGGTTTTAAAACCAATGTCGACATCTTGCTATGATCTAATGATGATAATGTGATCTAGGTATCATGAATAGTATAATATACTTAAGATGTTAATTAGGGTTTCACCTAATATGCATAACTGGGTTTGTAATCTTAGAAACCATGATATGATGGAATTAGGGTTTGTAACCCTAATCCCTAGTCCAAACATGAGATAACCCTAAACCCTAGTTTAGGATCACATCTAGAATTGATTAATGTAATGTGAATACATGGTGACACATATGTAGTATGTATATTTCAGAATGAATGCTTTGTTGCTTAGATGTTTGGATGCACTCTTAAAGTATTTGAGATTTCTACATGGTTTTCGTGATGGCATAAGGTATGTGGTTATGCTTATGAATACATGTATTGAATTCTGAGTTTGCTAAGGTTTCTTGATGAGATGGAACGAATGATAAACTACTTGCTTGTTTATTTACTTCTTGCAAATAATATAGTTCCTATGAGTATCATGTAAAGTAAATAACTATATTTTGAACCCTGGGTTAGTTTGATCTTAAGGGTAATGCACATGAGCCCCAGAGGGACAATGACTACACCTGAGGAAGTAGATTGGATATGGGTTAGAATATGAAAACAAGTTTATGTTCTTATGTGCAAATAACAGATGTTAGTTAAATGCTTACTTGTGATTATTGGGTGAACCCACGTACCGGTATAGAAATATACTGATCACATATTTGTTTGTTGGTGTTTTAGGTATCAAGTATACTTGACTCGTGGACATGAGGTTACAGATAAATATGTTGAAAACACTAAAGTTATTCATGAAGGTTTAGATATAAGGGTATATCATTATACATGTACATGTTAACTCTTTCAAAAATTTATGTAACTCCTTAGAGGAGCTTTTTATGCAAACATGTAACTATTTGTTCATTAATGGAAATTGTTTACTATTCTATATTATTTCTTGAATCTGATCCTAGAATTTATGAGTAATGATTTGTGACTTTAAGGTCTTTTAGACACTAAAAGTGTAGGTCATTTCAAACGATCTCAATATATATATGATATGATATATATGCAATTTATATATGTCACCTTAAAATATTTTATTGATGATTGGTATCATGGTTATGGCCTATACCCTTGACCTTTTATGCATAATCGATGGTTGTGTTACCGTTTATATATCAGTTTGCATATATAGAATCTCTCTTCTTTTCTATATGAAAAAGTATTAATTTTTTCCTCCTTATGCTCCCCTCAAATGTAAATTGAGGTTTTAAATTACAATGTAATATGTTGAAGTAGGATTAGGATAGCTTTTAATTCTTTTTATGAAAAAGAAAGTGTTCTGCACCAAGCGAGCCATTTGATTCATCAGGGTAATTGGTCGGTTCAGGAGACGAACTGATCAACTGGAGGACCGGGGAAGCAATGATTGGAGGAACCAACCGACCAATTGGTGGCCCAACTGATCAACTAAAGGAGTGCAGACGTCGCAAGGACCAAAGGTCAGATGACCAGTTCGAGCAACGACCTACCGACCAATAGGCCAGCTGACTGATTCAAGAGTTGAACTAATCATCCTGGACTGTTTCAACACATATCTTATCAACAATAGGTTGCTACATATGATGTGGACCTTAGGTGGTAGTAATTCCTTGTGGCTCCAAGGAATTACATTAGGATGGCCATAACTATTACTAGTGTTTATTATTACATGTTTCATTGTGGTTATAGAATGTACATGATACGTACTATAAATTTATGGTGATTGGATATGTATACATATTTATATAAAATCCATCAAATATAATATTATGTCTCATAATCTTTTCATATGAAATGCACACAAAAAACTTGATCGACTAAGCATAGGTTATGCCAACGCATGATGTGATGACCATTTCATGGAAGTGTGATGGTAGATATGCAGATCTATCAAAGCAAGGTGTATATTCTATCGTATTGGCTTTTGGGTCATGCTTAACTAGGAGATCTTAATGAGATTAAGTACCTAGAGGCATAAGGATGGATTGTGACTAAAAGATGGGCACACCATCTATTAAAAAGTTGTATTTAGATACAATTGGAAAAAGTTTCCCACCTAAATAGTCAAGTTGTGGGAGATCACGAAAAGTTGACTCATGATTTGATGAAATATGGATCTTCGCTCACTAGAAGGTTGTGTGATGCAATCATATGAATTAGTATGTGAGGGTTATCAATTTGAAAAAAATAGTGGGAGTGATAATTAATTAAAGGACTAATTAAACATTGTCATATTATGTTAATCAAATAAAAACAAATAAAAATACTTGACGAATTGCAATTTTCTCTTATAGAATCAAATTATGACAAATAACACATTTTACTTGCAATCAATCCTTGAGAAGTACAAGTTAAATGGGAATAATTTCCATGATTGGTTCATGACCTTGATAATTTTTCTTATACAAGAGTGCAAGCTCTATGTCCTACAAGCACAAGAGTCAGATGAACCTACTCCTAGTTCACCTAAGGATGACAAAGATGCTTACAAGAAGCACTCTGAGGATGTCATAGATGTCAAATGCATGATGTTTTGCTCCATGAACTATGAGTTGTAGAGACAGCATGAGAATATGTATGTGATTGGGATGGTTACACATCTTAAGAACATGTACTAAGATTAGGCAAGACATGAGAGATATGATGTCTCTGACGCATTGTTCGAGTGTAACATGGCATAAGGAGATCTAGTAAGTCCCCATGTACTCAAGTTTATAGGGTATGTGGAAAATCTTACTAGGCTGGGATTTCTCTTGGGTCAAGAGTTGTCCACATATGTGATTCTACAATCACTGCCAAAGTCATATAGCTAGTACTACAACATGAACAATTTTGACAAGACATTGTTAGAATTGTTTGGCATGTTGAAAATGGATGAAGCGCACATGAAGACAGACAAGCCCAAGTCAGTGATGATGATCAGTAGAGGAAAGGGAAAGTCAAAGGGAAAAGACAATGCTAAGAAGGGTTCTAAAGCTATCTAGAATCCCAATTCTTCTACATTGAAGCCAAAGGGAGTGGTTAACAAAGCAGGAAATTGTCACCACTGTCACGGACCCGGACACATGAAGAAAAATTGCCCTCTCTAACTAGAGGAACTGAAGAAGGAGGGAGGGAATAGTGATCTCCACTTCAGGTATATACCTTATTGAGATAAATTTCTACTTCTTCATCTTGGGTACCATATGTGGATCTCACATATGTTTGAATATGCAAGACATGAAAAGAAGTGAGCCTTTACTAAAGGGAAAATGAACTATGCATTGCAAATGAAGCAAGAGTTGATGTTGTTGTAGTTGGAACCTATGATTTATCTCTCTCCATGGGGCTTGTAATAGAGTTTAAAAAACTACTATTTTTCCTACCATAAATGGAAACATTATTTCTATATCTTGTATGGGATGGATATGAATTTCATATAAAGAAAGACCAATGTTCTATTTCAAAAGATGAGATCTTTTATGGAAATGCTCCAATATCGTATGGTCTTTATTTATTAGATCTTAATACAATTGTTTATAACGTAAATACTAAAAGGTTGAAACTCAACAACTCAAACCAAAAATATGTTTGGCATTTTTAACTTGGACACATCAATGAGAATCGCATCTCTAGACTCCATAAAGATGGATATTGTAACGACCCCACTCCCAGCAACCCCCAATTAAGGAAGGCCAAAAGGAAGGAGCCATTACCATTGCACACATGATCTATGGTTTCGCACATAATAAATAATAATTAATAAATTCTACTATATAAGTACTGAGTTTAGTACAAGATAAACTATCTTTTCATAAATGCTTACAAAAATATGGGTTCTATAGTTTCACCCAACAATTTCACCATCTAACTATATCCTCCAATCTTTACTTTGTTTGCTTAATTTCAGTGCCTTCTTTCCTTCAATGTATGATTTCCATCAAGTAGTATATTATGCTAAAACCCCGACAAAAAAAATGTCAGTTAGAACAAGTTATACTGGTATGTTGGGGAAACAAAAGCTCACATTTACTTGTAACAACATAATTCAACAATTATTGTTTAACAAATCAAAGTTAGCATTTTGATCATGACTATTCCATCTAGATACATCCAACCTCTGGATTATTGCCCCTATAGTGGACATCGGCCACTCTTGCCCCCAGGGTTTTGGTGCCTCATTGGTGCCCCCATGGCTTTGTTGATAGATCTTACCCAAGGGCTTAGCAATCCTTTGATGATTTCCTTGCAACCAGGACTTTGTATTCATCATTCTTTACTTTCTTATCTTACATTAGAGGTGGTTCAGGATATGAGTTAGTCAAGTCCATATTATGTGATAGTCATAGTCACTTTATAGTTTACAAGGAAATAAATAGACAAGCAGTCATATATTTGCAAACCATGTGGAGAAACCCAAGAAAGCCATGTGAAACTAGATCAATTATTTATAGCAGTAATCACATACCTGTCTCAAAAGTAGTAGATGTCCAAATAAGAATGATCAAGAATAACCACACAAGAAACCAAGCAATCCAACCTAAAATTAAAGGCAAAACACCCATGTATCACTACATGATTCCAAAATCCAGTAATAGGACTGACTTGGGTTCCAAGTTAGGTTATTAAGTCTATTTTATTATTCATTTATCCTCAAATCTTCATTAGTTCATGTATTGCCTTTTATACTCTCTTGGTCATCACACCCTAGATTTGGTGTTATATACATGATTATACTCCGAAAGATGCCTTTTATACAAAATTCTCAATCTCTATCCTTTTTATGTCATGTCAAGGTTAGTAAGATTAAGGAATATGCATTTGACACTTTTATGTTCTTTGGGTTGACAAACCCTAGTTTTCATTATTAGATGTACTTTTTGTCATAATGAGGTCCTCTCTCATGAAATCTTGGTTTATTGAGTTCAATTGACTCCAAAGTATTCTTTTGATCATAAAAGGTCCATCCTTGAATAACAACATCATCTTCACTTATAAATTAGAGTTTTGTTTGATTAAAAGAATTAAAGGCATCAACTTTAGGTACTTTTCAAACTAAAAGCTAAACTATGTTATGATTACATTTTATTGGATTGCTCACATTTTTGTGAGTAAAATCCATATATTACTTTCCCTAACCTGATCATCCTACTAATTACTATATTTTTTGCAAAATAATTGCACATCAAGCGATCACAGTGGGATATGTCACCCATCTATTATTTCTATCTACTTATAGGCAAGTGAAAAGATTAGAGGGAGAATTTACCTTCATACCCTAGTCGTTCGATGTACGTTCTTAGGATTTTGGGTATTTTGGCAATAGATCGTCTCCTTCCTCACAGAAGAGATTGATCTGGACCACACAAGATGACGATGTACTCCATTTTCATAGTCTGAGGCCTCCTGGAATTGTGTCAGGAGATCCTCACCATAGTAGGTGTTATATGGCTTGACCAGCCCTCCTCTAGTTGTCCTGTCCTCTCCACAGGCTCCCCAGTCTTCTTATTTCTCTGACCCTCATATGCGGCTAGACCTCACTTTGTTCCCATCGGCCACCCATTGATCATCGTCCCTCCCTTTCATGTGTACATCGTCATGTAACTGAACTCCAGTGAGGGTTGAAGGACTACCCCCATGCCTTCATCTCAAGTTCGTCCCAACAAAGCCAACCATTCACCTCCTTCACCCTGGAAGGTCCATGTGCACAGGTAAGGCATGCTTCTCAACTTAGCCCAGGGGTTGGCCCAACAATCTATCCAGTGTTTTGGGGAAGAAGAGAGGAGGATGGGGTAGCGGGAGTTGTCAAGGATCAACCGGTTGCCCAATTCTATTGTTCATACCTATTCAAGCCATCATACATAGGACAAGAACCATATGCAGGTCCCTTTTGTGATCCATGAGGGTTTGATGTCTATGTGGTGACAAGGGATCTAGGGGTCCTATTTTTAAACAAACCCTAGTGTCTCCAAGGAAGAGAGGAGGGAAAGAAAAGGAGAGGATGACCCTTGAATTAAAAAGTCTAGATTTCATATACCCATGAGAGAGAGAGAGATTCGTATACCAATTTCCTAAAAAAGGAAAGGTGATGAAACATATTCACTACCAGTTCAAAATGCCTTATCTTCTCTCCATGACCATATGCATTATTTAACATAAAATCCCCAATAATACTCAATACTTTATTCTTTGGCCAACTCCCTTTGATAATAAGAAACTTGAGTAGCAAACCATTTCCTTTAAGGAAAATGTATTTGAAACATTCAATTAGATTATGGTCATGAACCTTTTGGAATGTTTTAATGATTGTCATCGTCCCTTTTTTTCTCTCATAGATGTGCCTTTTGGCTCAAAATTTCAAGGAAAAGCTTTAATGACTTCATCTAGGTGTGAGAAAAGAATTGGGTCAAAACTCAAAAGGAAAAACATATTTTCTTAATATGCAAGTCATTCACTTTTAAGGCATATTTTATGTATTAAAATACCATCTATTCGCTTCCTTTACTTTCTATTTACTTTATTTCGACTATTCTTTCTATTAACAAGCATGTGAAATTGAAAACTAGTTAATTGTGGCCTTCCATACCACTTTCTACATAATTCCACATTATTCTCAAAAACCATATTTTTATTATCCATTATCTATTGCCTTTTCCTAAATATTATATTTTCTTCTTTTTTTGTTTTATGTTATATTCATTGTTGGATCAACAAAATAGTAAGAATCCCCAAAATTCATAGAAAAGGGTATTTTGTAAGAAAAATCATTCTTTTAAAACAATACACACCATATTTTCAGTATTCCCTTTTTATTCCAATAATTGTATTTCAACCAAATAAAATACAAGTAAAATTGAGGTTATAACATCCTTTCCCTCTTACAGGATTTTTTTCCTCAAAATTTGGCTAACCATACAGGAAATTCAGAAAGGAACTTTTCCATCTCTGTCTATAGCCCTCATACTTCATCCTCTCCATGCTGCCTCCAAAGAACCTTTACAATTTCTATCTTTTATTCTCGCGTTCTCTCACCTTGGTATCTAGTACCCACATAGGTGACTCAGGGTATGTCAACCCCCCTTGGAGTGTTATAGGCTCGATGCTTAGCACATGGCTAGGATCCTTCACCCACTACTTCAAATTGGGTACATGGAACACATCATGCATCATACTATCAATGATAAGCGGTTTCATTAATCTATTCTAGAATCTTGAACGAACTCACATGTCGGGGTTTTAGTTTTACTTTATTCTTAGCTATAGCTTGAAAGGGTCAGATTTTCATAAACACATCTTCACCCATAGTGAAATGCAAGTTGTTGACCTAGAGGTTATACATTGTCTATATTTTAATAATGACTTAACCATTCCATTCATATGCATCTAATATGTGTATTAAAGACTGATTTCAAGTATTAGGTACATGAAAAGGATCCAAAATCAAAAGCCCTAGAATGGCTCAAGTTCAAGTCAAAGAGCTACAAGTGTGTATTTGTGGAAATATATGTAAATGACCTTAGAAGATTTTTGTAATCACTTGTAATGATGAATTGACTTGTAACTTAGATGAGAAAAATGATTGGGACATAAAACACCAAAGTTAAATAACTTTAGATGCATTTTTAAAAGATTGACATCAGGTTGTCAATCGGTCGAGTTTTCCCCAGGACAAACTCGATCGATCCATCTTGATCAATTTTCTAAAGATGGCATCGGTCGAGTTGTATTTTCACAGAACTCGACATATCGAGTGCCTGACCAAAATAATCTTCATTGATCGGTCGAGTTTCCTCAGAACAAACTCGTCTGACAGTTTGAATATTGGTTTTGTCTTTTACTTGATCGGTTGAGTTCACTTTATTGAAACTCGACCGATTGCACTGTATGGAATTTTGCAGAAAAAGTGATGTGACCATTGGTGTGTGTGTTTTGAGTGAAAATAGAGTCGTAACTTTGAGCAAAAAATGGATATTTTTGTATCTAAGTGTCCCACAACTTAAAGGGGCACCCTCAACTATAAATAGGACCTCTTGGAGTTCATTCCAAGGCTGCTCATTCCCTACATGCTTGGTCCTAGCCTAGTTGAGAGTGTTCTAACTCTTTGAGCCCCTTTCTCTCTTTACCTTCAAGTCAAATTCGTGAGTATGAGTGACATAGGTTTCCTTTGTAAGAGAGATACCCCATGTATTGATGTAAAGATCTCCTCCACCATCTTCCTACCCTCTTTCCTATCAAAGAAAAGGTTGAAGATCTTCTCCAAGTGAACGAGAAGGAGGTGTTGTTCTTCAAGGTTGAAGAAAGCAAGGTGCTCCCGATCTCCAAGTGAAGGAGATAGGTTCTCAAGATCTCTAAGTTAAGGAGATAGTCAAGGTGACGCTCAAGGAAGATAGGTAATCCCTTGAAGGCAAAAGACTTGAAGGAAGGAGTGGGTAAGTCCATGTTGATGGTTGAAGACTCCATGGTTCAAGTGGGTAAGCTCCTTCTACATGTTGAAGATCTTTGCTTGAGGTGCTAAGCCCTTGGATGTGTGGTTGTTGTGTCTTGTAATCGTATTGTGGAATATAAGAGTACCAAGATTGCAAATCCTAGAGACTAACTCACTCTAGGTAGTGGACTGACATTGCTCCTAAGTTTAGGACATGGACCCACTCTAAACCACATGTCCAAGTGCTTTCTCTTCCTTGTCTCTCATCCTTGCTATGCATCTTAGATAAAGACATCAACTTGTTGCTTGTTTAAGCTTTTACACTTAATATAATTTGGTGATTTAATCCTTCTTGTGATATTTGTGAAGCTCTATTCACCCCCCCTAGAGCCCTTGATCCAATAAGTGGTATCAGAGCAGCTCTTCTCCAAGCTACTTCAATAAGTAGGAGAAGATGGGCAATTTAGCACTTGGATCCCTCAACCTAGAAGGGAACTTCTCCATGCAACCTCTGGTCTTCGACGACACCGACTTCCTATATTAGAAGAGAAGAATGCAGTTCTACCTTCAAGGTGTGAGCTACGAGATGTGGAAGGTGGTGTACCTCAAGTATGAAGACCCAAAGGGGGAAATCTCCACTTGGGCTGAAGCACAAATGAAGCAATCTCAACTCAATGCAAGAGTAATGAGCATCATCTATGCAACCCTCACTCCATTTGAGTTCAACTAGATATCTTCTTGGGACACTACACATGAAATTTGGAACAAGCTATGTGTCACCTATGAAGGTACGGAGCAAGTAAAGGAAGCTAAGATCTACATGCTTGGTGGGCTACTTGAGAACTTCAAGATGGGTAAGAATGAGAGAGTGACTAATATGTACACTAGGATCAATGTCATCATAATTGGATTGGCATCCCGTGGGAGTGTGCTAGACAAAGGCACTATCAACTCCAAGATCTTGATATCTCTTCCAAAGAGATGGGAGCCCAAGGTTACATCCATTGAAGAGGTGTACAAGCTAAGTCAGTTGTCAATCGAGGAGCTGGTTGGTAACCTTCAAGCCCATGAACCTAGGCTTGATAAGCAAGAAGAAGAAGAAAAGAGAGAAGAGAATGAGTCCAAGAATATCAAGGACACAACCTTCAAAGATCAAATTGAAGAGATGGTTCGGTAGAAACAACTTTCTCTCAAGTCCCCTACTCCTTCCTCAAGTGAAGATGAAGGCCCAAATGAGCATGAAGCAAACTATTCCAAGGGCAAGCACTACAAGTGGAAGCCTTCTTCATCAACTCTGAGATGCTATGAGTGTGGCCAAAAAGGCCATTTCAAGAGTGACTTCTCAAAGGCCAAGAAGAGTCATCACAAGATCAGCCATAATAAATACAAGGAGTACAAGAGAGAAGGCAAGTACAAGAGGAAAGAAAAGAAAGAAAGAAGATCCAAAGATGCAGCTCATGTAGCTTGGGAGGAGTCCTCCTCAAGCTCTTCAAGCTCTGAAGATGGAGAATGCCACCTTGCTCTCATGGCCTCTACAAGTGAAGATGTAGGTGAGGTAAGTGAGGTAAGTGAAGTCAATTTGCATGAGTTATCTAAGGAAACTCTTATTGATATGCTTAATGATTGTCGGTCTTCTTTTGCTAAATGCAAATCTAAAAGGAAAAGATTAGGCAAGATATTAGATGATCTTTATGCTAAAATTGAGATTCTTGATAACAATGAAAAACTACTCCTTGATAGCGTATATTCTTTGCAAGTGCAATTTCTTGACCTTGAGATTCAACATAATGGAGTAGAGGTTGAGAATGGGGTCTATCTTAAAACTATTGTAGATCTTAAGGAAGACAACCAAAAGTGCCAAGATGAGTTAGATGTTATTAAAATAAAAAATTTAGAACTAACTCTCATTGATGATTCTAGGAAGCAAGAGATTCATGTTTATCAAAAGTAAATTTTGTTGCTTAAATATGAAAATGCCAAGTTACTTGCTCAAGTTAATGAGTTATCTTCTAGACCTATTTTGCAAAGTAATGAAGTTGCTAGCATAGCTTTAGAATGAGATTCCTTTCATACTAAAGCCCTCTATTTAGAGGCCGACCTATTGCATGCTAGAGATGATCTTTCTATCTTTCTACTACTATCATTAACCTTAGTGATGATAATGCCAAGTTAAGGTCTTATTTGCAAAAGTTTCTTTTGGGAAAGAAATCCCTCAATGATGTCCTAAAACACTCTACCAAACAAATTGGTACTAGTGGTTTGGGACATGATGGGACTGCTCCCAAAGGTAAGAGAAAGAGAAAGAACAAGGATAAGAAGAAGAGTGTGGAACCTCCTATCTTCCATGGAGAAACTTTCGACTCTAAGAACCCTATGGTATGTATCCATTGCAAATGTGATCACCATTATTCTACTTATTGTCCTTACAAGCCCAAGGGGACCAACCCAAAGATGAAATGGATCCCTAAGCTAATCCCGGATCCCAAAGTTTGAGTTGGGTTTTGACGTCCTTCCTTCTTACAGGTTAAAAAGAGATGGATTGTTGATAGTGGCTACTCTAAGCACATGACTGGAGAAATCGTCCATTTCAATTAGTTTATGAAAAAGAAAGGAGGATCGGTAACCTTCGGGGACAACAAGAATTGTAAGGTCATATGTGAGGGTGATGTAGGCAATGAGCTATGTATTAAGAATATTTTACTTGTTGATGGCCTACATCACAATTTGATTAGTGTAAGTCAACTATGTGATAATGGATATCTTGTGTTGTTTACATCCGTAGAATGTTTGCTTCTAGATTCCCTTTCTTACAATGTCATGTATAAGGGAACTAGAAATGGTAATATTTATGTTATTGTTCTTGATTCTCTTCAGCCCATACTTGATAGATGCTTAGCACTGGATAAAGATAATATTTCTCTTTGGCATCGACGTTTGGGTCATGTGAATATGCATCAAATGAAGAAGTTGAGAAAAAAAGGATTTAGTTCGAGGACTTCCTGAATTGGATTTTGAAATGGATGAGGAATGTCAGCCTTGTACACAAGGCAAACAAACCAAATCCTCCTTCAAATCCAAAGGAGTCATGAGTACCAAAAGAGCTCTTGAGCTTCTTCATATTGATCTATTCGGACCAATGAGAATGCAAACGCTCTGTGGTTCCAAGTATTGTCTTATTATTGTTGATGATTTCTCTCGATATACTTGGACCTTCTTTCTCGTTTCAAAAAGTGATACTCTTGATGTTTTCTCGAGCTTTTGCAAACAGGTTGAAAATGAAGCTTCTTTCCAGATTGTTTCTATCCGCAGTGACCATGGGGGAGAATTTGAAAATGATCATTTTGAACATTTTTGTGAAAAATATGGTTACTCGCACAATTTCTCTTCTCCTCGTATGCCTCAACAAAATGGGGTAGTAGAGAGGAAGAATAGGTCACCTCAAGAGATGGCGAGGACAATGCTTCTTGAATATGACATTCCTAAGAAATTTTGGGCCGAAGCCATTAGTACCGCCTATTTTTTGCATAACCGAGTTTTCACACATCCTTCTTTGAAGAAAACCCCCTATGAGCTATGGCATGGTAGAAAGCCATCCATTGATTTCTTTCATGTTTTCAGATGTCCTTGTTTTGTTTTAAACATAAAGGATTTTCCTGACAATTTTGATCTAAAATATTATAAGGCTTTCTTCCTAGGCTATAGCACAACAAGCAGGGCTTATAGAGTCTTCAACATTGAATTATCTAAAATTGAAAAATCTATTAATGTTAACTTTATTGAAACTAACCCTATTGTTGACAAGCATGTTGTTGATAATGATGTTGTAGATGACTTAATTCCTATCTTGAAAGACCTCAACACTGACAACAAAGGTAAGTAGGTGATAGAAACAGAAAAAGAAGAAAAGAAGGATCCTACTCCCTGCTTTGCAAAGAACCATCCCAAGGACCTAATCATTGGAAACCCATTTGAGAGAGTGAAGACACGAGCTGCATACAACAAAGAATAAGAAGACAGTGCCTTCATCTCACAACTAGAGCCAAAGAACATCAAAGAAGCCCTTGGTGATGATGAGTGGATCCTAGCCATGCAAGAAGAGCTAGAGAAATTTGAGAAGAATCGTGTGTGGACTCTAGTGCCAAGACAAAGTGATAGAAAGATCATTGGCGTCAAGTGGGTCTATCGCAACAAGCTAGATGAGCAAGGCAAAGTGGTAAGGAACAAGGCAAGGTTAGTAGCACAAGGTTACAATCAACAGGAAGGTATTGACTTTAATGAAACTTATGCTCTTGTTTCTATACTAGAATCTATTAGAATGCTACTTGCTTTTGCTAGTTACAAAAATTTCTTGTTATATCAAATGGATGTTAAAAGTGCATTTTTGAATGGTACAATCGAGGAGGAAGTATTTGTTGCTCAACCTCTGGGCTTTGAAAATGACAAGCTACCCAATCATATTTATTTGTTGCAAAAAGCTCTCAATGGACTCAAACAAGCACCTCGAGCTTGGTATGAGAAATCAAAGATCTTTTTGTTAGATAATGGGTATGTCATGGGCAAAGTAGATTCTACCTTGTTTCTAAAACACACTTCTAATAATTTTCTTATTATTCAAATTTATGTTGACGATATCATTTTTGGCAGAACTGATCTTGATCTTTGCAAGGAGTTTAGTTCTCTTATGCAGAGTGAGTTTGAGATGAGCATGATGGGTGAGTTGACTTTCTTCCTCATCTTTCAAATCAAGAAAACAAAAGAAGGAAACTTCATCAACCAAGGCAAGTACACACATGAACTACTCAAATTCTTTGGGATGGAGAACATGAAGCCGATGGACACTCCCATGTCCAATACTGCGAAACTTGATAGAGATGAAGAAGGTGAGAAGGAAGATGAGAAGCTCTATAGAGGTATGATTGGAAGTTTACTTTATTTAACTGCCTCTAGACCTGATATTATGTTTAGTGTTGGCTTGTGTGCTCTCTTTCAATATAGCCCTAGGAAATCACATCTTATTGTCGTTAAGAGGATTTTGAGGTACTTAGCCAAAACTCAAATTTTAGAATATGGTATCCTAAGTCAAGGGACTCTACTCTTATGGCATATAGTGATGTGGATTATGCGGGTTGTTTGGTTGATAGAAAGTGCACAAGTGGCACTTGCTTCCTTCTAGGATCATGCTTGGTGTCTTGGTTTTCTAAGAAAAAGAGGACCATGGCAGTATCAACTACCAAGGTTGAATACATTGCAACTGGGAGTTGTTGTGCCCAGGTCCTATGGATGAAGCAAATGCTCCAAGACTTTAACATACATTTTTATGCTTCTCCTATCTATTGTGATAATACTAGTGCAATCAACCTCTCTTATAATCCTACATTGCATAGTAGAGATAAATATATAGAGGTTCGCCATCACTTTCTTCATGATCATATTGCCAAGCAGGATATTTATATCACGCATGTGGACATGGAAAATCAGTTGGCGGGCATTTTCACTAAACCTATAGCTAGAGAGCAATTTCATTTTATTCGATCTAAAATGCTCATTGTTGCTTTGGATGATATTGATATGTGATCTAGCTAGTTGTTTCCATCCTATATGTTTTGCTCATGTTTTCCCCACCTTGTCTACCGATATATGCTTAAAATGTGCCTAACTTACTTGTTAACATGCTTAGTTTTTGCTTGTTTTTGGGTTTTTATCAAATTTCATGGTTTATCGCAAAATAGTACCCAATGATGAGCTACATGTGCCTAAGTATGTTAATTATACATAATAGAAATGAAAAATGAATTTAATTGGCATGTATATGGCTAGAAATTAAGAATGACTGTTTTAGGTCAGGTTAACCTTCAGTTGAGTTTTCCCCAGGACAAACTCGATCGATCAGGAGCTGAGAGTTGTTCTTTAGAGAACTATTCGGTCGAGTTTCATACTCTTAGAACTCGATCGATCTGCGGGCGAAGCCAATTTTAAGTTACGATCGACCGACTATTTTCCCTCTCAGCTAGAAAATAGCCAACCAATTCATCATCCTCAAGCCCTAAGCTCTCAACCCTAACCCTAAACCTCTTATTCCCAGCCATTTACCGACCTAGGTATCTTAACCTAGACCTTCCTAAGTGATCCTTGGTGGTTTTTGTTCGGCTTTTACAGTTTGTTTTGCTTGTTTGCACGTTTTATTCCTCTATTTCACCTCCATGGTCTCTCAAAGAAGGAAACGACCTTCTCCAAGCAATTCACCTGCTTCTTCATCCTCAAATCACTTGATTCCCTTTGATGATACATCATTTATATCAATAGATGTTGTAAATCGGTACAAGGAACGTCTTCCTTGAAGCCCTTTTCCTTTTCGTGCCTTAATCGAGCCTTCTCCTAAACATCAAGCGATTATTGATCAAGTAGCTAGGTTGCTAGCCATCCACCATCTATCCACCCTAGTCGTCGAACATGATTGCTTTCACAACTCTATGATAAGCACTAAGGCAGTTCATGAGTTCTATGTGAATTTGCGTTGGAACTACGACTCGCTTATCCCCCCACTAAATACTCAAGTGACCCTCACATCGATGATCACGGGTCGCCATTTCCAAATCTACGAGGAAACTTTAAATGTCTTTCTTTCCAGAGATAAGGCAAATGATACCTGGTGAAAGGATTACGGAGAGTATTTCGTTCTTTTTGACCCAGAAGATTTCTACAAAAAACATGAATTGACCTTACCAGACATTCATTGTTATTTGAAGAAACCTGATGTGGCTTACAAGAAGAAGTCCACCCTGCCTTCCTCCTCCCTTGACCTTAGGAAACGCATATTGGCTTTAGTGATCAACTATAATGTCCATCCAAAGAAAAACCAAATGGATATTGCAGAGAACATTGTTGTCATTATGTATCGCCTGTTAGAGAACATCGATGTCAAGTGGGCCAGATATATTCTACACCATATGACTTTCTTCGACACTGGTAAGAACACAAAAGGCACCCACCCTCCCTACCCATCTTTGATTTTGGCTATTTCAAGTTCTCCACTGACAAATCCCTCTTTTCTCACTTCCACTACCCGATCACCAAAAAGGGTGTTTGCAGCAGTGAGACCACACTTTAAAATCCAGTGCATGTGTTTTCCTCCACCCATGGTGCTTCTCCCTCTGCCTCAGCTTCTGCAGCCCCAGCCTCCTCCACCTGAGCTCCACCACAGCAGCCTCCTCCTAGACCTAGTCGTGCTTCATTCTGTGTATCAAATGAAACCCTTTTGGGATACATGATGCACCAACAAGCATATAACCAATAGGTTCAGGACCATCTGCATCAGGATTTGTGTTCTATCATGTCTACCATGAACCTATCCAATGCTCACACCTATCCCACCTACCAACCCTACCCTGATAGTGATTATGCTTCCTATGCATATAATCATTACCCCACTCCTGAGCTTTCTGCTACTGCTCCTCCACCTCTGCCACCTTTTATTGATGGTAGCTCTGCTCCTGTCTACCTACTGTTTCCTATTGGCCCCATGGCCACTCTGCTTGCCAGCCTTAGAGACTCTACTCCATCCTTCCCACAGGGCAATGAGCTTCACACTCTTGGTATGTCTTAGGCCAAGCACAATGCTCATTGGCCCAGTTGTGCTTTTGGACCTCCTACTGATGAGGAGATGACAGACCAGGATGACGATGTTGAGGCTGATGATGTTGATGATGACAGTGACGGTGAGGATTCTTCAAACAATGGTGATGGTGATGGTGCTGACTCCGATGATGATGGCATTGTCGCTCCACCTTTTGATGGAGACAAGGACTACACGCCTGGAGATGATGATGATACCATGGATACAGATAGCTTAGATGTTTAGGTTGTTTCTTAGTTTGTAATCCAACATGCTTATCATATACATATTTCTAAACTATTTTGTATAAGAAACATCTTGGCACATATATCTGACTTGTACTATTTTATCTTTGTTTTTATCACCTTATGCTTGTAGTTACTCTCATGTGGACATATCTCTGAGTTGTAATATATCTGATGTGCACTCTGGCCTTTTTCTCTTATCTATTGTATGTGTTGGTGCCATCTTCTGCCATATTTTTTATTATAACTTAGATTGTATGTTTTCTTCTGTCTATGTGTGATGTGATTGCTTATTCTTTCTGTATATGTGGTTGTTTGTGTTTTGGAGAAGACCTGAGTTTATGCTCTTCTACCCCCCCTAATTTTTTATAATGTCAAAAGGGGGAGAGATATTTCAAGTCTTAAAACTCAATCATATTGTTATTCATTGTTATACTACTGCTTTTTGCTTGTGAGATCCTTTTCTTGTTCATTCACAGTTCATCATGTGAACTTGCAAAGGACTACATACTACATGTATATTGTTATTGCTATGTGTAGATAGACTAACCATGCAGGTTAGAGGAAGCATAGATTGAGGGGGAGCAATTCACATTTTTCGTATCATGAATCCCCCTATTTCACAAGGTAAAGGTATAACTTCTACATCCTTTTTCAATATGTTTGAGGAATGGTTTTTCATTATCAAAAAGGGGGAGAATGTTGACCTAGAGGTTATACATTGTCCATATTTTGATGATGACTTAACCACTCCATTCATATGTATCTAATATGTGTATTAAACATTTAATTCAGGTATTAGGTACATGAAAAGGATCTAAAATCAAAAGCCCTAGAATGGCTCAAGTTCAAGTCAAAGAGCTACAAGTGTGTATTTGTAGAAATCTATGTAAATGACCTTAGAACATTTTTGTAATCTCTTGCAATGATGAATTGACTTGTAACTTAGATGAGAAAAATGATTGGGACATAAAACACCAAAGTTAAATCACTTTAGATGCCTTTTCAAAAGATTGACATCAGGTTGTCAATTGGTCGAGTTTTCCCCAGGACAAACTCGACTGATCCATCTGGATCAATTTTCTGAAGATGGCATCGATCGAGTTGTGTTTTCACAGAACTTGACCGATCGAGTGCCTGACCAAAATGATCTTCATTGATCATTCGAGTTTCCTTAGAACAAACTCAACTAACAGTTTGAATATCAGTTTTGTCTTTTACTTGATCGGTCGAGTTAACTTTATTAAAACTCGACTGATTGCACTGTACGGAATTTTGCAGAAAAAGTTATGTGATTTTTGGTGTGTGTTTTGAGCGAAAATAGAGTCGTTGCTTTGAGAAAAAAATGGTTGTTTTCGTATCTAAGTGTCCCACAACTTAAAGGAGCATCCTCAACTATAAATAGGACCTCTTGGAGTTCATTCCAAGGCTGCTCATTCACTACATGCTTGGTCCTAGCCTAGTTGAGAGTGTTATAACCCTTTGAGACCCTTTCTCTCTCTACCTTCAAGTCAAATTCGTGAGTATGAGTGAGATAGGTTCCTTTGTAAGAGAGTTTCCCCATGTATTGATGTAAAGCTCTACTCCACCATATTCCTACCCTCTTTCCTATCAAAGAAAAGGTTGAAGATCTTCTCCAAGTGAAGGAGAAGGAGGTTTTATTCTTCAAGGTTGAATAAAGCAAGGTGCTCCAGATCTCTAAGTGAAGGAGATAGGTGATCAAGATCTCCAAGTGAAGGAGATAGTCAAGTAGATGCTCAAGGAATATAGGTAATCCCTTGAAGGCAGAATACTTGAAGGAAGGAGTGGGTAAGTCCATGTTGATGGCTGAAGACTCCATGGTTCAAGTGGGTAAGCTCCTTCTACAGGTTGAAGATCTTTTCTTGAGCTACTAAGCCCTTGGATGTGTGGTTGTTGTGTCTTCTAATCTTATTGTGGAATATAAGAGTACCAAGATTGCAAATCCTAGAGACTAACCCACTCTAGGTAGTGGATTGACATTTCTCCTAAGTTTAGGACATGGAACCACTCTAAACCACCTACCAAGTGCTTGCTCTTCCTTGTCTCTCATCCATGCTATGCATGTTAGATTAAGACATCAAATTGTTGTTTGTTTAAGCTTTTACACTTTATATAATTTGGTGGTCTAATCCTTCTTGTGAGATTTGTGAAGCTCTATTCACCCCCCCCCCTCTAGAGCCCTTGATCCAACACAAGTCAGTTCACTTTGCATCAACATATGACTTATGTCGATCCTTGGCTCTCTTTAGACTTTTCTTGATCAAAGAGACTTTTTTAACGTAAATCCAAAGCTCCTCTGACCTCAACAAGTCCTCTCACCAACATCATCCTCGTGAAGTGGTGACTGACACAACCTCCCATAAAGAGCTTCGTACAGAGGTATCCTACTACTAGCTTGGTAGCTATCATTATAGGCAAACCCAACTACGGGAAAGTATTGCTTACATGATCCATCCTAATCAAGTACATGTGATCCTAACAAAACTTCTAAGGTCCAATGGTAAATCAGTCTAGGGGTGATAAGATATACTGAATTCCAATCTTGTACTAAGTTCGTCACACACTTACTTTCACAAATTGGGGATGAAATTTGGGTTATGTTCAGAAGTACTCAAACTTAAAACACCATGCAAGCGAACTATCCACTTAACATATGGTTCATCTAATCCATTCTGCATGATGACCTTTCTTTATTATGGGGAAACTCACCAAAAAATGCATAGTGGTCGGGTCACATTTCTTCAATTGGTTGCAGTAACCCACTAGATCATTAGTGTTGAACCTTCACCATCTAGTATGTGAGACAATTGTCTAGATCTACTTCTATCTCTATCTCCATTCCCAAAAATATCACTCTAAGTTGGTAATTTTCTCCTTGGTCCCAAGGTGTAATGTATATTTAGAACCATTAACTTCTTGAAAATTATGAATCTTTAAGGGAAAATCCTCAGGAATCTAAATATGACTTTTGTATTGTATTCCACCATTCACACCAATCAAGATATGTGTCTGAGGCTTCTCCATCAAGCCCTTCATCTCATCTAATTCTAGGCCACCTAACTAACTGCTACAAGCTTGATCAACAAACTAGGCTTTGTTATCTTTATTTGGTACTTCAACTCTTGAATACATTATTTTTACCACTGAATTCAATCTTATACCTATATAATTCAATCTCCACTTGACAATTGTATCCTTAATTGAAATTTCAATTAGCCAATCACCTTACCCATCTAGTTCTCCCAAACCATTTATTCAATGTTCTCTCCTAAGGGTATGCTAATACCTCAAATTCTCAATTTTCCTCAAGGATTTCAACTTAAGTATTTATTTCTCATATTGTTTATTTCTCATATTATTTCCTTTTCTAATATGGCATGTGTTTGCTTCATCTCTCACACACATAACGAGATGAAATAAGCATTTGGATGTTGTCCAAATACAAAGTTCATCCCATTCTAAGAGTAGAGATGGTGCATCACACATGACTCTAAACCATACATGCTTTTTAGTTCATGAACTCAAAAACCTTTCTCACTCTAGGGTTTGTGGAATTTCATTATTACTTTACTTCCTATACCTCATGTATTTAGCATTAGTAATTTCCTCAATATCTCTAGGGGTATAAGTACTTGTGGAGCGATCCCATTTATATGCATATAGGGAGTGCCCCTCATTTACCCATTGGCCTCATGAACTCATTAAAGTGGCCAATCTCTTGACCCATGGGCCTCAAGAAAACATTGTTGTTACCTCTTGACCATATGATCTCATGCAGCTTGGAACAATCACCTCCTAATCTCATTGGTCATATGTACCTTTAATCACCCCTTCTTGACCTTAGGATTGACTTAGGGTTCTATTGAGATTTTATGATTTTATTTTATTTAATCTTACATTTTTATTGATGTTTCTCTAAAATATCAAAGCACATCATGTCTTTTATAATTCTTTCATCTGGATTCCTTCATCTCTTAGGGTACCCATAGTTTTTTTATGCCCCTTTATTGGGCCCATGGAGACCTACCCATATGGGCTTGGTCCCGTTCTATCAATCACTTCCATAGTGATTTTTCTTCATGTCCCTTAGAGATGGCCATACACAGATTCCATGAATTATACTCAAATTATGTGCTTTTATGCCTTTTGTACTTAATCTCTCAAGTTTTTAAGTGACTTTTAAGGTTATCTCAATTTTTAAATTGATTTGTAGATTCCTCTCCCTAGGGAAGGTCCTATCACAGGACAAATCATTCATTATAAACCAATAGAAACAATCTTGTACTAAATTTCCCCCCATAAGTTAACATGTCTTTTAGGCATATTTCCATCATATCTTCTATGAATTTTCTTTGTGGGAGTTATAACATTATATCCCGTGACCTATCACTAAAGGGTTGGATCACTATGGTACTTCACTGCCACAAATTGAAATAAGGATGAGGTATTACATCTCTTTTGTTTAGGTTTTCTGGGACACTATCTAATTCCAAGTGCCAAGTACATTATTTAATCCATTCCATAAAGTAATCCTAAACAGATAAAGTGTACTTGGAAGAAGGGAATTTATTCACCATGTATCCCTGAGTGAACTGTATCCATGTTCAAAATTTTGTAGTCATTATTCCATCTTCCCTTCCTCATGCTAAGTTGTGTTCCTTATTAAATGTTCATCCTGAAGTTAGCTAGTCACTTTCCAATATCATATTTCATGCATGTGGCTAACCAACAACAAGTCGAGATCTTATTCATTATGTGTCAAGGTTGGACCACCTTCAAACATACCTATGATAGTATAGTAGTGCTAAACCAACTTGTCTAAGTGGATCATCAAACATATATCATATTCTAAGTGGGGTTTCCTTTAACCCAATACTTGAGGGGGTACCATGCTTAATCTTTATGAACTCACTAGACCTTATGGGTATTATATGCACTATATGCCACTACTTCCCCTCTTTGGTCTTGGAACCTCAGGTCTACCTCCTTAGCTTGTGTCATCTACATTGCATGATTTAGCCACTTGAGCACATATCAAACCAAAACTTTGTATCTTCCTATCTTTCTTTTTCATGTAAACAACCCTTAAGGTCCTACACAAGGAACTCCCAATCTGAATACAAGCTTTCAAAACATTTTTTCTCCCATTATGTACCTCTCTAGGATCTTGGGACTCTCTTTCCTTCACCTAGATGGTATATCATCTACACATCTGTATAAGAAGCCTCCTTCTCTATTTCTAGGGCTTGGTCCTTCCAAGGACATCTAGCGTGAAACAAGCCTCTAGGAATCACACATACAACAACTCGATTCACTCTAGTTTAGGATGTATCATCCAAATATTCCTCATAATTCCTGATGTCTTGGAGTTCAGATTCACAACCTTTCCTTATAGTTCTCACTCTCTCAGGAGTTAACCCTATATTTGGTCCAAGTACTAGAGGTCATCTATCTTATCTTATTCTAGGGAGCGTACACCCACTCGTATTATCAAATCCCAAAAATAAAGTCAAATTCTCAAATCTGACTGAGGTCATCGTAAGTCATATTACCACATTACTAAACTCCCCATCCAATCCATATAGTAGGCCAAACTAATAATCCAATAGATGTTAACCCTTTGGCTTAGAGATAATCCTTTTTCCAGCCTCACTTGCTTTTACATAGAGGTGTGTCTACCTCCTATTTGTATTTGTGTGGGGACAAACTTCTGGTTAGGGTTCTTTTGGAAAGGAGTTTAGAACTTTTGGTCCTAACCCGATCTTAGGGTTTGACTCTCCCATGGATCATTTTTCCACTCCTGGTTTAACTCACCTTTGGTCGTGACATTAATCATAAAATTTGCACTAAAGGTTCTCTCATTTTCCTTGTTACGTACTTACTTTTTCCCATTCTTGGTATGTATGTTCAACCTGCATCCGTATTAGTACTCGATGTAACTATGTGCATGGATGAACTCCTTTCAATTAGATTTTATGCTTTTATGATTTTCTAACCCACTCTAATATTTTTTCAATGGCATCTTGTTTATGTGCTTTTTAATATCCGGTACATGGTGCCTTAATTCTTATCATTCATAATCCCAGTACTCTAGAGGAGGTGGAGAGAGAAAAAACTTCATGTACTTAGGGTTTCTTAAGTGAAAAGGGGATAAAGAAGGGATGAAAGTATATGAGAAATCCTAGAGGTATCTTATTTGGAATAAAATCCTTGACTTTGTCTAGGCTGGAATGATGGGTCCAGGAGTTCTCGTAAACTGACTAGCGGGGAGGAGGAAAATTTTGTCAGCCCCTAGACCGTGGTCCATTCTAGACACCTCTATCTTTGGAAAACACTCTAATAACTCCCTTTGGGATCTACTAAATTTGTAAAATTTAATAATTATTAGGGATTATATGGAAAACTAGGCTCTGATACCAAATGTAACAACCCCAATCCCAGCAAGCCCCAATTAAGGAATGATAGAAGGAAGGATCCATTACCATTGCACACAGGATCTATAGTTTTTCACATAATAAAAAGTAATTAATAAATTCTAATAAAAGCACACAGGATCTATAGTTTTCACATAATAAAAAATAACTAATAAATTCGAATAAACAAGAACTGAGTTTGGTACAAGTTAAAAAATCCTTTAATAAATGCTTACAAAAATATGGGTTCTATAGTTTCATGCAAAAATTTCACCATCTAAATATATCCTTCGGTCTTTACTTTGTTTGCTTAATTTCAGTGCCTTCTTTCCTTCAATGTCTGATTTCCATCAAGTAGTAGATTATCCTAAAACACCAATAAACAAAACATCGATTAATATAACAAGTTATGTTGGTATGTGGGGGAAACAAAAGCTCACATTTACTTGTAACAACATAATTAAGCAATTATTGTTTTACAAATCAAAGTTAGAATCTTGATCTTGACTACTCGATGTAGACACATCCAACATTTGGAGTCTTGTCCCTATAATGGACATAGACCACACTTGCCCCCAGGGCTTTGGTACCTCACCGTTACCCCCAGGACTTTGGTGATAGATCTTGCCCCATGGATTAGCGATCTTTTGATGAATTCCTTGCCCCCAGGGCTTCAAATTCATCATTATTTACTTTATTATATTACATCAGAGGTGGTGCAGGTTATGAGCTAGTGAAGTCCATATTATGTGATAGTGATACTAACTTTATAGTTTGTAAGGAAATAAACAAACAAGTATTCATATATTTGCAAACCATGCGGAGAAACTCAAGAAAACCACATGAAACTAGATCGATTATTCATAGGCATAACCACATACATGTCTCATAAGTATTGATGTACAAATAAGAATAATTAAGAATAACCACACAAGAAACCAAGCAAGTCAACCTAAAATTTAAGTCATAGTTCCCATGTGTCAATACATGATTCCAAAATCCACTAATAGGATTGACTTGGGTTTCAAGTTAGGTTATTAAGCCTTTTTTATTATTCCATTATCCTCAAATCTTCATTCATTCATGTATTGCCTTTTACACTCTCTTGGTCCATAAACCCTAGCTTTGGTGTTATATACCTGATTGTACTCTAAAAGATATCTTTTATACAAAAGTTCCAATCTCTATCCTTTTTAAGTTATGTCAAGGTTAGTAGGATTAAGGAATATGCATTTGACACTTTTATGTTCTTTCGGTTGACAAGCCCTAGTTTTCATTATTAGATGTACTTTTAGTCAAAATGAGGTCGTCACTCATAAAATCTTGGTTTATTGAATTCATTTGAGGTTGGAGTATTATTTTGTTCATAAAAGGTCCATCTTTGAATATCAACATCATCTTCACTTAGAAACTAGGGTTTTCATTCATTAAAATCGTTAAAGGCATCAACTACTTTTCAAACTAGAAGCAAAACTAGGTTTTGATTACATTTTTATTGGATTGCTCATTTTTTTGAGTAAAATCCACATATTACTTGCCCTAACCTGATCATCCTACTAATTATAAGAATGTTTGCAAAATAATTGCATTTCAGCCAATCACAGTGGGACATGTCACCCATCTATTATTTGTATCTACTTTCAGGCCAGTGAAAAGATTAGAGGGAGAGTTCCTCTTCATACCCCTATAGTTTGAGGTACATTCTTAGGATTTTTGGTCTGTTGGACATAGATAGTCTCCTTCCTCGTGAAAGATATTGATATGGCCCAGACAAGATGATGGTGTACTTTGTTCTCGCAGCCCGAGGCCTAGTGGAATTGCATTAGGAGATCCTCACCTCTGTAGGTACTCTCTGGATCAACTAGCCCTCCTCCAATGGTTCTATCCTCTCCATAAGCTCATCGATCTTCATCTTTCTCTGACCCTCATCTGCGGCTAGACCTCACGTTGTCCCCATTGGCCACCCGCTAATTTTCATCCCTCTATTTCACGCGCACACCATCATAGAACCAAACTCCAATGAGGTTTGAAGGACTACCCCCGTGCCTTCATCTCAGATTTGTCCCAACGAACCCAACCATCTACCTCCTTCACCCAGGAAGGTCCATGCACACAGGTCAGGGCCTCACGCTTCTCTACTTGGCCTAAGGGTTGGCCCAACCATCACTCTAGTGTTCCGAGGAAGAAAATAGGACGACGGGGTAGCGTGTGTAGTTTTTTAGGATCAACTTGTTGCCCAATTCTGTCGTTCATGCCTATTTAAGCCATTATACATAGGACATGAACTATCTACAAGTCCCTTTTGTTATCCATGAGGTTTTGATGTCTATGTGGTGACAAGGGCTCTAGGGGTCCTATTTATATACAAACCCTATGAGGAACCCTAGTGGTTCCAAGGAAGAGAGGAGGGAAAGAAAAGGAGAGGACGACCCTTGTATGAAAAAGTCTAGCTTTCATATATCCACGAGAGAGAGACTCGTATACTAGTTTCTAAAAGAAGGAAAGGAGATGAAACATATTCACTACCGATTCAACATGCCTTATCTTCTCTCCATGACTATGTGTGTTCTTTAACATAAAATCCCAATTAATACTCACTCATGTCTTCTTTGGACAACTCCCTTTGATAATAAGAAACTTGGGTAGCAAACCATTTCCTTTAAGGAAGATGTATTTGGCACATATAATTATATAATAGGTAATCAACCTTTAGGAATATTTTAGTGATTATCATAATCCCTTTTATCTCTCATAGGTGTACTTTTAACTCAAATTTTAAGGAAAACTTTAATGACTTTATCTAGGTGTGAGCAAAGAATTGGTTCAGAACTCGAAAGGAAAAACACCTTTTCTTAATATGCAAGTCGTTTTAAGGCATATTTTATGTATTAAAACACCATCTTTTCTCTTCCTTTCTTTTATATTTACTTTATTTTGACTATTCTTTCTATTAAGAAGCATGTAAAACTGAAAACTAGCTAATTGTGGTCATCCATGCCACTTTCTAGAGAATTCCACATTATTCTCAACAGCATATTATTTATTATCCATTGTCTATTGCCTTTTTCTTAATATTATATTTTCTTATTTTTACCTTTCCCTTATATTCATTATTGGATCAACAAAATAGTAAGAACATCTGAAATTCATAGCAAAGGGTATTTTGTAAGAAAAACCATTCTTTTAAAACAATGCACACCATATTTTCAGTATGCCCTTTTTATTCAAATAATTATATTTCAACCAAGTAAAATACAAGAAAAAGTGAGGTAACAAATATCTAGACTCTTTTGATTTTGAATCAATTGAGACATGTAAGTCTTGTTTGTTGGATAAGATGACAAAGACTCCCTTCACTGGTAATAGTTAGAAGGCTAGTGATCTATTAGGACTCATACATAATGATGTATGTGGCCCTTTTAGAACAAATGCTAGAGGTGGGTTTCAATAATTCATTACCTTCACTGATGACTTTAGTAGACATGGTTATGTTTACTCGATGAAACATAAATTAGAAACTCTTGAAAACATTCAAGGATTTCATAAATGAAGTATAAAAACAACTTACCCAAAGTATTAAGGCACTTTATTCTGATTGAGGTGGATAACTCTTAAGCCAAGAGTTTTAGGACCTTCTATGTGACCTCAGTGTTGTATCACAATTAAATCCTCCTGGAACACCATTACATAATGGTGTATCAAAAAGAAGGAATCACACATTACTATATATGGTGTGATTAATTATTAGTTTTACTGATCTTCCAACTTCCTTCTGGAGTTATGCTCTTGAAACTATAGCTTTTACACTAAATTGTGTACATCTAAATCGGTTCAAATGACACCATATGAGATATGGACTAGGAAGCGTCCCAAAATGTATTTTATGAGGATTTGGGATTGTAAAGCTTATGTTAAGAACATGTTTCCTAAAAATATTGGCCCTATATCTGACAAATGCTATTTTTTTGGATATCCCATGGAAACCAAGGGATACTACTTGTATAACCCAACTGACAACAAAGTGTTCGTTTCTAGGGATGTTGCTTTCCTAAAAAGGGAATTCATTTCCAAAGGAATCACTGGGAGTAAGATAGAACTTGAAGAAGATCGAGAGAAAAAAGAAAACATTGGACCTGAGGAGGTACAAAAGGAACATAGAGAGTCACAAACCATTATGGAATCTCAGATACCTCAAGTAACACATAAACCTCACAAATCTAGTAGGAGATGACTTGAGCCAGAAATATTTGGTTATCTTGTGACTCAATAAGGCAATGAGTTGATCATTGATGACGAGCCAACTACCTACCTAGAAATTATTAAGGGACCAAAACCTGAGAAATGGCTTGAAGTCATGAGATGTGATATGAAATCCATGTACACCAACAAGGTATGGTCCTTGGTGGATCTACCTGAAGGGGTGAAATTGATAGGGTACAAGTGGGTCTTCAAGAATAAGACTGACATGGATGGTAATTTACAAACTTAAAAAGGTCGATTGGTTGTAAAGGGTTTATGACAAGTTCAAGGTGTTGACTATGATGAAACTTTTTCTCTAGTTCCCATTCTTAAGTCCATCAGGATCATGCTTACCATTGCAACTTATCATGACTATGAGATTTGGCAGATGGATGTAAAAACTACATTACTTAATAGGAAACCACTTGAGGATGTGTGCATGACATAAATGAGAGTTTTATAAATTCAAAGGATGCAAATAAGGTATGTAAGATAAAAAGGTCAATCTATGGATTATAGCAAGCATCTCAGAGATGGAATCTTCAATTTGATGAAACAGTCAAAGAGTTTGGCTTCATTCAAAATGAAGACAAACCATGTGTTTACAAGAAGGTTAGTGGGAGCATGATTATGTTCCTCATATTGTGTGTGGATGACATACTATTGATGGGGAAAGACATAACTACTTTAACGATGATAAAGACTTGGCTTGGAAATACATTCTCTATTAAGGACTTTGCCAAAGCATCCTACATCTTAGGAATCAAGATCTATAGAGATAGTTCCAGAAGGCTTCTTGAACTAAATCAGAGCACATAAATTGACAAAGTGATGAAGAAGTTCAACATAGAGAACTCAAAGAGAGGCAACACCCATGTGTCATGGTGTTACTATCTCTAGAGTTCAATGTCCCAATTCTTATGATAAGGGAACCCATGACTAAGATTCCATATACATCTGCAATTGGATCCATCATGTATGGAATGTTATGCATCGCCCAGATGTATTGTATGCCTTGAGAATGATGAGAAGATATCAATTAGATCCCAATGAAGCTCACTGGACAACCGTGAAGAACATCCTTAAGTACTTGAGAATAATCGAGGATCAATTCCTTATATAATGTGGTGAGGAAGAGTTGGTGGTGAAAGGTTACACCGATGCAAGCTTCCAAACTAACAAAGATGACTATCGATCAAAGTCAGGATTTTTGTTTTGCCTCAATGATGGAGCTATGAGTTGGAAGAGTTATAAGCAAGTGACGGTTGTAGATTCTACAATATAGGTTGAGTATATTGTTGCATACATTGCAGATCAAGAAGTTCATTCCTGAACATGGGGTGGTTCCAAGCATCAACGATACAATTGAGCTATATTGTGACAATAGTAGAGCTATTTTACAAGCTAAGGAACCTAGTTTGCATCAGTGCTTCAAGAACATACAAAGGTGGTTCCATCTCATACGATAAATCATACAATGAGGAAATGTGAATATTTGCAATGTACCAATTGAAAGGAGTATGATTGACCAGTTAACAAAAGCACTTTTACAGTAAAAGCACAAGGGTCATGTTAGATAACTTGGGATTAAGGTCATGGGTGATTAGCTCTAAGTGCAAGAGGGAATTTATTGGTATGTATGTCAATAGCGCCAATCATATGATAATTGTAATGGAAAACTTGTAGATGATTTGATTAATAATAAAGGCAATCTTCCAATTTATTCTATTTGATTCAGTTATGAGATGATGATGTAAGATAATAAATGTCTAAATAATGATATTACTTAATGATTTATGTCTACATGTAGAGGCCCTGAACAATGAGATCATGTGGATTCTAAGAGGATATACATTCTTGTTATGTCCCTAGTCAATTATAACTATGGAAGAAAAAAAAGACAACATTTATACATAAGACTAGGTTGTGTGATGGTTGATGATAGAATCTCATCAAGTCATGATGTATGGTATCAAACCAAACACATAGACACTTGTCTGAGAACAGTCTATCAGACAACCTTGCCTTGAGAGTGATGCATGGAATCACTGAACGAAAGTCATAATCATCTGTAACATCCCTGACCTGGGTTATAAACTAACCCTAGGTGTTTTGCCTAAATATGTAATTAAACCCTGATGTTTATCTTTTGACATGTAATTAAGTTCCTCAGGAACATATACTTTCAATTTTGTCCTTTTTAAACAAAGTTGTAGTATTATTTTGGTAATGTAGGGGCTTATGTGCAAATTACCCAGCTAAGGGGTTAACTTGAAATTGCACATGTTATGATGTTATTTTGATAATGAGACATCATATGAGTGAATATGATGAGACATGATGGATTTCCCAAGCTTGGGCATTTAGATGCAGCTTGTGGAATAATCCTTATGCTTAAAAACCCTAATTTGGAGTAAAATGCAGTTTACCCAATTTGAGGGGTGCAACTTGTAAAATACACCATCTAGAACATCTTTTATGACTCTTGTCATCATTTAGAGTAGAAATGGTGAAAGGGACACATCAATGAATAATCAGATAAGAAAAATGACCTTTGTACATAAAAATTCACTAAGTTTGAGTAAGGAAACCTTTCATGTATGTACCCTAGTTGAAAGTTGGCTTTCATTACCCCTAGATCTTGAGATTTCATGAGCTTTGCATAAGTTTAGATGAGACTAGACGATCCATTAAATAAGAAAAGACTTGGATGAGAATTTCAAAGTTTTAGAGGTCCTTATGGTGAAAATCAGCCTAATCTATATAAGCACCTTTCTTTCCAAACCAAGCAAACGTATTCCCTTCACTTCCTCACTTCTCATCTTTCTCAACCGACCAAGGCAAAGCTCTGGAGCTCAAGGGGACGACCAACCTGCTCTAGGTAAGAGAGCACCACCTTCTAGCTTAGATTCATGGAGGAAATCGTATTACAAGGTTGAATTGCTAGTTTTCTTACTTAGGTTCCTTGTTCTAGCCGACCATCCTCATCTTTTTCTTGAAGAATTGACCTTGGCCAACCTGTGGATCTCAAGACGCCATTAAAGACTTGAATCTTGGAAGCTTGGAGCTCAAGGAACGACCTTAAGGTGGGTTTTATAACTCTAACCCTTAGCTTTGTTATGCATATCTTTGTTCTTATTTTCTATGATTAGTTCTTCTTCTACCTCCCTTCTTCCTTGCTCTTTTGCAAGCAAAACGGTGGAGGAACCGACCTGAACATAGGTTGGGGATGATGGGCGTGGATTCCTATGTCACTTTATGAAATGACCTTGAACCCTTTTGGTCCAAACGGGTGCAACTCGTTTAAGGTCAAACGGGTTCAACCCGTTTGATCTCAAACGATCATGCAAGATCGTTTGGATCAAAATGACCCCAAGACCATTTCATAGGGTTGACCAAGCATGGACCGTTTGGGTTTTCTATTCACAATTATGTAGGTTAATGACCCACCAAATTTGAGGGGTTAACTTCAAAGGAATCGTAGGTTGAAGGCCAATCAATTAGGCAATATAATTGAATTAAGTACTGATTTTTCTAAACTAAATAACTCAAACTTTTGGGCAAACGGGTTTCAACCCGTTTGAGTGAGTTGACCAGGCATTGACCGTTTGGGATACCTGTTCATAATGTATTGAATTTCATTCCTACAAAGAATTGTAATCTAATTCCTAACCAATTAAGAGTTGAAGACACTTCAATAACCTAACCCTAATCGGGTGAAAGTTGCTGATTTCAATAATGATCTTGTTGAGTTTTGGGTTGAAGGAAGGACCCAAACGGGTTCCAACCCGTTTTGGGGTTCATCCAAACGACCTCACACTCTTTTAGTGACACCCCAAGATCGTTTTGAGGTCTAGGGTTAAAGAAATTTGATGGTTTGAGGGTCCAATTACAAGATGTTGATAAATTGATGAAAAGTGCTGATTTTTAATTTAATTAGGGCTCAACCCTTATCAAATCATTTGGGTTTCTGGTCAAACTTTGGGCAAACGGTCTTAAGATCGTTTGGAGGCCATCCAAACGACCTCAAGACCGTTTGAGCCAAGTTTGGGCCCAATTGGAGGTCAATTGATAGGTTCAATTCTGATTTGAATCATATTGTTGAACATTGATGATTAGCCGATTGGAAACCCTAATTGAGTTAGATTTAACTCTAATTGGCTTTCAATTGAGGGTCAATTTGGTGTCCAGTTGATTGAGGCTCATCCTAATTGACTCAATCTGTAAGTGGTTAATATGGCTTTGGCCAATTAAAGACTTCAACATAGGAAACCCTATTCAAACATAACCTATGTGTCACCTTCTATGTTCATGTGGTTTGGACCCAAGTAAGTTCACACCCGTTTGAGTCCAAATGGGTTCACACCCGTTTCATCTCAAATGGGTTCACACCCGTTTCATCTCAATTGGGTTGACACCCGTTTCATCTCAATTGGGTTGACACCCATTTCATCTCAATTGGGTTGACACCCGTTTCATCTCAATTGGGTTGACACCTGTTTCATCTCAAACGGGTTGACACCCGTTTCATCTCAAACGGGTTCACACTCGTTTGATCTCAAACGGGTTCACACTCGTTTGATCTCAAGTGGGTTCACACCCGTTTAAGATTAAGGGGGGGTCCAAACTCATTTAAGGCCCAAATGGGTTCTAGGTCGTTTGAGGTTAAACGAGTTCAAGACCATTTAAGAATCCAATGGGTTGAAGATTGAAGATCAAACCCTAAACCAATTGAAGATTTTCAAGGTTGATTATACTTAATCACTTAAAGGTGTAAATGGTTCAATGATGATCTAATCTAAACCATAATGGTAACTTAAGATAGTAAGGGACTAAGTGATTAATGAATTGACCCATGAGGATGATCAATGGGTAATTTACCAAAATGCCCTTGAGAGGTTTAATTGAGTTATACCTTGTTCTAATCAAACCCGAATCACTTGTTAGTGGTGATTTGGTTTATGTAGATCAAAGGGGACTTAACCTAACCTAATCTAAGTGGTGTAGTCACCATCTACTAGTGAGAGGAGAGAGAAAGTACCATTTATGGTGGAAACTCAAGTAAAATACCTTCAATATACATGAATGTGCATGATTAGGGTATGATCCACTTATGTGAGATCATGGAAACCCCAATTATGATAATTGATGAATCTTAATCTTATCTGAGGTCTTTAATGATGATGTTTCTCATACATGAGGATGTTATGAGATCTTTTCACCATGAGGTGAATAGTAAACCCTAATTCTAGGGTGATGGCATGTAATGTGAATAGTAAACCCTAATTGATGAAAACTAGGGAAACCTAGATCTTGTATGAGCAGGGAGATACAACTTCTTTAAATGAGTTATTTACTGTTATCAGTTGATTTAACCATGCAGGTTCCTTTATGAGAATGATCATATCCAGGTATGGATGATGATACTATATTCATTGAAAGCATGTTGTTAGCTTTATGAATAATGATATATCCTGATGCCTTGTTAATAGCATCTTATGAGATTGATAGGCTGTGAGAGCCATGAATACCATCAAGGTCATGCTTTAAGAGATGACTTATGATGAGAATATTGAGAAATGATAATTGATGAGAGTTAGGCTTGTTACATTTAGTATTCTTCCTTCATAGCTTCTATGCTAATGATTAATGTTTGAAAACATGTATGATGAAAAAAGAATACTGAAATGTACCTAACTAATCAAGTATAATAATACCATGTAGAGCCCTGATCATAGATCCATCATTGTCAGGAGTTAAATGATGGTGAAACAGGATTTCCTAAGGGGATTCCTGGAGCACATATGTTTGAATATGTGGGGTAATATGAATGTGAATTTCCTTACATCCTAGTGTAGGAATTAATGTAGATGTATCTTAATCTATCAATCCTTCACTATGTTTTATGTCGGGGTGATGTAACACTAATCTCCCGAGG
The DNA here is from genome assembly GCA_963693085.1 of Alisma plantago-aquatica. Classification (NCBI taxonomy): domain Eukaryota; kingdom Viridiplantae; phylum Streptophyta; class Magnoliopsida; order Alismatales; family Alismataceae; genus Alisma; species Alisma plantago-aquatica. The sequence continues at coordinate 1,019,314,378 of OY856409.1, read as the reverse complement.
AAATCTTTTATACCGCATCGATGAGAGATAAACAATAAATCTTTCGGTAGCGAAGAGAGTACAGAATGCCACTGTGACTCTAATAGCGAAGTACCAGAATACCCTAGTAAGCTATAGTAGCAGAGACACTAGATGTCCTGCATGTTTATCCTCATTCTGACTGAGGTAGTTGAAGTTCATGAAAATCCGGCTCTTTCAATGACCTAGTATGATACCGATGTGACTTGCTAGTGATCGGTTGGAGCATGAGTGGTATACCTCATCTCCGCAGGGCATAATGATGTTTGTAAAACATAATCAACCGCGTAGCATAACTGCTTAGGTTGAACTACGAGGAACATTGATTGATATCACATTGCCTGTTTTTTTTATATATCCTGTCCAAGCATTAGTATATGTGTTCTTCATATTCCTTAAATAAAGATGAGTATTTGTTATCAAGCCTGCTGTGAGTAACCTAAATTACTACTCATGATATTTCCTTTGATTTCTTTTAACAAAGTTTCTGGCGGAGAGTTATAACTCTTGCTGGGACAATTATTTAAAATTGTCTCACCCCGTAGATTTCTACCTTTAGGTGGACGTCGAGGTCGAAGGAACCAATCTGCAGGTGGACAGCAGCAACATCAGCAAATTCAAGAGTAGCAGTGACTTCAGGTGGAAACATTGTGCTGTCTAGTCTTGTAGTCAGAATAGTCTTATGTCATCTCTGTACACTCAGGTCCTAGGAGTTTGTTGATCTGAGAATTTTGGAATCTTGAGATTTTGTATCATGACGTATATAATCACTCGAGAGGTGATTTATCAGAGATGTAAACAGTTCATCTTACTTTATAAAAGGAGTTTTAGGTTTTTAAGATCTCATTTTTGAAAAGTTTTAATTTCTCATGATTTTCATATTCCGTTGTTAAACGAATCGCTTCCGCTATGTTTATCTTGTGTTTTGGAGATCAGAGCCCACAATTAGTGGTATCAGAGCTCTAGGTTCGCTGAGTCTACAGAGACATAGGACTTAGAGTGTCAAGTCTATCCTTAGTACTTCTTTCTTATCTAATAGAGTCTTCTTCTCCTCAGGAGAAGAAGATAATTAAGGATGTCTGGACCACATGAGGAGTACAAGGCCGAAAGTAGTGTTGCTGCGCCTCAAGAAGGTGCAAGGAACCTAGAAATAGAGCAACCTGCACCTGAGCCACCCGTGGAGCCACCTCAGTTTGACCCAACTGACATGGGAAACCCAGCTGTTCAAACTATGTTCGGGCAGTTTATGACTGCTATGACACACATCACCGACAGGATGCCCATGCCTGCACCTAGGGCACCTGCCCAGCCTGAAGGACAAGGTATCGGTAAGACGTTCGAGCGACTTTGTCGTGTCGGAGCAACCGAATACTTTGGAACAGCTGATCCTGCAGATGCCGATCTATGGTTAACTGAGTTGGAGAAAGATTTTAGAATTCTCAACATCCCAGAAGCTCAGAAGGTTAGACATGCTGTCTATCTTCTCAAGGGAAGTGTTGGTCACTGGTGGACCATGGAAGAGTAGAAGAGGCCTGAAAATAGAGATCTCGTGGGAAGAGTTTTGCCGGGAATTTGTTCATAGATATTTCCCGATGACCTTCCTGGACGAGAAGATCTCTCAGTTTGAGAGACTGAGACAGAGTATGATGAATATTAGCGAGTATGAGGCTAAGTTCATGGAGTTGTTGCGATTCTGTCCGCATATGGCTATCACAGATGAAGAAAGGATTAGGAGGTTTGAGAAGGGTTTGAATGCCGACATGACTACTCCCGTGTATGCACTAGAAAACCGGGAGAGATTCTCTACCTTTGTTGAGTCAGTCTAAAGGATAGAGAGATCCGTAGTCGAGAAAAGTCAAACCCAAAAGAGATATCCATAGTTCCAGGGATCTTCATCTAGAGACTTTAAGAAGCCTAGATTCTCTGCACCTACACCTCCACCACCCAGATCGAGATCTCAGACTCAGTGGTCCCCAAGTAGAGGTAGAGGACGAGGTTTACCACTACAAGAGACTCGCAGTTCAGCGTCAATGTCAGTCACAGGACCACCCAGACCACAACAACTAGAAAGAAGCTGCTACAACTGTGGGAAGGTGGGACACTTGATGAAGGACTGCAGGTCTAGGCATGTCAGTGTGACACAGCCTCAGAGGCAGAATCAACAAGGATCACAGAGAAGGCAGTCTCAAGGAGCAGTTAGAGGACGTGGGCAAGCGTCTCAGGCTGGATCGTCAGCACCAACTCAACCTCAGGCGACAGCGAGGTTCTATGCTATGAACCCACCAGAAGCAGCGGTCAATCCACGGGTTGTGGCAGGTCAGATGGAACTTTTATATTCTGATATGTCTAAATCCTGTGTGGTATCTGTTTTGATTGACCCGGGTGCTACGCACTCCTTTGTCACTCGAAGAGTGATTCGTAACTGCAATATAACAGTTAGACATAGGGCAGATATCTTGTTGCTTGGAACTCCGTTGAGAGGATCTGTTGTTTTTCAAGAGGTATGCTCTCCCTGCATCCTCTTCTTTTCTGATCATCGCATTCAAGTGGATCTTATACCACTTGATATGCAAGGATTTGATATAATCCTGGGGATGGATACCTTGGAAAGGTATAGAGTTGTCTTGGGTTGTGAATCCAAGCAAGCTGTGTTTGCTGATGAGAGAAACACATGGATCTTTCAAGGAGAGAGAAAGATTCTACCCACCTATCTTGTATCAGCTATGGTTTCTAACAAGATGATGAGGCAAGGATGTTATGCATTCCTATCACATGTAGTAGATGTTACCAAAGAAGGTCCCAACCCTGCTGAAGTTCCTATAGTCAGGGAATTCAAGGACGTGTTTCCTGAAGAACTTCCAGGTATACCACCGCCTTGGGAAATTGATTTTGAAATCAATTTGATCCCAGATACAAAACCTATAGCCCAGACACCGTATAGGATGGCGCCTGCTGAGATGGCAGAACTCAAGAAACAACTTCAAGAGTTGCTTGAGAAAGGTTTTATCCGACCGAGCACTTCACCGTGGGGTGCTCTGGTTTTGTTTGTTAAAAAGAAAGATGGGTCAATGCGGTTGTGCATTGACTACAGACAACTCAATAAAGTAACAATAAAGAACAAGTACCCTTTGCCGAGGATTGATGATCTTTTTGACCAGTTGCGTGGTGCAACAGTCTTCTCAAAGATAGATTTGAGATCTAGATATCATCAACTCCGCATTAAGGACAGTGACATATCCAAGTCTGCCTTTAGGACATGATATGGTCACTATGAGTTCACAGTTATGTCTTTTGGACTAACTAATGCACCGGCTGCATTTATGGAACTTATGAATAGAATCTTCCAACCTTTCCTCGATCAATGTGTTGTCGTCTTCATAGATGACATTCTGATTTATAGTAAGGATGCTCAGCAGCATGAACAGCATCTCCGACAGGCTCTAACTCTGCTAAGAAAACATAAGCTATATGCTAAGTTTAGCAAGTGTGAGTTCTGGTTGCCGGAAGTATCTTTTCTGGGACATGTAATATCTGCCTCAGGTATTTGTTTTGACCCTACAAAGGTAGAATCTATTCTACAGTGGGAACAACCGAAGACACCAACGGAGATTCGAAGTTTCCTGGGATTAGCTGGTTATTATCGAAGGTTTATTATAAATTTCAGTTCTATAGCCTTACCCTTAACCAAGTTAACCCGGAAAGATGTTCCTTTTACCTGGAGTGATAAGTGTCAACAGTCTTTTCAGTTGCTGAAGGAGAGGTTGACAAGTGCACCTGTGCTTGTGCTACCTGAGCAAGGCAAAGGATACATAATTTTCTGTGATGCCTCCAAGAATGGACTCGGGTGTGTGTTGATGCAGGATAAACAAGTGATTTCTTTTGCTTCCCGACAGCTTAAGAAACACGAAGAGAATTATCCGACACACGATCTGGAGTTAGCTAATGTGGTTCATGCCTTGAAGATCTGGAGACATTATCTTTACGGAGAAACCTTCCAGATTTTTACAGACCATAAGAACCTTAAGTATATCTTCTCTCAACATGACCTTAACATGAGGCAACGTCGCTGGATGGAGTTAATCAAGGATTATGATTGTACAATAGATTACCATCCAGGAAAGGCCAATGTAGTTGCAGATGCCTTGAGTAGGAAATCAGCAACATCATCCTCTGATAGGGCATAATTAAACTCTTTAGTATGCCCTAGGAGAGATATGCTTATCTCCTTAAGGCAAGACAATGTACAGATGAAGGTGTCATGGATTGCCGGGTTGTTGGCTGAGATGCATATCAAACCCACCCTAACAGAGCAGATTAAGGAGGCACAGAAGTTGATGTTGCAATTCAGCAGATCAGATCTAAGTATGGTGATGAGAAGCGAGAAGGTTTTCATGAATCAGATGATCAAGTGGCATGTTATCATGGGAGGATGATAGTACCAGATGTAGATAACCTGAGGAAATTAGTCCTGGAGGAAGCTCATTCTTTGATGTATGCTATGCATCCAGGAAGCACCAAGATGTATCGAAACTTGAAAGATATGTATTGGTGGCTTGGGATGAAGAAGGACGTAGCTGAGTTTGTTCTGAGGTGTCCAGTGTGTCAGCAAGTTAAAGCTGAACACCAGAAGCCTGCAGGAACAATGCAACCTTTACCCATACCACAGTGGAAGTGGGATCATGTAACCATGGACTTTGTTGTTGGTCTACCTAAAACAAACAAAGGACATGATTCCATTTGGGTAATTGTTGATAGGTTGACTAAGACAGCGCATTTCTTACCTGTCAAAACCACCTATTCCGCTGAAAGGTTATCCCAGTTATATGTTCAAGAGATAGTGGGTTTGCACGGAGTCCCTATCACCATAGTTTCTGACAGAGGTCCTCAGTTCACAAGTTGTTTTTGGGAACAGCTACATAGAGCACTAGGCACCCAGTTAAGGTTTAGTACAGCCTTTCATCCACAGATGGATGGGCAGTCAGAAAGGACTATACATACCTTAGAAGATCTGTTGAGAGCATGTGTTCTCCAGTTCACAGGAAGTTGGGATCTGCACCTAAGCTTGATAGAGTTTGCCTATAACAATAGCTATCAACATTGTATTGATATGGCGCCTTATGAAGCCTTGTATGGTAGACGTTGTAGATCACCCTTATGCTGGTATGAGACGGGTGAACATCAACTGTTAGGTCCTGATCTTGTGCAGCAGACTACGGAAAAGATTAAAGTAATACAACAACAGATTAAGACTGCACAAGATAGGCAAAAATCTTATGTTGACAAGCGTCGTAGACCGTTGGAATTCCAGGTTGGAGACAGAGTATATCTCAAGGTCTCGCCTTGGAAAGGAGTCCTTCGCTTTGGAAGGAAAGGGAAGTTAGCTCCTAGATTTATAGGGCCTTATCCAATCATTGAATGGGTTGGAAAGGTAGCCTATAGACTAGAGTTACCACCAGAATTACAAAAAATACACCCCGTGTTTCACATTTCTATGTTAAGGAAATGTCATCCCGATACCGAGTCAGTTCTACATCCTATGGAAGTAGAATTGAATGAATATATAACTTATGAGGAAGGACCGGTGTCAATCCTTGATAACATAATTAAAAAGTTAAAGAAGAAAGATATAAGCCTTGTGAAAGTCCTCTGGAACCACCGTGGTGTTGAAGAAGCCACTTGGGAACTAGAGGATGAGATGAGAAGGAAATACCCTGCTCTTTTCTCCTAATACGTTTTGTTGATTTCGAGGACGAAATCCTTGTAAGGGGTGGATAATTTGTAACATCCCTGACCTGGGTTATAAACTAACCCTAGGTGTTTTGCCTAAATATGTAATTAAACCCTGATGTTTATCTTTTGACATGTAATTATGTTCCTCAGGAACATATACTTTCAATTTTGTCCTTTTTAAACAAAGTTGTAGTATTATTTTGGTAATGCAGGGGCTTATGTGCAAATTACCCAGTTAAGGGGTTAACTTGCAATTGCACATGTTATGATGTTCTTTTGATAATGAGACATCATATGAGTGAATATGATGAGACATGATGGATTTCCCAAGCTTGGGCATTTAGATGCAGCTTGTGGAATAATCCTTATGCTTAAAAACCCTAATTTGGAGTAAAATGCAGTTTACCCAATTTGAGGGGTGCAACTTGTAAAATACACCATCTAGAACATCTTTTATGACTCTTGTCATCATTTAGAGTATAAATGGTGAAAGGGACACATCAATGAATAATCAGATAAGAAAAATGACCTTTGTACATAAAAATTCACTAAGTTTGAGTAAGGAAACCTTTCATGTATGTACCCTAGTTGAAAGTTGGCTTTAATTACCCCTAGATCTTGAGATTTCATGAGCTTTGCATAAGTTTAGATGAGACTGGACGATCCCTTAAATAAGAAAAGACTTGGATGAGAATTTCAAAGTTTTAGAGGTCCTTATGGTGAAAATCAGTCTAATCTATATAAGCACCTTTCTTTCCAAACCAAGCAAACGTATTCCCTTCACTTCCTCACTTCTCATCTTTCTCAACCGACCAAGGCAAATCTCTGGAGCTCAAGGGGATGACCAACCTACTCTAGGTAAGAGAGCACCACCTTCTAGCTTGGATTCATGGAGGAAATCGTATTACAAGGTTGAATTCCTAGTTTTCTTACTTAGGTTCCTTGTTCTAGCCGACCATCCTCATCATTTTCTTGAAGAATTGACATTGGCCAACCTGTGGAGCTCAAGACGCCATTAAAGACTTGAAGCTTGGAAGCTTGGAGCTCAAGGAATGACCTTAAGGAGGGTTTTATAACTCTAACCCTTAGCTTTGTTATGCATATCTTTGTTCTTATTTTCTATGATTAGTTCTTCTTCTACCTCCCTTCTTCCTTGCTCTTTTGCAAGCAAAACGGTGGAGGAACCGACCTGAACAGAGGTTGGGGATGATGGGTGTGGATTCCTATGTCACTTTATGAAACGACCTTGAACCCTTTTGGTCCAAACGGGTGCAACTCATTTAAGGTCAAACGGGTTCAACCCGTTTGATCTCAAACGATCATGCAAGATCGTTTGGATCAAAACGACCCCAAGACCATTTCATAGGGTTGACCAAGCATGGACCGTTAGGGTTTTCTGTTCACAATTATGTAGGTTAATGACCCACCAAATTTGAGGGGTTAACTCCAAAGGAATCGTAGGTTGAAGGCCAATCAATTAGGCAATAGAATTGAATTAAGTACTGATTTTTCCAAACTAAATAACTCAAACTTTTGGGCAAACGGGTTTCAACCCGTTTGAGTGAGTTGACCATGCATTTACCGTTTGGGATACCTGTTCATAATGTATTGAATTTCATTCCTACAAAGAATTGTAATCTAATTCCTAACCAATTAAGAGTTGAAGACACTTCAATAACCTAACCCTAATCGGGTGAAAGTTGCTGATTTCAATAATGATCTTGTTGAGTTTTGGGTTGAAGGACCCAAACGGGTTCCAACCCATTTGGGGGTTCATCCAAACGACCTCACACTCGTTTAGTGACACCCCAAGATCGTTTGGAGGTCTAGGGTTAAAGAAATTTGATGGTTTGAGGGTCCAATTACAAGATGTTGATAAATTGATGAAAAGTGCTGATTTTTAATTTAATTAGGGCTCAACCCTTATCAAATCATTTGGGTTTCTGGTCAAACTTTGGGCAAACGGTCTCAAGATCGTTTGGAGGCCATCCAAACGACCTCAAGACCGTTTGAGCCAAGTTTGGGCCCAATTGGAGGTCAATTGATAGGTTCAATTCTGTTTTGAATCATATTGTTGAACATTGATGATTAGCCGATTGGAAACCCTAATTGAGTTAGATTTAACTCTAATTGGCTTTCAATTGAGGGTCAATTTGGTGTCCAGTTGATTGAGGCTCATCCTAATTGACTCAATCTGTAAGTGGTTAACATGGCTTTGGCCAATTAAAGACTTCAACATAGGAAACCCTATTCAAACATAACCTATGTGTCACCTTCTATGTGCATGCGGCTTGGACCCAAGTAAGTTCACACTCGTTTGAGTCCAAATGGGTTCACACCCGTTTCATCTCAAATGGGTTCACACCCATTTCATCTCAATTGGGTTGACACCCGTTTCATCTTAATTGGGTTGACACCCGTTTCATCTCAATTGGGTTGACACCCATTTCATCTCAATTGGGTTGACACCCATTTCATCTCAATTGGGTTGACACCCGTTTCATCTCAAACGGGTTCACATTAGTTTGATCTCAAACGGGTTCACACTCGTTTGATCTCAAGTGGGTTCACACCCATTTAAGATTAAGGGGGGGTCCACACTCGTTTAAGGCCCAAATGGGTTCTAGGTCGTTTGAGGTTAAACGAGTTCAAGACCATTTAAGAATCCAATGGGTTGAAGATTGAAGATCAAACCCTAAACCAATTGAAGATTTTCAAGGTTGATTATACTTAATCACTTAAAGGTGTAAATGGTTCAATGATGATCTAATCTAAACCATAATGGTAACTTAAGATAGTAAGGGACTAAGTGATTAATGAATTGACCCATGAGGATGATCAATGGGTAATTTACCAAAATGCCCCTGAGAGGTTTAATTGAGTTATACCTTCTTCTAATCAAACCTGAATCACTTGTTAGTGGTGATTTGGTTTATGTAGATCAAAGGGGACTTAACCTAACCTAATCTAAGTGGTGTAGTCACCATCTACTAGTGAGAGGAGAGAGAAAGTACCATTTATGGTGGAAACTCAAGTAAAATATCTTCAATATACATGAATGTGCATGATTAGGGTATGATCCACTTATGTGAGATCATGGAAACCCCAATTATGATAATTGATGAATCTTAATCTTATCTGAGGTCTTTAATGATGATGTTTCTCATACATGAGGATGTTATGAGATCTTTTCACCATGAGGTGAATAGTAAACCCTAATTCTAGGGTGATGACATGTAATGTGAATAGTAAACCCTAATTAATGAAAACCAAGGAAACCTAGATCTTGTATGAGCAGGGAGATACAACTTCTTTAAATGAGTTATTTACTGTTATCAGTTGATTTAACCATGCAGGTTCCTTTATGAGAATGATCATATCCAGGTATGGATGATGATACTATATTCATTGAAAGCATGTTGTTAGCTTTATGAATAATGATATATCCTGATGCCTTGTTAATATCATCTTATGAGATTGATAGGCTGTGAGAGCCATGAATACCATCAAGGTCATGCTTTAAGAGATGACTTATGATGAGAATATTGAGAAATGATAATTGATGAGAGTTAGGCTTGTTACATTTAGTATTCTTCCTTCATAGCTGCTATGCTAATGATTAATGTTTGAAAACATGTATGATGATAAAATAATACTGAAATGTACCTAACTAATCAAGTATAATCATACCATGTAGAGCCCTGATCATAGATCCATCATTGTCAGGAGTTAAATGATGGTGAAACGGGTTTTCCTAAGGGGATTCCTGGAGCACATATGTTTGAATATGTGGGGTAATATGGATGTGAATTTCCTTACATCCTAGTGTAGGAATTGATGTAGATGTATCTTAATCTATCAATCCTTCACTATGTTTTATGTCGGGGTGATGTAACACTAATCTCCCGAGGAAATCTTTTATACCGCATCGATGAGAGATAAACAAGAAATCTTTCGGTAGAGAAGAGAGTACAGAATGCCACTGTGACTCTAATAGCGAAGTACCAGAATACCCTGGTAAGCTATAGTAGCAGAGACACTAGATGTCCTGCATGTTTATCCTCATTCTGACTGAGGTAGTTGAAGGTCATGAAAATCCGGCTCTTTCAATGACCTAGTATGATACCGATGTGACTTACTAGTGATCGGTTGGAGCATGAGCGGTATACCTCATCTCCGCAGGGCATAATGATGTTTGTAAAACATAATCAACCGCGTAGCATAACTGCTTAGGTTGAACTACGAGGAACATCGATTGATATCACATTGCATGTTTTTTTTATATATCCTGTTCAAGCATTAGTATATGTGTTCTTCATATTCCTTAAATAAAGATGAGTATTTGTTATCAAGCCTGCTGTGAGTAACCTAAATTACTACTCATGATATTTCCTTTGATTGCTTTTAACAAAGTTTCTGGCGGAGAGTTATAACTCTCACTGGGACAATTATTTAAAATTGTCTCACCCCGTAGATTTCTACCTTTAGGTGGACGTCGAGGTCGAAGGAACCAATCTGCAGGTGGACAGCAGCAACAGCAGCAAATTCAGGAGCAGTAGTGACTTCAGGTGGAAAGACTGTGTTGTCTAGTCTTGTAGTCAGAATAGTCTTATGTCGTCTCTGTACACTCAAGTCCTAGGAGTTTGTTGATCTGAGAATTTTGGAATCTTGAGATTTTGTATCATGACGTATATAATCACTCGAGAGGTGATTTATCAGAGATGTAAATAGTTCATCTTACTTTATAAAAGGAGTTTTAGGTTTTTAAGATCTCGTTTTCGAAAAGTTTTAATTTCTCGTGATTTTTCGTATTCCGCTGTTAAACGAATCGCTTCTGCTATGTTTATCTTGTGTTTTGGAGATCAGAGCCCACATCATCTCTCATAGTGATGGTGATGATTATGATTCTTAGAGCTGAAATCACTACACTCATCACATGACATTTAGTGTGTTTTGACATCATCCACTGTGATCCTAAATAAGGATTGTCATAATGGTGGTGTGTAGATGCACTGTGACACATGTGTATGATTGTGAGTGGTGTAGAGGGGATTTGTCCCTCCTACATAAGCTTGATATCATGTCCACTTGATAACAAAGACTAAGAAAAGCATGGCTAAGAACATGTGAATCAATATATGATGTTGAGTTCACATGTATCTCAGATAGTCTTCTCTAGTTCAAGGAACATGGATTGTATAAGGAGTGGGACCCAAGAGGGGATACACTCCCTACTCAATTAAATAAAAAGGAAACATCTCATGTATCAAACACCACTATAAATTTTTCACAAAAGGGATGCTAACCAATTTACTCAAAATGTATGTATCATGATGCCAAATGTAGAAGAGGAATACAAAATATCTAACTATTATGATGATTGATGTTATTACTATCCTTCACCATGTAGGGTGATACATATGAAAACTAAACTTATCATAAGATCAGTAGAGGGTCACCTAACTACCTCAAAATTGTCTGCCAAAGAGGTTCAACTACACTAATGAGGTCCCACTCCAACTTGGTTAATTTCTCCTTGACCTAAACCTGGGGTTGGAAGCATACCCCAACACGAAGAGAGAAGTAGATGAATCAACATAAACATTGGTATGAGCATATTAAATTGGGATTGAGTAATATAAGAAATAAAGGATATCAAATAAATAAGGGTTCCCATAGAAATGGATAGGACTACCCAACTAGCAATAAAAGAATGTGAATTTAATAAAATGATAATTAAGAGGAATTATGGTAAGAAGGAACATATATACATCTTCTCTGAGTAGGAACATATCCACGTGTTTTACATGAGATAGTACTAGAAGAATATAAAGATGTTGGTAGGAAATAACACAACTACCACAAATATGGGGTAAGCAGGAACATATAAACATCTTCTTTGAGAAGGACAAGATACACATCTACTGTAATAATATCACTTGTAAGAATTATCACGTCTGCATTATCCAGTTTGGAAATTTACACATCCACATATAATAACACGTCACATTATATTAGTAGTAAACTCATGATGCATAATAAAAGAGTAAGAAAGTATAAATTAAAATATGAGGGATCAAAACATCCAACAGTTATCATGTGGGGTCATAGGATTGATAACAAATATATAAGTATTTTTAAAATTGAAATACTTCACATGATCAAAAAAATCCACAACTTACAAATCGATATACCACAAGGATCAATATAAACAAGATCTAAGTAATATTACAACATAGATCACGAGTTTAAAGTAATTAAAATTAGACACAAGTAGTTCATCAAGTCAAGTAAGAGAAATTTCAATAATAAGATACCTCAAAGAGGCCCACAAGAGAGATAATGGAAGTAATTGCTCAATATGACTAATCAGGGATGCAACATACATTAAGGGAGGAAAAAACTAGGTTATTAGTCAATATATAATAACATGGAATGCAATAATACCTAGAGAAGTTATTCAACTTGTCAGAATCTAAATCTTAGATCTAAGGGAAGATGTCAAATCTAGAGAAGCATGATTTGTGCACTACAAACATGATCTTTTGATGATGTTCCATGCTTCTTTGGGAAATACGACATCATGGTGACAGGAGATGTTGCTTAATGCTCATGGTGGAGGGGACGAATAGGAAAGGGAGAAGAGAAGAGGAAATTGTCTATAGCCTTCTGCATAGCACCGACTTAAATAGGGTTGCGGATAGAGAAAGGAGGTGAGAGAATATATAGAACCAAGAATAAGAGTCAAAGGTTGTTGTCTGACTGGTTTCCTTTTGCGGACATAAAACTTAGTGTTATAGGAAATCCTTAGGAAAAACCAACCCAATTTAAGCAACAATATTCATTTATATACTATTTTTTCCTTTGTTTTATATTTTATTTAGGGAAACAAATATCAAAGTAAATTTGACATGTAGTCTAATTGTGATGTGCATAATCCAAACTTAATGTGTCTTTCTTATTTTGGAACTATTTAATAAGTTGATTAATTTATTTATGTCCTTTTAGCATTATCATGGAAATCTATTTTATAATTTATTTATGGCAACTTAGAATTATCCAATTGACGTGAAATATCACAAATAGAGAAACTAATATAATAGAAATCCAAGTTTGATATTATTTCTTATTAATATTGTTAAGTGGAATATTTAATATATAATGATTTTTGGTGTTTTTGTGAATAAATTTATCATAATGTATATTTCCTTACTATATTTGGTTTATATGATCTTTTAGAAATTATCTACTCCCGAGGGATGTATATCCTTTTTATATTTCTGTCAACACATATTGTCATGTTAATTTTCGATTAAGTATGTGTAACATGGTTTCCTTTTAAGGAAAAGGCATCTGTGTAATTAATGTAAAGATAGATTCTCTTTTTTATTCCAATCTCTCGAAAACTATTCTAAATTTGCATATCACAAATTTGATTACAATAATAAATTATAAAGAAATATGTGAAGATATTCATGCTATCTATAATATAACATTTTGTTTCATTTTTATTAAATAAAAATAATTCCCATTGGATTATCAAATTAATGAGTTTCAATTTTCAAAGAATTGCAAAGGAAAGTGTTAAATTGTTCATAAGAAAAGTTTATAAACAATATTGTTATAATTTTTTAATTGCTATTCATTCATTTATTAGATGTGTTTTATGCTGTGACATATTTTCATTGGAATGTAAACTTCATATTGGACGTCATCTTCCATTACGGTAGGCTAGGGAAGGTAATTCTATCTACATGTAATTTATATATAAGAGAGAGATATCAAATTATATTTTCTTTAAATTCATATATTGTATTAAATGGGACAATGTCATTAAATTCCATATGCAATAACCATAATTAGAAATAGAATATTATGGAATTCTTTTATGATGAACAGTTTCAACATTTACTGTAAAAGATGCACTAGTTTCCGGAAAGCCACTTGCTAGTCAAAGACAAGACAAATTATCTCACTAAAATTTAATTAGAGGTTTATGCATTTTTTAAACATTAATTCCTATACATGTTAACCATAATATATATATTGTTACATGCCTTGTAAGTATTATTAGATTTGTTTATTGAATCATGACATAATTGTATATATACATTGTATAGAGCAGAAACTAAGTTTACTTATTATAGTACATGTTACTCCAAACCACAACAATTCTTACATTGCTCTTCATTCAAATGTCTACTTAGACATTTATTGTCATTCTTCTAAGAATTAACGACTTAACTTTCCCAACAATGGTTATTTTTCTTAACAATGAGAAATCAACTTATATGGCAAATAAAAAGGAGAGAATTACTTTACTCACTAGATTCCAATTGAAGTCATTTTTGTATCATTTAATATACTGGAGTTCAACTTATATTTTTCTTATTTAATACAATTATGGCATTTAGAATTATTCAAATAATATAAAAATTGGAAATCAAGCTAATTGGGACCCAAGGAATATGATTTTCCCATTACATTTCACTTTTGGGATTTTCTTTTATGATTTATGGCACCATTTGGATATTTGTCTCATTACCATTATATTTTTCAAAATACTATATATTTATTATCAACATTCATTCCATTAAATGTTATTATCTTCACATTGCTACAAAAAAATATCTTATATTTTTACATGAGATTCCACATTTAACATAGTTAGTCTATTAATTCCATATTTATTTAAATATTAGAACATTATTAATATGTATGGGCATGTAATTGCCAATTGTTACTCCAAAGCATATTATTAATTTTATTTAGCCATTATATAGTAAACAAAACATAAGTAAAAACATTTCATGATTTTATTTACATGTTGGCATATAATTAAGTCACTATGTAAATATGTTTTAACTTTTACCCTTGTTTGGTCAAATCTAAGAAACCAATCTTACTACATTTATAATCATGGAATATGGTAAGATTTTAAGTTTTGGTTTGCTACAACACTCCACTCCTGAAAAGGATTTCGTCCTCAAGATCTAAACATCCATATATTATCATCCAATTACTCTCCATAAAATAGAAGGTTTAACCTAATAAGACAACTCTTATAGATATTATGGTTGCTTATATATTTTTTAATTGTGAATACTTTTCATGTTGTTCATCCATCAAAATAACATGTCATATACACCTACAGTTAAATTTTAGGTCCTTATGATTATAACCTAGCAACTCTAAGGTTCCTATATCAAAACTAAAGATTCACTTAGTACAACATTCCACATATTAGAGGGTTAAGGAGGGTAGGTCCACTAAACTTATTTGTACATGCCAAATCCTCCCAGGGTAAACATTCTAAGGGAGACAAGATTAAAATAGTTAGATTAACCAACCAGTAATGGCTCTGATACGACACTGTAAGGAGTGGGATCCAGGAGGAAATCCATTCCCTACTAAATTAAATAAAAAATAAACACCCCATATATCAAACACCACTATAAATTTTTCACAAAAGGCATGATAACCAATTTACTCAAAATGTATGTATCGTGATACCAAATGTAACAGTGGATTATAAAATATCTATCTATACAATGCTTGATGTTATTACTATCCTTCACCACATAGGGTGATACATATGAAAACTAAACTAATCAAAATATCATCAGAGGGTCATCTAACTACCTCAAAACTGTCTCCCAAAGAGGTTCAACTACACTTGATGAGGTCCCGATCCAACATAGTTAAATTCTCCTTGACCTACACCTGAGATCAGAAGCATACCCTAATAAGAGGAGAGAAGTAGACTAATTAGCATAAACACTGGTATGATCATATTAAATTGAGACCGAGCAATATAAGAAATAAAACATATCATATAAACAAGGCTTCCCACATAAAAGGAAAGGACTACTCAACTAGGAATAAAATAATATGAATTCAATAAAATGATAAATAAGAGAAATTGCATCCATATGTTGTACATGTGATAGTAATAGAAGAATATAAACATGTTGGTAGGAAATAACACACCTAGGAAAAATATTGAGTGAGCGGGAACATATACACATATACTCTAATAATACCACTTGCATGAATTATCACGTCTCTATTATCAAGAGTGGTAATTTAAACATCCACATAAAATAACACATTTCACAATATACTAGTAGTCACCACATGATGCATAACAAAAGAGTAATAAAGTCTAAATCAAAACATGAGGGATGAGAAAATCAAATAATCATCATGTGGGCTTAGAGGACCCATAAACAAATATATAATTATTTTCATAATTATGATACTTTACATGATCACAAAATTTATAGGTTCCAAATTAATATTCCACAAGAATTAATACAAACAATATCTAAGTAAGAGTACAACATAGATAAAGATTTCAAAGTCATTAATATTAGAACCAAATAGGTCATCAAGTCAAGAAAGAGAAATATTAATAATAAGATACCTCAAAGAGGCCCAAGACAGAGTTAAAGGAAATATTTTCTCAATATGACTCATGGGGGATGTAACACACATTAAGGGAGGACAAAACTAGGTTAATTACTCAATATAGAATAATAGGGAAGGGAATCATACCTCGAGAAGTTTGTCAACTTGTCAAAGTCTAAATTAGATCTAAGGGCACATGTCGAAGCTAGCGAAGAATGATTTGTGCATTGCAGACATGATGTTTAGATGATGTTTCATGCTTCTTTGGGAAAGAGAGAATTGTGGTGGAAGGAGATGTTGCTTTTTGGTCATGAGAAACTTTCTACATAGCACCCACTTAAATAAGGTCGTGGATAGGGAAAGGAGGCTATAGTGTTTATAGAACTAATAATAAGAGTCAAAGGTTGTTGTCTTCCTAGTTTCTTTTTGCTGACATATAATTTAGTGTAATAGGAAATCTTTAGAAAAAACTAACCCAACTAAAGCAACAATATTCTCTTACATACTAGTATTTTAATCCTTTGTTTTGTATTTAACTTAAGGAAACAAACATAAAAGTAAATTTGACATGAAGTCTAATTATGATGTCTATAATACAAAGTTAATGACTCTTTTTTATTTTGGCTATTTTATAAGTCATTTCATTTATTTGTGTTCTTTTAGCATTATCATGATAATTTATTTTATAATTTATTTATTTCAAATTAGAATTATCCAATTGACATGGAACATCACAAGTAAAGAAATTAATATAATAGAAATCCAAGTTTGGCATTATTTCTTGTTGATAGATTGTCTAGTGGATTATATAATATATGAAGATGCTTTGGTGTTTTTGTAAATAAATAGTATCATAATGTATATGTCATTTCTATATTTGGCTTATAAGATTTTTTAGAAATTATCTACTCATGAGAGAAGTATATTCTTTTTATATTTCTTTAAATAGATATTGTAATGCTAATTTTCCGTTAAGTACGTGTAACAAGTTTCTTTTAAGTAAAAGGCATCTGTATAATTAATGTATAGATGGAATCTAATTTTTAGTTTCAATCTCCCCAAAATTGTTATAAATTTGCATATCACGAATTTGATTATAACAATAAATTATAAAAGAAACATATGAAGATATTCATGATATATATACTATAACATTTTTGTTAAAGTTTCTTAAATTATAATAATTATGATGAGATTACCAAACTGATGATTTTTCATTTTCAAAGAATTGCGAAGGGAAGTGGTAAATTTTTCTTAACAAAAGTTTGTAAACAATATTGTTATAATTTTTCAATTGGTATTCATTCATTCATTCATTCATTCATTCATTATATGTGTTTTATGTTGCAACATATTCTCAATGGAATGTATACTTCATAATAGGACTCAACTTTCATTACGGTAGGCTATGCAAGATAATTTTACCTACATGCCATTTATATATAAGAGAGAGATACCAAATTATATATTTTTATGAAATTAATATATTGTATTAAATGGGACAATGTCATTAAATTCCATATACAATCACCATATTTTATTGGAATTTTGTGACGTATCCGAATTTTCAAAAACTTAATCTGATGTGTAATAGGTAAATTGAAACCCTCACCTCAGCGAGAATCCCAATTTAAACACCCCACACTAGGCTAAGAAGAAGAAAATCAGAGAAAATTAGAAGGAAACAACAGTAGCAATGCATATTAACAATATACAAACAACAACACATGTTCACCATTCAACTTATAATTACAAGATGGATTGCTACAACATTTGATATTACATATTGGAAAACAAACTTCTACATATACATGTACTACCACTATACAATAGGATCTTAACACAACATGTCCACCTGTACATCAGCTCGCCACACAACTCACAACTATTCAGATCCTGATATGATCACATGTCCACAACCTAAACTAAAGATTACATGTGGTACACGTCAGCACAATATTCAAGAATACTGTATTGAGTATGCCTACGTGTCTTTTTATATACCTCTAATTAGGAAGCTTGGAAATAAGATAAAACTAATACTTGGCAGCATTAAACAAATATAAGAAAAGACATATACTTGAACAAAGATGTTTATTAACAAGAACACATATTTTAAGCTCATTTTCCATTATGTATCCATGAATTGACAGCCAAAGGTTTTGATGCATTCTCTTGAATCTCAAGGAGCTCAAAAGTAAGGCCTTTATGATCTCTTTCCAAAGAGTTAGATCATATGTACAATGTGACCAACTACCAAAGAGTTAAGTGACTTCAAAGAACTGTACTACCAAAGAGTTAAGTGCTTTCATATAATGGAATAGATATATTATGTTTCATGTGTTCATAGCCATAAGTATGTAAAATCAAGCAGCATATCATGCAAGAACAATCGTTTCATCTAATATCATATGCCAAGTATTTTACTACACATATAACGCAAGCATGTTGTTTAATATGCCAAGTAAGAGGTAATGGCATACCTTCAAAAGAGATATTCTAATCCATATATTCTTGATATCAACTATATCCTTGTTAAACCCTGGTAAAGACAAGATCACATACTATCATCAGATTCTCATCATCTTAACCTTAGTTATGTCCATTAGGGTTTATGTCCATTATTATATATCTTCTCATCTTTAGTTGTATTCTTGTCATGGAATTATCTTACTGGTCATATTTTCCAATTATGTTACAGATTAGGGTTCATCATCTGAACATTAGCTACCCGAGTATTTTATGCACACATGAACCCTTGGTTACATTCATTAGTCAAATTTGGGCTACAAAACATTTTTTAAGGATCATCTTCATATAAAATGAATTCTATGCATATAACTGATATCACAGCTTCATATTAACTTCCAGTTACAGATATGAGGGTGTTCTATAAATTCCATCATTTATTGAGCATGTATGTATTTATTACATTTTATTTAGGGTTATTGCCATAATTAGGCTTATGGAGAAAATTACATTATTCGTGCATCAACATCATAATATTTGACATCACATCGATTCTATATCATGTTGTAGAGTTACTTGTAAATTATCATAATTTTAGGTCATCATTTGATGTTTATTATCTATGAAATAAGCATTTCACAACATACACGATATCACTATGAGTAATGCATCAAAAGCTTTATATTATGCTTTCATGTTGTACTACACATTTTTTTGGGGAATTTTGGTGCCTTATTTGCATTTTTTATAACAGAGCTAATTACTAAGAATTTTACAAGATTTGACCATTTATTGAGTTTTTACCTTTTGTGGCCAATGAGATCCCACCACTTGGCTTATCAAGGTAGTGTTGATCTTTCCTTGGGTTCGTGATTCAGTGGTTTAGGTTCCCAGTTTTCTGGTTGAGTCGGCGGTTCATGGCTGTAGACCCGGTTCAGCAAACTGGACCCACCCTTTTCTCCTTTCTTCGCGTCTCTGCTCGATGCCTGGGCATGAGTCTACGGCGCAAGCCACAGTCGTGGCTTGGACCTCTGGTGAGAGGTCGATCTCTTTTCATTCTTCTCAACAAGCTTGCATCACCGTCATCCTCCCTGTGAGTTTATCTACTTCTGCATCCTTGAGTGCCAATACTAGGAACTTCTCCTGCAGGGTGATCAGTCGTAGGTTTCTCCTTCTCCCATGGTTGGAGAAGCTCCCCGCCGCCCTAGGAGTTGCTCTGACAAGAAATTGAGGAGAAAAATTGCCTTCTTGTGAGCATTGAATGCCCCAAAAAGTCTCGTTTGGCCTTCTTCAATGCTCCCAGCCTCAACTCCGCTTCTTCTATCATTTTTCTCTGTGGTTGGGGAGCTCGCCGACACCTGCTCCTTGCACGGTGGAGAAAAAGGGGCATATTGCTTCTATCCAAAATTGGGCCAAGGAGATACATGGAGAAGCGTCACACGACCAGAAGCAATCCTCCTGAGATGTTCATTCACCACGAAAAACCCTCTTCTAAGACTCCTATTCCATCATCATTGCCGGCTGCAGTGGCAGATCTAGAAATCTACCATACGGGGGCTGAATTACTATGAGTAGTGACGATGAAAAAAAATAAAAAGAAAAATACACCTAATAAGTGTCTCATTGTCTCCAACATATAAAATAAGCTATTTGTAAAAAAATCTAACATAAATGAAATGATAAAATTCACTATTTAAAATAATAAATTTGTTTAAATGTCTAAGGTCATAACTAACACATTATTTGACATGTCTTTCAGATTAAACAACTAGATGATCAACAATATAATCATAATTCGTGATCACTTGATCAGTGCAATGTGCATACAATTGGCAATGCGTAAGAAAAATAATAGTTATATTAAAAATGGGAACAAAATCATCTTTTAAGTGGAGAATAAACATTAAAATATAATATGACTTCATTTAGTGGATGATGTCATACTTGGAAGACCCAAAAAATTATAGCAGTCAAATCTTATACTATAAAGGATATAAGTATAATGTACTTGGTATATTATAAGATCTTGACACAATGATCAGTTGAAGGAAACGTCAGAAGAAAGAAGAAGGAAAATATTTAATGTGGTTGTATGAACAACATATGATGGAGAAGCACATTGGGAAATAAAAAGTGAAGAGAATGAAGAGGAAAGATCCATGCATATTTTTTATTTAAAAGTTGAAGAAGAGAGATATGAAAGAAAAAATTATATATTTTTATTAACTTCCATTTTACATGTCATCCTCATTTTTCTCTCTCCATTTGATTAAAGTTATATTTACTAGATGGATTTTCTCACATTTTCTTCTCCTTCTTACCCCACGATTTATATATTTTTCTCTACTCTTTTTTTAACTTATGCCAATTCAATCATTTCTTTTCTTTTATAGATAGAAATATTGTCATTATCTTCTCAAGTTCTTGTAAATTTGTAATAATTGTTATTTGTCTTAAAACTTATAATATCTAAATCTTATGTAACTAAAACGTTTGTGAAATACCATATAAAATAAATATGATTTGGATCTATTTCTATATAGTAATATAGATCTTTTCTTAATTTGAGAGTGATTGATTATTAAAAGTTTGAAAGAAAAATATATAAATAGAAGGTGATAGTTGTGCATGTATGGTTATCATTTTTCCCAATAGTGTATAATTATACTTAAGTGAACTTACTCAATTTATAGCTAATAATATTTGTTAATTAATAAGTCAACTATATTACATCAAATTTCAGTTAATAGGTCAACATGATGCATGATATATTTTTATAAACTTTATTTTGTATAACTACTTTCATCTTTTAAGGGTACATACCCCCTAGTCTTATAGAGATTCACATTCAAGTAGTGGAGACAATTTGTGTAAGTCTTACCACAATTAATAATAAACTATTAAGAAAATTTTAGTAGGATAAAAACCAAATATATGATTTCTGAAACTCATAAGTGATGACATACATATTAGGACGGTAAATTTTATAATTTGTGAGTATATAAGACACACAATCTACAAATATATTAAGTTTAACTATTACGTAGTTCATACAAAGAAGTATAATAGGATTTACTAAAATCATAAAATTAAAAGTTGTATTTTGTACGGTGTAATAATTTTTTTTAACAAAATACAAATATGTACATGGTATCATAGTAAAAATAAAAATATTTTTTGGAGGGGGGGCTTCAGCCCCGGCAGCCCCCCCCCCTCTGGCTACGCCCCTGGCCGGCTGACTGAGTTGTCTCACTACTACAACCACCATGCAGATGCACAGAAAACCCCAGAAAGATTTCCTTTAGTACCCTTCATCATTTTCTGTTACTCTTTTCTCCATCTTCAACCATTTTCTTCCTTTCTTACTCCTTCATTCCTTCTATCAGAAGTGATGGAGATGTGGAGGGAAGTGGGTGCTCGCTCTCTCTCTCTTTGTTTGCTCAGTTGCCCAGCCCAAGGGGTCAAATCAGAATGTGTCAAGTTGAGGATTCCAATTCTGCCATTGGTTACCACCTTCACTACACGATCAACGTCGTGGGTGGGGTGTTGATGAGCATGGCTTGTCACCCACAATCTGAATCAAGACTGGAGGTAGGAGAAGAGCTCTCAATTATCCAATCTAATAGATCTGAGGGCGGTAGAAGGCCCATGTAGTCAATTCAGATCCCACTCTCCTTACTAGTTGTGTGACACTAATTAAACCAGGACTTAGGTCTGCAAAGCATCAACAATGCATATTATTAACCAACTTTGAAACATAATAACTTCATCTAGGATCCTCCGATCTTCATGAAAATTTAACCATAGATTTATCACAACCCAAAGTACATCCTATTCAATTTTGGTAGCAAAAAGTACTTATTTGACCAGTTAATAAACTCCGCAAAAAGTCATAAACTTATGAATTATAATCATGATTTCAACACCAATGAACATCCATGTTTTATCAAATTAATTGGAACTCTTTCAATTACTTAAATATATGAATCCACTTATGTCATTAGGTATCCAAATACTCCAAAAGTTCACTCCATTAAATCCTACACACCTTAAAAGGAATTTCGTCCTCAAAATTAAGCCAGAAGTCCAATCAGTCATATCATATACATCTTAAAAGAAATTTTGTCCTCAAAATTAAACCATCCTCTTACTCCAAGGAAAACCAAAAGGTATCCACTCATATGTAGGGCACCACTCTAGGTGTTGCATGTCCACAAACAAAATCTCCAACACTATAATTATGTCCTTCTATGAGATATTATAATTATCTAGGGTGAACCGCCCCTTTCAAAGGTTAAAAAAAAGAATTCTTCTCTTAGAATCTCAGATTGTGTCATGGTATAATTCATACTTTAAGAGTTACATTCCCATTTTGCTCAAGCATTAGCATTCCAACATTACTTTAATACAATTAGGAAAGAGTTAATTATAATTAACCCACTCTATCCATCTAGGCAATATCAAGG
This sequence comes from Alisma plantago-aquatica, assembly GCA_963693085.1. Lineage (NCBI taxonomy): Eukaryota > Viridiplantae > Streptophyta > Magnoliopsida > Alismatales > Alismataceae > Alisma > Alisma plantago-aquatica. Next base: position 1,019,291,285 of record OY856409.1, on the reverse strand, counting down.
TGTCATCATCATTATGTTATGCTATTTTTTTTCAAACTATATCTGACATTATTATTCAACACTAACATTAACCTCACTTGACATATATCATTAACGTCATCTCATTTCACTTTCATATTAGGTTATAACTTTAATAATGACTTCAACTTGATTCACTAAACTTATCATGTCATAGTTACTCATGTATAAGATTAGCCATCTCTACATAGAGATCTATCAGACCATCACTAGGGTTTTCCACCATGTCGTATTCATATATATCACATCTCAAGACAAGATCGAATTCTTACGAATTATATCATGGTTGTGTCAAACAAACTTATGCAAGTGGTTTGTTAAACATATATCAAAACTTCATCTAGTCCAACTAAGGTTTTCCTAGCCCATATCATGAGCGTAGTGCCATGCTCAGTCTCTCAGAGCTAACACAACTCTATGAGTATCTCATATGCCTACACTTTATCTTTCCTCTCTTAGTCTAGGGTTCTCAGATTACCTCATTGGTACTAGTGATAGCTTTACAAGCTCTAGCCACATAAGCACAAACCAAAATATGCTATGACATTCTCTTCATAGGTCTTTACCCATGAGACATGCTTACCTACAACTCTCTTTCATAAACACCACTAGATTCGTATAAGGTACCACCAACCCGAGCATGAGGCTTTACAAAAACTGAAATAGTTACCTCCTCTAGGGTTTGGGACTCCCCCTCACCCAGATGGTAGCTACTCATATTCATGTTCACATATATAACCAACATCTCTCTCAACTCTAGGGTTTGGTCCTCCCAAGGACATCTAGGGTTCAAGACATCTATAGGAATCATGCATTAAGCAACTCAACTCATTCACTCAGGAGTAGTCTAGTTTAGGACATATCATATCACATATTTCTCATCATCTGATATCTTAGAGTTTACGTTCTCTGACCTTCTCCCTATGGGTCTAACTCTATGTGGAGTGAACCTTAAAACTGGTCCTAATACTAGAGGTCCTCCTTTGTATAAGAGCTTGAGGCTCATGCCGATTCACATCCTTCTCTTAGCCTAACTTAACTTGAAAAAGCACACATGCTTGCATCAACAAAACTTATCTCAAATCGTCAAAATTGAACCTTAATCCTTAAAGACAATGTTGATCATTATAAACCATCTTATATCATCTATATAAGACCTACATCATATCATCAAAACTTATTTGTTCTATTCCATGTATCACATATTCTAATAAGGCTCTAAACATCTAATCTAGAACTACTCTCTCTCTTCCATATTGATGTCATTCACTTTCAATTAGGTTGCATGGCCACTTCCTACTCGTACATGTGTGGGGACACATTTTTGTAATACTTACATATATAATAAAATATGATATAGTTTTTTCTCTGATAAATTATGCATCAAAGAAAAATATCGAGGTTCGATCTAATTGGAATCAAAAATCAAATCCTCAAAATGAGTGTCCCACACATAGTAGAGTCTAGTGTCATGTCACCTAATGAAATGGGTGAGAATAGGGTGTAGATTGGTGTAGCTACCCAAAACATAGATGAATCATATGTTAAAGGTTTCTCTTCCCATGATGTACAACATTTCCAAATAATACAACATCCCATATTGTTGCACTACAAGGAAAGAACGACACCTAAGGTCCTGCTATACAACAAGCACCAGTCTGGCCTAGTTCTCAGACATCTAGGTACTAACCTAGAAGCTAGGTCAGATCTAGTCTCTAAAAGACTACTAATCTAACCTTAATGATGTTCAAGTTCAATGTTTTCTTTATTTTTGAGTTTCATAATTAGCAAATGTCAGGATTTGCTATTGTTCATGCTCTGATACCACCTGTGACATCCCCAAATTTTCTAAAACTTAATCTGATGTGTGACATCTAAATTGAAACCCTCACCTCAGCAAGAATCCTAATTTAAACACCCCACACTAGGTTAAGAAGAAGAACATCAAAGAAGTCAAAAGGAAACAATAGTAGCACATGCATATGAACAATATACAAATGATAATACATGTTCACAATTATACATATAATTACAACATGAATTATCATTTGATATTACATATTGAACAACAAACTTCTGCATATACATGTACTACCGCTATACAATAGGATCTTAAGAAAAAAGTCTACATGTACATCATCTCGCCACACAACTCACAACTATCCGAGTCCTGATATGATCACATGTCCACAACCTAAATAAAAGATTACATGTAGTACACATCAACACAATTTTCAAGAATATTGTACTGCGTATGCCTACATGTCCTTTTATATACCTATCATTACTAATCTTGGCAATAAGATAAAACTAATACTTGGAAACATTAAACATATATAAGAAAAGACATATACTTGAATGAAGATGTTTATTAACAAAAGAGAACACATATTTTAAGCTCATTTTACATTAAATATCCATGATTGACCGCCGAAGGTTTTGATGCATTCTCTTGACTCTCAAGGAGCTCAAGATTAAGGCCTTTATGATCTCCTGCCAAAGAGTTAGATCATATGTACAATGTGACCGATTACCAAAGAGTTAAGTCACTTCCAAGCACTATACTACCAAAGAATTTAGTGCTTTCATATAATAGAACATGTATATTATGTTTCATGTGTTCTTAGCTATAAGTATGGAAAATCAAGCAACATATCATGCAAGAACTATCATTTCATCCAATATCATATGTCAAGTATTTTACTACACATATAACACAAGCATATTGTATAATAAGACAAATAAGAGGTAGTGGCATACCTTCAAAAGAGATATTCTAATTCACATATTCCTGATATCAATTATATCCTTGTTAAACCATGGTTAAGCCAAGATCACATACTATCATCTGATTCTCACCATCTTAACCCTAGTTATGTCCATTAGGGTTTATGTTCATTATTATATATCTTGTCATCTTTAGTTGTATTCTTGTATTGAAATTATCTTACTGATCATATTTTCCAATTATGTTACAGATTAGGATTCATATCCTGATATTATGCTTTCATGTTGTTGTACGCATTTTTCTGAGAATTTTGGTACCTTATTTGCATCTTTCTGATGACGGAGCTAATTACTAGAAATTGTACAAGATCTGGCCATTTATTGAGTTTTTACCTTTTGTGGCCAATGAGAGCCTGCCACGTGGCTTCTTAGGGTTCTCTTTCCTCAGGTTTGTTGTTCAGTGGTTTAGGCGCCTGGTTTGCTGGTTGAGCCGGCAGTTCATGGTTGTAGACCCGGGTCAGCCAGTTGGACCCACCCTTCTCTCCTTTCTTCGCGTCTCGGCTCGACGCCTGGGCGTGAGTCTGCGGTTAAGCCCCCACCGTGGCTTGGACCTCCGGCCAGAGGTCGATCTCCTGTTGTTCTTCTCAACAAGCTTGCACCACCGTCATCCCCCGGGCGAGTGCGTCCACTTTTGCCTCCTTGAGCGCCAGTACTAGGAACTTCTCCGGCAGGGTGATCGGCTGCAGGTTGCTCCTTCTCCCCACGTCTCAAGAAGCTCCCCTCCGCGCGCGCCCCAGGACAGGAGCTGCTCCGATGAGAAATCGAGGAGTGAAACCGCCTTCTTGTGAGCATCGAATGCCCCAAAAAGCCTCATCTGGCCTTCCTCCATGCTCCCAGCCTCAACTCCACTTCTTCTGTCATTTCTCTCCGTGGTTGGGGAGCTTCCCGGTACCTGCTCCTTGCACGGAGGAGAAAAAGGGGCATATTGCTTCTGTCCGAGCTCGGGCCAAGGAGATACATGGAGAAGCGTCACACGACTAGAAGCAATCCTCCTGAGACGTTCATTCGCCGCGGAAAACTCTCTTCTAAGAATCCTAGTTCCATCATCATTGCCGGCTGACTGAGTTGTCTCACTACTAAAACCACCGTGCAGATGCACAGAAAACCCCATAAAGAACTCCTCTAGTACCCTTCATCATTTTCTATTACTCTTTTCTCCATCTTCAACCCTTTTCTTCCTTTCTTACTCCTTCATTCCTTCTGTCAGAAGCGATGGAGATGCAGAGGGCAGTGGGTGCCCGCTCTCTCTCTTTGTTTGGTCAGTTGCCCAGCCCAAGGGGTCCAATCGTGTCGAGTTGAGGATTCCAGTTCTGCGGTTGGTTTCTACCTTCACTACACGATCAGCGTCGTGGGCGGGGTGTGGATGAGCATGGCCTGTCACCCACGATCTGAATCAAGACTGTAGGTAGCAGAAGAGCTCTAAACCGTCCAATCTAATAGATCCGAGGGCGGAAGAAGGCCCACGTAGTCAATCCGGATCCCACTCTCCTTACTAGCTGTGTGACACTAATTAAACCAGAACTTATGTCTACAAAGCATTAATAATGCATATTATTAATCAACTTTAAACCATAATAACTTCCTCTAGGATCCTCCAATCTTCATGAAATTTTAACCATAGATTTATCACAACCCAAGGTACATCCTATTCAATTTTGGTACCAAGAAGTACTTATTTGACTTGTCAATAAACTCCACAAAAAGTCATAAACATATGAATTATAATCATGATTTCAACACCATTAACATCCATGCTTAATCAAATCACTTGGAACTCTTTAAATTACTTAAATATATAAATCCACTTATGTCATTAGGTATCCAAATACTCCAAAAGTTCACTCCATCACGTCCTACACACCTTAAAAGAAATGTTGTCCTCGAAATTAAGCTAAAAATGCACTCCACCACAAATTCTTTAATGATGAATAATTTCACACATTTACTGCAAATGATGCACTAGTTTCCGTTATGCCATTTGTTAGTCAAAGACAAGACAAATTGTCTTGTTAATATTTAATTAGACATGTATACATGTTTTAACATTAATTCATATATATGTATATCATAATATATATTGCTACATGCCTTGTAAGTATTATTGGATTTGTTTACTGAATCATGACATAATTGTATAAATACATTTTATAGAGTAGAAACTAAGTTTACTTATATTATTACATGTTACTCCAAACCACAACAATTCTTATATTGATTTTCATTCAAATGTCTACTTAAACATTCATTATATAATTATTCTAAGAAATAAAGACTTAAGTTTTCCAGCAATGGTTATTTTTCTCAGCAATAAGAGATCAACTTATATGGCAAATAAAAAGGAGAAAATTACTTTACTCACTAGATTCCACTTTTGAAGTCATTTATTGTATCATTTTATATGCTAGAGTTCAACTTATATTTTCCTTACTTAATAAAATTAAGGCATCTAGAATTATTTAAATAATGTAAAACTTGGAAATTTAGTTGATTGGGACCTAGGGATCACGAATTTTCCATTACATTTCACTTTTAGGATTTTCTTTATGAGTTATGGCATCATTTAGATATTTGTATCATTACCATTCTATTTATCAAAATATTATATATTTATTATCAACATTCATTAAAGTAAATATAATTATCTTCAAATTGTTGCCAAAAGAGCTATCTTATATTTTTACACGAAGTTTCACATTTAACATATTTAGTCTATTAATTCCATATTTATTTAAATAATAGAACGTTGTAATATTTATGGACATGGAATTACAAATTGTTACTCCAAAGCATATTATTCATTTTTATTTAGTCATTGTGTTAGTAAAGAAAATATATGTAACATATTTCATGATTTTATTCACATGCAGGCACATAATTAAGTCATTATATAAATATGTTTTAATTTTTACCCTTGTTTGGTCAAATCTAAGAAAGCAATCTTAGTAGATTTCTAATGAGCTTGAAATAAAAATATATTTGGATCATAGGTTATATGATCACAAAATGATTCTTAATCTCAAATCATCTAAATCTATGCTTCTATTTAAAAAGAAGTCTCACACCATAGGATGAAAACCCTAATATGTATGTATGAAAAATAATTCCCTCTAATGATGAAATGTGAGTATGATGTTGATCATAAACCACATTAATGATGAACATGTGATAATTTATGTACCTTAAGTTATGAGATCATGATATCACCTTACATAGTTTACTAGGGTCAAAGGAGAAAGATTGAATATAACCTCTTCAATTTCATATGTGTGAAGAAACCTTAATTGTTAGGGAAAATATGGACTTAAATTCTAAAATAAAAGAATTTCATAATTTGACTAAACTTCATAAATGATGATTCAACCTATTTAAGGTGGTTTGGTACACCCTAGTTACTCAGAATCATAGTGTGACAACTCAGGATATATCTATCTTTTTATGGTCTTGGCACTTAGAAGTGGTGGCTCAAGGTATTAGAAACTCTTCGATGCCAAACAGACTAAGAGATTAGTTGAGTTTCAAGGATAAAATTCCATATAAGGTGGGGTGAAATTGATCAGCTTGATTTTAGGGTTTTCATACCTAATATAGTATTCAAAGCTTGTGATTGTTCCTAGTTGGTTAATCCCAAGTCAGGATGACTTATATTTAACCATGGATTATTTTGTCCCACAAAATGAGATTACAATGTCATTAAGAGGGTTCATAATATCTATCAAGGTCATTTATTCACATGGTGATGATTAATAGTTATTAGTAGTTGACTTTGATAATATACGGAGTTAATTATTGAATAATGTACACATGGATTCATATGACTGAATAATGAAACCTAGGGTGCATCACATACATACTAAATAAGATGACATTGTGTTTATGATGTTAGAGGTGAATTGATGCATACTTTGAGTTCAATATCCCTACACATATACCACTTTGAAATATCTTGAATAAAGAGCAAATCAAATTTTGAACAACAATAATGTATCTAAGGTGGAATACACTATGAGAGCATTGGGTCAAAGCCCTTTCGTGTAGAGGTTATTAAGGTATGAAATCAAGATGTAGTTTAGTAAATGATTCTTCAAAATTTAGGTAGCAGTAACATTTAATCTATGTTGGGCATTTTAGTTACATGGCCATTGAAATGAATTAGTTGTGTGGCCTTTCCCAGCCAACCAGTGTTGTGTATCCATTCATTGGAAAGATTAATGTCTATGTGGATGGATCACAACCCCATTGGGTGATGCATCTGGGAATCCCACAAGTCTGATCGCCATTAACCTACTGATTATCCAGAGGCAATATATGTAACCTAGTCTTCTGACCTCCATGTAAATAGTGGATCAAAATGAGAGACTAGACGTTTAGTTGTTTCTGATTCTTTGAGACAAACCTTAGAGACCTCTTGTAGAATCTTTCTCGAGAAACTTCAGTGAGAGAATCATGTCTTTCCTCTTTTCCCATCTCCATCATTGATTGTAGAAAGAGGATAGATGACTGAAGAAGAGAAAGGTGAGTAGAGTAGATACCTTAGAGACGACTAATGGAGGACTAGGTAGCTTTCCCGAACCTAGGGTGACTATTCAGAAGCCTGTTGATGCTTGAGAACTGTGTTGTGTGGCTAGCAAATTCAATCTCGCTGAAGAAGGAGATGAGTTCGGTGGTGCTTGCAAAGTGTTCTCACCCCAAATGGGGATTGCAAGTAAGTTCCCTGGGAGGCTTTGGTTTTCCCTGACCTATTTCCGGAGGGGGAAGATGCATGGGCAACAAAGCTGGATATAATAGTTGATTTTGTATGTTACCTTTCTTGATTATCTATATATAGAGTTTTGAACACATGAAACATAATATATAAGTTTCATTATATGAAGCACTAATTCTCTTTGGTAACAAATCACACTATACAATGATCTAACTCTTTGTTAGTAGATCATAAATCCTTGCATCTTACGCCCTTGGTACTCAAGATGGTGAATTATTCCCTTAAGTGGAGAATGCATGGATGATATAATGAAAAGTATGATTAAAATAAATGCTCTCTTTGGTTAATAAACAACTTTGTTCAAGTATGTTTTTTTTTTATGTTTTGTTTCTTCTAAGTCTTATGTTTATCTTTTTGCCAATTCATAGTTTAAAAGGGTATGTGAATCTCATAGCGTACTCAACACAATATTTTAGTATATAGTGATGACATGTACCATTTGTAGTCTCCTCTTTAGGTATATTAATATATGATCTTGAAGACTTTGATAGTTTTGAGTTATATGGTGAGCAGATGTGTAGGTGGATCTATTATCTAGAGGATCTTGTTGTAGTGTAGTATGCACATATGCAATGTTTACTATTCAATGTGCAATATCAATTGGTAATAAGTCATTTTGTAAGTATATGTTAAATGATGAACTTATATTGTATGGTTTGTCATTTTTCATGTGCATGTGCTACTGTTGTTTCCTTTTGAATCTGTTGATTTTCTTCTTCTTAGCCTAGTGTGTGGTTTTTGAAGTGGGAGATCCACTGAGGTGAGAGTTTCAATTTGGATGTCAGAAATATGATGAAGGTGTTGAGAATCCCGAGATTTCACAACTTGCTTCTTATTTATCTAGAAATAATGTAGATAAAATAAGCATCGTACTACAATGCTATTATAATTTTTTGATTGGGAGGTTATCATATGACACTAATGCATCCTTTAAACACAAGTACAACTAGTATTCACTTAGACATACACTAAAGAATGTCAAAAACAAATATAGTCAATAATTAATTATATAATTTTAAATCATCTACATAAGTGAGATTATTAGTTTTTGAGAAAGGTTTGTGTTGTTAGAAAAATGTTAAAATAAAAACCATTAAATTCTTTTTGGTGTTATAGTAATTGCTTCTCTGTATAGTCATACCATAATGAGAGTTTTCAACCTTTATCATTTTATTTATACTAACTAAAAGTATTGGAAAATTGTCTTGTTGTACCATGTTGTATCCTAATAACATGATGTAGTACAACATACAAGGAGTGAGCCAAGTGGTCAAACATGGTGTCCCCTAACTAAGAGACTTGAGTTTCAATCCTGATTGCCACCTTGGTTTACCACCCTCCATGGTGTTTGACCTCCTCCATAGTAATAGAAAAGGCAGAGAGAATGCCTCTCTTTATCCCAACATGATGTAGTATTTTTTTGCAAATTTATCTATTTTTCACATACCTTATGAAACCCCTAGTTTTGTGTTTAACTAGTGCATAATATTCTTGTTATGTCCCTATTGTTGTTGCAGTTCGTTAAACATATTTTTGCATGTTCTACCACACTATCCCATCAAGTAGTTGTGGTGAACTATTGTCCTTTATTGTCTTTATTCAATTTTCTACTGTTGACACAATTTATGTGACTAAAATGATCCATACCTTGGATCTACAAGGGCATATATCAGAAGGTCTAGTTGGTGGACGTAGTCCTATAATGATGGTGACTATAATTAGTCTATAGTTGTGATATCTATGGGTGTGGACGCAGTTTTAAAGTTGGGACGGTAATATTTAAGGGCTTCTAAGGGCTTTTCAGCCCCTTTTTACCAGTACTACATGTTCAAAATATAAGATAATATTTTCTTTTTTGTTTGGAAAAAACTATTTTCCTATCATTTGAAACTATAATGGATAATCCAACCTCTTTTTCATCATGCATGCTCCCACTATATGGGTGAGCATCCTATTGAACAGAGGCCCCTAGCATGGAAAGTTTGAGTAGTTCTTCCTCATACCTTTGTTTGATGTTATGAAGGTCCCAATCAACCTTAATTTTTTTTAATTTGAGAAGTATTTTTACATGTTCTCCAGTGGTATGTACTGCCAGTTCCTTAGGTTTCTCAGGTTTTATGCATTGAAATATATATCTTTTTGTTCTTGTATTGGAAAAATTAGTGACGTCTGTACAAAATTTCTCTTTAATTAGATGATGTGGGCTTGATGTCAAGATGCACAAATCTGACTTTTACAACCTCAATGCGAGTACCTTGCTACATGGGTGATGTGTATAATGATACTATAAAATTATTCACATCCTAGTAGAGCCTGAGTTTTTTTGCTGTTGTGTAACAAAACCTTCTCTAGGGAGTCATTGTCCATGAAATCATAGATAAGAGATCTACTTCTATCCTATTGGTAGTAAAACATGGAGGGGAAAGCTGAAAATATTCATGTGGTCGATCCTTCTGATCGATGAAAATTCCTTCATGAGTTCTTCTCCTGACGTAAAAATCTATAACAACTTTGTTTAGCAATGTACCTCTATACGCCATGCCATATCCTCCCCCATCGAACTTATTTGTAAAGGAATTTTTGATGGTTTTTTACTCAAAATATTTATATTTCCTTAAAGAAGTTCCTCAAAGCGTCTCTAAAAGTGACTCTACACTCTGGAAAAGCATAGGTCTCTCACATTTTATGGTGATATTCCACATGCAATCGTGTTTAATGCAAAAGAAGATTAAAGCAGAGGTGCTAAAAAAGAACACAAGTATAGATAAAATATCATGGCAAAGAAATGATGACTTGGAGGCTACAGAATCATATGAAGTCATATTGCTACATGATCCTTGCTTGCCATTTTGGAGGTAGATCATAAACGGATCCTCTCTTGCCATTGTTCATATAGGGCTTATAAGACTTATAAAATTAAGGCATAATGAACATTTAGACTAACATACATCATTTCTTCTTGAATCATATTTGTATATGTAAGTACTTATATATAGTTTGTGAAATGAAAGGGTCATAAAATATTTTATTGCAATAATCTTTACTAAATCTTTGATGGATTAGTAAAGAAAGAAAATTGATGCTCCTATTATATCATCTCTAATGGAAACAATTACTAACCTCCTGTGATATCCTGCCAAACCTAGAAAACTATGAACCTTTGTAGGTGTCTTCGGCTGATCCCACTCTAGCACTAAATAACTTCTTTGGGTCTACACACACTCCCATGATAGATATTACATGTCCTAGAAAAGCCACTTGTTGTAACCAAAACTTACACTTACTGAACATCATATAACTGATGTTGCCTCAACAATGTCAAAGCATGACATAGGTGTTGCTCATTTTGTTGACCATCTCTATAGTAGATCATGATGTCATCTATATAAACAACTACAAACTGGTCTAGATGACGTCTAAACACTCTATTCATCAAGTCCATGAATGTCTCTAGTGCATTGGTTAGCCCAAATGACATAACCATGAACTCACAATGACCATACCTTGTCTTAAAGACTGACTTAGATATGTCATCTACCTTAATCTATAACCGAAGATAACCTGATCTCAAATCTGTCTTAGATAAAATTGTGGCACCTCGTAACTGATCAAACATGTCATCAATGTGTGGCAAAAAATACTTATTCTTAATAATCATCTTATTCAACTATCGATAGTCTATACACAACCTCAGTGATCCATTCTTCTTCTTAACAAACAAAATAGGAGCACCCCAAGGTGATGTGATCAGCCTAATGAAACCTTTCTCAAGTAAATCATGTAACTATTTCTTCATTTCCTACATCTTTACTTATGCCATTCTATACAGTGTCTATGTTAGAGGTTGAATACTTGGAACTAGATTGATTTCAAAATCAATGTCTCTAGGAGGAGGTACACCTAGAAATTCATCTGGAAACACATCCTTGAATTCCTTTTCAACTGGCACTTCCTGAATACTACGACCCTTTTCCTGTGTATCCACCACATGTGCCAAGAATGCATCATAGAACTGTCTCATCCACTTCTTCATTGTCTTAGCTAAAACTAGACATGTCAGAATGATCTTCCTATCACCCCGGAAAACTCATGAAGCATCACCATCTACAAACATTTCTATCATGGCACTACAGTCCAAGATCACCTGATATTTTTTCAAAGTATCCATTCCAAGGATTACGTCAAATCCATGCATCCCAAGTGGTAGGAGATCCACTTGGATGCTATGTCCCGAAAAGGAAAGAACATAAGGCGGACATACTTCTCGCGTCTCTACGGAACCAACTAAGGGATCTTCTAGATGAAGACTAACATGTTTATGACCAATATGAAAGAAAAAGTTAGCTATCACTTCTCTACAGATAAAGGAATGTGTTGCACCCGGATCAATCAAAATAGATATAAAACATAAAGAAGACAAATAAAAATGAAATAATTCCATCCAACATGTCATGACCCTCGAGTTGATGACTCCTTGTGGCTGACTCATTGCATAGAATCGACTCCTCATCTTCTGTCACCCTCTCCCTCTGCTAGCCTGTCCTGAAGAGCTAGTCTGTGACGCCTGATGATGTCCTCTACCTCTACAATGTACTACTGTCATTGTTGCGACCTTTGCTGACTTTGTCTAGACTACTAAGTCACTTCATCATCTTTTATAGGACTTGTGTGCACTTTGTATGTCATGTCTGTCCACACTTGAAACAAGCCTTACTTTTGTACCACGACCTAGTTAGCCCTATCATAGATACTGACGTTACACTAGGAGCTCCTGTACATGGAAAACTATGACCCCTGTCTCTACTTGGTGTCCACTGTGACTGAATTATTGGCCTTTGTTGAGAATGTGGTGTTGAGTACCCATGATTCTTAGATCCTCCAGAAGATTGCCCTTGTATTGTACATTCCTCTTCTTTGCCTTCACCTCATGCTTCTCCAGAACTGATCATTCTACCCTCCTAACTGACTCCACAAAAGTGGAAAACCTTTCTCTGTTCTCTAATGAGGACACTAGGGTTGTCAACTCAGAACAGACCCTTCTCAAAGCATTTGATTCTCTCCTTGTCTATTGCAGCCATGTATGGATAGAACTGTAGAAGCTCTGTCAACTTGGTTTCATATGCACTGACTGACATATATCCCTATCGAATATTCTCAAACTATACAATCTTTTCATCTAAGTAAGTCTCAGTAAAGTCTCAACTTATAAACTCCCATCTAAATTTCACCCATCTAATTACCACTCCCGACCTTTTCTCCTCCTCAATGGCCCACAAGTGGCCATCACTCCCCTTTAACAAATACATATCATGTTCTACCTTATCTTCCTTGGGATGTTGAGGACCTTAAAGGCCTTTTCTAGCTTAGTCATCCATATATTTCCATCGAATAGATCAGAGGGACCTACATATTCCAATGCTCTTACATGTCAGAGTCTCTCAAAAGTTTTTCCAGACCCATCAGTCTCAGCACCAGGAACCTCTACCCTAGGTTTAATTGTAGGCATCCTATCCATCATACGGTTCATTGTAGTCATGAACTGTCCAACCATAGACACTAAAGTAGGGTTGGCTATATTGGTTGGATCTACTGGAGGCATTTCGGGCACATCTTCTCCCCTTTCTTGCCTCCTAGCAGCACCTCCTAGTACAACAACACCTCTTTCAGAACCATGCTCATCATGTTCTCCAGACATCTTCTCTATTTTGTTCTACTTCTACAATAGCAAAAAGCCACTATAAGATATATTGGAGGACATTAGAATGTACTCAAACCCTAGTCCAATTTCCCTATATACTCAGCAAACCTCTAGATCTGATACCAACTTAACAGTGATGACTGTTACCACTCTAAACAAGCTTATTCAACAATGGGAAATTATCACTAATTACAATTTTATCACAAAATAGAGTAAATTAAAACCAATTTGAATTCAATATTTCAAGTGAAAGTGTTTCATAAAAATCTTTCAACATAGGCCATATTCATTTCATATTTACCAAAAGATGTTACATAATATGTTTGAGGCTATCAAGCCACAACTGATACATACTCAACCTATTTATAGATACAACCATTCTATGCAATTATCACACAATCCAAATCTACATGTCGATAAACAAAACACAAATCTCCCTAAAGACCTGAGAGTACAAGGATGACACATAGGATTTCTATTATGACTCTACATCAATAGCATGTCCAACCTTCTGATAGATACCGATCTCCTTACTGCTCAGCTCCTGCATCATGACCTTGACCTCCTCATCTACGACCACCTAAAAAGTTGTGGTACCCACAGGTGAAACCAAACATCCCTGCCAGAGTTATAACTCTTTGCCAACATCCATTATATGTGTGATGATATAAAGAAACGATAAATAGAGCATGTATCTCATTTTGAGAAGTTTAAGCTAATACAAATGAACAATAGAACATTTTATACTTTTAAAGGAATATGAAGAACATGTACAATATTTGATTTCTTTTACTGCATTATAATTCAAGAAGTCAATATAAAGATAAGGCATGGGGTCATTCAATGTGATTCGTATTTGACACTAAGAAAATATACTATACAATTGTTTAACTAACTTTATGCCTTAAGGATTTGAGGTGTACCACTCAATTCCAACTAACGACTGCTAATACGAAATCAATACCATACAATATCAATGGAAGAGCCAGACTCCATGATCATCACCAACACTACATGGTCAACTCAAGTTTGCAATGTAGTTACATATAGTCATACTACTAAAAGACAACAACTTGTAGTCATAGCTATCATCCTATAAAGACAACAACTCATAGTCCATCTATGGTCCTATAAACAAATATTCTACCTTGATACTGTTGGGTTTTAGGTGAGGGAGAAGGCAATAGAAAAAAAAATTCTCTCACCACAAAACCATAACCACAGATCGTATCAACGACTATGAAATAGGAAGGATAGCTTTAGCGAGATATACCTGGTCCTGAGGGTTGCTCAGTGACAATACTTCGCATTTAATATGGTCTTCAACCACCTAGTCTTCGACGGAGTCTGTGCAGCTCCTGGTCCCGACCCGGACTGCGGTTGACCGTCATCCTCCTGAGCGGTAGAAACCTCCTGCCTCTATAGATAGTCCACACAGACCACTAGGAACTCTAGTCGTCCTGTCCTATAGGACACTAGGAGGAGTCATCCCCTTCTATCAGGGTACTAGTCACCGACACACTCTCCCATATCCAGTTGTTGTCCTGTAGTTGTCTTTCCCTCGTTGTTCCTCCCTGGATGGGTAGAACTTGCTTGGGCTCCCTCAGTTACCACAACCAGGGAGGACAACAACTTTGTAGAGAAACTGATTTTCTGAGTTGTGCTATCTAAAAATCCCCCAGTACCCCTCTCTATATAGGAGGGGTCAGGGTTCTCATCCCCAAGCAATGTGGGATTAAAGTGAGAGTAGAAGGGTCCAAAATTTTCATAAACTGATTGCACTACGACAACTGAACTGGTCATTTCACAAACGAATCGCTCGGTTGGGAGTGTGAGTCGGTTGATTCACCAGTTGAACTGGTTAGTTTGCTTCCCAGACTTGCCTCCAATTGACTTTCCTCTTTCATTTCTAATTAATACTAAGATCAATTCTTGTCCCAATCAAATTGTACAAGTGAAACGGAAAATTTTTTCTCACAAATCGGGACAACCCAACACTTCCCGTTTGGACACATGAATGGATCGGTTCATCAGAGTGAACCGGTCATCTCACTGACCATGAGCCGATTGGTTCACCTAGGGAACTGGTCAATTGGTGGTCCAGATTGTGCTACATAGTCAATGCAGTTCTCAATCAATTCGACACTCAAATCAATTGGTTCAACACTTGAACTTGATGATTCTAAGTCAAGTCAATTGATTGAATGTTTGATTGAGTGACTAAACACCTTTAGTAATCAATCCAAACATCATTCATGGATAAACTTTTGTTCCAAATAAATCCTTTGTGTGTGACCCTATAGGTCCCATTTCACGTTGGTAGTGAATTTTTTAACTAGCTTATGACATTACAAGCAAAGAGTGGTGCCTAGTTGCACATTAGTGCTACCCAAGTGAAAAAGAAAGTTGGAGAACAACTTTCAATCCTACAGTCTGTGATTGGTGTTCCAGTGAATGTTTAATTCCTGATATCCTGAATGAACTCAAAGGCATGGAGTTGTCATCCTTTCAACATTCATTCATGTTCCTTGATCCAAATTAGACTATCTGAGATAGGTGTGCCATCAATATCACATATTGACTCACACAAGCATACACATGCCTTTCTCAGTCTTGCTTATCAAGTGGCCATGGACATCATATTCCCTTAGGCAGAAAAAATCCCATATCTACCACTCGTAGTCAAAAAGCCATGTGTCAAAGTCACCCAACCATCACATTTATAACAATCCATATTTGAAGACTGCGTTTGATGATGTCAAAGTGTACCCAACGGCATGTGATGAGTGTAGTAATTTTAGGTTTAAGAATCACAATCACCACCATCACTATGAGAGCTAACTACCATGTCATGGTTCCATGTGTCACTCTCATGGTGGGTTTGTCCAATACACTATTCTCTAACATGTATCTATGTGCTTGGTTTGATATCACATATCATGACTAATGAGACTCTATCATCAACCAACACACACTCTAGTCTTGCTATGTCATTGTTTTATATCAACCTTCCACAATGACATCTAACTAGGGACAAAACAAGAATGTACAAATTATTAGCATCCATATGATCTCATTCTTCAGGTCCTCAACCTAAAGACATACATCATTGAGTACTACCATTCTCTAGACATTCATTCTGTTCTATCATTATCTCATAACTGATTGAACCAGAATAAATTGGAAGCTTTCCTTTGATATTTATCAAATAAATCTCAATGTATCTCAATCCAATCATCATATGATTGGCTCTCAGGACATACATACCAACATGTACATGGCACAAAACTAGAGAACTGGCTCACGCATGGCCATTAAATGATAATAATATACCACTATTTCAACAATTTAAGGATAAAAGGAAGTACATCTCTTACACCTCAAATTTTCAATAATACGAGCTCTGAGTTTTCTCGTACGAGTTACTCATTTCACCATATAGCTAGATACTGATGTTGTAGATGGATCTATGGTACATGGAAACTATATGATTATGGTTTTAGTTGATTAAACATGCCCATTAGGTATCTTATAATGCATCAATCAAGTTACAATGTATTAGCCCTAAACAAATTCTACAAAATTAAGGTAGGATGCAACTTCAGTAGATATAAAACATATTAGGAGATCTTGTCTCATCATCACATGGCACTTGTAATACTACCATTTACCATATCATAAGTAATACCACATCATCACAAGGTAATCATTCTTCAATCACATTACTAAGAGTTTTTACTCTATACTATGCTCAAAGTACTTGCTAGGTCATTAGACCCATTCATACAAAGACTACACAATTGAAACATTATATTCTAGCAATGCTCATACTCATCTCCCTATGTTATATAAGGTTCAACATGGTACTAACATAATCATTTCCTTTGTCTTACATGTGAGGTTAGGTTTTCATACTAAATAGGGAGAAACACTATTATGGAATACAATTCATCAAGGTAAGAACATATATTACATGTTCACATGATTCAGGTTAGGGTTCATCCTTGTTCAACCCCCAACCCTAATTCATTAACTCCCATATGTACATGGTTATTAAGACTAAGCACCGTCATTTTTAATGGCCATGCATAATTATTTTGTCATTCATTGCCATTAGACTATATAACATATGTATACACACTTAAGTGTATTAATAATGCTCACTCATACACCATACGGTTATGACTTGCAACACATGTGTAAGTTAACTCTAGTTGCAGTGCATGCAGTAGGTGACAATGGTTGTAACACATGTAAAAGGCATGTGTTGCAACCCGCAATGTGTGAACCTCTTGCTTGGTCACAACAAGTGTAGGGGGAGAGGAGTGTCACGAATCACAACGCACCTTGCTCGCTTGCCTACTACACCCACTCTGCTCGCTCACTCATGATGCTCACGCTACTCACTCACTCATGACACTCACTTGTGTGCTCTCCCATGATGTTCACTTGTCTTCTTGCCCATGAGGTTTACTTGTTTGCTCCCTCCCGATGTTCACTTATTTGCTCGCCAACGACTTTCACTTGTTAGCTCACCCGTGACGTTCACTTTTTTGCTCACATGTGACTCTTAACTCACCTCGAACCACAACGTCCCTCCTACTTACTCACCTAAAACATAACTCACATGGATACAACCTTAAGTGGTGTAATAGTCACAACTTCAAACCCTAAGATAGCCACCATGTCAACTAAGTAACCCTAGAACCCTAATATCCCTTCATGATGTTCACATATTCAATTATGATACAATAAAGGCAGCTCATATTTCCATTTTCTCTCTCATGATGCTAAATCATAAGAAATACTCTTACATGTGAAAATTGCAAGGTAACCCTCACTTATGGGTAATTTGCAAATAAGTCCATAACAAGCACATATATAGCATGAATAACTCAATCATTAATTAGATTGGTTCCAATTGAAAATATAGCCTGGCACATGATATTAAAATATTTCAAGAGCTTAGATTAAGGTTTAAGCATCTCATTAATAAAAAGTTACAATTAATCTCAATCCCTAACAGGTATTTTGCCCCCAAACTCGTATGTAAAAAGAGATGGATGCTTCTTTTGCATCTGCTCTTTGAGTTCCCACGTGGCTTCCTCTATGCCAAGATGAAGCCACAAAACTTTGACTAAAATAATGTCCTTTTTATTAAATTTCTTGATCCTTCTATCCAAGATCAGGACATGACCATCTACCTAAGATATATCATTATCCAGTTCCATGTCAATAGGTTGAAGTGTCAACTCTATAATAGGGTGAGACTTCCTCAAGATAGATATATGAAACACAGGATGCAATCTACTAAATTTAGGTGGCAACTCTAGCTTATAGGCCACCTTCCCAACACGTGTAACCACAAGATAAGGTCCCATGTACCGGGGAGCTAACTTTCCCTTGTTCCCAAAACTTAGAACACCTTTCCAAGGAGAGACGTTGAAATACACCATATCTCCTATTTGGAGTTCTAAAGGTCTATGATAGTTGTCAATGTAAGAGTTTTGTCTATCTTGAGCTGGCTTTAATTGTTGTTGAATGACATTGATCTTTTCTATTGTTTGTTGTACTAACTCAAGACCTAGAAGCTGGTATTTCCCCATCTCGTACCAACACAAAGGAGATCTACAACATCTCCGATACAATTCTTCATACGATGCCATTTCAATGCTCCTATGATAACTATTGTTATAGGCAAACTCTATTATACTAAGTTCTATATTCTAAATTCCCAAGAACTGTACTACACCGGCACTCAAAAAATCTTCCAAAGTTTGTATTGTCCTTTCAGACTGTCAATCTATTTGTGGATGAAATGTAGTATTAAATCTCAACTATGTACCCATCATTGTATGTAAACATTCCCAAAAGTGACTCGTGAATTGTGGACCTCTGTCCAAAATTATAGTAGTTGGAATCCCATGTAGACGTACTATCTCATCGACAAACACCCGAGCAAGCTTCTCATTGTATATGTTGTCTTTACTAAAAAAATGTGCAGACTTATCGACATGTCTACTATTACCCAAATGGAATCATGACCTTTTGTTGTCCTTAGAAGTTCAACCACAAAGTCCATTGTGATATGATCCCACTTCCACTATGGTATAGGCATTGGTCGTAAAGTCCCTGTAGGCTTCTAATGTTTGACTTTTACCTACTGACATACTGTGCACTTAGGAACTAACTCAGCTACATCACATTTTAATCCCAGCTACCAATATAGATCTTTAAGATACTGATGCATCTTGGTGCTACCTGGATGTATGGTGTACATAAAAGAATTAGCTTCTTTTAGAACCAAAGTCCTAAGATTATCTACATCCAGAACAACTGA
Organism: Alisma plantago-aquatica; assembly: GCA_963693085.1. Taxonomy (NCBI): domain Eukaryota; kingdom Viridiplantae; phylum Streptophyta; class Magnoliopsida; order Alismatales; family Alismataceae; genus Alisma; species Alisma plantago-aquatica. The sequence continues at coordinate 1,019,271,680 of OY856409.1, read as the reverse complement.
TCTACCATGATAACATATTGTCCCATTATCGGATTCATGAAAACCATCATGCTTCTTATTGCCCAACTCTGCTTGAATCTGTCTTGTCACAGTATCATTCTGTTGTGCATCTCTGATCTACTGACTCAATGTCAACTTTACTCATAATTGTGCTAACAGACCTGCTAACAAGGATACTTCTAACTGTACATTAATTTGTCGAAGAGAGACCAACATATCTCTCTTGTAGCACACCAAATCATTCAACTATGCCTGCTCAGAAGATGATGATGATGAAGATTTCTACTTAGAGCATCTGCCACTATATTTGCCTTTCTTGGATGATAATCTATTGTGCAGTTAGAATCCTTAATCAACTCCATACACCGTCTTTGTCACATTTTCAACTCCTACTTTGAAAAGATATATTATAGGTTCTTGTGATCAGTGAAGATCTTGCCCTTCTCCACGTACAAGTAATGTCTCCATATCTTCAAAGCATGGACCATAATGGATAACTCCAAATCATGTGTTGGGTAGTTTTCCTTGTGTTTTTAAGCTTTCACGAAGACATAGAAATCATGTTCTTATCCTACATAAGAATACGACCCAAACCATTCTTGGATACATCACAAAAGACTATATAACCCATTACCTACTAAGACATCACTAATATTGGTGCACTGATCAACTTTTCCTTTAGAAGTTAAAAAGAATACTGACATCTATTGTCCCACATAAACGGTACATCCTTCTGTGTTTGCTTTATTATGGGTATTGCCTCCATTGAAGTTCTTAATGAACCTCCTATAGTATCTTGCCAAACCTATAAAGCTATGAACCTCCGTAGGTGTCTTCAGTTGATCCCACTCCAACATTGATCCTACCTTCTTTGGGCCTACACACACTCCCCTGGCAGATATTACATGTCCTAGAAAAGTCACTTCTTGTAGACAGATCTCACACTTACTAAACTTTGTATATAACTAATGTTTCCTGAGAAATGTCAAAGCCTGACATAGGTGTTTTGCTCATGATGTTGACCATCTCTACAATAGATCAGGATGTCATCTATATACACAACTACAAACTGATCTAGATTTGGTCTGAACACTCTATTCATCAAGTCCATGAATATTGTTGGTGTGTTAATTAGCCCAAACAACATAAACATAAATTCATAATGACCATAACTTGTCCTAAAGACTGACTTAGGTATGTCATCTGCCTTAATCCATAATTGATGATAACCTGATATCAGATCTATCTTAGAGAAAATGGTAACACCTTGTAACTAATCAAACAAGTCATCAGTACTCAGCAATAGATATTTATTCTTAATCTTCATCTTATTCAACTGTCCGTACTCTATACACAACCTCATTGATCCATCCTCTTCTTAACAAACAAAATAGGACCACCCTAAGGTGACATGCTCGACTTAATGAAACCTTTCTCATGTAACTCCTATAACTGTTTCTTCAGTTCCCACATCTCTATTGGTTTCATTCTATATGGTGTTTGTGTTATAGGTTGAGTACCTATAACTAGATTGATTTCAAAATCAATCTCTCTAGGAGGAAGTACACCTAGAAATTCATTGGGAAACACATCCTCGAATTCTTGTACAACTAGCACTTCCTGAATACTAAGACTCATTGCCTTTATATCCACCACATGTGCCAATAACGCATAAAAAGAATGTCTCGTCCACTTCTCTATTGTCATAGTTGAAACTAGACATGTCAGAAGGATCTTCCTATCACCCTGCAAAACCCATGAAGCATCACCATCTACAAATGTTGCTATCTTGGCACTGCAGTCCAAGATCACCTGATACTTTTCCATGGTATCTATCCTAAGGATTATGTCAAATTCATGCATCCCAAGTGGTAGGAGATCCACTTGAATGCTATGTCCTGAAAAGGAAAGAACACAAGATAAAAGTACTTCCCACAACTCTATGGAACCAACTAAGGGAGTTTCTAAATGAAGATTGTCATGTCTACAACCAACATGCAAGAAATAGTTAGATATCACTTCTCTAGAGATAAAGGAATGTGTCGCATCCATATCAATTCAAATAGATATAAACATGAAGAAGAAAAATCAAAATAAAAAATTCCATCTGACTTGTCATGACCCTCAGGTTGATGACTCCTTCTGGAAGACTCATTGCATTGAATTGAGTCATCTCGTGTTGCCACCCTCTCCCTCTGCTAGCCTATCTTGAAGAGCCAGTCTGTGATGCCTGATCACATCCTCTACCTCTTCCACTATACTATTGTCATTGTTGCGACCCTTTCTGACTTTGTCTAGACTAATGAGTCACTTCCTCATCTTTCGTAGGGGCAGTACCACTTAGTATGTTTTATCTTTCCACACTTGAAATAGGTCTTACTTTCATACCACGGCGTAGTCGGCCCTATCATAGACACTAACATAACACTAGTATCTCCTATAGGTGGGAAACTATGACCCTTGCCCCTACTTTGTGTCCACTGTGACTGAGTTACTGACCTTTTCTGAGATTGTGGTGATGAGTACCCAGGCTTCTTAGATCCTCTAGAAGATTTTCCTTGGTATTGTACATGCCTCTTCTTAGCCTTTGCCTCATGCTTCTCCAGAACTAATCGTTCTACCCTCATAACTGACTCCACAAAAGTGGCAAACCTTTCTCTATTCTCTAATGAGGACACTAGGGTTGTCATCTCAAAACTCAATCCCTTATGAAAGCATCTAATTCTCTCCTTGTTTGTCGCAACCATGTGTGGACAGAACCGTAGAGGCTCCTTGAACTTGGCTTCATATGCACTGATTGACATATATCCCTATCAGATTTTTTCAAATTGTAAATCTTTTCATCTAAGTATGTCTTGAGAGAGTATCAACTTACAAACTCCCATTTTAATTTCTCCCATGTAATCACAACTCCCAGTCTTTTCTCCTCCTTAATGGCCCACCAGTGGTCAACACTCCCCTTTAACAAGTACACAACATGTTTTATCTTATCTTCCTTGTGGATGTTGAGGATCTTAAAGGCCTTTTCCAGCTCAGTCAACCACATATCTGTATCGACTAGATCAGAGGTACCTACTTATTCCAACTCTCCTACATGTTAGAGTCTCTCAAAATTCTTTCCAGACAAATAAGTTTCAGCACATGGAACCTCTACCCTAGGTTGAATTGTAGGAATCCTATCCATAACACTGTTCATTATAGTCATGAATTGTCCAACCATGGACTCTAAACAAGGGTTGGCTATATTGTCTGGATCTGCTTGAGGCATTTCAGGAACACCTTATCCCCTTTCTTGCCTTCTAGTAGCACCTCTAGGTGCAGCAACACCACTTTCTGCAACATGCTCATCATGTTCTCCAGTCATCTTCTCTATTTTCTTCTACTTCAATAATAGCATAAACCACTATAAGATATATTGGAGGACACTAGAACAAACTCAAACCCTAGTGCAATGTCCATGTAAACTCAGCAAACCTATAGCTCTGATACCAACTTAACTATGATGACCATTACCATTCTGAATGAGCTTATTCAAAACAAAGCACAAAATTATCACTAATTACAATATTACTACAAAATAGATTAATTAAAACCAATTTCAATTCAATATTTCAATCAGAATTGTTTCATAAAAAGCCTTCAACATAGGCCATCTTCATTTCATATTTACCAAAAGATGTTACATAATATGTTTGAGGCTATCAAGCCACAAGTGATACATACTCAACCTATTTAAAGATACAACCATTCTATACAATTATGGAACCATACAAATTCTACGTCTCAATAAACAAAACACAAATCTCCATAAAGACCCAAGAGTACAGGGATGACACAAAGGGCTTCTATTATGACTCTACATTAGTAGCAGGTCCAACCTTCTGATAGCTACTGATCTCCTTGCTGCTCAACTCCTACATCATGACCTTAACCTCCTCGTCCATGAACACCTAAAAAGTTGTGTAACCCACCGGGTGAGATCAAACATCCCAACAAAAGTTATAACTCTTCGCCAATGCCTATTATATGCATGATGATATAATGAAACAATAAATAGAGAAATTATCTCATTTTGAGCCATTTAAGCTAATACAACTGAATAATAGAGAATTTTATACTTTTAAAGGAACATGAAGAACATGTATAACAATTTACTTCTTTTACCACATTATAATTCAAGAAATCATTATAAAGATAAGGCATGGGTTCATTTAATGTGATTCATATTTTACCCTAAGAAAATATGCTATACGATTGTTTAACTAATTTTATGCCCTGAGGATTTATGGCGTACCACTCACACCCAATTGACCATTGCTAAGTCAAAATAAGTACCATACAAGATGGATGGAAGAGCAAGACTTTCACCAACACTACTTGGTCAGTTCAAGTCTGCAATGCAGTGACATATAGTCATACTACTAAAAAACAACAACTTGTAGTCATAGTTATAGTCTTGTAAAGACAACAACTCCTAGTCCAACTATGATCCTATAAAAAACTAGTCTGCCTTGCTACATGGCACAACACTAGAGAACTGGATGCACATGGTTGTTCAATGATAACAACATACCACTATTTCAATAATTTATGGATACAACAAAGAATATCACTTGTACCCCACATATTCGATAATATGTGCTCTGATTTTCTCGTGGGATTTACTCATTTTACCATCCAGATAGATATTGATGATGTAGATGGACCTATGGTATAGGGAAACTACATGATTAGGGTTTCACTTGATAAAACATGCCAATTGGGTATCTTTTAATGCATCAATCAAGTTACAACGTATTAACCCTAAAAAAATTCTACAAAATTAAGGTAGGATGCAATTGCATAAGATATAAAATGTATTAAGTGAGATCTTGTCTCATCATCACATGGCACTTGTAATATTACCATTTACTATGTCATCAATAATACCACATCATCATGAGGTAATCATCCTTCAATCACATTACTAGGAGTTTTCACCTTATACTATGCTAAAACACTTTCTAGGTCATTAGATCCATTCATACAAAGTCTGTACAATTGATAAAACATCATATTCTAGAAATGCTCATACTCATATCCCTATGTTATGCAAGGTTCAACATGGTACTAACATAATCATGCCCTTTGTCTTACCTGCAAGGTTAGGTTTTCATACTCAAGAGGGAGAAACACTATAATGGAATACAATTCATCAAGTAAGGTAAGAACATATATTGCATGTACACATGATTAGGGTTAGGGTTCATCCATATTCAACCCCCAAACCCTAATTCATTACCTTCCAGATGTACATGGTTATTAAGACTAAGAACCATCATTACTAATTAGCCATGAATAATTATTTCATCATTCATTACCATTAGACTATATAACATCTGTGTACCCACTTAAGTGTATTAATATTACTCACTCATACACCACATTGTTATGACTTGCAACACATGTGTAAGTTAACTCTAGCTGCAATGTGTGTAGTAGTGACAATGCTTGCACCACGTGCAAGGACTGTGTTACGGTCTTCAATGGTGCAACTCTTGCTTGGTCACAACATGTGCAGGGGGAGAGGAGTGTCACAACTACCAATTCACCTTGATTTCTTTCCCGTGACACTCACTCCACTCGCTCACCCACGAAGCTCACTTGTCTTCTCACCCGCAATGTTCACTTGTCTGCTTGCCCCAACATTCGCTAGTTTGCTCACCTACAACATTCACTTGTTTTCTCGCCCACGATGTTCAATTGTTTTATCGCCCATGACGTTCACTTGTTTGCTCTCCCACGATGCTCAACTCACCTCAACCTGTGACGTGCTCCTACTTGCTCGCCCGTAAATATACTCAACTCACATGGAAGCAACTCTCATCATCACAACGTTCGGACCGCGACGTGTGCAGAGACATAACATGTGTAACACCAAGGGTGTCGTGACCTTCACAAGAAACCAACTCGACCTGTGACACTGCTGATAACACATTCGATAGTGCCACATCAATCATCTAGATGTAGAGATCAGAAGCTAGACAAATTAGTTCAATAAGTAAGAAAAGATACAATTGTTTAGAGTTTGAATAAGTATAATCTTTTCTAGGATAGCTCCTAGATTTAAACCATAAATAAAATAGTCTTTTTCATCATAAGAATGTGTTTCCAAAACTTAAAAATAGAAGTATCTAATCAGGTTTAGAATGTGCATAATTAATGAAGAGAAAAGTTATTAAACCCTCCTGATGTTAATGATGGACAACCTCCCAAGACTCAAGCTCCAACACTTTCAACTAATCTCAAACTCTTCGACCAAAGGATCACCTCTAAGAAGAAGAAAAGTCCATGATCAGAAGGAGGTTTGGAGAAAATAAAATAGATTTTTTTCGAACCAAAAAGGAAAAGAGAAACATAAGAAATCATCATCTCACTAGTTTCCACCATGTAAACACATAGTCTAAGGCCTTTGTGAAGAGGAGAGCTCTCTCTCTCCTTCAAGGAAAACCACCATGAATGATCCACAACCAACAAGGATGGACAAGGTGGAGGTTTCAAAAAATAAAATGTAATCTAGAGAAGAAGATTACTTACTAATAGACAATTCTCCAAGAATCACCACCAAAGGTTAATCCTAGCACAATATCTTCCACATGAACTAAGGATTGGCCACCCAAGAACCTAGAGCTGTTGTTCCTTGCTCTTCAAGCTCCAATGCTATCTCAAGGTAGAAGAAAGACTTGTGGGCCAAAAAAGATTACGTGCTGGTGAAGAGGATGTGTTATATACCCAAAGTGGAGAGAGGTAGAGGTGTTTGAGGTGTCAACATATTAGATCATCTTAAGTACACATGACCTTCAAGGAGAAAATATTTTCTCCACTCACATGCAAATATCATGCTTATCTAGTAAGGTGTGGCAACCTACTAAGGTCATTTGGTCCTCTTATCTCGATCGAGACACTCTCATGCACACCCTTGTGTCGACCTAACCCTAATCACCATAGCATGATCGAGACACATACACTAAAGGACAACTATCACGACCATCCTATCTCTTGGGTGCCTTAGTCATGGCCATGCATCCAAGCATGTGTCTTGGTTGCAGCCCTCACCACAAGTGGTGTAATGGTCACAACCTCAAACCCTAATATAGTCACCATGTAAACTAAGTACCCCTAGAAACCCTAATATCCCTTGATGATGTTAACATATTCAACTATGATACAATCATGACGCCTCATATTACCATTTTCTCTAACATGATGTTAAAGCATAAGAAATCTAGATGTGAAAATTGCAAGGCAACCCTCATTTGTGGGTACAGATTAGTCCACAATAAGAACATATATAGCAAGAATTACTCAATCATTAATCAAATTGGTTCTAATTGAAAATATAAGCCTGACCCATGATATTAGAACATTTCATGAGCTTAGATTAAGGTTTAAGCATCTCATTATAAAAAGAAATTACAATTAATCTCAAATCTTGGTCAAGGATCTTACACCACAAACTACCATTAGCCTTGGCTGTGTGATTTTTCGTCACTAACACAGAGCCCAAGATCAAATTCACAGCTCATCACCCATCCTTGTTGTATTATTTTTCGAGCATGCTTAACCACAAAGTTGTTAATGATGAGCTCCCTGAAATGGAGGTGCACTTCACTGATATGGCTAGTCCAAATAATACTTTTAAGATAATTTAATTTGAGACCTCAAATCTTGGGATGTTGCAATCTACCCTACTTATACTCTTGAAATCCTTATTAAGTCTCAACTATATGAACTCATAATACTTTCCCATTTAAGTGCAGACCTCAAATAAACCATTTTCACCCAACCCCCAAACACATATGCAAGTGCAAGGTTGGCTACATTACTATCGATGGACCTTTACGACATTTCTGGACTACACTATTCAAGAGTGCATGCCACATTCCCATGTGGGACCAACCTACTAGAGGGGTTTTGGATATGATATCATTTGTAATGACTGGGTTATCACCCAAGGCTCTTGTAGAGTTTTTGGAATGACAACTGACCTCACAAACCACCAATGGCCTTGACTATGATCTTTGTTCTCACTCATGCACAAAAAATGATTGACTTCTTGATAGGTCAATGGTACAAGAACTACTTTGGGCCAATAAAGCTTCACCATAACTAAAAAGGAGGTGCTCCTTGCTAATATGGGTAGTCTGATCGATCCTTTTAAACTCCTTGTATTTGAATACTATAATCCTAGGATGCACACTAACACCATTACATTACAAATCTAAACCAATTTTAATCTCCTTAATTTAATCAAAATATTTCTATGATTAAATGTTAACATATTCATGATGATCCTTCAAATCATATGAAGTATAAAGATTTTACTTTTTAGAATTATGAAAAGTAGAAAAGCATGTGTTTTAAGAATAATTTCAATAGAAAAACTATTAGAAATCTCATATAAATTTACCTCAACATCCTTATCACATTCAATTGATATTCTTATAATAAACATCTTGCATTCATCTCCTTCATCTTCACTTGAACTAATCATTGGTTCAAAGGAATCCCAAGAAGCTTTGTAGGATGTGTTGCATCTAGGGCTCTAGAGGGGGGGTGAATAGAAATTCAAAATTCTCACAAGATAAGTTAGACCTTAAATTATGTCAATCAAAACCAATATCTTAAGAGCAATTTGAAGTCCTAAATAAGAAATCATAGCAAGGATGAGAGAAATTGAAACATGCACTTGGATAAGGTGGTTTAGAGTGGTTCCAGTATCCACACTAGGAGAGAGTCAATCCACTACCTAGAGAAGTCAACTTCTAGGACTTTGCAATCCGTGTATACTTATATTCATTCATAAGAGATACAAGGATACCACCATACATACAAGGACTTACCTATTCAATACAAGACTCTTTCACCTACACAAGGACTTACCCACTTGATCAAGATGTCTTCAGCCTTCAACAAGGACTTACCCACACTTGCATCAAATATTTGGCCATGAAGGAATTTTCCCACTCTTCTTGAATCTTAGACTTTCCCTTCTCCTTCACCTGGAGAAGATCTTCACCTCTTCTTCAACCTTGAAGAATAACAACAATAACTTCACCTTTGCTCAGAGTAGCTTGCTTCAACCTTTGCTCTTTGAGAAAGGGGGTAGGGAAGATGGAATGTAATGAGAGCGTTACAAGAACATGGAGGTAGCTCTCTTACAACTGGCCTAACTCACTCATGTTACGAAATGCTTTGTAAATGAGAGAGGGAAAGGGTCTCAAGGAGTTGCAACACACTCAACTATAGAAAGGACTTAGAATAGCATGAATGAGAAAACTTAGAATGAACTCTAAGGGGTCCTATTTATAGTTGGGGGTGTTCCCTTGAGTGTGGGATCACTTGAGGGTGAAATATAGTCATTTTTCAAGTTACAAAAGATCTATTCTTTCTCAAAATAACTCTCCAACAATTGTGATAACTTTTTATACATTTTTCATACAATACAGTAAGTCAAGTTTCAATAAAGATAACTCGACCGATCTACTAAGTGACAAAGCCGATTTTCAAACTATCGGTTGAGTTTGCCCAGGGGAACTCGACCAATGAGTCAAAATCAATTTTTCTTAGTTGATTGATCGATCAAGTTCTATGAGTGTGCAACTCGACCGATTGGTCATCTTCAGAAAATCCATCACTAGATCAGTCAAATTTCCAACTCGACCGATAAACAACGTGTGACAAATTTTCTAACTTGACTTTTGAGTGACCAAACATTGGAATTAAGTGTCCTTGATTTTTTCTCATCTTAGTAACAAGTCATATCATCAATACAAGTGATTACAAAATTAATCTAAGGTCATTTGGAGTGATTTTCCAAAATGCGCACTCACATTGCTTTTGACTTGAACTTGAGCAAGCTAGGGCTTGTGTAATTTGATCCTTTTCATGTACTTAAAGCCTGAAATCAATCTTGAACAAACATATTACATACATAGGAATGGAATGGTTAAGTCATTATCAAATTATGGGAAATGTATAACTCTCAAGTCAACATTCTCCCCTTTTTGACAATGAAAAACCATTCCTCAATCATATTGAAAAGAATATGTACAGTTATACCTTTGGCTTGTGAATTGTAAGGGGGTTCATGATTTCAACAATGTGAATTGCTCCACCTCAATCTATTCTCACTTTTACCTTCATAGTTAGTCTATCTGCACAAAGAAATTTTGAAATATATACTATATGGTCCTTTAGCAAGTCACATGATAAATGAACAAGAAAATGATCGCGTAGACAATAAAAGCAATATGGTTGAGCTTCAAAACATTTAAGTTCTCTCCCCCTTTTGATATTACCAAAAAGGAAGGGGGTAGAAGAGCACAAAAATGTGGTAAACATGCAATATCAAACATACATCCACAAAATGCAATATTAAAGCATATACCAAATAGAGACAAGAGAAATAAGAAATCTACGTCATAATCAAAATATGGTAAACATGGCACCAAATCACGAGATATAGTAAATCAAAGAGTAAGTTTTCAAAGGATTAAGATTGCAACTCAGAGAGCATGTCCTCAGAAATAAATACAAGCCAAAATGATGAAAACATGATGATAAATAGTACAACTCAGAAAATGTGCCCAGATGTTTTTAGTACAAATTAGCCTAGAAAGATATATATGATCAACATCTAGACTAAAAACTAAAAAAATCTAAACATCTAGATCATCTATGTCCACATCATCAACAACATCATCAACATCAACATCGGAGGCCTCTGACTCATAGTCATCATCTTCGTCCGAAGGTGCAACAACATCACGTTTGTCACCAGAGTCACCAACAAAGCCATCATCAGAACCATCATCACCATCATCATCATCCTCAGAAGCCTCCTTATCGACAACATCAACTCCCTCATCAGCCTAATTAGGCATCTCCTCATCGATAGAGGAATCAAAACCACAATCGGGCCAAGGGGCATTCTGCTTAGCCCAAGACATGCCAAGATCATGGAGCTCATTGGCCTGAGGGAAAGAGGGAGAATAAGTACCAAGGCTTGCAAGAAGGGTGGCTAAAGGGCCAGAAGGAAGAGGCAACACTCCAGAGGTAGATCCAATAACAATAGAGTGTGTAGAAGTAGAAGCAGTAGGTGGAGGGGTTGGGTTAAAGTGATCATATGCATAGGATGCATAGTCACCTCTTGGGTAGGGCTGGTAGGCTGGATAAGGGTGTGTACAAGATAGGTTCACGTTGGACATGATGGCACATAGATCCTGATGCACGTCCTCCTAGACGTGAAGGTTATATGCCTATTGATGCATCGTGTAGCCAATGAGGGTTTCATTTGATTAATGGAATGAGGTGCGGGCAGGTCAGGAAGGCTGAGGTGGTGGAGGTGCATAGGTGGAGGTGAAGGCTCTGGGTGTGGTAGAGGAAGGGATAGGCACAAACTTCTAAAGTGTGGTCTCACTGATCCAAAATCCTTTCCAGGTAGGTTTGTAGTGAAGGTCATGGAAAAGAGTTTTTCCAGTGGCAACTTGAAAAAGACAACAAATTAGGGTTGGGTAGGGTGGGTGGGTGCCACGGGTGTTCTTGACAGAGTCAAAATTGTTGATATGGTGAAGGACATAATGAGACCATTTGACTCTGATGTTTTTCAAGAGATAGAACATAATCACCGCAATGTTTTCTACAATTTCAATCTCATTTTTCTTAATGAATATTACAGTTAACAACTAGGGCTAGTATGTGGTTCTAGAGGTCTAAGGAGGAGGAGGGAAGGGTAAACTTCTTCCTATAGTGAAATTGAGGATTCTTCAAGAATTTGTGAGTATGAAGAAGTGTAAGATCATATTTCTTCTAGAAGGCCTCATGGTCAACTAGGTCAAAATACTTAGGGTAGTCCTTCCTCCAAGTATTAGTAACCTCAATACTCAAGAAGAAGATGTTTAGGGTATCCTCTAAGACTTCGAATTTCTTCCTAGCAATCATGGAAGTGAGGACTAATTGAGCATTAGGCGGGGGTATGAGTGTGTCGTAATTCCATTGCAAATTAGCATAGAATTCATGAACAAATTTCATGCTTGTGATGGAATTGTTGTAGCACGCACGTTCAACACACAAGGGAAAGAGGTCGTGATCATATATCAACTTGGCTACTTGATTGATAACCCTTTGTCTACGTGGGGTTGGCTCAAAAAGGGTACAAAATGGAAAGGGGTTCCTAGGAAGGAGCTCCTTGTACCTATTGAGAGCCTCATTGGAGACACAAAAGGTATTGAGTAAGGGTATTAGATGTGACTTGGAAGATGAAGATGGTTCTTCAGCTGGGGCGGCTCTCTTTCTTCTATTTGACGCAATGGAGATGAAATGAGAAGGATTGAGACAGAGAAAATGATTGAAACACCATCACACACCATCCACACACCTATGGTTGATGGGAAAAAGGCCAACGAAGGTCGATCTAGGTCAAACTAGGTCTAGGGAGAGGAAGGTCGGGGCTAGGGTTGAGAGCTTGAAGGTGCTAGAGGTTGGATCAGTCGATTTTTCTTTAGTTGAGAGGGAGAAAAGTCAGTCAAACCTAAATTATGTTTGCTCCAGCCCGACCATTGATTGAGTTTTATGACTCAAAAACTCGACCGATCAACTCTTTAAAAAAATTCTCGACCACTGATTGGTAGAGTTGGTAATTCGACTGATGGTCCACCTGAACCAACTTTAGAAATTCTAATTTCTAGCTATTAGAGTGCTAATTAAATTTATTTTTCAAGTCCATTTTGCATTTTAAACATACTTAGGCATATATCACTCATCATTGGGTACTATTTTGCGATAAAACAAGCGTTTGTGAAAAATACCCAAAAGCAAGAGAAAAAACAAGGCAAAAAGAACATGAAAACTGATTTTTAGCATATTAGTAAGCAAGGGTGATCAATACATAAACAAAGAATACATGATAGATGACAACTAGCTAATAGGCATATCAGATTCATTCAAAGAAGTTATGAGTAGTTTAGATCTAATAAAATTAAATTGCTCTCTAGCTAGGGGTTTAGTGAAATTGTCCACCAACTATTGTTTTGTATCCACATGCGTGATATAGATATCCTTTTGGCAATGTGATCATGATGAAAATGATGGCAAACCTCTATATGATTAGCTCTACTATGTAAGATAGGATTATATAACAAGTTAATTGCACTAGTATTATCACAATAGATAGGAGAAGTATCAAGATGAATTTTAAAAGTCTTGGAGCATTTGCTTCATCCATAGGACCTGGGCACAACAACTCCCGACTGTAATATATTCAGCCTCAGTAGTCAAGTATGGCACTGTGCTCTTTTTCTTGGAGAACCACGACACCAAGCATGGTCCTAGGAGAAATCAAGTGCCCCTTGTGCACTTTTTATGAATCAAGCATCTCGCGTAATCCACATCACTTTAAGTTGTAAGAGTAAAGTCCCTTGACTTGCGATACCATAGTCCAAAATTTGAGGTTTTGGCTATGTATCTTAAAATCCTCTTAACAACTATAAGATGTGATTTCTTGTGATTTGATTGAAAGCGAGCACACAAGCAAACACTAAACATTATATCAGGTCTAGAGGTAATTAAATAAACTAAACTTCCAATCATACCTCTATAGAGCTTCTCATCTACCATCTCACCTTTTACATCTTTATCAAGTTTGGTAGTGTTTGACATGGGTGTGTCCATCGACTTGGTATTCTCCATCCCAAAGTGTTTAAGTAGCTCACTTGTGTACTTGCCTTCATTGATGAAGTTCCCCTCTTTAGTTTTCTTGATTTGAAACTGAGGAAGAATGTGAGCCCACCCATCATACTCATCTTAAATTCACTCTACATAAGATCACTAAATTCTTTGCAAAGATCAAGGTTAGTTCCACAAAAAATGATATCATCAACATATATTTGAATGATAAGAAAATTGTTAGAAGTGTGCTTTATAAACAAGGTAGAATCTACTTTTTCCATGATATACGCATGATCTAACAAAAAGTTCTTTAATTTCTCATACCAAGCTCTAGGTACTTGTTTGAGTCTATAGAGAGATTTTTACAACAAATAAACATGGTTAGGTAAACTATCATGTTCAAAGCCTGGGGGTTGTGCAACATACACTTCCTCTTCAATTGTACCATTCAAAAACACACTTTTAACATCCATTTGAGAAAGAAGAAAGTTTTTATAATAAGAAAAAGCAAGTAACATATGAATGAATTCAAGTCTAGCTATAGGTGCACATGTTACATCAAAATCTATACCTTCTTTCTAATTTCAACCTTGAGCCACTAACCTTGATTTGTTCCTTACCACTTTACCACTTTCATCTATCTTTTTGTGGTAGATCCACTTGGTGCCAATGATCTTTCTATCACTTGGTCTTGGCAGTAGGGTCCATACTTTGTTCTTTTCAAATTGCTTCAACTCTTCTTGCATGGGTAGGATCCATTCATCATCCCCAAGATCTTCTTTGATGTTCTTTGGTTTAAGTTGTGAGATGAAGGTGCTATTGGCTTGTTCTTTGTTGAATGCAACCCGCTTCTTCACTCTTTCAAATGGATCACCTAAAATTAGTTTTTTGGATTATGCTTTGCAAATCGGAAAGTTTGATCCTTCTTCTCTTCATCTTTCTCTTCTACTTGAATGGCCACCTCTTTTCCCTTTTGGGTAATGTTGAGTTCTTTTAGAATAGGAATTACCTCACCTACAACATCATCATTTGGAACAATATCTTTAGGAATAGAGGGGTTAGTTCAATAAAGTTAACATTTATGGATTCTTCTACTTTAGCAAGATCAACATTAAACACTCTATAAGCCTTGCTAGAAGTGTTATAGCCAAGAAAGAAAGTCAAGTATTGGATCAAACTTTTTGAGAGAATCTTTCATATTCAAAACAAAACAAGGACATCCGAAAACATGAAAATACTCGATAGAAGTCTTTCTACCACACCATAGATCATAGGGTATTTTCGTCAAAGAATGATGTGTAAAAACCCAGTTTTGCACAAAACATGAGGTACTGATGGCTTCAACCCAAAACATATTTGGAGTGTCATACTATAAAAGCATGGTCATAGACATCTCTAGTAGTGACCTTTTCTTCTCTCTACAACCCCATTTTTCTAAGGTGTTCGAGGTGAAGAGAAGTTATGTGCATATCCAGACTCTTCATGAAAATGTTCAAAAAGATCATTTTCAAATTATCCCCCATGATCACTATGGAAGGAAATGATTTGGCAAGAAGCTTTATTCTCAACTCATTTACAAAAACTAGAGAAAACATCAAGCGTATCACTCTAGGAAATGAGAAAGAAGGTCCAAGTATATCTAGAGAAATCATCAACAATAATAAGGAAATACTTGGAACCACGAAGCAATTGAGTTCTCATTGGTCCAGATAGATCAATGTGAAGAAGTTCAAGAGCTCTCTTGTTACTAATGACTCCTTCGGGTTTAAAAGAGGACTTGGTTTTCTTCCCTTAGGTACAAGGTTGGCATTCCTCATCCTTCTCAAAATCCAATTTGGGAAGTCCCTTGACCAGTCCGTTTTACTCAACTTCTTCCAGTGATACATATTTATATGACCAAGCCGATGATGCCAAAGAGAAATATCATTCGAATTGACTACTAGGCTGTTGGGTTTCAAAGGGAGGCAGAGAAGCAGCGGAAACAAAAATTTTTCTCCCAAAACTCGGAACAAAAGGAATCGCGTCGACATCTATATGATAGGAAATAAGGTTTGTGAATCATACCTTGTCCCGAGGCTTGCTCGGCGACAATACCACGCGCCTTGCGCGGTCTTCACCTCCGGTCTTGGACGGTGTCTGAGCAGCTCCTGGTCGCACCGGGATTGAAGACTCCTCCTCCTACCGGACTGTCAGATGACAGTTGTCCTCCTGAGCGGCAGTGACCTCCCGCCTCTGAAGTAGTCCACACGGACCACCCGGAACTCCACTCTCCTTATCCCACAAGGAAGTGGAAGGAGTCGCACGCTCCTGTTGACGTACTAGTCGCCAACACACTCTCCTGCTGTCGACTGCAACTGCAGTTGTCCTTCCCTTGCTGCACCTCCCTTTGCGGGAAGCACTTGCTCGGGCTCTCTCTCAGTTACCAAAACCAGAGAGAACGACAATTTTGCAGAGCAATCAACTTGCACTGAGTTGTACTCTGAGAAGCCCCCAATACCCCTATATATAGGCGGGTCATGGGACAGGGTTCTCTGTGCCCGACAATACGGGACTAAAGCAGGAGTAGAAGGGTTTGGGATTTTCCACAAAAAGCAACTGTCTCGCAACCTGAACCGATCGGTTCACAAGTGAACCGGTCGGTTGGGGACCTGAACCGATCGGTTCACCACTGAACCGATCGTTTGGCACCCTTGAACCGATTAGTTCACTCATGAACCGGTCGGTTGGGGTTCCAGGTTGGTTCCCGATTGACTTTCCTTGTTTCTTTCCCAATTGGTATCGAATACCAATATAATTCCCAATCGAATTGGGCAATTGAAACGAAAGGAAAATTCTCACCTATCCTACTTTCCCAAGTTGCTCGATTGCACCAGTTGAACCGGTCGTTTCACTCTGTGCATGAGCCGATCGGTTCAACAATTGAACCGACCGGTTCAGCAACCTCAGCCGACCGGTTCATCACATGAACCGATCGGTTGGGAATGCAGATTGTGCAGAATCAGTCAAATGCGATTTCAATCAATCCGATACTCGAATCAACTCGTCCAACACCTTGAACACTATGATATTGAGCTATCGATTAATTGAGTGTTTAATTGAACTACTAAACTCCTTTAGTAATCAATCTAAACATTGCTTGTGGACAAAACTCCTCTTCCAGGTTGAATCCTATGTGTGTGACCATGCAGGTCCATTTCACGTTGGCAGTGAAGGTCCATAACACTTATGACTTCACAAGCAAAGAGCGGTGCCTAGTCACACATCAGTGCTACCCAAGTGAAAGTAGAAAGTTGGAGAACAACTTTCATCCTACAATCCGTGAATGGTGTTACAGTGAATGTATAATTCCTTTGTCACTGATATCCAGAATGAACTCGAGGCATGGAACAATCATCCTGTCAATGTTCATTCATTTCCTTGATCTCAGAGTAGACCGAGTGAGATGTGTATGACATCAATATCACATATTGATTCACACGTGCATGCGCATGCCTTTCTCAATCCTACTCATCAAGTGGCCAAGGATATCAAACTCCCTCGGGAGGGACAAATCCCATATCTATCACTCAGCCCTCAAAAGCCCCATGTGTCAAAGCCACCCAATCATCACCTTTATAACAACCCATGTTTTAGGATTGCGTTTGATGATGTCAAAGTGTACCCAACGACGTGTGTTGAGTGTAGTGATTTCAGGTCTAAGAATCACACTCACCACCATCACTGTGAGAGCTGACTGTGACTACCAAGTCATGGTTCCATGTGTCACTCTCATGGTGGGTCTGTCCGGTACCTTGTTCTCTAACAAGTACCTATGTGCTTGGTTTGATATCACCATATCATGACTAATGAGATTCTGTCATCAACCAACACACAATCTAGTCTTTAGTGTTATTGATGTCTATGGTTATTTCCACAATAACAACCGACTAGGGACTAAACAAGAATGTATACTCTTAACATTCATATGATCTCATCGTTTAGGTCATGAACCTAAAAGCATATGTCATTGAGTAATACAATCTTTAGACATCTATCATGTTACACCATCATCTCAGAAATAGTTTAAACATATAGATTGGAAATTGCCTTTATTATTATTCAAATCATTTACAAAGTATCCCATTACAATCATCATATGACTTGCTCTATGGGAATACATACCAACAGACTCCCACTTGCACTTAGAGCCAGTCACCAAGGAAACGCAGTCCTTGTGACCTAGCATGACCATCATGCTTCTGCTGAGAAAGGGCCTTAGTCAGTGGATCAGCTATGTTGTCTTCAGTTGGTACTTTGCAAATCTTCACATCTCCTCGCTGTACGATCTCTCGTATGAGATGGAAGCGCCGCAGTATGTGCTTGGACCGCTGATGTGATCTGGGCTCCTTAGCTTGTGCAATAGCTCCATTATTGTCACAATAAAGCTCAATTGCATCACAGCTACTGGGAACTACACCAAGTTCAGAAATGAACTTCCTGATCCACACAGCCTCCTTTGCTGCATGCGAAGCAGCAATATACTCAGCCTCTGTAGTAGAATCGGAAACTGTTTCTTGCTTGGAACTCTTCCAGCTCATAGCTCCATTATTAAGGCAAAACACAAATCCTGACTGCGATCTGTAATCATCTTTATCGGTTTGGAAGCTTGCATCGGTGTAACCCTTTACAACCAACTCTTCCTCGCCGCCGTACACAAGAAACTGATCCTTAGTCCTTCGTAAGTACTTGAGGATGTTCTTCACGGCTGTCCAGTGAACATCCCCGGGATCTGACTGGTACCTGCTCGTCACGCTGAGAGCATACGAGACATCTGGGCGTGTGCACAACATAGCGTACATGATGGATCCGTTGGCTGATGCATATGGGATCCCATTCATACACTCCCTCTCTTCACAAGATTGGGGACATTGAGCTCTAGAGACGGTAACTCCATGTAGCATAGGGACGTTGCCTCTCTTTGAGTTCTCCATGCTGAACCGCTTCAACACCTTGTCAATGTACGTGCTCTGACTTAGTCCGAGAAGCCTTCTAGATCTATCTCTATAGATCTTAATTCCTAGAATGTAGGATGCTTCTCCTAAGTCCTTCATTGAGAAAGTTTTCCCAAGCCAAGTCTTTACCTTCTCTAAGGCTAAGACATCATTCCCCATCAAAAGTATGTCATCCACATACAATATGAGGAATGTGGTCGAGCTCCCACTAACCTTCTTGTACACACAAGGTTCATCTTCATTTTGAATAAAGCCAAACACTTTGACTTCTTCATCAAATCGAAGATTCCAACTCCGAGATGCTTGCTTCAATCCATAGATTGACCTTTGCAGTTTACAGACTTTATTGGCATTCTTTGGATCTACAAAACCCTCAGGCTGTGTCATATACACATCCTCATGAATATTCCCGTTAAGGAATGCAGTTTTAACATCCATCTGCCAAATCTCATAGTCATAGTAAGCTGCAATAGCAAGCATGATCCTGATGGACTTAATCATGGCAACTGGAGAAAAGGTTTCGTCATAGTCAACACCTTGAATTTGTCGAAAACCCTTTGCAACCAATCTGCCTTTATAAGTTTGCACATTGCCATCCATGTCGGTCTTTTTCTTGAAGACCCACTTGCACCCTATGGGTTTTACCCCTTCGGGTGGTTCCACCAAAGTCCATACTTTGTTGGAGTACATGGATTCCATCTCGGATCTCATGGCTTCAAGCCATTTCTCAGAATCTGGTCCCTCCATAGCCTCTACGTAGGTAGTTGGATCATCATCTATGATCAACTCTCCACCTTCCTGAGTCACAAGGTATCCAAACCTCTCAGGTTCAAGGCGAGTCCTACTAGATCTACGAGGTCCTTGTGTTACTTGAGGAGAATGAGATTCCACAACACCTTGTGAATCTCCATTTTCCTCTCGTACATCTACCGGTTCAATGTTTTCTTGTTGGGCTTGAACCTCTTCAAGCTCTATATTCCTCCCACTGCTTCCTTTCGAAATGAATTCCTTCTCTAGGAACACAGCTGTCCTGGCAACAAACACTTTGTTGTCAGTAGGGTGGTATAAGTAATATCCCCTCGTTTCCTTGGGGTATCCAACAAAATAACATTTATCGGATTTGGGTCCAAGCTTATCAGGAAACATTTTCTTGACGTAAGCTTCACAACCCCAAATCTTCAGAAAAGACAAATCGGGACGCTTCCCGTACCATATCTCATATGGTGTCTTTTGAATCGACTTAGATGGTACACAGTTAAGCATAAACGCGGCGGTTTCAAGAGCATGACCCCAGAAAGAAATTGGAAGATCAGCAAAACTCATCATTGATCGCACCATATCTAACAATGTGCGATTCCTTCTTTCAGACACACCATTATGCTGTGGTGTTCCAGGCGGAGTCCATTGTGATACAATACCACGGGCTTGCAGAAGGTCTTCAAACTCCTGGCTCAAGTATTCTCCACCTCGATCGGAACGAAGTGCCTTAATACTTTTACCAAGCTGTTCTGTACTTCATTCATGAAATCCTTGAACCTTTCAAGGGTTTCTGACTTATGTTTCATCAGGTACACATAGCCATACCTACTGAAATCATCAGTGAAGGTAATGAAGTACTGACACCCATTTCTGGCATTAGCTCTAAAAGGCCCACATACATCAGTATGTATGAGTCCTAATAGATCACTAGCTCTCTCACCTTTACCTGAAAAGGGAGTCTTGGTCATCTTGCCCAACAAACAAGATTCACATGTCTCTATTGATTCATAATCAAAAGAGTCTAGATAACCATCTTTATGGAGTCTAGAAATGCGTTTCTCATTTATGTGCCCTAGACGACAATGCCAGAGATATGTTTTGTTTGAGTCGTTGAGTTTTTGCCTTTTGGTGTTTACGTTGTATACACTTGTCTCCAAGTCTATCAAGTATAGACCATAAGACATAGGGGCACTGCCATAAAAGATCCCATCTTTAGAAATGGAACACTTTCCATTCTTAATAAGAAATTCAAACCCATCTTTGTCCAAACAAGAGACGGAAATGATATTCCTATTTATGGCAGGTACGTAATAGCAGTTCTTCAACTCTATTATTAGCCCACTAGGTAGAGTTAACTCATAGGTTCCTACGACACTGGCAGAAACTCTTGCCCCATTAGCAACACGTAGTTCAACCTCGCCTTTCCCCAAAGGCCTACTTCTCTTAAGATCCTTCACATTTGAACAAATGTGAGATCCGCATCCGGTATCAAGTACCCATGACGAAGAAGTAGTGAAGTTAATCTCTATCACGTATACACCAGAAGTAGAGATCTCTATCTCCGACTTCTTCTTCCATTGTTCCTTCCATCCTCTCCATGTAGAAGAAATTGGTTTGGCGAGAGAACACTTCTCTCCCTTACCTTCTTTCCTCTTCACCAACGCATTAAGCGTACATAGAGTGGATTCTAAGGTTCCTGGTATATCTGGATTGTGCAGAACACTTCTCACAGTCCTCAACCAGTTATGGAATTTATTCTCAATTAATTTGCCCATTTTAAAAGATGATTCTTTTGCCATTCTACAAGAGAAAATTTGCATTTGTCAAAACCCTTTTGATTTGATTTGAATAAAAATTTGATGATAGTTAATTAGGCCTTTAATTAATTACCACTCCCACTATTTTGACTCAAATTGATAGCCCTCACCATCAATTCGGAAGATTGCAGCGTACAATCTTCTAGTGGGTCAAGATCCTGAAATCCTCTGAGCCATGGACCAGCTAGGGCTGTCACCCACAACTCAGATCTCTCAGGTAGGCAACTCTTGCCAATTGCATCATATGCAACTCTTGAAAGATGTCATATGCAACTCCTTGCAATGATCATCTCCATGCATCAAGGTGCTAGATCCTATCTAGGTCACCTTGTTAAGTCTGACCCAAAGCCAACACGATGAACATGCACCCTGCTAGGGCAGACCCACACATTCATCCTTCACGCTTCCACGAGATAGACGGTGCACCACGCTAGGGCGTGCCCACACTTGGTCGATCAAGCTTTTCATGTGTGTCGCATTTGGAAGGCATCTAAAACTTAATATTTAATGAGGGATTTGGTTTTTATATACATATACATATCCAATCACCACAATATATAGTATGTATCATAGACATGCTATATCCCACAAAAACATGCATAAACGATAAAAAGCAATGATTATGGCCATCCTATTTGTGATTCCTCGAGCCAAGAGGAATCACAGTCATCTAGGTCTACATCACATGCAACCTGTACAAGATGAAATCTGTGCCTGCCTTTCTGGGTTTGATCAGCTCATCTCCATGACTGATCGGCTCGCCATCAGGTTGGTTGCTCGGGTGCCACCAGCCGATCGACTGGCGCCTCCAGCCGATCGGTTCACCAGTCATCGTGCATCTCCTCAGGTCGCCACCCGCTCATCTTGTTCCTCGAACCGGCCGTCTGGATCACCAACCGATCGGTTCACTCCTTGAACCGATCGTCTTCAGGTTGTCCGCCGTTCTTTGACATAACATGAAATAAAATCTATCCTATTTACATTTGAATTGAGAAACCCCGAGTTACATTCGGGGGGAGAAAAGGTAGGAATAGAACTCTCGAATTATTTCGAGTTACATCATGAATATGAGAAAGGGAATGGGTGCGCAGACCGAGATGCAAGCAACCACACAAACAACCACACACAGATATAGGGGTTTATAGGCCATAATCATGCTACACATCCACCACAAAACTCGTTTAAGGGCGACGCGTATCGAGTGCATTAATATTACATATCATATATGTATATTAGGGATTTGTGGATTGGACATGTATAAAGCCAATATTATTCGCATCGCATGCAATAAATAAAGGCGACAAACCAAAATCGATCACATCGATAATCCTAAAATATAGAGAGGTCGACGTGGCTCTGATACCACTGTTGGGTTTCAAAGGGAGGCAGAGAAGCAGCGGAAACAAAAATTTTTCTCCCAACACCCGGAACAAAAGGAATCGCGTCGACATCTATATGATAGGAAATAAGGTTTGTGAATCATACCTTGTCCCGAGGCTTGCTCGGCGACAATACCACGCGCCTTGCGCGGTCTTCACCTCCGGTCTTGGACGGTGTCTGAGCAGCTCCTGGTCGCACCGGGACTGAAGACTCCTCCTCCTACCGGACTGTCGGATGACAGTTGTCCTCCTGAGCGGTAGTGACCTCCCGCCTCTGAAGTAGTCCACATGGACCACCCGGAACTCCACTCTCCTTGTCCCACAAGGAAGTGGAAGGAGTCGCACCCTCCTGTTGACGTACTAGTCGCCAACACACTCTCCTGCTGTCGGCTACAACTGCAGTTGTCCTTCTCTTGCTGCACCTCCCTTTGCGGGAAGCACTTGCTCGGGCTCTCTCTCGGTTACCAAAACCAGAGAGAACGACAACTTTGCAGAGCAATCAACTTGCACTGAGTTGTACTCTGAGAAGCACAATTAAATCTAGATCACCACTTCTATTTATCTTATATATGACTTGATAGGTGAGGGAATTTAGAATCAAGCATTCAAAGAAGTAAATAGCACAAGGTAACCATTGTCACATAATGGACTTACACTTATTAAATTGTGATGTAGGCCATCCACAAAAAGAACGTTCTTGATACACAAGGATTCACCTACATCACCCTCACCTTTAACATTACTTTTCTTGTTGTCCCCAACGGTAACTGAACCTCCTTTCTTCTTAGTGAAGTTGTTGAAATGGCTTATATCACCTATCATGTGCTTAGTACATCCACTATCAACAATCCATCTACCTTTTTCCTGCAAGAAAGGAGAGTGTCAGTTCCCAACTCAAACTTTGGGATCCAAAATTATCTTGGGGTCCCTTTTCATCTTTGGGTTGGTCCCCTTAGGATTGTAATGACAATAAGTAGAGTAATGATCATCACACTTGCAATGAGAACCAATCATAAGATTCTTAGTGCTATTTGACTCTCCTATGAAAAAGGAGGTTTTTGTACTATTTTTCTTACCTTTGTCTTTGTTCTTTCCCTTAAGCGCTCCCCTTACAAAACACAAACCACTAGTACCACTTTGTTTGGTAGAATGGTCAAGGATTTCAATAAGGGAGTTTTTTCCTTTGAGGAATTTCTACAGAGAGGCTTTAAGTCTATGATTGTCATCACTAAGAGATATGATAGTAGAATACATACTAGCAAGATCATCTCTAGCATGAGCAGGGTCAACCTCTAAATAGAGGGCTTTAGTCAAATAAGAATCTTGCTCAAGAGAAATAAAAGCAATATCGTTACTAAGCAAGATAGATCTAGAAGATAAATCATTAACTTGACCAAGCAACCTAGAATTTTTATATTTAAGCACTTGAATTTCCTTAATATAAACATCCCTCTCATCCCTACGAGCATCAACAATGAGCTTAAATTCAACATTTTCAGTTTTAAGAGTTTCAAGCTCAATTAGGTACTTTTGGTCATCTTCCTTAAGAGTTTCATTGTTATTAAGGTAAAAACCATTCTATACTTCAAATCTATTTTATTGGAGCTCAAGATCAAGATATTGGCCTTGGAATTTATCAATGCTCTCATGATGAGTTTTCTCATTTAACTCAAGAATTTCAAGTTTAGCATACAAATCATCAATATTTTTTCCTAACCTTTTTCTTTTAGATTTAATTTAGCAAAAGAAGAATGTATAGCAACAAGCATATTAATAAGATTTTCCTTAGATAACTCATGAAAGCTTACCTCACTTACCTCACTTACCTCACCAATTTCTTCACTAGTAGAGGCCATGAGTGTAAGGTGGCACTCTCCATCTTCTTTAGAGCTAGAGCCACTTGAGGATGATTCCTCCCAAGATGCATGAGCTACATTCTTATGTATTTTCTCCTTCTTTACTTCATCTTGTACTTGCTATCCTTCTTGTACTCTTCCTCCTTCTTGGATCTTCCTCGGTGGTGTGACTTTCTTGATTTAGGACATCCACTCTTCTAGAGTCCCTTTTGTTCACACATGTATCATCTAGGAGTAGAGGAGGAGGATTTCTTTCCATAGAAGTTCTTGCCCTTGGTGTAGTTGGCTTCATGCTCACTAGGGCCATCATCTTCACTATAGGAGGAGGGAGATGTCCGGCAAGCAAGTTGTTGTTGAAGGATGACCGTCTCCACTTGTGCATTGAAGGCACTATCTTTGATCTTCTTGGCTTCCTTCTCTTCTTGATTGGCTTCTTCTTCTTGCTTGTCAAGCCTTGGCTCATGGGCTTGGAGGTTTCCAATGAGCTCTTTGGTTGGGGTGTCATCAAAGATCCTCACTTATTCAATGGAGGTCACCTTTGTCTCCCATCTCTTTGGTAGAGTCATCAAGATCTTGGAGTTGATTACACCTCTATGCAAAGTGTTTACCAAAGTAGCTCTCCCTTTAATAATTACATTGAGCCTAGAGTACATCTCTGTAATCCTTTCTTTCTTTCCCATCTTGATGCTCACTTCCCTTGGTGTAGTTGGCTGCATACTCACTAGGGCCTTCATCTTCACTAGAGGAGGAGGGAGATGTCTGGCAAGCAAGTGGTTGTTGAAGGATGACCACCTTCACTTGTGCTTTGAAGACACTATCTTTGATCTTATTGTCTTCCTTTTCTTCTTGCTTGGCTTCTTCTTCTTGCTTGTCAAGCCTTGGCTCATGAGCTTGGAGGTTACCAATGAGCTCTTCGGTTGGGATGTCACTAAGGCTTCTTACTTCTTCAATGGAGGTCACCTTTGACTCCCATCTCTTTGGTAGATTCCTCAATATCTTGGAGTTGATTACACCTCTGTCCAAAGTGTTACCCAAAGTAGGTAGGCCTATGATGATTACGTTGAGCTAGAGTACATCTTCGTAATCCCTTCTATCTTGCCCATATTTAGTTCTCTAGAAGGTTTTTCAACATGTATATATTAGCCTCCTTGACTTTATTTATTCCCTCATAGGTTATGCACAACTTATCACAAATCTCATAGGTGGTATCCCATGAGGAGATGTGGTCAAACTATGTTGGGGTAAGGGTTGCATAAAAGATGATTATGGATTTGGCATTGAGCTGGGCTTCTTTTAGTGCAGCTTCATTCCATGTTGAAATAGCTCTGGTTGGCTCCTTGTATGGTGTGACAATCACCTTTCACATATCAAAGTTCATGCCTTGAATGTAAAATTGCATATGACTCTTCTAATAGAGGAAGTTGGTGTCGTCAAAGACTGGAGGACGCATGGAGAAGCCTCCCTCAAGGTTGAGTGAACCAAGTAGGTTGTCACCCATCTTCTTATCTCGTGGGAGACTGATGGAGAAGATCCTTGGCTCTGATACCACTTATTGGATTTAGGGATCTATAGGGGGGTGAATACAGCTTCAAAATTCTGACAAGATATGTTAGACCTTCAAATTATATCAATTAAAACCAATAGATTAAGAGTAATTTGAAGTCCTAACTAAGCAAGCATGGCAACGATGAGACAAATTGAAACAAGCACTTGGATAAGGTGGTTTAGAGTGGTTCCACTCTCCAAACTAGGATAGAGTCAATCCACTACCTGGAGAGATCAACCTCTAGGACTTTGCAATCCGTGTATACTTATATTCATTCATGGGAGGTACAAGGAGACCACCATACATCCAAAGACTTACCAATATAAGACAAAACTCTTCCACCTACACTAAGACTTACCCACTTGATCAAGATGTCTTCATCCTTCAACAAGAACTTACCCACAGTTGTATCAAGTCTTTGCCCATGAAGGAACTTACCCACTCTTCTTGAATCTTGGTCTTTCCCTTCTCCTTCACCTAAAGAAGATCTTCACCTCTTCACCTTGAAGAAGAACACAACAACTTCACCATCACTTAGAGTAGCTTGCTTCTGTTGGGTTTTAGGAGAGACAGAGAAGGCAACAGAAACAAAAACTTTCTTCTCCCCAAACCTAGAATAAAGGAATCACATTAACGTCTATACAATAGGAAGGATGGTTTGTAGAGACATATCTTGTCCTAGGGCTTGCTCGACAACATTACCTTGCGGCTTGCACGGACTTCACCTCCGGTCTTGGATGGTGTCTATGCAGCTCCTGGCCTCACCGGGACTGTCGGGATTGTCAGCTGTCCTCCGAGCGGCAAAAGTCTCCCACCTCTGTAGTAGTCCACACGGACCACCTGGAACTCTGATCACCTTGTCGCACAAGGCACCAGAAGGAGTCGTACCCTCCTGTCGGCGTACTAGTCACCGACACACTCTTCTGCAACTAGTTGCCTTTCTGCAGTTGTCTTTCCCTTGTTGTGCCTCCCTTATCGGGAGGCACTTGCTCGGGCTCTCCTAGTTACCACAACCAGAGAGAACGACAACTTTGCAGAGAAACTAGTGTTCTGAGTTGTACTTGAGAAGCCCCCAATACCCCTATATATAGGAGGGTCATGGGATAGGGTTCTCTGCCCCGTGTAATGCAAGATGAAAGCAGGATTAGAAGGGTCTGGAATTTCCACAAAACAACCAACTGCGCTAGCTGAACCGATCGTTTAAAAGCATGAATGGATCGGTTGGGGACCTGAGCCGATTAGTTCACACCTAAACCGGTCGGTTGGGACACCTGAGCTGATCGATTCACTTCTGAACCGATCGATTCACTACCCTGGTTAGTTCCCCATTGACGTTTCCTCTTTTGTTTTGAATTGATCCAAATACCAATCCTTGTTCCAATCAAGTTTGACAAGTGAAACAAAGAGAAATTCCTCACCAACCTGACTTTCCCAACTTCCTCGGTTGGTCAATCGAGTCGATCAATTCAACACCTTGAACTAATCAGTTCAATGACCTGAACCGGTCAACTCACCAACTGAGCCGATCAGTTCACTAAGATGAGCCGATCAGTTCATCATATGAGCCGATAGGTTGGGAGTGCAGACTGTGCAAAATCAGTCAATTGCAGTTTCAATCAATCTGATACTCTAATCAATTTGTCCAACACCTTGAACACTATGATATTGAGCTATCAATTGATTGAGCATTTAATTGAACTACTAAAATCCTTTAGTAATCAATCTAAACATCATTTGTGGATAAACTCCTCTTCCAGGTTAAATTCTATGTGTGTGACCCTGCATGCCCATTTCACATTGGTAGTGAAAAGTCATAACACTTATGACTTCACAAGCAAAGAGCGATGCCTAGTCGCACATCAGTGCTACCCAAGTGAAAAGGAAAGTTGGAGTACAAATTTCAATCCTATAATCCGTGAATGGTGTTACAATGAATGTATAATTCCTTTATCACTGATATCTCGAATGAACTCGAGGCATGGAACAGTCATCCTGTCAACGTTCATTCACTTTCTTGATCTTAGAGTAGATTGGAAGAGATATGTATGACATAAATATCACATACTGATTCACACATGTGTGCGCATGCCTATCTCAATCCTACTCATCAAGTGGCCATGGATATCAAACTCCCTCAGGAGGGACAAATCCCATATCCATCACTCACCCCTCAAAATCCCCATGTGTCAAAGCCACCCAATCATCACCTTTATAACAACCCATGTTTCAGGACTGTGTTTGATGATTTCAAAGTGTACCCAACGGCATGTGTTGAGTGTAGTGATTTTAGGTCAAAGAATCACACTCACCACCATCATTGTGAGAACAGACTGTGACTACCATGTCTTGGTTCCATGTGTCAAACTCACGCTGGGTCTGTCCGGTACACCTGTTCTCTAACAAGTACATGTGTTTGGTTTGATATCTCCATATCATGACTAACGAGATTCTATCATCAACCAACACCACAATCTAGTTTTGTATGTCATTGTTGTCTATCTACCTTCCAAAATGACATCCGACGAGGGACATAATAAGAATGTACAAACTCTTAGCATCCGTAGGATCTCATCATTCAGGTCCTCAACTTGAAAGCATACGTCATTGAGTACTGTCATTCTCTAGACATTTAATCTGTTCTATCATTATCTCATATGATTGAACCAGAAAGAATTGGAAGCTTGCCTTTGATGTTTATCAAATCAATCTTAATGTATCCTACGAATCATCCCATGATTGACTCTCAGGGCATACATACCAACAGACTCCCACTTGCACTGTGAGCCAATCACCCTTGAATCATATTCATAGTGATCTTCAAACATGTCCCATATGTTACTATGCTCTAGTGCTTACATAGTCAGTTATGGCAACACCTTGCCAAAGTCAGTATTAACTGCATGTCTCTCATCTCTTCACTGTACGTCACATGTATGAGATGGAGTTGTCGTAATATGTGATCTAGTATTCCTTTGCTAACCTTTAGCCACATTGAATGACCAAGTACTCCTTACTTGTCATCAAAGATCGAAATATCTATAAGTTCATCTCATGAAATTTTAGATCCATATAGTATCCACTAATCACATGGATACTAAACTTTTTCTTTTAAACGACTTCATTGGAACGTTTCCATTTACCAACAAACATTCACTTTTATATATCTCATATATATTTTGTGATTAATTTTCTGTCCTTTTCAAAAGTTTGCATCAGTGTAACTCTTTACAATGAACCCTTCCTTATTTCCATAGAACTAGTACTTCTCAAGTACTTATCAAGTTCTTATGGTATTCCAGTAACCCTTACTGGAACTAGATAGACATCCACTCATCAAGTCCCACATATGAGTTATCAGGATGAGCACATCATATTGTCATGTCCTACATACAAGATGATGAATGCATTGTATTCTTTCTATGTCCATACATGCAAGATAATGGGATAATTACATACATGATAGATTCATATCTATTCTTAGTGTTCCCATTCTTCATAAGAATTGGACACTAGGCCTTGGGATACTAACTCCATGTAACATGGACAAGTTTTCTCCCACTTAATCTGTGCACACTGAACCCTTCAATATAGATTGCCAATGTATGCTTTCTCTTTTCAGGTCAAGAGGTTTTTGAGAACTATCTCTATAGATCTCTGTTCCTATCACATAGGAAACATCTCTATCTTCCTTAAAGATAATTTCCACAAAGTATTCCATTCTAGAACATCTCATTCCTCATCGACATGTGGAATGCAAATATGCTCCCACTAAATCACAGATTCCTTCTTTATCTTTTTCATATCAGTCAAACCCTTTGACTATATTATCAAAGTAAAAATCCCAGCTCTGAGTTTCTTGTACTCAATCAATCACATTGATTAGTCCATTGTAACTTATAGACTTCATTTGCACTAATGGATTCATAAACCTTATAGGTTGTGTCACGTACACATCCTTGTTTTATTCCTCATAGGAATGCAGTTTTAGTATCTGTATGCCAAATCTCTTAGTCATTAAGTTGCAATCAACAAGCATCATCCTTCTCAAAATGTTATCCATGTGTCTTAACTCTTAAGACTCATTCACACTTATGGATTTCATCCCAATGGGTGCTACCATCAAGGTCATACCTTATGGTTCACATGGAAGTCATTTAGGATGTAATGGTCATAAACCATAACTCAAAATCTGGTCCCTCATATTCATCTAGATAGTTGACTCATCACATGACCAACTCATCACATAGATAATCGAGGTGTTTCTGTCAAGGATATAAGAACTTACAATTCCTTGTGATTCTTAATGTCCTTTATTAGTGTGGGGTATTCTTTATTTAATAAGAATTTAGTTATTTGATAATGATCCTCTAACTCCTTAGAGTATGAATCCTTGATTTAGACATCACCATACCTAAATCATGAGCTCACTATGATACAATATCATAATCACTCACAAGGATCTCAAATAATTGGTTCAAGTATTTCATTCATTGATCTCATCAAGAATTAATATTTTATCAAATTTGTACTTCATCTATGATATTCTTGAACACTTCAAGATATTCATATTGGTATTTCTCTAAACATCGTTTGAAGTATTAGCATTTACTCCAATAGGTATGTAAATACATCACATGTATTATACCTAATAGGATAATCATTCTCCCACTACCACTAGTGAAGATCGATTTATCATGCTCAAGAGATTCATGTCTCTTACTGGTTATCTAACCAAAAGAGTCTAGATTTATACATCATATGGAAACTAGAAATGAATTTCTCATGATTTATGCTAATTTGATTGTTTGAGTTATCAATAACTTTTAGGTATCATTTTATCTTATGCATACCAAGTACCACAAGATAAACAAGGCATTGCCACAAAGATCATATCTTTGAAATTGAAACATCAACTATATTGATAGCCATCCTTGTCACAACAAGATGCAACAATAAAGTGTTTCTATTTGCAAATTGAAACAACAGTTCTCAACTCTATTTCGTGCCCTTTAGGCTGAAATAAACTGAAAGGTACTCCTATCTATGGCAGCAACACTTGCTCCAATGATGGGTACTCCTTTCTTGGTCCTTTCACAAAGGCCATCACTTCTTTGTGGATCTTGTATATCATATATAGCAGATCCATATCTTGGTATCATATACCTCAGATAAAGAAGTGTTTATTTCATGATACCTATGGTGGAGATCTCTATCCCCTCCTTTCATCTTTTTTTGTTCTTCCAGATATAGAGGGAATTTCCCTCGTTCACACTCCCATGTGCTTTAAGGCTGAAGACGACTTGGATTGCTGGCTAGCATCAGAATGATTCTTTGCTCTGCTTTTGTCCTTGCCTTTAAGACTTACCCTTCATTGATCACATCAAAGATTAGGGTTTGTCTTTCTTCATCTTTGCCTCTACTGTCCTCAACATGTCCAACAACTTTGTCAACGCTTGTCAAAGTTGTTCATGTTGTAGTTCATCATGAACTATATGATTCTCGCAACATTTGTAGTATCATACCAATAACCAACTCTTGGCTCAGAGGGAATCCTTCTTAGTCAGGTTTTTCACATACCCAATCACATTGAGTGTCTGAATACCTTACTGGATCTCCTTCTGTCATGAAATACTAGGACAGTGTCTTGGAGACATCATATGTCTCATGTTGTCTCTATAACTCATAGTTCAGAGAGCACAACATCAAGCACTCCACATCAATGTCATCCTCAATATGCTTCCATAAGCATATTTTCAGCCATTAGTGTGGTGGGAACGAGTTCATCTGGTTCTGGTATAACTAGGACTTAGAGCTTTCACTCTTCGATTGAGAACACTTCTCAATGTCCTAATCAGTCGTGGAAATTATTCCCATTTGTTTGTTGTTCTCAAGGACCGATCGCAAATAAAGTGATTATTGTTGATTAACCATTTATTGTACAAAAGGAAATATATGCAATTTAGTCCAAAAACTCCTTTTTCACTTGATTGATTTGAAAAGGTTTTTCGATATAATTAGGACTTTAATTAATTATCACTCCTACTATTTTTATTCAAATTGATAGCCCTCACCATCAATTCAGAAGATTGCAGCGTACAATCTTCTAGTGGGTCAAGATCCATATTTCAATCAAGTCATGAGTCAGCTTTGGCTGATCGCCCACAACTTGACTATTTAGGTAGGCCATCATGCCAATTGCATCATATGCAACTCTTGGATAGATGACATGTGCAACTCCTTACCATTCATCCCATGCCTCTGGGCTTAGATTCTCTAAGAATCACCAGTTAAGTCTAACTCAAAAGCCAACACGGTAAACATGCATCCTTCTTTGGCAGATCCTACATGTCTACCCTTCACACTTCTGCAAGATGGACGTTTCACCACGCTTTGGCATAACCTACACTTGGTCGATAGAGTTTTTCATGTGTGCCGCTAATGGAAGGCATATAAGACTTAATATTTAGATGAAGGATTTGGTTTTATAGGTACATATACATATCCAATCACCACAATACATAGTACGTATCATATACATGCTATATCCCACAGAAAACATACAAAATGATAAAAGTGATGATTATGGACATCCTAATGTGATTCCTCGAGCCAAGAGGAATCACGATCATCTAGGTCCATATCACATGCAACCTGTACAAGATGAACTCTGTGCTTTGCCGTTCTGGGTTTGATCAACTCATCTCCATGATTGATCGGCTTGCCATCAGGCCGGTCGGTTGGGTCCCACCAGTCGATCGACTGGCGCCTCCAGCTGATCGGTTCACTGGTAGTCATGCATCTCCTCAGGGCTGCCACCCTCTCATCTCACTACTCAAACCAGTCTTCTAGAATGCCAACCGATCGGTTCACGCCTTGAACCGATCATCTCAGTTATCGTCAGGTTGTCCTCCGTTCTTTGACATAACAGGAAATAAAAGTTCTATCCTATTTACATTTTATTTGAGAAACCCCGAGTTACATTCGGGGGGAACAAAGGTAGGAAAGAAATCTCGAGTTATCTCGAGTTACATCAGGAATAAGAGATAGAGAATCGATGTGCAGACCGAGATGCAAGCAACCTCATTCAACCATACATAGACATAGGGTTTATTGGCCATAACAACACTATACATCCACCACAAAACTTGTTTAAGAGCGATGCGTATCGAGTGCATTCATATTACATATCATATATGCATATTGGGATTTGTGGATTTAGGATTGGACATTCATAAAGCCAATTTTATTCGCATTTTATGCAATAAATAAAGGAGATAAACGAAAATCGATCACATCGATAATCCTAAAGTATAGAGCAGTTGACGTGGATCTGATACCACTGTTGGGTTTTAGGGGAGACAAAGAAGGCAGCGGAAACAAAAATTTTCTTCCCCCCAAACCCATAATAAAGGAATCACATCAACGTCTATATAGTAGGAAGGATGGTTTGTAGAGACATACCTTGTCCTGAGGCTTTCTTGGCGACATTACCTCACGGCTTGTGTGATATTCACCTCCGATCTTGGACAGTATCTGTGCAGCTCCTGGTCTCACCGGGACTGTCGGGATTTACAACTGTCCTCTGAGAAGCAGAAGTCTCCCGCCTCTGTAGTAGTCTACCCGGACTACCTAGAACTCTAATCGCCTTGTCGCACAAGGCACCGGAAGGAGTCATACCATCCTGTTGGCGTACTATTCACCGATACACTCTCCTGCAACCAATTGCCTTTCTACAGTTGTCTTTCCCTAGCTGTGCCTCCCTTATCGGGTAGCACTTGCTCGGGATCTCCTGGTTACCACAACCAGAGAGAACGACAACTTTGCAGAGCAACTGGTGTTCTGAGTTGTACTTGAGAAGCCCCCAATATCCCTATATATAGGAGGGTCATGGGACAGGGTTCTCTACCCCGGGCAATGCGGGATTAAAGCATGAGTAGAAGGTCTGGAATTTCTACAAAACAACTAACTGCGCCAGCTGAACCGATCATTTCACATTGAGGACCTGAGCCGATCAGTTCACACCTAAACCGGACGGTTGGGACACCTGAGCTGATCGGTTCACTTCTGAACTGGTCAGTTCACTGCCCTGGTCAATTCACTGCCCTGGTCAGTTCCCAATTGACTTTTCCTCTTTTATTTCAAATTGATCCAAATGCCAATCCTTGTTCCAATCAAATTTGACAAGTGAAACAAAGAGAAATTTCTCACCAACCTGACTTTCCCAACTTGCTCGGTTGGTCAATTGAGATCGATTCAACACCTTGAACCAATCAGTTCAGTGACCTGAGCCGGTCGACTCACCAACTGAGCTGATCAGTTGACCCTGTAGGCCCATTTCACATTGATAGTGAAAAGCCATAACACTTATGACTTCACAAGAAAAGAGAGGTGCCTAGTCGCTCATCAGTGCTACCCAAGTGAAGAGGAAAGTTGAAGAACAACTTTCAATCCTACAATCCATGAATGGTGTTACAGTGAATGTATAATTCCTTTGTCACTGATATCCCAAATGAACTTGAGCCATGGAACAGTCATCCTGTCAACGTTCATTCACTTTCTTGATCTCAGAGTAGATTGGAAGAGAAATGTATGACATCAATATCACATATTGATTCACACATGTGTGCGCATGTCTATCTCAATCATACTCATCAAGTGGCCATGGATATCAAACTCCCTCAGGAGGGACAAATCCCATATCTATCACTCACCCCTCAAAAACTCCATGTGTCAAAGCCACCCAATCATCACCTTTATAACAACCCATGTTTTAGGACTGCGTTTGATAATGTCAAAGTGTACCCAACGACATTTGTTGAGTGTAGTGATTTTAGGTCAAAGAATCACACTCACCACCATCACTGTGAGAACTAACTGTGACTACCATGTCATGGTTCCATGTGTCAAACTCACGCTGGGTCTGTCCGGTACACTTGTTCTCTAACAAGTACCTATGTGTTTGGTTTTATATCTCCATATCATGACTAACGAGATTCTGTCATCAACCAACACCACAATCTAGTCTTGTGTGTC
Organism: Alisma plantago-aquatica; assembly: GCA_963693085.1. Classification (NCBI taxonomy): domain Eukaryota; kingdom Viridiplantae; phylum Streptophyta; class Magnoliopsida; order Alismatales; family Alismataceae; genus Alisma; species Alisma plantago-aquatica. The sequence continues at coordinate 1,019,236,592 of OY856409.1, read as the reverse complement.
ATTATTGTCTATCTACCTTCCACAATGACATCTGACTAGTGACACAATAAGAATGTACAAACTCTTAGCATCTGTATGATCTCATGGTTCAGATCTTCAACTTGAAAGGATACGTCATTGAGTACTGTCATTCTCTAGACATTAAATATGTTCTATCATTGTCTCATATGACTGAACCAGAAAGAATTGGAAGCTTGCCTTTGATGTTTATCAAATCAATCTTAATGTATCCCACCAATCATCCCATGATTGGCTCTCAGGGCATACATACCAACAATTTCAACCTTTGATCTTTGAGAAAGTGGGTCGGGAAGATGGAATGGAATGAGAGCTTTACAAGCACATGGAGGTATCTCTCTTACAACTAACCTAACTCATGCATAATCATGAAATGCTTTGTAAATGAGAGAGAGAAAGGGTCTGAAGGAGTTGCAACACACTCAACTATAGTAAGAAATTAGAATAGCATGAATGAACAAATTTGGAATGAACTCCAAGGGGTCCTTTTTATAGCTGGGGGTGTTCCCTTGAGTGTGGGATCACTTGTGAGAAAAATATAGCCATTTTCCAAGTTACAACGAATCTATTCTTACTCAGAACAACTATCCAATAGTTATATTCACTTTTTGTGTGTTTTTCATATAGTACATTCCGTTGAGTTTCAATAAAGATAACTCGACCGATCCACTAAGTGAGAAAACCAATTTTCAAACTATTAGTCAAGTTTGTCCTGGGAAACTTGATCGATGAGTCAAAATCAATTTTGCTTAGTTGATCGACCAGTTGAGTTCTATGAGTTTACAACTCAAGCGATTGATCATCTTTAGAAAATCAATCACTGGATTGGTCTAGTTTCCATCTCGACTGATAAATAGCCTGTGACAAATTTTATAAATTGACTTTTGAGTGACCAAACGTTGGAATTAAGTGTCCCTGATTTTTTCTCATCTTAGTTACAAGTCATATCATCAATACACGTGATTACAAAATTAATCTAAGTTCATTTGGAGTTATTTCCCAAAACATGCACTTGCATTGCTTTCAACTTGAAATTGAGCAAGCTAGGGCTTGTGTAATTTGATCCTTTTCATGTATTTGAAGCCTGAAATGAATCTTTTTTTTGGAGAAGGTAAAATATTTCTATTAAAATCAAAAGTATAGGGAGACAAAAAAATCCCATATACTATACAAGTGGGTCTACTCTACAAACCACCACTGACGGAGAACCAAAAGGTTAACTCCCAGCCCCATCAAAGGCCTAGTTTTGAAGGCAAGAACCAGATTATGTACAATGGTCTCAAACAGAACCACACAGTCCGTAGGCCTTTTCCCATGTAATATGAAATTACACTCTCTCCATATAAAGTAGCATATGGATGAGAGGCATAAGCCTCCAAGCTTCCTCAAATTAGTCCTTCCCTTGGTCTTTCCTAAAATCCAAGTAATGGCCTCGAAGAGAGAGAATGGGGGGCTGCCACCCCAACCCATCTTTAAAGTAGTCCTACACCAAATGTATCTAGTGTAAGCACATCCAAAAAAAGATGCCCATAGCTTTCTCCATCATTACCACATAACAGATAGGTAGTAATGGAACATAGGCCCCAAGAGTGAAGGTGATCTAGACTGGGAAGACAATGTAGAATAGCTCTATAAGAGCAGCAACTCCACTTGGGACATTGAAATTGATTCCAGAGAATGGGGTCCCAAGGCACCTGCGGAGTGACGAACACAACAACCCCTGATTTAGCCCCACTCCTACTCAACCACCATCCATCAACATGCTGTATATAATCCTCCTCCAGAGCAGGCCATAACCTGGTCATCTCCCACCAAGTGCTGGGTGCATTGGGCAAAACCACATTTAGGTGGTCACTGTATCTGAGATGCATCCAAATGCTCCAGCTCAAACTATTACATCTGAGAAATCTGTCGACTCTTGAAGCCATAACTGCAACTGCCATGTACATCACACACGGAAGATTAAGGCCCCCTTCCTTGAAGCCCCTCTTAATGGTATTCTAGGTAATAGCATGGGCTCTCCCACACCAAATGAAAGCATTGCAGATGTTGTTTAATTTTCTAAGCACAAACCCATGGATTTTAGCCTGCCTAGACCAAAACCGAATCTTCCCAGCAATGAAAGATCTAGACAGGACCAACCTTCCCACCATAGAGATTTTAATGCCATAGCATTTGGCCACCGTATATCTGAGGCTATCGACACAAGCACTGTAGTCTCTACCTCTCGCTTTGCCACCAGTAATGGGTATACCCAGGTAGCGAGTGGGGAAAGAACCTTCTTCTACGCCAACAACCTCCTTGAGATGCCCTGTTCTAGAGTCACAAGCTCTCGACAGGAAAACCTTTGACTTCAGAATGCTCATGTATAACCCAGTAAGCTTTCCAAACATAGCCATCATCCGCTTGAAATTCCTCAGGTTCTTCACATTAGTAGAAAGGAAGACAAGAATATCATCTGTGAAAATCATGTGATCGAGAACCTTAACACAGCACTGTCGAAAAGTAGTAAGATGTTTATTCTGGATGGCTTCCTCCATGATCGAGGTGAACGACTCAATAATCAAGGTGAAAAGCATAGGGGATAAGGGGTCCCCCTATCTCAGACCATTGGAAGCATTATAGAGCCCATACATGAAGCCATTAACCAACACTGAAAAAGTGGTCGTAGTGACACATTCTTTCATAAGTCTTATCCATCTATTCGAAAAACCCATATGGTCCAAAATCTCCCAAAGAGTGTCCCACCTGACATTATCGTAAGCCTTATCCATGTCAATTTTAACACAAGCTTTCCTCGTGCTATTCTTCACCTTAAAGTTGAGAAGGAACTCTGAGGTGAGGAGAGCACTATCCGAGATAGTACAACCTTTGACAAAAGCAGATTGCATAGGAGAGATGATATTAGGAAGAACGACCTTCAACCTCTTAGCAAGGAGCTTAGATAAAATCTTATAGATGACTGAGCAAGACGCAATAGGTCTCAAATCAGCCATAGAGTTAACCAACTGTTTCTTGGGGATGAGTCTCAGAAAAGAATGATTAATACTATGGACCATGTTCCCTCCAACAAGGAACCATCTTACAGCCATGCAGATGTCATCCTTAATGATGTGCCACATAGCTTGGAAGAACCTGGCATTAAACCCGTCAGGTCCAGGACATTTGGATGCCCCGATGGAGAACAGAGCATCCTTGATTTCAACTTCTGAAGTAGGACCGCAGAGGGAAATGCTCATCGCATATGTTACCTTCTTGCCAGGCAACCTGCCAACAGGTCTAGACTCAATCATGTTCTTATTATAAAGCTTCATGAAGAAATCCACAGCTTCCGATCCCACATCAGTGGGAGAGTTAGTCGTTGACCCGTCACTTCTGGTAAGAGTATGAACAAAATCTCTCATCTAGTTTCTTTTAAGAGAATCATGATACATCCTAGTGTTCTTATCCCCATCCTGAATCCACTTGAGCCTGCTTCTCTGCCAGTAACCCACCTCTTCAGCCTTTTCATATTGTAGTAACTTCTTAGCTATTTTTTCCTCCTCATCTATAGCCATAGCATTCATTGGATTGCATATGAGAAATTCAGTAGTAGAATTATAATCTTCTTTGGCTTGGTTCACCAAATTTTTGATGTCATATAACCCTCTTGCCCAGATTTTGAGGGCAAGCTTAGTCCTCTTCAACTTCTCGGAAACAAAAAACAGGGGGTTACCTATGACACCCTCTATCCAAGCATTATGGATCGTTGTCTTGCAGCTAGGCCAGTCAAGACACCAGTTGAAAAATCTGAACTGTTTCACCTTATTTCTCTCATTCTGTAGCTTCACCACAAGATAGGCATGGTCACTATTAGGGTGACCCCCCAGTTTGACGTTCGAAGCGGGAAAGATGTCTAACCATTCACTGTTGACAATAGAACGATCCAGGTGGCTATATATTCTTCTGTGGATAGTTTTCTTATTATTCCAGGTGATAAACCCACCATTCATGTTTAGTTCCATAAGGTTAGCAGCAGTAACGACATCATTGAATCTCTCCAAGCAAGAATCCTGCACAAGGAGAACCCCTACCTTCTCTTTGGTCTTTCTGATATGATTAAAATCCCCTATGAATACTTGAGGCAGCTCCCTTTGATTATCATTGGCAATTGTTTCCCAAAGTCTTCTCCGAAACACCTCCGAATTATGCCCGTACATCGTGGACAAAACGATATGAAGACCACCCTAATTTATGCAGCTGGCCGTCATCATCTGGTCCATGGAAAAAATGACTTGAACATCCCAAATTTGTGGATTCCAACCAATAGCTATGCGCTCTCCTTCGATCTGCTCAAGGTTGGAAGCATAACCCCACCCAATAGGGAACAAACCAGAAACTCTCTCACCAACATCACGCCTGATTCAAGTTTCCTAGCACACAACTAAAGTCGCTTGAGTTTCAGTGATGATCCTCCTCAGCCTGCTTTGTTTCCCATGCCTTGATGCTCCTCACAAATTCCATGCGAGGATACACATTACACTCTTTTGCGATGCCCCCTTCCAGGGGTAGCTCCACCAATTCTCATTTTCCTGGGAGAAACATTATCTTTGCTCCTATCACCCATCTCATACTCAGAACCATCCTTACCTCGATCCAGAATAGAAAACATGTTGGCATGTCCGCTGTTCTCAGCAGACAAGCTATGACCCTCCCAAGCTGTCGGAGGTGATTTCCCCCCATCCCTCACCTCCACAAAAGGGGGTTCCTCTTCTTCTACAGTAGTTTCACTATCTTCCCTTCCTTCCACGAGGTGGCCTACCCTTGTAGAGATACATATTAGATACATAGTAATGGAACAGTTAAGTCATTATTAAAATATGGGCAATGTATAACTCTCAAGTCAACAAGATGATGCTTCTTTGTCTTTCCTATCCCTCCTCTTATACTTGTCTTACACCATGTATCTAACCTTTTTCAATTTTGTCCCTTTTGATGATAATGCATCTATGTCTTTGGACAATCATCCTGAAAGTGTCCCTTTTATCCAAAATTATGGCACCATGAAATTGATTGGGGATTTACCTTGAATGGACAATCTAAAGTGTACAAGGTGTCTTCATATCTACAAGAGTACTCCTTACATAAAGAGTATTCTTGATCTTATAAGGAAATATCCTTTCTACATAGAGTAGGCTTGCTTCTCCTTTTCATATCTACCTTAGTTTTACTAGAAAAGTTAGAATATTACCTATGATGTCTTTCAACTTGAATTACATCATTCTTCAATAGATCTGACCTTCTTCTTAAAGATCTCGGTGAGAGAGTGAAGGATGTTAGCACATGCACCTCAGACTCTACATCCTTTACAAGCGTACAAAGACCATTTATGATGCTTAACAATCTTGAGTGTAACTTAGTGATGGAATCCTTTCTTGGACATTTTGAGCAATGCATGTTGATGTTCATACTTCAAGTCTTTCACTTGACATGTTCTCCCATAGGTCATGAAGATGTTCATCCATATGCCAACCTGTTTCTCCCTTGAAGACATGTAGTTGCACTAGAAAGCAAAGAGGAAATAGTAGATAACACAATATGTCTTCTATTGCTAACACAAGAAACATATGACCTACTTTACATTTTTTCTCTATTTAAGACATAAGATTTTTCACCTATTTTCACTACTATAGAAAATGCTTTTTACAACAGGAAAAACACAACAGTTCTGTTGGTTGTGTTGTAGTTAGCATATCTTTTACAACAAGTCTATTTGTGTGTTGTGAATTATATATTTTATACAACACAAGTTATATACAACGAGCCAAACTCATTGTAGTATATGTGATACTACAATAGGTGCTAAATTGTTGTAATAGACTATAATATCACAACATACTCAAACCCGTTGTAAAAGACCATAATTACATAACATTCTCTAACATGTTGTAATAGTCACGTATGCTAACTTGTTGTAATAAATCATAATTACATAACATACTCTAAACCATTGTAAAAGATCATAATTACACAACATGCTCTAACCCATTGTAATAGTCATGTATGTTAACCTGTTGTAATAGACCATCATTACACAACATACTCTAACCCGTTGTAAAATATCATAATTACACAACATGCTCTACCTGTTGTAATAGCCACATATGTTAACCCGTTGTCATAGACCATCATTACACAACATACTATAACCCATTGTAGTATACTATAATTACACAATAGGCTTTCACCTATTGTAATAGTTACCCGTTGTAATAGACCACAATCACACAACAAGTTTGCACGTCATTTGTTGTATATGTACAACAAAGAATATATGTGTTGCATAAAATGAAATTGGTTCAGCGGTTTGAGACGTGCCTTACTTTCAAGTGGTCTCAAGTTTGAAACCTTGTGTCTAGATGTATTTTCCTTTTATCTCAACTTGTTATATACAACACCCCTATTACAACAGGTGTGTTCAATGAACTACAACATGTATTAACTGTTGTATAAAATACATATATTACAACATGCGCAACACCTGTTGTATAAAGAACCCCCCCATAAGACCACACGATCTAATACAACAGTTGACACCCGTTGTAAAATGAAAAAATGAACTATTGTAAAAACCATTTTTTGTAGTAGTGTTTCAAATATGAACTTCCAGCCTTTGATGTCTCAAAAATACAACAACCACATGTTGTTTAGTTATAATTCATTTAGTTTTCAACATAATGGAAAAGAATACATATAGCAATGGAATTGTAGATGTTCTTCATCAACTATCTCATGTGCATAAATCTGTGGTGCTATACTTTACAACCCATTCAATGAAGAAGAATAGAATGATAACATCAAATTCTAACTAAACATAAGACATCATTTTTATCCACTATTCTTTTTTCATTTCCTTTATAATCCAATCTCTCCTCAGATTTCATTCATATCCCACACAAATATTGCCTTAGTGCTTAAAAACACAGTCACAACATAGATTTGTGTCACATAAATGTCCTTAAAACAATGAAAAAAATATATAGGCACTGTTTGTAAGCATACTTCTAAATAAACTTTGGGATTGTCAAGCACATAATTCATCCTAAAATGAAGAGAAACAAAAAATAATATTTTGAATTAAATCACGAAGAAGACTTAGAACACCAAGTAGATATTTTGTGCAAACCAAAGATATGCAATAAAAATCTTTATTTCAATTCAGTATCTACTCAATATTTTGCATTCTTCATTGATCATGGAGAAAGCACTGACATGTCTACTTGAATCCCTTTTTGAAGACTCTGCATGATAAGTCTCAAAATTTCTCTTTACCAACTTATTCAAGTCCTTTTCTAGGGCGAGCACATTTTCTTGATGTCCTTGGTAATATCTTTAATCTCAATGTGACCACATCCCTTCAAGTAATTTTTGATGCTCATGACAATTCTTGGTCTACAGAAACAATGTATTTGAATCTATCTACACCTCTTCAAGCCCATTCCAAAGATATTCCCATTCTCATTCAATTTTATTAATATGTGACATTAACACAAGATGAAGACCATGTCACCACCTGATCATCCTCAATCATGTCTCATAATTTGGCATGTTGCATTGTCCTTTCCACATAGAAGACTAGGTATTTCCCTATCACTAGCAATAGAATCTCTAATTTCAATTCACCACACTTTTTCAGCACTATACTAAAGCCCACAAATTAGATAATGGTTTAGTAAAAGCAATGAAAGACCCTACAACAATTCTTATAAGGGGTACTCCAAGATCCAATCTTCTTTATTTCTATGAATCCAGTGATTCTCAAAAATAATGTTTTTTCCATTTCAACATTTCTTTTACATGAAAATACTCCAACCAATAAAAAAAGACATCTCAAAAATATTTTTCAAATTGGAATTGGATAGAAAGAGTTGTCCATGACTGTGAATGTATGGCCTATATGTATGCCAAATTATCTGAGGGAATCTGGATCAAGGCTTTCCAATAGGAAATCTGCCCCCTACACTTTGAAAGTCAAATATTACCCCAAACCAATTAAAGATAGATAAAGTATTTCTCCCACTTACTACTCCCTGTTCAAATATTTTATGAATTGTTCTATATTAGACTAGAAAAAGATAAAACCAACTCCAGTCAATTCATTATTCAACTTCCTTTTCTCAATTTGCACTCACATTATTCTCTCATGCTACAATCAATAGAAATCATCCAAAATTGTAGTGAGGGTCCTCCCATTTTAATAAGATCTACTTTAAAAATTATGGTACACTAAATCCTATTATATATCAGTTTTTGTAACCATATCAATTTAATGAAATCTTATTAATTCTCTTCTTTTTGTCACTCCTCATCAAATCTATCTATATCTATAAAACCAAAAAATGTGAGTACCTTTATATAATTGAATACATATGATTTTCTTTATCAAAGATATTTTAGTCACCCTCATTGTTATAGTTCACATTATAATTAACTCTTTTATCACAATTACAACTCTTTTTTTACTAAATTTTTTGACAAACAAAACCTCATCAAAGTCTTTCCATCAAACTCACTGCCTCTATGGCGCTAGTCTACCTATAGAAATATGACACCAAGTTTGTAACTATTTATTGCTAAATGTGTTGTGATAGATATATTTGTTTCTATCTATATTAATATATTGTTGGTATGTGTATTGTTATGACCAAACGACTTTTAAACATGGCATTGTTGTGTGATTAGTATTATTTTTAGAAAAATATGTTTTATACATACTAAATGAAGTATTGATGTACATGTGATAAATGACTAATATTTGGAATATATTTCCCTTTATTCAAGAATAACAAGCCTTAAGAAATATGAAATATTATATGATGACCAGACCAAGTGACTTTTTTATATGACGTCATAATGTAATTGGTATTGTTCTTAGATTGAGTTGAGGAATATCAATAGATGTTGGTCCAAATTATAATACTAATATATGATAAATAAATTATAACACATCTAAATGTAATGAATTACTAACATTCAAACTATATTTCTCTATACTCATAAAAAACAATGAGTTAAATGTTGTGGAGTACTATATTATGACCTAGCCAGTGATTTTTTTTGGTGCAACATAATTGCATAATCAGCATTGTAATATATATATATACATATATATTTACATATATATATATATATGCATATATATATGTTAATAATGTTCTTATATTAAGTATCATAATGTAAAGATATGTCTATGATCGGAATGACTAAGAATTTTGAATTTTTGATCATTATATCTATATTTAAAGTGGTTAAGTAGTGGATATAAAATGAAAATATGGATTTTTGAAAAACCCAATACCTCAAATTGGTATAAGGAGAATAATAAAATCTAATTGGTGTGAGAACGAAAATTATAGAAAAATAGATTTATGGATAATAAACAAAAGAATTACATAAACATTATAATGACCAACTTTGTTTTATATTTCTTCAATCTAATGAACCTCGGACAACATGTATTATGCTAGTTTATATTGAATCTAGACGTTGATGAATTTTGGTACTATGTTAAATATATTTAAGAATCATTTTGCAATTAGAAGCAAAATTTGTAGATGAATTATGTTTCTATGCTCATAAAAAGAAAGGCTTTACTCATGATTAAATATTATACATAATTTGATCAAATGACTTTTTGCAATGATATTGTGGAAAATAAGATGCATGCTAATGAAATGTTTTTTATTGAAAGGCGTCAAACTCCTCTCTTATATATTTCAAAGGAGTTACGTACAAGGAAGAGAAACTTAATGCTAATGGGTCAAGACAATTAGGCCCATATAACATAAGCAACTAAATAACCATAATTCTAACACTCCCCTTAAGATGGAGTGTGAGTGATACACATATCCCATTTGTACTTAAAAGACTTAATTTGGTGATATGAAAAATAAAAATATCACTCCAAATACAAGAGTCTCACTCCCCCACCCCTTAAACATGACCGTCCAACTATAAGGATTTAATGACGTCTCCTTTGAGGTTAGGTTCTACATGCTAGCAATACTTGAACTTTGGAGAAGACCTTCTGAAGTGCATAATGAATGAAGAAGATTAGCATAAATCTGGACCATACGATCAAAACACTATCAATATCCTAACCTAACTAGAAAAGAATGTGTGATTTCAATAAGAAAAATCAACACAACCAACAATGTAGTAGTAGAGGTATCTTCAAACACAATATGATATGGTGATGATGACTATCAAACTAGATCTATTTGGAATGAAAGACACCACAAGGAAACCCCAAGTAGATCACTAGAGGAACCATCATAGCACTTGAGAAATAGGAGATGCAACATAGAGAAGACATATAGAATGGTAAATGTAAAATCTGAACAAATTATCAACCTTGCAGGTGTAGTATGTAAGATTGAAGTTGACGAGCTTCTAAGAAATGGAGATGACCATCGCAGACTATTACTAAAGGGGAACAAGTTGTTGGAATAATCCCAACAAGATTTGTACCAAATGTGTCCATGATAAAATTGAGATCTTTCAATTTGTGTGGATGTGGTATAATAAGAAAAGCACAAATATCCATCCTGCTTGCATATCATGACATGAATATGAAAAACCATAACATATTTGGGAAACAAATACACCAAGGATGTACTAGAAATACAACACTATTGAAATTGAGATAAATCAATGATGCACTAGAAGCACAGATCATAGTGAGAAAGAAGTTCCACAAAGACATCAAAAGATAAATGTTGTGAATAATAGGAATCTCCATTAAGATAAGAATAACTGAGACTAATACATATATTCTCTTTCTTATATTGTTGAAATTGATTAGTATCATCGATTTTTGTACAAAACTGATGTCACATATTTTGCATGTTGGATTTGTCAATAAAAGATGTCACATATTTTCCTTATATGTTCACTTCCATAAAAGTATTATAAGGAAAAGATCGAATAATAAAAAGGATGAGGAGGGAGATAGATTAGAACCAAGGAATGATTGGATACTGTTGCGGACAAAGAAGGAAATTTAGGAGGTAGGATATATGTTGAATGACACTAAATTAGGCCATCAAAAAAGGGAAAAGGCACCAATAATTTGATCAATGAGTCAAAAGAATAAATTTGCAAATTTAGATGTGACAAATATTAAAAGGAATCTTTATCAAAACTAGAAATAATTGATTAAATAGCTATATATTAGGCATTCAAATAAATTTCAAATATATCAGTTTTGGTACGTGGACCAAATAGGACATGAAGAATACAAATTTGAGACTTGTTTCCACTTTTTTAGACATTCAACAATTTATTTTATTTTTTACAAACTTTATGTTTTCTTTTCTTAGTGAAATCATTATGATTAGTATTGTTTACATAATGTGAAACTTGGAACCTAATATAATTGGGACACAAGCATCACAATTCTTCCATTAGATTTGAGTTTTAAGTTTCTTTTTCTACATTCTTTAAGTTTAGCTCATCATCATTTTATTCATTATAATATTATATTATGATCATAACATTCATTAAATTGGATTTCAAATTACCTTATGGGGCATGAGGGGCTGGAGACGCTCTGGGTGACTCTCGAAAAACCCTAGAAGACAACATGGGTGGAACAAATGGCAGGGCTCGACAAGATCCATTGATGGCTTTATCAGCAAGATCGAACAATCAAAGACAACTTTAGAAAGTTGGAATAAATCTCACATATAAAGGGATTAGAGGAGCTACTCCTGGAAGAATGGATAATACCACAACCATGATGGATATTGATCACACAACTACGCTCAGAGAGACTAGCTTTGTAGATTATGGTAACCACTTTTTGACAAACGACGCACATGCGACAATCCCAAAATCTTTAAATAGGCTATCACCAGGGGAGGCAACAGTGGAGAGATTGATCCCTACTTTATCGATGACGAACCATAGGAGATAGTAAATCTGAAGGATATCAAGCTTTTATATGAAAGAGGTTTCCCTAAAATCTATGTGGCCCTAAAGGCTGTGGAAATCATGAGTAAGTCAAATAAGTATGTCATCATAGTGAAACTCATTGATAGACATGTGGGATTTCTAACAATGGCTGAAAGGCTCATCATAGTGAAACTCATTAATAGACATGTGGGATTTCTAACAATGGCTGAAAGGCTCAAGCTTTTATGGAAGTCGGCTGAACGTTTTGAACTTTATGAGCTAGCAGAGAAATATTACGTGGTAAAGTTCTACAACAGAGGTGATCATGAGAAGGTGTTGATGAAATGACCATGGTCTCTTTTAGGAAGTTGTCTAATGGTCTGGTCGGGGGATGGATACCTTAAGCCATCCAAGGGCATCCCTGATCAGATAGTCACATGGACTAGGGTGATAGGCCTAAACTTCCATTATTATAATGGGGAGATGTTTGACAGAATTGGAGAAGCGGTGGGTTTCCCTATCAAGATTGATGACCACTCCATAAACCGCACTATAAGCAGGTTTGCCAGGCTTGTGGTGGAAATCCATACCACCAGACTCATCCACCCTGCCATCCTAATTAATGGAAGGGAGTACAAGATTGAGTATGAATCACTGCCCAATATGTGCCTCAAATGCAGGAAATTGATTCACAATGCATTTGATTGTAAAGGCCCCAATGAAGAACCAACAAAACCACACTCACAACACTGAGGATGAAGTCAATGTTCGTTGGGTTGAGGATGAGGAAAAGTGGTAGTCTACTATGGGAGAAATGTTTTGATTTGCAGACCCTAAAAGAACAAGGAGATGACTAAGATAAACCCAGCCAAGAACACCCCACAAGACAATATATTCTATATGCTTGAGAGGGAGGAAGGTCAGGAACTCAAGGAACATGAAGAAGAAAGTAGTGATCAACAACAAGTGACAAACCATGAAGAAACTCAAGGGCCAAAGGTCTGGAGGAAGACGCAGTGTCGCAATGAGGACTCTAACATGTCCACGAAGAACAACTCTGCATCTGTTAGTATAGAAAAAGCATCTACTACTCACACACCTGCAAAAACCAATATTGAGAAGACCGCCTCGTCCCATACAATTATAATCCTGATAGGTAATGAGGTTATAATGGGAAGACCTTTGGGTGAAACTATAGAACATCCAAAAAACTCCACAATAGGCAATCTGGTAGAGAATGGAAACAATAACAACAACATGATAAACGAGGAGATGATCAATAAGTCGACTAACATAGATAGGAAAGTGAAAGAGGAGAACTACTCTGGGTGTGAACAATCCACAGAAGAAAACTTGTATAATACTAGGAATAGAACAAAGAGAGGCTCTAAGTTGAACGATAGGAAATCTGCTTCCCCAAGTAAAGAAATCTCACATTATGTACATGATTAACATGATAGCCTAGAATATTAGGGGTGTCATCAAGAAGAAATCTAGGCACTACCTAAAAGCCTAATCCTCAAACATAAGGTTAAGATTGTGTCCATATCTGAAACTCGAATATTTGGTGATCATGCACAAAACGTTATCAAGGACTGTTTTCTCAAAATCCCACATAGTTGAAGCTAATGGTTTATTTGGAGGCAATTGGGTGCTTTGGAACGAAACTGAATGTGACGTCCAAATCATCCCAAGACACAAATACTATGTTCATTGTTGTGTCAATGACAATGCGTATTACACTTTCATCTGTGCGTCCCCAAACCCTATTGGTAGGCCTATCCTTTGGGAACATCTTATCCAACACGAGAGTTCCATCAACAAGCTATAAATCACTTTAGGTGACTTTAATTGTATGATGAATCTATATGAGAAGATGGGTAGCAACATGTTTAATCTTGTTGAAGCCACAAAGTTCAATAATGCTATCATTCAAGTAGGACTATCTGACATTGGGAGTTTAGGTCACACCTTTACCTATAACAAAGGACTACTCCATGAAAGTATCAACAAAGCTCTTTCTAATGCATCACAGATTCAGTCATACCCAAACTTCATACGTGGAAATCTTCTAAGATTTGGCTCCGACCACAATCTTATTGCCATTCTTAATACTAGCAATCCAAAACATAATGGAAGATTAAAGATGAAAGGCTTGTGGCAAGGTCAACCAAACTTTTAGAAGTTGTTGGACCGCCACTGGAATTCATGTACACATTTTCATGAAGCCTTGCATCAGGACAATAATCTATCAATGACTGGGATATAGCTTCCAGGAGAAAACATGGTAAACTCAAGCAATGACTCATCTCAAATATCTCTCAACTTCAAAGAAATATCAAACTATGCTATAACAAGGAGCAAGATCACACATGTAAGAAATTTGAACTAGAATTGGAAGCCATGTTCTTCAAAGAAGAAGATGACTGGAATCAATGAAGCCACATTAACTCACTCAAAGATGGGGACAACAACACTAGATTTTATTACTTCTATGTTAATAACAGATGGTGGACTAACTACATTAGGTGCCTATAAGACGAGCATGGCGAATGGGTCTCAGACTCCATACAACTTCAACAGCTTGTATCAAATCACTTCCAATGCTTATTCAATACATCCTCAACTCCGTCTACCTCAATCATGGAAAAGCTACTAGGAAAATTCAAAACACTAACTGAATGCCAACAACGTGTTCTGGCAGCAACCCCTATTGAATATGAAATTTAAAAAATTATCAAGAACTCAGACCCCTTCAAAGTTGTAGGGCCTGATGGTACTGACATTCTCTTCATGAAGAAAAATTGGAAAATTATCAAGAACCTAGCCCTTAAATCCATTAAAAGCATTCCAACTACAGATCCCATACACAATGACATAAGTGATTCCAATATTATCATGATTCCAAAAGTAAAGCACCCAATAAACTATAATAATCTAAGACTAATTTCCCTCAACAATGTCCATTTAAAGCTTGCCTTAGGGGTAATTGTGGAAAGAGTCACAAAATACATATCCCAGTGGATGTAACCTGATCAGACAAGCTTTATTCTAATAAGATGCATTTCAGATAACATTTCTCTTGTCAATAAATCATCCACAATATGAAAAGGCACTCGAGTACTCCACAAATGGCAATCAAAGTTGACTTATACAAAGCCTACGAGGGCAACAACTGGGCATTTATTGAAAATACACTCTATAAAATGTCTTGGCCACCCAATATCAAAACTTATATTTTGAATTCCCTATTTGTAGGAAACACCATTATTATCCTAAATGGTGAATCACTCCTGGCTTTCAAAACTTCGAGAGGCTTGAGGTAGGAAAATCCTTTATCACTTTATTTATTTGTGTTGCGTATAGAGCGGCTAACATAGCTAATCAACCAAAGCATTGAGCACAACAACTGGAAACCTATAAATCTTTCCTAGAGGGGCTCTCTCATCACTCACATTAGCTTTGTAGACGATATTATCATCTTCACATGAGCTTCTATGGAACAAATTGTGATCATTAATCAATGCTTTAAAATTTTTAAAACTACTTCTCGACAACAAATCTCAATTGATAAATCAAGAATCTTCTTCTCTACTTCTATTGATCATACCACCAGAGCCTCTATATGCTTCATCAATGGAATTTCAGAGACCAATAATCTTAGAAAGTACCTCGGGGTACCACTGTTTCACCAAAGAGTCAACAAAATGATCTACTCCTACCTATAAAGCAACATGGAGACAGGGATTAATGGTTGGGTGGCTAAAACACTATCATTAGCACGACAAACCTAACTTGCAAAGTCTGTCCTTGCTTCTCTTCCTAATTATGTAATGCAAACAACTAAAATCCCTATATCTATATCTACAAAACCTGATAAAATCATACAAAATTCATTTGGAGGGCTGTCATAAGAAACAACCTATTTCTATGGTATCATGGAGGAAAGTTAATATCAAAATGGAACACAAAGGCCTAGGTATCAAGTCTGTGGCTGAGTGGAATAAGGCTCTCTGATGGACAAACTCTTAGAAATATCTAAATAACAAAACCTCCCTTTGGGGGACATGACAACAACAGAAATATAGAGGCTTCAGTATCCAAAAGGGTGGTTAAGCAACACCTTTTTGGAGAGAATTATACACAAGTATAGATTTTTTGAAAGCAAATTGTAAAAAAACCATTAGTAGCGGTGATAGAACGATGATATGGAGTGACAACTAGGTTCCAGGGTACCCAAATCTATGAGCCATCATCTTAAAACCTATTATAGAAGACATTCAAGTTTGAAAGTCTCCATTCTTAGAAAACTCAACGACTTCTGGTATGCTGAGTTCCTACACATCTATTTACCAAAAGACTATTTGGATTGTACTGTCAACCTGCCTGTCCCGATGGACTACAATAGTGAGGACATTTGGAGTTGGATGCATGATAAGAGTGGCAAATACACTATAACCGTTTCTTACGATATCATACATGAAGATAATATTCATCCAAAAAACAATCTTTGGTCCTCAATTTGGCAGTTGCAGACACCTAGCAAAATAAGAGTATTCATGTGGCTTAATACCCACGAAGGCATCATGACTAGCGTCCTCAAGAAGAAACATACTTTCATAGATAATGCCATCTTCCCCAGATGTGGAGAGGAAGAAGAAGACACCTTACATTCCATGTGGGGTTGCCCTTTTTCCATGAGGAATGGACCAAACTGAAGCACACATTGGCCCCTAATGCGCACGATGTCACCAACATCCAAACATGGCTGAAATAGAACTTAAATGGAAGCGACGCTCAGAAAGCAAGGTTTTGCTACTATCTGCTGGATCATTTGGAGCGCTAGGAACTCTACTGTGTTTGAAAATATCATTGTCAACAATGAGTTGCAATTGGTCCAAATTAGCACCCTCTACAATGCAATCACTGAAGGTCTGACTGAGAAAGACCAGACCAATGGGAACCCTTCTTATGAGGGCCTAGAATGGTCTAAAGATCTGAGAGGACGAAGAACTATGGAAAGATGTTGTTGTTCATGGAAACAGAGCTGCTATATCATCTCTATCAATCACTAAAATTAGAGCATGGGATGGAGGCATTGCTAACACTATGCTGGTTCAGTCAGTCACTGAAGTAGAACTACAAGAAATACTTTTTACTTTGCATACCTCCAATTCCAATCATCATGACCCACTCACCGTCATATCTGACAGTGCCAATGTAGTTGTAGCCATTGAAGGAACATCCTCAGGGTCTCCTAGCTATCTACCATGGTTAAAGCTCATCAAGGAAGAAAGAGATAAAAGGGACAACTTGCAGATCATAAAAGTCCAAAGAAAGAACACTGGTATCACTGACTCTCACACTAAACATCACCTAAAAACTCACTAGGATGGATGTCTTTATATGGGCCCTCCACTCGACCATGTGGGTCAACCTATCCTTTTCCTCTTCTATAATGGTAGGATTCCTACCAAGTCTTCTTTCTCAGTAGACACTATATATAATCACCAGTTTATCCTTGCAAGAGGAGGGTGGGTTGAATAAGACTACTTCCTGACATTTCCCAAAAAAAACATTCATTAAATTGAGTCCTATTATCTTCAGTATGTCTCCAAAAGAGTTTCCTTATATTATTATGCACACACTTTATTTTTTACTTATTTATCCTATTAAGTCCATTAATTCAGTATTCACTAGGCAATCATATATTCCATATCTATGTGTATGAAAAGTCACATTGTTATTCCTATCATGTGTTTAGAACATTTTACCTCTTATTAGCTTAGCCATTATGTGAAAACTAGGTATCAAAGGAAGCATACATGACATATTTCTTTAACTTACTTACATGGCAGCACACATTTAGGTTATTATGTTAATATGAATACATTATGATATTTGATGTGATTACAGAGGCCACTTAATGTGTTATATTTATTTTCAAGGCTATTTATATAATGGGTTACCATTGATTTATTCATCTTATATGCATTAACTATATAGATTATGGTATAAAACCATCCTTGTTTTGTGAAATCTAAGCATCCAAGCATACTAATCTCCTAATAATTGAAATGGGATTTCTAGAGTCAAGATGCTAGATTTAGGTATGTTACATCTATTTTGGATGTGATGTCATCTTTAGTCTTTCCTAGTATATTTAATAGTGTACCAATGACATTGTCATATATATATTTTTCTCAACAATGACCTACCTAAATCACACGTCCAATATGGAGTGGATCTAGAGTAGTATGACCGTTAGATTTATAGCCCAAAAATCAGCCCCCACAACTATTTTATGGGGTCCAATGTAGTAATTGGGGTCGATCCACATGGAAAAGGGTGGTGAATGCTAAGAGCGTAGAGTCTTATCTTAGTTACACCAACCAAGAAATTAGGATAACATGGTTTTCCTAATGGAATGGTTGCACTTAAGCCAAGAAAAACAAGTAAAAGAAAAGTTAAGAAAGCAAAATGAGATAATCAAAAGAAAGAAAGTGTGTTGTAACAAAATATGGAGTGGGAACTTGGATTGTCTTTCTCCTACTAAGATATCTCGCCAACATGAAATACTCACACCCCTTTGTATGGTATTTAGAAAGGTCACAAGCAATCATCATATATGTCTATTTCCTCCTCTCTCAAGCTTATGATAGATCTATGTTATAAGGTTGTCTCTCTCTCGAGATGGCAAACAAACAATTGCAATTATAACCATATGATCATTATCTTTAGCATTTCAACATTTTCATGCATTCATGTAACTCCATAACACTTAGATAGGTTACCATTACTCTTTTGAGGAACCAAAAATCATACATCACAAGATGGTATCGAATCATGCACATGAAGAAATAAGAATAAGAGTATGTAGGTAACCATTTCCAAAAGCATACATATATTCCAATGGATGTAGGTATATACATGTTGGGAGAGCCTTAGTGGCTACTCCCAACCCAAACAATATGTTTAGACACTCATGCTAGTGAGTAGAATTATAGATTTACAAATGTAAAAGAACATAAAGTATTGATATGGGGAAGGATTAGAAGAATAAGGTGAAGTGGGATGGTCCGATTAGGGGAAGTATACAATACACTGACTACAACTAGGCGATGGCCACAAGCAATGGTAAGATGCTTCCCCCAGACTAGATGAGGTGTTAGCAGAGATCTCCTCTTCATCCTCATTCCGTCAAAGAAGAAGGGTCAGAGGCAGAAGCAATGGAACAGACTTTGTCAAACTTTCATCCTTCTTCACTATCAACCGATGGAGGTGGCAGTAAGTGATGGTGAGCTCTTTCTCCGGTAGAGTTTCTACATCCTTCACATAGCATGACCCCCCTAGTATGTTTGTAAGGGTACTCTATTTATTGGAATCAATGTAGTGCCCTAGGGGAGAACTTTTCCTTTCACCACAAGTATTTGAAGTACTTGCCTCAGGGCACGTGAGTAACAGTTCTGAATGACCATTTGCTCGAAGAGATCATCAGTCGTCATCCATCAGAGGATGTTGGCTTGTATTGGTGCCTTCAATCAATGAATCTGGAAAGGCATCAGTGGATAGTCTAGAAGGCCATCGACAGACATCCAGGAGAGCCATTAGTAGACACCCAAGAGCCATCAATGGACACCTAGGAGAGCCATCGATGGACGAGGCTGATGAGTCTTCAGGTGATTGCTAGAGTGACCAACAGCTTACTAGGTGGTCATTCCCAATGGTCGCTCTGTCATTTATTCAATCATAGATGCCTTGGAACTGTCGAATGAGGGACCAATGGTCATCCAAATGTTTGAATGAAGCTGTCCATCAGTTGTGGGGACCGATGGGCATCATGATCTTGCATTGGGTAACTTGGTTATCTGCACAAAAAGGGTATGATTATCATGGAGATGAGGTAAAATATGTTTTGAGTGTAAAGGCGGTAAAAGTGGGGATGTGTATGCATAAAAGGTGAAGAATGGGAGGCAAGTTAATCCATGAATTACCTACAAATTGGATGCTATCAACTCCCCCAAAAATAAAGTATAGCCTTCCCTCAAGCTAACAAATAGAATTAAAGAATCAAATGACTTCAAAGGGCTTTATTGGTTATTGTTTTTGTGAGTGTGAAAATGTGATTATGCCATCCTTAAATCAAAACTTATGAATCGGGACAAAGGGTTGTCGACACCCAAAGCTCTCCCTTTTATATTGGAGTTGTAGCACTCGTATTGCTTACTATGACTTTCTTTATCAGATAGTTTCTCCCTCGTCATGCATTGATGATCCTTTTTCAGGCTGTACTTGCACAAAGTTATAGCAGATGTAGCTTTCACAATCAAATTTTATTCTTTTAGATCTCTTAGCTATAGTGCATGGGTAGGTTAAGGCTGTATTTTTTCCCACATTTTTTAGGTTTTCTCAACCATGAAAGATGTCTTAAATATAGTGTTTCTTGAATGGGCCATGATGTAATGTTAGGTGGTTGTGTGAGATCCCCTTTGAAATGTTGGTGTGTAAAATTTGGCTTCTAGACTCCACTACTGGGCATGATATATCTGCATTCTTGACTGAAACAATACACAGCCCGAGTGAAGCCCCTTATCATCTTGTATGCACAACTCTCATGATTTTATTTCTCTCAGCTTTTATTCATGCTTACATGCTTTGGGGTTATAGGATTTTTTGGAGGATTTGGTCTGGGATGCATCTTTTGATCCCAAAGCGGGGATTTTAAAAGTATAAGGGGTAGTTGTTTCCTATTTTTTTGAGGGTTATGCACTTTCCTAGATATACTTGGGAACATGATGGTTAGGAACATAGTAGGTTGAGTCCTCCTTACTTCGAGATTTCATTTTGGATGACAAACTATTTGTGCCTTCTACATTATCTCAAGGTAAGTTTGACGTTCATAAATTATCACACTAAAAAATTTTAAGTAGATTAAATAGCCCAAATTTGTTATTGTTGAAGTAATTACACTAAGAGTTAGCCTGAAGACAAGAAATTCTAAGAGTTGGAGTTATGACACTGTCCGAGAAAAATGGATTCAAAATTTTCCTTATCAGACTATGTGTGCATAAAAATTTTCAAAGCAAGGAGAATATAAACATGTGCAAAGCTTATGTCTTACTTGGTGATTTAAGTCGTTCAAGATTTTTCAAAAATTTTGGTCAAAATGGTAGAGAATTTAAATGTATAAAGATGTATCACGTTTGCCTATTCAAGACCCCCAAACTTATCATTCACTCTATCTGTAGGGTTTTAGAGGATGAGGTTGATCCAGAACATGTGAGTTAGAGCTTGTCATTTGATATTGGCCATTTTTAAGCTAATATTTTAATTTTACATTGTACTTGGAGGTGGTGGTAGTAATCATCTTGATATTGCTCAATCTTCTGGTCTGATATTGATAGTGTCAACTGATAGCAGTGCCCAATGTCCATCATGCATGATCAACACAAATATCCATCGAGGAATGTTGTATTTTAGGTGCTCAATCAGCGGTTGTAGCTATCCAAATTCCTTTTTGGATACAACATCTCCCACAATGTCATAGAACACCATATAGACATAGGATAGATCATCAGCTAGAATTAGTTGACATGTTGCCATAATGTTGAATGTCATGTAGCCTCTTGCTGTCAAAACATCACAAAGGTTTGGTAGTAGTACTTGTACCTTTTCTCATTCAGAAAAGTAACTTCTTCCATAGATATCCCATAGCACACTAGTTTGTTGAAGTTCTTAAAGGTGGGTGTTATAACATCTATTAGTTGTAGTCCTTCTGGTTTTTGGGCATCTTGTGCTTCTTCTTCTATGTGTACATCACTGTCTTCATTAGAATTTTCTTCTAGAGTTGAGGTTTTTGTTATGACGTTCTCAATAGATGGTTTGACAGTTCATTCTATTTCCTAGAGCGGTGGTGCAAATGATTCAGTCATCTGTGATATTATTCTTTGTTTAGATTCAATGAGTGCTTCATGAGTATTCAGAGTGGGACAATTTTTGGATCAGTTGTTTGTACAATGGTTGTGGGAGCCTATGGAGCAATAATGCTTGTTGCGGGATCAATATTGGAAGGAGGTGGGATGGTGGTGGGACTATAGGGTTTGTTGTCCTTCCTTCATTTTTGAGGTTTCTATTGTGACCTTGAGTTTATACAACTCTTCTCTCCAAGGTGTATTTTTAGGTAAGGGAATTAGGGAATACATTCACTTTAGAATGTATTCCATATTTTCTTCATAAAAGAACCTCCTATCGTAAATGATCTCCATGACATATTTCCATCACAGAGCATGGAAATCTTCATTAACAATTTGTTCCATCAGAATTCCTCTATTTATAGAATTGATCATCCTTAGTTCTATGAAAGCATTATCCCCTAAATTTTTATTTTCCTAGGAAAGGCTATAGGTGATGTAAATGTCTTTCTAGTTTGGGTGATACCACCCACTGACTCCTTATATAAACCTTTTTAGACAGGTTGGGACTTCTTATATCATCCTATGCTTTGGTTTCTCAAATATCAATCTTCCACATGAAAGGTCTTTGGCATTAAGGTTGTATGTGATGACTTTCCTTTCCAAAAGGTCATCCACTATGAGGATCTAGTAATTGAAGGCTTTGAAAGGCATAGTGACGAACTTGAAGGATCTATTGCTATCCAAAGCATCTTGGAGTTCTTTGACAGATGTTGTGTTGCTTCTTTCTTTGAATAGGAGGGACTCCATGCTAGAGGTTGCATTGAATACTGGTCTTTCTTTATCCTTGTACATGAACTCCTCCATGATTGTCCCGTACATTACCTTGAATAAGATTCTTCTTATATTTGCATGTTGTTGAAAAGCAGAACATATATTATTACTTGTCATAGTGTATTGGTTGTTGTGGTAGATGATGTCCTCCCCTAACTTCGTGCCATCAAGAATGTCGACTAGGACCTAAATATCTCATACTAGCATGCCTGCAATCTAGGTCATGTCCATGTTTTTCATTTACATGGAAGAGGGGGGTGGGGTTGCTTGACTCGAGCAGACTTCGGGGTTGGGGACTATAGGTAGCTCTAGAAAGACATGGTTCTCTTGCTTCAAGGGTTTGTTGTAAAAAATATGGTCTATGATCCCTTCATCTGCTTATAATATCATCATTTCTATTTCTTCCTTGAATGATGTAGGGATCCCCCTATAGAGATAGGTTCATCTAAAAAAATTTCATTCATAAAGTTATCATAATCATGTGGGAGAGTTTGGGCTTTGTAGTTGAAAAGATGGTCTAGCCCATCTGTAACATTTTTTTTTGTTTTACAAGAGGAACCACCCCCGCACGAGCGCCACTTTTGTGACCCGCACAGGCGGCGTAAACCTCTGGGGGCCCTTGACATCCCACAAGGAGCAGCCCAATACGGTCGCATCGTTGGCCGGACGACGCGGTGGGAAATTCACTTTTGAGGCCATAGCTGGGAGTCGAACCCGTGCCCTCCCGCAGAGAGCTTGCGAGCCGCACCACCCAAGCTATGCCTCACCGGCTCCATCCGTAACATTTTTAGTTGTTTTTGTTTCCTCTCCGCTTGCTACATATGGTGTCATCTTGACAATGTTCTCTCCCACTACTTCTATGTTTTCTACGAGTGGAACTGGCTATGTCATATGTGTGGCACCCTGTCTTGTCAATGCCTCATGCCCTTGGTAATTTTTGTTGTCTTTGGAGTATCCCGGTGAAGATGGAGAATTAGAAATGTTGTTATCCTTGACATGCACTCCCTTATTTCCTTCAAGGTTTTCTTCTTCTATAGTAAGGGTATGCGTAGGTGTTGCTACTCCTTCAAACATTTGCACATATCGAGGTTGTACTGTCGCCATCACATGTTGGCTCGAAGATGCACATTGACACCCATTGATGTTGGTGAGGAGGCTTCATAATATATAGTGTGTTGTTTCTTTGGTAACACCTCTTCCCTAGTTTGTGGTGCTCCCTTCCTTTTTGCTGCTTTAGCTTGTAGCATGATGTTTTCTTTGAGCAATTTGTCTCGCTCTTGACGAATAAGAGAAAGCTCCTCTTTTACCCCCCCCACCAAAGCATCCATTACTTGCAATTGATTGGCATCCAATTGTTGCAATTTTTGTTGGAGGTTGAGGTCATGTTTTAACTCTACTAGTATTTGATGTACCTGTGAGGTTAGTATAGACATATGTGAAGATAAATTCAAAATATTTAGGGTGGAGGTTGAGATGACCGCAACACGTGCAACTCTTGCTTGGTCAAAATGCGTGTAGGGGGAGAGGAGTGTCATGACTAGCATTGCACCCTGCTCACTTTCCTATGACAATCAATCTACTCGCTCACCTGTGACACTCACTTGTCTTCTCACCCGCGATGTTCACTTATCTACTTGCCCACAACGTTCACTAGTTTTCTCACCCATGATGTTCACTTGTTTTCTCACCCACGATGTTTACTTATTTTCTTACCTGTGAAGTTCACTTGTTTGATCACCCACAATGCTCAACTCACCTCGACCCATGATGCGCTCCTACTTACTCGCCCATGACATACTCAACTCACATGGCCGCAACACTTATCTGCACAATGTCAGGATCCTACTTACTTGCATGTGATGTACTCGACTCACATGGTCGCAATGCTCATCAACATGACATACTAACCATGACGCATACAGAGACATAACACATGCAACACCAAGGGTGTCGTGATCTTCACAAGAAACCAACTTGACCCATGACATTGTTGATAACACATTAAGTAGCAATGATGCGTCAGTTATCAAGATGTAGATATCAGAAGCTAGACAAATCAGTTCGAAAAGAAAGAATAGATACCATAGTTTAGATTTAGAATAAGTATAATCTTTTATAGGATAACTCATGAATTTAAACCATAGACAACATCATCTAAAACTTAAAAATAGAAGTATCTAATCAAGTTTAGAATGTGCATAATAGATGGATAAATTTTTTATAAAACATGTCTGATGTTAATGATGGGAAACCTTCCAAGACTCAAGATCTAAGACTTTCAACTAATCTCCAACTATTTGACCAAGGCATCACTCCAAGAAGAAGAAAAGTTCATGATTAGAAGGAGGTTCTGAGAAAAGAAAATGGATTATGGTCGAACCAAAAAGGAAAAGAGAAAGAGAAGAAATCGTCCTCTCACTAGTGCCACCATGTCAACACATAGTCTAAGGCAAGTATGAGGAGGAGCTCTCTCTCTCTTTCAAGGAAAACCACCATGAATGATCCACGACCAAAAAAGAATGACAAGGTGTAGTTTTGGAAAAGAAAATGTAATCTAGAGAAGAAGATTACTTACTAAGAGACGATTCTCCAAGAATCACCACCAAAGGTTAATCCTAGCACAAGATCTTCCGCATGCACCAAGGATCGGCCACCCAAGAACCTAGATTTGACTTTCCTTGATCTTCATGCTCCAAGGTGATCTCAAGCTAGAAGAAAGAGTTGTGGGCCAAAAAAGATTACTTTCAGTGAAAAGGATGGGTATATACCCAAAGAGGACAACGATAGAGGTGTATGAGGTCTCAACATATTAGATCTTCATATGGACACATGCCCTTCAAGGAGATAATCTTTCCTCCACTCACATGCAAATATCCATGGTCATGCTTATCTAGTAAGGTGTCGTGACCTACTAGGGTCAGTAGGTCCCCTTGTCTCGGTCGAGACACTCTCTTGCACACCCTTGTGTGGACCTAACCCTAATCACCATAGCATGGTCTAGACACCTACACTAAAGGACAACTTTCATGACTATCCTATCTCTAAAGTGTCTTGGTCATGGCCATGCATCCAATCATGTGTCTTGGTCGCATCCCTCACCACAATTGGTGTAATGGTCACAACCTCAAACCCTAAGATAGTCACCATGTAAACTAAGTACTCCTAGAAACCCTAATATCCCTTGATGATGTTCACATATTCAACTACGATACAATCAAGATGCCTCATATCACCATTTTCTCTATCATGATGCTAAAGCATAAGAAATACTCTCTACATGTGAAAATTTCAAGGTAACCCTCACTTATGGGTAATTTGCAAATTACTCCACAGCAAGCACATATATAGCAAGAATAACTCAATCATTAATCAAATTGGTTCCAATTGAAAATATAAGCGTGGCACATAATATTAGAACATTTCAAGATCTTAGATTAAGGTTTAAGCATCTCATTATATAAAGAAATTACAATTAATCTCAAAGATTGGTTAGGGATCTTACACCAAAGACTACCATTAGCCTTGGTTGTGTGATTTTACCTCACTAACACAGAGCCCATGATCAACTTCACAACTCATCACCTATCCTTGTAGTACTATTGGTCGATCATGCTTAATCACACAGTTTTTAATGATGAACTCCCTAAAAAGGAGGTGAACTTTGGTGATATGTCTATTCCAAACAATACTTTTAAGATAATTTAATTTGAGACCTCAAATCATGGGATGTTGCAATCTACCCCACTTAGACTCTTGAAATCCTTGTCAAGTCTCAACTATATGACCTCATAATACTTTACCATTTTAGTGCATACCTCAAATGGACTATTTTCACCCATCCCCCAATCACATCTGCAAGCACAAGGGTGGCTACATTATTATCGATAGCCCTTTACTATATGTATGGACTACACTATTGAAGAGTGCATGTCACATTCGCATGTGGGTCCAACCTACTAGAGGGGTTTTAACTATGATATCATTTGTAACACTTGGGTTGTCACCCAAATCTCTTGTAGAATTTTTAGGATGACAACGGACCTCACAAACCACCAATGGCCCTGATTCTGAGCTTTGTCCTCACTCACACACAACCAATTATTGACTTCTTGATAGGTCAATGGTCCTAGAACTACTTTGGGCCAATCAAGCTTAAGCATAGATGTTTTAGTGATGAGATAACTGAAAAGGATTTACACCTTGTTGATATGGGTACTCTGATCGATCCTTTTAAACTCATTGTATTTGAATACTGAAATCCTAGGACGTGACACAAAAACCATTACATTGCAAATCTAAACCAATATTAATCTCCTTAAGATTATTAAGAAATTCTATGATTAAATATTAACATATTCATGCTTGTCCTTCAAATCATATGAAGTATAAAGAATTTGATCAAGATTTTACTTTTTAGAATTAGGAAAAGAAAAAAAAGCATGTGATCTAAGAATAATTTCAGTACAAAAATCATCAAAAATCTCATATAAATTTACCTCAACTTCCGCATCACATTCAATTGATCTTCTTATAACAAACATATTGCATTCATCTCCTTTACATTCACTTGAACTAATAGTTTCTTCAAAGGAATCCCAAGAAGCTTTGTAGGATGATGTTTCTTTTCCTTTCTTGTCCTTCCTATTATATTTTTCTTTCATCATGTATCTAACTTTTTTCAATTTTGTCCCTTTTGATGATAATGCATCAACATTTTTGGAAAATCATCCTTAAAGTGTCCCTTTTATCCACAATCATGGCACCATGAAATTGAGTTGGGATTTACCTTGAATGGACAATATGAAGTGTACAAGGTCTCTTCATATCTATAAGAGTACTCCTTACATAAAGAGGATTCTTGATCTTATAAGGAAAAATACTTTCTACCTAGAGTAGGCTTGCTTCAACTTTTTCATCTCTACCTTATTTTACTAGAAAAGTTAGAAGATTACCTATGATGTCTTTCAACTTGAATTACATCATTCCTCAATGGATGTGGCCTTCTTCATAAAGATATAGGTGTGAGAGCGGAGGATGTTAGCGCATGCATCTCAGACTCTACATCCTTTCCAAGAGTACAAAGACCATTTATGATGCTTAACAATCTTGGGTATATCTCAATGATGGACTCCTTTCTTGTACATTTTGAGCAACACATGTTGATGTTTATACTTCAAGTCTTTCACTTGACATTTTCTACCATAGGTCATGAAGATGTTCGTCCATATGACAACCTTTGTCTCCCTTAAAGATAGGTAGTTGCACTAGAAAGCAACGAGGAAATAGTAGATAAATGCAATATTTCTTGTGTTGTTAACACAAGAAATGTATGATCTCCTTTACAATTTTTCTCTATTTAAGACATATGGTTTTTTACCTACTTTCAAATATGAACTTCCAGCATTTGATGTCTCAACAATACAACAACCACATGTTGTTTAGTTGGAATTCCTCTAGTTTTCAACATAATGGAAAAGAATACATATAGAAATGGAATGCTAGATGTTCTTTGTCAACTATCCCATGTGCATGAGTCTATGGTGCTATACTTTACAACCCATTCAATGGAGCAGAATGGAACGATAAAGAAGTTTCTAACTAAACATAAGATATCATTTTTCTCCTCTATTATTTTTTCATTTCCTTTACAATCCAATCTATCCTCAGATCTCATTCATATCCCACACAAATAGTGCCTTAGTGCTTAAAAACATTGTCACAACATAGATTTATGTCACACAAATGTCCTTAAAACATTGCAACAAAATATCTAGGCACTATTTGTATGCACACCCAACCTTTCTAAATAAACTTTGGGATAGTCAAACACATAATTCATCCTACAATGAAGAGAAATAAAATAATAATAATATTTTGAATTAAATCAAGATGAAGACTTAGAACACTAAGTAGACATTTTGTGCAAACCAAGCATATGAAACAAAAATATTTATTTCAATAGAATATCTACTCAATATTTTGCATTCTTCTTTGATCATGGAGAAAGCCCTGACATGTCTACTTGAATCCCTTTCTGAAGGTTATGCATGATAAGTCTCAATAATTTCTCTTTACCAACTTATTCAAGTCCTTTTCTAGGGTGAGGACATTTTCTTGTTGGCCATGGTAATGTATTTAATCTCAATGTTACTACATCCCTTCAAGTCATTTTTGATGCTCATGAAAATTCTTGGTCTATGGAAACAATGCATTTGAATCTATCTACACCTCTTCAAGCCCTTTCCAAAGATATTCCCATTCCCGTTCAATTTTTTTGATATGTGAAATTAACATAAGATGGAGGCCAGGTCACCACCTAATCATCCTCAATCATGTCTCATAATTTGGCATGTTGCATCATCCTTTACACATAGAAGACTAGATATTTCCCTATTACTCGCAATAGAATCTCTAATTTCCATTCACCACACTTTTTTAGCATTGTACTAAAGCCCACAAATTAGATAAATGGTTTATCAAAGAAACAAAAAACCCTCCAGCAATTCTAATAGGTGGTTCTCCAAGCTCCAATCTTTGTCATTTCTATGAATCCATTAATACTCAAAAATAATGTTTCCCATTTCAACATTTCTTTTACATGAAAATACTCCAACCTATCAAAATAAAGTATCTCAAATATATTTTTGAAATTGGAATCTGATAGAATGAGTTGTCCATGATTGTGAATGTATGGCTTGTATGTATGCCAAATTCTCTGAGGGAATCTAGATCAAGACTTTCCAATAGGAAATCTGACCCCTTCACTCTAAAAGTCAAAACTTGCCCCAAACCAATTAAAAATAGATAAAGTATTATTCTATAGAATTAGTAAACCCCCCCCCTTGCACCGTAAAAGCCAAATCTTGCACTCTGAAAGTCAAACAAAACCTCATGAATGTGTTTCCATCAAGTTGACTGCCTCTGTGGTACTAGTCTTCCTATAGAACTATGACACTAAGTTTGTCACTATTTATTGCTAAATGTGTTGTGATAGATATATTTGTTCGTATCTATATCAATATATTGTTGGTATATGTATAGTTATGACCAAATGACTTTTAAATAGGGAATTGTTGTATGATTAGTATTATTTTTAGAAAAATACATTTTATACACACTAAATGAAGTATTGATGTACATGTGATAAATGACTAATATTTGAAATATGTTTCTCTTTATTCAAGAAGAACAAGCCTTAAGAAATACAAAATATTATATGATGATCAAACCAAGTGACTTTTTTATATGATGTAATAATGTAATATGTATTGTTATTAGATTGAGTAGATGAATATCAGTAGATGTTGGTCCAAAGTAAAATACTAATATATGATAAATCATTTATATCACACCTATATGTAATGAATGACTAGCATTCAAACTATATTTCTCTATACTCATAAACAACGGGTTAGATGTTGTGAAGTACTACATTATGACCTAACCAATGAATTTTTTGGTGCAACATAATTGAATAATATCTATATTAAAGTAGTTGAGTAGTGGATATAAAATGAAAATATGGATTCATGAAAAAACCCAGTACATCAAATTGGTATAAGGAGTATAATCAAATCTAATTGGTATAAGAAGCAAAATTATAGAAAAATAGATTTATGGATAATAAACAAAAGAATGACATAAACATAATAATGACCAAATCTATTTTATATTTCTTCAATCTAATGAACCTCAAACAACATGCATTATGCTAGTTTATATTAAATCTAGTATTTGAAGAATTTTGGTATTATGTTAAATATATTTTAGAATCATTTTTCACTTAGAAGAAAAATGTGCAGATGAATTATGTTTCTATACTCATGAAAAGTAAAGCTTTACTCATTATTAAATATTATACATAATTTTATCAAATGACTTTTTTGCGATGATATTGTGGAAAATAAGATGAATGCTAATGAAATGTTTCTTATTGAAAGACGTCAAACTCCTCTCTTATATATAGATAAGGAGGCAATTACAAGGAAGTGAAACTTAACGCAAATGGGTCAAGACAATTAGACCCATATAACATACGAAACTAAATAACCATAATTCTAACACTCCCCTTAAAATGGAGTATGAGTGATACACATACCCCATTTGCACTTACAAGACTCAATTAGATGATATGAAAAATAAAAATGTGACTCCACATACAAGAGATTCACTCCCCCACCCCTTAAACATGACCCTCCAACTATAAGGATTTAATGAAGTCTCCTTTGAGGTTATGTTCTACATGCTAGCAATACTTGAACTTTGGAGAAGATCTTCTGAAGTGCATATTGAATGAAGAACATCAACAAAAATCTGGAGCATATGATCAAAACACTATCAATATCCTATCCTCACTAGAAAAGAATGTGTGATTACAATAAGAAAAATCAACACATCCAACAATGTAGTAGTAGAGGTATCTTCAAACATGATATGATATGGTTATGATGTCTGTCAAACTAGATCTATTTGAAATGAAAGACAACACAAGGAAATCCCAAGTAGATATGTAGAATAAGCATCCTATCACTTGAGAAATAGGAGATGCAACTTAGAGAAGACAAATAAAAAGTCTAGATAAACACAAAGTCTGAACAAATCATCAACCTTTTAGGTGTAGTATGTAGCATTGATATTGACAAGCTTCTGAGTAGTGTAGAGGACCATCCTAGACTATTACTAAAGGGGAACAAGTTATTGGAATAATCCCAACAAGATTTGTACCAAATGTGTCCATGATAATATGGAGATCCTTCAATTTGCATGGAAGTGGTAGAATAAGCAAATCATAGATGTCCAACATGCTTGCATATCATGACATGAATACTAAAAACCATAACATATTTGGGAAATAAATACACCAAGGATGTTCTAGAAATACAATGTTATTAAAATTGAGATAAACCAATGATGCACAAGAAGAACAGATCATAGTGGGAATAGAGTGTCACAAAGACATAAAAAGATAAATGTTGTGAATAATAGAAAGCTCCATTAAGAGAAGAATAACTGATGCTAATAAATATCTTCTCTTTCATACTCTCTCTTCATACATTCTCTCTCTTCATACATTATCTCTTTCCCTCCTCCTACTCTCTCTCCTCTATATCCTCTCCATACACCAAATATAGAGTCAATGTGTAGTTGATGTGGAAAAAAGAGAATACCGCATTGTATCTAAAAAGAAATTCACACATGAGGTGTAGTAGGGGGAATAAAATTGTCAAAGGAGAGGAACTAAAAAATGGCATGGTACCCCATTATGAGTGTTTTATCAACTAGAATGGGATCTTTTGTTTTCTAATATGCCATAAATATAACTGGTAAACAAGGCAATGTGATATATGACTGATTAGATAGATCCTAATAAAAAATAAATGGGTCTTTGTACGATCCATAAACGCACATCTGTTCATCCCTTAGGCATATTATGTAGGTGGCAAGTAGTGAAAAAAATAGATTCTCTTTGGACATACTCAATACACCCAACTCAATCTTTTCTAGGGAAAAGTAGGTATATGAGGAAATGACCTGATCATGGACCAAGGCAGTTTGGAAATGGTTATGTGAGGAAAGAATCTCACGGTAGACTAGGGACATATTTTGCATAAATGGATCTGTAGACCATGGAGATGACTCCTCTCCATGTAGATCACTATATTGAATACCATAGGAGTATAACCAGTGATCGTAGAGAAGTGCAACTAGTTGTAAGTGGAGAGAATTAAAGTTGAAGAAGATTTGGTTTTCTCATATCATCTACCTGAGTAGAACCAGAGATAGGGGGATTACAAGGAGTGATTGTGGAAGTTGTCCATGAGGAAAACTGAGGAGGAAGAGATGACGGGCATGTAGGGTGAGAGAATGGAGTGGATGTGTGGCTACATGATGAGGTTGGTCTCAAACTTGGTAACAATGATGCTCGTAGAATGACAGAGTCAAAGTAATGGCCCACATCAGATATTTACAATGGAACACAAAGGATTTGTAACATCATGTGCCATCATGATGGGCCTACCCTTCACGGGCACAAAAACAGAATAACAAGTACACAGGTGGCCTTCAACCTTGGTTATTTTATGCCTTCAACATAAGTTGAGAGGTGACAAAGAGGTGGGATACATTGGAATTCAACGGATATGATGTCATTTTGGTGAGCGAAGACAAAATCAATGGCACACCATAGGGAGCCGCTTCACAGAACCGTCATTTAAGATAACAAAAATGAACACGAACACATTTCCTATCAACAAATTTTGCCTCAAGACGGAATCTTTCAGGTCAGATTCCTTAAAAAATTTGATGTGACAATTGTTGGTATGTATGCCCTGAGAGCCAATCATGGGATGATTGGTGGGATACATTGAGATTGATTTGATAAGCATCAAAGGCAAGCTTCCAATTCTTTCTGGTTCAGTCATATGAGATAGTGATAGAATAGATTGAATGTCTAGAGAATGACAATACTCAATGACGTATGCTTTCAGGTTCAGGACCTGAACGATGAGATGATACAGATGCTAAGAGTTTGTACATTCTTATTATGTTCCTAGTCGGATGTCATTGTGGAAAGTAGATAGACAACAATGAGACACAAGACTAGATTGTGGTGTTGGTTGATGATAAAATCTCATTAGTCATGATATGGAGATATCAAACCAAACACATAGGTACTTGTTAGAGAACAAGTGTACCGGATAGACCCACCGTGAGTTTGACACATGGAACCATAACATGGTATTCACAGTCAGTTCTCACAGTGATGGTGGTGAGTGTGATTCTTTGACCTAAAATCACTACACTCAACAAATGTCGTTGGGTACACTTTGACATCATCAAACGCCGTCCTGAAACATGGGTTGTTATAAAGGTGATGATTGGGTGGCTTTGACACATGGGGCTTTTGAGGGGTGAGTGATAGATATGGGATTTGTCCCTCCTGAGGGAGTTTGATATCCATGGCCACTTGATGAGTAGGATTGAGATAGGTGTGCACACGCATGTGTGAATCAGTATGTGATATTGATGTCATACATATCTCCTCCAATCTACTCTGAGATCAAGAAAGTTAATGAACGTTGAAAGGATGATTGTTCCAATGCTTGAGTTCATTCAGAATATCAGTGACAAAGGAATTATACATTCGCTGTAACACCATTCACAGATTGTAGGATTGAAAGTTGTTCTCCAACTTTCCTTTTCACTTGGGTAGCACTGATGTGCGACTAGGCACCACTCTTTTCTTGTGAAGTCATAAGTGTTATGGACTTTCACTGTTAACGTGAAATGGACCTGCAGGGTGACACACATAGGATTTACCCTAGAAGAGGAGTTTATTCACAAACAATGTTTCGATTGATTACTAAAGGAGTTCAGTAGTTCAATTAAACACTCAATCAATTGATATCTCAGTATCATAGTGTTCAAGGTGTTGGATCGATTGATTAAAGTATCATATTGATTGAAACTGCAATTGACTGATTCTGCGCAGTCTGCACTCCCAACCGATCGGCTCATGTGATGAACTGATCGGCTCAGGACATGTTGAGATGACATGTTCAAGGGTTGAACCGATCATCTCAATAGGTCCAAACGAGCAAGTTGGGAAAGTCAGGTTGGTGAGAAATTTCTTTTCATTTCACTTATCCAATTTGATTGGAACAAGGATTGGTATTTGAATCAATTCAAAACAAAAGAGGAAAAGTCAATCGGGAACTGATCAGGGCAGTGAACTGACCGGTTCAGAAGTGAATTGATTGGATTAGGTCCCCAACCGATCGGTTCATGTTTGAAATGATGGGTTCAGCTAGCGCAATTGGTTATTTTGTGGAAAATCTCAAACCCTTCTACTCCTGCTTTAATCCCGCATTGCCTGGGGTAGAGAACCCTATCCCATGACCCTCCTATATATATAGGGGTATTGGGGTATTCTTAGGTACAACAACTCAGAACACCAGTTGCTCTGTAAAGTTGTCGTACTCTCTGGTTGTGGTAACCAAGAGAGCCCGAGCAAGTGCTACCCGATAAGGGAGGCACAATAAGGGAAGGACAACTACAGAAAAGTGACTGGTTGCAGGAGAGTGTGTCGGTGACTAGTATGCCGACATGAGGGTGTGACTCCTTCCGATTCCTTATATGACAAGGAGATCAGAGTTTCAGGTGGTATGTGTGGACTACTTTAGAGGCGCGAGACTTCTGTCGCTCGGAGGACAACTGTCAATCCTGATAGTCCTGGTGAGACCAAGAGCTGCACAGACACCGTCCAAGATTGGAGGTGAAGACCGCGCTAGCTGCAAGGTAACGTCACCGAGCATGCCTCGGGACAAGGTATGTTTCTACAAACCATCCTTTCTACTGTATAGACGTTGATGCGATTCCTTTATTCTGGGTTTGGGAGAAGAGAATTTTTGTTTCCGCTGCCTTCTCTGTCTCCCCTAAAATCCAACAGTGGTATCAGAGCCATGTCAACTACTTTATACTTTAGGATTATCGATGTGATCGATTTTTGTTTGTGGCATTTATTTATTGCATACGATGTGAATAAAATTGGCTTTATGCATGTCCAATCCTAAATCTACAAATCCCAATATACATATATGATATGTAATATGAATGCACTCGATACGCGTCACCCTTAAATGCATTTTGTGGTGGATGTATAGCATGGTTATGGCCAATAAACCGTATGTATGTGTGCTTGGTTGAATGTGGTTTCTTGCATCTCGGTCTGCGCACCGATTCCCCACCTCCTTATTCTTGATGTAACTTGAGATAACTCAAGATTTCTTTCCTACCTTTGCTCCCCCCGAATGTAACTCGGGGTTTCCCAATTTAAGTGTAAATAGGATAGAACTTTTATTTTCTATTATGTCAAAGAACGGCGGACAACTTGACGACAACTGAGACAATCGGGTCAAGGTGTGAACCGATCGGTTGGTGTTCCAGACGACCGGTTTGAGGAACAAGACGAGCGGGTGACGGCCTTGAGGAGATGCGCGACGACTAGTGAACCGATTGGCTGGAGGCGCCATTCGATCGGCTGGTGTCACCCAACCGACCAGCCTGTTGGAGAGCCGATCAATCATGGAGATGAGTTGATCAAACCTAGAATGGCAAAGCACAGAGTTCATCTTGTACATGTTGCATGTGATGTAGACCTAGATGACCGTGATTCCTCTTGGCTCGAGGAATCACATTAGGATGGCCATAATCATCACTTTTATCATTTTGCATGTTTTCGGTGGGATATAGCATGTATATGATACGTACTATGTATTGTGGTGATTGGATATGTATATGTACCTATAAAACCAAATCCCTCATCAAATATTAAAGTTTTAGATGCCTTCCAAATGCGACACACATAAAAAGCTTGATCGGCCAAGTGTGGGCACGCCCTAGCATGGTGCACCGTCTATCTCGTGGAAGTGTGAATGATGGATATGTGGGTCTGCCCTAGCAGGGTGCATATTCATCGTGTTGGCTTTGGGTCAGACTTAACAAGGTGACCTAGATAGGATCTAGCACCTTGAGGCATAGAGGTGATCATGGCAAGGAGTTACATATGTTGCAATTGGCAAAAGTTGCCTACCTGGAAGATCTAAGTTGTGGGTGATAGCCCTAGCTGGTCCATGACTCAGAGGATTTCAGGATCTTTCCCACTAGAAGATTGTACGCTACAATATTTTGAATTGATGGTGAGGGATATCAATTTGAACAAAAATAGTGGGAGCTATAATTAAATAAAGTCCTAATTATATCGTCAACCTTTCAAATCATTCAAATAAGTCAAAATTGAGTTTTGGACTAAATTGCATATATTTCCTTTTGTAGTACAAATGACAACAAACAACAATCACTTTTCGTTGCGATTGGTCCTTGAAAAGGACAAGCTAAATGAAACTTCTTGGGTTTTAGGGGAGGCAGAGAAGGCAGCGGAAACAAAAATTTTCTCCCCCCAAACCCACCACGAGGAAACACGTCAACGTCTATATAATAGGAAAGGATGGTTTGTGGAATCATACCTTGTCCCGAGGCTTGCTCGGTGAAAATACCTCGCGCTATGCGCGGTCTTCAACTCCGGTCTTGGACGGCGTCTGTGCAGCTCCTGGTCACACCGGGACAGATGACTCCTCCTCCTACCGGACTGCCAGATGACAGTTGTCCTCCTGAGCGGCAGTGACCTCCCGCCTCTGTAGTAGTCCACACGGACCACCTAGAACTTCACACTCCTTGTCCCATAAGGAAGTGGAAGGAGTCGCACCCTCCTGTTGACGTACTAGTTGCCAACACACTCTCCTGCCTCCAGTTGCAACTGCAGTTGTCCTTCTTTTGCTGCACCTCCCTTTTGCGGGAAGAACTTGCTCGGGCTCTCTCTCGGTTACCAAAACCAGAGAGAACGACAACTTTACAGAGCAACTGGTTGCACTGAGTTGTACTTTGAGAAGCCCCCAATACCCCTATATATAGGAGGGTCATGGGACAGGGTTCTCTATCCCGGGCAATGCGGAACTAAAAGCAGAAGTAGAAGGGTTCAAGATTTTCCACAAAAAGCAACCAACTCGCAACCTGAACTGATCGGTTCACAAGTGAACCGGTCGGTTGGGGACCTGAACCGGTCAGTTGACACCTCAACCGATCGGTTGGGACCCTTGAACCGGTCAGTTGGTGGTCCTGGTCAGTTCCCGATTGACTTTCCTTCTTTTGTTTCTAATTGGTATCGAATACCAATCCTTGTTCCAATCAAATTGGGCAAGTGAAACGCAAGGAAAATTCTCACCAATCCTATTTTCCCAAGTTGCTCGGTTGCACCAGTTGAATCGATCGTTTCAACACTTGAAGCAATCGGTTCACCCTGGGATTGAGTCGATCGGCTCAACACTTGAGCCGACCGGTTCAGCAACCTCAACCGACCGATTCAACACTTGAGTCGATCGGTTGCGAGTGCAGGTTGTGTAGAATTAGTCAATTGCGATTTCAATCAATCTGATACTCCAATCAACATGTCCAACACCTTGAACATTATGATATTTGAGCTATCAATCAATTGAGTGTTTAATTGAACTACTAAACTCCTTTAGTAATCAATCTAAACATTGCTTGTGGACAAAAGTCCTCTTCCAGGTTAAATCCCATGTGTGTGACCCTGCAGGTCCATTTCACGTTGGCAGTGAAAGTCCATAACACTTATGACTTCACAAGCAAAGAGCGGTGCCTAGTCACACATCAGTGCTACCCAAGTGAAAGTAGAAAGTTAGATAACAACTTTCATCCTACAATCCGTGAATGGTGTTACAGTGAATGTATAATTCCTTTGTCACTGATATCCCGAATGAACTCGAGGCATGGAACAGTCATCCTGTCAACATTCATTCACTTTCTTGATCTCAGAGTAGATTGGAAGAGATATGTATGACATCAATATCACACATGCGTGCACGCCTTTCTCAATCCTACTCATCAAGTGGCCATGGATATAAAACTCCCTCAGGAGGGACAAATCCCATATCTATCACTCACCCCTCAAAAGCCCCATGTGTCAAAGCCACCCAATCATCGCCTTTATAACAACCCATGTTTCAGGACTGCATTTGATGATGTCAAAGTGTGCCCAACGACATGTGTTGAGTGCAGTGATTTCAGGTCAAAGAATCACACTCACCACCATCACTGTGAGTATCGACTGTGACTACCATGTCATGGTTCCATATGTCAAACTCACGGTGGGTCTGTCCGGTACACTTGTTCTGTAACAAGTACCTATGTGTTTGGTTTGATATCACTATATCATGACTAATGAGATTCTATCATCAACCAACACCACAATCTAGTCTTGTGTGTCATTGTTGTCTATCTACCTTCCACAATGACATCCGACTAGGGACATAAAAAGAATGTACAAACTCTTAGCATCCGTATGATCTCATCGTTCAGGTCCTCAACCTGAAGGCATACGTCATTGAGTTCTGTCATTCTCTAGACATTCAATCTGTTCTATCACTATCTCATATGATTGAACCAGAAAGAATTGGAAGCTTTCCTTTGATGTTTATCAAATCAATCTCAATGTATCCCACCAATCATCCCATGATTGGCTCTCAGGGCATACATACCAATAGACTCCCACTTGCACTACGAGCCAATCACCATTGAATCATATTCATAGTGATCTTCAAACATGTCCCACATGTTACTGTGCTCTAGTGTGATCATAGTGAGTAATGGCAACACCTTGCCAAAGTTAGTATAAATTGCATGTCTCTCATCTTTTCGTTGTACGTCACATGTATGAGATGGAGTTGCCTCAATATGTGATCTAGTATTCCTTTGCTAACATTTAGCCACATTGCATGATCAAGGATTCCATACTTGTCATCAATGAGTGGAATATCTATGAGTTCATCTCATGAACTTTCAGATCCATATAGTATCTACTGTTGTTATCTAACGCATAGATACTCAACATTTCCTTTTAAATGGTTTTATTGGAACATTTCCAATTATCAACAAACTTTCACTTTTATACATCCAATGTATATTTTGCGATTAATTTTCTGTCCTTTCGGAAGTTCGCATCAATGTAACTCTTTACATCGAACTCTTCCTTATCTCCATAGAACTAGTACTTCATAAGTACTTATCAAGTTCTTATGGTATTCCAGTAACCCTTACTGGAAGTAGATAGACATCCACTCATCATGTCCCACATATGAGTTATCAGGATGAGCACATCATATTGTCATGTCGTACATACAAGATGATGAATGCATTTTATTCTTGCCATGTCCATACATGCAAGATAATGGGATGATTACATACATGATAGATCCATATCTATTCTTAGTGTACCCATTCTTCATAAGAATTGGACACTTGGCCTTGGGATACCAACTCCATGTAGCATTGACAAGTTTTCTCCCACTGAATCTGTGCATACTGAACATTTCAGTACAGATTGCCAATGTATGCTCTCTCTTTTCAGGTCAAGAGATTTTTCGAGAACTATCTCTATAGATCTCTATTCCTATCACATAGGAAACATCTCTATCTTCCCTAAAGATGATTTCCACTTTTGGATTTCCATTTTAGAACATTTCCATTTCACATCAACATGTGGAATGTGAATACGCTCCCACTAAATCATAGATCCCTTCTTTATCTTTGACATATCAGTCAAACCCTTTGACTATATCATCAAAGTAAAGATCCAATTCTGAGTTGCTTGCACTCAATCAATCACATTGATTAGTCCATTGTAACTTATAGACTTCATTTGCATTAGTGGATTCATAAACCTTATAGGTTGTGTCACATACACATCCTTGTTTTATTCCTCATAGGAATGCGGTTTTAGTATTCGTATGCCAAATGTCTTAGTCAGTAAGTTGCAATCAACAAGCATCATCCTTCTCAAAATGTTATCCATGTGTCTTAACACTTAAGACTCATTTGCACTTATGGATTTCATCCAATGAGTTCTACCATCAAGGTCATACCTTATGGTTGACATGGATGTCATTTAGGATGTAATGGCCATAAACCATAACTCAAAATTTGATTCCTCATATTCATCTAGATAGTTGACTCATCACATGAACAATTCATCACATAGATAATTGAGGTGTATCTGTTAAGGATATAAGAACTCACAACCCTTGTGATTCTTAGTTTCTTTTATTAGTGTGGGGTATTCTTTTATTAAGAAGAATTCAGTTATTTGATAATCATTCTCTAACTCCTTAGAGTATGATTCCTTCTAGATTTAGACATCACCATGCCTTAATCATGAGTTCATTATGATACACTATCATAATAACTCATAAGGATCTCAAACATTTGGTCCAAGTATTTCATTCATTGATCTCATCAAGAATTAACACTTTACCAAATTTATACTTCATTCATGATAATCTTGAACACTTCAAGACATTCATATTGGTATTTCTTTAAACACCATTAGAAGTATTAGCATTTGTTCCAATAGGTATGTAAATACATCACATGTATTATACCTAATAGGATAATCATTCTCCCACTACCTTTAGTGAAGATTGATTAATCATGTCCAAGATATTCATGTCTCTTATTGGTTCTCTAACCAAAAGAGTCTAGATTTATCCATCACATGGACACTAGAAGTGAATTTCTCATGATTGATGCTAATTTGATTGTTTGAGTTATCTATAACCTTTAGGTATCATTTTATCTCATGCATATCAAATACCACAAGATAAACATGGCATTGCCACAAAGATCATATCTTTAAAAGATTGAAACATCAACTTTATTGATTGCCATCATTGTCATACAATATGCAAAATAAAGTGTTTCTATCTATTGGCAAATATGAAATAACAGTTCATAACTGTATTACATGCCTTATAGGCTGAAAATAAACTAAAGTACTCCTATCTATGGCGGCAACACTTTCCCCAATTATGAGTGCTTTACACTTTACATCTTGGTATCATATACCTCAAAAAGTGTTACAAGTTTACTTTCATGACACCTTTAAGTAGAGGCTTCAGTCGCCTCCTTCTTCTTTTTTTCTTCCAGATAGAGAGGACAATTCCTTTTCCAATGTCCCGACTTTTGACAATGGTGGCAATTTCCTTTCTTGGTCACACCTCCCTTGGCTTTGAGAGCTGAAGATGGCTTGGACTCCTGGCTAGCTTCAGAACCTTTCTTAGCTTTGCCCTTGCCCTTGCGCTTGGACTTGCCTTTCTTGCTTGTGATCACCATCACAGGCTTAGGCTTGTCCTTCTTCATCTGTATCTCGGTTGTCCTCAACATGCCCAACAACTTTGACAGTGGCCTATCAAAGTTGTTCATGTTGTAGTTCATCACAAACTGACTGTAGGATTCTGGCAACGATTGTAGTATCACGTCAGTAGCCAACTCTTGGCTCAGTGGAAATCCCAGTCTCTGCAGGTTATCCACATACCCAATCATCTTGAGTGTGTGAGGACCAACTGGATCTCCTTCTGTCATGATGCACTTGAACAGCGCCCTAGAAACATTGTATCTCTCTTGCCGTGCCTGATCCTCATACATGTTCCTGAGATGTTGAATCATCTCTATGACACCCATGTTCTCATGCTGTCTTTGCAACTCATGGTTCATAGAACATAACATCAAGCACTTTGCATCAATGGCATCATCAACATGCTTCTTGTAAGCATCCCTTTCTGCCTTTGGTGCATTAGGAGTGGGTTCCTCTGGAATTGGAGTATCCAGGACATAGAGCTTTCGCTCTTGAGTGAGAACAATTCTCAATGTCCGATACCAGTCATGGAAGTTTGTCCGATTAAGCTTGTCCTTTTCAAGGACCGATCGCAACGAGAAGTGATTGTTGTTTGTCGTCATTTGTACTACAAAAGGAAATATGCAATTTTAGTCCAAAAACTCATTTTTGACTTATTTGATTGATTTGAAAAATTTGATGATATAATTAGGCCTTTAATTAATTATCGCTCCCACTATTTTACTTCAAATTGATATCCCTCACCATCAATTCGGAAGATTGCAACGTTCAACCTTCTAGTGGGCAAGATCCTGAAATCCTCTAAGCCATGGACCAGCTAGGGCTGTCACCCACAACATAGATCTCTCATGTAGGCAACTCTTGCCAATTGCATCATATGCAACTCTTGATAAGATATCATATGTAACTCCTTGCCATGATCATCTCCATGCATCAAGGTACTAGATCCCATCTAGATCACCTTGTTAAGTCCGACCCAAAGCAAACACGATGAATATGCACCCTGCTAGGGCAGACCCACACATTCATCCTTCACGCTTCCACGAGATAGACGGTGCACCACGCTAGGGCGTGCCTACACTTGGTCGATCAAGTTTTTCACATGTGTCGCATTTGGAAGGCATCTAAAACTTAATATTTAATGAGGTATTTGGTTTTTATATACATATACATATCCAATCACCACAATACATAGTACGTATCATATACATGCTATATCCCACAGAAAACATGCACAAACGATAAAAGCGATGATTATGGCCATCCTAATGTGATTCCTCGAGCCAAGAGGAATCACGGTCATCTAGGTCTACATCACATGCAACCTGTACAAGATGAACATCTGTGCTTTGCCTTCCGAGTTGATCAACTCATCATATGAATGATCTGCTCTCTCTGGTCGGTCGTCTGGGTGCCACCAGCCGATCGGTTGGCTCCTCCAACTGATCGGTTCGCCTGGTCATCGTGCATCTTGTCATGGCCGCCACCCGCTCATCTCGCTCCTCGAACCGGTCATCAACCAATCATTTCACTCCTTGAACCGATCGTCTGGAATGTCAACCGATCGGTTCACGCCTTGAACCGATCATCTCAGCTGTCATCTTGATGTCCTTCGTTCTTTGACATAACAGGAAATAAAATCTATCCTAATATTACATTGCATAAAAGGGAAAACCCTGAGTTACATTCAGGGGGAGCAAAGGTAGGAAAGAATCTCAAATTATTTCGAGTTACATCAGGAATAGGAGAGGGAATATCAGTGCGCAGACCGAGATGCAAGCAACCACACACAACCAATCACAGATAGGGTTTATTGGCCATAACCACGCTACATATCCACCACAAAACTTGTTTAAGGGTGACGCGTATCGAGTGCATTAATAATACATATCATATATGTAATTTGGGATTTGTAGATTTAGGATTGAACATGCATAAAGCCAATATCATTCGCATCGTATGCAATAAATAAAGGCGACAAACCAAAATCAATCATATCGATATTCCTAGAATATAGAACAGTTGACGTGGCTCTGATACCACTGTTGGGTTTTAGGGGAGGCAGAGAAGGCAACGGAAACAAAAATTTTCTCCCCCCAAACCCAGCACGAGGAAACGCGTCAACGTCTATATAATAGGAAATGATGGTTTGTGGAATCATACCTTGTCCCGAGGCTTGCTCGGCGACAATACCTCGCGCTATGCGCGGTCTTCAACTCCGGTCTTGGAAGGCATATGTGCAGCTCCTGGTCACACCGGGACTGACTCCTCCTCCTCCTCCTACCGGACTGTCGGATGACAGTTGTCCTCCTGAGCAGCAGTGACCTCCCGCCTCTATAGTAGTCCACATGGACCACCTAGAACTCCACACTCCTTATCCCATAAGGAAGTGGAAGGAGTCGCACCCTCCTGTTGACGTGCTAGTCACCAACACACTCTCCTGCCTCCAGTTGCAACTGCAGTTGTCCTTCCCTTGCTGCACCTCCCTTTTGTGGGAAGCACTTGCTCGGGCTCTCTCTCGGTTACCAAAACCAGAGAGAATGACAAATTTGCAGAGCAACTAGTTGCACTGAGTTGTACTTTGAGAAGCCCCCAATACCCCTATATATATAGGAGGGTCATGGGATAGGGTTCTCTATCCCAGGCAATGCGTGACTAAAAGCATGAGTAGAAGGGTTCGAGATTTTCCACAAAAAGCAACCAACTCGCAACCTGAACCGATCGGTTCACAAGTGAACCGGTCAGTTGGGGACCTGAACCGGTCAGTTGACACCTCAACAGATCGGTTGGGACCCTTGAACCGGTCAGTTCACAAGTGAACCGGTCAGTTGGTGGTCCTGGTCGGTTCCCGATTGACTTTCCTTCTTTTGTTTCTAATTGGTATCGAATACCAATCCTTGTTCCAATCAAATTGGGCAAGTGAAACACAAGGAAAATTCTCACCAATCCTATTTTCCCAAGTTGCTCGGTTGCACCAGTTGAATCGATCGTTTCAACATTTGAAGAAATCGGTTCACCCTGGGATT
Source organism: Alisma plantago-aquatica (assembly GCA_963693085.1). Classification (NCBI taxonomy): domain Eukaryota; kingdom Viridiplantae; phylum Streptophyta; class Magnoliopsida; order Alismatales; family Alismataceae; genus Alisma; species Alisma plantago-aquatica. Next base: position 1,019,192,106 of record OY856409.1, on the reverse strand, counting down.
GAGTCGATCGGCTCAACACTTGAGCCGACCGGTTCAGCAACCTCAGCCGACCGGTTCAACACGTGAGCCGATCGGTTGCGAGTGCAGGTTGTGCAGAATCAGTCAATTGCGATTTCAATCAATCTGATACTCCAATCAACATGTCCAACACCTTGAACATTATGATATTTGAGCTATCAATCAATTGAGTGTTTAATTGAACTACTAAACTCCTTTAGTAATCAATCTAAACATTGCTTGTGGACAAAACTCCTCTTCTAGGTTAAATAATATGTGTGTGACCCTGCAGGTCCATTTCACGTTGGCAGTGAAAGTCCATAACACTTATGACTTCACAAGCAAAGAGCGGTGCCTAGTCACACATTAGTGCTACCCAAGTGAAAGTAGAAAGTTAGAGAACAACTTTCATCCTACAATCCGTTAATGGTGTTACTGTGAATGTATAATTCCTTTGTCACTGATATCCTGAATGAACTCGAGGCATGGAACAGTCATCCTGTCAACGTTCATTCACTTTCTTGATCTCAGAGTAGATTGGAAGAGATATGTATGACATCAATATCACACATGCGTGCACGCCTTTCTCAATCCTACTCATCAAGTGGCCATGGATATCAAACTCCATCAGGAGGGACAAATCCCATATCTATCACTCACCCCTCAAAAGCCCCATGTGTCAAAGCCACCCAATCATCACCTTTATAACAACCCATGTTTCAGGACTGCGTTTGATGATGTCAAAGTGTGCCCAACGACATGTGTTGAGTGCAGTGATTTCAGGTCAAAGAATCACACTCACCACCATCACTGTGAGTACTGACTGTGACTACCATGTCATGGTTCCATGTGTCAAACTCACGGTGGGTCTGTCTGGTACACTTGTTCTCTAACAAGTACCTATGTGTTTGGTTTGATATCACTATATCATGACTAATGAGATTCTATCATCAACCAACACCACAAACTAGTCTTGTGTGTCATTATTGTCTATCTACCTTCCACAATGACATCCGACTAGGGACATAATAAGAATGTACAAACTCTTAGCATCCGTATGATCTCATCGTTCAGGTCCTCAACCTGAAGGCATACGACATTGAGTACTGTCATTCTCTAGACATTCAATCTGTTCTATCACTATCTCATATGATTGAACCAGAAAGAATTGGAAGCTTGCCTTTGATGTTTATCAAATCTATCTCAATGTATCCCACCAATCATCCCATGATTGGCTCTCAGGGCATACATACCAACAAAACTAACTTCCACGAGTGGTTTAGGTCATTGCGAATTGTTCTCACTCAAGAGTGAAAGCTCTATGTCTTGGATAATCCAACTCCAGAGGAACCTGCTCCTACCACACCAAAGGAAGAAATGGATTCTTATAAGAAGCATTCTAAAGATTCCATTGATGCAAAGTGCTTGATGTTGTGCTCCATGAACCACGAGTTGTAGAGACAACATGAGAACATGGGTGTCATTGAGATGATTCAACATCTTAAGAACATGTATGAAGATCAAGCACGGTAAGAGAGATATGATGTCTCTAGGGTGCTGTTCAAGTGTGTCATGACAGAAGGAGATCCAGTTGGCCCTTACACGCTCAAAATGATTAGGTATGTGGAGAACCTGACAAGACTGGGATTTCCCCTGAGCCAAGAGTTGGCTACTAACGTGATACTACAATCGTTGCCAGAATCCCACAGTCAGTTTGTGATGAACTACAACATGAACAACTTTGACAAGTCGTTGATATAGTTGTTGGGCATGTTGAGGACAAGCAAGGCACAAATGAAGAAGGACAAGCCTAAGTCTGTGATGATGATCAGCAACAAGAAAGGCATGTCCAAGCGCAAGGGCAAGGGCAAGGCTAAGAAAGGTTCTGATGCTAGCCAGCAGCCCACGTCGTCTTCAACTCTCAAGGACAAGGGAGGCGTGACCAAGAGAGGCAATTGCCACCATTGTCAAAAGCCAAGACATTGGAAAAGGAATTGTCCACTCTATCTGGAAGAACTAAATAAGAAGGAGGTGACAGACGTCTCCACCTGAAGGTGTCATGAAATAAACTTATAACACTTTAAGGTATATGATACCAAGATATAAAGTGTATTGCACCCAATAAATGGGGCAAGTGTTGCCGCCATAGATAGGAGTACTTTAGTTTATTTTCAGCCTTGAAGGCATGCAATAGAGTTATGAACTGCTATTTCATATTTTCCAATAGATAGAAACACATTATTTTTGCATATTGTATGACAATTATGTCAATTAATAAAGTTGATGTTTCCTTGTGGCAATGCCTTATTTATCTTGTGGTACTTGGTATGCATAAGATAAATGATACCTAAAAGTTATTGATAACTCAATTATTCAAATTAGCATAAATCATGAGAAACTCATTTCTAGTTTCCATATGATGGATAAATCTAGACTCTTTTGGTTAGAGAACCAGTAAGAGACATGAATCTCTTAGACATGATCAATCAATCTTCACTAGTAGTAGTGGGAGAATGATTATCCTATTATGTATAATACATGTGATGTATTTACATACCAATTAGAGTTAATGCTAGTACTTCAAACAGTGTTTATAGAAATACCAATATGAATATCTTGAAGTTTTTAAGAATATCATAGATGAAGTACGGATTTGGTAAAGTGTTAATTCTTGATGAGATCAATGAATGAAATACATAGATCAAATGTTTGAGAACCTTGTGAGTGATTATGATAATGTATCATAGTTAATTCGTAATTAAGGCATGGTGATGTCTAAATCAACAAGGAGTCATACTCTAAGGAGTTAGAGGATGATTATCAAATAACTAATTTCTTCTTAAATAAAGAATACCCTACACTAATAAAGGACATTAAGAATCACAAAGAGTTGTGAATTCTTATATCCTTGACAGATACACCTTGATTATCTATGTGGTGAGTTGGTCATATGATGAGTCAACTATCTAGATGAATATGAGGAACCAGATTTTGAGTTATGGTTTATGACCATTACATCCTAAATGACTTCCATGTGAACCATAAGGTATGACCTTGACGGTAGCACCCATTGGGATGAAATCCATAAGTGTGAATGAGTCTTAAGCGTTAAGACACATGGATAAAATTTTGAGAAGGATGATGCTTGTTGATTGCAACTTAATGACTAAGAGATTTGGCATAGAGATACTAAAACCGCATTCCTATAAGGAATAAAACAAGGATGTGTACGTGACACAACCTATAAGGTTTATGAATCCATTAATGCAAATGAATTCTATAAGTTACAATGGAGTAATCAATGTGATTGATTGAGTACGAGCAACTCAGAACTATGATCTTTACTTTGATGATATAGTCAAAGGGTTTGACTGATTTGACAAAGATAAAGAAGGGGTCTGTGATCTAGTGGGAGCGTATTTACATTCCACATGTAGATGTGAAATGGAAATGTTCTAGAATGGAAATCCAAAGTGGAAATTATCTTTAGGGAAGATAGAGATGTTTCCTATGAAATAGGAATAGAGATCTATATAGATAGTTCTCAAAAACCTCTTGACCTGAAAAGAGAAAGCATACATTAGCAATCTATACTGAAGGGTTCAGTGTGCACAGATTCAGTGGGAGAAAACTTATCCATGTTACATGGAGTTAGTATCCCAATTCCAAGTGTCCAATTCTTATGAAGAATGGAAACACTAAGAATAGATAAGGATCTATCATGTATGTAATCATCCCATCATCTTGCATGTGTGGATATGGCAAGAACAAAATGCATTTATCATCCTGTATGTAGGACATGACAATATGATATGCTCATCCTGATAACTCATATGTGGGACATGACGAGTGGATGTCTGTCCAGTTCTAGTAAAGGTTACTGGAATACCATAAGAACTTGATAAGTACTTGAGAAGTACTGGTTCTATGGAAATAAGGAAGGGATCACTGTAAAGAGTTACACTGATGTGAACTTCCGAAAAGGACAGAAAATTAATCACAAAATATATGGGATATATAAAAGTGAATGTTTGTTGATAAAGTTGTTTAAAAGGAAAAGCCGAGTATCCATGTGTTAGAAAAGATTAGTAGATACTATATGGATCTGGAAGTTCATGAGATGAACTTATAGATATTTCAGTCATTGATGGAAAATAATGAGTACTTGGTCATGCAATGTGGCTAAAGGTTAGCAAAGGAATACTAGATCGCATATTACGACAACTCCATCTCATACGTATGACGTACAATGAAGAGATGAGAGACATGCAGTTAATATCGACTTTGGCAAGGTGTTTCCATAACTCACTGCATAAGCACTAGAGCATAGTAACATGTGGAACATGTTTGAAGATCACTAAGAATATGATTCAAGGGTGATTGGCTCACAGTGCAAGTGGGAGTCTATTAGTATGTATGCCCTGAGAGCCAATCATGGGATGATTGGTGGGATACATTGAGATTGATTTGATAAGCATCAAAGGCAAGCTTCCAATTCTTTCTGGTTCAGTCATATGAGATAGTGATAGAACAAATTGAATGTATAGAGAATGATAGTACTCAATGAAGTATGCTTTCAGGTTCAGGACCTGAACGATGAGATCATACAAATGCTAAGAGTTTGTACATTCTTATTATGTCCCTAGTCGGGTGTCATTGTGGAAGGTAGATAGACAACAATGACACACAAGACTAGATTGTGGTGTTGGTTGATGACAAAATCTCATTAGTCATGATATGGAGATATAAAACCAAACACATAGGTACTTGTTAGAGAACAAGTGTACCAGACAGACCCACCGTGAGTTTGACACATGGAACCATAACATGGTAGTCACAGTCAATTCTCACAATGATGGTGGTGAGTGTGATTCTTTGACCTGAAATCACTACACTCAACACATGTCGTTAGGTACACGTTGACATCATCAAACGCAGTCCTGAAACATGGGTTGTTATAAAGGTGATGATTGGGTGGCTTTGACAGATGGGGCTTTTGAGGGGTGAGTGATAGATATGGGATTTGTCCCTCCTGAGGGAGTTTGATACTCATGGCCACTTGACGATTAGGATTGAGATAGGCGTGCACACGCATGTGTGAATCACTATGTGATATTGATGTCATACATATCTCCTCCAATCTACTCTAAGATCAAGAAAGTTAATGAATGTTGAAAGGATGACTATTCCATGCCTTGAGTTCATTCGGGATATCAGTGACAAAGGAATTATACATTCACTGTAACACCATTCATGAATTTTAGGATTGAAAGTTGTTCTCCAACTTTCCTTTTCACTTGGGTAGCACTGATGTGCGACTAGGCACCGCTCTTTGCTTGTGAAGTCATAAGTGTTATGGAATTTCACTGCCAATGTGAAATGGACCTGCAGGGTCACACACATAGGATATAACCTAGAAGAGGAGTTTATCCACAAACGATGTTTAGATTGATTGCTAAAGGAGTTTAGTAGTTCAATTAAACACTCAATCAATTGATTACTCAATATCATAGTGTTTAAGGTGTTGGATCGATTGATCAGAGTATCAAATTGATTGAAACTACAATTGATTGATTCTGTGCAATCTACACTCCCAACTGATTACCTCATGTGATGAACCGATAGGCTGAGCTTGGTGAACTGATCGGCTCATGTGATGAACTGATCGACTCAAGATAGGTTGAGATGATAGGTTCAAGGGTTGAACCGATTGGCTCAACAGGTCCAAACGAGTAAGTTGGGAAAGTCAGGTTGGTGAGAAATTTCTTTTTGTTTCACATGTCCAATTTGATTGGAATAAGGATTGGTATTTGGATCAATTCAAAACAAAAGAGGGAAAGTCAATCGGGAACTGACCAGTGCAGTGAACTGACCGGTTCAGAAGTGAACCGATCGGCTCAGGTCCCCAACCAATCGGTTCATATTTTAAACGATCGGTTCAGCTGGGGCAGTTGGTTGTTTTGTGGAAAATCTCGAACCCTTCTACTCCTGCTTTAATCCCGCATTAAAATTTCTTTTTGGCTCATGTTATGAACGTTGAAAGGATGACTATTCCATGCCTATTGTATGATGTATATTGATGATAATGCATGAACTAGTTTGAAATTTTAAAATCAATTATGAATGATCTCTCCATCCCTAGGTCATACTAATTTATGTGTAATCTTTATCTTGATGATGAACATGCATGGACACTCAAAATGTTGAAATCAATGTTATAGAATGACAACACATGCATTTTTTGGCCTAGAAACCCATCCAAGATTTACTCACTAGGAGTAAATCTTGGATAGTCCCCAGTTTGGGACTATTCTTGAACACCTAATATCACTTAGGATGTAAGTGTATAATGTGTATTGGGTTTTCAACAACATTTCAGCAACATTTCCCCGTTTGTTCTCTAAGTACATATGTACTTAGAGAACAACGGGGAAATGCTGCCGAAATATTCTTGAAAACCCAATACACATTATACACTTACTAGTGAGATTAGGTGTTCAAGAATGGGATAGGTGGTGCACATTTATTATATATAAGAATGACAAAACATGTATTTGTTGGCCTAGAAACCCATCCAAGATTTCATTAGGAGTAAATCTTGGATAGTCCCTGGTTTGGGACTGTTCTTGAACACCTAATCGCACTTAGGATGTTTTAACCATTAATTATATATAAGACCTTAAACCCTAAAGTTTTAACCATAAACCCTAATCTTTTAACCCTAGACCCTAATCTTGTTCTAATATATACTTGTTTTCTCTTTGATCATAAAATGGATAGATAATAGATGTCCATTCCTATAACGAACCTGCCTCCCGATAACCCCCAATTAAGGGAGACCAGAAGATCAGAGCCATTATCCCAATTAATAGGATCAAAGATTCGACAAATAATCAATAACAATTATTAAATTTTACAAACTATACTGAAATATGGTAAAAATAAAACTTTGCATACCTTTTGAAAACTTGGATCTCTAAACTTCTATCCACATATGAATTCCACTCTAACTAATCCTCCTTGTATTTTAATTCATGTATTTCATAATATGACGATTTACTGTTTGTCCTTTTGGCTTGTACCTAAAATGCCGAAAAACAAAACGTCGGTCAGCGTAAAGCTGGTATGTGGGGGAAACAATAATCATGCAACTATGATAACAATGTAATTAGTCAATTATGATTTAAACAAACAACTTTATGTTTTCTGCATAACTGCTCAATCCCTACATACCCAAGTCTCTACGTTGTCCCTACAGTGGACCTGGATGCTACCTTCCTTATGGTAGATCCCCATTAAACCCCTCATGATCCCACCTAATAGGTGAACCAGTTTCTAGGGTTGAGTCACAAGGCACTACCCGTAGGTATCCCACTCTTTAACTCATGGCACTACACGTGGGTAGCCTAATTTCTAACTCACGATAACCTAGACCTTGCTCTAGGTTACCCCTTTTTAGCCTTTGCAAAGCCATAGAGGTGGACCAAGATCTGAGCCAATCATTTATGCACATTTATAGTGATAATCATAGTCACTTTATAGTTGCATGAAATAAATAGGAATCCAACAGTTATTTCCAAGCAACCGATAAAACGTTCAGGAATCGCCGTGAAACTAGAGTGATTATTCATAACTGTAACCACATACTTGTTAGGCTGATTTGAGATAGAATAACCCATGCAAGTAAGAAATCCAAGCAAGCACACATACAAGATCCTGAAATAACCATACAATTTCCTTTTATTACTCAGGTCATCAAGATCTATTAAACCTAGCTCGCTTCCTAGGGTTTCTACTTCACTTTTAGGGTTTCCATTGCAATTAGGGTTTCCCTTCATCTTTTACTATTTTAAACCCTAATTTTATACCATTACTCATAAACCCTTATTATCTTATCTATTCTTCAATATTAAGGTTATCTTAACAACATATAACCCTATTTTCGGATTTTAAGGCACTATTAACCATCAATTAATTTCATTAAGCTTCTTTTACATTAAATCTACTATTTTTATCCTTTTAATCCATGACAAGATCATTATGCGCATTCATCATCAATTCATAGTTCATTATGGTCTAATTCACATATGAACTCTATTTGTCATTAATTCAACCTTTTTATTCATTAGACAACCCTAATTACTACATTAAGGACATTTATCCACAAATTAGGAACTTTAATGCTCGAAATAGCTTAGAGTCATTATAGCTTATATTTATTCACGATTTTGAATAATTAAAACCATTAATAGTCGCATTTACCGATAGTAGGGTTTCAAGACCCATTAAAGTATATTCATGCACATGAAACTCCAATTAAACCAATTACGTGCAAATTTCATTCTTTTTGTTCCTAAAGTTCCTTTTTATCATTAACAGGTTAATACCAACTTTAATCATCCATTAAACCCTACTAAATATATTAATCATCTCAAATTAGGGTTTCTTAATCTTTAATTCATCAAGTTGATAACTTACACTACTTTTCAAGTTGCTAGAGGAATTATCTTCTAAATATATTTTTATTAGATTCCTCTCATTTTTCTGAGCAAAAAGCATAATTATTTACTACCATCGGAGTTACAGATAAAAATATATGATTTTTGTATTATTCCACTTACTTGACCAATTAGAGGATGCCACACCGCCTCCTTTACCATGCAAAGTGCTCGACGAGATTATAATTGAAAGACAGTTTTGCCCCCCACTTGAGTGGCTAGCTCTTTAGCACGTGGAGTGTAAAAAGGTCCAATGGGCATCCAGCTTCTTCAACCTCACGATCCCTTCCTGTCGACGACCTGCAGCCCTAGGCATGGCTCTCCTGCTCCATCCCTGACCTCGACAGCTGTCGGGGAGGTTCCCCCTGGCTCTGCCGTGCCCCCGCGCAGGTGAAGGAGCTACTGGGATGTGTCCATGACAGCCAGTTCAAGCTTTCTAGCTCTACAGCACACGAACGTCACATGGCCATCCTTCTGGTTTTGCACACGAGCTAGGGCACAAGGTTGATAGTTGCATTCCTCCTGACATTGTGGGAGCATCTTGCTTCCACCGAACTCTAGTTCAGGGCCCCATGTTGCCCTGGGGTCGCACTACCCCTATTGTTAGGGTTTTTCCAAAGAAGATGAAGAAAGAAAGAAGAAATAAAGAGAGGAGTGTGTGGGATTCTTCTCCAACTCGACCCTGGGCTCTACCCCTTTATATAGGGGTGGGAAACGAAGCCCTAGGTTGGCTTATACACGACTCAAAGAGTCCTTTTCCAAATGAAACCAATTCCTTCCATGAGAAGAAACCTTTTCTCTCTTCTTTATCTTTTTGATATTCCTTTTTCTTTAAATATTAGGACTTCGAACATTTCTTCCTTTATCTTCTTTGTACTTGCCTTTTGATTTATTGGCACAAAATTATGTTCTCTTTTAGTAGAAAATATCTCCCTTTTAACAATACCATGTAATTCATTCATTATGCATCACATTATCCTCTTATTTTGCTTTATTGGTATTTTCTCTTTTTTTCCTTTATTGGGGCTCCTTGGACCCCAAGAAATTATAATATTTCGAAATTCCTTTTTATGGAATACTCATTGTCCTTCTGGATGCATCTATATCCACTATTTCACATTATCTTGTTTATTTCTTATTAAAATATCTCTTTTTGAGGATTTTTTTTATTTCTCTTTTATTTTCCTCATTGGTATTCCTTTTAATATTAAGAATCCTTGGGATACGAAATTTCATCAAGGATAACTCAATTATACTTCTTTCCACTTATTTTCCACATTTTATCATTATTTTCAATTTCTTTCTTATTAAAGAAATACTTAATTGATCTTTTCTTTTCTTATTGTATTTTCTTTGCAACTTTAGACTCATTGGGACCCAAGGAACCCAAGAGGCATGAAATCCACCTTTGGATTACATTCTTTTGCCTTCTAGAGGTTTCCACATCTCTCTTTTCTCAATAACTCAATTATTCATTTATTAATTGAATTTCCTTGTTATTGGGCCCAATAGACAATAAAGCCCACAACACAATCATCATGGCTATTGTAAACGAAATCCATTTATTCAAAACAAATTGTATCATTATTTGTCCAAATATCTTTAATATGAGAAATCACATTTCTCACCCAATGAACCCAAGAATTAGGGTTGTAACATCCTTCCCCTCTTATAGGAATTTTGTCTTCAAAATTCCATCAAGCAAACAAACAATTCAGGATAAGACTTTTCCATGTCCATCATTGGCCCCTATGTGGCTTTACCTTATCCATGGCGCTTACAAAGAACCGTTATCATCACATATTATTTTCTCTGAGTTCTTTCACCTTGGCATCTATAAACCTCATAGGTGACTCAGGTCATTTCAGCCTCCCTTGGGGCTCACTAGGTTCATTGCTCCGCACATGGTCCGGGCACCTCACATAGTGCTTTAAATTGGACACATGAAAATCATCACACATCACATTATCCTAAGGGGTAAGGACAAACTTAACCTTCTCCACCAAACCATGTCAAAAGAACCCATGCATCGGGGACTCATCTCTATAACTTAGAGGGGTCGGATTTTCATGTCACATATTCCCCCACAGTAAATTGCATGTCATTCTAATTTCCATCTGCTTACAACTCATGTTGTCTCTGGGCTCCTTTCAGCCATTGTACGATCAACCGACTTCATCTGCACACACTGTGGTACTTTCTTGACCTTCGTGAGGTCCCTTCACCAACATCATCTTAATGAAGTGGTGACTGACACAACCTCCCTTACATAGCTTCTCTACAACCTGATACTGGCTACGGTAGTTATCATCACATCTTACAAAGGATAAAAACTGTCTCTATGTATCACCCCGAATGAGCACACATGCTCTCATCAGACCCTCTAGTCTGGATCATACTAACCATTAGTTAGGGGTGATAAAATGTATGATCATCAAGTTCTTCATGTATCTACTTCCACCTCCTAGAAGTGAATCTTTAGGTTATACTCAAGAAGTTTTGAACTCACATCATGGTGTAGTTGAACCATCTCTCTCATGTGTAGTTCAACCAGATCTATCCCTTGACAGAACTCTTTCTTTCTCATGTCATCTAGGTAAGGCGATCTACCATAACCCATATTGCATCATAACCTTCCTTGGTCTAGGGGAGACTTTCCATAACATTCATAGTGATGAACTCCCATTCCCTCTCGGGAACTCTTTATACTTTATATTAATGCACTGGGTAACTGATGTTCATCCTTCACCTCTTGGCTTGCATGGCCACATGCAACTTCATCTTAGACATCAAAAGTCCTACTGTCACTTATTATCTTGGTAGTACGGTGTATGGTGATCTTAAAATCATGATCTCCTATATGTCATGATTCCTTAATATTGATTCCTCGGAAACCCTAAACCATTCTAATAAGGGTTTCATCACCTTCCTTTCCAAAGAAGTGCATTTGAGGTTCTACAACCATCCTTTCATTGCATCAAGGCCTAGGCTGGCTAACCAAATAACTACTAAATTGTTTAACATATCTCGTTACATCTGAGTGTTAGCCCAAACATATCTCTTTTCCAATTGAGGGTTAACCTAACAACCTCTTCTAGCCTCCATCTAAACTAGGCAGCTGTATCTCATCCAGAGTATCTATTACCGCATCACATCCTTAGGTGTTAGGTAATGTTGAAGACATACATCTCCATGTATTCCACTTATTTTCTAATTATTGTATGTTTCTATTCGAGATTGGCATAAAATAAGTCAATAAAATCTACTCAAAATCCAATGAGTGTTTTCACTAATGATAACAACTATCTACCACCATTCATATGACTCTAAAAATATACATAAATATGTAGTGCAATATATATATAAAGTAAAACATGAATTGTAATATTTTCATATGATATGTGAACATGTATGTTTAATAATGATACAAAGAAGATAATATATGTGTAGTAATTGTAAAAAACTAAATGTTCTTACTTATTTAGACACAAAATGCAATTAAAAATAGAGGCATAATAATTATTTGACAATGAAAATACATAGTATGATTAGAATATTATCTTACATATCTTATATGTATTTAGATAAATGAATTGCGGTGTTATTTTTATCTATAGTTATTTTCTCCAAATCCATAACCATGCCACACTACAAAGGTTTTAAAATATATAACTATATTTGCAGTCTAAATGTGGTGCAATTATTCATGGATATGCTTTTTTTCAATACTATTTTCATCCCTATGTAAATAATTTTCTAACAATTAAATCAGAACAATGAAGTTTTCTTACCTAAATAATACTTAAAAAAAGCCTTCACTAAAGCATGTGCAACAATTTAGGTTGTACTTTTTGGGATCACGAAGCATGTAGATCTAAAAACAAAATTATGGGATAGCAAATGGTAGCATAAGGTTCCTTGGTAAATGAGCTTTGAAGTAGAGAGGTAACATCATCAACAAGTACTCTAAATGTATCAAAAATAAATGACAAAAATAATTGTGATTTGTCATACAAGTTGCACCATGTTTTTTACTTATTGTGCATCGCCAACTTTTTTACCAGCTATAAAATTATTTGTTGAACACGTAACAAAAGACATACTTGAGTTTCATCATTGTGGAACACACTCCAATTTTCATCATTGTGCAACACACTCCAACAAATCTAATAGTGGTAGTCGAAACTCCCACATTTATAATTGTCACTGAATTTAATGGTAATCATAAATTATGTTTGCCCGCATCTTTTTTTATTTTGAAAACCTCATCCAATCATATTAAAGTATCACAAAATTCTATCTTCTCCTTACTTCTCTCTCTTATTGCATTTTCTGGTCCGATAAGAAAAAAATGTTAAAACTAAGTTGTACCAATTAAATAATCAATTCTCTTTCTAGATTATCAACAATATTAAATTATTCTCTCTTTCTTTGCAGGATTCAAAATCCGGTGTGACTTCCACGAGACTTCCCACTCCAACACATTTTAAAATTGTGTACCAAATATCATTTGTGATTTCTCTTTCAAGCAGGGCAATTATGACTTACCATTTACCTATAGTGTAACATCCCTGACCTGGGTTATGAGTCAACCCTAGGTGTTTTGCCTAAATATGTAATTAAATCTTTGTGATTAACTCTGGGCATGTAATTAAGTTTCTCAGAAACGTATATTTCAGTATTTGCTCCTTTTTATTTAAAGTTGTAGCATTGTTTTGATATACAGGGACCTATGTGCAATTTACCCAGTTAAAAAGGGTTAGTTTGCAATTTTTCGCATGTTGAGATGTTCCTCTGATGTTGAGACATCATGAGAATCTCTTTGGCAAAGTTTGAGGGATTTCCCAAGCTAGAGCACCAAGGTGCAGCTGTGGAAGCAATCCCAGGGCTTGAAACCCTAATTTGGGGTAAAATGCAATTTACCCAAATAATGGGATGCAATTTGTAAAGAATGTCATCTAAAGTATCTTTTTAGACTCTTACCATCATTTAGAGAATAAATGATGAGGAATTCACCTCAATTGAGTTATCAAGTAAGAAATAGGCTTTGTGATTGAATAATCAGGGTATATGTGCAATATCTCTTTAAGTATGAACTTTATTATTAGATTGTTCTTCCTTGCCTTCTTTTCTATAACTTAAGATAAGGTTTGTCCTTAGAATAAAGAGGAAGGGACGAGCAAGTAATAAAGGAAGGACTTAGTTGGAATTAAGGGAAACTTATGAACTAATGTTGAAGATCCTACCCCATGTATATAAGCTCTCCTTCCCTTAGTTGCAAGGGAACTTACCCTTCGTTACCTTACTGTTTCATTTCACCAAAGACGACCAAGGACTGCCTTGGAGATAAGGAGGACGACCAAGGGGTGCAAGGTAGGTTTAAACCCCTCTTCTTGCCTAATTCCATGGTTAGAATTCGAATTCAAGGTTAGCTTCATGGCTAATTCTCGAAACCCTATCTTTCTAGCCATCTCTCTTCATCCTTCCTTGGAGTTTTCACCTTGTCCAACCTGTGGGAACTCAAGGACGCCATTAGAGCTTGGAGCTTGAAAGCTTGGATCTCAAGAAGCAAGCTTTAGACGGGTTTTATAACTCTAAACCCATGCTTTACTATGTGCATCTTTATATGCGTTTTGATGATAGCTCTTAGTGTTTCCCTACTTTTCCCTGCTATTTTGCAAGCAAACCCGTGGGATATCTGTACTGTTCTTGAGCTAGAAGATGAAGGCATGATTTCCAAGAAAAACCCACCGCTTTTCTTTTCCTTAAACGGTCCTAACAGTTTGCTCTCTCGGACTCAAGACCGCGAGGTGAGCAAACGGTCTCGAGACCGCGACAGGGCAAACGGTCTCAAGACCGTTTGGCCCCGTTGACCGAGCGTGGACCGTATAAGAAATCTGTTCCTAATTATATAGTTTAATTACCCTCAAAATTTGGGAGACTAACTCCAAAGGAATCGGGAGATATGACCTTTTTAAGTCACAACTTTAAATGAATTAATTGCTGATTTTCAAACGGTCTGAAATTGCCTTTTTGGGCAAACGGTCTCAAGACCGTGTAAGGTCGTTGACTAAGCGTTGACCATATGAGATTACTGTTCAAAATTATGTTAATTAACAACTCACCAAGTTTGATGGTCTAATTCCAAACGGGCTAAGAGTTGAAGGGTGAATACTAGGGCTAACCCTAGATAAAATCAGTACTGAAATTATGGTGACCTAACTAGGGTTTTTAGGGTTGATTGACCTAAACGGTCTCAAGACCGTTTGGGGGTCACCAAACGGTCTCAAGACCGCGAGGGCAATCAACCAAGACCGTTTGGAGGTCTGGGGTCAAGATTTGTTGACCAATTGAAGGTATAATTACACCAAATTACATTGCAATTAAATATTGACATGATCATCAACTCAAGGGGTCAGACCTTGATGAATCTGCACTAGAATCCAAAATTTGATGGGCAAACGGTCTCAAGACCGTTTGGAACTCATCCAAACGGTCTCAAGACCGAGAGGAAAATCACCAAGACCGTTTGAAGGTCTAGGGTTGAGTAATTTGACCATTTGAGGGCTTCAATATGGGTTGACATTATCGGTTGCATCTTTGAGCCTTGTTGAAGGACCAAGCGGCTGAGACCATGAAAGCCTCGCGGTCTCAAGACCGTGAAAGGGCTCGCGGTCTCAAGACTGTGAAAGGGCTCGCGGTCTCAAGACCGTGAGAGGGCTCGCGGTCTCAAGACCGTGAGGGGGCTCACGGTCTCAAGACCGAGAGGAGGCTCGCGGTCTCAAGACCGCGAAGGGCCTCGCGGTCCTGAGGTCAAAGAAGGGCAAACGGTCTTCATGACCCTCGCGGTCTCAACTCAAATTGGTCTTCGCGGTCTCAACATTAACTTGAACCAATGGGAGGCTTCGCAGTCTTGAACCCTTAAAGAGGCTCGCGGTCTTGAAGCCTAAGGGGGCTCGCGGTCTTGGAGCTAGAAAGAGGCTCGCGGTCTTGGAGGGTCAAAGTGGGCAAACGGTCAACACTTTCAACCAATCTCAACCCAATTGATGATTAATGATTGAAAGCAATCAATGTGATTCAAGGTTGACCTCATTCAATCATTTGATGATGTAAATGGTTCAATGTTGCCCAAATCAAACCCTAATGATAATCTAGGATAGTAAGGGGTTATTTGACTAAGGTTTTTGACCATGATGATGATCAATGGGGTGAATTACCAAAATACCCCTGAAGGGTCAATTGAGTTATACCTTGCTCAATTCAAACTCTAATTACATGAGAATGATGTTTTTAGTCATAATGATTCTATCCAACTTGATCTAGTCTAATGTTATCATCAACCATTAGTATGATGAGAGAGAAAGTACCCTAGAGAGAGAAAGTAACTCTAATCACTTAATGGTGATGTTCTTGGCTATGTTAGCCTATGATGACTCAACCCAACCTGTTTTAGAGTGATGTTGACATCACCTAACCTTATGATGAGAGAGAAAGTACTTCTAGAGAGAGAAAGTACTTCTAGAGAGAGAAAGTACCCTTTTTAAATGGAAACTCAATTGAAGCATCCCCAATACATAGAAATGAGCATAATTAGGGTATGATCCACCTGTGTGAGATCATAGAAACCCTAATTATGATAAATGATGAACCTTTAACTAATCCAAGAGTATCAATGAAGATGTTACTCATACATGATGATGTTATGAGTTTAATTCACCTTGATGAGAATAGTAAACCCTAATTCAAGGGTGATGACATGTAATGTGAATAGTAAACCCTAATTCAAGGGTGATGACATGTAATGTGAATAGTAAACCCTAGTTCAAGGGTGATGACATGTGATGAGAATAGTAAACCCTAATGCAAGGGTAATGGCATGCTTTTGAGTATTAAACTCTATTTGATTTGAGTTAAAGATTTAACTCTTATGACAAGAGTAGGAAGTACATTCCTTATTGTTGCATTACCTTTATCAGATGTATTAACCATGCAGGTTCTGATATGAAGGTAACCATATCTAGGTATGGATGTTGATGTTATATTCATTGAAGGCATGTTGTTAGCCTTATGAATAAGAAAAGTAATCTGATGCCTTTCCAGTGGCATCCTATGCTGATAATGGGCTGTGAGAGCCATGAATACCATCAAAGTCATGCCTTAGAGATGACTTGTGATGAGGATAATGAGAAATGATGATTGATATGAGTTAGGCCTGTTACATTTAGTATTCTTCTTTTATAGCTGCTATGCTACTGTTATTGTTTGAAGAACAATGTATGTTGTTAAAGAATATTGAATGTACCTAACTAATCAAGTATAATGTAGAGCCCTGATCATAGATCCATCATTGTCAGAAATTAAGTGATGGTGAAACAGGTTTTCCTTAGGGAACTCCTGGAGCACATACTTTTGAGTATGTGGGGTACATGGATGTGTAGAACCTTACATCCTAGTGTAGGAAAGTGATGTAGATGTGGAATCCATCCATCCTTCACTATAGCTCCATACTGTATCAATAGTAGGTAAACATGAAACCTCCTGATGACGAAGAAAGCACAGATATCCTTATCAGTGGTAGGTAAATATGAAACCTCCTGATGACGAAGAGAGTACAGAACGCCACTGTGACTCTAGAATAGCGAAGGACCAGTTTACCCTGGTAAGCTATAGTAGTAGAGACACGAGATGTCCTACAAGTGATCCTCTTACTGACTGAGGAAGGTGAAGGTCATGAGAATCCGACTCTCTTAATGACCTATGTATGATACTGATGCGGCTTCTCAGCGATCAGTTGGAGTATGAGTGGTAAGCCTCATCTCCATAGGGCATAATGTTGTTTGTAAAACATAATCAACCATGTAGTATAACTTGTTAGAGATGACTCCAAGTTAGTTTATTGATGTTACATTGCAATAATGTTGATATTCTCCATATCTTCTAAATTGTAGAGATCTTGTTATACCTGCAACTGTTATAGAATGCTTTGAAGGCTTTACTGTTTAAAATAATCCTTGATGTTATAATAAATCTTCTGGCAAAGAGTTATAACTCTCGCTGGGACAATTATATATAATTGTCTCACCCCGTAGGCTTCAACCTTTTTAGGTGGACGTCAGAGACGAAGGAACCAACCTAAAGGTGATCAGTCTCAGCAGCAGCAGCACTAGGGGCAGCAGTAATCTCAGGTGGAGATTTGTCCTGCCATGTGGTGTAGTTAGAGTCAGTCCTATGTGTCCTCTGTACTCTCAGGTCTTGGAGTCTTGTGTTATGTGATCTTGAGATTTTGTATCTTGATGTATATAATTACTCAAGAAGTAATTATCCTGAGATGTAAACAGTTACCTCTCTTTATGAAAGGAGTTTTTATGGATACAAGTTCTTATCTCAAAAGTTTTAATTTCCGTGATTTTTTGTCTTCCGCTGATTACCGATTCGCTTCCGCTAAGTTTTAATCGTGTTTATGTTATGGTTTGGAGATCAGAGCCCACAAGTAGTGGTATCAGAGCTCCAGGTTCAGTTGAGTCTACAGAGGCATAGGACTTAGGATGTCGAGTCTACCTTTAGTACTCCTTCCTTATCTAATAGAATCTTCTGCTCCTCATGAGAAGAAGATACATAATAATGTCAGAACATCACGATGAGCACGTGGCAGAGAGTAGTGCTAGTGCACCTCGAGGCGGTGCAAGAGTTCCGAGAATAGAACAACCTGCACCTGAGTCGCCAAGAGAGCCACCCCAGTTCGACCCAGCTGACATGAGTGATCCAGCTGTACAGACGATGTTCGGGCAGTTTATGACTGCCATGACACATATAACTGATAGGATGTCCATTCCTGCACCTAGGGCACCTGTCCAGCCTGAAGCACAAGGTATCGGTAAGACGTTCGAACGACTTCGTCGTGTCGGAGCTACCGAGTACTTCGGAACTGCCGACCCTGCAGATGCTGACTTATGGTTGACAGAGTTGGAGAAGGCTTTCAGGATCCTTATGATTCCGGAAGCTGAGAAGGTTAGACATGCTGTCTATCTTCTCAAAGGCAGTGCTGGTCACTGGTGGAACATGGAAGAGTAGAAGAGACCTGGAGTAGAGTTCTCATGGGAAGAGTTTCGTCGGGAATTTATCAATAGATATTTTCCAAAGACCTTCCTAGATGAGAAGATCTCTCAGTTTGAGAGACTAAGGCAGGGTATTATGAACATTAGTGAGTATGAAGCTAAGTTTATGGAGTTGTTGCGGTTCTGTCCGCACATGGCTGCTACGGATGAGGAAAGAATCAGAAGATTCGAGAAGGGTTTGAATTCTGATATGTCAACCCCTGTGTCTGCCTTAGAAAACAGAGAGAGATTCTCTACCTTCGTTGAGTCAGTCCGAAGGATAGAGAGATCTGTGGTTGAGAAAAGACAAACCCATAAAAGATATCCACAGTTCCAGGGTTCTTCATCTAGGGATTCCAAGAAACCTAGATTCTCTGCACCTAACCCTCCACCACCCAGATCATGTTTTCAAACTCAATGGACACCAAGCAGAGGTAGAGGGCGGAGTCAACCGCTTCAAGGGACGCACAGTTCTGCATCAGTGTCAGTTACTGGACCACCCAGACCACAACAACAGGAGAAGAGTTGCTACAACTGTGGTAAGGTGGGACACTTGATGAAGGATTGCCGTTCTAGGCTTGTCAGTGTGACACAACAACCTCCGAGACAGAATCAACAGGGATCTCAGAATAGACAACATCAAGGAGCAGCTCGAGGACGTGGACAAGCATCTCAAGCTGGATCATCAGCACCACCTCAACACCAGGCGACTGCGAGGTTCTATGCTATGAACCCACCTGAGGCAGTGGTCAATCCACTGGTAGTGGCAGGTCAGATGAAACTTTTATATTCTAATATGTCTATATCCTGTGTTGTATCCGTTCTGATTGATCCAGGTGCTACGCACTCTTTCATCACTCGTGAAGTGATTCGTAACTGTAATGTGACTATTAGTCATAGAGCAGATAGTTTGTTGTTAGAGACTCCGTTGAGTGGGTCTGCCATTTTGCAGGAGGTATGTTCTCCCTGCATCCTTTTCTTTTTTGACCATCGCATTCAAGTGGGTCTTATACCACTTGATATGCAGGGATTTGATATAATCCTCGGGATGGATACCTTAGAAAGGTATAGAGTTGTCTTGGATTGTGAGTCCAAGTTGGTTGTGTTTGCTGATGAAAGCAGCACATGGATCTTTCAAGGAGAAAGAAAGATTCTGCCCACCTGTCTTGTATCAGCTATGGTTGCTGATAAGCTGTTGAGGCAAGGATGTTATGCATTCTTAGCCCATGTGGTAGATGTTACCAAGGAAAGGACCAATCCTGCTGAAGTTCCCATAGTCAGGGAATTCGAGGATGTGTTTCCTGAAGAACTTCCTGGTATACCACCACCTCAGGAGATTGACTTTGAAATCAATCTGATTCCATATATGAAACCCATAGCTCAAACTCCGTATAGAATGGCTCATGCCGAGATGGCAGAACTCAAGAAACAGCTTCAAGAGCTACTTAAGAGAGGTTTTATCCGACCGAGTACTTCACCTTGGGGTTCTCCGGTCTTGTTTGTTAAAAAGAAAGATGGGTCAATGCGGTTGTGCATCGACTATAGACAACTCAATAAAGTAACAATAAAGAATAAGTATCCTCTGCCGAGGATTGATGATCTCTTTGACCAGTTGCGTGGTGCAACAATCTTTTCAAAGATAGACTTGAGGTCTGGATATCACCAACTCCGTATTAAGGATAGTGACATATCCAAGTCTGCTTTTAGGACAAGATATGGTCACTATGAGTTCACGGTTATGTCGTTTGGACTAACCAATGCACCAGCTGCATTTATGGAACTCATGAATAGAGTTTTTCGACCTTTCCTTGATCAGTGTGTTGTCGTCTTCATAGATGACATTCTGATCTATAGTAAGGATGCTCAGCAGCATGAGCAGCATCTTCGCCAAGCTTTGACCTTGCTAAGAGAACATAAGTTGTATGCTAAGTTTAGCAAGTGTGAGTTCTGGCTGCCGGAGGTATCTTTTCTTGGACATGTGATATCCGCCTCAGGAATTCATGTTGACCCTACAAAGGTAGAATCTGTTCTACAATGGGAACAACCGAAGACACCGACGGAGATTCGAAGTTTCTTGGGGTTAGCTGGCTATTATCGAAGGTTCATTAAGAACTTTAGTTCTATAGCTTTACCTTTGACCAAGTTAACCCGGAAAGATGTTCCTTTTTCTTGGAGTGATAAGTGTCAACAATCTTTCCAGTTGCTGAAGGAGAGGTTGACAAGTGCACCTGTATTAGTGCTACCTGAACAAGGAAAAGGATATGTAGTTTTCTGTGATGCTTCCAAAAATGGACTAGGATGTGTGTTGATGCAGGATAAACAAGTGATTTCTTTTGCTTCCCGACAGCTTAAGAAACACGAGGAGAATTATCCAACACACGATCTAGAGTTAGCTGCTGTGGTTCATGCTTTGAAGATCTGGAGACATTATCTCTACGGAGAGACATTCCAGATTTTCACCGACCACAAAAACCTTAAGTATATCTTCTCTCAACATGAGCTCAACATGAGGCAACGTCGCTGGATGGAGTTAATCAAGGACTACGACTGTACAATTGATTACCATCCAGGCAAGGCCAATGTTGTTGCAGATGCCTTGAGTAGGAAATCAGCAACATCAACCATGAATAGAGCACAACTAAACTCTTTAGTATGCTCTAGGAGAGATATGCTTATCTCTTTAAGGCAAAACAATGTACAGTTGAAGGTGTCATTGCTAGCCGGTTTGTTAGCTGAGATGCATATTAAACCTACCCTAAGAGAGCAGATTAAAGAAGCACAGCTAGGTGATGCTGCAGTTCAACATATAAGATCTGAGTATGGAAATGAGAAGCAAGATGGTTTTCATGACTCAAAAGATCAAGTAGCTTGTTATAATGGAAGAATGATAGTTCCGGATGTGGACAACTTGAGGAAGTTAGTCCTGGAAGAAGCCCATTCTTCCATGTATGCTATGCATCCAGGGAGCACCAAGATGTATCGAAATTTGAAGGATCTGTATTGGTGGCCTGGGATGAAGAAGGACGTTGCAAAGTTTGTTCTGAGGTGTCCTGTGTGTCAGCAAGTTAAAGCTGAACACCAGAAACCTGCAGGGACAATGCAATCATCCCATCATCTTGCATGTGTGGATATGGCAAGAACAAAATGCATTTATCATCCTGTATGTAGGACATGACAATATGATATGCTCATCCTGATAACTCATATGTGGGACATGACGAGTGGATGTCTGTCCAGTTCCAGTAAAGGTTACTGGAATACCATAAGAACTTGATTAGTACTTGAGAAGTACTGGTTCTATGGAAATAAGGAAGGGATCACTGTAAAGAGTTACACTGATGTGAACTTCCGAAAAGGACAGAAAATTAATCACAAAATATATGGGATATATAAAAGTGAATGTTTGTTGATAAAGTTGTTTAAAAGGAAAAGCCGAGTATCCATGTGTTAGAAAAGATTAGGAGATACTATATGGATCTGGAAGTTCATGAGATGAACTTATAGATATTTCAGTCATTGATGGAAAATAATGAGTACTTGGTCATGCAATGTGGCTAAAGGTTAGCAAAGGAATACTAGATCGCATATTACGACAACTCCATCTCATACGTATGACGTACAATGAAGAGATGAGAGACATGCAGTTAATATCGACTTTGGCAAGGTGTTTCCATAACTCAATGCATAAGCACTAGAGCATAGTAACATGTGGAACATGTTTGAAGATCACTAAGAATATGATTCAAGGGTGATTGGCTCACAGTGCAAGTGGGAGTCTATTGGTATGTATGCCCTGAGAGCCAATCATGGGATGATTGGTGGGATACATTGAGATTGATTTGATAAGCATCAAAGGCAAGCTTCCAATTCTTTCTGGTTCAGTCATATGAGATAGTGATAGAACAAATTGAATGTATAGAGAATGATAGTACTCAATGAAGTATGCTTTCAGGTTCAGGACCTGAACGATGAGATCATACAAATGCTAAGAGTTTGTACATTCTTATTATGTCCCTAGTCGGGTGTCATTGTGGAAGGTAGATAGACAACAATGACACACAAGACTAGATTGTGGTGTTGGTTGATGACAAAATCTCATTAGTCATGATATGGAGATATAAAACCAAACACATAGGTACTTGTTAGAGAACAAGTGTACCAGACAGACCCACCGTGAGTTTGACACATGGAACCATAACATGGTAGTCACAGTCAATTCTCACAATGATGGTGGTGAGTGTGATTCTTTGACCTGAAATCACTACACTCAACACATGTCGTTAGGTACAAGTTGACATCATCAAACGCAGTCCTGAAACATGGGTTGTTATAAAGGTGATGATTGGGTGGCTTTGACAGATGGGGCTTTTGAGGGGTGAGTGATAGATATGGGATTTGTCCCTCCTGAGGGAGTTTGATATCCATGGCCACTTGACGATTAGGATTGAGATAGGTGTGCACACGCATGTGTGAATCACTATGTGATATTGATGTCATACATATCTCCTCCAATCTACTCTAAGATCAAGAAAGTTAATGAATGTTGAAAGGATGACTATTCCATGCCTTGAGTTCATTCGGGATATCAGTGACAAAGGAATTATACATTCACTGTAACACCATTCATGAATTTTAGGATTGAAAGTTGTTCTCCAACTTTCCTTTTCACTTGGGTAGTACTGATGTGCGACTAGGCACTGCTCTTTGCTTGTGAAGTCATAAGTGTTATGGAATTTCACTGCCAATGTGAAATGGACCTGCAGGGTCACACACATAGGATATAACCTAGAAGAGGAGTTTATCCACAAACGATGTTTAGATTGATTGCTAAAGGAGTTTAGTAGTTCAATTAAACACTCAATCAATTGATTACTCAATATCATAGTGTTCAAGGTGTTGGATCGATTGATCAGAGTATCAAATTGATTGAAACTACAATTGATTGATTCTGTGCAATCTACACTCCCAACTGATTAGCTCATGTGATGAACCGATAGGCTGAGCTTGGTGAACCGATCGGCTCATGTGATGAACTGATCGACTCAAGATAGGTTGAGATGATAGGTTCAAGGGTTGAACCGATTGGCTCAACAGGTCCAAACGAGTAAGTTGGGAAAGTCAGGTTGGTGAGAAATTTCTTTTTGTTTCACACGTCCAATTTGATTGGAACAAGGATTGGTATTTGGATCAATTCAAAACAAAAGAGGAAAAGTCAATCGGGAACTGACCAGTGCAGTGAACTGACCGGTTCAGAAGTGAACCGATCGGCTCAGGTCCCCAACCAATCGGTTCATATTTTAAACGATCGGTTCAGCTGGGGCAGTTGGTTGTTTTGTGGAAAATCTCGAACCCTTCTACTCCTGCTTTAATCCCGCATTAAAATTTCTTTTTGGCTCATGTTATGAACGTTGAAAGGATGACTGTTCCATGCCTATTGTATGATGTATATTGATGATAATGCATGAACTAGTTTGAAATTTTAAAATCAATTATGAATGATCTCTCCATCCCTAGGTCATACTAATTTATGTGTAATCTTTATCTTGATGATGAACATGCATGGACACTCAAAATGTTGAAATCAATGTTATAGAATGACAACACATGCATTTTTTGGCCTAGAAACCCATCCAAGATTTACTCACTAGGAGTAAATCTTGGATAGTCCCCAGTTTGGGACTATTCTTGAACACCTAATATCACTTAGGATGTAAGTGTATAATGTGTATTGGGTTTTCAACAACATTTCAGCAACATTTCCCCATTTGTTCTCTAAGTACATATGTACTTAGAGAACAACGGGGAAATGCTGCCGAAATATTCTTGAAAACCCAATACACATTATACACTTACTAGTGAGATTAGGTGTTCAAGAATGGGATAGGTGGTGCACATTTATTATATATAAGAATGACAAAACATGTATTTGTTGGCCTAGAAACCCGTCCAAGATTTCATTAGGAGTAAATCTTGGATAGTCCCTGGTTTGAGACTGTTCTTGAACACCTAATCGCACTTAGGATGTTTTAACCATTAATTATATATAAGACCTTAAACCCTAAAGTTTTAACCATAAACCCTAATCTTTTAACCCTAGACCCTAATCTTGTTCTAATATATACTTGTTTTCTCTTTGATCATAAAATGGATAGATCATGGATGTCCATTCCTATAACGAACCTGCCTCCCGATAACCCCCAATTAAGGTAGACCAGAAGGTCAGAGCCATTATCCCAATTAATAGGATCAAAGATTCGACAAATAATCAATAACAATTATTAAATTTTACAAACTATACTGAAATATGGTAAAAATAAAACTTTGCATACCTTTTGAAAACTTGGATCTCTAAACTTCTATCCACATATGAATTCCACTCTAACTAATCCTCCTTGTATTTTAATTCATGTATTTCATAATATGACGATTTACTGTTTGTCCTTTTGGCTTGTACCTAAAATGCCGAAAAACAAAACGTCGGTCAGCGTAAAGCTGGTATGTGGGGGAAACAATAATCATGCAACTATGATAACAATGTAATTAGTCAATTATGATTTAAACAAGCAACTTTACGTTTTCTGCATAACTGCTCAATCCCTACATACCCAAGTCTCTACGCTGTCCCTACAGTGGACCTGGATGCTACCTTCCTTATGGTAGATCCCCATTAAACCCCTCATGATCCCACCTAATAGGTGAACCAGTTTCTAGGGTTGAGTCACAAGGCACTACCTGTAGGTATCCCACTCTTTAACTCATGGCACTACACGTGGGTAGCCTAATTTCTAACTCACGATAACCTAGACCTTGCTCTAGGTTACCCCTTTTTAGCCTTTGCAAAGCCATAGAGGTGGACCAAGATCTGAGCCAATCATTTATGCACATTTATAGTGATAATCATAGTCACTTTATAGTTGCATGAAATAAATAGGAATCCAACAGTTATTTCCAAGCAACCGATAAAACGTTCAGGAATCGCCGTGAAACTAGAGTGATTATTCATAACTGTAACCACATACTTGTCAGGCTGATTTGAGATAGAATAACCCATGCAAGTAAGAAATCCAAGCAAGCACACATACAAGATCCTGAAATAACCATACAATTTCCTTTTATTACTCAGGTCATCAAGATCTATTAAACCTAGCTCGCTTCCTAGGGTTTCTACTTCACTTTTAGGGTTTCCATTGCAATTAGGGTTTCCCTTCATCTTTTACTATTTTAAACCCTAATTTTATACCATTACTCATAAACCCTTATTATCTTATCTATTCTTCAATATTAAGGTTATCTTAACAACATATAACCCTATTTTCAGATTTTAAGGCACTATTAACCATCAATTAATTTCATTAAGCTTCTTTTACATTAAATCTACTATTTTTATCCTTTTAATCCATGACAAGATCATTATGCGCATTCATCATCAATTCATAGTTCATTATGGTCTAATTCACATATGAACTCTATTCGTCATTAATTCAACCTTTTTATTCATTAGACAACCCTAATTACTACATTAAGGACATTTATCCACAAATTAGGAACTTTAATGCTCGAAATAGCTTAGAGTCATTATAGCTTAGATTTATTCACGATTTTGAATAATTAAAACCATTAATAGTCACATTTACCGATAGTAGGGTTTCAAGACCCATTAAAGTATATTCATGCACATGAAACTCCAATTAAACCAATTACGTGCAAATTTCATCCTTTTTGTTCCTAAAGTTCCTTTTTATCATTAACAGGTTAATACCAACTTTAATCATCCATTAAACCCTACTAAATATATTAATCATCTCAAATTAGGGTTTCTTAATCTTTAATTCATCAAGTTGATAACTTACACTACTTTTCAAGTTGCTAGAGGAATTATCTTCTAAATATATTTTTATTAGATTCCTCTCATTTTTCTGAGCAAAAAGCATAATTATTTACTACCATCGGAGTTACAGATAAAAATATATGATTTTTGTATTATTCCACTTACTTGACCAATTAGAGGATGCCACACCGCCTCCTTTACCATGCAAAGTGCTCGACGAGATTATAATTGAAAGACAGTTTTTCCCCCCACTTGAGTGGCTAGCTCTTTAGCACGTGGAGTGTAAAAAGGTCCAATGGGCATCCAGCTTCTTCAACCTCACGATCCCTTCCTGTCGACGACCTGCAGCCCTAGGCATGGCTCTCCTGCTCCATCCCTGACCTCGACAGCTGTCGGGGAGGTTCCCCCTGGCTCTGCCGTGCCCCCGCGCAGGCGAAGGAGCTACTGGGCTGTGTCCATGACAACCAGTTCAAGCTTTCTAGCTCTACAGCACACGAACGTCACATGGCCATCCTTCTGGTTTTGCACACGAGCTAGGGCACAAGGTTGATAGTTGCATTCCTCCTGACATTGTGGGAGCATCTTGCTTCCACCGAACTCCAGTTCAGGGCCCCATGTTGCCCTGGGGTCGCACTACCCCTATTGTTAGGGTTTTTCCAATGAAGATGAAGAAAGAAAGAAGAAATAAAGAGAGGAGTGTGTGGGATTCTTCTCCAACTCGACCCTGGGCTCTACCCCTTTATATAGGGGTGGGAAACGAAGCCCTAGGTTGGCTTATACACGACTCAAAGAGTCCTTTTCCAAATGAAACCAATTCCTTCCATGAGAAGAAACCTTTTCTCTCTTCTTTATCTTTTTGATATTCCTTTTTCTTTAAATATTAGGACTTCGAACATTTCTTCCTTTATCTTCTTTGTACTTGCCTTTTGATTTATTGGCACAAAATTATGTTCTCTTTTAGTAGAAAATATCTCCCTTTTAACAATACCATGTAATTCATTCATTATGCATCACATTATCCTCTTATTTTGCTTTATTGGTATTTTCTCTTTTTTTCCTTTATTGGGGCTCCTTGGACCCCAAGAAATTATAATATTTCGAAATTCCTTTTTATGGAATACTCATTGTCCTTCTGGATGCATCTATATCCACTATTTCACATTATCTTGTTTATTTCTTATTAAAATATCTCTTTTTGAGGATTTTTTTTATTTCTCTTTTATTTTCCTCATTGGTATTCCTTTTAATATTAAGAATCCTTGGTATACGAAATTTCATCAAGGATAACTCAATTATACTTCTTTCCACTTATTTTCCACATTTTATCATTATTTTCAATTTCTTTCTTATTAAAGAAATACTTAATTGATCTTTTCTTTTCTTATTGTATTTTCTTTGCAACTTTAGACTCATTGGGACCCAAGGAACCCAAGAGGCATGAAATCCACCTTTGGATTACATTCTTTTGCCTTCTAGAGGTTTCCACATCTCTCTTTTCTCAAAAACTCAATTATTCATTTATTAATTGAATTTCCTTGTTATTGGGCCCAATAGACAATAAAGCCCACAACACAATCATCATGGCTATTGTAGACGAAATCCATTTATTCAAAACAAATTGTATCATTATTTGTCCAAATATCTTTAATATGAGAAATCACATTTCTCACCCAATGAACCCAAGAATTAGGGTTGTAACATCCTTCCCCTCTTATAGGAATTTTGTCTTCAAAATTCCATCAAGCAAACAAACAATTCAGTATAAGACTTTTCCATGTCCATCATTGGCCCCTATGTGGCTTTACCTTATCCATGGCGCTTACAAAGAACCTTTATCATCACATATTATTTTCTCTGAGTTCTTTCACCTTGGCATCTATAAACCTCATAGGTGACTCAGGTCATTTCAGCCTCCCTTGGGGCTCACTAGGTTCATTGCTCCGCACATGGTCCGGGCACCTCACATAGTGCTTTAAATTGGACACATGAAAATCATCACACATCACATTATCCTAAGGGGTAAGGACAAACTTAACCTTCTCCACCAAACCATGTCAAAAGAACCCATGCATCGGGGACTCATCTCTATAACTTAGAGGGGTCGGATTTTCATGTCACATATTCCCCCACAGTAAACTGCATGTCATTCTACTTTGCATCTGCTTACAACTCATGTTGTCTCTGGGCTCCTTTCAGCCATTGTACGATCAACCGACTTCATCTGCACACACTATGGTACTTTCTTGACCTTCGTGAGGTCCCTTCACCAACATCATCTTAATGAAGTGGTGACTGACACAACCTCCCTTACATAGCTTCTCTACAACCTGATACTGGCTACGATAGTTATCATCACATCTTACAAAGGATAAAAACTGTCTCTATGTATCACCCCGAATGAGCACACATGCTCTCATCAGACCCTCTAGTCTGGATCATACTAACCATTAGTTAGGGGTGATAAAATGTATGATCATCAAGTTCTTCATGTATCTACTTCCACCTCCTAGAAGTGAATCTTTAGGTTATACTCAAGAAGTTTTGAACTCACATCATGGTGTAGTTGAACCATCTCTCTCATGTGTAGTTCAACCAGATCTATCCCTTGACAGAACTCTTTCTTTCTCATGTCATCTAGGTAAGGCGATCTACCATAACCCATATTGCATCATAACCTTCCTTGGTCTAGGGGAGACTTTCCATAACATTCATAGTGATGAACTCCCATTCCCTCTCGGGAACTCTTTATACTTTATATTAATGCACTGGGTTACTGATGTTCATCCTTCACCTCTTGGCTTGCATGGCCACATGCAACTTCATCTTAGACATCAAAAGTCCTACTGTCACTTATTATCTTGGTAGTACGGTGTATGGTGATCTTAAAATCATGATCTCCTGTATGTCATGATTCCTTAATATTGATTCCTCGGAAACCCTAAACCATTCTAATAAGGGTTTCATCACCTTCCTTTCCAAAGAAGTGCATTTGAGGTTCTACAACCATCCTTTCATTGCATCAAGGCCTAGGCTGGCTAACCAAATAACTACTAAATTGTTTAACAGATCTCGTTACATCTGAGTGTTAGCCCAAACATATCTCTTTTCCAATTGAGGGTTAACCTAACAACCTCTTCTAGCCTCCATCTAAACTAGGCAGCTATATCTCATCCAGAGTATCTATTACCGCATCACATCCTTAGGTGTTAGGTAATGTTGAAGACATACATCTCCATGTATTCCACTTATTTTCTAATTATTGTATGTTTCTATTCGAGATTGGCATAAAATAAGTTAATAAAATCTACTCAAAATCCAATGAGTGTTTTCACCAATGATAAAAACTATCTACCACCATTCATATGACTCTAAAAATATACATAAATATGTAGTGCAATATATATATAAAGTAAAACATGAATTGTAATATTTTCATATGATATGTGAACATGTATGTTTAATAATGATACAAAGAAGATAATATATGTGTAGTAATTGTAAAAAACTAAATTTTCTTACTTATTTAGACACAAAATGCAATTAAAAATAGAGGCATAGTAATTATTTGACAATGAAAATACATAGTATGATTAGAATATTATCTTACATATCTTATATGTATTTAGATAAATGAATTGCGGTGTTATTTTTATCTATAGTTATTTTCTCCAAATCCATAACCATGCCACACTACAAAGGTTTTAAAATATATAACTATATTTGCAGTCTAAATGTGGTGCAATTATTCATGGATATGCTTTTTTTCAATACTATTTTCATCCCTATGTAAATAATTTTCTAACAATTAAATCAGAACAATGAAGTTTTCTTACCTAAATAATACTTAAAAAAAGCCTTCACTAAAGCATGTGCAACAATTTAGGTTGTACTTTTTGGGATCACGAAGCATGTAGATCTAAAAACAAAATTATGGGATAGCAAATGGTAGCATAAGGTTCCTTGGTAAATGAGCTTTGAAGTAGAGAGGTAACATCGTCAACAAGTACTCTAAATGTATCAAAAATAAATGACAAAAATAATTGTGATTTGTCATACAAGTTGCACCATGTTTTTTACTTATTGTGCATCGCCAACTTTTTTACCAGCTATAAAATTATTTGTTGAACACGTAACAAAAGACATACTTGAGTTTCATCATTGTGGAACACACTCCAATTTTCATCATTGTGCAACACACTCCAACAAATCTAATAGTGGTAGTCGAAACTCCCACATTTATAATTGTCACTGAATTTAATGGTAATCATAAATTATGTTTGCCCGCATCTTTTTTTATTTTGAAAACCTCATCCAATCATATTAAAGTATCACAAAATTCTATCTTCTCCTTACTTCTCTCTCTTATTGCATTTTCTGGTCCGATAAGAAAAAAATGTTAAAACTAAGTTGTACCAATTAAATAATCAATTCTCTTTCTAGATTATCAACAATATTAAATTATTCTCTCTTTCTTTGCAGGATTCAAAATCCGGTGTGACTTCCACGAGACTTCCCACTCCAACACATTTTAAAATTGTGTACCAAATATCATTTGTTTCAAGCAGGGCAATTATGACTTACCATTTACCTATAGTGTAACATCCCTGACCTGGGTTATGAGTCAACCCTAGGTGTTTTTCCTAAATATGTAATTAAATCTTTGTGATTAACTCTGGGCATGTAATTAAGTTTCTCAGAAACGTATATTTCAGTATTTGCTCCTTTTTATTTAAAGTTGTAGCATTGTTTTGATATACAGGGACCTATGTGCAATTTACCCAGTTAAAAAGGGTTAGTTTGCAATTTTTCGCATGTTGAGATGTTCCTCTGATGTTGAGACATCATGAGAATCTCTTTGGCAAAGTTTGAGGGATTTCCCAAGCTAGAGCACCAAGGTGCAGCTGTGGAAGCAATCCCAGGGCTTGAAACCCTAATTTGGGGTAAAATGCAATTTACCCAAATAATGGGATGCAATTTGTAAAGAATGTCATCTAAAGTATCTTTTTAGACTCTTACCATCATTTAGAGAATAAATGATGAGGAATTCACCTCAATTGAGTTATCAAGTAAGAAATAGGCTTTGTGATTGAATAATCAGGGTATATGTGCAATATCCCTTTAAGTATGAACTTTATTATTAGATTGTTCTTCCTTGCCTTCTTTTCTATAACTTAAGATAAGTTTTGTCCTTAGAATAAAGAGGAGGGGACGAGCAAGTAATAAAGGAAGGACTTAGTTGGAATTAAGGGAAACTTATGAACTAATGTTGAAGATCCTACCCCATGTATATAAGCTCTCCTTCCCTTAGTTGCAAGGGAACTTACCCTTCGTTACCTTACTGTTTCATTTCACCAAAGACGACCAAGGACTGCCTTGGAGCTAAGGAGGACGACCAAGGGGTGCAAGGTAGGTTTAAACCCCTCTTCTTGCCTAATTCCATGGTTAGAATTCGAATTCAAGGTTAGCTTCATGGCTAATTCTCGAAACCCTATCTTTCTAGCCATCTCTCTTCATCCTTCCTTGGAGTTTTCACCTTGGCCAACCTGTGGGAACTCAAGGACGCCATTAGAGCTTGGAGCTTGAAAGCTTGGAGCTCAAGAAGCAAGCTTTAGACGGGTTTTATAACTCTAAACCCATGCTTTACTATGTGCATCTTTATATGCGTTTTGATGATAGCTCTTAGTGTTTCCCTACTTTTCCCTGCTATTTTGCAAGCAAACCCGTGGGATATCTGTACTGTTCTTGATCTAAAAGATGAAGGCGTGATTTCCAAGAAAAACCCACCGCTTGTCTTTTCCTTAAACGGTCCTAACAGTTTGCTCTCTCGGACTCAAGACCGCGAGGTGAGCAAACGGTCTCAAGACCGCGACAGGGCAAACGGTCTCAAGACCGTTTGGCCCCGTTGACCGAGCGTGGACCGTATAATAAATCTGTTCCTAATTATATAGTTTAATTACCCTCAAAATTTGGGAGACTAACTCCAAAGGAATCGGGAGATATGACCTTTTTAAGTCACAACTTTAAATGAATTAATTGCTGATTTTCAAACGGTCTGAAATTGCCTTTTTGGGCAAACGGTCTCAAAACCGTGTAAGGTCGTTGACTAAGCGTTGACCGTATGAGATTACTGTTCAAAATTATGTTAATTAACAACTCACCAAGTTTGATGGTCTAATTCCAAACGGGCTAAGAGTTGAAGGGTGAATACTAGGGCTAACCCTAGATAAAATCAGTACTGAAATTATGGTGACCTAACTAGGGTTTTTAGGGTTGAT
Organism: Alisma plantago-aquatica; assembly: GCA_963693085.1. NCBI lineage: Eukaryota > Viridiplantae > Streptophyta > Magnoliopsida > Alismatales > Alismataceae > Alisma > Alisma plantago-aquatica. Next base: position 1,019,159,414 of record OY856409.1, on the reverse strand, counting down.
TGACCTAAACGGTCTCAAGACCGTTTGGGGGTCACCAAACGGTCTCAAGACCGCGAGGGCAATCAACCAAGACCGTTTGGAGGTCTGGGGTCAAGATTTGTTGACCAATTGAAGGTATAATTACACCAAATTACATTGCAATTAAATATTGACATGATCATCAACTCAAGGGGTCAGACCTTGATGAATCTGCATTAGAATCCAAAATTTGATGGGCAAACGGTCTCAAGACCGTTTGGAACTCATCCAAACGGTCTCAAGACCGAGAGGACAATCACCAAGACCGTTTGAAGGTCTAGGGTTGAGTAATTTGACCATTTGAGGGCTTCAATATGGGTTGACATTATCGGTTGCATCTTTGAGCCTTGTTGAAGGACCAAGCGGCTGAGACCATGAGAGCCTCGCGGTCTCAAGACCGTGAAAGGGCTCGCGGTCTCAAGACTGTGAGAGGGCTCGCAGTCTCAAGACCGTGAGGGGGCTCACGGTCTCAAGACCGAGAGGAGGCTCGCGGTCTCAAGACCGCGAAGGGCCTCGCGGTCCTGAGGTCAAAGAAGGGCAAACGGTCTTCATTACCCTCGCGGTCTCAACTCAAATTGGTCTTCGCGGTCTCAACATTAACTTGAACCAATGGGAGGCTTCGCGGTCTTGAACCCTTGAAGAGGCTCGCGGTCTTGAAGCCTAAGGGGGCTCGCGGTCTTGGAGCTAGAAAGAGGCTCGCGGTCTTGGAGGGTCAAAGTGGGCAAACGGTCAACACTTTCAACCAATCTCAACCCAATTGATGATTAATGATTGAAAGCAATCAATGTGATTCAAGGTTGACCTCATTCAATCATTTGATGATGTAAATGGTTCAATGTTGCCCAAATCAAACCCTAATGATAATCTAGGATAGTAAGGGGTTATTTGACTAAGGTTTTTGACCATGATGATGATCAATGGGGTGAATTACCAAAATACCCCTGAAGGGTCAATTGAGTTATACCTTGCTCAATTCAAACTCTAATTACATGAGAATGATGTTTTTAGTCATAATGATTCTATCCAACTTGATCTAGTCTAATGTTATCATCAACCATTAGTATGATGAGAGAGAAAGTACCCTAGAGAGAGAAAGTAACTCTAATCACTTAATGGTGATGTTCTTGGCTATGTTAGCCTATGATGACTCAACCCAACCTGTTTTAGAGTGATGTTGACATCACCTAACCTTATGATGAGAGAGAAAGTACTTCTAGAGAGAGAAAGTACTTCTAGAGAGAGAAAGTACCCTTTTTAAATGGAAACTCAATTGAAGCATCCCCAATACATAGAAATGAGCATAATTAGGGTATGATCCACCTGTGTGAGATCATAGAAACCCTAATTATGATAAATGATGAACCTTTAACTAATCCAAGAGTATCAATGAAGATGTTACTCATACATGATGATGTTATGAGTTTAATTCACCTTGATGAGAATAGTAAACCCTAATTCAAGGGTGATGACATGTAATGTGAATAGTAAACCCTAATTCAAGGGTGATGACATGTAATGTGAATTGTAAACCCTAATTCAAGGGTGATGACATGTGATGAGAATAGTAAACCCTAATGCAAGGGTAATGGCATGCTTTTGAGTATTAAACTCTATTTGATTTGAGTTAAAGATTTAACTCTTATGACAAGAGTAGGAAGTACATTCCTTATTGTTGCATTACCTTTATCAGATGTATTAACCATGCAGGTTCTGATATGAAGGTAACCATATCCAGGTATGGATGTTGATGTTATATTCATTGAAGGCATGTTGTTAGCCTTATGAATAAGAAAAGTAATTTGATGCCTTGCCAGTGGCATCCTATGCTGATAATGGGCTGTGAGAGCCATGAATACCATCAAAGTCATGCCTTAGAGATGACTTGTGATGAGGATAATGAGAAATGATGATTGATATGAGTTAGGCCTGTTACATTTAGTATTCTTCTTTTATAGCTGCTATGCTACTGTTATTGTTTGAAGAACAATGTATGTTGTTAAAGAATACTGAATGTACCTAACTAATCAAGTATAATGTAGAGCCCTGATCATAGATCCATCATTGTCAGAAATTAAGTGATGGTGAAATAGGTTTTCCTTAGGGAACTCCTGGAGCACATACTTTTGAGTATGTGGGGTACATGGATGTGTAGAACCTTACATCCTAGTGTAGGAAAGTGATGTAGATGTGGAATCCATCCATCCTTCACTATAGCTCCATACCGTATCAGTGGTAGGTAAACATGAAACCTCCTGATGACGAAGAAAGCACAGATATCCGTATCAGTGGTAGGTAAATATGAAACCTCCTGATGACGAAGAGAGTACAGAACGCCACTGTGACTCTAGAATAGCGAAGGACCAGTTTACCCTGGTAAGCTATAGTAGTAGAGACACGAGATGTCCTACAAGTGATCCTCTTACTGACTGAGGAAGGTGAAGGTCATGAGAATCCGGCTCTCTTAATGACCTATGTATGATACTGATGCGGCTTCTCAGCGATCAGTTGGAGTATGAGTGGTAAGCCTCATCTCCACAGGGCATAATGTTGTTTGTAAAACATAATCAACCATGTAGTATAACTTGTTAGAGATGACTCCAAGTTAGTTTATTGATGTTACATTGCAATAATGTTGATATTCTCCATATCTTCTAAATTGTAGAGATCTTGTTATACCTGCAACTGTTATAGAATGCTTTGAAGGCTTTACTGTTTAAAATAATCCTTGATGTTATAATAAAGCTTCTGGCGAAGAGTTATAACTCTCGCTGGGACAATTATATATAATTGTCTCACCCCGTAGGCTTCAACCTTTTTAGGTGGACGTCAGAGACGAAGGAACCAACCTAAAGGTGATCAGTCTCAGCAGCAGCAGCACCAGGGGCAGCAGTAATCTCAGGTGGAGATTTGTCCTGCCATGTGGTGTAGTTAGAGTCAGTCCTATGTGTCCTCTGTACTCTCAGGTCTTGGAGTCTTGTGTTATGTGATCTTGAGATTTTGTATCTTGATGTATATAATTACTCAAGAAGTAATTATCCTGAGATGTAAATAGTTACCTCTCTTTATGAAAGGAGTTTTTATGGATACAAGTTCTTATCTCAAAAGTTTTAATTTCCGTGATTTTTTGTCTTCCGCTGATTACCGATTCGCTTCCGCTAAGTTTTAATCGTGTTTATGTTATGGTTTGGAGATCAGAGCCCACATATAGGTTTCATATTTCTTTTCCCAACCACATTCTTCCCTCATTTTCCAAACTATAAAATCCAAGAAAAGTGTTGTGGATGTCCTAACATTTTGATATGATCCTCTTTGTATATTATTGCATACAAAATGTTATTGAGTATATAATTTTTGAATTTAAATCAATTTAGTAAGATCCCATTAATTTTTCTTTTATACTTCTCCTCTTAATTATCTATCTATAAGAATAGTATCAAAGAAAAGTGAGTATGTTTAGATAATTGAGGCTATGCAATTTTCCATCTCAAGAAAGTTTAGTCACTCAAAATTTTTTAGTTCAAATCATAACTCAACAACTATTTTATCACAATTGCCAATGTGTTTAACTACATTTCTAACAAACAAAAGTCATAAATCACTGGGTCTAGCTCACTACCCCAATATAAATACTCTGCATAATGAACTACAACGCCATGTTTTTTTACTAGTCATTGGTAATGATGGTTAATTGGTAATGTTGTGCCAATCTACACAAATATTTTTTATTCTTTATACAACTAGAGTCAAACATTGTCACATACATATATAGCCAATTAGAGAACTACATGATTCATGTGTGTCTCTATTGAATTTAATTCATAATTAAATGATATCATCTTAGAGAAGAATACATACATTTTTTTACTTCATATAGATATAATGTCAAATTCTAAAAATATATATTTTTTAAAGAAGTTATTGCATAACAAAATCAGAGCCAAAAAATCTATATCAGTACACATTATAATTAATGTACCCTACTTATATAAAAACCATCTAGCTTTTTCGCGTTGTTTGCGATTAAGCTGACCATTATATAAAAAAATACAAATGCTTATTCAAAACAAAGATTGAATATGTAAAACAAGTCATATTTCCAGCAATATCAATGTTGATATAAATTTCAACAAGTTATACTCTCTCTCTTTCCTTCTCTCTTATATCCACAAGCGTTAATTTCCATGACATCAGTTATGAATAAGTTTATAATTTAAACAATAATAAGTTGTTGTGATAGCTTTACACGAAGCCCATCTGTAGAGGCCCCCTTCAACTTAGTAGACACCAGAACCTTTAATGCTCAACTTTGTCTCAATTTCAGTCCAATCACTACCTTGATCCCAATTCCTTCTTATTTACCAATACTAGTAAAGATACATGTGCACATGCACGTAACATGTTGTACATGTATAATATATATAATTCAACAACTATACAACATTTTGCATATGTAGGAAATTTTTTAATTATATGATCTTCATCACAATGTTATTTTCCTAACAAAATGAACATTAAGAAAATTTCAAGAAAGTCGAATAGAACTAATTATGACACTATGATTTAATTTAATTTTTGCAATTATGCTGTGAAATTAATTTTTGGTATACCTCCTCGAGAAAAATAAAAATAAACCACAAATGTCTATCTCTAAATATGAAATATACAAACTTTACTTTTCATTCTATATCAATAGAAAACCTAGTTTAATGAGAAAAAAGATTTACTATTTGTCATCAATTAGGAATAACAAAGAACATCACCCCCTTGTTAACTACAAAGTTGACATTTTTTTATATAACTCCCACCATTTGACATGTAATAAATACATCATAACAATGACAAAAAAACACACTTTCCTTAAACATCATAATATTCTCTTTTTTCTGCAAACAATAAAAAACATAGAGCAGTGTCTGAAGAAATATTTTGTTTTTGTTGTAGGGACCAAATATTTTATGCCACAAAGTATACATATACAATCATCTACCATAGCCTACGCAAAACAAGTATTTATGGGCACCTTCATTGGAAGAGATGTTAACAAAAATGTTGTATCATCTTCATTGTCTATTTTGTATATGTTGATCACTTCAGTATAGTTCCACCATTCAGGGTATTGTTGCCCAAATGAGGAAGAGATGAGACGCATCGACACCTTTCACAACTACTATTGAACTAATCCACTACTACATGTTTTAAAATGGAACCTGCAAAAATAAAAATGTATTCAGACAAAAATAGAAACTTCAAAACAGAAGAATTTGTGGAACGTAATCACCATAGAGATATATGCATTCACATCCCCGTGGAAACAAAACTCAACAAATTCAAGTAGTAATACATAAGAATGAGGCCGTTATGTTTGTTCACTTGGAGAATATTCGTAGCATATCAAGAAAGTTGAATATACCATACAGAAAGATGGTCTTTAATGAATCTTTAGACAATGATAAACAGATTATTTGAGCCGATGATCCCCCTGCAGAATTAAAAGGGTCCATCAAACCCAAAACAGTCAAACACATTACGTATCAACAAATTTTTTTTATAATTGAAATACAAAGGATCAGGTTAATCATTTGCAAACGGAAGTACGTTCACTTAAAATCAACGGTTACCCCTATAAAAAGGTGAGTTATCCTTGCTCTTGCAAGTACAAGAATAGACAAAAGTAACCAATTGTAGTGTATAATGTAACATCCATATAGATCGGCAGACCATACTAGAATCTAAGACGGCATCAATTAGCAAGAGCACATTGTGCAATATTAGGGTGAAGACCGTCATTGCCGTTGTTTATAGATACATAGTTGATATTTGGGCTATTATGTGTTGTGTCATCTACATTGGCCACCGCCCACCCCAAATAAAGAATCAAGTTCATTGGTCACGGTAGATTTTACTGACAATGGTCTATGTTGGATTGTGACAAAAAAAATCTGAGAGGAACATAGAGGAGGGTAGTACACATACCGAATCCACGATTAACATATTATATATTGTTGGGTAAAGGATTGTTCCGACCCATGTCTTAATTGAATTTGGGCTTGAGTAGGAGTTGGCTTATGTCGCCAATCATAATAGGAGTTAAATCCAATAAGAGAAAAGATGACTCTCTATTTACAACATTAGAATTAGAATAAGAATTGGAGTATGAATTAGAAGGGAATTCTTAATTGCTACCACATGTCATTGAGGTCTATAAATAGAGATCCTCAAAGAGGCTAGACCTGTCAAACGGGTGGGTGAGTTGAGTTTGTGTTGGGTCGTTGCGAGCTTGGGTGTCGCAGGTGCAGGTCAAAACGACCTAGATCTAAACAGGTGGACAAAAGACACTCAAACTCGACCCGACGGGTTGAGGATTGACCCGCATGTGTCCACATAAATTTAAGAATATAATAGATTATACAAAAATATAGCACAGAAAGAACACAACCACACTACAACACATTAACGTCACATATGGGCAGCATAGTGTTGCACATTAACGCTAGATATGGACAACATTCTATGTAGTAATTTTCTGAAACAGTAGCTGTCCAAAAAAAATTAGAATAGTATATGTCCAAAGACATTGTTTTACGGTTAGTTGTCCAAAACATGTCGATCATCATGAATAGAAAAAAGAACAAGCCAAGCGGACCTCCAATATATTAGATAACGTATATAAGACTTGTCAATGTTAAACTGATAACAAAATACCAAAACAACAATAACAACGCGGCTAAAGAATATTGCGTAAGGCTCCAAGCTAATAACAGAAACTAGGAAGAAGAGAATGAGCCGTGATTATAAAAAAAAGTCAGGTAGTGAACCAAGTAGCGAACCAAGAAACAAGGAAAAAGAAATTGAGCCGTGGTTGGTTGGGCCACATGCCGCAAGGTGCGAGGCCTTCACTTTTTTTTTTGTTGCTTTGCTGTATGAGTATATAAGTAAGACAGATATAATTCTAAATATATTTATTAGTTAGTCAGGTCATCCGTGGGCACTCACAGATTTTCTCATAAAACACTAGTACATAATCGATCTTTAGTGTCAGTTATTTAAGGTCTTTAGTGTCGGTTTCTAAGCAACACTTATGTGGGCGACGCTAAAAGCCCAGCCGTTACGCGTCGGTTCAAAAACCGACGCCATAACCCTTCACGCGCCACCGAAAATGCGCCAGCAGGGCACTATAGGCGTCTATTATTAGATAAGAAACGACGCTATATACCTTCGCGCCACAGAAAGGGCGCCGCCATCTTGGGCACTATCAGCGTCGGTTATTATATAAGAAACCGACGCCATATGCCTTCGCGCCACAGAAGGACGACATCTTGGACACTATCAACGTCGGTTATTAGATAAGAAACCGACGCAATATGCCTTCGCGCCACAGGAAATAGACGCAGATTATTTATATAAAACCGACGCTGTAACTATGTGCGTCGGTTTTATACAAATAACCGACGCCTATTTTTTGTTTTTTTTTCTATCAGTCTGTAGACTTGTTGTATGGCTGGTCGCAGGATTAGAAACCTGCAGTTCAGTTATGAACTGCAGGTTTTACGACATCCATTGATATCAGCCAACAACAGGCCACAAACCTGCAAAATTAACAACAAAAATATTCACACATTTAGCAATGCAACCTGCAGTTCCATTTGATTTTCACACATTTAGAAACATTCATGTAGCTAGCAATTTGTAGTTCCATTCATTTTCACATTCACACATATAGAAACATTCATATAGCAACCAACAATTTCATTCATTTTCACTCAGACACATGTAGAAACATCCAGACATGTAGAAACATTCACACATATTATAATTCAGAAATTCATTTACAAAATATCATTCTTTAGTCATTATTTGCTATCAACATCCCAATTATATCTTAAATCTCCCACTACTTGTATGGTTGTTGCCCATTCTTCTCTTACTTCATTTAATTCTCCCGTCGTATAGGGAGCATGTGCATCTGGTAAGGCCGTTCTTGTAGTGTGGTCAGTTTTAAACACCTGTAAAGAGAATGATGTATATATATAATTAATGAGCTATAAATAAGATTGATATATTTCATATTATCTAATGAGACTATATAATACCTCAGCAATACAATCGATGTCCATTGCGGCATATTTGATAATCATGTGCATAAATCGCATCACATAGTATCCACATGCCCATCCGTTGTTTTGTGTAGCACACTATAAATTCAAACATACAAAATATTAAAAAATACAACTAATTAAGCATTGTTCACATAAATAATATATACATATATTGCAGTCGGGAACTTACATTCACGTTCTTCCAAATTATTGGCTGGTTCTTTTTCGTGGGGACCTTTCCTCCAGCCTTTTTGAACTCATTAAAACCCCTACATGTTAATGTAACACAGTACATTGCATAATGAAATAGTAATGTAATAACATATGTTAACGGATATGAAAATAAAATATTTTTCACCGGAATAATGCCATTTTCATTATGTGTCCATATTTTGTATTCAATTTACTCCCTTTAGGATCTAGATAATAGACAGTGAATGTCTCGGGGATAATAACCAGTAACTCCCAATGCATACCACTAGAGGTAAAAAAGTTAAAAATTAATAACTCAAAATCCACAATAAAAATGTAATTTTCTTAATAAGCAAAGTAAACTTACTCTACATTGAATGGAGCCATTATCATCGTCTTCTTTTTCTGAGTAAAAATTGAAAAGGCCTCACAACAGTATTGTTGAACTGACGGAGGGTCTTTAGCTACTAGACTAATCAAAGATGGAATTAAAAATCCTACATGTTCGAATGCAAAATATGAACATATCTTGTCTAAGTAGCTGCAAAACATGTATTACGTATGCATTAATAAATAATAAACCAGATCACCAGATCCTACACAAGGTATATGGATGTATAAAGAAGATCTCACCTTATCTATAGCTCTATCACAGATGTATTCAGCCAATCATATCGAAACAACTCCAAAATATCTTGTATAAATAGTTTGCTTTCGTATGATTGACCTGCAGCATCTGCATCTATAGAAACAGTTATAGGGCAATTTATATCATGTTCGTCTAACCATATTACCATACCCCTATAGTTAGGACCTAACGGGACAGTTAGGTCCTGTGGAACCCAACTGGGTAATGTATGAGGTAGAAGTGGAGGCCTAGATGTTGTGGGTGTCTTCTTTTTAACTTGTATATATATAATAATTTCAGATCAACTGACATCATATACACACACTAACAATTTAACATAATGTAAATTTACCATACAATTTCAGTAAAGAGGACATCCGCTTTTAGCCACAATATCACTCCGCCTTCTGCCTCACCAAACATTTCACAATCTAGGTGGGCATATGGCAATGGAAGATCCATCCACTTGGGGAATATATGTACCGGGCTCACACGAATCCAACCAGCTGGTAATGGAGACCTGTGAAACATTTCTCCTGGTAGGGATGGGTAAGCCGACACCTCTACAACGACATATTCATTAACTTTTAGACGGCATGGCTTCAACCCCTATAAATTTTTGTGTAAAGAATGTTATATACATATATACATATCATCTTGAATTAAAAAGCTAGTTACTATGTCATAAAAATACTTACAGCGGATGTGCTAGGTGGTGGGTCTACATGATTACTCCCAACCTCTGCAGTAGGAGTAGTGCGAGACGCCATAGGTACTGCCTGGTAAGTGGCAGTCTGAGATGCCTGCCACTTTTTCATTGCTTCTTCTAGTTTCCTATCAACTAGCTTAACTACCTATACATGGATAAAAGAAACATTAGCTTCTAATTATTGAATTCTCTTTTACAGTAACATTATAAAAAAAGAATATGTTATCTCCTCTTGTGAAAGTCCCACTTTTGGGACATGTTTGCGCTGGGATGACCCAAAAAAAGCTTTGATGCCCACACCAGCGCATGCAGCCCTAACACGTCCAGGATGCTCTGGGTTACCCAGAGCAACTGTCAATTCATCCCTTGTGCCCTCAGGGATGAACTTGCCTTGTTTCCTCATCTCGTACAGCTCCCGCTAATTTCCAAAACAAAAATTTGTAATTAAGTAAACACCACAAATAATCAATATTCAAACGATTGCTGTAAGAGTTGTATTTTACCATTTTTGCAGCCACCTCAGCAGTTGCAGGCTTCCTTATTTCTCCCTTCTTATTTTGCCTCCCAGCTATCCAGACATCATGGTGAGGCAGAGGTGTGCTACCTATAGTGGAGGACTCCTGAGTAGCAGCAGACTGAGCAGTAGCCTCAGACTGTAGTCTTTGGCGAATGCCTGCATACCCCTTTAGACCCATTGTGTGGTCATGCACATTCAGTGCACGCCTTGATCTTTGTGCCTCACTGAGGGCCTAGTTAGTATGCACATTAATGATTTGGTTAGTAACAGTAAATGTTAATCTTGAATAAGTGAATACAACATATATTAATGAGATTGGGATTGACACCTAATACCTTGAATTCATCAGTTTGTCTTGAAACAACAAACATGTCACATTCTTTTTTATCCAGGAAGTTCCACTGTTCAATGGTTGTCTTCTTCCTCTTATCAGCTTCTTTTATGTATTCTCGGGTGAGATTTGTCCTATAGTTCCTTAGGACTCTCCCACAGCTTTGCATCACGCATTTACGATGCAGATTTTCATCCAATTCAAATATACTCTGTAAAATATAATTCTTATTAACTAGTATCCAAAAAATTAGTAATCTACAAAATAGAATTATAAATTAATAATAACTCACACATAAATCCTTCCATATTATGTCTTTCTTCTCCTTAGAAACCTTATGCCAAGAATCTATCTTACAACCGCAATGGCTACGAGTAACATACCCAAGATATGAAACAAATGAATTGCGATTCACACCAGATGCATTTTCTGCATTATCAAAATCCACAACAAGTTTGGGTCCATTGCCCTTTTGCGCTATTAACTTCTTCATCATAGTGATGCCCCTTCTCTTGTCAACTTTTTGGTGTTGCTGATCAAGTGCCTCAAGTGCTTCAGATGGTACATGTGCATCATCAACCTAAAATTTGACAAAATAAACACATTTACAAGATATAACTATAAATGGACATATAGATATAAATATATGATATATTTTTAAAACTTACATTGTGAGGCGGCACATTGATGTCCTCACCCTCACGGTAATCATCAGCACGGTCATCAAGAGAATGCTCGGCCATCTGAAAATTCACATTCACATTGTAAAGTTCACATTGTAAAGTAATTCAAATTGTAAAGCTCACATTGTAAAGTTCACATTCGCATTGTAAAGTAATTCACATTATAAAGTTCACATCATAAAGTAATTCACATTGTAAAGTTCACATTCACATTATAAAGTTCACATTGTAAAACTCACATTGTAAAGTTCACATTCACATTGTAAAGTAATTCACATTGTAAAGTTCACATTATAAAGTAATTCACATTATAAAATTCACATTGTAAAGTTCACATTCACATTGTAAAGTTCACATTCACATTGTAAAGTAATTCACATTGTAAAGTTCACATTATAAAGTAATTCACATTGTAAAATTCACATTGTAAAGTTCACATTCACATTGTAAAGTTCACATTCAGAAAAATAAAACATATAAAAAAATATAAACATGCCTCTAATATTGTGATTTTTTATCAATTAACAATCCTTCATTATGATCTCCGCGCACATACAAGTCATCATTAGCTTCAATATTTGCTGGTGTTGGCAACCCAACTGAGAATGGACTGGAGTCATCATACTTATCATAGTATTGTTCTTCATCTATAGGATCTTCAATGAACTGTCTTTTACCATGAAGAACAGCTGACCATTTATCATTTGCAGGATCATCGATATAAAATACTTGTTTCGCATGTGATACCAATATGAATGGTTCATCCTTCTCGCCAATCTTTTCAAAGTTCACTAAAGTGAAACCCAATTCATCCACTATAATTCCTTTGGTGTTATCAACCCAATTACATTTGAAGAGCGGAATTCTGAAATCTATGTAGTCAAACTCCCATATGTCTTCAATGACACCGTAATATGACATTTTAGCTTTACGTGGACTCTTATCCTTTGCACTTGCAAAAAACATAGTCGATGCTTGAAGGGTGACCTCATTGTTTTGGACGACACTCTTATCATCTTGGCGCTTTGTGTAATATGTGAATCCATTAATGTCATACCCTTCATAAGACATAACAGTCAATTTTGGTTTAAAGGCGAGACATTTGATAGTTTTAGTAATATCATCTGGTGTTTGAGATGGTTGATGTAAGACTTTATTTTCAAACCACTTAATAAATGTCTTGTTATGCTCTCTAGCAAGACACATTGTATTGGCTCGAGGATATTGTCTCTTGGTGAAATTGGTATGTTCCTCGATATAAACGTTCACTTCGTCCATATTGTGTAAAATATACAAGTGACCTTGTTCCAACTGCTCACGGCTGATTACTTTCACACGTGATCCCAAAATTCCTTTGCCAAATTGCTCGTCAATATTCTTGTCATTATCAGGAGTGTCATTACTACTGAGAAAGTCATTGTAAAAATCCATACCCTCTCTCACCACATAACCCTCGATAATACTCCTTTCAGGCCGATAACGGTTTCGAACATCACTTTTAAAAATGCTCATGTATCGTTCAAAGGGATACATCCAATGCAAGAAAATTGGTCCCAACATTTTCACTTCCCTAGTCAAGTGGACAACAAGATGTACCATGATATCAAAGAACGACGGAGGAAAATACATCTCAAGCTGACATAGGGTAACAACCACTTCTCTTTGTAATTTATCGAGAGTATCAGGGTCAATAACTTTGCTGCACAGACTATTGAAAAAGAAACAAAGTCTGGTGATTGCAAACCTTACATGCTTCGGCAATATAGATCTAATTGCCACAGACAATATTTGTTGCATTAGAGTGTGACAATCATGAGATTTAATACCTATCAACTTCAGATTTTTCATTGATACCAATCTACGGATGTTGGATGAGTAACCCTGTGGCACCTTAACATTTACCAAACATTCACAAAAAGCTTTCTTCTCCTTTCTAGACAATGTGTAACAAGCGGGAGGTAAGTATGTTCTCCGATTTCCCATTTCACAAAATTATGTTAATTCTGACCTTATTCCCATTTTACGTAGGTCCAGTCTGGATATTATCCCATCTTTAGTCTTACCTGGTATATTCAACAAAGTACCAATGACACTATCACAAACATTTTTCTCAACGTGCATGACATCGATACAATGTCTGACTGTCAAAGAACTCCAATAAGGAAGATCCCAAAATATTGACTTCTTCTTGAATAAAGATTTGTCACTCTGTGTGGCCATAGTACATTGTGATCTCTTACCAAATTCATTGACAAAGTTTTTTACTCTTTCATAAACAACCTCCACTGGTATAGGTTTAGGTACACTCCGTTCCTCATTCAATCCATTGAATGCTTTGCGCTTCCTACGATACAGATGAAATTTTGGAAGAAACCTTTGATGACCGAGATATACAGTCTTACCGCCATGTTTTAGTCATGTTGAATCAGTGTTCTCTTTACATATAGGACACGCTTTAGCTCCTTTGACACTATATCCAGACAAATTCCCATATGTTGGAAAGTCATTAATAGTGCAAAATAACATAGCATGCAAACAAAATGTCTCTCTTCGTGAAGCATCATAGGTCATCACACCTTCACCCCAGAGTTTCTTTAAGTCATCAATCAGAGGTTCAAGATAAACATTGATGTCATTTCCAGGTTGTTTAGGGCCCGATATCAACAACGACAGCATTACGTACTTATTTTTCATACACAGCCAGGGAGGAAGATTGTATATAACAAGCATGATTGGCCAAGTGCTATGTTGGCTGCTCAATGTCCCGTATGGATTCATCTCGTCTGTACAAAGCCCAAGTCTTAGATTCCTGACTTCTTCACCAAATTCAGGGTACAATAGATCAATCTTCTTCCACTGTGGGGAATCAGACGCATGTCGTAGGATCCCATCATTATTTTTCTTAACATCTGCATGCCACCTCAAATTCTTCGCATCTATCAGATTGGCAAACAAGCGTTGAAACCATGATATTATAGGTAGATACCACATCACCTTGGCAGGAGAACCAGTTTTGGACTCCCCCGAAGTCGTCAATTTATACCGTGACACACCACATTTTGGACAATCTTTCAAATCCGCATAGTCCTTTTGAAATAATACACAATCATTCAGGCATGCGTGTATCTTCTTGGCATCCATTCCCATTGGGCACCACAATTTCTTTACCTGGTATGTTGAGATTGGCAGCTCATTTCCTTCAGGAAGCATTTCTTTCAACAAAGACAACAATGACGTGAAGCTTTTGTCGCTCCATCTATTGTTAGCTTTCAGCTTATACAATCTCAACACAGCGTTAAGCTTCGTAAACTTAGTACAACCTGTGTATAACGGTATCTCAACATCATGCACAATGTTTCTAAAAATGGGAGGTGGATCGGTGTGCTCTACCCCACAACTATCCAACATCGCATCAACGATGTCTACTGGAACTGGTTCATTCACATCTACGTCATCGTAGGCAATTTCTTCTTCCACACAAGCACTGCTATCGACATCCACTGGTTTTGGGTTTGAAATCTCTCCATGCCAGTGCCATTCTGTATAGCCTTGTATAATCCTGTTGCACATGACATGACTTTTGATTTCGTCACCAGTGTTGACTTTCAAGTTGTTACCGCAATGCCTACATGGACAGTAGAACCTATCTCCAGGTTGTTTCGTATGTTCCTCGGCAAATCTAATAAACTGGTCAAGACCAGAAATAAACTCTGGGGTGCAGTGATTGCGAATGGACATCCATGATCTATCCATTCTATGATCAAAGAGAAAACAAGTATATATTACAACAAGATTAGGGTCTAGGGTTAACAAATACATGTGATGTCATTATTATATATAATAAATGTGTACCACCTATCCCATTCTTGAACACCTAATCTCACTAGTAAGTGTATAATGTGTATTGGGTTTTCAAGAAAATTTCGGCAGCATTTCCCCGCTAAATGCTGCCGAAATTTTCTTGAAAACCCAATACACATTATACACTTACATCCTAAGCGAGATTAGGTGTTCAAGAACAGTCCCAAACTGGGGACTATCCAAGATTTACTCATAATGAGTAAATCTTGGACGGGTTTCTAGGCCAACAAATAATGTGTTGTCATTCTTATACCTAAAATCCTAGTTCTTCAAGTTAGGGTGATTATTGATGTCTTTAAAAGCATGATTGGCAATTTAGGGAAAAGTTCATCATTTATATTCCAAGCATGTCACATGTGTGCATTACAGTTCATCATTAAGCAAGAAGGGTGATTAGGATTCTCAATATACTCAACAATGAAACAAGTTTCCGAAAGAGGTTTGGTGAAGATATCTATAACTTACTTAAACATTCAATTATAAAGTACATATACACTTAATTCAGAATAGCATGACGCACAAAGTTGCAGTCAATATGCTTTTTTCTATCATGGACTATCAGATTGTTAGTAATGAAAATGGCAGTCTTTCTTTCTAGTGATATAAGAATATCAAACACATATACAAGAAAATGCTACTATAGTTTCATCTGTTGTGTAGCCTACAACAAGGTATTCAACTTTACCTACCCACTGTTCTTTGTGCTTTTTATGATCTTTTGTAGCTATTACTACCCACTGTTCTTTGACAATTTTTATTATTATATAAAGCATGGGAAAGAAGAATGTATATGGTTGTGATAATAAAACATTGTCATCAGATTTCCCACCTGTGGGGCTATCAACACAACCCACCTGCAGATGGTTCCCATACCGGCACTCAAAATTGGGACAAACGAGGAGCAGAATGAGGAGAGGAAGAAGCCGGCGTACCTTGAGGGCAACGAGGTGAAGCTGGAAGCGCCGGAGCAGAGGAGAGCAGCTGGAGGTGAAGCTGGCAGCGCCGGCGGCGAGGATCAGAGGAGAACTGCGGAGAGCGACGACGGTGATGAGGAGAACTGCGGCGACAGCGGTGAGCGGCGACGGCGACGAGCGGCGACGACGACAACGGCGGCAAGCGGCGCGCAAGGAGACGAACGGCGGCGGGGAGCAATCGGGGAAAATTGCCAGACCTAGCGCAGAGTCGCAATGAAACAGAGACAATGGGGAGGAAAAGTTCTGTTTGCGGGGCTATTAACTGTACCATAGGCGTCGGTTATTCAAAAAAAACCGACAACTAAAACTAACAGTGTCAGTTCTAAACAATAACCGACACCAATACTTGAATATAGTCATCGGTTTTAACTACAAAAAAACCGACGTCTATATTCATATGGCGATTAAAAAAATTGTTCTCGATTTATGACCATAGTCGTCGGTTTCTACTTAAAACCGACGCTTAAAGGGTGTGAAAAATTCCCCGCGGACAGCGCAGGAAAACTCATAAGCGTCGGTAGTTGTAGTAAAACCGACGACCAAAATGTGTCTCGTGAATAACCTTTAGTCGTCGGTTTTTTATTTATCAACCGACGTCATATGTCAAATTTTGTAGGTAATTTTTTTCGCTGGAAATTTTGGATTTGGTGGTTAATTTTAAGTGTCGGTTTTTTATTAAGTAACCGACACTTAATAAAAGCGGTACCCGTGTCTGGTCGCCCTTCATAGATTGGATGTCGGTTTATGTTATCAACCGACACTGTAGAGTTTAGGTGTCGGTTTATTTATACAACCGACACCTTGAAAAGTGACTTTATAAGCCATTTCTGTAGTAGTGAAACCCACTAAGTAAATGAGTGGGTATGTGTTTGGGTGATTTTAAGCAGGTGACAAAATTCATGGCCCAAACTCAACTTAAACAGGTCGACCCATGGGCACCTACAGTTTTTGACCCAATTTGACAGGTCTAGGGGAGGCCATTGAGATCATCCCATCAGTTATTTGTTGTTGGTGGCTTCTGTGGTAGAAGAGTCAGAAAATAAGAATAGCTGGTGGTGCTCTCTTGTGGTAAGACAGGGTCAGTGACTTTGCCTTGAAACGAAGTAGCGGCTAACAGTCAGCGACACATTAGTGGTGCATCGACGACGGCGGCGTATCCGGTCAGCGGAGGACACACATCAGTTGGTGGCACTACGCTGGTGTTGCGGCAACGACTACGACAACAATCTATCTGTTCAGCAAGGGGCATACATCTACTCTCTCAATCGGAGAGAGCTTCTGGCTGGCGACGAGGTATAAAACCTCGTCAGGAGCATAAACGACACAACCGTGTGTCTGATCCCCTACAACGACAGAGGTGTTGTGAGGAGAAAAAAATAAGTGGAATATTTTGTACATGTTAAGTGTAATTCTATTATTTCTCTCTTTGTTCTCGTGTGGCGGTGAGCTATTTAGATTTTAGGTGTAATTAAATCTGGACGGTGTGAGTTGTAATCTTGATTACATAATTCTTGTTGACCGGTATTGTCCCGTGATTTTTTTTTCTTCTTATTTTGGAAAGAATTTTCCTCTTTCCAGGTTATATCTTGCGCTTTCACTAACACGTCTCTTTCCATTACAATTCCTAACATATACTCAACGTGATAATGACTTCTGGCTGCACTGAGACAAGCCAAGCGGACTGTGAAGATGATGGTAGCGCAATACTAGTGAAGGTATAATATGCCTATTGCAGTTTCATTCATGCCCATGGAAGCGACGATGGCATTTATAGAATCCAAGACAACATCTCTTAGCAAAAGCACATTGTAAAATTAGGGTGAAGACCATCATTGCCGTTGTTAATAGATACCTAGTTGATATTTGGGCTATTTCGTGTTGTGTCAGCTACATTGGCTGCCGCCCAACCCAAACAAAGAATCAAGTTCATTGGTCACTGTAGATTCTACTGACAATGATCTATGTCGGGTTGTGATAAAAAAATCTTGATCTATGTCGGGTTGTGATAAAAAAATATGAGAGGAACATAAAGGAGGGTAGTACACATACTGGATCCATGATTTACAGACTATATACGACAGGTCAACATAACAATGACTTCCGGCTGCACTGAGACAAGCCGAGCAGACTGTGATAAAAAAAGTTGAAGATGCTGGTAGCACAAAACTGGTGAAGGTATGCCTGTTGCAGTTTCATTCAGGCGCAGGGAAACGACGATGGCATTTCTAGAATCGAAGGCGGCCGCCAAAAAGCTGCTACAGAATGTCATAGGCATTCATCTGCATACTTTCGCCCCAAGAATGGCATTGACGATAGTAGTATTTTAAAATTGAAAAATAAATACCTAAGTAGAATACCAAATAAGTTGATGCACTTACCCAATACTGAGTTAAGAAACAATATATATGACTAATCTGCGTTAAACATCACTTTGTAAACTGATATATTTTACAAAGAAACCAAGGGAAACATCCATACCAGTGATCAGTTATAGCAGCCCATGTTGTTGTCGGTCTCATTCTCGTTAGGGGTAATACAACTTAGACTTGTGGATCTTGTTTACCCTAGTAGTAGTCTGAGTAACCACACTTTTCCAGATCGCTGAGAGTGCTATCATTGTTGCACTTCATGATGATCGTCTGGGACCACTCTTATGCAACAATTGTTACATCCGAGCCATTAAAGTCGAGCCATACTTTCTTT
This sequence comes from Alisma plantago-aquatica, assembly GCA_963693085.1. Classification (NCBI taxonomy): domain Eukaryota; kingdom Viridiplantae; phylum Streptophyta; class Magnoliopsida; order Alismatales; family Alismataceae; genus Alisma; species Alisma plantago-aquatica. Next base: position 1,019,140,702 of record OY856409.1, on the reverse strand, counting down.
TATAATTGTTTGTCACGATGCCAGATTAGTAAAAAATTTCAAACTACCTTAGTTGTCCACCTCTACCTCCGATTGGTTTGTTGTAACTAGAGTTATTAAAGAACTCATTTTTCTAAAATTTCAGTTTAATTTTCCAAAAATAATTTTGGATGATTAGTTTAATTTTTTATTTTTTAAAGAAAAAAAGTTTCCATGTGATTGATTTGTCGTGTATCTAACTACAATATACATGAATATATCAATGTTTATGTTCAGCAAAACATGTATTGTATATACCAGATCGATTCATGTAATTGAACAGTCGATGGATAACGGCTACCTAACTCTAACATGCCTTACAACATATTTGTAAAACACACGACTAATATATGTATTCATGCTATAGAGAATGGACGTTCTGCAAGTCATTTTCGTAACAATTACAGAACCCGTGGACTTCGATGACCCACCATGAGTGTAAACTCCCCCAATCCAGCTACCTGCGGAAGGAAATCTAGTATCACACAGTAGATTGGCCAGTTGGGATCCTTTTTATTCTAAGGTACACAACAGGGTCCTCGGTCATGAATGTTTTCACAACGAAGTCCATTCATTCACAATTGGAACTGCTATCTCACAAGTATGATATGCTATTATATATGACATTTTATCGAATAGAAGGAGTGCAATAGGACGAAAGCACAACTGTAGTATTTACTTTGTTCGCCACCTCAATCATAATCTATCTGCGAAGATGTTTTTGTTCAGTTTTTTATTTTCAAAAAAGACATGTATATTTTATGTTATTAAATCTTTTTAAACATGTGAGATTATTATACGGTGGAATTGTTTGGGGAATGACATCCTTGCGAAGTTGACATCAAATGCCCAAGACCGGGCTGCTGATTGACTTCAGCATTATCTAGTCACGGGCGTCAGTAGGAATCAGGATTTCTGAGAATATTCACCATAGATCACAGGCGAGATGATGCAGCAAACCTCCGACGAAGACTACTCCTTCATCGCCTTGATGTTTTGTGAGAAGCGACGGAAGTAATTTTCCCCTCTGTAATAGCCGGAACTCAGAAACTTCAGCAGTATATATACACACGGAAGTCAAGTTACTAGAAACCAAATCACCAGGTTTTTGACTAGGATCTCTAGTTCCTTCAGTTTTTTCCTCAATTACTGTGAAATAATTAGAACCTAACTTTAAGAGAGGGAAATAATTAGTTTCAGGTGTAAAATGATTTGTTTCTGATAGTATGATAGAAGAAAGAATGTTTATAAAAACTTTTGACTTTCTTGATGTTAGTGAATATTTTACATCTAATATGGAACTTATTGGGTTTAGTAGTACCCTAGCGTTGCTAGCGGGGCCTTTAGTGGTCAACATTGGAAACATGTGTATTTTTGGCTAATCAGCAGTCACTACTAAATCTAGATTTGATTTATTGAAGCTAACGTATAGGTTTAGAAGCCACTAGCAAAGTTAGTTTATTACTACCAATGAATGAGTAAGTATTGTTTATGACTTGTGTTAGGTCAAGCAACTTAAGGGAAAGTTGGATAAACTTGTACACACATTCAACAATGAGCTAGTCAGATGTAAAGAGGGGCAGCTTAGCCACTCACAATAGAAAATATTATGTCCGCTTAAGCCAAATAAGACCTAGTATAATAAGAGAGCACACTTATGTTCCATAGGTAGCTATATCGTCCTCAATAGAAGGGTCTCTATCTGATCCTTATCAATGATTTCTACATTCTTATGTGAAGGTAAACGGCGATATGACATGCACGATAAAAAAATATAACAGGGTAACACGTAATTTGGTTGGGCGTCTAACCCCCCCCCCCCACACTCACATATATATATATAATATGTCCTAGTCCATAATTCATCGTTGTTCAACTATGTTCCAAAATATAACAAGGGTTTAGGTTCCTCACCAAAATGATGACCTGTCTTGGGTAACGTAAAGATTGGGACTCAATAGGGGATTCACTCAAATAGTATGATACAAAGAGCCATGTAATAATAAGTTAGAGGCAACATAACTATTATAAAGTAATATGATAATTCATATACATTTTTTTCCTCATCTAACGAGTAGTACTACAAGCAAAATGGGGACAACTACTAGTATATGAGCCTATCTATAGAGGGAAACCCAACCATTCCAAGCTATCCTTATGCCGACATCTTGTGAATGCTCGTCCTGAGTCAGTGTCATCTAGGATTCCTACACTGTGAATGACACCTAATAAAAAGAAACAAAAGGTATGCGTTAGCAGACTTATGAGTATGTGCATAATAAAAATGTATTAGGCATTTTATATCAAAAGAGTGATATAGTGAGTAAAGTACAACTCAAAAAGTTAGAGATCAACAATAAAATATTTGAACCTAAAAGGGTACAATGATAACATAGAAAGTTACATATGGTTGTGGAATCTCAAGTCCCATATGTAAAAAAAAACTCAAACTTCTAGTAAATACACATATGAGATTAAAACATTGTGATTCCTATAACTCAGACAAATTGTGAGTTAATCATAAGATGATAAGCCAACAATCAACTAAGAACCATTGAGGGACCAAAGTTTGAGTAATGGCTTGAGGTCAAATATGCAGAATGGAATGCATGGACACCTACAAGGAATGAACTTGGTAGTATCACCCAATAGGGGTAAAACACCATAAAGGCGCCATTGAGATTTCAAGAGGAAGACCAACATGGATAACATATATGGACGAATTGGTTTTAAAGATTTTCAAATGAAGTTCAAGTGTTGAACCTGATGAAATCCCTTCACCACTTGACATGCATACTATAGCAGCTTAACGAGATGTGGTGATTTGGCATATGGAGATTGAAACTAGATTCCTTAACAAGAATAATTGGGAGGATGTGTACATGACACAACCTAAAGGTTTTACAATTCCATTAATGAAAATAAAGTCTACATGTTACAAAAGGTTGAAGCAAGCATATCAGACATGTAATCTTTGATTTGACAAGACAATCAAAGAGTTTGAGTTGATTTAAAATAAAATATAAAATTTGAGATTAGAAAAGATTTAGTGGGAGCATATATATTCTACATATGATGGGGAATAACATCTCAAATATTGTAACTATTGAGACCTGACATGGAAAACACCTTCAGCAATGAAGGATTAGGTGAAACATCATATGTGATAGGAATAGAGATCTATGGAGATAGTTGTCAAAAGTTTCATAACCTAAATAAATACATAATGGCACATGTTGAAAGGGTTCAATGTGAAGGATTCAATGAGAGAGAATCTATCCATACATATGGGATTAGTTTCTCAAGAATCTTATATTTTGATTCTTAAGTAAATATGCCATATGTACAAGAAATAGGATCTATAATATATACCATATAATGCAATCATCCCATAATCTTGTATGTAATGGACATGACAATATATGTTACATTCCAATGAGGGTCATTGGAGAATGTCACTAAAACATCCACTAGTACTTGAGAAGTAGTAAAAGATTTTTTGCATGAATATGGCAATAAGGAAGAGTTGGATGTAAATAGTTACAACAATTCCAACTTCCAAAATGATATAGAACAATTACAATATAAAACTATGTTTAAATTTTAATTGTGAGTCAGAAAAAGTTCTGAACTACAGAGCATTCATTTTCTATGATAAGAGTTGTATGTCCTGATGTTGTGAACACAAGAGTGAGTCATGTATGAATCTAGAAGTTCATATGATGAACTTAAATATGTTCCAACCATTGATGACACAGTAGTAATACTATGACAACAATGGAGATACTTGTTATGCAAGGAATATCAGATATCATACTACGTCAATTCCATTTCATATGAAATATACCGACTAAAAGAAAACTCTTGCTAACCCGCTAGATTAGCACTTACGCAATAGAAACATGATGGACATGTATAGATCACTTGGAATGAGATTTGTAGTTGACTCACTCTAAGTGCAAGTGGGAGTTTGTTGGTATGTATGCCCAGAGAGCCAATCATATGATAATTGCAAACACATATAACATAAATGATTTGATTAACAATAACTATAAAGCCAAGCTTCTGATTCATTCTATTTCACTCAGTTATGAGATAATGAGGAAACATAATGAATGTCTAAAGAATTAGAATTACTCAATGACGTGACTCGACTAATGAGATCATATGAATGTTAAGAGTACATACATTCTTATTATGTACCTACTCCGATGTTATTGTGGAAGTTAGATAGACAACAATAACACATAAGACTAGAGTGTAGGTTGTTTGATGAAAGAAACTCATTAGTCATGATATGTGATATCAAACTAAGCACATAGATACTTGTTTGAGAATAGTGTATTAGACAGACCCACCTTATGAGTGACACATGGATACTGTAATTGGTGGTCATAGTGATCTCTCATAGTGAAGGTGATGATTGTGATTCTTAGACCTGAAGCCACTACACTCATCACATGTCATTTAGTATAATTTTACATCATCCAACATAACCCCAACATAAGGATTTCTATAACGGTGATGATTGGGTAACTGTGACACATGAGGAGAGACTGTGAGTGATGTAGATGGGATTTGTCCCTCCTATAGGAGTTTGATATCTTAGACACTTGAAAAGAGAGACTGAGAAAAGCATGCACATGGACATGTCAATCAATATGTGATATTGAAGTCACATTTATCTCATACAAAATGCTCTAGTTCAAGGAACATGGATTGACCATTAAAAGGGTGATGATTCCATGCCTCAAGTTCAGTCTGGATATTAGAGACAAAGGACTTATATAATCACTGTAACACCTATCGCATATTGTATTTTGAAGTTGTTCTCCAACTTTCCATATACATGGGTAGAAATGATGTGTGACTAGGTACCACTCTTTACTTGTGAATGAATCAGTCATCCCATCCGAGCATGTGGTGATTTTCCCAATTCATGAGAATTGTTGATCATTTCACTTTGCTCAATTTATTTGGTACAAGGATTAATGTTTGACATTAATGAGAAACACATTGTGAATTGAATTCAAATCTAGGAAATTATGTGAAATGACTGATTCACAGTGTGAACCGACCAGCCCACACTGCCAACCAATCAGTTCACTAGTTAACCGACCAGTTTTCCTGTTGTAGGTTGCAAAATTCATGGAAATTCTAGACGCTTCTACTCCCACACAGACTGGGAACCCCGACTGAAACGATCGTCATCAAACTGACAAACAAATCATTATTAATTAAGCAGAATAAACATAATAAGCAGATTAACAAAAATCACTAAATTTAAAACAATTTTGCAAGGAGACCCTTTTCCAGAAAACTATTACTGAAAGATTCAAAACTCATACATATCATGATTACATTGTACAACATCTCATCTTGAGGACAACATATAATAGTTTCTCTATCAAAACACATACTGGAGCAACATAAAACCTCAAGGCATTCAAGCCAAAATCTCAGATCATTCATGAAACTAGTACGAACCAACTCCAAGGACCTGAGAGTACATAGACGACACATAGGACTTCTATCTACAAGACATGACAGACAGTACACTCAACCTAAGCTGTCACTGCTTCCTTAGTTGTTGTTCCTCCTCTACAGAAAGATCTTCGCCACCTTGTGCACGTCCACCTAAAAAAATGTGGATCCCACGGGGTGAGACGATTGTCCCAGTGAGAGATATAACTCTCCTATGACCATATTATTATCATAGATTAAGCATTTATAAACTGAGCAGAGGTTCTTTTTATATTAACAGGCAGGATAATTTACTATATGAATAGAATGAAGTAATCTCCTTTATTAAGGAGAACATTGCATCTACCCATGGTAGAGTTATCAATCATCTATCTGCTTTGCAAGGAATGTAAAGAAACATAAATATCATCTATCAACTAAGATGTATATTTTAAATGCACATCAATCAATGTTTTCCATATTCGGTCCTTAAGCAGATATACTACACGGCTGATTACTTTTTTCAATCACACTTATGCCCTGAGGAGATGAGGTACACTGCTCATACTCCAACCGACCACGGCTACATAAAGCATCGACACCATAAAATGTCAATGGGAGAGCCGGCTACCATGATCTCACCCATCTCGGGCAGTGTGAGACCACATGCAGGACATCTTGTGTCACTGCTAAATAGCTTTCCAGGGTATACATGCAACTTCACTATAGAGCTATAATGTCAACTGCACTCTCTTCGGGGAGATCTCAATTATCCATCCCTGACATTCATCATCATCGGGGGATTCATGATACATCCATCCCAGCATATATAATGGAGGATTTGGAGATTTCATGTTTATCTACACATCAATCCCCCATTAGGGTGTAAGGATATTCGCACCCATCACCCCCTCATATTAAAAAATATGCCCTCCGGGTTATGCCACAAAGCAACCCATTTCACCATTCAGCAAATTCTAATGTTGATGGATCTATGGTCAGGGCACTACATGATCAAATTCCACTTGAGTAATTAGGTACATTACAATGTCTTTTAGTATCAATCAAGTTTCAAAATTGAATTATTATAACAGATGCTACAAAGAAAAGTGTAATTCATCTATCAAGTGCTTTTCAAATCTTTAAAACACATGATACCTAGGATCTCAATCCCTTATCACATTACTGAGAATTCTCATCCCTTCACATCTTTATCATGATTATTGGATCTAGGTATTCAAACCCTTAAATCATCACATACCATTGTTACCTCTGTAACAGGTAACCATTACCTCTAGGTCCTTAGACCAAGATATTCATTTCACTTGTTGTACAAGTATCCTCATGGCTCACAAGGCCATCACACATCTTATCACCTCTCACTAGGCAACAACTTATTCACATGGCTCACAAGGCCATTACACATCTTGTCACCTCTTACTAGGCAACAACTTATTCACATGGCTCACAAGGTCATTACACATCTTGTCACCTCTTACTAGGCAACAACTTATTCACATGGCTCACAAGGCCATTAAACATTATACTTATCATATAAGTATTTAACATGCCTCACAAGGCTTATGCAATAAGAGAAATACATCATTCCCCATTATTAGGGTTAGGGTTTCCTTTTATAGACGAATAGGATTTAAAGTTAATATTATTAGTCCAGACCCTAATTCGTTGCTCCACACATCTAGGAGCATATATTCATATCGTAAGTATGCAATCATACTTATCTGTTCTCATCATTTGTCATTAAATGATTATCAATACAAGGTATGAGTTTATCTCTCATCCTTTCTAGGATATTGATTACATCATACTTTATTATCTTGGCTTAACCGTTTATCAAGGTATGTTATCCTACACTTATCAAAGTGCATTACATCTCAATGTAACAATTAACATGACACACTTCATGTGTTACTCATCCAAGTATATTGGATTTAAGGTGCATCAAGGTGCATCAACCTTGAGGTACTGGATGTGGTATTTATCATGCATTGATGTATCACTTCCCTTATTGCTTTTAACTTACTTAAGTTCATCAACTTATCTTGTATTAGGGTATATCCCATCCTCATTCTTTATGCACTAACAGATCACATTTATCATGTAGTGTATTGGCCATAAGTCAAACATTTGAATTAAGCAACAATCATCAAGTGATATAGACTCATCTCGAGTTAAGGCATTGTTGATATACCATTATCAACCACTTTAGGTGTTCTACCTATCAAGGTATTAACCAAACCACATCATTACTAGGTGTTACACTCATCACTCCTAAGAGTATTTTACCCTCACCTTTACAAAGTGCATTAGATTAAATCATGTATGTCAAGTTGAACACATGTATTGGGTTAGGTGTATATTGATCTAGACATCATCATATCCCTCATACCCTTACCCATCAAGGTATCATCCTTACCAATCATATGGTGTGTCATCTCCACCATACATGAGTGTAACGTCCTCACCTCACTTGAAGATATTGGCTACACCATACTTTAGTGTATTGGCAATCACATGTTCTAGGGTATTAACCACCTTACCACTTTTGTCATGTAGTGTATTGGGTTACCCACCATATCATTTTATAGATATGTGCTCAACACCATATTGTCCAAGAGGTGTATGCTTAACCCAATATCAGTTTAGAGGTGTATGCTTGCTACCCATATCACTTTAGAGGTGTATGTATGCTTACCATATCGGGAAAGAGGTGTATGCTTGCTTTACACCATATCAGACAGAGAGGTGTGTGTGCTTCACACCATATTGGGCAGAGAGGTGTGTGTGTGCTTTACACCATATCGGGCTGAAAGATGTGTGTGCTTCACACCATATCGGGCAGAGAGGTGTGTGCTTAACCCAATATCATCTTTGAGGTGTATGATTGACCTCCTATCATGCAAGAGGTGTATACTACACCACCATATCATTTTAGAAGGTATAAAATCATATCCATATCATTTTCGTGGAGTAGGTACATCACCATATCGGATTAGAGGTGCCTGCTTGTGTGCTTGAACCCGATATCACTTTATAAAGTGATACCATCATCTTAAAGCTCTTAACCTTCGTTATAACAGTTATAGTTCATAGAAACAGGTCTAAGAAACTACTAGAACTCATAATTTCATCAACTATTTCAGAAAATTTCGGAATTAAAAGTAGTTCATTAAGTATAGCAATTTAGGTGATGAATAATAACATGATAGAGTTCAAGTTATATAACCCCCCTCAAGAACAACTTCAAAGCTCCAAGCTCCAAAGATTAACGTTTCTAAGGTTGAAGATGAACTTCACAAATCCTCTATATGCAAAGAATTACCATGGATAAGAAATTAGTGAAGAAGAAAAGAAATGAAGATCATAACCCTAGATTCATGCTTCAATCCAAGGTTGAAGATGATCATGGCCTCACCTTAGGGTTAAGACTTGAGCTCCTTCTTACTCTTTAGCACCTTGAATGATACCTCACTACTCATGCACGATATGCTATCACTTTTGGCTGATATCCCCTTCACTTGTGACCAAAAACACTCCACTTGGCCGATATCAGCATGCTATGGCCAATATCAACATGCTATGGCTGATACCACTTGCTATGGCCGATACCCAATCCCTATGCACGATACCACATCACCTATGCACGATCCCAAGGCTCTATGCACGACATATAAGAGGAAGGAGGTTGTAGGATTCGAAAAAGTTCACTAAGGGGTGAAAGGAAGGGTATATATACTTGAGGTTCATGAAATAGTGTGTATATGAGGTGTCATCAATTTACTACTAGTAGGTGCCACATGGCCATGTTTGTATTGACACATTTACTTGCATGCACTCCATCTTTATCTTTCCATGCAAAATAAAAACTTGAGGATAATGCAAGGGACAAGGGTCGGCCCCCTTTGGTTATCTTCTAGGACAAGCCACTTCCACTCACATTATTATTATTTTCACAAATCAATGCAAACTTTCCCAAGGAAAGTTGCAAGCCAATAACCATTGCTTTATTGAGGTGCTTAGCTCATTTTTGAAAATTCAATGAGTTAACAACACTATATAGGGGTCTCCTCTTTGTCTCCTTGGCCGATAGGGACTCCCATTTAATCACTACAACCCGATACACTTAATACAAGCTCAAATTAGGGTTTCCATTCAACCCCTTTATTGGTCTTTTCATCACCAAGAATACTACCACTCATAAATGATTCAAACATGGTGTCTCATTCATTATATCTCCTATAAATTATACATAGAGGAAGTAGGAACACTCTAGACGTCGTAATTTGCATACCAACCCTACATTTTTGGTAAATTACAATTTGTACCAAAATTGGTGCACAAGGTACTAACATTATTCAAACAAGTTCAAACTTGACATTTAGGCTTTCCACAAGCCACCAATTAACATAATTATATCTATTATGATTCTAAAACACTTAGGGCACGTTCAACATGTGACATATTGCAATATAACTCCTCATCTTGGGTAAATTGCACTTTGGTCCAAAACAAAGGAACATTGCTCAAACAACATTTAATCAGGACCAAACTTGGAACATAAGTGTGTAACATGACAACAAATCTCCTTAGAGGATTATAGTAAAGTTCTAAGAAAATTTATTAGCCAAAACAAATAGGTTTTAACTCATAACCCAAGTCAGGGTCATTACAAGTTATAAACCCCTAATAAGGATTTCGTCCCTGAAATCCTAAGTAAAAGGGAGACAAATACTATTCATTCATAATATCATCAAGTCTCCACATAACATCTTAATGTCATGGAGATGCCATAGAACTTTGATCAACACAAAGTTCTTCCACATAGGGTTATCATAGAATCTATCATACATGACACATACTCCACTGTCCTTTTCATTATTGACTGTAGAGTCAACTCTATGTCAGGTAACACTTTTCTTAGTCAGAGAAACATTATACATACCTTATTTAACTCAGGTGTCAAACCTCACTGATTTGTTACCTTTCTCAACATACAACTTTATGTGACAAGATTCTTGACTCTGGGGAGTCTTCTATACTCCTCATTCAGTTTAGCATTTCACTTCCAAGGAAAAACCAAAGTTACGTTCTGTCACCCACTTGGGACTACAAGTCTTATCATACATCTGATGTGCCATACAATCTGCTGACACAACACTAACCTTTCTTATGACTTGTACCAACTATCTCATTAGTTATACATTCTCTTCTCATAAGGGGTGGTTACTTATCAATTAAGAACTTATCTTAGAGGTATCTTTAGATGTTATGTATAAGTTGCCTTAACTGATCTAGATAGGGGTATTCTAAAGAATTAATTTTAGCTTGATAAGATTTTCCCACAATGATTTTACAATTGTTCCTTCAATTAGTACATTCTTATCAATGTTACGTTTATGCAGAGCATAAACCCCTAACATATGATGTCCATACTATTTTATGTAACTAGACTGATTTCATAGTTGGTCATCCCAGGTAACCAACATAAATTATCTAATTAGGAGTTATGTTTTTACTTTCCCATACCACCTGATATTTCTTAGATACCAAAATTCCTTACTTTGGTATCTGTCACATATGTCAAAAACACATCACATCCTCATCATTTCCATCTCTCTGTCGTTATTACCAAATCCACACATGTAAAAGGATCTTTCTTTCATCTTTGGGACATTATTTATTACGCATATCTTTGTCTTGGAACCAAAGTCTAAGATGAACTGATACTTTTCAAGTATCCATCAATGGATTATTTCTAATCCATGCACATCAAGTGTCATAGTACTCACTTGATTTCCATATCCCTAAAAGGAGAGAACACAAAGAATCATATTCCTCTTATCACCCCATCACCACCCAGGGTTGTTTACCAAAGAGAAAAGATTATCATCTCCTCTGATTATTGCATGAACTTTCAACTGTTCATGATCCATTCCATGTCCCTAAAAGGAGAGAACACAAAGAATCAAATTCCTTTATCACCCCATCATCACCCAGGGTTGTTTATCAAAGAGAAAAGATTATCATCTCCTCTGATTATTGCATGAACTTTCAACTGTTCATGATCCATTTACTCTTGTTTCATCCTAGGTTCCTTACCATTAGCATAGGAATTATACAGATGATTACATGTCATCACTCCTTTCTTTGTTATTGTCTAACATGTTCATGAACATTTTGTGATTTTATCACATTTCCACCTTATGGAAAAGATCTTTGCTATTCACACAAACTTTATCAAACATGGATCATCTCCCTTTTTCTCATTCCCTTATCATGAGGATTGTATTCTTTTACTTCCTCATGCACATAGATTGATCTGAGATTATCTCATATTCTATTTACCGCACTTAGGTTGTGATAAAAATAGCCATGTCATATTTCTCGTTTCATTATGCTAGTTATAAAAATATCCATGCCATATTTCCCGTTTCATTATGCTCACTAGATTGTCTCAAAATGACTATTTGATCAGAGTAATAAGAAAGATACAAATCTAAGAGTTCCATACTCACCTTATCTTCAATAGTTGAATACCTGGCCAGGGTATACAAGTACTAAGATCAGGTAGTATGCACTTTGTGTGCTATCATGTTCCTTCTTTTTGTATCATCACAAACACATCATTTAACATTCCTGGATTTTCTCCAGGCATAACTTCTATATCTCATCCTCTTCACACAGATAAGAGCAATTATAGCACATTTAAAACAATAATGAATAAAATATAAATTCTAGTTCTCATCATTTCTTCCCTATGTTCCCATAGGGCAATCAATAGGGAGGTCCATAACAGCAATCCTTTTTATGATTATCAAATAACATCAAGATAAGGCATATCGAAATGAAAACGCTCTATATGACTATTACCCCTCGCGGTCATCCATCACTTCAGGTTGACTCAACACATAGAGTCTAGATGTTTCATGTTGTGCTCTTGCTTTTTTTACACTATTGGGCTATAACTTTCATAAGCCCTGCCGAGCCTACCTCAGTTGTTGAGTCATTTCCTCCCTTCTTTTCAAAGAAAAGAGTTTAGCATGCTCAACATGTCCATACCTATAACATGTCTTGCCCTCGTACCATGGTCTTATCGGTCTTATTACTGTTGTAAAAACTAAGCCATGGGTTCTTACAGGTGGAAAGTTAGGACTTTTTCCTTTACATAGTGATTACTACCCTGGTGCACTAGGCGTTTATTGCACTGGTGGCACTGAAAACTTTGGCTTTTTAGAACAACTAGGCAAATGTCTCTAGAATCATAATGGCATTTCCTTAATTCTCGGCTTATTGCCCCTTCTTGGGCACTACCATTACAGATATACTTTCTGTCTAAACTTATGGCAGAGTCTATTTTCTTGCCATATGTCAATCCTTCCCACATTTCCACTGTTCCAACATGACCATGTCATTCAGGGACCCTTTTTAAAGCTCAAAGTTTTGCATTAAGAACTAGTAACCTAGGTTGTAATGCTAGTATCCAGTCTGCTATATGTATCACTGATGTCTTAACCTGTCCAACAAGAGCATAAAATAGGATTCTCTATCCTGATTGGGTCAAGATGGGAATTCTTAGGGACTCATTCTTCTCTTGCCTGATCCCTTGCACCCTCTCCTGGTGCAACAACATTGCTCTTAGAAACGTGTTCCTCATATTCTCCATTCATTTTTAAACTTCACCCTTTCTTCTACATAAGCAGAAGTCACTATAGGGTATACTGGTGGACACTAGAATAGACTCAACACCTTAGTCCTATGTGTCTTTAGACTCAGCAAACCTTAAGCTCTGATACCAAAACTTGAAACGACCATCATAAAATCGACAAATAAATCGTTACTAATTAAGCAGAATAAACATAATAAGTGGATTGACAAAAATCACTAAAATTTAAAACCATTTTGCAAGGAGATCCCTTTCCAGAAAACTCTTACTGAAAGATCCAAAACTCATACATATCATGATTACATTGTACACCATCCCATCTTGAGGACAACATATAACAATTTCTCTATCAAAACACATACTGGAGCAACATAAAACCTCGAGGCTTCAAGCCAAAATCTCAGATCATTCATGAAACTAGTACGAACCAACTCCAAGGACCTGAGACTACAAAGACAACACATAGGACTTCTATCTACAAGACATGACATACTATACACTCAACCTGAGATGCCACTGATGCCTCAGTTGTTGTTCTTCCTCTGCAAAAAGATCTTTGCCACCTCGTGTACGTCCACCTAAAAAAATGTGGATCCCACAGGGTGAGACAATTGTCCCAGCGAGAGATATAACTCTCCGTTGACCATATTATTATCATAGATTAAGAATTTATAAATTGAGCAAATGTTCTTTTTATATTAACAGACTTGATAATTCACTATATGAATAGAATGAAGTAATCTCCTTTCTTAAGGATAACTTTACATCTACCCATAGTAGAGTTATCAATCATCTATCTACTTTGCAAGGAATGTAAAGAAACATTAATATCATCTATAAACTAAGATGTATAACTGAAGTGAGCATCAATCAAGGTTTTCCATATTCGATCCTTAAGCAGATATGCTACACGGCTAATTACATTTTTCAATCACACTTATGCCCTGAGGAGATGAGGTATACCGCTCATACTCCAACCGAACATGGCTACGTAAAGCATCGATACCATACAAGGTCAATGGGAGATTCGGCTAACATGACCACACCCATCTCGGTCAGTGCGAGACCACAAGCAGGACATCTCGTGTCACTGCTAACTAGCTTTCCAAGGTATATTGGAAACTTTCTTATAGAGCTACATCGTCAATTGCACTCTCTTCAGGGAGATCTCAATTATCCATCCTCGACATTTATCATCATTGAGAGATTCATGATACATCCATCTTGGCATATATAATGGAGGATTGAGAGATTTCATGTTTATCTACACATCAATCCCCCATTAGGGAGTAAGGATATGTGTACCCATCACCCCCGCATATTCAAAAATATGCCCTTCGGGTTATGCTGCGGAGCAACCCATTTCACCATTCAGCAAATTCTGATGCCGATGGATCTATGGTCAGGGAACTACATGATGAAATTCCACTTGATTAATTAGGTACATTACAATGTCTTTTAGCATCAATCAAGTTTCAAACATGAAATATTATAACATATGCTACAAAGAAAAGTGTAATTCATCTATCAAGTACTTTTCAAATCTTTAAAACACATGATACTTGGGATCTCAATCCCTTATCACATTACTGGGAATTCTCATCCCTTCACATCATTATCATGATTACTTGATCTGGATATTCAAACCCTTAGATCATCACATAGCATTGCTACCTCTGTAATAGGTAACCATTACCTCTAGGTCCTTAGACCAAGGTATTCATTTCACTTGTTGTACAAGTATTCTCATGGATCACAAAGCCATCACACATCTTTTCACCTCTCACTAGGCAACAACTTATTCACATGGCTCACAAGGCCATTACACATCTTGTCACCTCTTACTAGGCAACAACTTATTCACATGGCTCACAAGGCCATTACACATCTTGTCACCTCTCACTAGGCAACAACTTATTCACATGGCTCACAAGGCCATTAAACATTATACTTATCATATAAGTATTTAACATGCCTCACAAGACTTATGAAATAAGAGAAATACATCCTTCCCCATTATTAGGGTTAGGGTTTCCTTTTATAGATGAATAGGGTTTCAATTTAATATTATCAGTTCAGACCATAATTCATTGCTCCACACATGTAGGAGCGTATATTCATATCATAAGTATGCAATCATATTTATCTGTTCTCATCATTTGTCATTAAATGATTATCAACACAAGGTATGAGTTTCTCTCTCATCCTTTCTAGGATATCAATTACATCATACTTTATTATCTCGACTTAACCCTTTCTCAAGGTATGTTAGCCTACACTTATCAAAGTGCATTACATCTCAATGTAACAATTGACATGACACACTTCATGTGTATTGGATTTAAGGTGCATCAAGATGCATCAACCTTGAGGTGCTGGATGTGGTATTTATCATCACTACAGCAAACATACTCATTAGGTTTAGCGACATTTGTTGACATTTAAAAAAATGCCTCTAGCGCCAATGCCACTAGGAAGATAGTGTCTTAAGTTGTAAAAGCCACTAAAGGTTTGTCTTTAGTGGCTTTGAATAAATGCCACATAAAGGACACTAAACCATCATATGGCATTTATAGAAAAGCCACTATCCATCATTTGTCTTTTATACAAATTCCACTATTTTGTATAATGTTGTTGTATAAGATGGTTTTGATTGAATGTAGTGGCTTATGAAAAAAGCTAGTAATGACATACTAGTTCTGCATTACTAATTTTTTATGGATTTTAGTCAGTCAATTTGTAGTCCATGATCAAGTTTTCTAATTGAATGTCAATTGAAGCCAAACACATTTTTCCAGAAGTATTAAACTTTTTTATTTATAATCAAATGACAATTACATGGGGAGGACATTTTACCTTGCCCCTTATATTCAATACAACACCATCACATATGATTATATATGATACATATTCTAGACATGATCACTGACTGTATATCAACTCAATTTGCACTTGGAGACCCCCCAAAGGAATACAAACTCATTTTCTTACAAAAACATACAGCTCCATTCTAGCATTCCAAGTAGTTGTGAGCTTCTGCAGGATCAGACCAGCTACAATGCAATGAAGGTTCATCCTTCTTCTCAGCTGCAGTGATAGCATATGATAATTCGGCCATAAAGTCATCAGCTCAGTAGGTTCTTCCTTCTTCTCTTCCACATTGACAGTAGAAGTGGCATGTGCAACTACATAGCCCGAAGCAGCAGCAGGGGCAACAACAACTACAAACTTGCTAGGATCCTTCCATGAAGTGAGCAAAAAGTTGAGCACTTGCATGCAAATGTAAGACAAAAAAACTTACAGTACTAGCATACAATAAGATAGTATCAGGGAAGATAGCACCATTGCCAAATTTATAAATAAGGTCATCTTCAGTAAGGTCAAGGACCTCAGGGCTGAATACAGATCCACTGTCATAAACTGCCATCACAACAAGTCCATAAGAGAAGGGCCTAATATCGAACTTTACAAGGGAAGCCTCACAAGAACCCACCTTCTCACCTAATAAGTTCGACAGGGGTGATAATTTCAAATGTACCATTGACATTATGTCAGCTGAATAGAGTTTGCCACGCAACAAAGCTTTAGACATTTAGCTAAGCACACAACTAAGAAGATTATAGAAAGGGGGAAAAGCTGACAATCTTGACAATTATGTAAAAGCAAAAGATTATAATCAAACTCAATCTCGTCCAGTGTTCTCATAAAACTATAGTCTATACATAATAAGTTGAAAGAATTTTAGTAAGGTAAGAAACCATTAAATGATTAATAAGAGTAGAACCTGATGAAGGCCTTCATGTTGTTATAGATACATCTTCCTTCGTCCACTGTAATAAATATTGTACTGAAGTTATCATCAGCAAGAACCATGTCTGAAGCCTCCTTGGCAACCTGGACTGACACATAAAAAGAGAAGAAACATCATTATCGATAATAATTACTAAAAGACAAGAAGATAGATATACAAATTCCCATAGCGAATATAATCACCTCATTTCCAGAAATTCCCATGGCAATACCAATGTCTGCCATTTTCAGAGCAGGTGCATCATTGACACCATCACCAATCATGACAACCACCACATGTAAAAAACAAGTAACTGCAAAATATGCAAGAAGACTTTCCAGAGTAGGAAGAAAAAAGACATTTACAACCTTATCTCTCGAGAATGGCCTTTAATCTCTTGGAGAAACCATTCTTCCTTGAGGCTTCTTCGTAGACTTATCCACTAGAGCATAGTTATGACATGTTGACAATGACTTCATGTACCTCTGTAGAGAAATTAGGATGAAAAACTACAGAGGTACACGAAGTCATTGTCAACATATCAGTAACAGTAGAACTAGCAACAGTGTTAGTGAAGAGGATTGCATAAAAATGAAACTCTAATTGCATACACCTACATTAAGGCAAGGAAAAAGGTGATCATCATTGTTAGTAAGTTGGACATCAGAATTTTAAGCAGAACATACTACTTTATATACTACTTTTAGATACCACTTTGGCTAGGCTGCAATACATCGAAGGACCTCAGGGATGAATACAGATCCACTGTCATAAACTGACATCACAACCAGTCCATATGAGAAGGGCCTAATGCCGAGCTTTGCAAGAAGGGCAGCCTCACAAGAACCCACCTTATCACCTAATAAGTTCGACGGGGGTGATAATTTCAAAGGTACCATTGACATTATGTCAGCTGAATAGAGTTTGCCACGCAGCAAAACTTTAGACATTTAGCTAAGCACACAACTAAGCAGATTATAGAAAGGGGGTAAACCTGACAATCTTGACAATTATGTAAAAGCAAAAGATTATAATCAAACTCAATCTCATCCAGTGTTCTCATAAAACTATAGTCTATACATAATAATTTGAAAGAATTTTAGTAAGGTAAGAAAGCATATAATGATTAATAAGAACAGAACCTGGTGAAGGCCTTCATGTTGTTATAGATAGATCTCCCTTCGCCAACTGCAATAACTATTGTACTGAAGTTATCATCAACAAGAACCATGTCTGAAGCCTCCTTGGTAACCTGGACTGACACATAAAAAGAGAAGAAACAATTATTATCGATAATAATTAGTAAAAGACAAGAAGATAGATATACAAATTTATAAATAGCGAATATACTTACCTCAATTCCAGCAATTCCCATGGCAATACCAATGTCTGCCATTTTCAGAGCAGATGCATCATTGACACCATCACCAGTCATGGCAACCACCACATGTAATAAACAACTAATAGCAAAAGATGCAAGTTGACTATGTAGATCAGCAAGAGGCTTTAGGTCTTCAAATGTATACTAACATGGCCACCAGGAATAGATTCACTATCCCCTGATAATCAAGAAGAGTTTCCAAAATAGATTCACTATCCCCTTCAACTGAAAAATAGCAAAGTGAAGTAGTGAAATCTACCTTATCCAGGAATCCTTAAAACAACCCAACGCAAAACTGGAAACCAATGTTGGCTAGGCTGCAATACATCAAGAACATGTAAGCATGCACCATTTTGTTGGATTGCATGTAAGACCAGTTCTAGGGTGAGGAATCCCATCTTTGAGTCCTAACAACAGCTCTGTTCTTGGAGATTAATGGCCAATCACAAGAGTTGAGTTGAAGGCTTTCACAAGAGATGAGATGACAACCTTAGCTCTCGAGAGTGGCCTTTGATCTCCAAAAACATGCCTTTTTGAGTCCTAACAGCAGCTCTGTACTTGGATATTTAAGGTCATTCTCTGTACATGATCTTAGCAGAGGATCCTTACCATAGTTATTGGCTTTTAGGGCCTGCATCACAACCACATGTTACAGAAAGGGTATTATTGTAGATGTTGTTTTAACAATTAAGGGAACATGGAGGAACCGATATTACTAAGAGCACCCATTATTTCTTGAGGCTTCTTCCTTGACTTCTTAACCAAAGCAGAGTATGGAAATGTTGATAATGACTTGTTGTACCATGGAAATGTTGATAATGACTTGTTGTACATCTGTAGAGAAATTAGGACGCATAGAAGCATGCGACTAAAATATCTCAGTTACATTTTAGACATCTTAATAGCCTAAATATTTAGCAATCATAGAAGCTCAACCACAAGCCATCTTGAGGCGAATCACCACAACAAAATATGTTGTGTAAATCTCACACACAAGATTCCAAAAACACTGCTCATAGCTAAAAACCACTTTGGCTAGGCTGCAATACTAACTTAGATACTACTTTTAGATACTACTGGCCTTTTACGTAGTGACATGTTGTTTGTTATGGAAGGCACAAAATGCACAATTCTTCAGAGAAATATTGACTTAGTAAGCTGATGGAGCTTCCACTTACGTGGAATTGCGTGCACCAACTAAAAATCCTAAAGATAGTAAGTCTTCAGGTTTAGCCTTGCTTATACTAGATAGAGAACTCCACCCACATATGCTAAGATACGTGGAAGTCTTATCATAGTATAGTTAAGGGTCGAATCCACAGGACAACGGTCTTGTTGCAAGCAACAAGATGGAAAATGCTAGAACTTCACTTAGTCTCTTAATAGTAGGCACTTAAATCAAAAGGTTGGTTTTGTTGTTTTAAACTAAGAACATGTAAAGTAAAGCAAGCAAGTAAAATTAAGGAAGTTAAACAATGATAAGAAGTCACTAGGGTGTGATCGGTTTTTCACTACCACTACACATGGATCAAGACATGCAAAATAAAACATAACATGCAACAAGAGTTAGCCAGTTAGTATCTTTGTAGACTTAGTTTCCTTTCGGAGAACTAACTACAAGAAGCGTGGGAATGATGCAACGCCAGCCATCCCCGAACGAATGGTCAATTGCTTTGCATCATTCCCTTCTCAAAGTGTGTTCCTCGACTTATCAAGGTTGTACTTTTATACGTCAACTAATTCCATTTCATAGTATGAAAGTACAACATTTGGAAGTGAGTTTACTCCACTTCTCGAAAGCACTCCTAGATACCGAACCAAGCACATGGTGGATACATGCACCAAGAACCAACATACAAACGAGTTTCGAATCTAATAGTACAAACGTAGACAATTCATACTAAAAGATAACACAAGTTGGTGATCAAGCAACAAGCATTCATTAAACGTTTGATGTTGAACTGAAAAGATATAAACTCTATATTACAAACTATGGATTACATTTACATGATATGAAAACATGGGTAGCAGGGCTACTCCCCGCACCCTAGTAAGAAAGACTACTCGCTCATAACTAGGACAAAGAAGGAGGTAAGAAGAGAGAGAGAGAGTGTCATCCCCACAGAGGAGAGAGGAAAGTCAACCCCTTGGAGAGAGAGAGAGAGAGACGATCCACCAGCTTCACAGGTTGCTTGATGACGAGATCCCCTCTTCCCACATTCTTTGGCGGAGAGAGAGAAAACATCTTCGAGATGGAGTGTGGGTCTCAGACCGGTAGCCCCTGGGCGGAGGATGGAAGTTGGATTTGCTCTGGAGTGATTGAGGCAGCCTCTAGACGTCTGAAATTTCATAGCTTTTGGAGGACCCTTGGGGTCTTATTTATAGGCCTTAAGTGAAGTCCAAATGGTTTGGAAACCGTTTGGACCTCAAGACTGTTTGGACCTTAAGACCGTTTGGACCTTAAGACCGTTTGGATCTCAAGACTGTTTGGATCTCAAGACTGTTTGGACCTCAAGACCGTTTGGACCTCAAGACCGTTTGGCTTCATGCGGTCTTGGGACCGTGTGACTCCATTCGGTCTCGGGACCGATTGGATTCATGCGGTCTTAGGACCGTGTGACTCCATGCGGTCTCGGGACCGATTGGCTTCATGCGGTCTTGGGACCATGTGACTCCATGCGGTCTCGGGACCGATTGGCTTCATGCGGTCTTGGGACCGCGTGACTCCATGCGGTCTTGGGATCAATTGGCTTCATGCGGTCTTGGGACCATGTGACTCCATGCGGTCTCGGGACCGATTGGCTTCATGCGGTCTTGGGACCGTTTGAGCCCATGTGGTCTTGAGGCTAGTTGAGTCTTTTTCTGCAAATATAAAGGGGAAAAGTTATCTAATAGTATATTTACAATAAGAGGGAATATTTAGGAATTATGTCTAATTCTAATTAAGAAAGAGTGTGGAAAACTAAAGAAAAGACTAAGATAATCATTCCAAAATTGGAGGTTATCACCCCCCCTAACTTAGAGTCTAGCTTGTCCTCAAGTTAGATAGAGGTGAGGCATGTAATGGCGAGGTGATTTTACTTAGTTAGGATTTCCATACTCTTGCTTCTATTCTCAACCTGAGTTCTCCTAAGGTCATATCAGGTCTTATTGCTTGCCTTGACTCTTTCAGGTTTTGAGAGTTGCTTGGGTCTCAGGTTCCTTCCGTATCTCGTAGCCTGCGTCAGGACCACTTTTATTCTGTGCATGTTGTTGACTCTAATCAGCTTTATACCTCTCTGAAGAACCTACTGGAATCTAGAGTGGGTATGAGGGTTGGCTAAAGGCTTGAAGTGTAACTCCCCCTTCAAGTGGGGGAGGGGTTGTCTATGCTCTTAGAATCTCACTACCGGGCACGACACATCTGCCTTTGTGAGGGCAGCTGAATGCACCAGCCGGGTGAGTCCTTTATAAGCCTTTCATATATTTAGATATCTTACGGTTTCACTACTGGGCACGACACATCTGCCTTCGTGAGGGCAGCTGAATGTGCCGGCCGGGTGAGACCTGTATCGGTTCTTTATATAGATCCTTATTTAAGGCACAACAATTTTATTCAACTCTCTGGATTTTATTCAAAGACTCACAGGCTTGGGTTTTGGGGTTTTTGGGAAATTGTTTTGGGCGGCCAAGCCTATTTTATTTGAAGAGAAGGAAGCTGTTCTTAGAGTTTTTCAACATGCACTTATTTGGTTTCTTTTTGTGGTCCACTTGCAAGACTTCTTGATTTGGAAGTCGCCTGATGCCCCTCTCATCCTTGAGAGCTTGGCTTATTTCTTCCTTGATATTGACCTGTGGAGAGTCAGATGTAGAAGTGAAACAAAAGCATGAAAACCAATAGTGGAGAGACATTATTAAGTCGCCATTATATGTATAAGTGCTATTTACTTTTGAGGACTAACATGATTCTAAAGTTAGCTGAGGGTGACTTTATTCCAAAAGAATTAATTTAAAAAGAATGTGTAAAGGAAAATAAGAAAATATGTACAAAAAAGGAAGGAGTAGATGGAAAAAGAGGGATATAGAAATGATACCTCACCCTTGTCTAATGTACCCCCCCCCCAACTTATCACTCACTCTGTCCTCAGAGTGTTAAAGTGATAGGTTGAGAAGTACGATGAAAAGGGCTGCAGGCTAAGTTAATCCTGAGTTTGCCCCTAGTGTTCGAAGTAGATTAGCTGCAAACTGTCCGCGTAGAGCGTGATAATCCACGTCAGTCATATTCTCTACTGGTCGTTGGAGGACCATGATGGTGTACATCCAGTAGAGGACGTGGAAGCCGCAGTCATTTGATTCGTGGATTTGTTGTGGGCATTTGTGGCTGAAGGAAGGGCGATGAAAATGTTCTTTGCCATAAGCCCTTGTATGCTGACTTAAAAAGGCGATTCATTTGTCAGCGCATTCCTTCACCACTACCTCTGTGGGCGTCTTTGGTGTCACGACATAGTTCTTCTGTCGTGGATTGTACTGGATGTCGGAACTGTTATAGATTGTAGTTGTTCCTTCTGGTAGGTTTGTTTCCAGGAGCATCCAGTGCTCGTGATAAAAGAAGGGTAGCATGATGAACTTCGACGTTGTGTGTTGTAGAAAGGAGATCAGTGCTTCAGTTGTTCTGAATTTCTTTAGCTTTAAAAGATCATCCTTCATGTATGGGGACGACATATATGTTGTGGGGTTATTTTGGCCGAGGAGAAATTGATAAGCGGCCATTAAGCTTACGGAGAGAGATCCTTTAAACTGTATAGTCTCTCGAAGCGTGTCTTCCATTATTAGAATGTCACCAGACATGAATATGAGTTCATCCTTCTTGGCAGAAAGCCTCGACATGATGAGGCGTAGTTCAATGTCAGAGAGATTGTTGCAAGCACTGGGGTCAACATTCGGGAAAGTTGGTTCTATGGCATACAAAGGATCTATGTAACTTTTTCTTTGCTCGGGAGCGGTGGCTGGATCCTTGGATTTCTCCAACTCTTTCAAAGTTCTGTGGACGTTGTATCACTAAAAAAAGGTAACGAGGGACGCCATCTGGTGCCATAGTCGGGTCCTTGAAAAACCTTCTATCACAAATGAGCTCCATGGCGTAACGCCCTCACAAAAAGTGAAAATCTTCAGTGACTATATCAGTAAAAGGGATTTTTTGGTTCACCGCTTGGATGTGATGGATGGTTCAAAAAGCATAGTCCCCAGATCCCGGAGTAGCTTGAACTTGTGGATTAATTATTTGGAACCAGGGCTGGCTCCAGTCTTGACGGAGGGATGGACGTGCATCCCAAATTAATTTAAGTAGCCGGAAGGGTATACATCTCGCTTCACCTGCTGCTTCACCAACGAAATTTATTGTACCTGCAGGTAGCTTAGTTCCACAAAAATTATAAACCTTGGCACCCTGAGCCTCAGTGTCTACAATCATAAAAAGCCAGTGGTCCGAAACTTGGAAGGGCACGGTAAGATAACGTGCCCGTCGTGCTAAACCAGCACGCTGCCACTCTATGGATTTTACTCGTATATCTTTGTATAAAAGGCTGATAGATAGAGCAGGTGAGGCGTTAAAGACTGGCTGCTGCCTCTTATAGCTTCTATACACTTCTATACAGTTGGCGAGTAGGACACGGAAGATTGCCATTGGCATCGTGGGTCGTGGTCGCAGGATGTTGCGGAAGTCTTCTCGTGTCAACTTGCACTTAGTTTTTGTGTTATTATAGATGATGTCTTCCCCTGCTTTTGCATCGTCGACAATAGTGTTCAGTATAAAAATGTCCTGAGCATCTAGTGTGGAGATGGCTGCCATATCTAAATCGTGCATTTTGTGTGGTAGAGGTGGTGGCGGGGGAAGCTCCTACAGAGGGGGGGGAGAAGGTTGTTCCAGGTCTTCTGCAAAGCCTTGCAGATCATCATCCGAGTCAGAAGCATAATCGAGTTCTTCATCTGTATCTATTCGCACTCGTTCTGACTCGTCCTGGTCATCGGGGAAAGGCACTGATGTATCAAGTGTGGAGAAAGGTTGAGCGGTTGTTGCGGGTGGGCTTGCGCTAGTTCTTAATATACAATGGTGGAACTCAGTGAAGGCTGCATTTTTAGCAGACTCCCCAATAGATCCTAGAGCAGAATAATCAAGGAATTGGTCCCCATATGACATGTTTACATTTTCATTGTGGGGGGACTTGGGGTGATGGCCACCTTCTTGGTGACCTTTGTCGAAACCTTTCTGAGAAGGTTCCGCTTCTTGGCCTGGGTCCTCTCCATCGTCATATTTATCACCTGAAGAGGTGGTATCGTTGTTCGAATCGACAGAGGAGTCGGAGTCTTCTTCGTCGTCATTATCACCATCTTTGTCAGCCGCTGCTTTTTCTGTTGGTTGCTTGTGTGCGGTCTTTTTGCACCGCTGATGGACGGCTTGTAACTCATCGAACACCACTTGCACATGCTCGTGTGTTTCGAGTAGTGTGTCGTGTGTTTCTTTGAGGTTTTTATATCGACCCTCGGTGGAGAGGAGTCATGTTGTAAGATCTATTACTTGAGCACGTAGTTGCTGGATTTCATTATTCGTTGACTCCTCTTGGCGATTTTTTAGGTGTGTGAGGGTGTTGCTGATGGTGTCCAAGCGCGTGCTAAGAGCTGCTTGTTGCTGCTTGAGCTCGCGGAGAGTCTCGGGCAGAGGTTGAGTCTGCATAGAGATCTCATCGACTTGCTTAGCCATCGCTTCTTGCTGGCACTTCGCTCCAAGGACCAGCTCGGGCATGTTGTTGTAGTGGCTGTTGATGTGATCAACTTGCTTAGCCACCTCATCTTGTCATTGTTGAAAACCTTGGAGGATTTTGGGCAAGGCGTGGTTCTGTTCGTCGATCGTAGCCACCTGTTTGGATAATCCCTGCACACAAGAAAAAATAGAATGTAAAATGTTAGAAGGATCGGTGAGGAGGTTTCGGATGACGTCAAATTGACGTCTGAATTCTTCACCGATATTGGAAAAGGGGACCCCATAGGCGGAAGGGTGGGGTGGCTGGGGTCTGTTTCGGAGGGTGGTAGTGCCTTGCGTAAGAGACACTGATGGTGGCGCGAACTGCGTGGTGACTATGGATGGAGTCACCAGTGGTGTCGGGGTGGTGGTGGATGAGAAAGGTGGTGGTATCTCTAGTGAAAGTGGTGGAAGTGATAGTGATGGGGTAGAGATTGTGGAGGTGGAGGGGAAGGTGGTGAAGTCGAGTGTAGGAGTGGAGAAAGGAGAGCCCGAAGGGAAAAGGGGTGAGGAAGAGGATGCGGGTGGTTGTGTAAATGTGGTGAAGAAAGGAAGAGTGGTGGATGTTGGAAAGGTGGAGGGTGGTGAGGTGGTGGTGGTTAGCTCAACATGTAGACTCATAATGAAAGAGTTTAAAGATGAGGTGGTGATGTGATCATTGGGGAGGGGGTTGTCTTCTAGATGTGGTTTGGAAGTTGGTGTCCCCGACAGCTGTTGCGCCTGCAACTGCCTTCTGGAAGGTCATTTTACAGGTATTTTTTATGACCGAGCTGTCGGGGCTGTGATACTTAGCTCCGTCTGTCCCGCTTTTTCTTTCTTTTCGGTTGTTTTAACCGAAGCTAAGAGTTGTGTAAGCTCCTCGTCAGAGAAGAGGAGCTTTTCTGTGTCATAATTTGCGAGCTCTGGAAGAGGGAGGAGAGTTCTGGAAGATCTGAATGTAGGGCAGAAGATATAATATAACTTCACATCCTTTTCCTTGATGATGTAGGAGTTCTTCAAGGTTTGTTCATTGGTTAGGATGTCGCCCTTTATCTGCTTGCATCTTTGTAGAAGTCTATCCATCTTGAGATATTTGATGATGGATGTGATATGACCCCCCATGCAGATTTCTTTCCCCACGGCATATGCGGATAACTTTTGAATCATAAGACATCCAATGTTGACTGACATCCCATGTAGGAATGACCAAAGGACAAAGAGATCCGAGATTATAACATTTCCTCCTTTTGTCCTGGGGAAGAGTGCGCCTGCGAGGATTTTGTGTAAGGTGCGCACTAGTCCAGATTATATATTCGATGCTTTGCATGTCTTCGCATCATAGGTGGGGAGCCCAGTCAGGGACTTCCAAAAGTTATGTCTGTTGAACTGGGAATTCTCAGTTCCAACAGCTTTGGCTTTCTTGAGCTGGTCCTGGTTGTCTATAAAATTTTTGTTCAACATGTTTTCTGTGATGACAACCTTGCTGTCAAAGAGTTTAGTGACCAGCCTACGGTCACCTCCGTCCCTTGATCTATCCATGATTTTGATGGCCTCTTTAGAAAGGAAGGTGAAGAATTCATTAGTAGGCTCGATAAAAGAGGGTTTGGGGACAAAACATAGTTTTGAAAGATTTGCATTGTCAAGAAGTGTGAGGATTCTGTCATAAATCCCCATTTTTAGTAGTACACTTGAGCAAACGTACTTTGTGGGTTTGAGGATTTTGTCAGTGGACTCGATGGTGTGGATGAAAAGGTTTTGTGGTGGTGGTGCGGTGGTGGTGATAATTGAGAATACGGGGGTAGTGGTGGTGGTGGTAGAAGGGCGAGGGGTAATGGTGGTGGTAGTGGTTGGTGGGACACACCCAGCTAGGGTTTGTTCCCGTGCAGTGGCAGGATGAACTTGCTTCCTTGCCCGTTTCTTTTGTTGTTGAGTTGTAGCAGCTTCTTGGGCCTTCCGCTTCCCCTTGCTCTTTGTGGTGGGGGATTCTGCCTCAGGAGTCGGCTCATATTCTGAGCCTTCATCATCGTCGGAAGAAATTTCTTCCACTTCTTCTTCTGGTGCCTCAGCTAGGCATTTGTTGATGCGGTCAATTTCGCATAGAACCTCCATAATTTTGACATTTGGAGGGGCCTTTCTAGTCGCGTTGTAGTTATCTATGATCTTTTGAAGCTTGGCTCGGTCCGCTATGAGTTCCTCTGGTGTCCAGAAGGGAGCATCCTCACATCCGGTGGGTTGCTTTGCTGGTGATGCCATTACTGAAAGTAAGATAGTCATGTGTTAGAAAGAGAAGTTTATTTAAAATAAAAGATGTGTTTTATGTGTTTTTATTAAAAGCAAGCGATTTTGAAAAGACCAAACGGTTTCAGGGCCGTTTGGTTCAAACCGTTTGGCCTCAAACAGTTTCAGGACCGTTTGGTCCCAAACGGTTTGAAGACCGTTTGGTCCCAAACGGTTTGAAGACCGTTTGGAAGGTAGAGCGTCAGGGAACAACAGGCGACGAAGACGATGATAGGTACGATTAGCGCGACGGTGATAGCGGCGGCACTGATGAAACGACGACGGACGCGGCGGCGCCGAGAAGGCTAACTAAGGGAGATGCTGAGGCGAAGAAGACGTTGGATAAGGTGAAAATGGTGGCGGTATACAGATGGAGTCGCCGACGACGTGGCGGGGTGGGCTACCTTGCAGCTGTCTGAGGAAGTGATGAAGGGATTGTAGAGACGTGGGCAAGGTAGCGCAGGCGGCGACGCACAAGGGGAGGTGTCGGTGACGGTGGCGGAAGGAAAGGGTGCAAGAAGCGTGGGAAAGAAGAATAGGGGCGATGGAACAATGATTGCTCAAGGGTTTCAGAAGGCTCGGGAGTCGAAAGAAAGAAGAAGGAGGGTGGGGGGGTTATATATATAGGATTCGGGGGGTTGACCTCGCAAAAACCCTAGCTCAAATGGTTTAGGAACCGTTTGGCTCCAAACGGTTTGAAGACCGTTTGGAAGGGTTGTAATTTTGATGTTTGTATTTTTGTTTTTGTTTTGGTTATGCGAATTTTTTTTTATTTTGTTATTTTTGTGTTTGTTTTGGTTTATATTTTCATAAGATAAACCTAAGGTAATTAAAAGAACGGGAAGTAAAAGAAGAAGCTGAAATCTTGGGTTGCCTCCCAAGTAGCGCCTGGGTTTTACGTCACTGGCTCGACGAAACTTTGGTGTTGTTATGCTGATGGCGTGGTGTCTCTGATTTCGATGGTCTGTCTTGGCATTTTATCTGCTGGAGTGTAATATTTTTTCAAACGATGGTCGTTGACCGTCCTTTCTCCTCTGTTATTGTCGACAATTATGACAGCTCCAGTTGGGTATATATGCTTTATGGTGAAGGGCCCAAACCATTTTGTTTGGAGTTTTCCGGTGAATAACTTGAGCTTGGAATTGAAAAGGAGTACTTTGTCGCCGATGATGATGTCTTTCCTCTTAAGATGACCGTCGTGCCACATTTTAGTTTGCTCCTTATAAATCCTGGCACTTTGATAAGCGGTCATTCGAAGCTCCTCGAGCTCCTGCAGCTGGAGTTGTCTATTTTCTCTGACACTTTTAAGATCGAAATTTAGATATTTGATGGCCCACCAAGCTTTGTGTTCTAGTTCCACTGGAAGATGACATGATTTTCCGTAAACCAAATGGAACGGGGTTTTCCCGATTGGTGTTTTATAGGTTGTTCGGTATGCCCAAAGGGCATCGAGAAGCTTGGAGGACCAGTCAGTGCAGTTTCTGTTGACTGTTTTTTCTAGGATCGCCTTTAGTTGTCTATTAGATACCTCAACCTGACCACTGGTCTGTGGATGGTAAGGCGTTTCTACTTTGTGGTTGACTCCGTACTTTTTCAGCAGGGCTTCAAAACTTCATTCCAGGAAATGGGTCCCGCCATCTGATATGATAGTTCTGGGGACTCCGAATCTGGGGAAAATGATATCTTTGAACAATTTAATAACTGGTTTGGAATCACTAGACACAGTGGGTGTAGCTTCGACCCATTTTGAGACATAGTCCACCGCAACCAGGATGTAAGAAAAACCATAGGAAGAAGGAAAGGGGCCCATATAGTCTACCCCCCACATGTCAAAAAGTTCAATTTCTTGCCACATTGTGAGGGGCATTTCGTTCCTTTTGGATATGCTGCCAGAAAATTAGCATTTGTTGCAAGATTTCACAAAATCATAGGAGTCCTTTTCTATGGTTGGCCAGAAGAAGCCTGACTATAGAACTTTTATAGCGGTTTTCTTTGAGCTCATGTGCCCCCCCCCGTGGGTCCTGAATGGCAATGCTCTAGGATGGGGGTAATCTCTTCTTTCGGTAAGCAGAGATGGAAAAGTCTGTCAGCACATAGGTTAAACAGGTAAGGTTCATCCCAATAATATTGCTTTATATCATGGAGAAATTTCCTTTTGTCATGGTAGGAAGCGGAGGGGTGAATGATTCCTGTAGCTAGATAATTGACAATATCTGCATACCAAGGGAATCCATGAGTAACCTTCATCAGTTGGTCGTCTGGAAGAGAGTCTCGGATAGGGATTTTATCTTCATCTTCAACTTCAATGCGACTCAGATGGTCAGCTACAACGTTGTCCACTCCACTTTTATCTTTAATCTCCAAATCGAATTCCTGAAGCATCAACACCCAGCAGATAAGTTTGGGTTTGGCATCTTGCTTTTGAATTAGGTATCGAATGGCGGAGTGGTTGGTGTAAACGATAACCTTGGATCCAATCAAATAGGAGCGGAATTTCTCAAATGCGTAGATGACAGCCAAAAACTCCTTCTCTATAGTAGTGTAGTTCTTCTGTGCTTCATCTAGCGTTTTAGATGCGTAGTAAATTACGTAAAGTTTCTTGTCGATCCTCTGTCCTAACACAACCCCTATGGCATAATCGCTAGCGTCGCACATGATTTCAAATGGTAGCGACCAATCTGGGGCTCTCAGAATAGGTGCAGAAGTTAAAGCAATTTTGAGAGTTGAGAAACTTTGCATGCATTCTTGGTTAAAGATGAACTCAGTATCTTTGGTTAGGAGTTGGGTCATGGGTTTTGCTATTTTTGAGAAGTCTTTAATAAATATTCTGTAGAACCCCGCATGACCCAAGAAAGCTCTTACTCCTTTTATATCTTTCAGTGGTGACAACTTCGAGATAACATTGATTTTTGCCTTATCGACCTCAATCCCTCTGTCACTCACTCTGTGCCTGAGGACGACACCTTCTGTTACCATGAAATGACATTTTTCCCAATTTAAAATGAGGTTTGTTTCCTCACATCGTTGTAAAACTTGTCCAAGGTTGATTAGACAGTTATCGAAAGAATCTCCGTAAACTGAGAAATCATCCATGAAAACTTCCATTATGGATTCTGTTAATCCTGCGAAAATGGCAGACATACACCTTTGGAAAGTAGTGGGTGCATTACACAACCCAAAAGGCATTCTTCTAAAAGCATATGTTCCAAAAGGGTAGGTGAAGGTAGTTTTCTCTTGGTCTTCTGGGTGTATGGGTATTTGGTAGAACCCAGAATAGCCATCGAGGTAGCAGAAGTATTTCTGATGAGCTAAACGCTCTAGGACTTCATCGAGAAAGGGCAGGGGGAAGTGATCTTTCTGTGTGGCTTTGTTCAGTTTCCTATAATCGATACACATCCTCCACCCTATCACCGTCCTAGTGGGTACTAACTCATTTTTGTCGTTAAGCATGACAGTAGTGCCTTCCTTTTTAGGAACTACTTGGACGGGGCTGACCCATTAGGAGTCAGAGATAGGGTAGAATATGCCAGCTTTAAGTAATTTGAGGACCTCCAGGCGAACTACCTCTTTGAGATTAGGGTTCAACTTCCTCTGATGTTCACGTGATGGCTTAAATTCTTCAACCATGGGTAGTCTGTGCATGCATAAAGCCGGGTTTATACCCGTCAGGTCAGTTATCTTATACCCAATGGCCTTTTTATGTTTCTTCAGCTCCTCCAAAAGTCTTTCTTCCTGATTTTCTGTTAGGGTGGAACTGATGATAACTGGGCATAATTTTTCCTCGTCCAAGAAGGCATGCTTAAGACCTATGGGAAGAGTCTTTATCTCAGGAGCCTTAGGTGGCTCTGTTGCTTCCAAGATGGTGACAACTTTAAGTTCCTCAAAGGTGGTCGTCAGTGCTTCTTTGGCCTTCTCTAAGTGTTGCAGACACTGTTGAACCAATTTGTTTGCAGAGAATTCAGCTTCTGGGTTGGTAAGGACATTCTCTAACTCGTCCACTGGCTCAGATATTTCTAATTGAGACATTTGTTGTATTGCATCTAGAAGAAAGACCTCCTCTTGAATGTTGGGGCCCTTCATACTGTTGAGGACTCGGAATTGAATTGCTTCTTTTCTGAGTCTTAGAATGATGGTACCAGCTTCAACATCGATAAGCGCTCGGGCAGTGGCGAGGAAAGGTCTACCAAAAATTATTAGGTATCTCAGGTCTTCCTTAATATCCATGATGACAAAGTCGCACGGGACATAGGCATCCTTGCCTATCCTAACTAGAATATCTTTAATGATTCCAAGAGGTGCAGTGATGGTAGAGTTAGCTAACTGAATAGTCATTGTTGTAGGCAGCAATTCGAT
The DNA here is from genome assembly GCA_963693085.1 of Alisma plantago-aquatica. Taxonomy (NCBI): domain Eukaryota; kingdom Viridiplantae; phylum Streptophyta; class Magnoliopsida; order Alismatales; family Alismataceae; genus Alisma; species Alisma plantago-aquatica. The sequence goes on along the minus strand of OY856409.1, from coordinate 1,019,108,982 downwards.
GAAACCTAATCGTTTGCACATAGAATAGGGCATAATGGATATGCTGGCCCCTATGTCAGCTAATCCCTTTTTGGTTGATGCATTTCCAATGCAGCATTGAATTCTGAAAGAACATGGGTCCTTCTTCTTCTTTGGAATTTTATTGAGGATGATATCAGAGGTGGTCTGGGCAAGTTTAACAGTTTCTTGCTCCTCAGTGATGTACTTCCTTGATAACAGAGTTTTGAGGTATTTTGTCCAAGCCAGTACCTCAGAGAGAGCATCAAGGAGCGGGATATCAATGTAAAGTTTCTTCATCGCATCCTTGAATTTTTGGAACCTGGTATCCATTTTTGTTTCTCGCAGTCTTCCCGGATATGGGATCCTTGGTTTATACTGCAAGATTTCCAGCTCTATAGATACTTGTTCTTTTCCTTTGCCCTTTGCATTCTCTGTGGACTTCTTCGTTCCTAGCTTCGGGCTCTCATTTGTCATGAAGGCAGGTGTATCATCATCATCAAGAGTGATCCTTGTAGTTTCATGAAGAGTGCGTCCAGATCTCGTGGTAACATCATTCAACTGTTCAGGCCTATTCTGTCCATGTCTAGGGTTCGATTCGGGCTGTCCTGCAAATGTGCCTGTTGGAGGCTTCAGTTGTGCAGAAATTTGGGCAAGTTGAGCTTCTACTGCCTTTTGCTGAGCTTGTTGATTAGCGAGCATAGTCTGTTGGGATTGCAACATCTGCCTTATCAAAGTCATTTCATCTTCCGGTTGAGAAGGAGTATTTTTCTGAGGAAGTTGTTGTTGACTCTGTTGAGGTTGTTGTGGAGGCAGCGCTAATTGAGGTTGCTGCAACTGAGGGTGCAACTGTGGGTGTAGAGGAGGATGAGTATACTGATAGTAGGCAGATGGGTTCCTGGGGTAGTTGGTTCTCGGGAAGTTATTTGTGGGATTCCCTTGATTTTAATTGAAATTGCTTGGGAATCCAGGTGGTAACCTACTGGAGGATCCTCCCTGCGTCTGGTGTTACGGATTTGTGTTCCCAGTGGGGTTCCCGTATTGGAATCTTGGGTGGTTCCTTGGCTGATTAGGATTATAATAGACTTGTCTAGGAATGGTATAAATAGAGTTAACTTGTTCTGGAAATTGTTCTTCAGACTGGTCAGTGATTGGTTCATACTGTTGTGGTGGTGGATGCATATCCATCATCACATTGTAAAGCATTCCACATGAAAGGGTTGGATGATCAGATGCATGACAGGCTTCACAGGTTCCTGTAGCAGCCTTGACTTGTTGAAACTGAGAATTTTTCTTCTTGTCAAATTCTCCAAGAGAAGTTTCGAGAACTTGTTGCTTATGAGCTATGGTTTCCAAGGCTTCAGCAATAGCCTTCATCTCTATTGATTCTTCGGCTTTATAGACCTTGAGGACTCCTTTGCCAGCTGATCGTCCCCAGTTGGACTGATTCTCAGCTCCGAGTGTGACTATTTTCCAAGCAACCTCGTAATTCTTTCTCATAAAGTTTCCTCCAGATGAGGAATCCAGAAATTGCTTTATGTCATCACTCACTCCCCTATAGAAGGTTTCTATCAATTGGTTTTGGGAGATGTCGTGATGAGGGCACTTTCGCAGAAGCTCTTTGAACCTTTCCCATGCTTTAGCAAGAGATTCTCCGGGAAGTTGAGAGAAATGATTAATCTGCCCCCTGATCTCGTAAGTCAGTGAAGGGGGAAAGAACTTCTCCAAGAACTTTTCTTCCAGGGGAGCCCATATGGTGATTATTGGCTCCCTATCAAGTGAGTTATACCAGCTCATAGCTCTCCCAGATAGAGTGAAGTGAAACAGATGAAGCATTATTGCATCAAAGGCAACTCCGGCTTGCGGGACCAGTAGGCAGAGTGCCTTAAACCTCTACAGATGATCCATGTCGTCATCTCCAGAATCTCCATAGAATGAGATGCCTTGTATGATCTGGATCCATTGGGTCTGGATCTCAAAGTTAGGAATGTTGATGATCAGAGGTCGGACCGGATGGTTGTCTTCGTAGTTCTTTGGGACATCATAATCCCTCAGTTGCTTGTTCCTTAGTTCCAACTGAGCATCTTCATTTGCTGCCTCATTTTCAGCTCTGATGTGGGCCTATTCTTCCGCACGAGTCTCCGCTTGAATCTGAGCACGAGTATTCGTGATGAGTTGTGCTCTTTGAGCGGTGATGGCAGCGTTGAACCTCTCCATCACCAATGCAGCCTGGCGTTGATCTTCAGCCATTTGCCTGGCTCTTTGGCGATTGAGTCTGATGCGGCGGTGGAAACTTCTCTCTACCTCAGAGTCGTACTCTGAATCAGGGGAGAATCTGAGGTTATGCGATGATCACATACACGTTTTCTACCTGAGTAGAGAAAAGAAAACACCTTTTAGATGATGGAAGAGATATAATGAATTCAAGAAGATATGGATTAATGATTTGAAAGAAAGTGTAAAACCCTAACCAACTAGCAAGATACTAAATGAAATTATAACGTTTCGTTGTCCTCGAAAACGACGCCAATTTTTAATGGAGCTTCCACTTACGTGGAATTGCGTGCACCAACTAAAAATCCTAAAGATAGTAAGTCTTCAGGTTTAGCCTTTCTTATACTAGATAGAGAACTCCACCCATGTATGCTAAGATACGTGGAAGTCTTATCGTAGTATAGTTAAGGGTCGAATCCATAGGACAACGGTCTTGTTGCAAGCAACAAGATGGAAAACGCTAGAACTTCACTTAGTCTCTTAATAGTAGTCACTTAAATCGAAAGGTTGGTTTTGTTATTTTAAACTAAGAACATGTAAAGTAAAGCAAGAAAGTAAAATTAAGGAAGTTAAACAATGATAAGAAGTCACTAGGGTGTGATCGGTTTTTCACCGCCACTACACATGGATCAAGACATGCAAAATAAAACATAACCTGCAACAAGAGTTTCGCCAGTTAGTATCTTTGTAGACTTAGTTTCCTTTCAGAGAACTAACTACAAGAAGTGTGGGAATGATGTAACGCTAGCCATCCCAGAACGAATGATCAACTGCTTTGCATCATTCCCTTCTCAAAGTGTGTTCCTCGACTTACCAAGGTTGTACTTTTATACGTCAACTGATTCCATTTCATAGTATGAAAGTACAACATTTGGAAGTGAGTTTACTCCACTTCTCGAAAGCACTCCTAGATACCGAACCAAGCACATGGTGGATACATGCACCAAGAACCAACATACAAACGAGTTTCGAATCTAATAGTACAAACGTAGACAATTCATACTAAAAGATAACACAAGTTGGTGATCAAGCAACAAGCATTCATTAAATGTTTGATGTTGAACTGAAAAGATATAAACTCTATATTACAAACTATGGATTACATTTACATGATATGAAAACATGGGTAGCGGGGCTACTCCCCGCACCCTAGTAAGAAAGACTACTCGCTCATAACTAGCACAAAGAAGGAGGCAAGAAGAGAGAGAGAGAGAGCGTCATCCCCACAAAGGAGAGAGGAAAGTCAACCCCTTGGAGAGAGAGAGAGACGATCCACCAGCTTCACAGGTTGCTTGATGATGAGATCCCCTCTTCCCACCTTCTTTGGTAGAGAGAGAGAAAGCAGCTTCGAGATGGAGTGTGGGTCTTAGACCGGCAGCCCCTAGGCGGAGGATGGAAGTTGGATTTGCTCTGGAGTGATTGAGGCAGCCTCTGGATGTCTGAAACTTCATAGCTTTTGGAGGACCCTTGGGGTCTTATTTATAGGCCTTAAGTGAAGTCCAAATGGTTTGGAGACTGTTTGGACCTCAAGACCGTTTGGACCTCAAGACTGTTTGGATCTCAAGGCCGTTTGGACCTCAAGACCATTTGGCTTCATGCGGTCTTGGGACCGTGTGACTCCATGCGGTCTCGGGACCGATTGGCTTCATGCGGTCTTGGGACCGTATGACTCCATGCGGTCTCGGGACCGATTGGCTTCATGCGGTCTTGGGACCGCGTGACTTCATGCGGTCTCGGGACCGATTGGCTTCATGCGGTCTTGGGACCGTGTGACTCCATGTGGTCTCGGGACCGATTGGCTTCATGCGGTCTTGGGACCATTTGAGCCCATGCAGTCTTGAGGCTAGTTGAGTCTTTTTCTGCAAATATAAAGGGGAAAAGTTAGTCTAATAGTATATTTACAATAAGAGGGAATATTTAGGTATTATGTCTAATTCTAATTAAGAAAGAGTGTGGAAAACTAAAGAAAAGACTAAGATAATCATTCCAAAATTGGAGGTTATCATAAGCTATCATGCAACATGTGATCAAGTTATGAAAGAAAAATTTATAGAGAACTATTGACTTAGGAAGCAAAAAAAGACATTCACATTCAGCAGGTCAAAACAAAATATGTTGTCTAAATGTCACACACAAGAAGGTAAGACACTGCTCATAACTAAAAGCAAAATAGGATTGTCATTTGGCAACATTGTCTATGACAATGGACATGAAACAACAGTATCTGGATCGTTATGTACTAATAAAAAAGTGGACCAAAGAAACACAACTATAGCTTTCATCTCTCTACACAATATCCAAGAATGCAATTATTTATCTTTACACTTCATGACCTGCAACAAATGGAAACAACTTTAGATACTAGTTTTGTTTTCAATTATGTCATATTATAAGCAATACTATATGCTCACTTTGGCAGTAAATGTGATTTCGGCCATGCTATGACATTTCCAATAACTTCATCCATATATTGGTATTGCTCATAAGGTCTGACTAGAGGTTCATTGGCCATCACCACAACCTCTACATAAACACCAACACATGATGAGCCTAAAATTGCACCTCCCACCATTTGCAAGGGGTCAACCTCAGATACTCGACCGATTGCAACTTCATCATCTGCATCTGTGATACTCATCACATATACTTCCTATAAACAAAATACAATTTAAATAAAAAATTTATATAAATGTAGAATGATGTGCAATTTACACAAATACAAACATACTTGTCCCTTATAAATTGTTGAATGTCTCATTCTGATCTGCACAATTATTTTATATTTGTCATAAGGCCATTAAAATTCAACATGGAAAATAATTGACACCACACATATCGTATAAAATATATTCATCCCTGGACAGTGCGTACATGTTGTGCTGATTGACTGTTTCCTACTCTAGAAAAGGCTAGTATCTACTCTATTTTTGCATTTTGTTCTTGAATTTTAGCTTCAAATTCCATCCGTTGTTGTTCAAGCTGATCCTAAAAATGCTTCCTTTGCACTTCATCAGCTTCTCAGGATTTACGGTTCTTGCCCCAGATATCAGAAGGTGATGGTCCAAGTCCATAACCATGAACATATCCTTGTCTCTCTTCTCCCATAACCTGCCTAGAAATTTTAGCTGAAGTAACATCAGGTTGGTTTCTTCACAGCTCGTCACCTACCTCAGAAATTTTTTCCTACACACAACAAAACATAGGAGATGAATTTTATACCAAACAGATAAATGTTTCCATGTAGTAAATGTAACATAATACTATAGGATAGGAATCCTTGTACTAAAATTTTGGCAGATTCAATATCAACTATGCTCCCATCTTTTTTACGATGAGTTTTCTCAAAAAACTCAATGGGATCAACTTCCCCTCATGTTTCCTTCTCCAACTGTATCATTCAAACAAGGTTATTGCTAACATCATTTAAATGGATGTCTCCAAATTGTCCAATTGGATCACAATATTGACTAACTTACATCATGTTTTAGACAAGCAAATGACTTGGTTCCTGTTGTGTGGCTAACCTTTTGAAATTTTCTGCTTGTCTTGTTAGTTATACACTTCCTCTGTGAAAAAAAATTGCAGTATTGTCCATAGTAATTATCTGTGAGGTAAATTAAATATCAATTAATAGATATAAAAAATTACCTTTCCTTTATTGCTCCTCCAGTAATCCATAAGAAATTTCCATTGAGACGTTTCCACGCGGGGAACAACTTGTTCAAGTTGTTGTTCATATGGAATATCTTCTGCGAAGTATAGTTTCCATAACTACCACTTGTGGTCCTTCCATTTCTTTCCTAGTCTCTTCATTGTCCACTCCTTTAATTCTATGACCATCATGAATTTACTCTACTAACAATAAGGATATCAATTAGAAGCTTCATTTAACTATTTAAAAATAAATTTTAATATTGTACCTTAACAAAATTCCATATGGATTCTTTTTTATTTGCTAGAAATTGTCTCCAGTCCTCGTAGTTTAATGGACAAAGATTGGGATCTCTTGCAATGGTTGTCAAAAAACTTGATAAGTGACATTGGTTTTTACCCACTAGTTGTCCAAATTGATTTATCTCAATGGGAATTTGATCAATGGCCTTTCTTTTCCAGACTTGCAAACATTGTGTTCGGCCACGTGTGTGATGTCTTTGACCTAAGCATTCATTTATATATCATTAGATGTAGCACTATAAATGCAATGATATGAATAAACCAAATACCTAGCACATCAGTAGGTGTTGGCGTAGCATTCAACGACTCATCATGGTGATCAGAGACATCATTTTGCTCCATGGTTTCTTGAAATGCATTGGTATTTTGGCTATTACCAGCTCTACTCTCTACTCTTCTTGATTGATTGGACACGGGAACATTGACAGTAGGCACCGGGGGTCGATGTCTTTGACCTAAGCATTCATTCATAAAGGATACAACATAAATGGAAATTATATATCTTTAGATGCAACACTATGAATGTAATGATATGAATTAACCAATTACCTAGCCCATCGTAAGGTGTTATTGTAGCATTCAATGACTCTTGATGGTGATCAGAGAGGTCATTTTGCTCCGTGTAGTCATGAAATGGATGGATGTTTTGGCTATTGGCAGCTCTACTATCTACTCTTCTAGAATGATTGGACACCGAAGCATTGCCATTAGGCACCCGTGGTCGATGTCTTTGACCTGAGAATTCATTCATAAAGGATACAACATAAATGGAAATTATATATCACTAAAGGTAGAACTATATATGCAATGAATTAATCGATTACCTAGCCCATCAGAAGGTGTTGTTGTAGCATTTAACAACTCATCATGGTGATCAGATAGGCCATTTTGCTCCATGTGATCATGAAATGCATGGCTATTTTGACTATTGGCAACTCTACTGTCTACTCTTCTTGAATGATTGGACACCAAAGCATTGCCATTAGGCACCCACTGTCGATGTCTTTGACCTGAGCATTCATTCATAAAGCATACAACATATATAGAAATTATATATCATTAAATGCAGCACTATAAATGTGACGATATGATTACCTTGTCCATCACAAGGTGTTCTTGTAATAGAAGAGCTAGCAACAATGTTATTGAATTTCCTTGGTCTATCATTTTGAACATTAGGTGGAAGGGAAGCTAAATTTTTTTTGGAGCGATTACTGGATGACAGGTTCAAATCTTTCCAACAACCTTGTGGAGTAATGCTAGGTAAATGAGTCCCCGTACAAGAGTCAATGATGTTGTTCTGATCATTCCTTGTAGCTGTCTTATTATGGAAGTTGTCACTTAACTGTTCTCTCATCCTGAGTATATCAAGTCACATAAAAATGAAGACACTTAAAACAAAATTGAACAACATAAAAGGTATTAGGGTTTAGGGTTTAGGGTTTTTACTACTAAAAGGTATTTACTACTCGTTCGGTCATCCTCTGCCATCCAAAAATTATCCATTCTTAAAAATAGTAAAAAATATAATATTTATGAGTAAGTTTTTCATACAAACAACATAGTTATAATAAGGATAAAAGTAGAACATCACTTTGAGGCAATCCTCAAAGAAAAACATCATTCAAAACCACACCAGAGAAAAACATTTGCAAGCCATCATCAAGATCACATTGGGTACCTTAAATTCACAGTACTTGATTGATTACTAATGTTCATTAAGTAGTACAACACAAATTACATTTTTTGATTATTTCCTAATTTAAAAGTTAAAAAAAATCATCAACAATTGTGACGGCCGTAATGACTGTGACGTGTCCGTTTTGTTGATGATGTTGTGTCGAGGATGGAGTCGCTGGAAGACGAATCCGAACTGATGGTCATGGGGTACAAGGCGGTACCAACGGGCAAGGATTGCACCTCAGGCATGCCGAATTCATCGAATGACATCTCCTCAGATTCAGTAGAGACTGGCTCATGCATATACCATCTCAGATGAAAAGGAAAATTGTTGTTGTAGTTATGTATATAAGCATGTACGGTATTGTCGCCAATTGGACGAAGCAAAACCTGGTCCATACGGCCAATTCCCATTCTCCCAATCCACCCATGCCAACTGGTTGTGGATACGAGATTGCCGTCACCATCATACTGAACCTCGATTACATTTGCCGAGTTCCCAAACTTTAAGGTCATTTGACCAGCCGTGTAGCGTCTTCTATCCAGATGACGCCAATGTCTGGGAATGGTGAGTTGTGCAAGTGTACACTCGTCTAGGGTGATGTCCAGCTTTTCTATTTTAGGGAAAAGGAGCTGGGGGGTAGACGCCAAGGCCATAGTGATTTTTATGGGTGAACATAGACTACAAAATATTAGTACTAACAATTGTAAGTATATATAACGATATTATAAAATTTAAAAAAAAGTATTATAAATTTGCAAAATATAGAGCAATATATTTTTTAAAGTGAAGCAAGTAGTCCATAAACATATTCCCCATGGTTTTTATCAACATCGACAGGAATGAACCCATTAGAGAATGGGCAACATCATTATCTAGTTTGATGAAACTTGGTCACGGACCATACAAGTGTACAACTTGTATAAGATCTGAGTGTAGAAGACCTAGAACTTGGAGGAACTAGTGTGCCAGCCAGATGATGGTTCCTAGCCTAAGGCGAGAGGTTGGAGTACATATATAGTAAAGATGCCAGTTGATGGTTCCTAGCCTAAGGTGAGAGGTTGGAGTACATATATAGTAAAGATGTATAATTGGCTATAAACTTCTTGAGTAACAGAACATGCCATCAAAAGACAAAAATTGATTTAGGATATGGAACTGAAGTAAACATAATGCAATGTGTTTAAATTAAAGCAGTACTGAGATAAGATGTACACTCCAAAAACAACATGAATCAACAATTATGTAAACATCACTGCATAGAAGCCATGCAATTTCATTCAATATAGAAATCAAGAGGGCAAACCAGACTTCCTATGGCAGAGAAAAAATTATTATTGTTCCATAATGGAACCCCTGCATTTTGTGCAATCATATATTAGTGTTAATAGCAACTTGTCTGCATGCCCTTAATATCTTGCTTCATTGTTGCTTAAAGACCCTAATTTTCAGGTATGGTGAAGGTTTTAGTCAATTGGTAGTGCAGAAGAATATAGACCATTCAAGTTTACGATAATCAAAGGAAAATTGAAGAAACCACACCCAAAAAAACATGTATACTATAAGTAATTATACAAAGGTCTTATTCTTCCTTAGACATTTCTGGATCCTAGAATATTACATAAGAAATGACCATCTCATAAACCTTGTTCTCTCCTTAGTCTCTTCCTACATACATAAAGATGAGTATCTCTCCCCTTCATTAGCCCAATGGTAGGAACCCCTGTTCTCATCAGAGAGTGTCAACCCACCAAAGGTGGTGGCCTAGGTAAGGATACATTACTTGCCTATACGTTAATGATTTACAAACAAAGATACATGAGATGTGCATACATCACATGAGCACCTAAGCGATCACTTTTTAAAAAGTGGATGCTTCATTTTCCTTACAATTTAATACAACAATACACACATATTTATATGAATACACTAACATTTAGCAAACTTGTATACATAACCTAAACCAATGCGACACTGTAAAATAAAACAACGAAATCATCATATTTCAAGACTGTAAAATAATCCAAGTTTAAATCTAAAAAAGAAGGATGGTCGATGGCTTGATATAAACGATTAAGGAAGTGATTGCTGGATATAAAACAATGGAATCATCATATTTCAAGACTATCTTCATAAACCAATTATCATAAATACCTTGATAGAATGGAAATTGTGAGAATGGATGGGAAAGACCATGTGTGTTTATTGTTTTATAGGGTGTACTTACCTATCGCACACCAAAGCAGCAGGGTGGCAAACCGCCACAGTCCTCGCCGACAAGTTGAGAGACTGATCTCTTCCTCAACGTCCCCTCCAACCCTTGGCAATGTCACCGACAAGTTGGGAGATTGATCTCTTCCTCGACGTCCCCTCCAACCCTTGGCAACATCGCCAACACCTTGGGGAAGAGTAGAGAGCATTCCAATAGGTAGCGACCACGGTCTAGCAGATTAGGGAGAAAAGGCTAGCTAGGTCGACTTCGCGGTTTCTGCGAGCAGAGAAAATGTAGGGATTAAATGTCTCTGCCCAACGTGTGGAGAAGAGGAACCATTTTGCATACTGGGGGAAGCCACGCGGGAACAGAAAATTTTTACTAATTGTGGCCCGCTCATTTGATTTGGCAATTTTGAAATGCCACTAATTAATTATAAAAATGCCTTAATTGGTAAGTCATTTCTATAAACTCCATAATACGTGGTTTAGAGGCATTTAAATTACAAATGCCACTACATTACATAGATAGTGGCGTTTTTTTAGAAAAGCCACTGGAATAAAAGCCACTAATGGGTATTTTTGTTGTAGTGCATGCCTTGATGTATCACTTCCCTTATTGCTTTTAACTTACTTAAGTTCATCAACTTATCTTGTATTAGGATATATCCCATCCTAATACTTTATGCACTACCACATCACATTTATCATGTAGTGTATTGGCCATATGTCACTCATTTGAATTACCCAACTATCATCAAGTGATATTGACTCATCTCAAGTTAAGGCATTATTAATATACCATTATCAACCACTTTAGGTGTTATACCTATCAATGTATTAACTAAACCACATCATTACTTGGTGTTATATTCATCGATCCTAAGAGTGTTTTACCCTCACCTTTACAAGGGGTATCAGATTGAATCATGTATGTCAAGTTGAACACATGTATTGGGTTAGGTGTATCTTGAGCTAGAAATCATCATATCCCTCATACCCTTACCCATCAAGGTATCATCCTTACCAATCATATGGTGTATCATCTTCACCATACATGAGTGTAACGTCCTCACCTCACTTGAAGATATTTGCCACACCATAATTTAGTGTATTGGCCATCAAATGTTCTAGGGTATTAACCACCCTACCACTTTTGTCATCTAGTGTATTGGGTTACCCATAATATCATTTTTCAACACCATATCATCCAAGAGGTGTATGCTTAACCCAATATCAGTTTAGAGGTGTATGTAAGCTTACCATATCAGGCAAGAGGTGTATGCTTGCTTTACACCATATCGGGCAAAGAGGTGTGTGTGCTTCACACCATATCGGACAGAGAGGTGTGTACGCTTCACACCATATCGGGAAGAGAGGTGTGTGTGCTTCACACCATATTGGGTAGAGAGGTGTGTGAGTTCTTCACACCATATCGGGCAGAGAGGTGTGTGTGTGCTTCACACCATATCGGACAGAGAGGTGAGTGTGTGCTTCACACCATATCGGGAAACAAGGTGTGTGCTTAACCCAATATCATTTTTGAGGTGTATGCTTGACTTCCTATCATGAAATAGGTGTATACTACACCACCATATCATTTTATAAGGTATACAATAATATCCATATCATTTCAGTGGAGTAGGTGCATCACCATATCGGGTTAGAGGTGCCTGCTTGTGTGCTTGAACCTGATATCACTTTATAAGGTGATACCATCATCTTCAAGATCTTGACCTTCGTTGTAATAGTTATAATTCATGGAAACATGTCTAAGAAACTACTAGAACTCATAATTTCATCAAATATTTCAAATAAGTTTGGAATTAAAAGTAGTTCATTAAGTATAGCAATTTATGTGATGAATAATAACATGATAGAGTTCAAGTTATATAACCCACCTCAAGAACAACTTCAAAGCTCCAATCTCCAAAGATTCACATTCCTAAGGTTGAAGATGAACTTCACAACTCCTCTATATGCAAATAATCACCATGGATAATCAATTGGTGAAGAAGAAAAGAAAGGAAGATCATAACCCTAGATTCATGCTTCAATCCAAGGTTGAAGATGATCATGGCCTCACCTTAGGGTTAAGACTTGAGCTCCTTATTTATACTTAACACCTTACATGATACCTCGCTACTCATGCACGATATTCTATCACTTTAGGCTGATATACCCCTCACTTGTGAACAAAAACACTCCACTTGGTCGATATCAACATGCTATGGCCAATATCAACATGCTATGGCTGATACCCAAGCCCTATGCACGATACCACATCACCTATGCACGATACTAAGGATATATGCACGAAATATAAGATCAAGGAGGTGGTAGGATTCGAAAAAGTTCACTAAGGGGTGAAAGGAAGGGTATATATACTTGAGGTTCATGAAATAGTGTGTATATGAGGTGTCATCAATTAACTACTAGTAGGTTCCACATGGCCATGCATGGATTGACACATGTACTTGCCTGCAATCCATCTTTATCTTGCCATTGAAAAATAAAAACTTGAGGATATTTCAAGGGATAAGGGTCGACCCCCTTTTGTTATCTTCTAGGACAAGCCACTTCCACTCACATTATTATTATTATATTCACAAGTCAATGCAAACTTTCCCAAGGAAAGTTGCGAGCCGATAACCATTGCTTTATTGAGGTGCTTAGATCGTTTGTTGAAAAGTCAAAGAGTTAAAAACATGATACGGGGGTCTCCTCTTTGGCTCCTTGGCCGATAGGGACTCTCATTTAATCACTACAACCCGATACACTTAATACAAGCTCAAATTAGGGTTTCCATTCAACCCCTTTCTTGGTCTTTTCATCATCAAGAATACTACCACTCATAAATGATTAAAACACGGTGTCTCATTCATTATCCCTCCTCTAAATGATACATAGAGGAAGTAGTAATACTCTAGAGGTGGTAATTTGCATATCAACCCTACATTTTGGGTAAATTACAATTTGTACCAAAATTGGTGCTTAAGGTACTAACATTATTCAAACAAGTTCAAACTTGGCATTTAGGCTTTCCACAAGCCACCACTTAGCATAATTCTCTCTCTTATGATGTTAAAACACTTAGGGCACGTTCAAAATGTGACATATTGCAATATAACCCCTCATCTTGGGTAAATTAAACTTTGGTCCAAAATAAAGGAACATTGCTCAAAAAACATTCAATCAGGACCAAACTTGGAACATAAGTGTGTCACATGACAACAAAGCTTCGTAGAGGATTACATTAATGTTCTAAGAAACTTTATTAGCCAAAAAATAGGGTTTAACTCATAACCCATGTCCGGGTCATTACAAGTTATAAACCCCTAACAAAGATTTCATCCTCAAAATCCCAGGTAAAAGGGAGACAGATATTATTCATTCATCATATCATCAAGTCTCCACATAACATCTTAATGTCATGGAGATTCCATAGAACTTTGGTCAACACAAAGTTCTTCCACACATGTTTATCATAGAATCCATCATACATGACACATACGCCATTGTCCTTTTCATTATTGACTTTAGAGTCAACTCTGTGTCAGGTAACACTTTTCTTAGTCAGAGAAACATTATGCATACCTTATTTGACTCAGGTGTCAAACCTCACTGATTTGTTACCTTTCTCAACTTAAAACTTTATGTGACCAGATTCTTGATTCTGGGGAGTCTTCTATACTTCTCATTCAGTTTAGCATTTCACTTCCAAGGAAAAACCAGAGTTACATTATGTCACCCACTTGGGACTACACGTCTTATCATACATCTGACGTGCCATCCAATCTGCTGACACAACACTAAACGTTCTTACGACTTGTACCAACTATCTCATTAGTTGTACATTCTCTTGTCATAAGGGGTGATTACTTATCAATTAAGACCGTATCTTAGAGGTATCTTTATATGTTATGTATAAGATGCCTTAATAGATCTAGACAGGGGTATTCTAAAGAATAAATTTTAGCTTGATAAGCTTTTCCCACAATGATTTTACAATTGTTCCTTCAATTAGTACATTCTTATCGATGTTATGTTTATGTAGGGCATAAACCCCTAACATATGATGTCCATACTATTTTATGTAACTAGACTGATTTCACAGTTGGCCATCCCAGGTAACCGACATAAATTATCTAATTAGGAGTTATGTTTTTACTCTCCCATACCACCTGATATTTCTTAGATACCAGAATTCCTTACTTTGGTATCTGTCACATGTGTCAAAAACATATCACATCCTCATCATTTCCATCTCTTTGTTGTTATTACCAGAGCCACACATATAAAAGTATCTTTCTTTCATCTTTGGGACATTATTTATTACACATATCTTTGTCTCCAAAGTCCAAGATGAACTGATACTTTTCTATGTATCCATCAATGGATTGTTTCTAATCCATGCACATCAAGTGTCATAGCACTCACTTGATTGCCATGTCCCTAAATGGAGAGAACACAAAGAAACATATTCCTCTTATCACCCCATCATCACCCATGGTTGTTTATCAAAGAGAAGAGATTATCATATCCTCTGATTATTGCATGAACTTTCAACTGTTCATGATCCATTTAATTGTGTTTCATCCTAGGTTCCTTGCCATCAACATAGGAATTATAAGGATGATTACATGTCATCACTCCTTTCTTTGTTGTTGTCTAACATGTTCATGAACATTTTGTGATTTTATCACATTTCCCATTTCCACCTTATGGAAAAGATCTTTGTTATTCACACAAACTTTATAAAACAAGGATCATCTCCATTGTTCTCATTCCCTTATCATGAGGATTATATTGTTTTACTTCCTCATGCACATAGATTGATCTGAGATCATCTCAGATTCCATTTACTGCACTTAGGTTGTGATAAAAATAGCCATGCCATATTTACCATTTCATTATGCTCACTAGATTGTCTCAAAATGACTACTTGATCAGAGTAATTAGAAAGATAACAATCTAAGAGTTCCATACTCACCTTATCATCAATAGTTGAATACCTGGCCAGGGTATGCAAGTAATGAGATTAGGTAGTATGCACTTTGTGTACTATCATATTCCTTACTTTTCGTATCATCACTGAAAAATCCCAACTCAAACAAAACATGATCACATACTAACCAGCAGATTGCCAAAAATCACAGGAAATTAAAACTGATTTATAACAAGTACCATAAGATGAAGCATATTACATATGAGCCAACACTTTCTTTTCATAACATATTTTCAAGGTGCTACAACATAATTTCCCATCATCTCATTACATGAAATAACTATTCCACATGCTCATTTATTACATCAAGGTACATAAGCCAAAAACTGTACATATTGATCATCTTATCAGAAACATTAAAAACTCTCCCAAAGACCTGAGTGTACAGGGACGACACATAGGACTCTACTTCTAGACACTATCTATTTCACCACGTACGATACCTATGCATATCATTCTCATCTACATGATCTTTATTTCGCCAGGCACATCCACCTAAAGAGGTTTTTAACCAACAGGGTGAGACACACCGTCCCAATGAGAAACATAACTCTCTATCAACTTTAATATTAACACAGATAACTGAGCAGATTGTTCAACTAAACATCAAGTAATCGCTAACCAGTTATATATACAGAATATGAAGAACATGTATATAGAGAACATATGAGAAATCTTACATCATCCAAGGCCTCATACAATGTTTCATATTTTGCCTTACAATAGATACACTATACGGCTTGATTACAAATTATTATGCCCTGAGGAAATGAGCCATACCGCTCAAATCCAACCTTCGGTTGTGAAACCCAAAGCCGGTGCCATACAAGGTCAATGGAAGAGTCAGACTCCATGACCTCTACCCTCATGGTCAGTGCACGAGAACCAAAGTAGGACCGCAGTCTCATGCTTAAGTGACCTCAGTCACAGGGTCAGCTCCACAGGCTACCCTTTCTCTAGCCCACCTTGGTACAGGTTACGATGCTAGTATATCTTGAGCCACGGGTCTGTTCATCGTGCTCCCAAGACATGAATGCATTCATGCTCTATCACACTAAGCCATGGTCCTATTCACCATGCTCTATCACATTGAGCCATGGGTCTATTCACCATGCTCTTATGCACATCTTGAGTCTACAACCGCAGTTGCACTCTAATCCTCCTATTTTCGACTAGGAGAAACCCACATATTCAATAATATGTGCTCTGGGTTAACCTGTAGGAGAACCCGTTTCACCATCACCAGCTACTAATGATGATGGATCTATGGCCAGGGCAAACTACATGAAAGGTTCATCTATAATTAATTAAGCATTTTAAGTGGATTTTTGGGGGCAACAATGTTATATTAAGCAAACCATAAACAAAAGTAAACAACATAGATTCCATTAACTTGTGTCACACTATTACTTCTATTCTCAAAGCCATCAACATCATCATATTTCCATAGGATATCAATCCCTCATTTCATCACATAGAGCCATTGCCTCTCATAAGGCTTCATTGGCATACATCATCATGGGATAGCAGTCCCTCATATCACAACTAGAGGTTAACACCGCAAAAAGGCACTTAGGTCACAAGACCTCTCACATCACATTAGTGATACATGTTATCTCATCATCAAGGAATATTATCATTTCTCAGATATTTCACATATACCAGGTGCCACACAAGACTCATATTCATATAAGCATCATAGCCCTTGCCTGGCTATGTATTTCACTTAGTAACACATGCATGGTTAGATTGCACAACAATAGAGATAACTTATTAAAGAGACATAACATGATTATCACATCATTAGGATTTGGAACATCATCCATTATCATGAACACATGGAGCATAATATCTTAAATGATATCTTAAACAATACGCATTACTATCACCATACCAAGGGTATCCCACCATACCCTACTTCCCATGTCACCATGAGTACCATCCCTAAGGATTCATATTTTAAGGATTATACAACCATGATCTATCATCAATATGTATCAAGGTTCACATATCATCAACCATAGGTAACCACCATACTAAGGTTTACCACCTGTTCATCATACCTCATCATAATGACCAAAGATATGGCCCCAAGGCAACAAGATGAACATATTAACATATAGGGCTCAAGATAACACTTATGGGTATTGGGTTAGGGTACAAACCTCACTAAAGGTGTCGCCTACCCTCACTAAAAGCAGGAAGTTACCAAACAAACCCTCACTAAAAGCCAGTATCAGCTACAAAGCTTCAACATCACAAACCAAGGTGATATCTGACAAGGTTCATATCAGGTAAGACCCACAAGCTCTACCTATGCGTGGTATGGGGCAAAGTATGTCGTGAAAATAAGCCACTAATGTCATATCGTTCAAACACAACTCAGCCCATCATGGTCAAGGGACCATCTTCTAGGACATCATAACACATCTCACTTCATATCGGGTAAGACAACCTTGCAACCATGTCGGCCAAGGACCACATAACCTTATAGCAACTAAGGTATCCTCTAGGTCAACCCTAGCATGGTCAACTCCCTTTTACCTCATCCATGAACATTGTTATTATGCATACTGTCTAATCTCTCAACATGTGTCATCCTAGACACCATATCTCCCAAGCTTAGAGATATAACAACATATACCTCCCTATGTGTTGGGTAACCAAGCATGTACCAATCAATGGCATCATTTCTTCAAATAGGGTATCGATCGAGCACTCAACTCTTGTGTCGCCCAAGAAATCATGTACACAACATGCTCATACCGGGTTAGCATCATATCATAACATGCAACGCTATGTCAGGCGACACCTTAAACCAGGCAACACGTCACAGTAGGCTACGTGTCATGTCGGGAAATGCTGTGATGGGAAACACTCTATCGGGTAACACCATGGCGGGAAACACACCTACATGGGGTAACGAGCAGCACTAACCAAGGGGGTATCATGCAAAGCAACAACAATGCCATGCAACACCATAACGTGCAACGCAGAAGCAACACCAGGCAGCGCGTCACAACAAAGTGTCAGGTAGCACCATCCTGGAGGATGTCATGCAAAGCACCAACAACGCTAACACCCAACACAACCCCATATCACCCAAGGGGGACAACAAGGAAACCACCTACTATATCGCCCAACCCTAGCTTAAGGGAAGGAGAGGGATATCGGGCAACAACCTCAAGGAACCACCATCCATGACACATATCGGCCAAAGGACCAACTAGGTGTCAACCAACCATAACGTCCAAACCCTAACCCTAGGGAAGGAAAGGGATATCGGTCACCACACCATATCTCCCTAGGATACCAAGAATGTTGTCTCACCTCTCAACAACCTAGTGACAGGGGTTTTGCACAACCTCTAGCATATTGGGCAACAAGGGTAGAACAACATCCTATCGACCAACCAACTTAACATATCGCCCAAGCAAAGGATCAGCCTATCAAGTTCTTTATACCTAACCAAGGATACCCATCACCAAAGGCATAACCAACCCATATCGTCAAGGTACCACCCAAGGGTTCAACCCCAAGAACATGTCATGCAACTAGAGTAGATTATCATCTCAACACTAAGGTCAACACTTTTATCAGGCAAGCTAACATGTCGCACTACCATCTAGAGCATATGCTCACCTCTCAAGTCCAAGGAGAGAGAGAGGTTTTTCCCAAGGACTCACTACTTCCTCATATATCTTGGATCATAAGCTCACCTCTCAACTAAATGAGAGAGGGGTATTGCTCATGATCCATCAACCAAAGCATGACCTACCGGGCAAGGCACTATATGTGTAACACCCCTGACCTGGGTTAGCTTAACCCTAGATGATTTGCCTAATAAGGTTGAGTAGATGCTTAATATTATCTTGTGAAAATTAATTAGGACTCAAGAGGAGCTTATATTTCAATTTTAGTCCTTTTTGAATAATGTTGAAATAATGTTTTACTTGATTTGGTCTAAAGTGCAAATTACCCAAGTTGAGGGGTTAAATTGCAAATTGTGCATGAAAATATGTTCCTTGTGTTTTGAAGCATAATTAGAATGAAGATTATGCAGAGGTATGGATTGTGGTAGCCTAAGTACCAAGAAAGAGTTGATAAAGCAATGTTTGTGCATTAAAACCTAGTTTAGATGTAATCTGCAAATTACCCAAAGCCTAGGGTTCAATATGCAAATTTCCACTTCAATAAGGTCCCTAAAGTTTCTTGGTATCATGTAGAGCAAATAAAATGAGAGGGCGCCTTAATTGAATTAAGTGGGAGGAGAGAGAATCTTCATATTAAAATAATCAAGATTTAATCCTAATTGAAACCCTAATTCAATTTAGTGCAAAAATAAATAAAATAATTGAAGGGCCTTCAACCAAAATAAAAATGGTTGGATTCAGATGTGTGTGCAAGGACCAAGAAAAATCCTAAGGAGGTGAAAATTCTACTCACCTTATTATAAGAAAAAGAATTTCCACTCAAAAATGGATATTACTATTATAAGGCTTAAAGTGCTTAATTTATTTTCCCTTAATTCATGGATAATGTAAAGGAGCTCGGTGGGGATAGAGATTCCTTTGCATGCAAGAAACCAAGGGGGAAGTGGTGGAAACAATTTTGGAATTAAATGAATTTTTATGAAGCATTTTCTCTCTCATTGATTTTTTATAAAATGACTTTTATAAGCCAAACAAAGGCTTTTTCGACCCCACTTCCTCCCCTTGCTTGGAAAACGAACAAAGGAGCTTTGGAGGAGCAGGAGGACGACCCCCGACATGTTGGTAAGCTTCTTGACCTCCTTTTACCTTGAATCCATGGTGAAAATCGAAAATCAATGTATGAATTATTCATATCTCGATCTCCTCTTCAATTCTAACCATTCCTTTTCACTCAAAGCTTGAGGACGACCCTTGGAATAGTGAAAGGAGGTGCATCCACCATTGTTGACGTGAGAGTGAAGCTTTGGAGCTCAATTGGAGGTGGATTTTATAACTTGAACCCTTAATATTATTATTGCATTCAATTCCTTATCATTTGTTGATGCTTTCTTCATTTTTGAAATTTATTTTGGTTGAGGGATGCAACCACCACGGAAATCATAGAAACATTCGTGGGTTTGGAGCTTGATGATGATGACATAATCATAAGCACACACCTCCCCAAATATCTAGGGCAAATGATTTCAATGTTTAAGTCCAAACAGTTTCACCAAACTGTTTGGTGACCAAACAGTTTGCAAACCGTTTCGAGGTTTGGGTTCCAAACTGTTTGAGATGGTTGACCATTTTATATGGTTGACCGTTTGAGGAAATATTCTGTGGTACTTGGATATTGATCCAATGGTTTCAATTGGTTTGATCTTGAAGTTTTCAATTGTGAATGATTCCTTAAATGCAAACCCTAATCGGCAAAGTGCTGAATTTTTAATTGATTAAGTTAATGTTTTGGGTTGATTGACCCAAACGGTTTCAAAACCATTTGGGAATCACCCAAACGGTCTCAAGACCGTTTGGAGGTCAACCAAGACCGTTTGGAGGTCTATGGTTGAGTATGGTTGGGTATTTGAAGATCCAAAGATACTAAATTGAAATGCAATCAATTGCTGATTTGATAATCAATCCAGTGATCCAAACCCTAATTGGATGTTATGGATTTTGATGATGAGATGGGCAAATGGTCTCAAGACCGTTTGGAGATCATCCAAACGACCTCAAGACCGTTTGAGGTCAGGTCATATCATATAACGATGATGGTTTATTGATTTCAATTGAATTGGTTCCACAATGTCAACCATTGATGGTTCCTCAGTTTCAAAACTCTAAGTGATGGTTTCTTGATTATCAACCCTAGTTTAATTGGGTTCAAAAACCTAAATTGAAGGTTTAATTGAATGGTGATTTAGTAGTTCAATTGATGAATACTTTAGTGGTCCAATTGATAGTTGGTTCATGGATTGGAACCTTGAATTGATTAAGTGTTGAAGTCCCTTTTTGGTCCATTCAGTTTTGAGAAGGTTTGGACCAAACGGTCTTAAGACCGTTTGAGTCCAAATGGTCTCAAGACCGTTTGATTCCAAACGGTCTCAAACCATTTGAAGACTCAAGTCATTCAGTTTCAAGTTGATTGGTCTAAACAGTTTCAAGAACCTACTTTGCTAAACGGTTTTCAAACCGTTTGAACCTGATAGGTCAAGACCGTTTGAGGTATACATGACCAAGATCGTTTGAGGTCTAAGTGACCAAGCCCTTTTGAGGTTCAAATTGGTTAAACCATTTGGACACCTAATATGATCAAAGGTCAATTAGCCACTTGATTATTAATGATGTAGATCAATGGTGATTGTGAAGGTTAACCCTAACTATGTGTACTTAATTAAAGGGCTGACCTGAATCAATCTTGGAGTAGCTAACATCCTAAAGAGGATGAGAGAGAGAAAGAATGAGAGAGATGATTGTTTATATAATAAGCCCTAATTCTCTCATTATGAATAAATGTGTAATCAGAGTTTGATCCATAATAATGAGAGCATGAAATCCTCATTGAAAAGATTGATGCACCTTGACATTAATTTAGTGCAAGGTTATGTGAAACCCTAATTTAGGGCAAAGCTCAGTGAAATCATAATCTAGGGTGATGATGTAACCCTAACTTAGTGTAACAATGTAAGAAACCCTAATTTAATGGGAATTGTACATCCTGACCCTAATTTGGGTAATGAGGTATGTGAAACCCTACTTGGATGTAAATGGTGAACCTTAATCCCTAAAAGGGGGTAAAGGTGCATGAACTCCTAATAATGGGTAGTGTTACTAATCCTATATGAAACCCTATCAATGGGTGATGTGTTGTGAAATCCTTATTTGACATAATACTGGGTGAAACCCTGAAATAGAAGGATGTTATATTAAACTCTAAGGGAGAGAAATATTATGTGAAATCTATTTTATATATAGAAGATTCTATGTGAACCTCAAATTATAAATATGGAGAATCCTATTCCTAATAATGGAATAGTGATTAATGTATTAACAAATATAACACCTAGAGAGGTTGATGATGGGTATCCTTACATTAATAGGTTCTAACTCAAGGATGATTCCATATCATTGGCAATGGTTATATATTCTAAAGAAGTGATTTATGACCAATACATTGCATGATGAATGAGATGAACTAGTACATAAAATATTAGGATGGGAAATACCCTAATACAAGGTAATTGGATGAACTCAAGTAAGATAAAGGTGTTGAGGGAAGTGATACATCAAGACATGATAGATATCGCATCCAACACTCCAATACTGAAATACCTTGATGTGATTTAAATCCAATATAATTGGATAAGTGACATATGAAATGTGTCATGTCAATTGTTACATTGAGATGTAATGCACCTTGATGAATGTAGGCTAACATGCCTTATGAAAAGGTTAATCCAAATCAATAGACTATGATACAATCATATTCTGATAAAGATGAGAGAGAAACTCATACTATGTGTTGATAATACATTCATTGGTGAATAATGAGAATAAATAAGTATGTTTGAATACTTATGATATCAATATTGGCTTCTAGTTGTGAGAAGAAATGAAATAGGGTTGATCATTCATAATATTATCTTAAGAGCAGAAGTGGTTATTTATGGAAAACCCTAATGGAGGATGTTGATATGAAAGAGAAACCATGAACCCTAAAGAGGGAGTAGTGGTATTACTTAGTGTTGTATGGTGCTGATATGAAAGCATTATAATTGTTATAATGAATACTAATCATGCAGGAATGATGAGATGAGGAGTATAGCCAGGTATGGGCTATGATGCTCTGTATTTTAAGAATGTCTTATAGGCTTTTTAAGCCTTCATATGTTTTGATTGCTTAGTGAGAAGTAATCTGAAAATTTATGAGCTCTGTGTGTCATATGATGTTTTAATTATTGAGCTTGTTTATGAGTTGTATAAGCCATAATATGACTTATTGCTTTGAGGGGGTACTAAGAGGTGATATGAGCTTTGTGTTCTATGTGCAATGCTTTGTGTAGCAAGAATCTAATGTCCTTGGTCAGATGACCTGAAGATATCAGGTTACCTAATAAGTGGTAACAAGTATCCTATGATGAGTTAAGGGTTCAAATACCCATATTATATAATCATGATGATGAACTTATTAGGAAATGGAATTGTACTTGTTGAGTTGAGGGATTAAGATCCCAATACTTTATGAAAAGAGTATGGCTACAGGACATGACTCCACAATGACAATGCTAGGCATTAGATATATGATCTAAGCCTAAAGAGATTTAATGTTGTGGAAATGATTCTATAGTGAATAAATGTTATACATGTTCTTCATATTACTTAATGGATAAGTGGCATATTGCTCTATCAAGTGATATCTGCAATGCTTTTAATAAGAATAATGTTCTAATCTGTTAGACATTGAATTAACTGTTGTCAAACAAATATGATTCCACTGTTCATATTTATCTTCTTTAGCTGCAATAATAATGTTTCTGGTGGAGAGTTATATCTCTCGCTGGGGCAATTTACAATTGTCTCACCCCTGTGGGAACCACATTTTTAGGTGGATGTAGACGAGGAGGCAGAAATCCTTTAGAAGGAAAAGGATAGCAACAGCAGCAGCAGGGAGAGCAGTGAAGTCTCAGGTGGACATACTGGTTGTTATGCCTTGTATAGATGTATATAGAGTCCTATGTGTCATCTCTATACTCTCAGGTCCTCGGAGTTGTAGTTAGTTCTTTTGAGATTTTGGCTCAGTACCTTGAGATTTTATACTACCTGTGTTTAGTTTCCCAAGATAGTTGATGCTTGTAAATTACAAAAAGAGATGATAAAGGATATGTACTTTTGAAAACAAACTGGAAATGTGTTACTTTGGTTCTTTGTGAGTAAGTTTTAATTTGATGGATCTCTTGGTAAAAAGGTTTTAATTTTTAGTGATTTTTGGTAATCCGCTGCTTAGTGAACGCTTCCACATTAGTTAATTATGTTTTCGTGAGTTGTATGCCACAATATCGGGCAACCATAGCATATCGGGTTGGTCATCTTCAACCTCAAGACACCCCATACCATCCCACACAAGGAGAACAAGGTAAAGGTAGTAATAAAACGTAACCTTTTCATTAGATTAGATCTCAAGTTCAACATAAACAACTATCATAGGGAAAGGTATCGATCTAAAGGCCAGAGTCTATTTAAACACATATGAAGAGTGAAAATAAAAGAGATGAGTGAGAGTTATGTAACCTTCCTTAAGTGGATATCCATGAAAGACATCAAGATTCCTGATCCAAGCATCAAACCCACGTTCCTCACCATGAAGATCATCCATCCAAAGCTCCAAATTTGCCTTTGGCACCATCATCATCACCTCAAGAAACAAAAGATAAAGAAGAAGAAGATACCATGGTTATTCTTAGATCAAGAAGAAGAAAAGAGAGAGAGCACCACGGCCTCGCTTACTCTCATCAAGGTTCCATCCATGGCTAAGAGGGGAAGAAGGAGGTGAAGAAGAAAGCACAAAGGAAAGCTAACAAAGAAGTATGACTCACCAAGGTCGGATCTTGAGTAAGAAATCTCCATGGGCAAGGAACTTGGCCTCCCAAGCTCCATGGGGGTTTCCTTAAGCTCCCAAGATAGCCCTACACAAGAAGGGGAAAGAGGTGGATGAAAGGGATCACTTGGGTAAAGATGAAAGGAGTTATATACACCAAGGAAGAGAGAGGTAACAAAGGAAAGGTGTCATACCCACATAAACATAGATGCCACTTACTCATGATCTAAAGCCACTTGTAACCACCCAAAATTCACATGCATTGTCTAGTGATACACTCTAGGATGTGTATCATGCATCTGGACAAACTCCATGGGTGACACACCCCCCAAACCGACACATACCCCAAGCTTCTACCCGATACACTAAAGGACAAGATAACACATGTGACATATATGGCATTAAGACTATATAGAGATATCACTCCTCGTCTAATGTCCAAACAAGGTTCCCAAACCTTCATACACGTTCTAGATGATGCCAAACTGAAGCAAGAAAGCTCTAGAATATATAAATTGCATATTGACCCTCCTCTTTGGGTAATTTGCAATTTACACCAAAACTAGCACATAAAGCACAAGCATCATCCAACCAAGCTCAAACTTGGAACATAGGCCATCCACAAGGTGCCTCAAATCATCATACATTTTCAAATGACGTTAGAGAACTAAAAGCATGCTCTACACGTGACATATTGCAATATAACCCCTTACCTTGAGTAAATTGCACTTTGGTCCAAAACAAGCAAACATTGTTCAAACAACATCCAATCAGGACCAAACTGGAAACATAAGCTTGTCACATGATATAAAAACATCTTGATGGATTAGATTAAGGTTCTAAGAACCTTTATTAAGCAAAGCAAATAGGGTTAGCCCAAAACATGGGTCAGGGTCCTTACAAGTCATAAACCCCTAATAAGGATTACGTTCCTGAAATCAATCAACATCCAATCGGGACCAAACAGGAAACATAAGCTTGTCACATGATATAAAAACATCTTGAGGGATTAGATTAAGGTTCTAAGAACCTTTCTTAAGCAAAGCAAATAGGGTTAGCCGAAAACATGGGTCAGGGTCCTTACAAGTCATAAACCCCTAACAAGGATTTCGTCCCCAAAATCCCAAGCGGAAAGAAGACGGGTGTTAGTCACGCATCACATCATACTACTTCACAAAGCTCCTGGGTATCACAGATCTATGACTAACATACTTGCTCTTCCTCCAGAGCCAACACAGGGTTTCCTGTACTGGTCACAGGCTCAACCCTCCGTCTCATCATCCTTTGTTTGGTAAGACTCTTTAGATACTGGAACATCACATGCAACTTGTATCACTCAGGTATTAGTTCCTTTACTGATATGTATCAATTGTTCCTTCTCCTTTCACAAAGGATGCCTATAAACCAAGGGAGATCTATCTCAGAAGGGATTATCAACATATACATACTCTACCAAACACAGGTATACACATAACAAGGCTCATATGGAACTATACTAGGTATCACTCGAGACTTAACTGAAAGGAGTTGTTAGGCAACCAAGGAACTAAACATCTCGGGTTCACCGCATCATCTTGGATTCAAGGCTGCCACAACTTCTCATCAGTTTCCAAGAGCACAACAAGCATCAACTCGGGTCAGAACATGTATGCACTGTCTCAACGGATCTGGCTAGGGATCACAAACCTTGTTCATCCATCTCTAGCCGATGCACATTCTACCTAGACCTTCCTTTAATCAAGACTTAGCTAGGAGTATTTTTAGGAATCATGCTTAACTTGATGAACTTTTCCCAAGACGATCTTTCAACAATTCCTTTCCTTGGGTGCATACCTTCTGTCATCATGTTTATGTGGAGTATAAACCCCTAACCTGTGATAGCCATACTATAGGCACTTATCCAGGTCTACCAAAGCCAATTTCTCGATCCGGGACCACTTCACACTTTTCTAAGGATATCCATTCCTAGGATTATCTCGATCCTCAACATGTCATGTGGAAAGAGGTTCACTTGACCGTCCTATCCTAGAAAGGGAAGGACACGAGACAGATATACTTCATCCAACACAACCAGGTCATCCAACAAGGCATTCGACAACATGCTACTTTTCTTCTGGCTAACAAGAAGGAAACATCTGCCACACATCCTATAAGCGTTCAAAGGAGAGTACATCCTAAACTGGATCAACTAGAGCAGATAAAAGGAAGAAGAAGACAAAGTGGAATGGAGTGACTCCATCCGACCTGCCAGCAAACATGTAGGTTAACCCACCATTCTGGTTAACTCATCTCATAAGATCTATATGTTTCCAATTGCCCTCCGCTCCCTGGTCAGGAAATCTGGTCCTCACTTCCTTATCCTCATCATCGTTCCTCTATGTTGCTGAACTACTGCCTCAAGGGTCACCTAGTAGATCTAGACTTCAAAACAAGCTTCAGCTTATGGGTTCAAGGTCAAGAATGATCTATCAAGATGGTCCATTACCATACCTCCACGATCCAAATCTCTTGACTCTTAACCCTCGCACCAGAAGACATGTTCTCACCATCTCATACACTTGGTACTTCTCATATACTAGGATTCCTTACCTTGGTATCCACTTCATGGGTCAAAATTCATCGCTTTAGGTATCATATCCATATTCTATCATCATCACCAGAACAAAACATGTCAAGAGGATCTTATCATCATCTCGAAACATCATCTATCACAGGTATCTCCATCTTGGAAACTAAATCCCAAGATCAACTGATACTTTTCAAAGTATCCAACCAAATATCACTTCAAAAGCATACATATCAAGTGACACAAGGTCACTTGACTGCCACTCCTTCGGAAGGAAGGAACACAAGGGAACAAACTCCTATCACCCTATAAACACCTGTGGTTTCATATCAAGGGGAGAAAAATACCACTTTCTTTTATCCTTACATGAGTTTTCAATTGTTTAAGTATCATTAAACCTTGTTCCATTTGGTTTTATCCTGTTTCTTCTTGGTTTCCTTGCAATCAGCACAAGAATCATCAAGACAATTACATGTCATTTCACTTTTTCCCTTGTTGTCTTTGTATCATATTCATGATTCTTTCCTGATTATATCACATTTTCATTTTCTCTTTGCGAAAAAGATCGTTACTCTTCACAAATTATTTATTGAATAGGGATCATCTCTCGTGTTCACTTTTACTTATCATGAATTTGCACTTTATACTTTCTTATTTTTTCTTGCGTTCATTGGTTGGTTTGAGACTAACTCAGGTTCCATCTTATTTACTCATCATTTGTTCTTCTCTTTCCTTCAACCTTATCTTTGTTTTTAGCCATTTTCTTCATCTTGTGTAAACTTTATGCTTTAACTTACCTTTTTATCATAGGTTAATATGTCTTTTTCCATGTATATCTCTTGAGATTACAGTTTCAAGAACTTATCTCATCATATTCTTACATGGATTTAGGTTTCATAGAACTGTTACTTCCTCTTTTGACCATCAAGCGTCTAGGTTTTAAAGAGTTATGGTGCATTTATTTACTTCTTTTATAGAAAGATGAAGGTATTATCGTCATATTCCTGATTTGTTATTCTCTTTAGATTGTTCCAGAATGACTACTTGATCAGAGTAATCAAATTGAAAACAATCTAAGGCTCCACACTTACCTTTGTCATCAATATTTGAATACATGGCTAGAGCATCCAAGTACTGAGATTAGGTAGTATGCACCATATTTTATGTCATGGTCCAACCTTAGACACCATCCTAATCCAAGTCCTAGTGTCCCTACACACTCAGCGAACCTAGAGCTCTGATACCAAAAACTTGAAAGATCCCAAATAAAAAAAAACATGATCACATACTAACCAACAGATTACCAAATATCACGGGAAATTAAAATTGATTTATAAAAAGCACCATAAGATGAGGCATATTACATCTGAGCCAACACTTTCTTTTCATAACATATTTTCAAGGTGCTACAACATAATTTCCCATCATCTCATTACATGAAATAACTGTTCCACATGCTGATTTATTACATCAAGGTACATAAGCCGAAAATCGTACATATCCATCATCTTATCAAAAACATCAAAAACTCTCCCAAAGACCTGAGTGTATAGCAACGACACATAGGAGTCTACTGCTAGACACTATCTATTTCACCAGGTACGATACCTCTACATATCATTCTCATCTACAATATCTTTATCTCACCAGACATGTCCACCTAAAAAGGTTTTTAACCAATGGGGTGAGACACACAGTCTTAGTGAGAAATATAACCCTCTATCAACTTTATTATTAACATAGATAACTGAGCAGATAGTTCAACTAAACAACATGTAATCACTAACTAGTTATATTAAAGGAATATGAAGAACATGTATATAGAGAACATATGAGAAAGCTTACATCATCCAAGGCCTCATCCAATGTTTCATATTTTTCCTTACAATAAATATACTATACGACTTGATTACAAATTATTATGCCCTAAGGAAGTGAGTCGTCGTACCGCTCAAATCCAACCTTCGATTGCGAAACCCAAAGCCGGTGCCATACAACGTTAATGGAAGAGCCAGACTCCACGACCTCTACCCTCGTGGTCAGTGCACGAGAACCAAAGCAGGACCACAATATCTTGCTTAAGTGACCTCAGTCACAGGGTCAGCTCTGCAAGCTACCCTTCTCTAGCACACCTTGGTATAGGTTATGGTGCTAGTATATCTTGAGCCGCATGCCTATTCATCGTGCTCCCGAGCCATGAATGCATTCTTGCTCTATCACAGTGAGTCATGGGCATGTTCACCATGCTCCATCACACTGAGCCATGGGCCTGTTCATCATGCTCTTATGCTCATTTTGAGTCTACAACCGTAGTTGCACTCTAATCCTCCTATTTTCGGCTAGGAGAAACCCCGCATATTCAACAATATGCACTCCGGGTTAACCCCCAGGAGAACATGTTTCACCATCACCCTGACGATGATGGATCTATGGCCAGGTCAAACTACATGAAAGGTTCATCTGTAATTAATTAATGCATTTTAAGTGGATTGTTGGGGGCAACCAAGTTATATTAAGCAAACCATAAACAAGAGTAAACAACATAGATTCTATTAACTTGTGTCACACTGTTACTTCTATTCTCAAAGCCATCAACATCATCATATTGCCATGGGATATCAATCCCTCATTTCATCACATAGAGCAACTGCCTCTCATAAGGTTTCATCATCATACATCATCATGGGATAGCAGTCCCTCATATCACAACTAGAGGATAACACCTCAAACAGGCACTTAGGTCACAAGACCTCTCACATCATACTAGTGATACATGTTATCTCATCATCAAGGAATATTATCATTTCTCAGATATTTCACATATACTAGGTGCCACACAAGACACATATTCATATAAGCATCATAGCCCTTTCCTGACTATGTATTTCAATTAGTAACACCTGCATGGTTAGATTGTGTAGAAATAGAGATAACTTATTAAAGAGACATAACATGATTATCACATCATTAGGATTTGGAACATCATCCATTATCATGAACACATGGAGCATAGTATCTTAAACGATATCTTAAACAATACGCATTACTATCACCATACCAAGGGTATCCCACCGTACCCTACTTCCCATGTCACCATGAGTACCATCCCTAAGGATTCATCTTTTAAGGATTATACAACCATGATCTATCATCAATCTTTATTAAGGTTCACCTATCATCAACCATAGGTAACCACCATACTAAGGTTTACCACATGTTCATCATACCTCATCATCATGACCAAAGATATGGCCCCAAGGTAACAAGATGAACATATTAACATATAGGGCTCAAGATAACACTTAGGGGTATTGGGTTAGGGTACAACCCTCACTAAAGGTGTTGCCTACTCTCACCAAAAGTAGGAACTACCAAACAAACCCTCACTAAAAGTCGGTATCAGCTACAAAGCTTCAACATCACAAACCAAGGTGATATCTGACAAGGTTCATATCGGGTAAGACCCACAAGCTCTACCTATGCCTGGTATGAGGAAAAGCATTTCGTGCAAAGAAGCTACCAAGGTAATGTCATTCAAACACACCTCAGCCCATCATGGTCAAGGGACCATCTTCTAGCACATCATAACACATCTCACTTCATATCGGGTTAGGCAATCTTGCAACCATGTCGGCCAAGGACCACATAACCTTATAGAAACTAAGGTATCCTCTAGGTCAACCCTAGCATGGTCAACTCCCTTTTACCTCATCCATGAACATTGTTATTATGCATACTGTCTAATCTCTCAACATGTGTCATCCTAGACACCATATCTCCCAAGCTTAGAGATATAACAACATATACCTCCCTATGTGTCGGGTAACCAAGCATGTACCGGTCAATGGCATCATATCTTCATATAGGGTATCGGTTGAGCAATCAACCCTTGTGTCACCCAAGCAATCATGTACACAACATGCTCATACCGGGTTATCATCATATCATAACGTGCAACGCTATGTCGGGCGACACCTTACAGTAGGCAACACATCACAGCATGCGACGTCTTATGTCGGGCAACGTTGTGATGGGCGACGCTCTATCGGGTAACACCATGGAGGGCAACACACCTACATGGGGTAACGAGAAGCACTAACCAAGGGGGTATCATGCAAAGAAACCGCAATAGTAACGCCATGATGTGCAACACAGCAACAACGCCAGGCAGCGTATCACAACAGAGTGTCGGGTAGCACCGTCCAGGAGGATATCGTGCAAAGAACCAATAGCCCTAACGCCCAACACAACTCCATATCACCCATGGGGGACAACAACGCAACCACCTACTATATCACCCAACCCTAGCTCATGGGAAGGAGAGGGATATCGGGAAACAGCCTCAAGGAACCACCATCCAGGACACATATCGACCAAGGGACCAACTAGGTGTCAACCAACCATAACGTCCAAACCCTAACCCTAGGGTAGGAAATGGATATCGGTCACCACACAATATTGCCCAAGGATACCAAGAGTGTTGGTTCACCTATAAAAAACCAACTTAGAGGGGTTTTGCACAACCTCTAGCATATCATGCAACAAAGGTAGAACAACATCCTATTGGCAAACCAACTCAACATATCGCCCAATTAAAGGATCAGCCTATCGAGTTCCTTATACCTAACCAAGGATACCCATAACCAAAGTCATAACCACCCCATATCGTCAAGGTACCACCCAAGGGTTCAACCCCAAGAACATGTCGTACAACTAGGGAAGATTATCATCTCAATACTAAGGTTAGCACTTCTATCGGCCAAGCTAACATGTCACCCTACCATCTAGAGCATAGGCTCACCTCTCAAGTCCAAGGAGAGAGAGGGGTTTTGCCCAAGGACTTACTACTTCCTCATACATCTTGGATCTTAAGCTCACCTATCAACTAAATGAGAGAGGGGTATTGCTCATGATCCATCAACCAAAGCATGACCTATCAGGCAAGGCACTATATCGGGCATACACTATATCGGGCAACCATAGCATATTGGATTGGTCATCTTCAACCTCAAGACACCCATACCATCCCGCACAAGGAGAACAAGGTAATGGAAGTAATAAAACGTAACCTTTCCATTAGATCAGATCTCAAGTTCAACATAAACAACTATCATAGGGAAAGGTATCGATCTAAAGCCAAGAGTCTATTTAAACACATATGAAGAGTGAAAATAATAGAGATGAGTGAGAGTTATGTAACCCACCTTAAGAGGATCTCCATGAATACATAAAGATTCCTAATACAAGCATCAAAACCACTTTCATAACAATGAACATCATCCATCCAAAGCTCCAAACTTGCCTTAAGCACAAAGGAACGCGATCAAAGAAGCATGACTCACCAAGGTCGGATCTTGAGCAAGAAATCTCCATGGGCAAGGAACTCGGCCTCCCAAGCTCCGTGGGGGTTTTCTTAAGCTCCCAAAGCTCCCAAGCTCTCCCCACACAAGAAGGGGAAAGAGGTGGACGAAAGGAATCACTTGGTTAAAGAGGAAAGGAGTTATATGCACCAAGGAAGAGAGAGGTAACAAAGGAAAGGTGTCATACCCACATAAACTTAGATGCCACTTGCTTACGATCTAAAGCTACTTATAACCACCCAAAATCCACATGAATGGACTGGTGATACACTCTAGGATTTTTATCATGTAGATGGCCAAAATCCATGGGCGACACACCCCCTAAACCAATACATACCCCAAGCTTCTACTCGATACGCTAAAGGACAAGATAACACATGTGACATATATGGCATTAAGACTGTATAGAGATGTCACTCCTCGTCTAATGTCCAAACAAGGTTCCCAAACCTTCATCCACGTTCTAGATTATGACAAAATGAAGCAAGAAAGCTCTAGAGCAGATAAATTGCATATTGACCCTCCTCTTTGAGTAATTTGCAATTTACACCGAAACTAGCACATAAAGCACAAACATCATCCAACCAAGCTCAAACTTGGAACATAGGCCCTCCACAAGGCACCTCACATCATCATACTTTTTCTAATGATGTTAGAGAATAAAATGAATGCTCTAAACGTGAAATATTGCAATATAACCCCTTACCTTGGGTAAATTGCACTTTGGTCCAAAACAAGCAAACATTGTTCAAACAACATCTAATCGGGACCAAACTGGAAACATAAGCTTGTCACATGATATGAAAACATCTTGAGGGATTAGATTAAGGTTCTAAGCAACTTTATTAAGAAAAGCTAATAGGGTAACCCAAAACCTGGGTTAGGGGCTTACAAGTCATAAACCCCTAACAAGGATTTCATCCCCAAAATCAATCAACATCCAATCGGGACCAAACTGGAAACACAAGCTTGTCACATGATATCAAAACATTTTGAGGGATTAGATTAAGTTTCTAAGAACTTTCTTAAGCAAAGAAAATAGGATTAGCCCAAAATATGGGTTAGGGTCCTTACAATCATAAACACATGATTTAACATTCGTGGATTTTCTCCAGGCATCACTTCTATATCTCATCCTCTTTCACACAGATAAGAGCAATTATAGAACATTTAAAAGAATACTGAATAGAATATAAATTCCAATTCTCATCATTTCTTCCCTATGTTCCCATAGGGAAATCAATAGGGAGGTCCATAACAACAATCCTTTTTATGATTATCAGATAACAACAAGATAAGGCATATCGAAATGAAAAAGCTCTATCTGACTGTTATCCCCCGTGGTCATCCACCGCTTCAGTTTGACTCAACACATAGAGTCTAGTTGTTTCATGTTGTTTCTCATGTTTTTTCTTACACTATTGGGCTGTGACTTTCGTAAGCCCTGCTGAGCCTACCTCGGTTGTTGAGTCATTTCGTCCCTTCTTTTCAAATAAAACAGTTTAGTATGATCAACATGCCCATACCTATAACATGTCTTGCCCTCGTAACATGGTATTATCGGTCTTATTATCGATGTAAAAACTAAGCCATGGTTTCTTACAGGTGGAAAGTTAGGACTTTTGCCTTTACATAGTGATTACTACCCTAGTGAACTAGGCGTTTATTGCACTGGTGGCATCAAAAACTTTGGCTTTTTAGAACAACTAGGCAAATGTCTCTAGAATTGTAATGACATTTCCTTAATTCTCGGCTTATTTCCCCTTCTTGGGCACTGCCATCATAGATTGAATCATGTATGTCAAGTTGAACATATGTATTGGGTTAGGTGTATATTGAGCTAGACATCATCATATCCATCATGCCCTTACCCATGAAGGTATCATCCTTACCAATCATATGGTGTATCATCTTCACCATACATGAGTGTAACGTCCTCCCCTCACTTGAAGATATTGGTCACACCATACTTTAGTGTATTGGCCATCATATGTTCTAGGGTATTAACCACCTTACCACTTTTGTCATATAGTGTATTGGGTTACCCACCATATCATTTTAGAGATATGTTCTCAACACCATATCATCCAAGAGGTGTATGCTTAACCCAATATCAGTTTAGAGGTGTATGCTTGCTACCCATATCACTTTAGAGGTGTATGTATGCTTACCATATCGGGAAAGAGGTATTCTTGCTTTACACCATATTAGGCAGGGAGATGTGTGTGTGTGCTTCACACCATATCGGGCAGAGAGGTGTGTGTACTTCACACCATATTGGGTAGAGAGGTGTGTGTGTGCTTCACATCATATCGAGCAGAGAGGTGTGTCTGTGCTTCACACCATATCGGGCAGAGAGGTGTGTGCTTAACCCAATATCATTTTTGAGGTGTATGCTTGACCTCCTATCATGCAAGAGGTGTATACTACACCACCATATAGTTTGAGAAGGTATAAAATCATATCCATATCCTTTTATTAGAGTAGGTGCATCACCATATTGGGTTAGAGGTGCCTGCTTGTGTGCTTGAACCTGATATCACTTTATAAGGTGGTACCATCATCTTCATACTCTTGACCTTCATTCTAACAGTTATAGTTCATGGAAACAGGTCGAAGAAACTACTAGAACTCATAATTTCATCAACTATTTCAAAAAAATTTAGAATTAAAAGTAATTCATTAAGTATAGAAATTTAGGTGATGAATAATAACATGATAGAGTTCAAGTTATATAACCCCCCTCAAGAACAACTTCAAAGCTCCAAGCTCCAAATCTTCACGCTATGAAGGTTGAAGATGAACTTCACAACTCCTCTATATGCAAAGAATCACCATGGATAAGCAATTGGTGAAGAAGAAAAGAAAGGAACATCATAACCCTAGATTCATGCTTCAATCCAAGGTTGAAGATGATCATGGCCTCAACTTAGGGTTAGGACTTGAGCTCCTTCTTGATCCTTAGCACCTTGCACGATACCTCACTACTCATGCATGATATGCTATCACTTTTGGCCGATATCCCCCTCGCTTGTGACCGAAAACACTCCACTTGGCCAATATCAACATGCTATGGCCAATATCAACATGCTATGGTCGATACCACTTGCTATGGTTGATACCCAATCCCTATGCGTGATACTACATCACCTATGCATGATACCAAGGTTCTATGCATGATATATAAGAGCAATAAGGTGGTGGGATTCGAAAAAGTTCACTAAGGGGTGAAAGGAAGGGTATATATACTTGAGGTTCATGAAATAGTGTGTATATGAGGTGTCATCAATTTACTACTAGTAGGTGCCACATGGCCATGCATGGATTGACACATGTACTTTCATGAAATCAACCTTTATCTTTCCATGCAAAATAAAAACTTGAGGACAATGCAAGGTATAAGGGTCGCCCCCCTTTGGTTATCTTCTAGAGCAAGCCACTTCCTCTCACATGATTATTATATTCACAAATCAATGCAAACTTTCCCAACCAAAGTTGCAATATGATAACCATTGCTTTATTGAGGTGCTTATCTCGTTTTTGAAAATTCAAAGAGGTAACAACATGATATGGGGGTCTCCTCTTTGGCTCCTTGGTGGATAGGGACTCCCATTTAATCACTACAACTCGATACACTTAATACAAGCTGAAATTTGGGTTTCCATTCAACCCCTTTCTTGGTCTGTTCATAACCAAGAATACCACCACTCATAAATGATTCAAACATGTTGTATCATTCATTTTATCTCCTATAAATGATACATAGAGGAAGTAGGAACACTCTAGAGGTGGTAATTTTCATATCTACCCTACATTTTGGTATAATTCCAATTGTCAAGAAACTTGATGACTAACTTAATAAATTTTTATTATAAATAATGTTTTTATGTTTGTGTATCCTAATGTGGGACCACAAAGGGGAGAACTTTAGTAAATTAATGCACCTATGGATCTACAAAACAATGTCAACATGTGCATTCAATTATTATTGAGAAGATAAAAAAACAAAACACTGTGAGTATATGTTCTTCTCCTCAAATAATCAAAACTAAATATAGGACCATGACAAAGATCATCATACTTCAATCAAATTAATAGTAAATAAATGAAGGTAGAAAATACTCAACATGTTCACATTTATTTTTAATGAAAAGTTAATGTTTTTGTCTGTATTTTAAATGAGATGGAAATGAGTCATTCATTTTCAATCATTTTTTTGTCAAAATTTCAAGATCTCATTTGGAATTTGAAATTGCATCATAAATCATTCTTGCATATAATAGAATACTAGAACTCTGATAATAATAAATTTTATCTAGATCAATACATGCATATTCAAATCTATCAACACATCAACATGAAAAAGGAATAGTGCACAACTATTATTTGTTATACTATGGTTAAAGTATTAGCATATTTATGTGAAAGCTAAACAAGGAAGAGTGAAAACTCAAAATCCCAATTAATAAACCATCATTATATTTTGGAAAATCATAAAAAGGTTGAATCTTCTTACAAAATGCTAAAGGAGTTTATAGCCAAACATCAACAAGATTTGTGTGGTCATTTATTTTTAGTAAGATTTATATTTGATTATTAGATAAACATATTTTTCTAAACTTTTTAGATAATGTGAATGTTTTTGGAAGTAAATCAAAAGACCATATGTTTATCTTTGGTGGAAAAATACAAAAATATATTCATAGAATCATGGACAAAAGATTTGGCTACCAACCCTCTCTAGGTGGTAAAGACCATAGATATTAAAATAGAAATATTAGATATAGATGGCAGTAACATAAGGTTCCTATTGGTTATTTATTAGAAGTGAAAAAGGAGAGAAATCACATAATTAACCAACACTCAAAAGGATTAGGAAAATTATTCTAGTTAAGAAGTTAAGAGACCAATATCCATGGATATAACATACAACAATCAACATGTAGGAAAATCAATATGAAATGAATGACTTTTTCAAACATGCACGTGCGAAGCACATGCAAGTACTAGTATATATATATAAATATATATATATTATATATATAAAATATATATATTATATATATACATATATATAAAAATATATATATAGATATAAATATATATATATGTGTGTGTGTGTCTTTGCATGTGTGCATTTATAGAGGGAGAGAGTCAAACTAGAATACACCATATTGTAGTAATTGTATATTACAATTCAGTGGTGTTTGTCAACCTAGACCGCTTTCTTACAAAATGTGAATTGTTTTCTTTATTATCATAACAAAAATGGGATACATGTAAAATTTTATCTCATTTAGATGAATGTAAGT
Source organism: Alisma plantago-aquatica (assembly GCA_963693085.1). Classification (NCBI taxonomy): domain Eukaryota; kingdom Viridiplantae; phylum Streptophyta; class Magnoliopsida; order Alismatales; family Alismataceae; genus Alisma; species Alisma plantago-aquatica. The sequence goes on along the minus strand of OY856409.1, from coordinate 1,019,071,052 downwards.
CATTCATACTAGGATAATAAAATGGATGAATATAGATAATATTAATTGCATTAGTATGTTCCTTCTATATGCGTAAACTATAAGTGCGCAAATGAGATTGAATTTTATATAGGATACTTTTAACATGTTTCATAAGAACAATAGTTTAGATTCTCAAAACATTTGTTACGTAAAAGAAACCCACTAAGGTGTGTAGTGCAATATGTACACTCGAATGTATTCTAGCTTGACTCTCTCTCTCTCCACACACACACACATGTCAGGCTAGTGTACACTCGAGTGTACCGGAGGCACCGTACACCTCAGTCATTCTTAAGGAATGCAGTAACTTTATGAAAAATTTAAACCATTGATCTTATTAAATATCTTAAGAACATACCATATAATAAGAGACTTTTAGGTGTTGCATCTAAAGAAGAAAAAAATTATGCATTTCAAATTAGTTTTGTGCGTCGATTTTGTTGTCCTTGGATGAGTCACTTACACGCATCCAAATGAGTTCAAATTTTGTATATGGCCTATTATTATTGTGACCATGAAGATCAATGAATTACATTTTGAAAAAATATGGTCTATATAGGCAAACATCACTGGGGTGTACAACATGATCAGTAACTTGAGTGTATTCTAGCCTGACTCTCTCTCTCTCTTTCTCTCTCTCTCTCTCTCTCTCTCTCTCTCTCTCTCTCTATATATATATATATATATATATATATATATCTATACTACTATAAAAAGAGTGAATACTTTTAACTAATTACAGCAGTGCCATCAGCCAATCACATTTTAGCATTTTTAAAATCCTACACTCTCCTTAACTCTCTCTCTTCTCTCCTTTTTTGCTAAGTCTTTTATTACTTTTGTTAACACCGTCCCTCCTCTCTTTCTCGGAACAACTGATCTCAGATCCCCACTATCCCATATCTCATTGTGGTTACCATTCCACGCCCACCCACCACTCCACGCCTTCGGCAAGATGCTTGAATCCTTTGGTCGTGCGTAATGTTATGGTTGGTAGTTGTTGTTGGACAAAACGAATTAAAAATAAGACAATTTATGGATACACGCAAAGTCGAGATACCATATTTCTTTCCGCTCTCCCTTCTCGCTTACTCTGCTCTCTCTCCTCGATCTGGTAAATGACTCATTTCACTTTCCAGTTCCAGCAATGTAGACTGCTGACCAAGTATCTGCGGCCACCGTCCCAGCCTCTGACACTGTAATAGTGCAGCCCGCCGTTGAAGAGTCCGCCGTCGCCCGCGCTGGTACCAAGATGAAGAAGGGAAAGGCTGCTTCCTAGGAGAAGAAGCAACGTTCTCTCCCTACGCTCAAGCCACCTGTCGCACACCCACCCTACCTCAGTGTCACGGCGTCTATGACTTGTATACCACAACCAGCACACCAGAGACCTTGGTAAAGAGTGCATCTGAATCCTCCAGGTGTGAAGCCCAAAACATCAACGCTACTGATAAAGTAGTGCATGCCGACAGGCTTTGAACGACCATGGCTTCCTTCCTGTGTGATGTATAGATCTTCCATCCAACCTAATGTGGCTTCTTTCCGCATGCCCTTGCGTCTAGCTCTGCTTTTTATACAGCCGGCAATAGTCAATGCAGCCACACGACTATCTATTTTCAACAAAAATCCAACTACTATTGTCGTCCGTAGAGTCACAATAAAATCATTAGATGATATCTCTGGTGAGTGCTTCAACACCTCTCCTTCAACTTTCTATGAAATTTTTTCTTGTGGTAACAAAGTCCTGGTGCCTCATGCGATGACAGCAGCAACATGTGGTCTTTTTTCCCCAAACGATGTTACTACCTCCCTTAAAGAACCTAATGCGCCAGTCATCACCATCCAATAGGCCTATCATCGTTCATCCAATCCTCTAGAACACCAAGACTCCAGTTTTAACACCATGTTGACATTACATAGTCCCAAACCCAGGCATCATTGTTGTTACTCTAAATATTTCAACATGTAGCACTGACGAGATACCAGTCTTAACAACATCGGACTATATAATTATGTAAAGAAGTATAAACAACAATGACGTACTTATGAGTATCTGTTTCTTTTGTTGGTACATTTCGCAACAATAGATACAAAAGGAAAAATATACCAATGACAAGAACATAAAATATGCAGAATAATACAAGAGCCATTTCAGAGGTGAGGAGCAGCTAGCACGTTGCATGTTGAATAGGCAAAGGCCGAATAGGTTGTCAAGGTAAGAAATGTCCCTTTTGTTGTAATTTTTTTTTTTGTATTATCTTCGACCTCCTACATTACGTAATATATTTGTATTATTGTTCCATTTAATTTCCAATGTGTACGTCCTCTTTTGTATACAACAAATAACTCTTGACCACGATAACGTGTTTTAGTTTCCTATAAAGTCTTCTTAGAAGTGCACATTCTATCCAAAGATTGTACCATAACATCGGATGTAGACGGCTGAACACATGACACTCATTTCAAACTTTACAATAATAGCATACAGTTTCTTTTAGGACGTCAGCAGTGGGGTTGAAGAAGTCATTCTGTTTCTAATAAAGCACCGCATGAGGGGATTGATTATCTATGACGTGCAATAGAATGAGAATTGAGGTATGGATTTGCTTTCTTATTCGGTTGTAGCAGTTGATTAGATGAGGGTTCTGGAGGCTAATCCTTTCAGAGTGATGGTTTCATGGTTGCGGATTGTGAATGAGGGGATGGGATCATCCTAAATTTTTCGTGGGTATTTTTCTTCTATACTCATTAAAACTAAGAGCAAAATTTACTTAATATAAGTGACTTTAGTACTTTAATAAAACACCGTCAAGGAGGTGTAGGATGGTCAGTGACATAGCCACATAGAAAGGAGGGGGTGCCTGTGCCCTACCTCCAATCTTAAAATCTGCTGTAATATTCATTAAATTTTGTATAAAACACACCTTAAATCCTCTTTGTGCTCCTCCCCACCTAAAATTATATATATTAGTACAAATTATATGAATTTCATTCGGTTCCCCCCAAGTTAAATCCTAGCTACGCCACTGAGGATGGTGCTTCTATATTCATTTAAACTAAGAACAAAAATTAATGAATATGACTAACTTTACTACTTCAATAACATTGTCATTAAGGAGGCCTAGGATGGTGAGGAACAAATGAAGAAAGTTTTACATAGTGTTTGCCTTACACGTGCAACTCTCACAATGTTGTTGATATATATACAAAGATTTAACATTTGCTTCTGTTCTGCCAGTGTGCATTTGGAACAAAAACAAGTTAACATTTGCGTCTACATGCAGTGGGGTTGAAGAAGTCATTTTGTTTCTAATAAAGCGCCACAAGAGGGGATTGATTATCTATGCACGTGCAATACAATGAGAATTGAGGTATGGATTTGCTTTCTTATTCGGTTGTAGCAGTTGATTAGATGAGGGTTCTGGAGGCTAATCCTTTCATAGTGATATGGTTTCATGGTTGCATATTGTGGATGAGGGGATTGGATCATCCTCAATTTTTTGTGGGTATTTTTCGTCTATACTCATTAAAATTAAGAGCAAATTTTACTTAATATAAGTGACTTTACTACTTTAATAAAACATTAGGTCTAGGATTGGTGCTTCTATATTCATTTAAACTAAGAGCAAAAATTAATGAATATGACTAACTTTACTACTACAATAACATTGTCATTAAGGAGGTCTAGGATGGTGCAGAACAAACGAAGAAAATTTTACATAGTGTTTGCCTTACACGTGCAACTGTCACAATATTGGTGATATATATACACAAAGTTAACATTTGCTTTTGTGCTGCCAGTGTGCATTTGGAACAAAAATAAGTTAACGTTTGCGTCTACATGCAACCTTAGAATCTTACGTCTTTGACCAGAATGAACAACTCATGCATCATGCATGTATCACAACATACAAACATTAAATTTCAACATGATTTGTAAAGGGAAAGGAATCAATTATAGCTAGAACCACACATGCCAATTGTCTGTCCCTAACTCCACGTGTTCCGAGTTAGAAAACAAAAATGCAGAGTAATGGTCATAGAAGAAACCAACTCATGCATTAGGCATTTATCACATTATATAGATATTAAATTTTACCGTAACTTGCAACAGTCTCGGAGTATTTTATTGGTCGTATTGCCATACGAAATTGAAAAGCGACAAAAGTGAGTATTATGTGTATATGATGTTGAACGGACGAATTAGTTGAGGTAATAACAAATGTGCCTTTTTCAATCACCTATAGAAAATCTACTTGTGATATGAACAAAATGCTGCACACAATCCTCTCACGTATTTACTTATTTTAAATATTTTTCCTGATACTACCTCAACCATTAACTACACCATCTTTCCCAATTTGAAATCGCTATTGATACTCTCTTTCCTTATAATGGGAGAGAAAGAGAAATATTGTTTTAAAATTAATGTGATTTTCTCTTGCCTAAAAGAGATGCAAAAGCCAAAATGAATCCTAATATTAGAGAAGATTGAGGAAAAATATTGTAATTAATTATGGAGAGATAAATAATGACTAATAATGTTTAGATGTTCATTACTAGATTAACCCTTTCCTCGCAATTTTTCAACGTTTTTTTTTCCTAATTTAGCTTTCCACTAATAAATTCATTATACATTAATATTTTGAAACTTGTGAATCCCTAACGTATCGATAAAAATGCCTTCACAAGAAACACAGAGATCTATTGTCATGGTACATTTAAGTTATATTTTTATATTCTTTTCAACCATAGTATTAGAAAATTATCATGATATGTTTAAGTTATGTTTCGAAAGTTGGTTGGGATAATTTGATTGCATTTTAATTATAATTTTTCAGTTGTTCTAAATAGTGTTTAGTTTACTAAAACAAAATAAAACAAAACGAAAATATTTACCAGGAATCCATCCTAATTGATTCTCTCACTCTATTAAAGTTCCCCACATTCATAACGATTCATTAGTTTAATCTCTATCTACCCACCTTTTCCAACTATTCCATCCCAACTAATCACTTTTCTCACTCTCTCTCTTATTTACAAGTATTAGTTAATATGTTCTCTTTCCATTTCCAACCCTTTCGAATTCTCTTTTTCACATGAATATAAGTAACTTTCACTACTCTCACATTTTTTTTAACTCTGTAACAAACTAAATGCAATGACCCATACCATCAATTAATCCTAATTCCTTCACACACTCTTTCAAATTCTCTCACCAAGTCTACCATATTAATCGATGTGCTCTCACTGTCTCCCCTCATCACAAACCATGGTAGAAGTTGCATGTTTCACATATTTCTCTACTTAGTATTTTTTTTCATGTCATTTTCCTCACTTAATTGCCCCTGTGATTGCTTTGTATTAAGTCATTCAATGCCCTAATGTCATCATTACTCATGTGTATCAACACTCCTCACCATAATATTAATGAAGGTCTACACTTACGTAGATTAATCTGCACTTCTATACTTATTCTATTTTTTATTTGAATTTAAAAATAATACTATTTACTTACATATTAAAGTATTTGTATTCAGTATTATAATAATATACATGTATTAGCATCATCTAATTTATATTTATTCAATTTAATGTGAAATGTGCATATGCACGTGTGTGATCGCTATTTAAAAAAATGAAACATCAAACTTACTAGAAAATATTTTAATTAAATGCCCAATGGTTTTAGTAAACCTATTAGTAAAATGAAACAAGTTTTACAATTTATTAATTTTAATTATCTAATAAAAATTCAGACATCTGTAATATGACACGTGCATGTGCACGTGTGTGTTCACTAGTATATATATATATATATATATATATATATATATATATATATATATATATATATATATATATATATATATATATATATACAGAGAGAGAGAGAGAGAATCAAGATAGAATATACTCGAGTTTACTAGTCACACTATATACTCATGTGATATTTACATATATATATGATCCTTTTAGAAAATCCAAACCATTGATAATCATTGTTAAAACAAAAAGAGTCTACATGCAAAATATGATGAAGGATATAGGTAACTAAATTTGTGAATGCTCTATTTTGGAGTTCTACCTTCTTGATACCACTTTTGGGTTCTTCCTCCTCGACATCTATGGTGGATGACATCTTTGGTGCTCTAATAGTTTCTTAGGTCTTGTTTTGGATCTCTAACTTTGTCTAAACATTAAGGAGTTGACAAATCCTCTATGGGATTTGATCTTTACTCAAAGCTAAAGTTTGACTCTCTATTTTTGTTTGCTATATGGTTGTTCTCTATGTTCATGGGAATAGAAGAATTCATGCTCCAATGTGGCCTATGATGCCCTTCTTCTCATGTTTGGCCCATCATACCTCCCGTGGGAAGTTTTATGTTTGTTTCATCATTGTATTCTTTAGGTTGTGTAGATCTTAAGAACCACAAACTTACATATTTACCCACATAAATGTTATTTCTTTAGCATCACATATTGTATATCATCTTAGTCTTTGATTGGTTATCCATTTTTAAAACGAGTTGAATATCATGAATTAGGAAATTTATAGTAAAGTGATGGTAAGTCATACAATCAAAATAAAACATCATTCAAATTTGGTAAATTCTTCCCCACGTATTGAAATGGGTTTCATGGACTAATTTGAGCATAAATAATATGTGATCTTTAGTATTTTTGGATATAAAGAAAAATTAACCTTAATTTTATTTAATTGTTACTAGGTGGCACTACTACAAAAAATGCTTTTTACAATGGGAGAAACACAACAGTTCTGGTAGTTGTGTTGTAGTTTGCATACTTACCACAACAAGTCTATTTCTGTGTTGTATATTGTATATTTTATACAACATGTGTTATTTACAACATGCCAAACCCATTGTAGTATACTTGATACTACAACATGTGTTAAATTGTTGTAATAGACTTTAGAATGACAACATACTCAAACTTGTTGTAAAAGACCTTAATTACACAACATAATGTGACCCTTTGTAACAGTCACACATGATAACATGTTGTAATAGACCATCATTTTACAACATAGACTAACCCATTGTAATATATCATAATCAAATAACATGCATTCACATGTTTTAATATACCATAATAACACAACAAGTTGAAACTTGTTGTTATATACCACGGTCACACAACATACTTTGACCTATTGTTATATACGATAATTACACAATATGTTGTGACCCATTGTAATAGGCACACATGATAAATCATTATAATAGACCACCATACACAATGTAGACTAACCCGTTGTAATATACCATAATCACACAACATGAATTTACTTGTTGTAATAGCTATATGTTGTAATATACCACAATCACACAACAAGATGTAACATGTTGTTATATACTCAGGTCATACAACAAACTCTGACTTATTACTATATACCATAATTATACAATAGACTCAAACTTGTTGTATAATCACATGTGTCAACCTTAATAAAGAAATACAAAATCTTCTGACTGCCTTGACTTCTTTTTTTAATTGATGTGATGAATATGCCCTCTCTTCCCCTCTCATTCATCCTTCCTATGCTTCACTCTAACACTCAATCGGTCCCGTTATCAGCCGTACCTCACGCCATTGTCAATTTTAGCATATGTTCAGTCAACCTAACACTGAGTAACCATGAACATGTAATTAAGTCCTTGGATTTTTTTAACACTCTTATGAAGCGGGGAACCAAAGGAGGTCAAGTAATGGAACGTGCCCCCTTAAATTTTGATTTTTTTTTAACATATATATGTTGTGTATATTTAGCATGGTATGGAAGTTAATATTTATTTTTATGTGTTATCTGCTTCACACACCCTTAATCTGTTAGCAAAGTATGTAATTTTCTTTCATAAATAAAGTCATTACCAATATAATTTAAGTAAAGGGTCACAAATAAAAATATATTAAATTAGAATAAATTTCAAAAAATCATTGAAGTTTTTTATTTTATAAATACATCTCAATATATTATATTAACAAATTTTAATTTTTTATTAAACATATCAACAACTATATCAAATACATCAATGTCAACTTGTTATCTATTACTTTACACCAATTTTTGTAATGATTAAATAAAAAATTGATTTCTATAATTAATAATATACTTTATGAAAGGATAAATATTTTAGAAATAAAACAATGAATGCAGAAATACAATAAGTACATAGTTTTATGGGCAATGAGGAAACAAAAACTGATATCTACAATTAATTGTATACATTATGAAGTACCAAATACGTTGTATAATATATAAATAATTTAGTGTGTAACAAATATAGGAAGTACATAGGTAATTGGGAAACAAATAAACCAATACATGTAATTAATGATAGACTCCATGAGATATCAAATATTGATATACTATGTATGAACAATTAAATATATAAAAAATATAACAAGTACATCGTTTTATGGATGTATATTTTAGTTGTGCAAATGATTTATATGGATTCTTTTCTATTATGGTGTAATGAATTACAAAAAAGGTAAAGTCCAATTAAATATGATACATTCCTAGTAGTACATGGTGTCAAGATAAATTACTTAATTATATTTTTACAATATGTATACTTTTTGAATTTTTATGCATTAATAAAATGTTTGTTAAACAATAATGTAAACTGTGTATCATTATTGAGTTAACACTTAAATTTATACTTCTATTCACAATTTGTACATCTAAATTATAAATATTATTTCATGATAATGTCAAAGATGAATTTTTTTGATATTTTCTAAATTTCCAATGCAATATAGAAATAAGTCTATAACTATCTATATAACTAAGTGAACAATAAATTGTCATAATATTTATTATTTTTTAGGTAAAATTATTGAATAATTTTGACACCATCATAGGTATCTTTATTTAAATAAAATTATTATAGAATTTTTTTCTTAATTTATATATAATGATAATAATAATTTCCACTTAATACTATTTATATATTAAATTTTCTTAACTTTATGTTACTTTTTAATTTCTTCACTTGTCAAACTCATCAAGTTGGTAATTACTTGTGTGATATTAAAAAATAAATAATAATCCACAAACTCAATATTGAACATCAAATTTATGTGGTTTTTATGAAAGAACCTATATTTATGGGGAATAAATTTAAAGAAATGATTGGTCTTATACAAAAAATTAAATATTTTCAATGTCACTTATTGCCATTTTAAACTCATATTAAATGTAACAAGTCCTAAAGATATGTAGAATGTTATAGTATGCATAATCATATGCAATAATATATATACATAGAATATTTTAATCAGATATAAAATTAAGTACTCCACAACGTTGTGAGCTATGTCTTTAACCTCTTTTTTTATTTATCTAAGGTCCAACTATTTTCCTCTCTTGATCTAAGTAAATAGGTAAATAATGTGTCAACACTCCATTTTTCTCATGGTGATAATTGAAGTCATATTTACGTTTAATGTAAAGTGAAAATAATATCTATGTCACATAAATACTTAACATTATTTTTATATGTACCCCCTTCATCAGGGGTTGGCTCCGTCAGGACCTCCACTACCCCTATGTTATATTATAGTATAGTAATTAATTAGCAATCACATTTAAGACCTCTTTAGTCTCCCTTCCCATCTTTTCCTCTTCTCCCCTCTGATCGTAACTACACACCACAAATGTCTCTCCTATTTTAGTTTATTCCTCTTTTCATAATAAATCACGTTACCAATGAACTAGCAATCTACTTTATAATATAAACAATTCTCGATGAATAGGTTTACAATGTCATCAGTTACATCCCCACTTTATTCTTTGTTTTTTCTATTATTTCATGGTTTTTAAAACGTGCCATTGTCTTTTACTTTTCAATAATTTTTTTAGTAAACAACATAAATTTATAAAAAACCAAAAATTTTAAACTTCACAGAATGTAATAATTAGTTTACTATTTTTTAGGATATATGCACATTCCACAAATTAATACAATGCACATTTCAAATGTTATTGACTATTGTTTCTCATGTCTTATTAATTGTTATTCTTTTATTGCATCTGAATTATCTTTCCTAAATGATTTGTTTCTCTCACTCTCTCTACAACTATTTTACCACTCTATTTGGAATTCCACTCAATCTCCATAACTATTTCAGTAATTACCCATTCTTCGTAGATTCTCACTTAAAAAATGTTTCTCTCTCTCCCCCCTCTCCTCTCCATAACTCCCCACTCCCTCATGTCTCATTTTCCACCCCACAACAACTTCCCTATTATCACTCCTATCTCTACCCTTTTCTCTACCTATAATCTTGTCTCTAGTATTTGTCTTACTTTCATTGTGTCTGCTTCCAACTACTGTCCAACACCTCTCCTTTGTTCTTCATGTCTTCATGCCAACCCAACTGCAATGATGTGTTATGTAGAAATACCAGCGCAAGGATAGATGGATCTTGAGACATAGTCAGATCAAGGTGTGTGAGTGGATCATGATCTAGATTGGTACCTTAAAATGATGGAGCCACTTTTCTTTCTTTGATTTTCAACCTGGGCTAAATTGTATTTACTAAGATCTTAAAGAACTAATGAGATAAGTACCTCTCTAGATGCATGTGTTTCCATGAAGTTGGTTGGAGGTATCCCATTGTTGGTGAGACAACTTAAGTGTAATCAAAGTATAGGCCCCAAAAGGGCCATGGTGCTCTTCTCCACCCTCTTAGACGAGGGCCAATATGGTAGGCTATCAACTTAGATGAAAAAATAACTATCTTTTGAATATAAGTCATTATTGACATCACCATATTCGATGTGTTACCAACTAAATCAAAATCTCCCTCTAAACGAGGTCGCAGTTTAATGCTCCTACTACTCTAAATCCAAGGAAAGGACCCCATTCTATTGCATACACAGTCTATGGTGTTTCGGATACTACAGTCTCTCCTATTTTGTTTGTTATTTCTTCATAGTTTTCACTGTTCTTTTGGGTACTATGATCTATCCTATTTTGTTTGTTGTTTCTTTCATAGTTTCCCTTATATAAAAAATTCACAATTCTTTTTGCTAAATTTTATATCTTGCATGCTATCAAATACTAACAATGGAATATTTTGTTGGTCTATTTCTTTTTTCAAGGTAAGACAAGATTTTTGTTATTTATTTAATGATAATTACACTACCATTTATTATCTGCTCTCATCGTCTCTTCATTATGCATTTAGACGCACTACATGGTAATTTATTTTGAATAAGGATGTTATTTTGATGCTGAGAAAATTAACTCAAAGCGGAATTGGGTTTTCCACTTGAATATATTACATGTAGACCATCCTAAAGGTCAACGTACCTAAGGAAACATTTAATAATGTTAACTATATATGCAATGCTCTAGATGTAAGGTTGATGTTACATTTTATCTCTCTTGGTTGAATAAACTTAGTGATTCAAGGGAAAATATGTTAGAATACTCTTGAACCATTAGCACATCAAAATGTTATTTTGATTTATCTCATATTTATTTTAACTAGTGTCCAAAGAAACTAAAAAAACATATATTGTAGGTAATGTGTTGAAGTACATAAGAGACATCATTGATACAATAATTAGAAATATTTCTGAATGTGTTAGCTACTTATCATTATTTCTTTTAGTTTGTTTAAATTTCTAAATGCATTCAATAAATGAAAATGTGTCGATATATTTGGCATATGATTGCAGTATTATTTGAAGTATATTGGTCATTTCTTCAACCAAGAAGAGATCAATGAGGTTCAAAATGAGTGGGCAACGTGTGTTCTTCAGCACACAACCGATTATGTGACACGAAGGGGAGACATCTGTTCTTTAGCCTAGACCAATGTGTGAAATCTTTGTAGTTAATTTCAATTTGATTCTAGAATGTGTTCTCACTAATTTACGTTATTGAATCGTTGTATGGATGATTGATTATTCATTAAGTGCAAGTTTTTTTCAAGGTTTGGTAGAAGTTTTGTTCAATTATGTGCTAGTTTGTGAAATGAAAGAAAAGCATAATTTCATATATATTATAAAATTTTAAAATATGATTATTTGATCAATAAAATGGGTTCAATATGACATGTCAAACTCTAATCAAATACAACAGTTAATGATATATTGTAAAAGGTGTGATACTACAACAAACAACACATGTTGTATTATCCACACCTATTACAATAGGTGTGTCTGTAAAATAGACTCTATTACAACATGTGTGTCTAATGAACTATACCAAACACCACATGTTGTATAAAATGCATATATTACAACATGCACACCACATGTTGTATAAAATGCATATATTACAACAGGCACACCACGTGTTGTATAAACATCCCTATTACAATGGGTGTATTATCAAAAGACAACATGTTTCAACTATTGTATAAATATAAATATTACAATAGGTGCATTACATGTTGTAAAAAATACCCCTATTACATCGGGTGTGTTTAGTGAAAGACAACATGCTTCAACCATTGTATAATATATATTACAGCATGTGCACCACATTTTGTAAAAAAACACCCCTATTACAATGGGTATGTTTCGTAAAAGAAAACATGTTTCAACTATTCTATAATATATATTACAATAGGTGCACCACATGTTGTATAAAACACTCATATTACAACGGGCCATACATTGAAAGACAACACATTTCAATTGTTGTATAAAATACATGTATTACAACATGTGCATCACATGTTGTATAAAGAACCACCATAAGACCACATGATCTAATACAACAATTAACACATGTTGTAAAATGGAAAAATGAACTGTTGTAAAAAATGTTTTCTGTAGTATAGTGTGGCTTGATATTTTGAGGTGTCTCTAGGCTATACCTTGGATATATGAGGATCATGTATCAAATATATTGTATTCTTTTGATTCATATAACAAATTACCTATTTTCCTCTCTCTTGATTGAATTGATGACTTGAACCCTAATTTCCTTTAAATAGGAACAAAACCCTAATTTGGTTTTATTTGTGCATCTTCTTTTACATTCTTATTGGAATGTCCATCACAATGTTATATTTCTCTTTTGTTGATAAATGAAATGGTTCAATCTTCATTTATCGATCATCTAACCCCAATTGATATACTTATGTATGTTCTCTTACCTTTGTAATTGAAATGTTTGAAAAAAGATGAAAATGTATATCTTGGTTCTATTTTTGTATGTTTTGTTAGATTAATATTATCTATGGTACCATAACCATATTAATTGGGTGCATGTCCACCTATTCATTTACATTTATTGGGTGTTCCTTTCCACCTATTCGAGTACATTTTGGGGGTTATCTTTCCACCAAGGTTCCATTTTTCCACCAATCTATGTATTTATTGGGTCCTCCTTTACACCCAGGGTGGGTCTTCCCTTAGGTTGAGCATCAGGTCACGTTGTTGTGGGTTTACGAAAGCCCAAACCCAGACCCAAATTTTACTAGCGGGCTGCAGGCTGGTTCACGACCTGAAAATTTTCACACTTTAAAGGCACGATCCCGACCGATGTTATATACTCAGTTTGTGGGCTAGGTTTGGGTCCAGCCCATGTTGATGTTATTTTGCATAATAACAACAATGGCATGCTCATTTTTAAATTTCTTTCATTAAAATTAATATATTTTTGAGTGATTATATTGTCAAATATAGATTCACATTATTTGGTTATGTTCAAACTTGAAAAAATTTCATGAAGGATAAAAATTTTGAGTTAATAATGGAATGAATATATTTCTAAGTTAGAATGTCTGTTGGACATCAATGTTATTGAAGAGAGAAATTTCTCAATGAATTGATATCTTGTTATCTTGGTTGTATTGTAATAAGGAGTTGTGTATCCTGTTTGTATCTTAATATGTTATTAAGAATTTTCAAGACATAATTTCTTTACCAACCATTGGGAAATTAAAAGTCCAACTAAGTTGCATTGTTAACTAAAAAGAGGAAAGTACTAAATTGGAAAGGATAACGTCATGAACCTATTGCCGAATTAATGTATATTGTCTATCAAAGAGTCAAACCAAATTATGAGGACAATCATCCTTTACATTAATGGAATTACAAAATTACAATCAATAATTATGTATATGAATTTATTGTGAAATATAAATAAGATAAATCACTATATTAAATACTTCCTTTGGTGAATTAGTTTAAAATTTTAAAAATAAAAAGTTTACATGGTTGACCAAAAAAGATACAATAAATAAATTAGGATATATAATGAGCATGAACATAGTTTGGACTAAATGTGGAATAATGAATAAGTGTGAAACAAGTTGACAAGTCTTATTATCCATTTAATTGTGTCCTTATCAATACAAAAATTGGGTGTTATGTATAAACATCTTTATTAAATGTGATAAGTATGAAACTATATGTATGTCTATGTTTATTTATGTATATAAGTCTCTGTGTAAATATGTACAACCTGCAAGGGTGTAGCTCATCGGTGATCGGACCGTGAATGTAGACATAGGTCTCAGTTTTGAATCCTCACGAGGATGAATAAACTAAGATTTATGTCTGACATGGTTTGCATCAGAACTAATGGGTTGCACACTTGGTTTACCACGCACTCTTGTGTCCGGCCTCCATTGGTCAATGAGGGGTCAGGGAGAGGAATTGTCCTTGATGACTCATTTTTTAATGTATGTTTTTGGATCCCTAGGTTCAGATTTACCTAGACCCTAACCCAGTTCGTACTATATTGTGGCCCTAAAATCAAGGCCCTAGGTTTCCCATAGAAATTTGTGGTTCGGGTATGGGTTGGGTTTCATGGGTTGGGTTTGGGGTTGAGTCAGTTTGAACCTAACCCAATCCTCAAACCTAGTCTTTGGATCCCCCGGTTATGATTTACCTAGACCCTGACTCGGTTCATACTAAACTGTAGGCCTAAAATCAAGGCCCTATCTTACCCATAGAAAATTGTGGCTCAGGTATGGGTTGGGTTTCATGGGTCGGGTTGGGGGTTGGGGTTGGGTCAATTTGATCCTGATTTAATGCTCAACCCTAGTCTTCCCACTCAACGTTAGATGGGGTTCTTATGGTGTCTCAATCCATCTTTAAATATTTTTAGTCTACTTATAATTAACACGAAAGATTCTTTATAGGTTAATGATTGTTCAATGATTTAAAAGGAAAGAAATTTTTCATTATTGACTACCCACTTCAAATAAAATGTCGCAACACTTTTTGGCATCATGACTCTTCTAATATATATTTGGATGATTCATATCTCTCTTTGATTAGGATCCCAATCTATTTTTTATCCTTTTTCTTTCTGGTTTCCCAATTCCATATTATATGAAAATACTATCATTTAATGATAAATCTAGACCAACCATAATTTGTGGAGTTTGTTTCCAATCCAATTCATAAATCGTACTTTGGAAGTATGACTAAGTTGATTATAATTTGTAAATACTAGATAATATTCTTTAGGAAAGAGTTGAAATAGATGAATTACTCTTTTATTCCAATATTTGTATTATTATTTTTGCCACGTGTATTCACAATGTGGGTGCTACCATACTAACTTGTGAAATTGTAATGATTACAGTGATTTCTTCTACTGTTAAGCTTTTGTTTATTTTGAAAATAATGGTTTACTATGTTGATCACATCTCCCATGTGAAAAAAATATGTTGGTCAATGGCACTTGGATGATTACTTTATTCAATTTAGTAATAGTGGTCCCTCTCTAGGGTGGCACTTCTTATAGTATGATGTTAGTGCAAATATAATTGGTTAAATATGATTTTATTTTTACAAGCTCCTTATAAGAACCTCATCCTATGCAAGGTTTTCAGTCCTGACCCAAAGGTCGACCCGACAAAGCTCATGGGTCACGTGTCTCTGGTTCAACCGTCGGGTCGACCAGGTTGACCCAGGGATGTCATCATGACACCATAAGCATAGTATTATTATGTACATGTATGTATACGCATGTATGCTACAATAACATGTATGTCCATGCATATTACTATATGTGTTACATATATGTAAATAAACTACTGTATGAGACCATGAGATAGTGAATTATGAAACATCAAACATACAAAACCAAGTATCTATTCATAAATAAGCAAATAAATTGTATTGCGATAATTAAGTACAAGTGATAAAATATAATTAAGTCAATATTTCAATGTATAGAATGGTTGGGGTTACATGAAAGGACATTAGAATTAGTCAAATTTTCAGTTATGAAAAAAAAAAACCAAAAGCCCGGGTCACCGGGCTAGTGGTTGAACCGGTCGGGTCACTGGGTCAACTCCGGGTCTTAGCCAAAAATGGGTTTTATCCCCAACCAACCGCAAACTTGCCGGGTGGAGGTCTAACCAGTTCAATCGGCCGTGTCAGGTCTGGTATTAAAATTTTGATCCTTTTTGAAAATTGTTGATGTCATATTTACCTAGGAAAGTAAGAGGGTGGTTGAAGCAAGGTCATGCTCCTTTAGCTCCTATATCCAATTCTTATGGCCATGTGCATAGCCCATATCACCAAAAATATGGGTTTTCTAGAACCACACTATGACATGTAAAATAAATATTGAAATATTTTAATTTAAATATTTAGAATTTTGTCATTTTTCTCTTCTTCTTATTTTCTTATATATTTTATTTGAGGCAAAAAATGCTTTCTAAATGATATGAAAATTGCTAACTAGACTACTTAACCGTGTAGAATTTGAAAATTTTATTAGTTTCAAAATTGTCTATTGATTCAACTAATATGTTCTATTCATTTTATAAATTGTCTATTGATTCAACTAATATGTTCTATTCATTTTATCATTATGTAGACAAAAATAATGATATTTAATATAAGTTATTATTTTTGGAATTTATTATTATTTTAGGATTATCCACTCATGTTAGAAGTTAATTTCTTACTTATCAATCCCTAAATTCCTAGTGTAATTCTATGATGCAATTGAGTATGTGCAATGCAAAATCAATTAATTTAAATGCATCTATTTAATTTTTATGAACATACATAAAAGTTTTGACTACCATGTTTCAAAAATTGATGCATATATATATATATATATATATATATATATATATATATATATAGCTAGACCTGTCAAACGGGTGGGTGGGTTGGGTTTGGGTTGGGTCATTGCGGGTGCGGGTCTGGCGGGTGTGGGTCAAAAAGATACACTTCTAAACGGGTGGAAGAAAAGCACACCCAAACCCGACCCAGCGGGTTGCGGGTTGCCCGCGGATGCCCATATAAAATGTGTACAATAAACAATAAGTTACCAGTTGCTTTCTTTAACACAAAAAACAACATTTGAAACAGCTTGTAACTATTGTTTTATGTCAAATATAGTGCAAAAGAACCAACCAACTACTATGTTTGACGTCAAACTATTCGATTGGTTTTTGATATATGAAAAAGTAGCAACTAGTTGTATGTTGATATAAATTAGGAAAATCGATGTAGTTTTCATAGATAAATATCATAAGAAAAATACATAATTTTGTCATGTATCATTAGGCATTCCTAATATTACAAGTACTTGTTATTGCCTATTGCAAATACAAAATAAAGAGAATACAATTGTTGTTGGTAAAGGTAAAGAATTAACTTGTACAAAACAAGCAACATCTTTTAATAGGTGTATGTGTATATTATGTATATAAATATATTTGCTTCAATTAACTGGGTCACCCGCGGGTGCCCGTAGATCACCCGCGAAACCCGATTAAAAATATATATATGTGTATCTTTCCAACAAAGCAAAGGATCGTTTCCCTTAGTTCTTTTCCTTATCTTCTTGCTTTGGCTGACCACGAAGGAGATCTGGACCAGAGGAAGGATGACCAATCTAGTTTGGTAAGCTTTTCTCACCATCTACCTCAAATTCATGGTGGAAACCATAAAACAAGGTTGGTTTATTGGTGTTTTTCACACGATTCTTCTTTCTAGCCATCTTCTCCATCCAAAACTTGAAGAACGAAGCTTGGACAACTACTAAAGCTTCATCCACCATTAACGCTGCAAATCTTGGAGCTATGGATTAGTCCTAGAGGCGGGTTTTATAACTCTAACCTTTAAGTTTTGTTAATGCAACCTTCTTTCCTAAAATCGTTGCTTATACTTCTTCTTTAGACACCTTTGTGTGTTCTTGCTATCATTTCCATGAAGAACAACCTCCATTCTTGAGGTAGAAGATGATGATGTTAATTCCTATGTTTATCCAAGAATCTACTTTAACAAACGGTCACCCAACTTTAGCAAACGGTTTGCCAAACCGTTTGGAGGAAACAGTTTCAAACCGTTTGAAAGCAAACAGTTTCACAAGAACGCATGGAAGCAAACGGTCCAAGACCGTTTGGAGGTGTTGAGCAGGAGTTGACCATTTGGAGGACTGTTGTGAATAATTTAGACTAATTACCTACCAAAAATCATCAATTAATTCCAAGTGAATCACCAGTTGAAGGCCCATCAATCATCTAAACCCTAATCGGGTCAATTACTGATTTCAATAATCGAATTATGTTGAAGTTTGGGTTGAGTGGCCCAAACGGTTTCAAAACTATTTGGGGATCACCCAAACGGTCTCAAGACCATTTGGTGATCACCCAAGACTGTTTGGAGGTCTACGGTTAAGTAGGGTTGACCAATTGAGGACCCAATGATATCAAGATGATGAATAATCGATTCCTGATTTGGTGACCAAACCTAGGGTTGAAACCTTAATTGAATGACTTGGTTTTTGATGAAATAATGGGCAAACGTTCTCAAGACCATTTGGAGATCATCCAAATGATCCCAAGACCATTTGGGGGTCACCCAAGACCGTTTGGAGGTCTAGGGTTGATGATGGTTAAGTGGTTGAAGATCTAAAGGTAATTAGTTGAGGTGCAATCAATTGTTGACCTAGTGATCAATCCAATGAACCAAACCTTAATTGGTTGAGTTAGTTTTTGGTGTTGACTTGGGAAAATGGTCTCAAGACCGTTTGGAGGATATCCAAACAATCCCAAGACCGTTTGGGGTCAGTTCATGACCAAATTGAATGATGGTTCAATGATTTCAAATTAATTAGACTCACATTGAAATATGTTGAAGGGTCATCGATTTCCAACCCTAATCCAATTGGTCCAAGTCCTAATTGATGATCAATTGAGGGTCAGTTGAGTGTCAAATCAGTTAAGGGTTGACCTAATTAACTCAATTGATGAGTGGCTAATAAGTACATGATCGATTGAGGGGTTCAACATTGAAAACCCTAACTCAATTGAAATGGTTGAGACACTTTTTGGTCCTTGGGGTTTTGAGGTGGTTTGGACCAAATAGCCTCAAGACCGTTTGGGTCAAACGGTCTCAAGAACGTTTGGGTCCAAACGGTCTCAAGAATGTTTGAGTCCAAATGGTCTCAAGACCGTTAGGGACCAAACGATCCCAAACCGTTTGGTCTCATGCAGTTTCAAGATCGGTTATGTTCATGCGGTTTCAAAGTCAAACTTGACCAAAAGGTCTTCTCCCCCATCTTGGGCAAACGGTCTTGAGTGTGCACTTTACCAAACAGTTTCAAAAGTCAACAAGACCAAACGGTCTTCAATACCAAATGGTTTCAAGGTCTGTCCAAGACCGTTTGAGGGTTTAGTATGCAAGACCGTTTGAGGTCTATGAAGGTCAAGATCGTTTGATGCCTTAGTGGTCAAGATAGTTTAGTGGTTGATTAACCTAAACCTCATAGGTACCTGAAGTGATTAAGGGACCAAGTAATTAGTTGATTAATGCATGTTATTATCAGTTGTGATCATTATAAAGGTACTCTTGATGGGATAGAGTGATTAGTACTCTTTGGATGAGTAAGACCTAATGATCACAATAGTAATGATATAACCCATGATGTCAATGTTGAATTGACTTAGCCTAATCCAGGTTGATGCAAATATCATCTGATAGAAAGAGGAGAGAGAAGACTTCCTATATGAATGATAATCAAGTAATAAACGTCCAATATGTATGAATACATCTAATTAGGGTATGATCCTTCATAGTGAGATCATGAAAACCCTAATTATGATGGTTAATGAATCTTAACCCTAATTTGAGGGCATTAATGGAATTAATCCTCATACATGATGATGGTATGATCTTAATTAATTATAATGTGAATAGTAAACCCTAATATAGGAAAATGTGATGATATAAATAGTAAACCCTAATTCTGGGTTATGCTTGTAAGCATTAAACTCTATGATTAAATTATGAAATGAGGAATCACTATACCTTTTTAAGCTAAAGGGGTTGGATAACCCTAATTAAATTGAATAGGAAATCCTAACCCTAGAAACCAATTGTGGTGATGTAAAATGGTCGTGGTAATCTTATGTAGCACGACCGTGCAAGATAGCACGGCCGTGGTGTTCTATACTTGACTTTGAAATAATTTGTATTGTGTTGATACAGATATAATGTGCATGATATCAATTGTGTTAGTCATGCAGGTCTTTATAAAGAAGTGAGCATAGCCAGGTAAGTGTTATGATGCTATATTCATTGAAAGCACTTTATAAGCTTTGAAAGTAATAATATTCTATGTTGCCTAGTAAGAGGTAACAAATGAAATTGATAGACTGTATGAGCCATGAGAAATATCTGCATTGCTACAATCATATTCATATTGTTAAATGACTTGATGGAAATATGTTACATGGTAATAAGTGTTTTGATGATCTAAGGGTTTGAATACCTACATTCCTGAATCATAATGATGAGATGGTTAGGGATTGATATCCCAATGTTAACAATATGTCATATGAACTTGATACAATTAGTACTCTTTCTTTATAGCAATTGTCTTATTGGTTTGTGTTTGAAAACATGCATGATGTTAAAAGAATGCCAAAATGTACTTAAATAATCAAGTATAATGATATCATGTAGAGCCCTGACCATCGATCCAACATTGTTAGAAATAAAATGATGGTGAAACAGGTTTTCCTAAGGGAACTCCTGGAGAGCATACTTTTTATGGACACGAATATCCTTACATTCTAATGGAGGAATTGATGTGAGATAAACATCAAATCTCTCAATCCTTCATTATATGTTTATGCTGGGATGATGTATCTCTAATCTCTCGATGATGTTTTTAATGCCGCATCGATGTGAGATAAACAAGAAATCCCTCGATGGCAAAGAGAGTACAGTATGCCATTGTATCTCTAATAGCGAAGTTGCCAGAATACCCTGGAAAGCTATTATAGCAGAGACACAAGATGTCATACATGTTGTACCTCACACCGACTGAGGAAGATGAGGTCATAGGAATCTGGCTCTTCTGATGACCTATGTATGGTACCGATTGCGATTTCATAATGGTCAGTTGGAGTATGAGCGGTATATCTCATCTCCTCAGGGTATAAACATGTTTGAAAAATGTAGTCAGCTGTATAGCATAATTGCTTAGGTTGAACTACGAGAAACAATGATTGATGATACATTGTTTATGGTGCTCTAAGTTGAATAACTAGTATACATGTTCTTCATGTTCCTCATTGATTATATGTCTTGTCATCCATTCAAGTTAGAATTGAAATGATTTCTTAGAAATTACTGCTCTACTTAGCTTATTTAATGAATTGGCTGTTGTTGAATAATTATAGTTCTTCTGCTCATTGTTATTTTAATATTTGCAATAACAATGCTTCTGGTAGAGAGTTATAATTCTCTCTAGGACAATTATTCAATTGTCTCACCCCCGTGGGATTCAACTTTTTAGGTAGACGCCAAGGACGAAGGAACCCTTTAGTGGGTGAGCAGCAACAGAAGCAACAACAACATCAGTGACAGTAGTGAACCTCAGGTGGAGACACTATTTGTCAAATCTTATAGATAGAAATGTCATATGTGTTGTCTCTGTACTCTCAGGTCCTAGTAGTCTTTAGATGTTTTAAAAAGATCTGAGATTTTGGTGTAATGCCTTGAGATTTTTGTATCTTGCCTTATACAGTTAACAGGGCAGTTGATGTTGTGACTCTGAAGATGTGATATTATAGAGATGTAATGGTGAATCAGTTTGTAAATAAATTATCTTGTTTCTTTATAAAAGAGTTTTACAGTTTGTAGATCTCTATACAAAAAGTTTTAAAATTTTGTGATTTTCAATAATTCTGCTGCTAACGAAATGCTTCCACATTAGTTTAAATTCGTTGATCTTGTTTTTACGAGACGGTCGTTACATTGACAATGCAACCTATTGTGACTTCTTTGGTGCATTTGGCCTCCAATCGAGCAAATGTCGTGGCCACCATGCTATCATTCAATTCTTCTTGGATCTTTGACTCTATATTCATCAAACATATGAAGGGTATAACACACATTCATTCCTCAACTGAACCTTATATTACTACCTCATATGTCACTTTGGAAAATTGGTCTTATAAACTATTTAGAAATGTCCAAAAGTTCACATCTCACCTAGTCTTAAACTCAAATTAGTCCACTATATTCTCCACTTCCTCTAAATTTGATACCTTCTTATAAATTACTTGATGCTCTTAATTGCATCATTATTGGAAGCCACAATTTTGTGATGTAGAATTTCATACATTTAGGATGACTAGTTTAGGTTCTAGATCTAGTGACCTCTACTGCTTTAGAGATGGTGTTCCATCATCTTCCCTTCTTGTATGCACACCTCTGCAAATTCCCAATTCTCTAGACATCCCTCTTTCTAAAAGATGAAGCACCTGGAACCCTCTTCTAGTTTATAATTTCTAATGTGTGAATCTTAAGAGTTTGGAAAGTATCATAGGAGTTCTTTTCCTTAGAAAATTATTTTATGTTCTAAGACTACTTTTGATTTTAGTATCACTTACATTTTTGGTCCTTTTTGAACAACTAGTTTTAATGGATTTTATTATTTTATTACCTTTAGTGATGATTTCTCTTAGATGACTTGGTTATACTTGTTCAAATCATATGATGAGATGATTGATATGTTTTTAGACTTATCATAAAATGATCTCAATATAAGTTAATAAACCCATTAGAATATTATAAACAAACAATGCTCTAGAATATGTTTGAAAATAGGTGTGTCATTTTTATCTAGGACTGCATTCATCCATCCGCGTATTTACTCTCACACCCAACAACAAATAGGGTTGTAGAATGTAAAAATTTGTCATTTTATTGACATTACTCGCACTCTTATGTTTCAATCCACATTTCTCAAGTCCTAGTAGTTTGAGATTGTTCTCACTACCGTCTACCATATCAATTGACAACTTGTCTTCTATTCTATTAGAACAAGACATCCTTTTTGGGTTTTTTTTTCACTCAAAAGGATTTTCATCTCCCTCTATGTGTTACCCTATGTATTATTTTTGTTCATGACTTTGATCCAAAGGCAGATGAAGTTGATCCCAACATCATGATGGCGGCCCTTGTCTATTTTACCTATTAAAGGTTATCATTGTTATAGTCCGAACAAGCATTATATGTATGCCTCTATAGACATTAAATGTCATGAATTAAACATGTTATTTGATTTTGTGTCATCATCCTCTCCCACTCAACCTCTTCCAGAGTGTATTGAGCTGGATCTTTCTGACCCAGTGGATCATGAACTCATCACCCATCCTCCTATCATTAGAGTCATTCATGTCATTCCACCATAGATAGAATAGGGTCCAGGACAACGATTCATTTTTGAGGATCTATCATGACCCGTGTCTCTATGGAAAGGTTTAGCCTAAGTTTTTCTAGATCTGCTAGTGATCAATAGTCTCTTCTTTTCTACATCCGAAGTTGGAGCCATTGTTCCTTTTGTCTATGTTGATATTGTTATCATTGGTAGGGACGCTCGTGTGATTTCAACTTTCAAGTAGGCACTCCAGCTACATATCTATACCAAGGATATGGGGCAATATTTCTACTTAATGGGAATTGAAGTGCTACAATCCCATCATTGCTCTTACTTATCTTAGCATAAAATGTCCTCAGTCTGTTGAAGGATCCTGATAAACTCCATTTTAAGCATGTTTCCACACCCTATGGAATATCACAACAAAGTTTCATCTGAGGGAGAGTCCCTTTTTTATTCCGAGATATATAAATGCACACATGGAAAACTCATTTATATAATGGTTACGCAACTAGACATTGCCTCTATGGTTAGTGTTATTGGTAAACACATGGAAAAACCCTTGTATGACATTATAGTTAGGTGCAACATTTTCTATGACATTTGAAAATTGCACTTTGATAGGATCTCTAATATAAGAAAGCACCCTCTCTAGATATCTCTTTGAATTTCTAGGCAGAAGATGATTGAGCCGAAGATGTGAATAATAGGTGATCCATTTATGTCTTATGTGTTCTATTGGACCCCATTAGTTGGAAGAGTAAGAAGAAGTTTGTTGTGGCTCGTTCTAGTAGTAACGTAGAATGTTGCATAATGGCTCACACCTACCGTGAAATTTCATGGTTGAAATCAATTCTTCAACATCTAGTTTGGCTCTCTCATCCCTGGCAACTCTTAGATTTGGTATCTAGATATCATGTAGCTAATAATCAAGTTTTCATAAATAAACCAATCACATTGAGGTTTACTTCTACTTTTTGAGAGACCTAATCATGCCAAGAAGATCATTACCCAATATGTAAATACTAGAGAATAGAATGTTGACATCTTGACTAAGCCACTCCAACCTTCATACTTCTCCTATATGTCTAGCAAGATGGGAATACATGATGTTCATTCTCCATCTCGAGGGGGAGTGTTGGTGGTATTATATGTTACTTATTATCCATGTCATAGCTAAATGGTTTGTGTCTACTTAGTCCCATCAGAATTGGATTATTTTATGTTTTGTTGTTTCTCTGTTATATCATACCTTGACATAAGGATACATATATGACTCTGAGTAATCCTTTCTATTCATAATAATTAAATTTCTTATATAGGATTGGGATCTTACTATTACCTCTCCAAGTCAATTCCTAAAGCATGAAACATATGAAAAGCCATGATAGTCATTGTTGGTGTGATTTAGCCTAACACTGACCTCAAATCCACTATCAATGAGTCATTTAGGCGTCCTAAAAACCCACCTTTAGCCCATGCTAACTCCTGTTAACTTTGCAAAATGAATCCATACATATTAATAGGTTCTTCTCTCCTTCCATTTTCTTCTTCCTCTATAATATACAAAATCCATATCATGCCTTATTCCAGTATAATTTTATGGTTCAAAATGAAGACTTGACATTATGGCCTAAGATTTCCTTATTTTCACTATATCTTTCCATAGGAGCATCACAAGCATGGATAAAGCCAGTGTTTTTACTATTTTTGGTCATGTGGTGCTAACCAACCTCATCATTGTACTTTCTCCCAATGCATGGTCTTCATGCACATCTAACTAGACTAGGACCCTTCAATAGGGTTGTTGGGATTATGAGAACCTAAGGACTGTATTTTCAATACCAGTTCTCAAGGATGTTTTGTGAACAATGGAACTTGATTCATGATCTTTGTAATTTGTAAATATGGTGTTTTTTAAGTTGGAGGAATAAGATTCCAAGTTTTGTTTTTCCTAGATATTATTTTTTATTTTTGGTCTTCGCACACAAAAGGACATTCATGCCTTTTAACAGTTGGTTCTCAGTTATTCCACTTCAGTTTTGATTCTAGTATTTTACTAGACATGTCATGCACTATGGTCAAAAGTTATGTGTGGGACATATTCTCTATTTTGAGTGGACTTTGTTTGATAAATATGATAAAATACACTCGTCTTCTAAAAACTTATACCTATTTTTAATATTGTTAAGGAATAAAACATAATAAGACCTAAAATCATAAAAGTGACATCTATTAGTTGAAATGATTTTCTAGTGTGAATATGTTTATAGGGTGATTTCTAGGGTTTGCACATTTATTGAAATTTTAACACTAGAATCATGTAACAATTTCATTTGGTGAATTTTGGCACTCGTTTGAACTTTGAGTTTGATGTTGAAAGTTGAATATCTAAATTGAAGGTATGTGCATAGAGCCTATTTCTCTTAGGAATTTTATTGACTAAAATGCTAAATTTCCTCTGTGGTATACCCTTCAAAAATAAGTATATTTTGTTTCTATCTTGAAATCTTTTAAAAGATATTTTATTATGACACTTTCTATCTCTTGAATACTTAAATTTGAGGAATAATTACTTATGGGTCCTTTGACCTCAACTAGACATATTATGGATTTTCTCATACCTTTTCATTAAAATGATTTGAAATAAAAAAAATGATATGAAATTTACCTAAAGTATACTTGCCTTCCCTGTTATACATGCGACTTACTCTAATATTATTTAGAGTAGAAGTACTTATCTACAACAATATATTAAGGCACATAATTTTTTTTCCAAAGTGTTTTTTCCCACCTAAAATAGGGAATGAGATCCTACAATGTCTCAATCTGTTGTCTAAAATCTTAGTCTATGTTATATTTCCAAGCACTATTCAATATTGAGAAACTAATAATTTCTTTTGGAAAGGAAAGGTTCTCTTAATCGATGATATCTCTTATTAAATTAAATGACTCATCTCTTTAACCTGAATATTCTTTTGAACTCACCTAAACATATTGAACCCCACTTTATTTGGAACTTTTTTAAATGTTTTACATTTTCCTATTTAATGTTTGAATATATACATATTCCACATACTTATTATACTTAGATATACCCTTTCTTTTATTTTTTGTTGATGTTTCTCCAACCCACCCTAATATAAGTGTGTTAGGGAAAGATGGCTTAGGTAGAAAATATACTACGAAGTAGAACTTTGAGGAAATCTTAAGAGGAACAAAGTGTCATCCACAACTGGTCCTTTGTCAAAGCGTAGATTGTAAGATATTTGTTTGAGACTGTCATTTTATGTGATGAATAATGTATATAATAATTTTAGATAATGCAATATTTTTTATTTTTCTACAGATATATATACATATATATAAATATATACATATATATACATATATATACATATATATACATATTTATATATACACATCTATACATATATAAATATACATACATACATACATACATATATATGTATTCATGTTGGGCTGACAAGGAGTGGCTCAAGTGGACAAGCACGATGTCCCCTAAAAAAGGGACCCAGGTTTGAATCCCAGTTTCCGCCTTGATTTACCACCATCGTGGGCGTTCAGTTTCCTCTACGGGCATGGGAGAGGAGGGGAGAAATCTTTCTCTCTTAATCCCATATGTATTCATGTTGCATGTATATCATTCTTTTGAGTAATGAAAAAACATATAATCCATCATACTTATTAGTGTGTTTGTATTGGATGAGTTTATTTCTCAAGTAAGGTATTGATTCCCTCTTTTATTCCTTTATATGTGCCTTGCATATGTAGTTAGATGACCCTATAGAGGTGGTTGGGGAATCTTGAGAAGTATATCGATTAAGGTTAAAAAAACCCCAAAAATTAGATTTCTACTACTGTAGGATACTAGGGACATTCTTAGCTAGGTCAAATCCTAGTTCCAATCTTAAACTTTTTCCTTGTTGTGTTTCAGGTGTGATCTCAACTATGGAAACTTTTAGACTGAACATGCTTGGATAACAAAATTAGAATCCCAATTAAAGATGTTGATACTCCCTTCTTCTAGGTAATGATATGAATTATATGATTACATAGTCCATAACTTCAACATGGAGTTACATGAATCTAGTTTTGTCCAAATTTCTATACCAATGATTCTAGACATAACCCTCTTTAAAATTCATGTTCTTTATACCCTAGGTTTAGTTGAGGAAAGTCATAGTAGTTAAGTGATAACCCTTATCATTTCAACTATCTAATCTTTATCATGTAGTGGGATATCTAGGTCATCCACTATGAGATGTGAAGATAAGATTGTATGACTGTATACTTCACGTTTACTTGTAAAGACACTTTGTTTATAAAAAATCTAATGATGGAGAAATCATAATCTCATCATAGAATGTTAAGATGACTAGAGGACTAATTTCTCAAGATAAAGTCATATAGGTTATGGCTAGAAATATTTATTAATAGTGGATGTTGTGCTCCCCTTACGTCCTAATATAAGTTGAAATCATGCAATAGGAAACCATGTTCCCTTCTCCCATTCTACAAGTTAGACATGCCAATGGACTTACCATCTTGATTTTTGAAAAATTGGACTCTGTTGGTCGAATGAAGTAATGATGTAAAGGAGATAGCATAGTTAGGATATAATGTACAGTTGGACTTGGTTCTTGTATTGATTTAGGGGTCATTTTTTATATATACATCGCAGTGCTTTCATCATTAATTTATTATATAATCATAATATATATATATATATATATATATATATATTGGATTTGAGCAATATTTTTATGAACCAAGTCATCACCAGATGAATTTTTGGGAAGTAGAGAAACCCTCTTAGAAGAAAAGACCTTGACTAGCTAGGTCAAACTTAAAATGCTAGACCAATGAATGGAGTATTGATAAGACAGAGTTTTGGATATACATGAGTTAGTTTATCCACCCTCGTGTGACCTTTGTATGTAGTTAAGTACCTTATAGATCATTCCTTTTTTATGAGGTGAAGTATCACTAAAGTATTCTCTAGGATCATATTCCAAGTTTAGGGATTCATGAACTTATTAATAAATGAATTAAATAACTCTTGAGTAACTCCTCCAATTAATCTCAAAGGAGTATAACTACAATCTAATTTAGTTCATTTTAAAAAAAATCTATGTTAACAAGAAGAATGATAGGTTACTAATAAATCTGAGTTTTAAAAGTTAAACTTTAATTATCTATGATATAGAATATGACTAAGGTAAGTTGCTAAATAGGAAAAAGAATAAACATGTTTAAAATTTATGCCCCATCAACTCATCTTTCTTTGAAGGTTATGATATGGATAATTGTACATATAAACTAAGTTAAACACATTAGGAGTCTTAAACCTAAGTAAAGAACATCATTGAGCCATCTGATGATAACAACCTAAAGTAAAAATAATTTATATACCTAAATTAGAACCTAATCCAGTACACATGTATAGCTAATGTGTTCTCTAAGAACATCGGTGATCAATTCAATAACTAATGTAAAATAGGATATAATGATCTAATGCTGACAAAGAATATGTTTTCTAACTTAATTTTAATGGTAAACCTAATCCCTATATCTAACAGGCTATACCTAATGCCTTATCATGAGATAAGAAAATTAGAATCTCCATAAAAAATCTAGAAATGTATTCTACTTTAGGGGTAGCCCTACACTAAAAAAAGAATGTATGGTACATTGTTAAATAACTTACACAATTTTTCATTTAGGTAGAAAAAATATATGAAAGAAAATAGTAACAATAGTAATAATGATGATAATAGTAATAATTTGTGTTGAGGTTGTTGTAAAAAGGTTATTTTTCCCATCTTAGTGGTTGTGATATTATGCTTCCACCTCATTTTTTAGACTTAAGAATAATGATTAACCTCAAATCGTACCTATGACTGAATTTGAATGATACCACCTAAAAAATTTAATTTAAATTGGTTAATTATGCTTACATGGTGGAAAATAAGTCTTTGTCATAAACCCTAATTACCACATTTATGTGATTCCAAACTCTCAAGAAAATTTTATTCAAGTCACCTACCATCACAATTCAGGTAACCTTAACAAGTTTCAAATGAAGTTCAAGGTGTTGAACATAATGAAATCCATTTACCAATGTCCATGACTAGGATCATGCTTGTCAATGCAGCTTAATAAGACTGTGAGATTTGGCATATGTTCATAAAAAACACATTCCTTAAATGTAATTTTATGGAGGATGTGAATGTGGCATAGATTAAATGTTTTACAATTTGACTAATACAAATAAAGTCTATAGGCCACAAAGGTTAATTAATGTGATTAAAAGAAAGCTTCTCAGAGCTGGAATCTTTGATTTGACAAGATAGTTAAAGAGTTTGATTTAAGAGTACAACACTGAATAAATCAGTTAATAGGTGACTTCGTACACTAGATTATAGTTGTTTAATATTGTAGACAACATCCTTTTTAATGGATGAAATGCTACAATATACCAAAACCTATATGTACCTATCCATGAGACCCATACACCATGGATGGAATAAAAATAAAATTGAAATCTAATTCTTAACTAGATATTATCCTTATGTGCACTACAATTCGCTAAGACAATGGTAATGAAGTAATGAATGTATACGCATAAATAACCCGAAGTATATATTTTATACCAAAAACGTATGTTTACATATTTTGTGAGTAAATAAATGAAGCTTGACTTTTTATCATCCCATTACATCATTGAAAACTAAAATAGACTTACACTCTAGGTAGAAAATCATTTCGAGGAATGCAAATTCAAATAAATGCCATAACCTTGAATTTTCTATGGGTATCAATAATTCATAATTATTCCACTCAAGGTAATACATCTCTATACTCTATAATTTAATTATAATAAATCAATACCAAAACATTACAATCTTATAATGGTAATATATCTCCCAATTGGAGGACCCATCTGTTGAGTAATTAATATACTTACAAAAACATCTAGTTGAATCAAATAGAATATAAACTCAATATATTATATATACTTTCCATAGAGCTTTTTCTCCATGTTCTCATCCTACTCTTGAAAAGGAAGATGGACGAGAAGATTATGTCATTTTCCATTGAATCAAAAAAATATAGAATAACGATATTGAACAATTGATACTATAAAAATATTAGATTACGTTTTCTCAAGAAATTATTAATATAAATCATATTATAAATATATAGAATTGCTACAATATTCAAAAGTTGTTAGTCAAAACGGAAATCTAACTTCATAGAATCAAATGGATGCATTTCAATTACTTGAAATTGTAATGCACATGCCTGATGGAAACTAAGAGTGACTTGAGGAATTTAGAGGGAAACAAAAATAGATAGACGTCCAAAATGAGTGGATAATCACAAAATAATTGTTAATCCTAAATTGGTAACTTAATATAGAATACAATAATCTTTGTTTATATAATTCTGGAGGGACTAAATCCCAAATTGGTGACATAATATACAATATAATTATATATGTTTATGTAATTATAAGCAGACTAAATGTTTTATATAATGCAACAAACATTCCAAAAACTAGAAACTAAATAAACTTCAAATTGTGCATCATTAATTAGTCTAGAATTCAATTTTCAAAATTTTGGATAATGTTTGTTTCCTAGAATAAAATGGAATGGAAAAGAAGAAAGAAAAGGAGAAAATGATGTTAAAATTAATTAAATTGAAATATTTGCATATGTTTTTAGAGTGTCACACTATGGCTTTTTTGGGAAACTCGTATACTAGTGTCGTGGGATCTCTCATAGTCGTAGGATCAGGATCTAAAATTTAGAGGATCATTTTGTTCCTCAAGCCACTATGGTGTTCCCTTCCCATAAAAGTAGCCATGTTTTTGCCTCTTGGTTTTTTCGCACCCCTCCCCTTCTCATTTTATTTCCATGTGGTCACTACCATAAATTGATGGTTCTAAGTTATTTGATCCAATACACCAGATCTTTCCGCATCAACTCAATTGTCCAATTTGAGCTCTCCTCCATAGTACTCAAAACCCCCCTTCACCATTACCTTCTTATATAACATAATCTAAACTCCCAATCACCCCTCTCTTGAACTCTTGCAACATATTTATACATTAATTTTTCATAAGAAGGTACTTTGGCTTGGAATGGTGGCAGAGAAACCATCCATTGGTAGGATTGGGATCTCACTATCTCATCCTACAATTCCTTGAGCATGAAGGCAATGGTTGTTGGTGTGGTTTAACGTAGCACCTTCCCAATCCACTTGTAGTGAGTCATTGGATAATCTATGACAACCACCCCTAAATAATGCAGACTCACATAAACCTTGTAGAATGAATCCTAACATGCCAATGCTCTTCCCTCCTTTAGTTTTTCCTTCTACTAGTAATCCTCCAAATCCCTCTCTTACCTTGTTCAAGTACTATATTTTAGCACTGGATGACGACTAGGCATCCTAGCCTTAGTTTTTGCTATGTTCCCTATATATTTTTCATCTTAGCATTGTAAGCATGAATAGTGCCATTAATTTTTGTATCTTTAGACTTGTGTTTCTAATCAATCTCCTCCCTTTGCCCCTCAAAGAGGGTCTTCCTAATTCCTCTGATTGGCCCAAGAACCTTACAAATGGGTCATTGGGACCATGAAACCCTCGGGGTGGTACTCAATCAGGACATTTTTCCATAATTTTCTATTCAGAACGGAGCATAATTCATTATATTTGTTCTAATAAAACTCAGTGGGTCATGAACTGACAGAAGAAGTATTAAAGATGTTTCTTTAACTAGATACCCATGTCTTTATTTTGGTCTCTTTGCACACAAGACCACATTCATGTCATTTCACACCCACTTCTCAGTCATTCCATCCTAATTTTGATTGTAGCATTTTATAGTTTAGTCATGTAAGTTATGGTGGTTGAAATAGTATACGTGAGGCATATTTGTCCTTTAGAAAATACTTTCTTTGTATAATGTACCATAGAGTTTGCACTAATTGCAACCAATTTTTATGATTTTAGGTATAATAAATGCATAGTGACTCTTTCTATAGTTGTGCTTCCTCTATGGTATAACATGACATTTGTTGAAATCTAGAAATGTATGTAACGTACTATGGTCAAAAAATTTATGCAGGGCATATTTGTCCTTTTGAGCAGACTTTGTTTGATAAATCTCATTAAATACCTTAGTCTTCTTAAATTTCAGAAGTATTTATAGGGTTGGTAAAGAATTAAAACAAAATAAGACTAGATATTTTAAAAAATGACCATTGTCGATTGAAATAAGTTTTTGTGAACACTTTGACTATATTCAAGGTCGATCTCTTGGGTTAACACATTTAGCAAAATTTCAAGCCTAGTTTCATGTGACATTGTTAATAGGTGAATTAAGGCATTGTTTGGACTTACGATTTGACATTGATGCAACTATCTAACTCTGTTGAGTATTTTTTCAATGAAACCAAAATTTCATGGCATATCTTTGATAATCAACATTTGTATATTATCTCTTGAAATATTTTTAGAGATCTTTTATTGAGGGTTTTCCTGTATTTGACTATTGGAATTTTTGGAATCCATTAACCTCAACTTGAGATATTATGGATATTTTCATCCCTTTTATTTGAAATGATCAGAAATTGATTAAACTTATAATTTTTTCCCTCTTGTTCATGTTACTTAGACTACTACTATTTAGAGCATGAGTATTGTTGTACAACCATATACTAGGGTACCCAATTTCCACCCAATGTGTGCTTTTCCACGCACATTTTCACCCAAGGTGCATGTTTCCACGCAAAGTTGTGGCATGAGATCCTATAGTGTCTCGACCATACTATAAATAATTTTAGTCTATTTTTTGTTTGCATGAACTATTGGTCATTGAGATACTACTATACATTTTTTAATAGGCAAGTTTCTCTTAATTGATGATATCTCATGCTAAATTAAATGCCTTGTCTTTTTTATTTGAATATTCTCTTGAATGCACTTTCTCTTGGCCTTACCTAAAACATATTAAACTCCATTTGTTTGGGAACTTTCTTACTTGTTTGCCTATTTAGTACCCAAATATTTCCATATAGGGCATACTCTGCTTAACTGAGAGTACCATTTTATTATGTTTCCTCTTTATGAATTTTGTTCCAAACCCATCTAGATATAGGTCATTAAGTAAGATGGCTCATGTGAAACATGTACTGGGGAGTAAAGCTTTAAGGATAGCTTGATATGTCCATGTTTCCCTCAATAATTTTCATATTGGGGGTCACATCAAATTTTTTTACTAAACTAGAATCATGGTTATTCATTGAAAGACTTGTGGCTTACCATTAAAGTGAGTCAATGTAGTACAATTATTTTCTAATAGGTAAAAATGTGACAAACTCAATATCTAATACATATAGCCCATAATATTGTCATTGGTGACCACACATACTAATTAGGTGTATTATTTTTGTCTTGATTCCACAACAACACTCTAGTAAGCACATTTGGAATATTATTCTAAACATAAAGATGTCCAAGTGCAAGGAATTAAAATTCATATGGCTTTGAACCAATTATGTGCATGTCATTTATTATATTCAATAATATCCTAAAACTAATTGAGGATTATAAGATTAATAAATGATCTTATTTTTGTATCTAAAGTGTAGAGACCCGTTACAACTAACAAACACAAACATGCATTCGATGCAATGATCAACATGATGATGCATATGATTTGAATTTATGTGGTGAATCAAGAGGTTTGAAAGGATATAATAACAAAATAGTTGGTAATTCAAATTGATTTACTAGGTTCATGAAGGTTCTTGAAATCGATCTAGGTCTTCTAGTGGGCAAGGAGATGTGGATCCCACCATATAGTTCCTATAACTTACCATCTGCAAATTTACATAATAGGTTTCTAGGGTCAAAAGCAGGGGGAGGGGTGATGATAACTTTGATGTTTTGGATACATGATGAGTGTGGGATTTCCATAGTAGAAGTTTCCACGTGGAATTCATGTCATCCTATCATGTGATTGTTGAATGGTTGTGGGGTGAACAAGACAATTACATTTCAAGAAGGCCTATTACCATTTCCAATTAAACCATGGTTCAAGAGTCAAAATGGGTATTCTTCTGCCTATCGTTTTGTATTTTCTTGAGGAGAAGGATTTTACAATGCTATTGTGAATCCGACATTTGATCAAGTCACACCGGTCTTGCTTGCTCTTGGATTTTGTGTTGTTACCGACAGTCGTCCCAAGCACCCCTTGCGAGGCAGGCCGAATGCAACAACAATGAATAGTTATTTACTATTTGGGGATGACGGCGTCGTGATGATACGAAGACATTGAGAAAAGGCGCGGCAAAGAGAGGAAAAAGGGGCATTTACACGGTGCGTGGAGAGACGAGAGAAGAAAAGAAAAGGGTTTCCACGGGAAGAGGGGGCACAGAAAGAGGAAAAGTGCGATGTCCCTAGTAGAAGTTTCCACGTTGAATTCATGCCGTCCTATCAAGTGATTGTTGAATGGTTGCGGGGTGAACAAGACAATTACATTTAAAGAAGGTATATTACCATTTCCAAGTGAACTATGGTTCAAGAGTCAAAATGGGTGTACTTTTGTCTGTAGTTTTATGTTTTCTTGAAGAGGATGAGTATACGATGCTATTGTGAAAGCTGTATTTGATCAAGCCACGCCAGTCTAGTTAGCTCTCAGATTTTTTGGATAATTGTATAATGCACTTATTGTATGAGCGGCCCAAATCAGACCTACCTATAGTTTATTTTGTCTCATGTCACTAGCATTTCTACATCAGAGTCACAGCCGCGCAGGTATGTTGAGAAAGGGAATCACAATCGAAATTCATGACGGTTCCAATGGTTCCGTCAAGATTTCAAGATGGGTCTTGTATAGGATGCTAAGTAAAAAGCATTACTTTTTTTGAGTTATAAGGTCACTTAGTCTCCCCCTCCCTCAAACAGGTGTCAGAACTCGGATGACTCAAGGGTTGTAAATACAATGCGCAACAGGAGGTATCGAACTCGGATCCCCCGGAGAAGACATACTGGACGGAACTATCTGCACAACACTAGCCGCCGGGTGAAAAGCATTACTTGGTAGAACAAAAAAAATGTATGAATGGAGCACATGTGTTAGATGTTGTTAACCGCACCGCACCAACCGTAATGGGAGGCGAAAAGAAAGAGAATTGAGACCATTTGGATGCTTGCCGTCTCACGTTATATTTCTCGTGCCAATATTATGGCTTGTATTGTATCGGCCAACAGCCGTTTGTCCTTTTGTCATGAAAAAACTATCTCAATCTTAAAACATGTTGAATTCCGTTATATATCATGCATTCAACTGTATATGTGTCGATGCATGCGCCTATAAAATAATGTGTTCGATTCATCCTAACCAATTCTGTCAGCAGATGACCCGGATATGTAAATACGGACGAACGTCGAAAGTTGCATGTCAGGTAACTAGCTAGTTAGTTTCATCGCCGAGCTGTAGTTGAGTATTGGAGGCCCACCAGTGTAACTATCTAAAGAAACGCCTCCGGATTTGTTAGTTTTCTGTGAACACGGAGCAATCTATATAATTCCATATATCAACAAAAAAATTGCAGACTAATAATTTTAATTGCGTTGTATTATGATAATTTCTACTGTTGCTTTTGCCAACCAATCAATGGACACATCCACGCATCTTCATGACCGACAAAATGGCTCTGAAGTGCATGTGAAGTTGCATATATGGAAACCAAATTGAATGCACATCAAATAAATGCGTCGTGAGCCCACGACCACGGTACAGGACTGTAACAATTCTTTAAAAGATGTAGTGATAAAAAAACAAGTATAGAGCCCGCACGACGCTAATATCCGTTGGCTATGTGGAACAGGGGTGGTAGGAGTCCACATGCAGTCACCACAACAGTAACTAAGATGTATACATGTGTCAATCAAGATGCTGTTTGTAAGCTACACCAGTGATCGGCAAATGAAAAATTATACATAGAACAGAAAGGGAATAAAAATTGGGACTCATTTTGGTATTATGTGTGCATAAAAAAGAAGAAAGTAACAATTTTCTTCCTTCATTTTATTGTTATACACAGATAATGTCAAAAAATGTCTCATTTCTGGTCCTCTTTTTTGGACTGTATAACGAACCTCTCGACAAAGTAGTCGTTTGTCCAACATGCAATGCAAGAACTAGGAACCAATCAAACCGGACAACAACGACGACGATATTCAAATCTTGCAGAGAGAACAGGGACATGGGTGGAAAAAAGAATCATTAGTTTACATTCATACCCCTCTTACCTCACTCCTCCTGCCTCTTTTCCTCGTATGACTCTTCCTGTGATGATCGCTAACATATCATCATCTTGTAAGATAAATTGAATCTCATTACTATATTCTTTTAGATCTCTAATGTATATCATGTTCTAGAGCTCTCAATTACCTTTCAAGTGGCGCAAAAATTTTCCAATTGGATTTACATAGCACAAGTAATGGTGATGTCAATTTTTGTTGAGTTGAATTAGTTTTAATATCCTTTTCAGCTCCATTTTCCTTGTTGGGCCGGCTCACTTGGGTCCAGGTCGTGCCTGGCGCGCACCCCTTGTTCTAACAAGGGATCCAACTACCTCGGCCTCATCCAATCACAAGCTGCCACTCATACAATTGTCAATTTGGGCCCTTTGTTTTGATGACCGTAGATTAAGAAATGATCCAAGGGTCAGGAAGATGTCCCCTTCCTCTGGTAGTGGTGGCCAGCACCATTGCCGCTGCGGCATCACCTAATCCATCTTTGTGCCCAGCCAATCCGTCCCTTCTCCTTACACGTTTGGCCAATTAACCTCACATTTCTCTTCCTCCCTTCCACTGTTTCTTTTCCCCTCTCTTTTGTTATCGTTTCACAAACCCCAACACTCAGTTATCTCCTTCTATCTCCCAATAGTGCTGCATCCCTCTCTTTTATGGGTGCCTATGCTCTGGAATCGTTTAGTGAGACTTGACGGTAGGAGTGGCTAAGACCAACTTCCACAAGCCATGACAGTTAGGCTAGGCTCGCTCCCAAGGCCTGAAGTTTTGACCCTGCTTTGCTCCTGTGAGTCACGCTACCGCGTGTTGTTGTTGTGTCACATGAGCCAAGAGGGTCGAGATGATGACCCATGAACCACAAGATTCTGATCCAACAGCCTAGATAGCCCTTTCCACTCACCCTTTCTTGCTCTATGAAATGTCATTTGGTGGATGGTGGCGCACGTTCCCAAAGCGAGCCATGGGGTCTGTCAATAGTCAGTCGCAACCCCATCCATAGGTTGAGCACCACAGGATGAGGCACTAGAATGGCAACCGCCAGATGGTCGATCAAGGATCCTGGTTCATCGTCGCATGTCCTAACCTAGTTTCTCTATAGTCCTGATTCAAAACTTTGAAAAATGATATCTTCCACATGCTTTGACCAAATAGGGCATATAATATTTGTTTTTGATCATCTCAACGAGATCTATCCATTGGAAATAGTTTCAGAATGAAATTTTGCTTGTAGTTTTACTATTACTCCAAAAAAGATTACTTTGAAGCTTTTGAAGATGTTTAATGCTACTAAGTGCTAAACCTTGATCCTTTATGTCATAAAATATGATTGTATCCCTAAATCAGTAAACTTCAATTTGCTTTTGACATGATTGATGACTTGGATCCTTTGTATGTACCCTAAATGATTATCTTGATCTAAAAATCACCCCCCATTTATGTACATGGATGATGTAGCTTGATCAGGACTAAAAGTGTAGCCTTTCGTGCTATCATATAATCACATGACTTTGAAATCTATAATCTTTCTTATACTAAGTGTCATGTTTGACTCAAGTCTCATGCTATGTTTTACTTAGTAACTCATATGACTCAAGACCTAGTATGTCCTAAAATATGAAGCTAAGTACTTATATGTTTGGAACATCACTCCTTATGCCAATGATGATCCATACAGATTAAACCTTTATGCTTACCTTAAAATTAATCCTTGAGATGTTTGTAACATGAAACTTCACAAATCACACTCCTACACACTCATGACATACATGTGACATATGTATGACCCCTAACATATTCTAAATGCATAAGTTGATTTTTGTGCTCCAATCTTGCTAAACCATAGTCTTATAATGTACATGATATCTTAAAGACTCCTACTCAATAGATTTACCATACTTGTAGAACTATAAGCCGAATTGATCTATCATATGCTCTTAATGCTCCTATGACTCATAAACATGACCATATTGCATGTGGTTGATCTAGTATGACTAGTTGTGAATTTGCATGATTAAATGATGATGATAACATAAATCTCATGCTTACTTTACTCCTAAATCAGATTTTATCTTTATCAAATGTTACTAATAATGTGGATCTATCACCTAGACCTAAGGTGGATATGATCTTTAAACTATGGTTGATTGATTGCATGCACGTATGGAACTTTGGACCTAAGTTGATATTTTTGAAACATAGTTCTAGGGGAACATCCACATGACTCATCTGATGTTTAGATATCTTTTGCCTTCTGATATGAGACCCCATATTATGCCTTTTATGTCTTAGGTTCCCTTTGGATGGACCATCTCTAGAGATCATATCATATATTGCTCTGTACTCATAAGGTATGTTTTCTCTTGACCCTACTATGATATTGGCTTTCTTGTATGTATGCTCGTATGAATGATTGGCTACTTACTTCCTTGGTTGAGCTATTGTTCCTATGAATACTAGTTTCATGTTTGGTTATTACTTGTTGACAAACCTTGAGCTTTTTA
The DNA here is from genome assembly GCA_963693085.1 of Alisma plantago-aquatica. NCBI lineage: Eukaryota > Viridiplantae > Streptophyta > Magnoliopsida > Alismatales > Alismataceae > Alisma > Alisma plantago-aquatica. The sequence continues at coordinate 1,019,031,523 of OY856409.1, read as the reverse complement.
TAAGAAATCCATTGTAATATAATGGATAAAGAAACCTAAAACATTCTTTGTATAAGAGATTGACGTCAAGTTTCTGCGTCTTATTTTCTTTCCTTGCTTAGTACTTAGTCTAGCCAGGAATTTGTTATATATTCTTAAACTGGTTACATGTCTTTTCATAGCGTACTTAATGCTTTAACATTAATATGTTTTCTTTATCAAATTTGTAGTTGCCAAATGAAGATTTGTTGTAGTCAAGACTCTATGAAATGAATCACCAATGGGTATAGTTGAATATAGAAATGGGTACATATCTATTATCTCCATGTTTAGTATCTTGTTATCTCTTGTTGTTACTACTTTTACATATATATTGCTTGTTTGAAATATTTGTTCCATTCTACGGATAGACACCCAAGTCCATTGCCTTTGGCTTTGTAGCCATTAGGAGTGTGGACCTAGGGTAACAAGCAATTCCATGACAAATGGTATGAAATTTGTACAGACAAGCCTCTATATGTGTTTAAGGAATAACAAATCTTAAGAACCCATAGAGGACTAAAATCCTTTCCTTAAAGTTTAGAGAGTTTTCTGGCATCTCATATCTTCTCTAAGGACAACCTAAGCCACCCAAGTAGATGATGATTAGTTAGATTTATTGTATCCTCATGTTATTCTTATCTCATGATTATTAATCACATGAATTCTCAATTTGGGTAGCTTATGCATGAGAAAGGCTAAAATTCACGTGAAATCATGAATGTTGATTAATATGGTTATGCCAAGATCTGATCTTAAATTGAAAATCCTAATTGATGTATGAAATTACTCTTGAAGGTGATGTATTAATGTCTAAAGCTTATAAAACTTAATGTTACCAAATCAAATTTAAGTGCTTTCTATGTTTGAGGTAAATTCTTGATATGGTGAAATAAGGTGGAACTCATGTTCTATACCTCATGTTGTATGAGGTCCCTATTGATTGAATCTATGTTGTCCCTATTTTGATCAAAAACTCAAACATATCTAAGTAGAACTTGCCTTATTGATATGTTTCATGCCACATACTTTGACATGACCACGTCTTTAGACCCCTAGATCCAGATGTGAAGATTTTTTACAAGAGGAAATCCCCTATTGACTATTATTCCTCCTTACATATTCAATTTTGAATGATATGATGGGCCCAAATCTCAATATTGCATAATTTTGCTCAAACTCTAGAGTTTTCAGTTTGTGTTCTCGATTCTCAAGGTTTACCCTTACCTTGATTATGAACTGAAGGGAATGCAATTATAACTTCAACCTTTTCAAATCTTGAAATATGGTTGCCCTATTAATGATCTTGATGTTTGACTCATGATTTTGTGAAACACAATTTGATAGTTGATACTATCCCTATTTGGATATGCTTGACAACTCACGACAAATGTAGACTAATGTGCTAGATTAGGGTGGTAGTTGACTTATCACTCCACTAATCTTGGTCACATCTCTATCATGGCTACCTCTAAATTGTCATTTTGTTGACTATTTAGAGATTGGAAAGGTAACCCTATCAATCCGATTGTGATTTCCTAACCTAAGTCTCTAATAGGTCAAATTCATGACGATAGTGATGCTCAATCTTAATCACAATTTGATGACAATCTTGGAAAAAGATGGGGTCTACTATTGTTATTGGTTAGGTTCCTAGAAAGATCTAGTCCTAGATCATTCATCAACCATGAATACCATGAAAATTGAACTTTATGTTGATACCATGAGATGTTGAAAAATGCTCAAATCGTCGCTCAATTGTTGCTCGATCATTATATATGGACAAATGATCCTACCTATGGTCTAAGTAGGAATCTAAACCCTGGGTTTGAAATGTTTGGACCTATGACTTTGATGCCCAAAATTTGACTCTAGAAATTGATGTATGAAATCTTGACTCAAGTTTAACGATCTTGATATTGACTTGACTCCTATGATCACCCTATTTGGATATTGAAATCATACTCGATACATGATTGATGGCTTTCATGCCCCTAAATCTCAAAATTTTGAAATGATGATTATGTTGATTCATTCGATTTATGACTTAAGGGTGAGCTCCATGTGGACTGAGATGGCACCTTCCATCAAAGTTGAGCACACAATCATGATGATGAAATATGGTTGATCTTGGATTGTCAAAGCATGAAATTTTAATCATAGATCCCACCTAGGACAATGTAGAAGCTAGAAACCTAAATCTTGTAATTGAAAGTCATGTTGTACTCTTGACTCAAGGGCCCTATTTGTTTGACCTAAAATGTGATCTCTTCAAATTGGTGATCTATATGACAAATTCTTCAAATATGTGACTCACGTGATGATCTTTTCCAATTTTATGATCCATGTGACCATGTGTTGACTTTGATGCTCGATTTCTCAATTTTGGAATGAGATTGATTTGGTAAGTAGTGATTATACCTTATGGGTGATGAGTTTGAGATTGAATATGAAATCCCAAATCTTGATTTATAAATTGATTTAATTTTGTGGACAAAATTTATTCTAAGGTGGGAAGGATTTGATACTCTAGACTTTGTCTCTCCTCTATTTTACTCTTACTCTCTATTTAAGTCAACTATGTGTGTCAATTTGATGCCGATTTCATATGTGTAGTGTGGTGAAACCTCATTTTGGTCACATCAATGCTACATATTACCATATGTGACTTTAATTTGCAATTGTGAAACTTGTATAATCGTTAACATGTCTCCATATTGTAAGATAAATTGAACCTCATAACTATATTCTTTTGGATATCTAATGTATATCATGTTCTATATCTCTCAATTATCTTTCTTGTGGTGCAAAAAATTCACCAATTGAATTTACGTAGCCCAAGTTATGGTGATGTGAATTTTTGTTGAGTTATATTGGTTTTAATATTCTTTCCATGTCCCTTTTCCTTGTGGGGCTGGCCCACTTGGGTCCAAGTCATTCCTAGTGCACACCCCTTATTCCAATAGGGGATCCATTCCCTCGGCCTCATCCAATCACAAGCTACCACTCATACAATGGTAAATATGGACCCTTTGTTTTGATGACTGTGGGTTAAGAGATGATCCAAGGGTCAGGAAGATGTCCCCTTCTCCATACTGGTGGCTAGCACCGTTGCCATTGTGGCACCACCAAATCCATCTTTTCTCCCAGCCAATCCACCCCTTCTCCTTACACCGTTGGCCAATTAACCTCACATTTCTCTTACTCCATTCCTCCCTTTTCTTTCCCCTATCTTTTATTCTCGTTTTGCAAATCCCAATGCTCAATTTTATCCTTCTATCTCCCAGTAGTGTCACCACCCTCTCTTCTTTGGGCATCTCTTCCTTGGACTCATCTAGCTAAACTTGTCGATAGGAGTGGCTACAACCAGCTTCCTTGAACCATGATGGTTGGGCTAGGCTCCCTCCCAAGGCCTGAAAATCTGACCCCGCTTTGCCCTAGCAAGCCACGCCACCACGTCTTGTTGTTGTGACGTGTGATGAAAGATGGTCGAGATGATGACTCACGAACCACTTGTGTGACGCCACTCTCCACAAACCATGACATTACTCAAAACCAAACAAGGAAACAATACTAAACAAGTGGATTACCAAAAAATGCTAAAAATCAAAGCTGATTGCACAAGGCACCAACATCAGAAAACTTGTGGCATATAGATCCATCACCTGCCATCTTAATCATATGCCTCATAAGATGTCATGCTTGCAACATGTACCATCGACATACCACCACTCATGATATATGTTTCTCTTACAAATACATGTACATCTTCCAACTATATACAACAAAAGGGCACATAAGCCAAAAACATGTATCCTACTCAACAATAAAATATACCAAACTATCCCCAAAACTCGATTGTACAAGGGTGACTCTAGTACTCTAACACCAGAAGACTAACAAGCAGCACACTCAACCTTATCAGCTACTGATCTTGTTGTTGTCCTCCTCATCTTCACAATCACCATTACGTTGTGCATTGCTACCTAAAATATGTGGAAACACACAAAGTGAGACCAAATATCCCAATAAGAGATATTATTGTCCGCCATGCTATTAAAGCATAGGTGAAGATAATAAAAAAGAATAGGAGTAAGGCTACATCTATGTTAAGAAGATCTAATTTCTGATATAAGTAGGGCAGTTATCATCATACAAGCAGATCAAGTAGTTATAACAGAGCAGATAATCATTCCTAATCATCATAAGCAATTGCAATTGGATTGTAGAACATCTTATCATCAATAAAGGAATATGAAGAACATGTATATCTACTACCAACTATATTATACAAAAACAAGTAAGGCCTCATCCAATGTTTTTTGTATTTGATCATAAGCATGACACTACGCGGCTGGTTACATGTTTTATTATGCCCTAAAAATTTTAGTCGAACCACCCAAATCCAACCGACCACTATTAAGTCAAAATTGGTGTCGTGTAAGGTCAACGGAAGAGTCATAATCCATAATCTATCCAACACATCCCGGTCAGCATGAGAGTAACATCGCGTAGAGATGTCAGTCAACTACATAAGTAACTTATAGTCAACAATAGGATCGACTCACGCATGGTTGTCCACATATATCAACACCTAGCCCACCTTGGTACAGGTAATGGCGCTAGAAGAATAGGCTCATGCATGGTCATTCTAACAAGAAGGTATGGCTCATGAATGGCAATCCATATCACAATGAGATTGGATCATGCATGGCCGTCACACACAATCTAAAATTAAGGATGCAAGGGGATACTCAACTTGCACCCCGCATATTAGAAAATATGTGCTCTCAGTAAAACTCGTTTCACCTATCCAGCAATTAAGGCTAACACTGGAAAGGATCTATAGCATAGGGCACCTATGTAATTAAGGCTCCACTTGATTAGTTAGCCATTTGGGTGACTTTTAGCATCAATCAAGTTATAACGTATAAAACCATAACAAACTCTATAAGATAAGGGCATAACACTTTTTCAACAGATATAAACATATAGGGTGTGATCTTGTCACACTATCACCACAATATGCATGTATCATTGCCATTCACAATACCATCACCACCATTACACAGCCTCTCAAGGTTATCACCAATGTCACATCACTATGGGATATCAATCCCTTAATCATAGCACTAGAGGGTACCACTTCACAATAGGCATCAGCCATCATCATGTCATAGGACCCATTTACATCATTCCTATATTACAAGTATTTCAACATGCCTCATAAAGGCTCATTCAACTAGTGTCACATCATACTCACCATAGAATGCACTAAATATGACATCCAAGTTCACATCAACGGAATGGTTAGAAATTGAAAAATGAGAAAGAGGAAACATCTAAATCCATGTGTCAAATAACTATCTCCTTGTGCCTCCACTAGTTATAATCATTACCATAGAAAACCCAAGCAATGGCATGCATTCAACCTGTAAGGTTAGGGGTTCAAAGACAAGAGAGATGATATCATAACATACTAGTTGTTCCAAGAAAGAGAAGCAAACATGTCATACTACTCATCATTGGGATTAGGGTTTTCCCTCCATAGCCAATTAGGGTTTGGAAGTTAAATTCAACCACTAATCCTAGGTTCACCATTTCCCATCATCTTGGAGCATTCTTAGGGTTAAAGAACATGATTAGGGTAGATTAGATGTTATCCAAACAACACGTTATGTGACTTCTGTATTTCTCATACATGGATATCATCATGTACCCAAACATACATCTCAACCACCTACCATCATCATGTCTTGACCACTCCACATAACTAGGTCGTGATATCACCACTTAGTCCATGTCAATACCATGACACCTAGAATGTCTTAACCGCAACACCTAGGGTTAGGGTTCCATTACCAAATACATAAAACTTGTCATGACCTCTTGGATCATAGGTATCTCAACCTCAAGAAGAGACATGGTTGTCTCGTCCTCAAGACATTGCATCATGTCACGATCCAAGACCATATGTCGTGACTTCTCTCAAAGGTGTGTCATGACCAAAACTAAGAAAAGGTCAATCCCAAAACTAGAGTTACAACCTCACCAAAATACTGGTTAACATGACCATAAATCCTCAAGTGTCGTGACCTCCATCAACACTAGGTACAACAAATCAAACAGGGAAGCATCATACCCAAACTGAACTATGGTCGCGACCAACATGGGGTAGGTGTCTTGACCACCCCAAGGGATGATGTCAAGGTCTCAAAAAAGAAGTAAGACTAAGAGAAAACTGTGATCAACATGAAGGAAAAGGCTCATGAAAAATGGTCACCATAGACCCTTGGTCATACATCATGATACCAAATTGAAGGATCTCATTGAAGATAATGGAAACCATGAGTAAGGTACACAAAATAAAACTTAAACTTCCCTTAACATCTTAGTACATGAATATCATGCATGTGAGAAAAACTAAGGTTAAAAAGGATAGAGGAAAATCACTATAACACCATAATCATCAAAATCGGGTATGTGAAATTAGGGTTTCAGATTTCAATACCAAACAAGTTCTAGAGATTATCAACATCTAATATCATGTTAGGGAAATGTTTTAAAGATATAATACAATATATTTCATGTATGAAAGAGTGCAAATAATAGAGAGGACAAAGAGTTATATAAACTACCTTAAGATGATCACCACCAAGAGCTCCAAAGTCGAAGATCAAGAGCTTCAAGCACATGATCCAAGGGTTGAATAAGCTTCACCAAAATCTCCACACTCGGTCACAAGAGCACCTCAAGAATGAGAAGACACCAAGGTCAAAGATAGATTAAAGGAATAATAAAAAGAATCTCTTGGCCGAACTAAAAGAGAAAGGGTGAAAGAGAGGAGAAATCCTCTTCACACTTGGGTCTACCTTGTCAAGACATGGTCTATGACCCTTGTCATGAGGAGTTTCTCTCCCAAATGACCAACATGAAAGAACCATGGTCTAGGGCCAAGAAAAGAGAGGAATATTAAGGTAGGATATCAAAATAAACATCAACTTAGAAGACAAACACTTACCAAGGATGGAAGATTAGCTCAGACCACGATCACCACCATATACAGGAGGAGGTAGGTCCCATAAGATCCAAGAATGAACCTCCTTGCTCCACCAAGATCTAAGAACAAGAAAAGAAGGTGGAGGACAATAGATGGTGGAAAGGGTTGTAAATAAGGAAAGTTAAAGGGCTATATAGATGAAGGATGAGAGAGAGAGAGAGAGCAAAAGGGTGAGGTGTCAACATACTAAAGAACCCAAGGGACACTTTTCCTCGCAAAAGACAAACATGAACCCACATGAAATCACTTAAACATTATATAAAAGACAAAGTGATACACTCTAGGTAGTATCTCAACTACCATATCACCCCCCATGGTTGTGACACCACCATCTAGGTCGAGATAAGGTACCGCCATCAACTCTAGATCAAGACAACATATGCTAGGTCATACATCTCGACCCAAAACCACCCTAGACTATCTAGGTTGTGACCCTAAACTCTATAGGAGGTGTCTCGACCATGACACCCTCTAAAATAGACCTAGGTCGTGACCCATGGTCGAGACATCCCAACATACTTCATGGATCGAGACAATCAACATGCATGGAAACCCTAATCACCCTTAAGGTGTCAACTCCTAAACTAGAGATAAAACAAGGTGCCCTCCTATTTCCCTTTCCTCTAGATGATGTTAAGAAAGAGAGGGAACACTCTACAAGTAGAAAATTGAACATAAACCCCCTACATTGGGTAAATTGCAATTTGCACCAAAACTAGCACAAAGAGCACAAACAACATCCACACAAGCTCAAACTTGAAACTTAATCTCTCCACAACCCCTAATTGTATCTCAAAGGATTAGAGCAAGTTATAAGAACAATATTAATCCAAAGAAAATATGGTTACTTCAAAACCTAGGTCAAGGTCCTTACAAGCCATAAACCCCTAACAAGGATTTTGCCCCCAAAATCCAAAGTGAAAAAGAGAAGGATACTACTTACGCATCTCTATCTCAAGCCCCTACGAAGGTCAACCCAAAACAAATATAAAACAGATGAAAAAATATCAGAATGAAACAACTCCATCTGACCTATCTCAACTTGAGGGTTGACCATTCCTTTTGGCTGACTCAAGGCGTAAAGTCGAGTCGTCCCTTGTTTCCATCCTCATCCCCCACTGGCCTGTCTGGAGGAACCATCCTGCAACACCTATCCATGTCCTCATTCCCCACCACTGCTGAACTATTTTCTCCACGAGCCTTGCTGGCTCTGCCTCAACTATTGGGCCACCTCATCATCTTTTACAGGGAAAAATAGTCTAGTATGTCCAACATGCCCACAATTATAACACATCTTATTCTCATACCAAGGCCTAGGAGTCCCTATCACAGACACTGAGGAAGCACTTTGGGCTCCTACATGCAGAAAACTATAGCTCCTACTCTTACTTGGTGACCATTGTGTTGGTACACTAGACATTTGTTGTGTTGGTCATGTTGACAACCTAGGCTCCTTAAAGCCACTCGATGACTATCCCTAGTACTCAACATGCCTCTTCTTGGCACTCTTCTCTTTCTTCTCAAATACAGACCTCTCTATCCTTCATACTGACTCCACAAATATAGCAAAACAATCCATGCTATCTAGGGCTGCTCTCGGCATCGTCTACTCCGCACTCAACCCTTTCTCAAAACGTCTGATCCTCTCCACAGACATGTGAGGATAGAACCTCAACAACACCATAAACATTGCTTCATACTCATTGATCGTCATGGATCCCTATTAGATCCTCTTGAACTAGGTGATCTTCTCATCAAGGTATGTCTGAGGAAAGTGCCGAATAATGAACTCACGTTGGAATCCATCCTAACGGATCTCAACACCTGGCCTCTTTTCCTCTGCTATGGCCCACTAATGGACAACACTCCCCTTCAAAAGGTATATTGTCTGCTTCACTTTATCTACCTCTGGGATGCTAAGGATCTTAAAGACTTTCTCTAGCTCCATCAAACAGATGTCTTATCTGTTGGATCCATCGTACCCACATATTCTACCGCTCCAACTCACCTCAACCGCTCAAATGGTCTTCCCTGAGACTGAAGATTCCACGTTGGGGATTGCTACTCTCACTTGAGGAACAAACATTTTGTCTGCCATATGTGTCATCGTGGCCATAAATTGTCCAAACATGGACTGAAAAGTGAGATGTCCACTACTACAAGGTCTATCTGGGGTCATCTCAGGAGCCCTCTCCTCAACATCTTGCCTCCTTGCACCTCCACCTGATGCAACAACACCACTCTCAGCAACATGTTCTTCATGTTCTCCAACCATCTTTTCAACTGTTCTTCTTCTTTTGCACAAGTAGAAGTCACAATAAGACAGACTGGAGGACACAAGAACATACACAAATCCTAGTCCTAGGTCCCTGTAGACTCAAAAAATATAAAACTCTGATACCAACCAAATTGTGATGCAACTCACCACAAACCACGATATTACAAAAAACCAAACTGGAAACAATACTAAACAAGAGGATTACCAAAAAACACTAAAATTAAAACTGATTGCACAACGCACCAACATCAAAATACTTGTGACATATAGATCCATCACCTTCCATCTTTATCATATGTCTCATAAGACCTCATGCTTACAACATGTTCTATCGACATACCTACCACACATGATATATGTTTCTCTTGCATATACATGTACATCTTCCAACTATATACAACAAAAGCACACATAAGCTAAAAACTTGTATCCATATCTCAACAACAAAACATGTCGAACTATCCCTAAGACCCAAGTGTACAGGGACAACTCTAGGACTCTAACACCAGAAGACTAACAAGCAACACACTCAACCTTATCAGCTACTAATCTTGTTGCTCCTCCTCCTTAGCTACATGATCACCATCACATCGTGTAAGGCTAGCTAAAAGATGTGGAAATCCATCGAGTGAGACCAAACATGCTAGCAAGAGATATAATTCTCTGCCAATGCTATTAAATCATAGGTAAAGTTAAATAAAGAACATGAGTAAGGCTACATCTATGTTAAGTATATCTAATTTCTGATATAAGCAGAGCAATTATCATCATGTAAGAAGATCAGGTAGCCATAACAGAGCAGATAATCATTCCTAATCATCATAACCAATTACAATTGGATTGTAGAACATCTTATCATCAATAAAGGAATATTAAGCACATGTATATCCATTACCAACTATATTATACAAAAACAAGAAAGGCCTCATCCAATGTTTTTCATAATTGATCCTAAGAATGTACACCACACGGCTAGTCATGTGTTCTATTATACCATGGGGATTTGAGTCATACCACCCAAATCCAACCGACCAATACTAAGTTAAAATTAGTGCGATACAAGGTCAATGGAAGATACAGAATCCACGACCTCTGCAATAGCTCCCAGTCAATATGAGAGTAACACCGTAGAGACATGTTAGTCAACTACACAAGTGACTTATAGTCAATAGAAGGATCGACTCATGCATGGCCATCCACATATATCAACACCTATCCCACCTTGGTACAGGCAACAGTGCTAGAAGAATAGGCTCACGCATGGCCCTTCTAACAAGAAGGAGTGGCTCACACATGCTCATCTCACACAATCTAAAATTTAGGATGCAAGGGGATACTCGACTTGCACCCTGCATATTCAAAAATATGCACTCTGAGTAAAGCTTGTTTCACCTATCTAGCAATTAATACTGACACTAGAAAGGACCTATGGTACAGGGAACCTACGTGATTAAGGTTCCACTTGATTAGTTATCCAATCGGGTGACTTTTAGCATCAATCAAGTTACAACGTATAAAACCACAACAAACTCTACAAGATAAGGAGATAACACTCTTTCAATAGATAAAACATATAGGATGTGATCTTGTCACACAATCACCAAATAATCCATGTATCATTTTTATTATCAATACCATCACCATTGTTACACAGCCTCTCAAGGCTATCACCAATGTCGCATCACTCTGGGATATTAATCCCTTAATCATAGCACTAGAGGGTACCACTTCAAAATAGGCATCAGACCATCACCAGGTCATAGGACCCATTTACATCATTCCTTTATTACAAGTATTTCAAAATGCCTCGTAAAGGCTCATTCAACCAGTGCCATAGGCTCATTCAACCATTGCCATATCATACTAACCATAGCATGCACTATCTATGATAACCAAGTTCACATCACCTACATGGTAAGAAATTGTTAAATGAGAAAGTGGAAACATCTAAATCCATGTGTCACATCACTATCTTCTAGTTCCTCCACTAGTCATAATCAGTACCATAGCATACCCAAGCAATGACATGCATTCAACCTGCAAGGTTAGGGGTTCAAAGACAAGAGAGATAATATCATAACATACTATCCATTCCAAGAAAGAGAAGCAAACATTCCACATTAGTCATCATTAGGATTAGGGTTTTCCCTCCATAGCCGATTAGGGTTTGGAAGCTAAATTCAACCACTAATCCTAGGTTCACCATTTCCCATCAACTTGGAGCATCCTTAGGGTTAAAGAACATGATTGGGGTAGATTAGATATTATCAAAACATCCTATTATGTGACTTATGTATTGCTCATACAAGGTTATCATTATGTGCCCAAGAATACATCTCAACTACCAACCATCATCATGTCTCGACCACTCCACATAACTAGGTCGCGACCTCACCACTTAGTCCATGTCACGACGGTGACACCTAGAGTTTCTCGATCATGACAGATAGGGATAGGGTTCCATCACCAAAGACATAGCACTTGTCATGACCTATTGGATCATTGGTATCTTGACCTCAAGAAAAGACATGATTGTCTTGTCCTCAAGCCATTGCATCATGTTGTGACCCAAGACCATATGTTGTGACCTCTCTCAGGGGTGTGTCATGACCAAAAGTAAGACAAGGTAAAGTACCAAAACTAGTGTGACAACCTCACCAAAATAGGGGTCAAGATTACCATCAATCCTCAAGTGTCACAACCTCCATCAACACTAGGTACAACACATCAAAAAGGGAAGCATCTTGCCCAAACTGTACTATGGTCTTGACCACCCCAAGGGATGATATCAATGTATCAAAATAGAAACAATACTTAGGGAAAACCATGACCAACATGAAGGAAAAGGCTCATGCAAAACGATCACCATAGACCCTAGGTCATACATCATGATACAACATGTAAGGATCTCATTTAAGAGAAAGAAAACCATGAATAAGGTATCCAAAATAGAACCTAAAATTCCCTTGACATCTTGGTACACAAACATCATGCATGTGAGAAAAACTAAGGTTATGAAGGATAGAGGAAGATTACTATAACACCACAATCATCAAAATTAGGTATGTGAAATTATGGTTTTGGATTTCATCAAAACTAAGCAAGATAATCACTACCAAACAAGTTCTAGAGATTATCATCATCTAATATCATGTTAGGGAAATATTTTAAAGAGAGAATACAATAGCTTTCATGTATCAAAGAGTGCAAGTAATAGAGAGGACAAAGAGTTATATAACCCCCCTTAAGATGATCACAACTAAGAGATCCAAACTCTAAGATCAAGAGCTCCAAGCACACGATCCAAGGGTTGAAGAAGTTTCACCAAAAGCTCCAAACTCGACCACAAGAGCACCTGAAGAAGGAGAAGACACCAAGGTCAAAGCTAGCCCAAAGAAAGAAGAAAAATAATCTCTTGGATGAACCAAAAGAGAAAGGGGGAAAGAGAGGACAAATCCTCTTCACACTTGGGTCTACCTTGTCAAGACATGGTCTATGACCCTTGTGATGAGGATTTTCTCTCCCAAATGACTGACATGAAAGAACCATAGTCTAGGGCCAAGAAAAGAGAGGAAGATGGAGGTAGGAGATTAAAAGAAACATCAACTTAGAACACAAACACTTACCAAGTTCCATATATAGGAGGAGGTAGGTCCCCCAAGTTCCAAGAACAAACCTTCATGATCCACCAAGCTCCAAGAACAAGAAAAGGAGGAACAAGATAGATGGACAAAAGGGCTGCAAAAAAGGAAAGGTAAGGGGTTATATAGTTGAAGGATGAGAGAGAGAGCACAAGGGTGAGGTGTCAACACACTAAAGAACCCAAGGGACACTTGTCCTCGCAAAAGACCAACATGCACCCACATGCAACCAATTAAACATGACATGCAATACATGGTGATACACTCTAGGTAGTGTCTTGACCACTATGTCATCCCCCATGGTCGTGGTTATATAGTTGAAGGATGAGAGAGAGAGCACAAGGGTGAGGTGTCAACACACTAAAGAACCCAAGGGACACTTGTCCTCGCAAAAGACCAACATGCACCCACATGCAACCAATTAAACATGACATGCAATACATGGTGATACACTCTAGGTAGTGTCTTGACCACTATGTCATCCCCCATGGTCGTGGTTATATAGTTGAAGGATGAGAGAGAGAGAGCACAAGGGTGAGGTGTCAACACACTAAAGAACCCAAGGGACACTTGTCCTCGCAAAAGACCAACATGCACCCACATGCAACCAATTAAACATGACATGCAATACATGGTGATACACTCTAGGTAGTGTCTTGACCACTATGTCATCCCCCATGGTCGTGGTTGTGGCCATCCTAGGGTGCACCTCCCATGGTTGCAACACCACCGCCTAGGTTAAGACAAGGTACCACCATCAACCTTAGATTGAGACAACATATGCTGGGTCATCCATCTCGACCCAAAACCACCCTAGACTATCTAGGTCACAACCCTACACTCTAGAGGAGGTGTCTCAACTATGTCTCCCTCCAAAAATAACGTAGGTCGTGACCCATGGTCGAGACATCCCAACATACGTCATGGGTCAAAACATCCAACATGCATGGAAACTGTAATCACCCTTAAGGTGTCAAATCCTCAACTAGACCTCAAACAAGGAACCCTCCTCATTTGATTTCCTCTAGATGATGTCAATAAAGAGAGGGAAAACTCTAGAAGTGGCAACTTCCACATCAACTCCCTACATTGGTAAATTGCAATTTGCACCAGAACTAGCACATAGAGCACAAACCACATCCAAACAAGTTCAAACTTGAAACTTAAGTTGTTCACAAGCCCTAAAAATATCTAAAAGGATTAGAACAAGGTTCTAAGAACAATATTAAGTCAAAGAAAGTAGGTTTACTCCAAAACCTGGGTCAGGGTCCTTATAACATGATTCCGATCCAATGGCCTAGATAGCCCTCTCCTCTCACCCTCTCTTGCTCTGTGAAATGTCATCTCGTGAGCGGTGGTGCATGTTCCCAAAGCAGTCTGTGGGGGTCTTCTAAGAGTCAGTCATGATCTGGCCCACTGGTTGGCTACAGTGGGCTGATTCACTAGAGTTGTAACCGTTCGATGACCGATCAAGGACCCTAGTTCATTGTTGCATGATAAATGTAATGCCCTAACCTAGTTTCTCTATAGTTCAGATTCAAAACTTTGAAAAATGTCATATTTCTCATGCTTTGGCCAAATAGGGCATATAATATATGCTTTTTTTATCATTTCAATGAGATCCATCCATTGGAGCTAGTATTGGAATGAACATATGCTTGTAGTTCTACTGTTACTCCAAAAATGCTTACTTTGAAGCTTTTGAAGATGCTTATTGGTACAAAGTGCTCAACTTTGATCCTTTATGTCCTAAAATATGATTGCATCCCTAAATTAGTAAACTTCACTTCACCTTTGAGATGATTCATGCCTTGGATCCTTTGTATATACCCAAAATGATTATCTTGACCTAAAAATCACCCCCCATGTGCATGGATGATGTAGCTTGATCAAGATTGAACATTCGACCTTTCTTGATATCATATAATCACATGACTCTGAAATTAGTCATCTTTCTTATATTAAGTGTCATGTTTGACTCAAGTCTCATGTTAAGTACTTATATGTTTGGAACTTTACTCCTTCTGCAAATTATGATCCATAATGATCAAGCCTTTATGTTTACCTTAAAGTCAGTCCTTGAGATATTTGTAACATGAAACTTCATGAATCCCAGTCCTACACACTCATGACATACATGTGCATGTGTATGACCCCTAACATGTTCTAGATGGTTAAGTTGATGGTTGTGCTCCAATCTTGATAGATCATAGTCGAATGTTGTACGTGATATCTTAAAGACTCCTAATCAATATATTTACCATAGTTGTACTAATATAAGTCAAATTGATCTATCATATGATCTTAAAGCTCCTATGACTCAGAACATGACCATATTGCATGTGGTTGATCTAGTATGACTAGTTGTGAATTTGCATGATTAAATGATGATGATAACTTAAATATCATGGTTACTTTACTTTTAAATCGGGCTTTATCTTTATCTATTGTTACTCATGATTGGGATGTATTACCAAGACCTAAGGTTGATATGACCTTTGAACTATGGTTGATCGATTGCATGCACATATGAAACTTTAGATCTAAGTTGATATTTTTGAAACCTAGTTCTAGGGGAACATCCACATGACTCATATGATGTATACATATATTTTCCCTTCTGATCTGTGACCCCATATTATTTTTTTTATATCTTAGGTCCCCTTGGATGGGCCATCTTTAGATATCTTATCATATCTTGCTTTCTACTCACAAGGTACGTCTTCTCTTGACCCTACTATGATATTGAGTTGCTAGTATGTAAGCTCGTATGAATGCTTGACTACTTACTTACCGGTTGAGTTATTGTTCCTATGAATACTACTCTCATGTTTGGTTATCAAAAGTTTACAAACCCTGAACATTTTATAATAAATCTATTTTAATATAATGGAGAAGGAAACCTAAAATATGATTTGTATAAGAGAATGTCGTCAAGTTTCTTTATTTTTTTTCTTATCTTTGCTTAGTACTCAATCTAACCCGGCACCATTTATATATTCTTAAACTGTTTACATGCCTTTTCATAGCATACTTAATGTTTTAGCATTAATATATTTTGTTTATCGAATTTGTAGTTGTCAAATGAAGATATATTACACTCAAGACTCTAAGCTCTAAAATGAATAACCAATCACTACTACAGAAATGCCTTTTAGTGTCGGTTGTTTAACCCCCTTTGGCTTCGGTTTCCGAGCGACGCCTATGTGGGCGCCGCTAAAGGTCGAACACTTCGGCGTCGGTTTTTTAACCGACGCTATTTAACGTAAAGGTGTCGGTTGTTTAGTTGATCACTGATGCCAAAAGGGTTCGTGCCACAGAAAATGGCGTCATCTAGGACACATTCTGCGTCGGTGTTTAATTGGTAACCAACGCAGAAAGTGTCCTAGATGACGCCGTTTTCTGTGGCGCGAACCCTTTTAGCATCAGTGATCAACTAAACAACCGACGCTATATGTATTATAGGCGTGGCCATTTCCAGCACGGCCGTGGCCACATGAGGCGTCAGTTTGTTTTCAAAAAACCGACGTTGTAGGTCTTTGCTGATGGTTTTCTGTAAATAACCGACGCCTATATCTTTTTTTTTTCATATCAGTTTGCAGGCTTGCTGTGGCTGGTCAGCAGGATGAGAACCTGTAGTTCAGTTTTCTGAACTGCAGGTTTACGACATCCATTGATATCAGCCTACAAACAGGCCACAAACCTGCAAAATTAACAAAAAAAATTTCACATAAGTAGATACATTCAGACATCAATTCAATTCTCACATTCACACATATAGAAACATTCAAATACATGTATTAACATTCAGAAATATTTATTTATAAAGTATCATTCATTATCGCTATCAACATCCCAATTATATCTTACAATTGCCACTGCTTGTATGGCTTTTGCCCTTTCTTCTCTTATTTCATTTAATGCTTCCATCGTATATGGAGCATGTATATTTTTTAAGCGTTTACCAATAGTGTGGTCAGTTTTAAACACCTGCAAAGAGAATGATGTATATATATAAGTAATAATATAAAAATAAGATTGATATATTTCATACTAACTAATGACACTATATATAATACCTCATGTATGGTATCGATGTCCAATGCGGCATGTCGGATAATCATCTGCATAAATCGCATCACATAGTATGCACATGCCCAGCCGTTGTCTTGTGTAGCGCACTATAAATTGAAACATACAAAATAATACAACTAAGCACAATTCACATCAATAATATATACATTGGAGTCGGGAACTTACTTGTACGTTCTGTCAATTTATTGGCTGGTTCGTTTTCCTTGGGACCGTTCCTCCAGCCTTTTTGAATGCATCTAAACCCCTACATGTTAATATAACACAGTAAATTGCATAAGTAAATAGTAATGTAATAACATATGTTAACAGATACAAAAATGAAATATTTCTCACCAGAATAATGGCATTCTCATTACATGTCCAATTTTAGTGTTTAATGTACTTCCCGCAGGATCTATATAATAAATAGTGAACGTCCCGGGGACAATAACTAGTAACTCCCAATGTCTACCGCTAGAGGTAAAAAGCTAACAATTAATAACTCAAAATGCACAATAAAAATGGAATTTTCTTAAGTCCAAATTATAAATAAAGTAAACTTACTTGACATTGAATGGAGCTATTATTATCGTCTTCTTTTGCTGACCAAAAATTGTAAAAGCATCTATACAGTATTGTTGAACACTATCAGGGTCTTTAGCTACCATACTAATTAATGATGGAATCAAAAATCCCACATGATCAAATGCAAATTGTTTGCATTGATCTTCGACTAAGTAGCTGCAAAACATGTATTACGTATGCATTAATATATAAGAAACCAGATCACCGGATCTTACACAAGGTATATGGATGTATAAACAAGATCCCACCTTATCCATGTATCTATCATTGATGTATTCAGCCAAGCATACATAAACAGCTCAATAATATCTTGTATAAATAAAGAGCTATCGTATGATTGACCTGCATAATCTGCATCTAAAGAAACAATTATAGGGCAATGTATATTATGTGCCCGTAGCCAACATGCCATTCCCCTACAAGCAGGACCTAACGGGTATGTTAGGTCAGTTGGAACCCAACTTGGTAATGCGGGAAGTGGAGGTGGAGGCCTAGGTGCTCCTGGTGTCTTCTTTTTAACCTGTATATATAATTTCAGATCAGTTGACCTCATATATACACATTAACAGTCTAAATCAATGTAAATTTATCTTACAATTTCAGTAGTGTAGACGACATCTGCTTTGGGCCACAATATGACCCCGCCTTCTGCCTCAGTAAGTGTATCAATATCCGGGTGGGGATATGGAAATGTAGCTTCCCTCCAATCGGGTAACACACGTAATGGGCCCACACGAACGTAGCCCTGTGGCATTGGAGTCCCGTGAAACTTTTCCCCAGGAAGGGACGGGTAAGCCTGCGCCTCTGCAACAACATAGTCTTGCATTCTTAAGCGGCATGGCTTCAATGCCTACAAATTTACGTAAAGAATGTTATACATATATACATATCATCTTGAAAACATATCATCTTGAAAAGACTAGCTACAATGTCATAAACAATACTTACAGCAGACGTGTTAGGTGATGGGTCTCCAGGATTACTCGCAGTCTGTGCATCAGGAGAAGAGTGGGTCGCCATAGGCTGATTGGAAGCCTGAGATGCCTGCCACCGCAGCGATTCTTCCTTGACCTTCTCAGCAACTACATCGTTGACCTTCTTAGCAACTATATCCTCGACTCTCTTATTCTCCTATACATGGATAAAAGAAACATTAGCTTCTTATTATTGAATTTCCTTTTGTAGTAACATTCTAAAAAAGAATAGGTTACCTCTTCTTGAGAAAGTCCCGCTCTGGGTTTGCGCTGGGATGGCCCAAAGAATGCTTTGATGCCCACACCAGCACCTGCACCCCTAACACGTCCAGGATGCTCTGGGTTACCTAGAGCAACTGTCAATTCATCCCTTGTGCCCTGAGGGATGAACGTGCCTTGTTTCCTCTGCTCGTGCAGCTCCCGCTAATCACCATCAACAGAAATTGGTAAGTTAACACCACAAATAATCAATATTCAAATGATTGCTCTAAGAGTTGTATTTTACCATTTTCGCAGCCGCCTCAGCAGTTACGGGCTTCTTTATTTCACCCTTCTTGTTTTTCCTCCCAGCTATCCAGATATCATGGCGAGGCATGGGTGTGGCAGACTCCTGAGTAGGAGCAGACTCCTGAGTAGCCACAGACTCCGCATGTAGTCTTTGGCGAACGCTTGCATAGCCTTTTGGACCCATAGTGTGGTCATGCACATTCAGTGCACGCCTTGCTTTTTGTGCGTCACTGAGGGCCTAGTTAGTATGCACATTAATGATTTGGTTAGTAGCACTAAATGTTAATCTTGAATAGGTGAATACAATGTATATTAATTAAATTGGGAGTGACGCCTAATACCTTGAATTCTTCAAATTTTCTTGAAGCAACAAAATTGTCCCAATCTTCTTTGTCCAAGAAGTTCCATTGTTCAAGGGATGACTTCTTCTTCTTATCACCCTCTTTTATGTATTCTCTGTCCAGATTTATCCTATAATTCCTAAGCATCTTTCCAGCGCGTTGCATCACACTTTTACGATGCAACTTCTCATCCAATGCAAATAGATTCTGTAAAATAGAAATGTTATTAAATAGTATCCAAAATAGAATTGCAAATAATAGAATTTGTAATCTACAAAATAGAATTGCAAATAATAATAACTCACGCATAAATCCTTCCATATCAAGTCTTTTTTCCCTGAGGAACTTTATGCCAATTATCATACTTAACACCACAATGGCTCCGAGTGGTACACCCAAGATAGTTTACAAAATTATTGCGGTTCACTCCAATTGCATTTCCTCCATTATCAAACTCCACAACCAATTTGGATCCACTACCACTTAGCGCTATTAACTTCTTCAACAGAGTGATGCCCCTTTTCTTGTTAAGTGTTTGGTGATGCGCATCAAGTTGCTCCAGTGCTTCAGTGGGTACATGTGCATCATCAACCTAAAATTTGACAAAAATAAACACACTGAATTAGCCCAATATAGAAATATAGGATATATGACATAACTAAAAGATAATGAATTTTATAGAAATACCGGATATGTTTTTAGAACTTACATTGGTATCCTCGCCATGCGCGTCATGGACAGCATGCTCATCATGGACTTCATGCTCATCATGGAGATCATGCTCATCATGGTCAGCCATCTGAAAATGTCATTAAAAAGGCAAACATTTAGCATTTGTATTAACTAGAAAAAGGCAAACATTTAGCATTTGTATTAACTAGAAAAAGGCAAACATTTAGCATTTGTATAAACATACATGTCTCTAAAATTGTGATCTTTTATCAATTAACAATCCTTCATTGTGATCTCCACACACATATAAGTCATCATTAGCTTCAATATTTTATGGAGTTGGCAACCCAACTGAGAATGGACTGGAGTCATCATACTTATCATAGTACTCTTCTTCATCTATAGGATCTTCAATGAACTGTCTTTTACCATGAAGAACAACCGACCATTTATCATTTGTAGGATCATCGATATAGAATATTTGTTTCGCCTGTGATGCCAATATGAATGGTTCACCCTTCTCGCCAATCTTTTCAAAGTTCACCAAAGTGACACCCAATTCATCTGCTATAACTCCTTTGGTGTTATCAACCCAATTACATTTAAAGAGCAGAATTTTGAAATCTATGTAGTCAAACTCCCAAATGTCTTCAATGACACCGTAATATGACATTTTAGTTTCACGTGGACTCTTATCCTTTGCACTTGCAAAGTACATACTCGACGCTTGAAGAGTGACCCCACTATTTTGGACGGCACTCTTATCAGCTTGGCGCTTTGTGTAATATGTGAATCCATTAATGTCAAACCCTTCATAAGACATAACATTCGGTTTTGGTTTAAAGGTGAGGCATTTGATAGTTTCTGTAATATCATTTGGTGTTTGAGATAGTTGATGTAAGACTTTATCTTCAAACCACTTACTAAAAGTCTTATTATGCTCTCTAGCAAGCCACATTGAACTTGCTCGAGGATGTTGTCTCTTTATGAAATTGGTATGTTCCTCGATATAAACACTCACTTCGTCCATATTGTGTAAAATATACAAGTGAGCTTATTCCAACTGCTCACGGCTGATTACTTTCACCCGTGATCCCAAAATTCCTTTGCCCTCCTCAATATTCTTGTCATTATCAGGAGTGTCATTACCACTGAGAAAGTCATTGCAAAAATCTATAACCTCTCTCGCCACATAACCTTCAATAATACTCTCTTCAGGCCGATAACGGTTTCGAACATCACCTTTAAAAATGATCATGTATCGTTCAAAGGGATACATCCAATGCAAGAAAACTGGTCCCAACATTTTCACTTCTCTAGTCAAGTGGACAACAAGATGTACCATGATATCAAAGAACAAAGGAGGGAAATACATCTCAAGCTGACATAGGGTAACAACCACTTCTCTTTGCAAATTATCGAGAGTATCAGGGTCAATAACTTTGCTGCATAGACTGTTGAAAAAGAAACAAAGTCTGGTAATTGCAAACCTTACATGCTTCGGCAATATAGATCGAATTGCCACGGGCAGTATTTGTTGCATTAGAGTGTGACAATCATGAGATTTAAGACCTATCAACTTCAGATCTTTCATTGATACCAATCTACGGATGTTGGATGAGTAACCATGTGGCACCTTAACATTTACCAAGCATTCACAAAAAGTTTTCTTCTCCTTTCTAGACAACGTGTAACAAGCGGGAGGTAAGTATGTTCTTTTATTACCCATTTCACGTAATTCTGTTAATTCTGACCTTATTCCCATTTCACGTAGGTCCAGTCTAGATTTTATCCCATCTTTAGTCTTACCTGGTATATTTAACAGAGTACCAATGATGCTATCACATACATTTTTCTCAATGTGCATTACATCGATACAATGCCTGACTGTCAAAGAACTCCAATAAGGAAGATCCCAAAATATTGACTTCTTCTTGAATGAAGAATTGTCACTCCGTGTGGCCATACTACATTGTGATTTCTTACCAAATTCATTGACAATGTCTTTTACTCTTTCATAAACAACATCCCCTGGTATAGGTTTAGGTGCACTCCGTTCATCATTCCATCCATTGAATGCTTTGCGCTTCCTACGATACGGATGGAATTTTGAAAGAAACCTTCGATGACCAAGATATACAGTCTTTCCGCCATGTTTTAGTCTTATTGAATCAGTGTTTTCTTCACATATAGGACACGCTTTAGCTCCTTTGACACTATATCCAGACAAATTCCCATATGTTGGAAAGTCATTAATAGTGCAAAACAACATAGCGTGCAAACGAAATGTCTCTCTTACTGAAGCATCATAGGTCATCACACCTTCAGCCCGAAGTTTCTTTAAGTCATCAATCAAAGGTTCAAGATAAACATCGATATCATTTCCGGGTTGTTTAGGGCCCGATATCAACAACGACAACATAACATACTTATTTTCCATACACATCCAGGGAGGAAGATTGTATATAACAAGCATGACTGGCCAAGTGCTATGTTGGCTGCTCAATGTCCCGTATAGATTCATCCCATCTGTACAAAGCCCAAGTCTTAGATTCCTATCTTCTTCACCAAATTTTGGGTACAATAGATCAATCTTCTTCCACTGTGGGGAATCAGACGCATGTCGTAGGATCCCATCATTATTTTTCTTAACATCTGCATGCCACCTCAAATTCTCCGCATCTTTCGGATTTGCAAACAAGCGTTGAAACCGTGATATTATAGGTAGATACCACAACACCTTGGCAGGAGAACCAGTTTTGGACTCCCCCGAAGTCGTCAATTTATACCGTGACGCACCACATTTTGGACAATCTTTCAAATCTACATAGTCCTTTTAAAATAATACACAATCATTCGGGCATGCGTGTATCTTCTTGGCCTCCATTCCCATTGGGCACAACATTTTCTTTACCTGGTATGTTGAGATTGGCAGCTCGTTTCCTTCAGGAAGCATTTCTTTCAACAAAGTCAACAATGAAGTGAAGCTTTTGTCACTTCATCTATTGTTAGCTTTTAACTTATACAATCTCAACACAGCGCTAAGCTTCGTAAACTTAACACAGCCTGTGTATAACGGTATCTCAGCATCATGCACAATGTTTTTAAAGATAGGAGGTGGATCGGTGTGCTCTACCCTACAACTATCCAGCATCGCATCAACGATGTCTGCTGGAACTGGTTCGTTCACATTTACGTCATCGGAGGCAATTTCTTCTTCCACCCAAGCACTGCTATCGACATCTACTGGTTTCGATTTTGAAATCTCTCCATGCCAGTGCCATTCTGTATAGCCTTGTTCAATCCCGTTACACATGACATGACTTTTGATTTCCTCACATGTGTTGACTTTCAAGTTGTTACCGCAATGCCTACATGGACAATAGAACCTATATGTAGGTTTTTTCCTATGTTTCTCGGCAAATCTAATAAACTGATCAAGACCAAATATAAACTCTGGGGTGCAACGATTACGAATGGACATCCATGATCTATCCATTCTATGATCAAAGAGAAAACAAGTATATATTAGGAAACAAGTATATATTAGGAAAAGATTAGGGTATACACTTACATCCTAAGTGTATAATGTGATGTCATTCTTATATATAATAAATGTGTACCACCTATCCCATCCTTGAACACCTAATCTCACTAGTAAGTGTATAATGTGTATTGGGTTTTCAAGAAAATTTCGACAGTATTTCCCCGCTGTTCTCTAAGTACATATGTACTTAGAGAACAAACGGGGAAATGCTACCGAAATTTTCTCGAAAACCCAATACACATTATACACTTACATCCTAAGTGAGATTAGGTGTTCAAGAACAGTCCCAAACCGGGGACTATCCAAGATTTACTCCTAATGAGTCAATCTTGGACGGGTTTCTAGGCCAACAAACACATTTGATGTCATTCTTATATATAATAAATGTGTACCACCTATCCCATCCTTGAACACCTAATCTCACTAGTAAGTGTATAATGTGTATTGGGTTTTCGAGAAAATTTCGGCAGCATTTCCCCGCTGTTCTCTAAGTACATATGTACTTAGAGAACAAACGGGGAAATGCTGCCGAAATTTTCTCGAAAACCCAATACACATTATACACTTACATCTTAAGTGAGATTAGGTGTTTAAGAACAGTCCCAAATCGGAGACTATCCAAGATTTACTCCTAATGAGTCAATCTTGGACGGGTTTCTAGGCCAACAAACACAATAATAGATATCTACAACGAAGCCGCACTCCATACAAAGAGTATATAATTTAGTGATTGTTCATTCTAATTTATACCAATATACAAGTAATATAAAGAACAATGATTGTTCACTTTCTAGGATCATACAAACAGTATAATAATCAATAGGATCATACAAGTAGCAATGTTGATTAAGTCTATGTGATTAAAGATCAAGGAGTGTAATAAAATAAGATTTACCTCTGTTTGGGCGAGACGGAGGGTAGGCGAGTAGGCAGGCAAGCAGGCAGGTGAGCATGCGACAGTCAGGGAGACGGCGAGCAGCAGCAGATGATCAATTAATTCCTGAAATAATATATAAATAAATACAAATCAGTACATAAATAAACACAAATCAGTAAATAACTTAATTTAAAAAAAAAATACAGAACAGCATTGTGCCTTGGCGTAGCCCAAGCATCGCCCATGCATCCCAGAGGCCTAACTAGGCTGGGCGCCTGGGCAAACCCTAGGTGAACGCCTGGCCGCCTAGGTGCCTGGGTGCCGCATGGGTAGGTCGGCAGGTACCTGCTTGAGAACAAGGCTGGAGGCACGGAAGAAGACGGCGACGCAAGGCAGGCGCGGCGAGCTCCAGGAAGAAGACAGCGGCGGCGGCCGGAGCCAAGGAAGAAGACAACCGGCGGCGGCGCCCAGGCAGGGAGGAAGCGGCGGCGGCGCAAGGAGCAGGGAGGAAGGAGCGGGCGGCGGCGGTGCAAAGAGGAAGACAGCGGGCGGCGGCGGCAACGCAGAGCAGCAGCACGGATCGTCGGCGGCGAGCAAGAAGCAGCAGACGGCGATTTTGGGAGAGCGGCGACGAGCTAGCGCACAGAATCGATGAAACAGGAAGAAAGGGGGAAGAGTCGGGTGATCGGGCCTCTATTAAGTTGGGCAACGGCGTCGGTTATATAAGATAACCGACGCCTATTATCTTCAGCGTCGGTTGATAGTAAAAAACCGACCTCAAATTAGTTGGCGGGAACTATTATCAGCGTCGGTTATCCAAGGATAACCGACACCTAAAGTGGAATTTTTCGCGCAAAATTTCATTTTAAATAGGCATCGGTGAATAGTTAAAAAACCGAGGTTGTATGTGGCCCAAATTTTTTTCGCTCGAAAATTGGATTTCGCGGGCGCTTTTAGGCGTCGTTGGTAATAGTAAGCCGACGCTGAATACAAAGCGGTACCCGTGTCTGGCTGGTCTTCGAATATAGACGTCGGTTTGCCTAAATAACCGACGCCTGATATTATAGACGTCGGTTTTCCTTAATAACCGACGCCCAGAAAAGCGACACTGAATGCTATTTCTGTAGATACTTGAATATAGAAATGTGTACATATCACTTATCTCCGTATTTAGTATCTTGTTATCTCTTGTTGTTACTACTTTTATATATATTGCTTATCTGAAATATTTGTGTCATTCTATGGATAGACGCTCAAATCTACTCGCTTTTGACTTTGTACCCATTAAGAATGTGGACCTAAGATAACAAACAATTACGTAACACTTCCCTTTTCTGTCCCTACGAACAGTTGATACTTCCATGCAATAGCATACCACAGGCACATACACTTAGTTTTTTCACAGGCACGTACACGGTAACCGTATTGCAAATAATGATATGGTTGCAAATGAATCTTCTCAGATGACTGAGTAATTTTTGCATTGCAGGATGAACTCTGACGGCCCTCAAATTTGTACATTTTGGATCCGCGGGGAATCTGAGATTCAACTCGTTTATATATTCAATTTGGCCTCAAATCGACTAGAGCCCTGACAAAGTTAGATTCCAGGGAAACTTAAGTCTTACCAATTCTGGTCTCAATTAATACCAACCCAATTTGGCAGTTGTTCCCTAAGTCCGATCGTCTGCAAGGATATCGATTTCAAGTGGAGCGGTGTTACTGCTTCTTTACTCGTAACAGATCGCCGAATTTAGTTTCCGGCCACTTTTTCCTTATCACCGTTTGATAGAACTGAAATCATATTTCTTCCTGTATATCTTGATTTTATGAATAAAATTGAATGACGACTCTAATCTTTAACATTTTATAATTTTATTTATTTTATGCAACTGACCGCTGAGATGGCAATTTTTTTTAAAGGATTACAATTTATAGAGTTTGATCAAAAGTATATATTAGTCAAGTTTTGGAGAGCTCGAAAGAACACAGCACGCGTCTTGGATGTTGTCTGATCGCATTGTACCAACAATGACGGGATGATAAGGAAAAAAGACAAGTGAGAACTGATTTGATGCTTATGATGTACATGCATTGTATTTGCTCCTCTCCAATATTCTTAATTTTTGCCTTTCCGGCAACGAGTATCCTTCTTTTGTCGTATAAAACCTATATGTATATTGCAACATTTATTGTTGCCTGATAACCATGTCAATGTGCCTATATACCAATCTTCGTCCACCCAAACTCAACACAATACATAAAGACAACCGAAAAGATTCAAAATAAGCTTTATTAATGTTGTTGAATCTAGTGGCTTTCTATTCAAATAATTGGGTAACGAAGCAGATCCGCTCAATGGGAAAAAACATCATAAGACCAAATAGAAGATCACAAAAATGAACGAATACCAAATTTGGTTCATTACAACTATTTGTATAGAATATGATGCCCAAAAAATATTTCAGAAAATTGAATAGCCCATCATGATTGTGCAATATTTGTCCATGAATTCATCTTTTACAAACAATAGATTTAAGACTAGGAGGCGCGTCTACGAAACTACGTCTGTTTTTGTTCTTAAATGGTGAATAAAGCATGTATGGGGACATACTAGATCCCACTAGCCTCAACAAAATAACCAAGTACTAGTGCACATCAACAAAATTCAAGCAATGTAGAAGCCCAACTAAAATATCTCAAGTAGAAACCTTACTATAATAAACTACATGCATTGTAGATCGAAGTAGAATAAGTGTGAATCATATGTCATATAATCGCTTGTATTCTTCATAATGTATGTCATTTGTTTCAAAAAAGTAGATGTTTGATATGTCACAATTTAATTTCTATGTTTTTTTTAATATTGGTTAGTAGTTGTTTTTTTATGCCCATAGTATGCAAAGGCTTCTTTGATGTGTCTTATTCCCAATTAAAAGGAAAAAATAGATGCAAACTCTAAGGTGTGCTTCCCAGTTCTAAACTAGTACTTAAATAATATTTGTAAAACCCAAATTTAAGTAAGTCATTTTGAGGAAAAATTATTTTGGTGAGGCATATGGAAGGAATCTTGTATCATTGGTTTTCACTGAAGAAACTAACAACAAAGACATTCTGGAGGTAAACAATTTTGTGGGGCACGAGACCAGTGGCGTCAATTTCTATTGACATAACGTACTAACGACATGACTTTTTTGGAGTTAAAATTATTTTACGGGAAGGAATACGTCGTCAACATCATGTCAATTTATGCAAAAAGTTCTATATCAGATATTTTTTGGGAAATTTGAATTTTATGGTCAGTCAGTGACGTCGGTTCAATCCCAAGAAACTAACTTTAAAATAAAATGCGGAACCTAGTTTTTTTTTCCTAATTGGTAAGTCTTGACTAATTGTTATGTTTTTGTTTTACAAACTATAGATAGAGATTTGTGATGTTGTTATTCTATAAAAACTGGTGTTAAGAAAAGTGACATCATAGGTCAAAAATATACTAATATTCCATGATTGCTCTATGGTATCTCATTGTTGATATATCTCATGAAGGCATTGACATAAGGAACTGAGAGAATAATACATAGAATACTCATGAAAAATGCACAGTCCCTTAATAGACAAAAAGAAATTTTATTCTACAACAGAATCGCCATGAATTATATATTTTACAATATACACATGGGAGGTACAATGACGACTATATGGTTGGTTGTGAAAACCTTCTAGCAAAATGTCTATCTATTCCATGATTGCTCTGTGGTATCTCATTATTGATATATCTCGTGAATGCATTGACAATAATACATAGAATACTCATGAAAAAGACACAGTCCCTTAATAGACATAAAGAAACTTTATTCTACAACAGAATCACCATGAATTATACATTTTACAATACACACATGGGAGGTACAATGACGACTATATGGTTGGTTGTGAAAAGCTTCAAGAAAAAGGTCTATCTGTATAACCAATCTATAAAAAATGGCATAAGGACCAACATATGGATCATAAAGTTGTGGATCCCAATAGACAACTTTCTACATAATGAGTTACTACAACTGTTGCGTGATGATGTTATAAACATGGTGTTTGATGATTTTCTAGAACTATACAATGAACAAAGCAAGTATTACAGGATGCAATTAGTATCGAGGGAGACACTGGGAATTATTTTTATAAATAGTGAACTCACTATTTGTAGCGGAGATGATGAATGGTAGGGATCAAAACTAGGTGGAATAGGGGTGATCCATATCCATATCCAATTTACCATTTTAGTTATTGTCATATCCATACCCAGACCACTAAAAATGAATAAGTAGAGACCCACCCCTAGCCCATTGGGTAATGCAGACTCTGTACAACCCATTTAATAAGTTGAAAATTGTATCAATGTCACTATTATTTAATATTTGATTTATATTGCATATATTAAGTTAAAATCTATGTAAAATCCTATTTTAAATAATAATAACTTCAGAATTTCACAATGGATATAAGCTTGTCGAGCATTGTAAAAAACCTAATCATTAGTAATATACTTGGTTTTGAAATTATGAGTTATCTATTTCTTAAGCTAATGTTTGACGTTTGCATAATATTTAAATTACAGTTTGTGGAGTTTTTTGTATAACACCATTATTAGTAAATATTTGTTTTTGATTTATTGAATCGTATGTATAATACTCTAGCAAACTCCCACAACTGATGGCCACCCTGGGAGGTCATCATCTGATATAGTTGATTATTGCATGATCATGGAATCTCTAGGTCATGGACACATGGCAAAGCTGCTAGGACACATCAAGATTTCCTTCTCCCTTATTCATAAGATTTATATACCTATCCTTTAGTCCACAAATAAAACATTTGGATCTCTACCGTTTCCCTCCTGACCAGATCTTCGTCCTCCTCTATTTGGTGGATGAGAGGGTTTCCAAAAAAGAATAAGGTGTTTGACCATCATGTTTGAGAAACCAGGATTTGGATCTACCCTCTTTTAGGATTTGTGGAGCTTCCCATGCTGGATCTTGACCTAATCTAGTAAGTTTCTTCTTCTCTCCTTTGTTTCTCTTGCTTTTCTTCTTCTCTCCTTTGTTTCTCTTACTTTTCTTCTTCATCCTACCTTTTTTCTAGATCGAATTGTAATTTTCCATGGTAAAGCTTGCTCTAAAGCTCAAAGAACCTACCTTTCTTACTTCTTCTACCTAGGGTTTTCTTCTTTTGTGGAGAAAGGTGCTAGTTGGCTGAGTTCAGAGCTTATAATAGGGTTATCTACCCTGCTTGCTCAAGTTTCCTGTTGTTTGGGATTTGATCTTCTTCTTGGAGGTGAGTTTTACAACCCTCCTCATGTTTATTGCTTACTACTATCTTGCTTATACCTGATCATGCTTAAAAATGAAGATCTAAGCATTTAGAAGCTATCTTTGCTTATGGTTTTTAGTTTAATAGTGTTTGTTGCTTAGTATCCAGCTCTAGATGAACCTAAAATGGTGTGCACGGTCTTCCTGAGGTAGAGTATGACTTAGATCAGGTTGGCATGGCAACCTTTGGTGCTAAGCACATATCAATTGATGGAATATCCTTAGGGTTTAGGTTGTTTTCTACCTTAAACATGAACTGATGGATGACCTTGCTTTAGAAATGATGGAGTTATTTTCTTGACAACCAATGGTGATGACAAATGGTGACAATCAATGGTGTGGACCTATGGTCACACCTTAGATCAAGTTTTACACTCTTTTGGAACCTCAATGATCAGTGGTTTAGTACCCTAAAGATGGCATGAAATAATGGTGATATTAGCT
The DNA here is from genome assembly GCA_963693085.1 of Alisma plantago-aquatica. NCBI lineage: Eukaryota > Viridiplantae > Streptophyta > Magnoliopsida > Alismatales > Alismataceae > Alisma > Alisma plantago-aquatica. Next base: position 1,019,001,142 of record OY856409.1, on the reverse strand, counting down.
TAACATCTGATGGTGACAAATGATGATAGTTTTGACCCCATCAACTGATAGTGACACAATAAGACACAACCTATGGTAGTCCAGTATTACACAACCGATGGTAAGGCTAGGTATCCTATATTTCTTCTCTTAAACCCTAAACCAATGGCTTCTTTGATTAAATGATTCAAGGATTAGACCTACACATCAACTTATGGCTTTGAATAAAGAACCAATTCAATGGTTAGAATTTGATACCTCAACATCCAATATATCGGGCTGATCGCTATGATGTAAGTGTGTTGTCTCTAATGATGTTAATTATATGGTCTCCTCCATGTGATCAACCTAAGGAGCTTGTTTGTTGACAATTGATGTCTTTCTTAAAATGTACAACCCATGGTGGGTTTTATCCCCACAACTGATGGTACTCTTTATGTTATTAAACAAGGAATTTCTAGTGTATGAAGATGACTCTTTCTAGTTACAACTTGATGGCTTTATAGGTGGATTTTTTAAAGGTGTTTACTTATGTAAAAAACCCACAATTTTACCTTCTTAACATACAATAGTTCTGGGTTGATGCTTGTGGTATGTTGGTCTGATTTGAATGATGTTGAAACCGATGGAGGTTTGCCCTTATTTATGCAGTCTTACCCTTGCCTTTGTATAAATAGAATTGATAGTCACCCTAATGTGTTGATATGCAAACCTAATGGAACGTAGCTAGTTATACTTAATCCTGATCAATTAGGTGAAGGTGATTAATTTTGATCAACCTCCTTTAAATGATTAATAGAATCATGGAGTGATCTCTTATTATTGTTGAAGCCTTAGTATGCTATAATTTGATGGTTATACCTCGATTTATGCATGGATCCATACATGGGGATGGTATGGAAGCTGATGGTGATGTTTTACCTTACGCATCCATGACCAGATGGGGATGTCATGGGTTAGGATTTGTGTATGAGTGTTGAACTATAACTTTAGTGTAACCCATTTTATGAACATATCCCTAATGCATATAGATGATTATGGTGAATCATGTTTAGCTTCCTAGTATCATATGATGAAGGAATACTCTTTAGAATGTTGGTTGAAATCCTTATATGTTAACCAGTGATTACCATATTCTCATAATTGATGCTTTCATACAAACATGTGCACTACAAGTATGATGGTGATCAAGAATATCTAGCTTTGATGTATCTTGATATAATTAAAGGAATACTTTAATTCTAAAATAACCTTTCTATGTTATCCTGTGAATATCTTTCAAGCTCTTTTATGCAATATCATGTTGAGCATATGTATCACAAGTATGGTGATGTTTTGTTGAGCCTTGTTATAAGGAATGGAATGATAATGATGATATTGAAGGGAAGGTTGTGATGGTCTTAATGACCTCTGGGCATGGTTGAGTCTTAAATGAGGTGTAATCCTCTTCATGATGTGACAAGAGTTGGAACCCTAGAATTATGTGATAAGGATTGAAATCTCGTGGTGATAGGATGACATGTGTAGTCTTGTGAATGGAATTTGATGACATGTGTAGTCTCATGAATGGCAAAAAAATAGTACCATGTGATGATGTGATAAGCAATTGTGTCTCGTAGGTTTTATATTCCCTAAAGTTGTTATATTTGTATGTCTACTAGAAATGAATTAGGGTTTGTATGTCCACTCTCTTGATGCATCCTTAATTCAACTAATTATCATATTCCATCATAGATCCATCCTAGCATCAGAACATCTCGGATGGTGAAATGAGTATTCCCAAGGGAAACTCGAATCACATACTGATGAGTATGTGGAGTGCTTGTCGTCCTGACTCTAAGTGTTTAGGGAGGATGACTACGATCATACCTATCCCTCTTTTGATCATGACTGTGGTCAGGTCTTGGTAATTATAATATGATGTGATTCGAGGACAGTTGTGGTTGTACCTCATATGGTAGGGCTTGCACACCCACCTCCTTCCACTAGTGTCATGACCTTTACCAAGGACGAATTAGGCTATTAGCAGCTTGACCTTATGTGTCGTTGTAGTGGATCCATGTTGACCGGGGGCGGAGACGATCTTAGGAGTCTGGATCTTCCTAGATCTTATATGGCACTGATTTTGACTTGACAGTGGTCAGCTGATTCACTTTCAAAATTTATAAAGACCTAACTTAACACACACTCAAAAACCAAAACACTACACCCGCAAGTGCACGGGGTCGTGTTGTAGTATAGTAGGGAAGAAAGTATAGGGTAGATCCACATGGAGAAAAGGGGGCACTAGAGATAGATTACTTTTTGGTGCTAGGTTCCTACTACGGAAACTAGGGTTAAGGGTTTAAAGGTGATTTGATTGTTAAACTAAGGGTGAACAAGAAAGCAAGTAAGGAAAGACAGGATAAAATCTAAACCTAAGTTAACCCCAAATAATTAATTCTACTAAGTAGGAAAAGGCAAGGCAAGGTAAGGAAGGAACAATCTACACTAAGGCAGGAAAGCAAGGCAAAAGAGCAATTAAAGACCTAAATTAGCAAGAACAAATCAAGAAAAGACCAAGAAGCTATCTAAGTAAGAAAAAAGATGACTAAGCTAACACTATCTAAGCAAGATGGAAGTTAGGGTTTTAAAGAAATTAAGGGGGATGTGGGTTGTTTGGGGGATGCACTTATCAATTAGGTTGGGGGGTGACATGTGAGCATTATGATTCCATTTAGATTATCAAACCAAAAAACAAGTTCGAGTCTAATGAATTAGCCTAAACTACTAACTAGACATGGGTATGCTAGGTTGTGTATAGGGGAACTAGTCCCTAACACTCCATACTACCCTTGTGAGGCTCAATTGGGTTAGGGTTTAGGTGTAATTCAATTAGAGTCTAAACAAGCCTAGTCTTCTAGATTAGATGATCATAGGATGATTAGGGACTGAGATTAGTAATAGGAGTGGAAGTGAGGTTTTAGGTTTCCCATCACCCACATTCTAACCTTGAGAAAGCTCCATGCTAAACATACCAAATTCATCTAAACTAGCTACTTAGATCTCTCAACTAGGGTTAGGATAATTGATTAGCATGTAGGAGGATGGGTAGCTAGCTAGGGATCCAAGATTTGGACCTAGGACCAAATCCCAAAATTCATACATATCAGTAATTGCCCTAAATTCCTAGGTGATTTCAAGCACAAACCAATAAGAAATTTATGAAGAGTAAGATAGAAATAGAACATAATCATTAGTAAATGAAATTATAATGTATTCATATCATTTTCCCTCAATATGGTATCAAAGTAACATTTTTACACCTCAAACAGCCCACCTAAGGGGCCTAGCTACTCAAAGTAATGCAAAACACAAAAAGAAGAGAGAAAATTGTAGAAGAAGCCATGGAGCTCGGTGTAGATGAAGAATTCCTCCATTTCAGCTATTGCAAGGTGTCCTCCACTCTCCTCTAAGGTTCAATGGCATGGGATGGTGGTGGAAATGGGCGGAAACAAGAAGAAACTAGGGTTTTGGTGGTGGAAATGGTGAAATGGAGTGGAATGGAGGTGAAAATGGAGTGGAATGGCTAAGGGAAAAAATTGGGAGCTAGGAGGTGGTAGAAGGTATCTAACCTCGTGTTGGACCCACCACCTAGGTATATATAGGTATAGGGGACGCACTAGGTCAAGTAGGGGTAGTATGGGAAATGTAGTGCAAAAATAGCTAGGTTTTTATAGGTAGTACGGCCGTGGTGGGGAGGGGTGAGAATGGTCGTGGTGGATGGGAACAAACGTGGTGAGAAATGGGGAAAATCATAGAGACTTGGTGGAATTTGTACTTAAGGTGGCACAACCGTGGTGGTGACTAAGGCTGTGGTGGGGCTAGGGTAGCTCGGCTGTGGTGGTTACCACAACCGTGGCGGCTCAAAATGCATATCCTGTTCTTGGCTCCACAATCGTTCTGCCTCTGTTGTCACATGACCTTGCAAGGTGGCACGACCATTCTGGGTCAGTTCACCATGTCCATTCCGAGTGGCACAACCATGGTGATTCTAGATTTGCTTGCAGATGGCTCTGTTGATGTAAGTGTGCTAGCACGACCTATGGTACCACGATCGTGCTATCCTCTGGATAAGCACTTTGACTTATTTCCTTAGATTATGTTGGACATCTTTTCTTCAATGGATCTTTGGCCACTAGGGGTAGGTTGAGGGAGCATCATAATTCACTTTAGGACTCTCTAAGGGTAGACAAACCCTAGGATCACTCCTCTCTCTCTCTTCCATCCAGTGTGGTCCAAATGCCTAAAAAATGCAAATAATGTCCATAAGTGTATTTTATACAAGTATGCATATTAAGGGAAATAACATGTAATCTAATATGTATAGATGTGATTGAAGTGCAATAAGACATAAGATGAAGCCCTAAAATAGGGCTGAATCACCACCCCAAACTTAAAACATACTTGACCTCAAGTATTCTCCAACTCAATCTCTCCATAATTTATCCACAATTAAAAAATGACCAATGTAATGCAATTGATGATTATTGTTGAATGAGATTAATAATGACTAAGTGCATGGTTTCCACCTCTCTCCTCTCCTACTTTCACAAATCAAACATGAAAAGAGCACAAATCATATGACTTAAAATATAGTGCATAAAACACACAAGCTATCCATATTTCTTTCATGTAGTTCAAGGTAGACCGTTTCATGATGGCGTTAATCAAGAATGACTAGGAGTGTTGTTTCACCTTCATGCATTCAACCTTATGTTTCAAATCACACCAAATGACCCACGTGGCTGCAGATAGGGAAAAATGAGCTAGGTTTGATGTTTCCTAGCGCAATGGGTATGAAAATGGAAGAAAAGATTGTGGTAATCTTTTGGAGTGCTTTTACACACTCATATTTTCTTTATTTAGATGCTCTTAAATACGAGCATCTTTTATTTTCTTTTTGCATTTTCTTTTTCTTTTTCTTTGCCCTTGGAGTACATAGGACATATGGTGATGAGAGTGAAGCGATGAGATGTAGATGTGGCCACCCCAAACTTTTAGAGGTGGCCACAACTGATATGTGCACTTTGGCATCCTTTTATGAGGCAGAGGGGTAAGAAGATGGTGAGTGAAGAGTCATATCAAAGAGGATTCACTGGCGTGATCCTCAACTTAAGGTCTCGTGCAGGAAAATTAATCCAACACTTCATCCAACAATTCCACACCACATGAATGAACCATCTGAAATTGATACTTCTATCAAGTGGTTTCATAGGCACTAAGCGCTTATAGCTTGCTCAAGTCACAATTCAACCAAAACATTCACAAAGACAAGAGAGTTGACATGCATGTAAAAAGTCAAGAATTGATACCATTTAGCAATAAACAATGATAATTCACTTGCATTTGTTAAAGGTCATCATTTTTAATCCAAAAAGTAGAGATTGGGTCAAAACACACTTTTAGGCAAGAAATCTCAAATTTGGGCAAAATTAACCAAAATAGTGCCAGGTTGCCTTCAATCACATATAAGCCTATTATATTGAATTTAAAGAAAGAAATAAGAATATCCTAGCTAAAACATGCAAAAATTATAAAAAAAATCTACATGATATGCAATGCATGACATAAAGAGACTTTTTTTTTTAATTAAGCAAAAATGGCAAGAAAGTAAACTACATGACATGCAGGTATGCAAAGAAAGTTAATTCTAAACTAAAACAAATAGAATAAAAAAATAGAAATAAATGGTAGGTGAAATGTAAAATGAGAGTGAAAATGAGAAAAAGGGAATATTGCCCTACCACCCCAAGCTTTAGAATCATGTTGTCCTCATCATGACACTAAAGTCTAGGAATGATATGGTAGACAATCACTATGGTGGCGGTGTTCCTCCCTATAGTAGAGGGTGATGGTAGTAGGATCCCTAATAGTCTGACTGTGGAGGTGGGTAGTTGTCCAGAAATGCTGACAGTGAACTCCACTAATGTTCCCTCCACTCTGGGCTCCTTTGGGACTGGGCATGTTGGAACTGATATAAGTGGTTGACCTGATAATGCATATGTTGATGGTCTAACCACATAGCATCTTGGGTGGGCTGGAAGCCCTCCCGTGTCCTCAGAATACCCTCCTAGGTGATCAATATGTGATCTTGAGTGCTCTGGATGCCCTCCAGCTGTATATGTATGGTGGACATGTCATATGCGTTTGCTATGGGTTGTTGCTGCTGTGATGTCTCTGGCACATGTCGCCTCACCCTATGATTCTCTCACTCCTTAGTTGTTCTCCTCCTCTTGAAAACTTCCTGTGACTCTCCAAGCCCCTCAGGTAGATCTCTGTGATGTTTCTACCATGTATCTCTAGGGTGCCCCTCTTCCCACCTCCTCAAGATGTTCAGAAAATTCAGAGATCGTCCACATCCCTCTAAGAGAGGTGTGCATGGTAGCGGAGGTCTAGTGAAACCCCTACATAAGAAGGGTTGACTTGATACAAAATCTCTAATCAACCACTGATATCATTAATGAGCGATTCAAGTAATACAAGTCAACTAGCTTTCCTCCTTCTGCCTTTGTATAGCCAGATACATCATGCCCTATGGCCAAAGCAATAGAAGTTACAATCCCTCCCATAATAAAAGTATTCTTTCTCTTAGACGGGATTGCTTTCATATGATCAAGAATAAGTGACCCCAAATTTACAAGCTTTCCCTGTACATTCCATCCCAACACAAAAAGGTCTTTCCTGGTGCAGCTGCCTTGATTTTCATATCGGGCAAAGATGGTGTTCACCAAGACCTTTTGAATGTATCTAAAGATAGGATTGTGAATCAGACTAGACTTTGATTTACCCTCCATAAAATTTTTTTTCCATGTGAGTTTCTTCCACATTGTAGCATAGTTTGCATTGGTTTCCCTATTAGTGCTTCCTTGATCAAGTGATGTTGATTCCTCGAGAGTAGGAGTAAAGATGGCATTCAAAAAGGATGCAGTGATGAGGTAGGTGCTACTCCTCAAGGTGACACTGATGGCATCCTATGAGACCTTCTCTAGTGTTGCAAATAAATGTTGTATAAGCTACACATAGGTATCCTACACTATGGTCAACACCTCAAATAGCCCAACAGGATCCACAATATCCTGAAAAAACCAAAGATGCCCAAAGTTTTCATCATCTCCTGGAACGCATAGTGAGTGGAAATCACTCGGTGTGTCAAGTACTCTGGGTGTTTTAGTTTCTTCCCTCTCTTGCTCTAATTATCAGGTGTTGCCTCATGATGCGCTTCAGGTGCATCGTCTTGCTGTGTATCTGGCATTGTCTCATCTGCATCATCTATCAATAGTTGTCGTCGTGCTCTCAGTTGTGGTTATGGTGCCATGGATGTCAAGGGTTGTGCAGCTATAAATGACGATTGAGCTACCAAAATTGAAGGGCGGGTTTCTAAGACTGATATTCGGGTTGCTGCCCTACCTCCACTGGGTAGTCTAGATGACTCTTCCATCAAGGGATCCACCATTACAGTCACATGGGGTGATTCCCCTTGTGAATCGGAGGCTACCAATGATGCCAAAAGGGAAAGAGGTGTTGATGGAGTTGAGGACGACACGTTCTTGGGCTGGCATCCATAGGAAATAACCTCATTGGTCTAAAACACAACCTTATTAGACATTTGCTTCATTTGGATCAAAATTGATGGAGAAAATGGGATTTTAGGTTTTCTCCGAAAAGTAGGGTTGTTGGGGAAGATTGGAGAGAAATGGGGTGTTTTGCAAATGAAAATGGGTGAACTCTGGAGATTAAGGTAGTGGAAATGGTGGGGCTTGATTGGATATGGATTGGGGATGATTTCATGGATATTTGAGGGTGGTGGAGTGGCTGGAAGGTGTTGCACGACCGCCATTCACAAGGAATGATCATTGTGTTCGCAGAGTTGAGAATAGAAATGATTTGTGATTTTTGCAAAACACTGACTTAAGTGCTGGAGTCGGGCTACAACACAGCCGTGGTGTCCCACATGTCCACTCTGAGTGGATGTTACATGGCCATGCTACCTTGCACGGCTGTGATAGGTCTTTTCTTCAATTCCAACTTCTTTGATTTTTTCTCGATTCCCCTGTTGATTGTGAATGCACCACCACGACCATTCCATGTCACGATGGCTGTAGTGAGTACTATGGTTCTTGTTTCACACTTGAATCTCATCAAAAAATCAAATCTTTGATCCAAAATGGTTTTTCATTGATAGCTTGCCAAATTTTCATCTAATTTTTCTCATTTCACCCTATTTTCACCTATAAATCTTAAAACTAAACAAAAACTATTAAAATCAAGTGTGTGTATGTTTTCTTGGAAAATGTAGAAACAAAACAAAAGTATCAAAAATGGAAGGTTGGGCAAAAAATTGCCAAACCTAGTTGGTTGCCTCCCACAAGCACTGAGTTTCATGCCTCCAGCCGGGCTTCTTGGAGATTCTTCAATCATTCATCCATTTGGCATCCTCATGTGCCCATTTTGGCAATATATACATCTCTCATTTGCTTTCATCCTATATTCCTCATCCCTTTGATCACCAAAGTTGTCATCAAATCCTTCATATTGACCTTCTTCTCTCGAATGATCAATAGGACTCTTGAAATGACCATATCCAATATCCTCATCTCGAACTCGCCGGGTTGAGGACTTGTATATGTTGATACTTATCTTCATGTCCATGAAAGTCATTGTCATTATGACACTGCAAATAGGTATCTCAGCATCAGCTGTGGACAAGAATGATCTCCCCAATATGATGGGTATCTTCCTATCATCTGGATCCATGTCAAGAAAAATGAAATTAGCTGGGAACACTACTCCTCTTTCGTTGTCAATCATCACCAAGACATCATCTACTCATCCTCTAGGCACTTTGATGGAGTGATCTGCCAATTGGAGAGTGCAATGTGCCGGTTTCAACTTGCCTAAACCCAGCTCAACATAGACACTATATGGCATAAAATTCACACTGGATCCCAAATCAAGTAGGGATTGGCCTCTGTGATATCCCCCGATGTATCTAGGTATGATTGGGGCTCTTGGGTCTTTCCTCTTCATGAGGAGTGAGTGTAGGAGGATAGAGATCACTTTTTCCGTCAACTTTACTTTCTTTGATAACATCCTCGTTGATCTTCTCTTTATAGTGCATAAGTTCTTCAGAAACTTGGCATATGATAGGATTTTCTTAATTGCATCCAACAATGGGATATTGACCTTCACTTGGTGAAACACCTCAAGAATGTCAACATTGTGCTTTTGTCTCTTCCTTATTTCTCGTGGCTCATCTAATGCTTCAATGAATGGTGGCTCACTTACTTTGGCCTTTCTTGCATAAACATGAGGTAAAACACTAGGGATGGTGGAGCCTGCAAATGGAGTATGAGCGGAGTACATGGTATCCCAAAATCAACAGGGTGTATCAGAGAATCATCTTTAGCAGTCTCAATCATAGTATCACCACTTGGCAGCCTTTTCTTTACTTTATCAACCTTGCTTTGACTAGTGGGCTGCTCAAGATTTTCCCACTCCATAGAACTCTCACAACACTTCCTTGTTCATGGTGGAGTTAGGGAGATAGTTGTGGATGTGGAGGAGGTGAAGGTGTCACTTGGTGTTGAAATTGAGGTGGAGGAAAGAATTGAGGTTGGAAAGTGAATTGTTGAGAAATTGGTGGTGATGGAGGGGGATCTGGTGTATAAGGCTGGGGATTGCCTTGAAAGTGGTATATGTGTTGCACTTGCATGGGAGGTGGACTATAGAAAACTTTCTAAGAGGACATTGGCCCACTTGCTTCATTAAAACTCAAGATGGGTTTTAAAGACAATTTTTCTTCTTGGAGAGCAATTATGGAAGATAGCTTCTCGATCCTCTCCTCAAGCCTTTTCACATTCATTTATATATCATCAAGGTTCTTCAACCTAGATAGAACCTCTTTCTCAAACCTTTAGATATATCTTGGACTTTGCGGCTCCTGGTAGCTATAGGAGTTAGGTCTCTTCTTTTCTTCACCATAGAACTCAATAGAATTTACTAGGTGGTGAGGAATATTTGTCACCTAGTTCTTCATGAAGCTCACCATGTCACCAAGAATCTTCATCACTTATGGGCTTGAGTAATTATCAGTAGGAGATGTCACACCAAAGTCATAGCCTCCATCATTCCTCATGCTAGAAGCTCGAATTCTTAACCCTTCACCAGCTGCTCAAACAGTTGCCATCACACAATGGACAACTCAACATATAAACAAATCCACTTCAAAGTGGGCATATATCACCAAGTAAACTTTCACATCATAGTGGGCATATAATATCAAAAGTCCAACTTGCACCAAGGCATATGAAACAGAGTCAAGAGAATATCCATGATCATAAGATCAATAACAAATAAAATAGTTCACAAGAACCATGATATCAAAAGATAAGAGCAATGTGTATATGCTATTGTCCATAGGACCAAGAGAAAGAATAAAATAGGATAATTGCTCAAGAAGAATAATTGGGGATGCAAACATACCTCAACTTTAGAGTCAAGTTGATCCTAAGCACTTCTAGGTCCAAGCCTAGGCTTCCAAATCACCTATTAGCATATATGTGGGATTAGGGTTAGGTTTCCATTAATATATCAAAACCCTAAAAACCACCTTTTTATTATTATGTGAATTAGGTTTTCAAAGCCATGCCATATTTTAGGTTTTATTTTCCTGAGTTCAAAACATATTTTATTATATTTTTATGACTTACATATATTTAGTTATGAATTATACAAGTTATTATCTTATTTAATTAGATCCATTAAAATCACCTCTTCAAAACATCAGATAAGGGAAAAAAAGATTAGTATTGTTGGATAGCTTAGATTTTTGTGATTTCAGAACATATTTCAGTTTATTTTCTGAGCTATAGATTATTTGTTACGAATTTTACAAAACCACCCAATCCGAAAATCTGATAAAGCCACATAGGCAAGAAGCTGTGAGAGAGAGGGAGAGAGCGGGCCATGCCCTGTTGACTTGGACCAATCAATGGCCTCCTGGTTAGCAGGTTAATGGTCTACTTTGACCTCGCCCAAACAAAGAAAATGTGGCTAAAAGACCATTATGCCCAATGTCCAAAAAACTAAGGAACGGTGAAGAAGAGGGCAGAATGAGGAAAACACTCAAAGGCTTCTTCTCCCTCACTCAGCCAGCCATAGCCGCGAGCAGGAAGTAGAAACTCACGGTCAAAATAGGTGAATCCAAGTTTCACAACCAAGTGAAAAACCAAAGCCACCCAGTCGAAGAACAAGGTGCGAGAAACTCATCAAAGCACCCAATTTGGCCGAAGATGTGAGGAGGAGGGAGGATGTGGCATCACAAAGTTGGTACCAATCCTCGTACGTCGGTAGCCCAATTCACGACCAAGCAACCAATTGAGTGCATATATAAGTCGCAAAGGGTTTAGGGAAGCTTGGGGTTAAGATATATATAGGCGAGGAAGGGAGAGATGGCGAGAAGGTAGGCGGCCGCAAAGATTGGGTAGAAAGGATTTGGGCATTTCCAGGAAACTCAATGAAATTTGGTAAATAAGGGATATGTTTATGCGGAATTAGATCACGAACTCAATGGCGAAAAAATCATCGAAAAAGATTAATAATTGAGGGAGATATCCTCAACCGAAGAAACCACAAGAAACAACCTGTAATCCTACTTCGATCGGAGCTAGGAGACAACCCTGGAGTCGTTGGATCCAAAATCCATGGTCCAGATCGGTGCGCTTAAATCAGAAGTGTAACAGAGAAAAATCGATCAAATAAATAAAGTAAGAATTGCATTAATTGTCTCTTTTTCTCTCTCTTTAAATAAGGGTTCAAACATTATCCAAATTAAGTAAAATTTTGCACAGAGGCCAATTAAGGCATGTAGATTCCGATTATACACTTAGTTTTACATTTTGGAAACATTTAATGTGTTAAATAAATTAATTACTATTTTCTCTTTCCTTTTTCATTAATGGCTTTAGGATTATCCAAATTTGATGAAACTTGACCCGCAAGTTATATTTAGTGTTTTAAATACGAATTTTCCATCAATTTTACATATTGGAGTTGTTTGAATATTTATTTACACTACGAAAAATATGGTCTTTAACTACAAAAAAAATTGTAGCGAAAACCCCAAAATTTGTAGCTAAAAGCTTTGGCTACATTTATAATATATAGCTAATACCTGTGTAGCTAATTGTTTAGGCTACATTTTTTAAAGTTGTAGTTAGTTATTCCTATCGCTACAAATTCATATGTATCCCTAATTGTAGGTAAAAATGTCCTTACACATAAATATGTAGTTTTAATTGTAGCCAAATGTAGGACTACAATTCAATTTGTACCTATGATATGTAGGGAGATATGGCATTGGTTACAATTTGTATTTGTAGTTCATGTATAGCAAAAATTAGCACTTGCTACACATGTAATTATAGCTAGTGTGTAGTGAAAGACACCATGTACTATACATACATATGTAGTGAGAGACATTATGTATCCAGTCAGTCGCTTGCCAATATAGAGGGGTTTTCAATAAGAAAGAAGATGAATGTTAATCAAGATCGAGTTGTGCTTACAATGTCAACAATGATACTTTTATTTATATTTGAACAATGAGTACACATGGGGAGGACATTAACCTGGCCCCTATTTTACAATATGCATGGAAAAAAGACACATGTATACAATATCTTCTTCTGACTACATCTATCCACTACAGACTACAAAGCACAATATAAAGAGGGATAATCTCCCTTAGTTCCTTCACCTAATTCACAATGAGTTCAACAACCCTATGAATCTCAGCTTTAGTGGTGAATCTTCCAATCCCAAACAAGGTATGTGACATGTCCTCATCAACTCCCAGAGCTCTCAACACATAGGACTAAGCACAAGAGTTGCAGCCTTTCCTATTGGCAACATCATGTAGAGGTTCATGTATGTAGTTTTGGTTGGCGAATCCAGCTGGATCAGAACATATTGGCATTTCTTCTCATAATACATACGTTTTGTACTTTTATATGTTGTGGATCTCAAGTGCCATCAAGTTGATAGTAGCATCCACTTTGTGCGAACCACCATGGATACCTACAAAGAAACATACAAGTTTTGAGATATAGCTCACAAAAGAAACAAGCAAATATAGTTTCTCCTACTCATAACTTACCTATTACATAAGCCGTCTTCTCCCAATGAATGACAAGTATGAAGTGAATGAAAAGTATCTATGGGCTTCATCCCTTCAGTTTTCTACAATTCAATATATAGTCTAGTTGCCCTGACGACAATTTGTGAACTGCAAGAATTTAAATGGATACTAATTGATCAGTAAAAGAAGATATGAATTGAATCAAGTAAATCCTTCAAATTGAAATATAAGAGTCTTCAAATTGCTTCTATACAGATGGAGGACGGTATTTGTAGTGCTTTGCAGAAATCATAATCATACTAAATTACAATAATTAGCATAATATAAATAAATAACTAATAGTAACTTCAGAAAATGACCCAGAATGCCAACAGGTCCGCCCGCATGGCCGTGCTAGCCAGCACGCCCGTGGTAGTCAGAGCCCAGCACGGCCGTGCTAGCCAGCACGCACGTGGTAGCCAGATCCCAGCACGGACGCGGTATCTAGCACGCCCGTGGTAGTCAGAGCCCAGCACGGTCATGGTAGCCAGCACGCCCGTGATAGCCAGAGCCCAACACAGCCGTGCTAGCCAGCACACCCGTGCTACCCACTGTCCAGCACGGCCGTGCTACACACAATTTTACCTGTCACAAATTTCAATTGGTTCAAACATGTACATGAATGGTTTTCAACCTATAAATGAATGTAAGAAGGCTTGCTATGAAAGGGTAGTCAAGGATCATGTGTTGATATGTGAAAAAATAAGAAAGAGGAGGATGAGAATATATTGGCCTTGTGGTGTGAGTTCAAGGAATATTTTGGTTTAATATCAGTGTCTTTGTATAAGTAATACCGGTGTGTTTTTCTTAGTTACCTTATCTTCATAATATGTCATGCACCCGTGTGCAGGTAACATGCTCAGCAAGTTGCATAGATAGATCAGGGAACCACATTTCATTGTACCTAGAAGATCAATAAAATTATTCAAAAGTTAAGTTGGAAGGACATTTTATATCCCTAGGTTTCATATATTTTCCAATAGAATGCATTCATCTGACGGTGCTAATAGAAAATCAGATTGTATTTCATGAAAGGTGATCATGGATTCATGGGTTTAATTGGTTTTAGAAGCAATATGTATGCATGCATTATGGTTTGCATTTGCATGTCATGAGAGAACATGTGCACTGAAATGCAAACCAACAACAAATCATAAGATGTTAGGAGCATGTGCACTGAAATGCAAACCAACAACAAATCATAAGATGTTAGGAGCATGTAAGATAATTGTTCTTATATCTGTTGTCCTGAGATAGTGGTTGGTGGTCCCCCCCCATATAAGAAAAAGTGATGGCAGACTCATGTGGATGGGTTCATATAAGCCAATACAAATGAAATAGTCTTTTGTAACACACATATCAATGCAGTCGTGGTTTTCAAACAAACTAGTAGTACTACACTATATATATAGTAGTAACTTACTAGTCACCATTGCATCCATGTTGTGTTCAGTCTGATCCATTAGGGATGAGCTCTCAGCCAACATTGTTCTCTACTACTCTCAAAAGATGAGGCCAAGGTTGGAACTGGCGTTGGCTGAGAATTACCAACATATCTCATATGAAAAGCACCCATGTCATAATAGCCATCAAGCATACCACCATAGTGCATGACTACCTTTTCAAAACCTTTGAATTTGGCCATCCGAGAGAAGCAGAATATCATCAAAAAGATCATATGTCTCTGGGGCTGGCTGCAACAAAGCAATTACAGCTGTACCACCAAGTATGTGAACTGACTGTCGTAGGGAATCGATAATTTGAAATGTGGTAGAGCTATCAAGACCAGTGGATATTTCATCCATGAAAAGCGTCTTGGCCGGTCCAACCATCATTTCACCTACAAAAGGAAATGGACAAACTTAGAATTCATCTATCACAGTTATGCTTTTTAATAATATTAAACCATATAAATCAAAAGTTCAGAGAAGCACACAGACTGAATATCTCAATTCTACTTGTTGTCACACGTTTCTTCTGTCCACCCGAGATCCCTCTTATCATTGCATCACCAATCATAGTATCAACACATATGTCAAGGCCTAAGATCTGTGTTGAAGTACAAAGAAGATGAATATC
Source organism: Alisma plantago-aquatica (assembly GCA_963693085.1). Taxonomy (NCBI): domain Eukaryota; kingdom Viridiplantae; phylum Streptophyta; class Magnoliopsida; order Alismatales; family Alismataceae; genus Alisma; species Alisma plantago-aquatica. The sequence goes on along the minus strand of OY856409.1, from coordinate 1,018,985,865 downwards.
ATAATACTGGGGGGTGAAGCACAGGCATAGTTAGGGAAGCACGGGCTCAAAATAATACTAGACTAGTGGTGCTACACTTTATGTAGTTAGAAAATTTTATTGCTATAAATTCAATGGTTAACAATCCAAAGGACATAGGCAATTCAGTGTATCTATAACACATAAGCAGAGATACTGAACAAAGCAATTATGGTTGTGAATTACAATAATTGAAACAGATCATGCTGCACATTCCAAGTATTATGCATCTCATTGATTTTCTTCATTACTTAAAAACACCATGAATTTGACTTCCCATTGTATGAGACTACATACTTCTAACTTCTAAGCATAATTTTGGGTCAAATTGACAATAGTGAATAGAATCAGTCATATAGAACATAGTGATAATAAACACTTCAGAAAAGTTCTTAACCGGGCTTTATAAAAGCTAAGATAGTTGACAAAACCCCAACACAACATGTGTAAACCTAGAGATTAAAGGTAGGAAAATCCATTAAAAATATACTTGATGGATATCAAATAGATACCTATATAGTGATTGATGTTGTACTCTCTTTATGTATCCCCTCATCTTATGCAGAATAAGGTCTACATCTGCATCCCTGGTGATTAATTTCTTCTTTTATTCTTTTCATTCGTTCAATTGGCGAGTTGGTGGCTAGCTTTATCAGATTGGTTCAGTAATGGATTTTGAACCTCAACTTTGCACACATACTTCCCTGGTTGATGTTAATGAGTTATGACAGCTATATCACAGTCATGTATCTGTTCCACATGAGTATTATGCTCATGAGATGTCCAAAGCCATTGTGATGATGGTATGGATTATCATGATTATGATCATCATCAAGTACTGAAAGGGATCAGAAATTAACTTCAACATCAAGGGATGAATGGGATCAGAAAGGGTAAAATACCTTTTTGAATCAGAAGAAAGAACAGAAACCACATTTCTCATAGACAAGTTTGATTTTCGACCTGCACTTATTGAACCATTTGATTTTTTTATGTTTATTAGCAGGAGTTGCCCATAGAAGTTCTATCTGGGGACCCAAGGAGTAAAAAGGATGCATTTATGTATTCTGCAACACATTTCAAAGCAAAGACATACCTATTGAACAATGACATCAGGTGTACTTCCTTTTATCAGATGAACAACATCCACGACAGTCTGCTCTTAAAAATTTTACATAGTCGAAATGGAAAGCACATATCCTACTATCCAAAGTATGGCGAACAAAACTTTTGCATAATGTAGGAATTTGGATATAGACAAAAGCTATTTGTATATAAGATATATAAGTAAAAGAAGTCAGAACTTTAAATATTCTCCATTGTCACGAAGACATATAACTAAGAACAATTTATGTGTGTATGAATTATTTCTAGTAGCACCCATGTATATGAATTAAAAAATCACAGAAAACTATGTTTTATGAACCAACATTTCAAAATCATATCAGGACGTGATACCAGTGGTACTATGGTTGGGCCATTGCTTGTTTTCTCTGCTTGTTTTTAGGCTAGCATAGGCTGGTTTACTCAAATTTGATAGATTGTACAACCAAATGTAAGGTATCCATAATATGGGAAGTAATCTATGAGTTGATGAGTTTTGGTTGAAACCACAATGGAAATCAAATTTGTCGAGTAGCAATTCTCTAGAAATAGCTGAATAGGCAAAGAATAAGGTATATGTGGTGTTCATAAACCCAAATCTATGAAGTTAAACGTGCTTTGCATTCTTGGAATTACATATTTTTATCATTCATTCAAGAAAATGATTTCAATTATGGAGACAGAGAAATCTACCCTTGTTTTTTAGAGACAAGATGGATCCCATCTCCCCAAAAACCAATCGATGAACTGTAAGATAGTATTTCCACGAAAATCCAAAGAAAATCGTGATAAGTAGAAAATATTGCATAACTCACAAACGAACATCACCATGAACCTGTAATGCTTAAAAGTTAGAATAGAGCATCACCAAGGGAACCATGCTCAATAGAAAGAGTCTTCAAAACCAATATACTTAAATTATGTAAGACTAAAACCAAAAACAAAATGGCCAACTGATATTATTCTACCAAAGTCTATAGCAGAAAACTTGAAGGGATACATGTATATCAACTCTAATCCAATATGTATAATAGAAACATATTAAAAGTTTAGAGAACCATATTAAAAGTTTAAGTCCCTACAGGATTAAGAATATGATTCCAAAGCTTACCATTCTTTTTCTTGTCCACTCATGCTTATACATGACTGAAAAGGTATGTTGATGCCATGAACCACACATCATGATCCCAGCAAGTTCTTTGGTTTGGAAAAAGTGATATTAGCTAATTTATCCTTGCATTGAATGTTATTTTCTTGTAGGGTACCTCAATATCATCTCTCGCATTCTTTGACCAATCAAGGAATTAGAGCATGTCATTGCTTGTACACTTAACAATAGACAATGATCTGGTGACTGTAAATCCTTAAACCCTGATACAATAGATCCCATTTACCCCATATTCAATGAAACAAGGACTAACAGGTTCATTCTCTTCAAGCAAACATTCTAGTTGTTTCGTACAATGTTCAGGGTGAAAATGAGATATACTACTCTTCTTTAGAAAAATATTAATCCAGATTATGAGCCCTACTATAGTAGATGCTAAAAGATTATGAGGCACATGGCTTCTAAGAAATAGATTAAAGGGGAGGTCAGCATGCATCCAAGAGAGGTAAGATGAAAAAAAAGGTTGGATTAGCAGCAATGTGATCCAAGCAAAAATGTTGATGTCAGTCAGTAGTTCACAAAAATTGTAATCTAGAGTGGTTTTGTGGTAGAAAACCTTAACACAATGATTTACCTTCCACACTCTTTGGTATTTCCCCACTTCATTATCCAAACAATGATGCTTCCTAGAAGCAAAAGCAACTCATTCAGTTGTTTGTGTTGTTGTTATGCAGCAACATGGACGAATGGAGGACAAACTAGAGAGGGAGGGTGAGTAGTGGAGAAGAATCATGTGTTGTTTGGATTTTCTTTTCTAGTTATATGAATGTAAGTTTATTAAACTTAAATGGACCCAATGAATCTGTAATTTACTATAGCCACATGTACTTTCCTTACTGTTTGGATCGCAATGAGTGTGTTTCAAGTTGGAAACAATCAAATAATGATTGCTTGTTTTCTAAATTACAATACATCTCATCGACGTGTGAAGATGGTTCTATGCAAGATATAAACCATTCAAAAGTGGTCGGATATAGCGGAAAGGGTTTTGGACAACCCAACTTAGAATGATCAACATAAGATTGTTGATATGTTTGCCAGTGTGACCTGACCCAAACAGGGATTAGTAGGCAGGTATAGGTGAACAAGCTCCGGTCTATTCACTACAATTTTGTGTATTATAAAGAATATAGAAATCAAACTTATAGTTTCATTGAACAATTATAATTTAGGATAGATAAGTTCTGGTTGACTCACTACAATTTTTTTTCTCTTGAAAACTTATTTCCCTGATCAAAAGTTAAGGACATGCCAATGCTAAAAACAAAAAAGGTTTTCCTAAAGGTAACATATAATCTAAAATGTTTACAGAAACTTTAAAAATGGCAGCAGTGTTAAGATCAAACATGACCAACATGCTAAGGAAATAGTGTGATATACATACAACATGGCCTCTTCATATGTCACAATGATATCAAGAGCATGCACTCTTTTATCACACCCAATCTTACTGATAAGATCATGACAATATAATGAATGAATACCCAGACATAGCAGGCCAAGTCATATAAGTACCGCATAAATTTCTTGGCCTGAATAGACTTGGTTTCAAAATCATGATAGCCAAAAGCTTATTTTCAAAAAATTATAGGTCTAAAGAATATAAACATGATGAATGTCAGTGTAAATACCTTCATTATAAGTTTTATGAGGATTCTCTTTCTCATTTACCACTTAAGAAAATGATACGACATCTCATTTTATTTGCATTCCTATTCATGTAAGAAGTATTTTTTCACTTCTATCCATTCTGTCTAGCAGCCAACTAATCCTTTTTCCTTTTTTTCTTTTTTGTTCAGATTAACAACCACCTTCAAATCATTATTCTTCCTAAGGAATTTGTCATTTGACCAGATGTGTCATAGTCTTCAATGTGAGAAACCCATCAATCTTATAGTTGAGTGTATTCTTATACTGTAGCCTATCTTCAACATTTTCACTGAGGATGATAGAGAAGTGGGCATTTCAGTTTATGAGATGGGAAACAATTGCAAAAAATTGGTCTACCTAGGACTTAAGGTATAGGGGATGAAGCATTTGAACCTCTTGAAATCTGTAGTGATCTGGTCAATGGGATGGGAATGTTTCAAAGTTCTATGAATCATGTAGGGGGTTGGATTTAGCACGTAATTTTTAGTTTCCAAAATCTAAAAAATCCTCATGAGTCATTCTTTATCAACATAGAGAAGTACAACAAAAAGGGTTCTTGAGCTGTTACTCCTAGAGAAGCACTGAAGTTCCATGAGAGACTACTCTTGATATACAAGCCTGAAGAAGCTTCCTCAGTGAGCAGTTTGAAGATGTTGATGAACCCCCAATCTACTGTGGCTAAATCACAACATGTGTCAGAGCGGGATGAAGTTGTTTCTTTTCACCCTGATAATGATGAGTTATTGGGACTTAATAACTTTAACATGGATGCTTCTAATATGGAAGAAAGAATTTCGTTGGTTTTGTCTATAGTCCATCAAGATGCAATCTTGTCAACAATGGAACTTAAAAAGAAAAAGGAGTTGAACCTATAAGATGGGAACTAGCTCTTATAAAAAGTACTTTGGCTGGTGGACTTGATAAACGAACATTGGATAGCCTATAAGATGAAGGAGTGTATTGTAAGAGACATCCAACATGCGGGGAAATGCCGAAAAATCAATCATGAAGCGTGACCCTTTTGTTGTTCTAAATCAAGCACCAATTCCCCTGTCTTCAGGTGGAGACCATGGCTCATTAGCAGCAGCAGTTTTAACAAACGACGCCGCCAACATTGCAGCCAAATCCATTTTCTCATCCAGATTGTTTCTAATCAAACACAAGGAAAGGATCTCTGAATCCATTTTGAGACTTTGGTTTTGGATAATACCCTACCAACCCTTACAACCTTTTTCAATACCTTTGAAGAATTGGTGTGGTCCAGTCACAACATCACTAGCAGTTAGTTGCCTCATGTAAGGTTCTGCATGAGATTCCAGGTAGGAAAGACCCTTTTGTTTCACGATCAAGTCATAGATATTGGCATTGAAAGAGTCAGCTACAGTATAAAAATTGAGAAACACCAACATAACAAGAGGAAGAAGTAACAAGTTATTTGTTAATTCCAGAATAATGACACAAAGGGAGACAGTCATCCGCATTAATCCACCCAATAAAGAGGCAACTTCAAGAACTACAAACAGACCATGATCAAGACTTGACTTCCCATTTACATGCCAATAAATCATCCATATGTTGCACTTGTCAATATAACGGGCACAGGGAGGCGTGAAGAAAATGATTTCACAACCTCTGGGGTGATAACCCTGAGGAACTGGAAACAAGAATAGATACAAATGCCTAGTTGGAAAGTTAAATGGATTTAGAATTTCTGAGCATATGCTTCATTATGATGACTAAATAGCTAAATTGTTTAAAGTTTAAATTACTGACTACAATAAGCATAACCAACAGGTGGATGAGAAAGACAAACCAATACAGGAAGAAGCTATTGGAAAAATATGTTTAAAAGTTAAATGGCATGCCACATACACAATATAAAGGAAAGGGATCTGTACTGGCCATTGGATTATAAGAGACTATAAATCCATATGCGTATCAAACATTAGCATGACTAAAGATCAAAAGGTATAATGCTACAAGAGGTTCTGATTAATGGAGAAGGAAAAACATTTCCTGGGACATCAATGAGAAATATGATAAACGCATGCACTCATTTCATCAACATTTTAAGGAGAACTTTGGAACTTCCTCCACTCGATTGAATTGATGTACGAAGCAAACACAAAAACAAAAAGAGTTTCGTCAAAGGAAGTTTCTTATTCAGGCAGACAGCCAAAGTGCATCTGCACAAACTCCAAGAAAATGCATTGAAGTTAACCCAGCCATAGTGTATTATTATCTTTTAGACCCTATTATTCCAGATGTAAATGCATTGAAGAAATTGAACAAATTATGCATTCTAAATTCTTTGAATCGGATTACTGATCCTTATAACAAGAATCTTGAATTAACATGAAATAACAAACAGGGAATTGGTTTTGTACATCAGTTTACTGACATTAATTCAAATACATGGGTACAAACATAAAATATAAAACAAGAAATTCATCACATCTGGTTCACATCAACAAGAAAATATCACGAGAGCACATAAATTAGAATTTCTGATCACCAAATTATAAGCTTCAAACATAAAACAGGCTAATGTGTGGAACAATATCCATACCTCAAATCATAATGTCCACTTCTCCTACCAACCAAAATCAGGCTCATTCTTTGCCATGAAGGACGCCCATTGAATGTCCTCCTTTCTTGTAGAGGTCCAGCTTGCTTTCTTAATCAGTGAATAATTATATTATCTTGTAAACATGATTCTGAACCCCTTATATCTTCTGAATAGTAATATATATTATTAGCAATCATTCAGATGTCAAAAATATAAATCCAATCCAGAAAATGATGCTTGACTCATTTCAAAACATAAAATTACAGCAGCTTACAAAACAAAATGTAATAGCATTACATTCAGGTTGGAGTAGATTATATTAAACATAATTTGAATACTTTGTTTACATTATAAATAAGTGGTAGTTAATACATAATATTTATTAGTTCCACCACCTAAGAGTAGACAAATTAAGAGATAAGTAATTCACAAGAATTAACCTGAAATAAAGATCTGCATACAAGTATTTTTTTTGTATGAATTGCATACACAAAAATAACCAGTGGGCAGAAATAGGTTGCACAACGGCACTAACAAGGGGATACCAAACAATGCAAGCAAGCTAGTAGAGTAAGAAATGAGCATACAAATGTAGTATTTGTAAAATAAGTGTTCACAAGAACAAGAATAAATTATTCTTAGATCCCTCTATTTCAGATTTTAGAAGCTCCAATTGAAGTTGCCATTACAAAAATAGTCTCCTTAGTTATTGAATGTTTGGTCCTTTCATGGAAAATTCATGTAAGGTATTGGTATCATTTACCAAACGTTGCATACTTGCTTTTACAGGCACTCCTTGATGACTTTTTTTTTGTAAGTGTCTTTTAGAATGACTTCCTTCTCTAGCATTATTTGAGTTTGCCACCAGATGACTTTTACCAACAGTACCAACTTCATCATTTGACACAGAGGGATTTTTTTCTCTTGCAAGGTTCAAAGAAGAACTTATGTTGTTTTTTGCAGCTGATCCTGCCACGGTTTTACTATTTATAAGTCCTTTTGCATTTGAACACCCCCAATAAGCATTTATCGAACCAAGATATCCTCCTTTTGGTCTTTTGGAAATACCTGCAACTAAAATGATGATATGAGCGGTTCTAAAAAAGATATTCAATGATGTAATTTTTTATTTTACCTGTCATACTCCCATGAGTTAATCCTTCATTACAGACATCATCAGTAAGTGGAGACAATAGCTGACTACATCTTTTCATTCTCCTAAAAAGACAATTGATATAAAAAATATTCAATTACAAACTGAAATCATGGCATACATTCTCTAATTGTGTTCCTCAAATAAAATTAAAATTTCAAAAATATTTTTATTTTGCTGATGAAGCCAACATCCAACAAGCAAACTCATTAAGCATATTAACCCAAAAGAAAAAAAAATGTGCAACAAATGTCAATTTTATGGAAAAGAATAAATGACCATTTTAGAAAGAAAAGGATAACATGAGTGTTTCCAGTAATTGACCCAACTAATAAAATAAAAAGAGTTACATAAGATCAATGATGGGGATCATGACCCCCTTCATAAAAGGTCACACCCTCCATGTCTTCTCTGACTAAATTAAGGTCATCACAAATGTCACTTAAGATATCTTTCAAATCACTTGGAGATTTATCTTCTGATAAGCAGGTTCCATCAATGAAAGTATCATGAAGCTTCTCCTCCATGTCATAAGTATCACAAGGTGTAGTGTGCACAACAAAACTCCAATTTTTTGACTTATGTCTTTCACATAAAACACTTGTTGTGCTTGGGAGGCCAATGCAAATGGATGATTAGTTACATCAATACGTTTTAAATTGACCATTGTGAAGTCATTTTCAGATTTTTTGATGCCTCTGTTTACATCGACCCAGTCACATTTGAACAATACAACTTTAAGTTGCCTGTAATAACTGATCTCAAAAATGTCCCTTAACACCCCGTAGTATGTAACCTGACCCGTTACATGATTTTTGTCCTTGGAGCTGGCAAAACTTTCGGTCTGAGCGTTCACCATAATTCCACTATTTGTGTTTTTCTGCCGCATTCTCGATCCTTGGTGCGAAATCTATAATAATTTGTTACATATCCCGCATATTGCATTGTCATTTGTTGCGGTCCTCGAGCCAACACTAAAAGGTTTGGTGACACAGTTGTCGACTTTGCCTTCTCCTCAATCTGAAAATATTATGAATTTTATTATTTATATATTTTTGTTATTATGCTAATGGAAATAACTTATTTAAACTTACATGTTTCTTAAACCATTCATTGAAACCGTTCATATGAAGATTACTAATTTCCCATTGTCGTGCACGTGGATTGATTTTCTTCAAGTATCGGATGTGCTCCCTGTCAACAAACACATGTGACACACCTAGACATAAATATGAAATTACATAGTGAAAAGTAAACAAAGATCTTACTTCACGTATGGATCAACTGCATCACAATTGGCTAAAATATATTGATGTGCAGCTTTGAGCATTGTGATATCAAGCATAATAGGAGTCTTCATTCCTCGACGACGCCCTTTATGAAAGAATATAGACCACTCCTCATCATTATCCATATCTTCATCTTCCACATCATTTCTAGACAATTTAGTGAACCTTGTCTCAACTCCTGAGAGATATCTCGAACAGAATGTTAAGCATTTGTTTGCCAAGTAACCTTCTACTATACAAGCTTCTGGAGCAGCTTTATTTTGCACATATCTTTTTAAAGTTTGTAAGTGTCTACATTAATAAGAAGAAAAGACTTTGTAAGAACATGACATATGATCGGATGCAAAGTCTGAACAAATTTAATTGTTAGAAAGATTACCTCTCCACGGGGTACATCAAACGATAGAATATCGGTCCGGCTATCTTCGCTTCTCGTGGAAGATGAATGACCACATGCTCCATCACATCAAAGAATGATGGTGGGAGAATCTTCTCTAGATTACAAAGAGTAACTGCTATTCTGGATTCCAACTTCTCAAAAGTATTTGGATTTATGACTTTAGAGCATAAGTCTTTAAAAAACTTGGACAACTCAATTACAACAGATCTAACATTTTTGTTGGGCAACGCTACTTGTAAAGCTAATGGGAGAAATTGTTGCATCAATACGTGATAATCATGACTCTTCAATGCCATCAGCTTTCTTTCTTTGACGCATGCATTTCTAGATATATTAGAAGAATACCCATCAGGAACTCGAGTAGACTTCAACAGCTTACAGAATAATTCTTTTTCCTCCTTCTTCAAAGTAAAACATGAAGGCGGGATGATTTTTTTATTTCCGTCCTTGATAATGTGAAGTTTATTCCTTATGCCCATCTCTTTGAGGTCATATCGAGAATTTTCAGTGTCCTTTGACTTCTTCATTCCTAGCAGTGTGTGAATCAAACTCTCACATACATTCTTTTCTATGTGCATCACGTCAAGATTATGACGTATAAGGTTATGCTTCCAGTATGGCAGCTAAAAAAATGTACTTTTCTTTCTCCAGTTGTACGATAGATTATCTACATCTCTAGTTTGATTTAGAACTTGACTTCCAGACAACATATTAGGAGCACTTCTAAATTCTTCTTTTCTGTCAAATGATGAAGCATCTTTATGAAATTTATAATCAATTGGGAGGAACCTCCTGTGACCCATGAAACATGCTTTCTTACTATATGGTAGTCTCCATGAGTACGCATCTTTGTTGCAGAAAGGACACGCAAGACACCCACTAGTTTGCCAACCAGATAGATAACCATATGCAGGAAAGTCGCTTATCGTCCACAGTAAGGCAGCATGCAACTTGAAAACCTCTTTACGATCAGCATCATAAGTATCAACACCAGCTTCCCACAGTTCTTTTAATTCCTCAATCAACGGTTGTAGGTAGACATCTATGTCCATTCTGGGTTGAGTTGGACCAGGAATAATCATCGACAGGATAAAATTGGGAGACTTCATGCACAACCATGGTGGCAAGTTGTACGGAATCAATACGATGGGCCAAATGCTATATGATAGACTCATGAGGCCAAAGGGATTAAATCCATCGGAAGTTAATCCAAGGCGAACATTGCGAGAATCAGAAGCAAACTTAGCATGCATATTATCATACGTATTCCATGCTGGATAATCTGCTGGATGTCATAGAATCTCATCCTTGGTATGACTTTCATCATGCCACCGCATTAGGGGTGACAGTTTCGAACACATGAACAATCTCTTCAACCTAGGAGTCAAGGGAAAGTAGCGCAGGACTTTACAAGGAACTCCTTTCTTGTTCGTACGAATGTTTTCTACACTAGCTTCGTCAATTTTGATTTCTTTATATCTAGAAGCACCACATTTCGGACATGAAATCTTATCTGCAAAATCCTTTCGATACAAAATGCAGTTATTTTTGCAAGCATCCATTTTATCATAGTCAAGTCCAAGGTTCCTGATTATTTTTCTAAATTCATAATAAGAGTCGGGCAACGTCTCACCCTCTGGAAGCAGCTCAGAAAATGACTTATTACTCCAATTATTGACACATTTTATGTGAAACAACCTCACAATAGTGTACAATTTAGAGTACTTCTTACTTCCAGGGTACAATTCATGTGCATCAATCTCTAACAGTTTGTAAAATTGTTTAGCTTCCGCGTCATCAACAAATACAAATCGATGGTCGTCATCTTCCATATTCTCTCCATCCTGTGATACACCATACACATCATGCAACATGTCTCTCATGTCATCTTTGGATGTGTCATTTTGTATTTGTGAATCCTCAGAGCTATCAGATGAACCCTCACCGTGAAAAATCCAATTTGTGTAGGTGGTCAAGAATCCATTCCATAACAAGTGTTCAGTTGCGACTTGCCGATTCTGCCTATGCACATTTAAGCATTGCTTACAAGGACATAAGATAGTCTCATCCCTGTTGGATTTTGAAAATGCATGCTCCATAAATTTAACCACCCCAAGTAAATATGTCGTGCTTGTTCTGTGTTCCTCATGGATCCAACTTTTATCTATCATGACTACCTATAACAATTAAGAAAAAAAGGATAAGAATACAAAGTATTAAAAATCGTTACATAACTTAGTTTCAATAAGGTTTAAGAGCTCTTTCTCAGATCTTGGGCAGAGTTTGCCCAGACCAGTAAGAAATTGGAGTTTCGAATTCTAAGGACAGACAGTTTCACGTAGGCCAGTCCAGCCTCTAACAATGAAGAAAGCACTAGCTACTCATTTTCCAAAGCTATCCCACTTGTTTAACATTGTAGGTAGATCTTATATACCTATTGATACCATTACATGGCTTGCTTTTCCACTTTGTTAAAAGAATATGTTGTAAATTCTATCAAAATATAATACCTGGAATTTACTAGGAATTTAAATAACCATCCTTTTGTTTAGAAACAATACAACACATAAATAGAATCATCAGAATATAGTAAATACCAAATAAGCTCTACATAACAGACATAACTTTAATGCTCTATAATCTAGTCCTCATACGAAATTATGTGAAGTACATGTATCTTGATCCTAACTATTTTTCCATTCCTAGTAGTTTTTCCACAACTCTCCCTGGTTCATGGGCCCTCTGAACTATCAAAATGTTGATTGTCATATTCAGTTTTCTGTTCCAGTTTTGACATCATCATAACTCATCAATATAATCTAGGTGTTTACGACATTGCTTGAAAATTGCTTCCCTCTTCTCCTCTCGAATACCAACCCATCTCCCTTATTCTACCTTCAGACTTTATGGACTGCCAACGCCTAACTTCATAGACTGCCGAAGAAGGGGCAATGTAAGGGGCAGCTACGGAGGAACCACCTTCGAACGGCTGGAGGGAGGGTGGACGACTGATGAACAACCTTCGAACGGCCGAAGGGAGGGAGGACGGCTATGAACCACCTTCGTACGGCCGAAGGGAGGGTAGACGGCTGAATAACACCTTTGAACGGAGTCGGTAGATGACTATCACTGCGTCGTGCGGGATCGCTGCGTCGTGCGGGAGATCGGGGTCGGGAGGGGGAACCAGGGAAATAGTGAGCGTGGGGGGAGGGAAATTCTAGGGTTTTTTTTTGTTTTTAATTAAGCCAACTAACTACACTGTAGATACAATCAAAAGAAGAAAAAGTTGTAGCTATATCTTATTTATAGAGATAGCTACAATTATTTTGATTACACAAATATACTTTATAAGTAAAAATAGTTCTCACTACATGTAAATTAAATGTAACCCAAACAATTGGACAATTTATATACATTGAGGAATATAGACTCATGGCAACATTTTTATCTTTTGTATGTTCGTAATGGTGACAGCCATGGATGACGACTCTGAGTAGATAATGTTGCATGATGACATTAATGTGGAGATGATCATTGTCGGACATCAAGCGTTTCACACCCACCAATATCTCTCTCACCACTTTTTTTTCTTTTCTAGTTTGTTTTTTATTTTTGCATATGGTTTCCCTAGAATACCTGGATTGATGTAATTCATCTAACTACGTCATGAAAGTTTGACATTATAATCAGCACAAGATTGATTTTGTATTTCAAATTGAATTGGTCACCACAAATATGGTTGTTAATCACATAATACAAGGAGTAAATATGTTGAAACAACTAAGTTATCATAACATGAAAATAGTCTCTCATTAAAATATATATCATATGTACATAGAGAAGAGTAGAGGGTAGGTACCGTTGGATGCGGGAGCAACACCGGAGAGAAGACCAAATGGGAGACGCCGCCAGACAACGCACACAGCAGGGGAGAACTGCGAGAGAGAAAACGGTAGGAACACCGCCGGAGAGAAACCAGAAAGGGGCGCCTCTGGAGAGAAGACCGGAAGATGCACCGTCGGAGAGGGCTACTACCAGAGAAGGCATGTTGTTGGGGGAAAACCTCATCGGCCGTCCAATCAGGCAGGGGGCGTAGAGAAGAGAGCAGACGTAGGGCTTCGGACTTGTGGAGGTTTTGATCTTTCTTAGGATGCGGAGAGGAGATCACGTGGCATTGGCATCGGAGGGCAGACAGTTAGAGTCAAGCAGCGATCAAGAAGTCAAGGCACAGGGCAATTGGGGGCCTGGATGGCTTGGTGTCGGCAAGGGAGGGCGTCGGCTTGAGTCGGACAGGGATGGAGTCACCACAGACGGTCGGGCACAGCGTCGTGTGCGGGAGAATGGGTGCAGCGTCGCTCAACGTCTGTCGGGAGTCGATCAGGGGCGGGGGTCGGGCGACGATCGGGAAAAGAAAATGGGAGGGGGTTAACTGTCGGGTGTTTAGTCGGGTGTTTAGTATATGGGGGTACATTTCTTTTGCATACAAGTAAAATTAATGAAAATGTGTAGCTACATCTTATTTACGGAGGTGGTTATAATCATTTTATCTATACAAATAAATTTTATAAGTAAAAATGGCTCTCGCTACATATAAATTAATTGTAACCGAAGCAATCGTAGCTAAATCATTGTTTTTTTATAGTATTAATATTTTGAAGATTATATACACTTTCTCTCTCATGTTTTAATCTTTTAAGCAAACTTTCTCCAAATTGGATAAAAATTCACTCAAAGACATATTTTATTATGTAGATTACGAATCTAACATTATTTTCCTCTTTTAGAGTTATTTATTATATTTATTTATTAATTACACCTTTTAGGCAATTTCTCACTCCTATCTTATGATATTATTTCAAGGTTGTCCAAATTAAATGAAAATTGACATGTAGGCTTATTTTAATGTGTAAATTACGAATTTGAAGTCTATTCTTTATTTTGAGTCTTTCTTACATGGGTTTTGTCATATGGCCCATTAGAGGCCCATTAACATCATATTATGCATGAAATTAAGTTATTTATCATTTATTTTCACCAAATGAATTATATGACATATTATATCACATTATTCATGCATTATATTATTAGGATCACTCTAACATCAAACTTGTTTGATCAAACCCAAAAGGTCAAAGTTCTAGGGTAGGGTTCTAGATTTGGTATGTTACAACACTCCACCCCTCAAAAAGGATTTCTTCCTCGAAATCTATGGATCCAAACATTAACAATTAACTACTCTCCACCCCTTAAAGGGTTCAGCCTAACAAGTCAAACTGAACAACTTTTTAGATCTACTCACATCACAAAGTTATAAAGTTTTTAGAGATTAATATTTCTCATGTATCCAACTAAAGTCACCATCTAGGGTTGAGATTTAGGTCCTTGTGTCTCTAACCTATCAACCCTACATGAACATCTAAAAGTCATAGGGTAGTTCAACTACACCATTATAACAATCCTAGTCACAAAACTAGGGTTAGATTCTACTCAAACTAGAGTTTCTCTTCATTGTGACTTAGTTCAAGAAAACTTCAGGAAAATCCAGAGAAAACATTTTGTTTTTTACATATAGTATTATATGGAAAATAATTTGTTGTGAAAAACTTTTACGATTGAAAACTGAAATTTAGGGCCCAAAATCAAAGCGAGAAACCAAGTCACAATATTTCCATATTTAGATCTCCTAACATATTCTCATCCTCAAACCAAACCTTGTTGCACAAAAGATCATCATTGATCAAATCTAGGGTCAACATCTCACTTAAAGGTAACTAACTAAGTCAAGGGTTCTTAAAGGGAGACAAAATTGAAATAGTCAATTCTGACTACCATGGGCTCTGATACCATGTTGTAAAGAAGTGAAACCACTTCCTTGCTAAAAATTTGAACAATAAAACCTCCAATCCAAACACACTCAGAAGGTATGATGGAGTCGGTGTAAAATTTCAAATCTTTATATAATGGTAACAAAAGACCAAAGTATAGCAGCAGAATAAAAACATGACTATATTCAATTATAAGACAAAGGGTTACAAACTTACATCACAAGGATCCATGTAGAGGAAATCTAAACTACCTCAAGATTGTCTCCAAGCTTTAACTTTACAATATAAGTCTGGATCCACATGTCAAGCCATCCATATCCTCCACCTAGGGTTGGAAGCATACTCCAGCAAAAGAGAAACAAAAGGAGACATCAGCAAAGGCTGGTATGTGCATACTAAAAAGCAAATTGAGAAATATAACGAAATAGGGGCATCAAAATAAAAGGCTTCCCATGCAAGAGATAAGGACTACCCAAAAGGGAATAAAAGATAGGAATCATCAACACATAAAAGAAGGTACTTGCCATATCAAAACAATAAAGATTGTGCAATACTGGCACATAGAGAGAGTAGGGCACACACCCCACAATCAACATCAATAACATGCATGCATGTGAGCTAAGCATAGCCCTAGAACAATATAAACACAATTGGTGGCCAAGCACAAACTTGAACCTGATAGAGAAAGGAATACTTCCAATCTCCCAATATATAAGGTTGAGTATGGATTACTTCCACACTCGATTATAGATGAATGGTATACTACCACCCTCCAAATAAATAATAGTGGAATACTGCCCCAATACCAATGTAATTTATACTACTCTAGTGCTACTGAATCACATTGCATGTAAATATAGAGGCAAGTAAAAGTATAGTCAGAAGATGATACAAAGGTTGCCATCACACAATGGACAACTCAACATATAAACAAATCCACTTCAAAGTGGGCATATATCACCAAGTAAACTTCCTCATCATAGTGGGCATATAATATCAAAAGTCCAACTTGCACCAAGGCATATGAAATAGAGTCAAGAGAATATCCATGATCATAAGATCAATAACAAATAAGATAGTTCACAAGAACCATGATATCAAAACATAAGAGCAATGTGTATAGGCTATTGTCCATAGGACCAAGAGAAATAATAAAATAGGATAATTTCTCAAGAAGAATAATCGCGGATGCAAACATACCTCAACTTCAGAGTCAAGTCGATCCAAAGCACTTCTAGGTCCAAGCCTAGGCTTCCAAATCACCTATTAGCATATATGTGGGATTAGGGTTAGGTTTCCATTAATATTTCAAAACCCTAAAAACCACCTTTTTATTATTATGTAAATTAGGTTTTCAAAGCCATGCCATATTTTAGGTTCTATTTTCCTAAGTTCAAAACATATTTTATTATATTTTTCTAACTTACATATATTTAGTTATGAATTATACAAGTTATTATCTTATTTAATTAGATCCATTAAAATCACCTATTCAAAACATCAGATAAGGGAAAAAAGATTAGTATTGTTGGATAGCTTAGATTTTTGTGATTTCAGAACATATTTTAGTTTATTTTTCTGAGCTATAGATTATTTGTTACGAATTTTACAAAACCACCCAATCGGAAAATCTGATAAAGCCACATAGGCAAGAAGTTGCGAGAGAGAGGGAGAGAGTGGGCCATGCCCTATTGACTTGGACCAATCAATGGCTTCATGGTCAGCAGGGCAATGGTCTGCTTTGACCTCGCCCAAACAAAGAAAATGTGGCTAAAAGACCATTATGCCTAATGTCCAAAAAACTAAGGAACGGTGAAGAAGAGGGCAGAACGAGGAAAACACTCAAAGGCTTCTTCTCCCTCGCTCAGCCAACCATGGCCGCGAGCAGGAAGCACAAACTCACGGTCAAAATAGGTGAATCCAAGTTTCACAACCAAGTGAAAAACCAAAGCCACCCAGTCAAAGAACAAGGTGTGAGAAACTCACCAAAGCCACCAATTCAGCCGAAGATGTGCGGAGGAGGGAGGAGGTGGCACCGCAAAGTTGGTACCAATCCTCATACATCGGCAGCCCAATTCACGACCAAGCAACCAATTGAGTGCAGATATAAGTCACAAAGGGTTTAGGGAAGCTTGGGGTTAAGATATATATAGGCGAGGAAGGGAGAGATGGCGAGAAGGTAGGCGGCCGAGAGCTTGGGTAGCAAGGATTTGGGCATTTCCAGGAAACTCAACGAAATTAGGTAAATAAGGGATAGGCTTATGCAGAATTAGATCACGAACTCAATGGCGAAGAAATCGTCGAAAAAGATTAATAATCGAGGGATATATCCTCAACCGAAGAAACCACAGGAAACAACCTGTAATCCTACTCTGATAGGAGACAAACATAGAGCCATTGGATCCAAAGTCCACGGTCCAGATCGGCGCGCTTAAGTCAGAAGCGTGACAGAGAAAAATCGATCAAATAAATAAAGTAAGAATTGCATTTAATGTCTCTTTTTCTCTCTCTTCAAATAAGGGTTCAAACATTATCCAAATTAAGTAAAATTTTGTACAGAGGCCAATTAAGGCATGTAGATTCTGATTATGCACTTAGTTTTGCCTTTTGGAAACTTTTAATGTGTTAAATAAATTAATTACTATTTATCTCTTTCCTTCTTCATTAATGGCTTTAGAATTATCCAAATTTGATGAAACTTGACCCACAAGTTATATTTAGTGTTTTAAATACGAATTTTCCATCAATTTTACATATTGGAGTTGTTTGAATATTTATTTAATATTTTGAAGATTCTATACACTTTCTCTCCCCTGTTTTTTGTTTTAATCTTTTAAGCAAACTTTCTCCAAATTGGATAAAAATTCACCCAAAGACATATTTTATTATGTAGATTACGAATCTAACATTATTTTCCTCTTTTGGAGTTATTTATTATATTTATTTATTAATTACACCTTTTAGGCAATTTCTCACTCCTATCTTACCATATTATTTCAAGGTTGTCCAAATTAAATGAAAATTGACATGTAGGCTTATTTTAATGTGTAAATTACGAATTTGATGTCTATTCTTTATTTTGAGTCTTTCATACATGGGTTTTGTCATATGGTCCATTAGAGGCCCATTAACATCATATTATGCATGAAATTAAGTTATTTATCATTTTATCATCACCAAATGAATTATATGACATATTATATCACATTATTCATGCATTATATTATTAGGATCACTTTAACCTCAAACTGGTTTGGTCAAACCCAAAAGGTCAAAGTTCTAGGGTAGGGTTCTAGATCTGGTATGTTACATCCCTCCTTGAGTCATACTAATCTTTGGCTTTATCTTTGAGGGAGAATGAGAACATGGTCAACTGGATTGCTTCAGCACTAGTCGTTGCCATCCTAAAGGTGGAGCATACTTCAAGAAAGGAGTCCAAGTTATTATAGGGGTTCTCACTCTGTGAGTCACAGAAGATGGGTAGGAGCCCAAGAAGACTTGGAGGGATGGAGAATTGCTCCCCTGGCATTTGGTCAACCCTGCTAGAAAATGGTGATGTATAGTTGCTAGGCATGAAGTAGTCTTGAAGTGGCTTGTGGGGTGCATTTCGGCCTTCCATATTGTCTTCCCCTGAGAGGCTTGTCACATGCACAAGGCACAACCAAACAAAAGAGAATAAGTTAGCAAACCAATTTGCACAAAGAATGCAAAGAATAAAGAATAAATAATAGCAATGATGAGGGTAGTAGGAAAAGTCAAAGTAAAACTAACTAGCGAGGTTGAGCTATTTTCTCCCCGACAAAGGTGCCAGAAAGCTTGGTGTGGTATTCCACACACGTATGATCTTTCAAATTTATAGGTCCCCAAACAAGTTTCACTCACAACACTAAAATATGCTCTCATAAGTGCACGGGGTCATGTTATAGTATAGATGAGAGGCAAGCAATGGGGGTCGATCCACAGGAATATAGGGTGCACCAGTGCTAGGTTTGTGTTGTCTACGTTCCTAAAGAGGTTATTAGGGTTGAAGGGTTTTAAGATAGGTTTGGTTTGATTATACTAGGCAAGCAGGCAAGTAAAGGCAATATGAAAACTAGATTACCAAAAACTAGATTGTCCTAAGAAAGTTATGTTTAAGAGACTAAATGAAGCAATCAACTAATTAAAAGTAAGATGATCTACACTACTCTAGCAAGGCAATTAGAAACTAATAACTAAGCTAAACAATAGAGCAAGCAATAATCTAGGTTAACCCTAAGTAACAAGACTAAGCAATTTGCTACAATGAACAAAGGCAATTAAGATTAACAATCTAAGATGAAAATTTGGTTTTTAAGAAATGGATTGGATAGTGGGCCGTTTGGGAATGCACTTTGATATTAGCTGGGGGAAGGTCAACATGGCATGCAAATCTCACATTTGAATCTAGATTACCAAACCAAACAACAAGGCAAGTGTTATTAGAATATACCCCATACTACTAGTTGGAGAACTAGGGTTAGGTGTTATTCTAATAAGACTTTGGAAGTCTAGGTTTCTTGGGTAAGTGGTATGGGGGAAATTGAGAGCCAAGGTTAGGAATGGGAGTAGAGATGAGGGTGTTTCACCTCATGTTACTTTCCATCTAGCTTTTATAAAGCCCTAGGTAATTGCACCAATCACACTTACACTAGCTTCTTAAATCTCACACTTACTTGTAGGAGAAGGGATATGTATGTAGGAACAAAGGGGGCTAGCTATAGATACACTAATTAGACCTAGGAGTCATTCCTAAGATTGCCACATACATTCCAATTACCCCTAGAAGCTAAGTGTCATCAAGCATCACAAAGAAAGCAATCTATGTTAAAAGCACAAACCACATTCAATATAATGGGAAATGATATAAAATCAAAGGAAATCATCATAGAATGAAATTATGTTCATTACAAATTATTTATCCCCAACATGGTATCAAAGTCACATTTTAACCCCAAACAGCCCACCACTTGGGGCTTAGCTTTACATTCTCAAAGAAAAGATAAAAGAAATGAGAAGAAGGGATAGGACTCCATGGAGCTCAAAGTAGATCCTTCTCCTTCACCTCTTAATCATTCTAGCATGACCTCCTTCCTCCAAGGTGGATGATGGGCATGGAAATGAAGGGTATTATTGTAGAAAACCTAAAAAACTAGGTTTTTATAGTGGATGGAGAGCATAAATGCAAGGGGAGTGCAATGAATGCTCAAGAGTGGGTGGAGAGGATTAATGGCAGCTAACCTAGTGATGTGGCCACCACCCATCTATATATAGGTGGTGGTGGAAGCACTAGGGTAAGTAGGCGCATTGTTGAAAAAATATTGCAGAAAATGCTAGGGTTTAGGAAGTAACACGGTCCTGGTGGGTAGCACGATCGTGGTTGGTAGGGGTAGGAACAGTCGTGGTGGTGTGGAATGCTCGTTCTAGGAAAGTGAAAAATCACAGGTTGAGGTGGTTGAAATGAAGGCTAGTAGCACGGCCGTGGTGGAGGCTAGGTAGAACGGTCGTGCTGGGTAGCATGATTGTGGTGAGTGAGATGGAGGTTGAAACATCCCAAATCAAACAAAACATGATTACATACTAACCAACGGATTACCAAAAACCACGAGAAATTAAAACCAATTTACAACAAGCACCATAAGATGAGACATATTACATCTAAGCCAACACTTTCTTTTCATAACATATTTTCAAGGTGCTACTACATAATTTCCCATCATATCGTTACATGAAATAACTATTCCACATGATGATTTATTACATCAAGGTACATAAGCTGAAAACCATACATCGATCCTCATATAATAAACATTGAAAACTCTCCTAAAGACTTGAGTGTATAGGGACGACACATAGGACTCTACGGTTAGACACTATCTATTCCACCAGGTATGATACCTCTGCATATCATTCTCAGCTACATGATCTTTATCTTGTTGGCTAAATTGGACATTAGTATAATCCCTTTGTTTTGATGATGATAAACATTTCATTATTGTCGATCTAACATGCTACTTGATTGTTGCAGGGATAAGGTGGATGAAAAATACTTGGAAGATCTATATGCTAAAATTGCTTTAAGTCATGAATGTAATCAAATGTAAAAACTTGTACAAGTATATAATGTACAAGTACTTATACATCATGTAAATCAAGCGTTAGATCTTCTCTCACCAATCACAACACTTAGATAGGTCATCCCCTACATTAGTGTCACAAAAGCACACTCATACACAAACTTAGTACTTAGTTTAAAACATTGAAACAGGGTTAATCTCGGTCGACAAAATTTTTGACCGAGACACTCTCAGTCGACAAACTCTTCAACCGAGAATGACCCAGGTAGCCGTTAGACACAACAGACAAGGTAGTTGGAAGTTGGAGTAGAATGTTGTACATACTTGCTCCACACAGTCCCTCGGTCGACAAAACCTCGACCGAGAAGGACTCTCGGTCGACCATTCTTCGACCGAGAAGTGTTCTGTCTGCAAATTTCAGAGTTAATTAACTAGTCATTGCTAAAGCAACTAGTATGTACCTAATGGCTAGTTAAGCACTGAGAACCCCCTAGAAAGTGTCTAGAATGTCCTTAAGTACTTGTAGGCCATTTCTATAAATAGTACAAGCCTTATGACACCCTAACATACACTTGTGCAATTCTTGAGCTTACATACTTGCAATTGGCAATCTATTTTGAGCAATTGAGCAACACTAGCATTGGCTACTCCTTTCCCTTGCTCCAAATTTGTGTCCTATAGGATAGCATCTCCTATCCACTAAACCTAAACTTCAATACTCATTGGTTAGGAGATCAATATGCTTAATATAGGCAAATCAAGCCTTGTGCTTCAAAGTGGTAATTGTAACTTCCATTTCCTTTCTTGTTCTTTCTTAGTCTTTGTAATCTCCTTGCTACTCCTAGGGTTGGAGGTTGTGGATTGGAGAGGGTTTGATCTTCTTGGTGAAGAAGGAGATCTTTGGACTACTTCTAGAAGGTTGTTGCAATGGGAAGCTACTTCAAGAGGAAGGCTACTTCAAGAGGAAGGCTACTTCAAGGGGGAGCTTGAAGTTACTTCAAGAAGGTTGCTTCAAGGTTGGTGCAACTACTTCAAGGTGAAGGCTGTCCAAAGGGTGTAGAAAGTATTGTAATTTTATGTAAAATCCTTGAGAGGTAATAAAATTTAATACTTTCAAAATCCTGGTTGGGTAAGCAACTGGGTAGTGGATTGACTGCCTTAGTATTTGCTAAGGTTGGAACCACTCTAAACACCTTGTCTCCTTCTTATGTTTTCAATTGTGGTTGTTTGAGTTAAATTATTATAAAATAATCATAAAACCCTATTCACCCCCCCCTCTAGTGGTTTTTCAATTGGTATCAGACCAGGATTCAATGAGCTCTAATCGAGTCTTGAAGAATGAAGGGTGGTGGTGTCTACAACCGCAAGCAAAAGAAAAGCATGGACCAATCTTCAACTAGTTGCAATTGGTGCTTAGGAACAAGGCACTCTACACCTAGTTGTCCATGGAGGTCAAAGAAGGAAGATGCGCATAAAGAATACCTTATTGCTACAATAAGTGAAGAAGAAGAAGAAGAGGTAAGCCTTTTTTATTTACCTAAAGAAGAGCTAATTGCTAGTCTTGAAGAAACACATAATTAGTATATTGAGTGCAAGAAGAAATTAAAGAAATCTAATAAAGAAAATGATGAGTTACATGCTAAACTTCTTTCTCTCACATTTGAAAATGAAGATCTCAAAAAGGTTATTAAAGATCATGATATTAAGCTAAAATCTGTAGAAGCAAATTGCAATCTTCTTTCCCTAGAAAAGTTAAACTTGCAAACTCAAGTAAATGATCTTCAAAAACAACCTATTTTGTGTACACATCTAGATTATGATATTATTGAAAGAAATAGATTCTTTATTATCTAATCTAGATCAAGCAAAGTTAGATATAAATAAGAGAATGGATGAGATTTTTAAGTTGCAACAAGATGTGAGTAGTTTAAGTAACAATGATATCCTTGATAAAATCTTTAATGATCATTATCGTCAAGTTGGAAGGAGAGAACTTGGTTATAAGCCTAAAGGAAAATCTTATCAAGAACCTAGTTGGAGAAAGACACAAGTGCCAAAGAGTCAATCCATGAATGTACCTAGAGGAAAATATACATATGTACCCAAGAACAACCTAGAACAAAATCATAGAAAGAGATATGAGATTGATTCTATATGTTGCCATTATTGTTTATGTCTTAGACATTATTCCTTCTCGTGTCCTTACAAGAAAAAGGATGTTGAGTTAGTATGGGTTCCAAAAACCCCAAACTAAATGAATATAATTAAGTTGAGGTATGACCAAAGACTCTAAGTTGTATATCTCCATGTCTATCTCAACTTAAAATAACAAGATAACAAATTGATTTAAATCTCTAACGTGAAAATACACATTTTATATAAATCTGTAGAGACACATCTTTAGAAATTTGTCTTAATTTGGGTTCTCAAAACCTAAAGATTTGAATATGATTAGTTGAGATTTGATCTACATATTACTTTGATATCTATATGTTTTATCTCAACTAAACTGATTTTTAAATTACATAATTGAATTGAAAGTGATCTATGTTTTACTTATAAAATGAATTACTGAAAAACAGTACAGAAACAATCTCGGTCGAGAAAAACGTCGACCGAGATAAATTCGGTCGACAAACAGTTCGACCGAACCAAGTTCTGCTGAACCTATTTTAATTAATCTAGTTTGCTATCAATATACAAAACAAGAATGAATCTTTGAGACCATCTTTTAATCAAGACATATTGATCTTTTGCATCATGAATTGTTGAATGAAGGTATAACCTTATGAATATGAAATTCTTAAACAAAAGAGCTATATGAAAATTGATATTGAACATGCTCTCTTCATTGATTGAAAAAGTTTATTAAGCATGTTCATGGTTTGTCTTAAACTTGAAAATCCATAAACCATGAATTAGATTATTTTGGTTTATCCTCTACATGATTTGGCTTAAAACTGAAAATTATGAAGCATGTTGTTTTAAATCAAGGAAATTACTGTTTTATCATAATCCACATGGTTTATCCCAATTATTCCCTGGTCTATCTATGTAGGAACCATGAGTATTAAAATTTAAATGGTCATTATCATTGTATTGTGGATATGCTTCTACTGTTCCATCAAAATCATTGTGCCATGATCATTATGTTTCATTAAAATAATTTTTGATCCATATATATACAAAATGGATGATCATTGTGATTCAACACATTAAAAATATAGATGATGCAATCAATGAAAGTGCCAATTTGCATAATATTAAAACTCTATGGCATATATGCATCTTGACAAAATAGATAATGATTATTGTGTGAATGGCTTAAAATAAATGAATGATAATGCTATGACAAGCCAAACAATGTCTCTTAGAACAAAAATATTAATGTTTTATCTATTTGTTTGTTCTAAGAAATCAAAAGCAAAATCTTGATTTTAAGATATTAATCTTGCTTTCAAGGATATATGTCTCTAAAGAATCCTATGATTTGAGGGCACAAGAAGAAATGGGAATTGATATTTATGTATCTATAGCAAAGCTTAGGAGACATTATTCAAAATAAATACAAAACAATAATCAAGGACAAAAACTTCATTATGATGCCTATATTAAAATTAAAAAACATCTTCATAATAGGTATCACTTAATGTGCTTCAAATTGATATTTAAAGCTACCTGCAGAAATTATACTTCACATATGAATATCTACAGAATTTGCCTCTTGGTTGAAATTAAATTTGACCAAGGGGCGATGTGGTCGAAGTCAAGGTCGACCTAAAATAAAGCTTGACAAAATGCTTATTTGTACATCATTTTACTATACTTAATCTTAGTATCTTTATTTAAAATGTGCCTTTGATAAAAGGTCAAAATAAAATCTTAAAAACTAGTTATGACCTTAGAATTTCTCAAATATCCTAGACAATAATTACATTATTACTTCCCTAGAAGATATATATGCTCTACAAATCCAGTCTCTCACTTGCATTAAAAACTAGCTCAAAATTTTATTCACAGCAACTTCGTCGGTCAGCAAAAATTTTCGACCACGAGAAACTCGATCGACGAATTTGTCGACTGAAAACATCTCGGTTGGCTATCCTTCTTGACCGATACTCACCAAGAAAATGCTATACAGTCAATTTCAGATATACTTTCAGTCAACAAAATGTTCGACCGAACCCACATCGGTTGACAAAATGCTCGACCGAGGCTGACCCTGTGAACCTCCATTTGCGTGAATATTTTGATTAAAATATAAATTAAAAAAATGTAACGGCTAGTTTTCAATCGACCATTGGACGACCGAGAGGAGCATATGCAGAAACGACCATTGCGGTCGTCGGTCGACAAATTGTCGATCAAAATAGGTTCTACTTTGCTATAAATAACGTTCAAAATGACCTATTTCTTCACACCTTCACATTCTCACTTCTCTAGCTCCTCTCTAGTGCATTCTTGTGCAAATCTTTAGCTTCTCTACATCCAAGTCTTGCTTGCTACTTCTCCACTTCACAGCAACAAGATAGCTTCCTCATCAATGCGTGGAAAGAAGAAAGTTGCAACAAGGAAAGGAAGGACGATCTCTCCAACGCTGTCGTTCATCAACGACATTCCATTCAACGACGCAGCTGCACGCGGTCCCTACCTCAGGCTATCCTCGAGAACTCCTCTTCCACGACGGCCAGTCGACATCATGGACTTCCACAACATTGTTGATCTGGAGGAACTCTTTGAGGTGCAACATTTGACTGATTCTTTGAATCCCTCCTTCCATTCCTACTCCTCAAAAGTAGTAAATGAATTCTATACCAACTTAACCCCACATCCTGACCATGATTCCTTATCTTCTATGGTTAATGGGTATGGATTCCATTTTTTCTGAGGAGGGCATTCTTAATATGCTTAACATAGACATAGAAGACTATAAAGATTTTATTGATCTCACCACAGGAAATCCATTAAATAAACTATCCCAAGATGAATCCACCACTAGCCTTACTGACATCAAAAGAGCCATCTTTCTATCCAATGTCATTTGTCATGAAGATAGGGGTACCTATTATGCCATAAACTTAAAACCTGAAGCTAGGATCATTAATCTCATTGTTGCCACCAATATCCATCCTAGAGCAAACAAATCTGAAGTACCCACTTTTCGTATGTACCTTATCTATGCCATTATAAAAGGTATTCCCATAAATTTCATTCGTATCATCCTTAAGAATATGCTTGAGTTTTCTGGCAATCCACCTTATGCCGACTTTGTCTGCCAAATCACTCAACATTTTCTTAAGAAGAATATTGAGGACCTTGGTTACAGATGGGATAGAAAACCTCAAAAGATAAGTAAAAATACGATGCAGAAGATGGGAATCGACTTTGGCCACAAAAGGGCTAGGACTGGAGGGGAGACATCCACCCAAGACATAGCTCCACCACCCCCTCCCACCAACCTACCCCGTGATCCTATTACAAACACCTTTACATACATAGCTGGATCCCAATATCACCTGAGTAGGTAATTAGATTACAATCACCATGCCATGACTTATTTAAACCAAAGAATGCAAGCCCTCTCTCCTGACCAACCTGATGAATATCCATATTCCTTTAATCCTGGCATGATAAATCCATACATTCCTTCCTACAACTACTATCAAATTCCACCTCCACCATCTCTTGATCTCACACATACTCAATTCTCCTCAATTCAACTTCAAGACATTGCTTCCCACTTTCGCTTTGATCGTGTTCCCACCTTCTTGGAGGCTTATGCCTTAACCAAGACAGGTTCCTTAGAGTGGCAGACACTGGTCAAATATTATGGAGCTGAGCCTTTTCTTGGAAAAGACCCAGACATTGATGTGATCCTTTAATCTTTTCTGTGAGATTATGAGATATCCTTGTAATGGTTGTGATGGAATGGCTATCTTTGTATTGATTGTAATGGATATCTTTTTACAAGCAAGTATGTCATGCTTTATGGGTCATCTTCTAAATTGTATGAGCACAAAGTTGTTATCAATACAAGTGTTTTTCAATGGCTTCATCTGAACATATACATGTTATATAAGAATATTATAGTAGAGCATACAAATAAGGGGGAGTAATATATGCAATGAACCTAAAAGAGTCAATTTTTTTGAAAATGATTGAACAATAAATTATGGCTAAATTTGACAATGCATTACTTGTTTTGAATATCTCTTTAAGGGGGAGCATAGCATAACATTAAGGGGGAGTAATAAAGAGTCCTACTAAATAATTATATTGGATATCCTTTTTGAAATGACAAATGGGGAGAAATAATATAAAATCAAAAACATACAATTAAAATGAGTTTCATAATATCTCGGCCAACATTCGCTTGCAAAACAAGAATGGCTACAAAAGGTAAATTTCAGGTATGAAACTCACATGATTTATATTTCCTTATTTTATATTTAGGAAATGTTTGTCATCTTCAAAATGGGGGAGATTGTTGGCTAAATTGGACATTAGTATAATCCCTTTGTTTTGATGATGACAAACATTTCATTATTTTTGATCTAACGTGCTACTTGCGTATTGCAGGGATAAGGTGGATGAAAAATACTTGGAAGATCTATATGTTAAATTTGCTTTAAGTCATGAATGTAATCAAATGTTAAAACTTGTACAAGTATATAATGTACAAGTACTTAGACATCATGTAAATAATGCATTAGATCTTCTCTAGCCAATCACAACACTTAGATAGGTCATCCTCTACATTAGTGTCACAAATGCACACTCATACACAAACTTAGTACTTAGTTTAAAACATTGAAACATGGTTAATCTCAGTCGACAAAATTCTCGACCGAGACACTCTTGATCGACAAACTCTTCGACCAAGAATGACCCAGGTAGTCATTAGACACAGCAGACAAGGTAGTTGGCAGTTGGAGTAGAACGTTGTACATACTTGCTCTAGACAGTCCCTCGGTCGACAAGACCTCGACCGAGAAGGACTCTCGGTCGACCATTATTCGATCGAGAGAAGTGTTCTGTCTGCAATTTTCAGAGTTAATTAACTAGCCGTTGCTAAAACAACTAGTGTGTACCTAACGGCTAGTTAAGCACTAAGAACCCCCTAGAAAGTGTCTAGAACGTCCTTAAGCACTTGTAGGCCATTCCTATAAATAGGACAAGCCTTAGGATACCCTAACATACACTTGTGCAATTCTTGAGCTTACATACTTGCAATTGGCAATCTGTTTTGAGCAATTGAGCAACACTAGCATTGGCTACTCCTTTCCCTTGCTCCAAATTCGTGTCCTATAAGCTAGCATATCCTATCCACTAAACCTACACTTCAATACTCATTGGTTAGGAGATCAATACGCTTGATATAGGCAAATCAAGCCTTGTGCTTCAATATGGTAATTGTAATTTCCATTTCCTTTCTTGTTCTTTCTTAGTCTTTGTGCTCTCCTTGCTACTCCTAGGGTTGGAGGCTACAGATTGGAGAGGGTTTGATCTTTGTGGTGAAGAAGGAGATCTTTGGACTACTTCTAGAAGGCAGTTGCAACAGGAAGCTACTTCAAGAGGAAGGCTACTTCAAGGGGGAGCTTGAAGTTACTTCAAGAAGGCTGCTTCAAGGTTGGTGCAACTACTTCAAGGTGAAGGTTGTCCAAAGGGTGTAGAAAGTATTGTAATTTTATGTAAAATCCTTGAGAGGTAATAAAATTTAATACTTTCAAAATCTCGGTTGGGTAAGCAACTGGGTAGTGGATTGACTGCCTTAGTATTTGCTAAGGTTGGAACCACTCTAAACACCTTGTCTCCTTATTTTTTCAATTGTGGTTGTTTGAGTTAAATTATTATAAAATAATCATAAAACCCTATTCACCCCCCTCTAGTGGTTTTTCATATCTCGCCAGGCGCATCCACCTAAAAAGGTTATTAACCAACGGGGTGAGACACACAGTCCCAGCGAGAAACATAACCCTCTACCAACTTTATTATTATCACAGATAATTGAGCAGATAGTTAAACTAAACTATAGGTAATCACTAACCAATTATACAAGAAGGGATACGAAGAACAAGTATATAAAGCATAAGCATCATCCAACCAAGCTCAAACTTGGAACATAGGCCCTCCACAAGGTGCCCCATAGAAAAATTCTCTTTCTTAAGATGCTAGAGAACTAAAGGCACACTCTTCATGTGACATATTGCAAGATAACCACTTACCTTGGGTAAATTTCACTTTGGTCCAAAACAAGCAAACATTGTTCAAACAACATCCAAACGGGACCAAACTGGAAACATAAGCTTGTCACATGATATCAAAACATCTTGAGGGATAATATTAAGGTTCTAAGCACCTTTCTTAAGCAAAGAAAATAGGGTTAGCCTAAAACTTGGGTCAGGGTCCTTACAGAGGTGAGGTTGTTCCCTTCAGTACACCCATTTTGACTTCAGCTAGCACGGTCGTGTTGAGCAGCATGGACATTTTGGGGGCTCCATGGCATGACCGTGCTACCCCCATGGTGGAGGCTAGGTGGAACAGCCATGCTGGGTAGCATAGCCATGGTGAGTGAGTTCAAGGTGAGGTCGTTCCCTTCAACACACCCATTTTGACTTCAGTTAGCATGGTTGTGTTGGGCAACACAGTTGTTTTGGGGTCTCCATGGAATGACCGTGCTGGGTAGCATGGCCATGGTGGTGATGTTTTTGTATCTTACAAATTGGGTTTTTCTATGTAACTTTTACATTGGCCAACATGGTTGTTCCTTGTCACCACGGCTGTGTTGGGGTCTTCAGTAGCAAAAAACATCTTGAATCTTCATGGTCAATGGACTTCTTTGCTTGATGTCAACCCTTAGACATTAGGGGTAGGTTGAGGGAGCTTTGGGGTCTTCTTTAGACCCCTCCATGAGTGGAGGACTCCTAGAACTCCTTCCTTCTCTCACATCCATCCAAAGAATGGTCCAAGTACCTCAAAAGTATGCAAAGAACGTCCATAAGTGCATTTCACAATAATATGCATATTGGGTAATTTAACTTTCATTCTATTATGTTTAGATGTGAATAACAGACAAATTGGCACAAGATGAAGCCCTAAAATAGGGCTGCATGACCAACCCAAACATAAAACATACTTTTCCTCAAGTATGCTCCAACTCAATCTCTCTCTTTAATTTTCTTCAATAAACAAGAATGACAAATGCATAGCAAAAGATGATTATTTACTAAATGGTCTTAAAAGTGACTAAGTGCATGTGTTCCACCTCTCTCCTCTCTACTTTCACAAACCAATCATGAAATGAGCACTGAGCATACAAACTTAAAATATAAAGCATCAAATACACAAGATTTCCATATGTCCTTCATGTAGATCCAGGTAGATTATTTCATGTTAGTGTTAATCAATGATGACTAGGAGTGTTATTTCACTTTCATGCACTCAATCTTATGCCTCAAACCACACCAAATGACCCACATGGTTGTAGAAAGGGTAAAGTGAGCTAGATTTCATGTTTTCTAGATCAATGGGTATGAAAATGGAAGAAAGGATTGTAGAATGATTTTGGAGTGCTTTTACACACTCATCTTTTCTTTATTTAGATGCTCTTATAGAGGAGCATCTTTTATTTTCTTTTTGCTTTTTCTTTTCTTCTTTTCTTTTCTTTTTCCCTTGATGTAGGTAGGGCATATGGTGGATAGAGTGAAGTGGGGAGATGTAGATGTGGCCACCCCAAATTCTTGGAGGTGGACAAGGATAAATATGTGCACTAAGACATCCTATCATGAGGCGGAGAGGTATGAAGATGGTGAAACAAGAGTCGGGTCAAAGAGGGGTCATTAGTGTAGTTCTCAACGTAATATTTTCTGCATGAAAACTAATCCAACACATCATCAAATGATATCACACCACATGATTGAACAACATGAGATTCACATTTATATCATGTGATTCCATAGGCTCTAAGTGTTCATAGTTTTCTCAATTCACAATTTTAAGAGAGGTGATGCACATGTAAAAAGTCAGCAATCAAGACCCTAAGAAAATGGCATGCATTTATCAAAGAACAAAATTTTCATTTCAAATGGTAGAGATTAAGTTAAAACATGCTTCTAGGCAAGAACATTTAAGTTTGGGAAAAATTGGCCAAAATGGTGCCAATTTGCATTCAATCACATCTAAACCTAACTTTAGGGAAATTTAAAGCATAAAGCAGCAAATCCTAATTTAAAATACACAAAAATTATCAAAATCTATGTGAGAATGCAGTGCATGACATGGAGGAGTAAAAAGAGAAAATTTTCAAAAAATTATGCAAAAATGCATGAAATTGAACTACATGTATGAATGGATGCAAGAAAACACACACACGGTCATGATAGACAAGTATGAAAGTTAGCCAAACGGTTTGATCATCTTGCAAAAAATTTAGCACAAGGTACATAGATAAAAATGTAGTGAAAGAAGGGCTTACCGCCCTACCACCCCAAACTTTTAAATCACGTTGTCCTCAGTGTGAAATAGAAGTTTAGAATAGTAGGGTAAAGGGCATGGAATCACGAAAGACAATCACCAAGATATGGAGTGATCAATGTAGCACGATCGTGTGACCAGCAAGACAGAACAACTGTATTGCTTAGAACGGCCGCGGTGGTCCTGCCCATTGGTAGAAAACCTAAAAAACTAGGTTTCTATGGTAGAAATGAGGTGGAAATGGTGGATGGAGAGCATAAATGCAAGATTAGCTATCATTACTCCTCTCCACCCTCTCTTGAGCATTCATTGCACTCCCCTTGCATTTATGCTCTCCATCCACCATTTCCACCTTAGATACATAGTTTTCTAGGTTTTTTGCCATAATCCCCTTCATTTCTATGCCCATCATCCACCTTGGAGGAGGGTGGTCACCCTATAGTAGCTAGGAGGTGA
Source organism: Alisma plantago-aquatica (assembly GCA_963693085.1). Taxonomy (NCBI): domain Eukaryota; kingdom Viridiplantae; phylum Streptophyta; class Magnoliopsida; order Alismatales; family Alismataceae; genus Alisma; species Alisma plantago-aquatica. The sequence continues at coordinate 1,018,953,665 of OY856409.1, read as the reverse complement.
AGGAGAGGATCTACTTCGAGCTCCATTGCGTCCTATCCCCTTCTTCTCATTTCTTTTATCTTTTCTTTGAGCATGTCTAGCTAAGCCCCTAGTGGTGGGCTGTTTGGGGTTAAAATGTGACTTTGATACCATGTTGGTGGAAAATAATTTGTAATGAACATAATTTCATTATATGATGAGTGCCTTTGATTCTATCTCATTTACCATTATATTGCATGTGGCTTGTGCTTTTAACATAGATTGCTTGCTTTGTGATGCTTGGTGACACTTATCTTCTAGGGGAAATTAGAATGTATGTGGCAATCTTAGGAATGGCTCCTAGGTCCAATTAGTGGATCCCTAGATAGCTCCTTTTGTTCCTACATACATATCCCTTCTCCTACAAGTGAGTGTGAGATATAAGTAGCTAGTATAAGTGTGATTGGTGCAGTTTTCTAGAGCTTCCTAGAGGCTAGATGGCAAGTAACATGAGGTGAAACACCCATCATCTCTACTCCCATTCATACCTTTGGCTCTCAATTGTCCCAATAACACTTACCCTAGAAACTTAGACTTACCAAGTCTTACTAGAATTACACCTAACCCTAGTTCTCCAACTAGTAGTATAGGGTATATTCTAATAATAGTTGCCTTGTTGTTTGGTTTAGTAATCTAGATTGAAATGTGAGATTTTCATGCCATGTTGACCTTCCCCCAACTAATACCAAAGTGCATTCCCAAACGGCCCACCTATCCAATCCATTGCTTAAAACCCAATTTATCATCTTAGCTTGTTAATGCTAGTTTAGCTTAATTGCCTTTGTTCATTCTAGCTTATTACTTAGTCTTGTTACATAGGGTTAACCTAGACTCATGCTTTCTCTAGTGTTTAGATTAGTTCTTAGTTACTAATTACCTTGCTAGAGTAGTTTAGATCATCTTGCTTTTGTTTAGTTGATTGCATAATTTAGTCTCTTAGACCTAACTTGCTTAGGACAATTTAGTTTTTGGTAATCTAGTTTCATATTGCCTTTACTTGCCTTCTTGCTTAATGTAATCAAACCAAATCCATCTTAAAACCCTTCAACCCTAATCTTTTCTTTAGGAACGTAGCCAACACAAACCTATCTCTAGTTCTCCCTCTATCCCTGTGGATCGACCCCCATTGATTGCCTCTCAGCTATACTATAACATGATCATGTGCGCTTGCGGGAGCATATTTTAGTGTTGTGAGTGAACCTTGTTTGGGAACCTGTGGTGGAGGGTGCTTGTAATAGGATCCCCAATAGTCTGACTATGGAGGCATATTGTTGTCCTCAAATGCTGACAGTGAACTCCACCAATCTTCCCCCCACAGGGGGTTCCTCTAGGATTGGACATGTTGGAACTGATATAAGCGGTTGACCTGATAATGCATTTGTTGATGGTCTAACCACATGGCATCATGGATGCACTGGAAGCCCTCCTATGTCCTCAGAAATCCCTCTTAGGTGCTCAATATGTGATCTTGAATGCTTTGGATGCCCTCCAGCTATGAATGTATGGTGGACATGTCATATACGTTTGTTGTGGGCTGCTGCTATTATTGTGATGTCTCTACCTCACGTCGCCTCACCCTAGGATTCTGTTGCTCCTCAACTATCCTCCTCCTCTCGACAATTGTCTGTGACTCTCCAAGCCCCTCAAGCAAATCTCTAGGATGTTTCTGCCATGAATCTCTAGGGTGCTCCTCTTCCCACCTCCTCAAGATATCCAAAAAATCTAGAGATGGGCCACATCCCTCTAAGAGAGGTGTGGCATGGTAGGAGAACTCTAGTAAAACCCTTGCATAAGGAGGGTTGACTTGGTAGAAAATCTTTTGATCAACCTATGATATCATTTCTGAGCAAGTCAAGTAATGTAGGTCAGCTAGCTTTCCTCCTTCTGCCTTTGTATAGCCAGATACATCGTGTCCTAGGGCCAAAGCAATGGAAGTTACAATCCCTCCCATAATAAAAGGATTCTTGCTCTTGGATGAGATTGTCTTCATATGATCAATAATAAGTGACCTTAGATTTACAAGCTTTCCCTGTACCATCCATCTCAACACAAAAAGGTCTTTCTTGATGCAGCTCCTTTAGATTTTCATATCAAGCAAAAAAGATGTTTGCCAAGACCTTCTGAATGTATCTTAAGATGGGATTGTGAATTAGACTAGTCTTTGATTTACCTACCACAAAATTACTTTTCCCTGTGGGTTTCTTCCACATTGCAGCGTAGTTCACATTGGTTTCCCTATCAGTGCTTCTTGATCAAGTGACATTGTTGCCTTGGGAGTTGGAGTAAAGGTGCCATTCAGAAAGGATGCAGTTATGAGGTAAGCACTACTCCCCAAGGTGACACTAATGGTGTCCCGTGAGACCTTCTCTAGTGTTACAAAGAATTGTTATGTAAGATCCACATAGGTCTCCAACACTATGGTCAACACCTCAACTAGCCCAACAGTTTCCACAATATCCTGAAAAAAAAATCAAAGATGCCCAAAGTTTTCATCGTCTCCTTGCACACGTAGCGAGTGGAAATAACTCAACATGTCAAGCACTCTAGGTGCTTTGGTTTCTTCCCTCTCTTACTCTGACTGTTAGGTGTTGCCTCATGATGCGCTTTAGGTGCATCCTCTTATTTTGCATCTGGCTTTGCCTCATCTGCATCATCTATCAATAGTCATCGTCATACTCTCAGTTGTGGTTGTGGTTGTGGTCTCATGGATGTCGAGGGTCGTGTAGCTGTAAATGACGGGTGATCTATCAAAACTAAAGGGAGGGCTTCTGAGACTGATGTTCAGGCTACTACCCTACTTCTGTTGGGTAGTCCGTATGACTCCTCTATCATGGGATCCACCATTACAGTTGCATGGGTTGATTCCCCTTGTGAACTGAAGGTTGCCGATGGTGTCGAAAGGGCAAGATGTGTCGATGGAGCTGAGGAAGATGCAATCATCCATAGGAAATGGCATCCTTGGCCTTCGACACAGCCTTCTTAGCCATTTGCTTCATTTTGGATCGAAATTGGTGGAGAAAATGAGATTTTAGGTTTTTTTATTGATGAACAGGGTTGTTGGGGCGGATTGGAGAGAAATGGGGTGTTTTGTGGATGAAAATGTGGGGCATATGGATATTAAGATAGTGTAAATGGTTGGGGATTGATTGGAGATGGATTGGGGGTGATTTGGTTGAGATTTGGGGGTGGTTGAGTGGCTAGGAGGCAATGTACGACCGCCATTTGCAAGGAACGGTCGTGGTGTTTGCGAAGTTAAGAATAGAAATTATTTGTAATTTTTGCAAAACACTCACTTAAGTGTTGGATTCAGGCTGCATCACAGTCGTGTTGTGCGGCATGGCATGGTGGCTTTCCTGCTGCATGGTTGTGGTGTCCTACACGACTATTCTGAGTGGATGGCTACACGATTGTGTTACCTTGCATGGCCGTGGTAAACCTGTTCTTCAATTCCAACTTCTTTTATTTTTCTTGATTCCCCTATTCATTGTGAATATACTACCACAGAGGTTCCATGTCACAACGGCTGTGGTGAGTACTATGGCTATTGTTTCACACTTGAATCTCATGAAAACATAAAATCTTTGATCCAAAATGGTTTTTCATTGATAACTTGCCAAAATTTTATCTAATTTTTCTCATTTCATCCTATTTTCACATGCACATTTAAAACTAAATAAAAACTATTAAAAATAAGTGTGTGTGTGTGTTTTCTTGGAAAGTGTAGAAACAAAACAAAAGTATCAAAAATGGAAGGTTGGATGGAAAATTCCCAAATCTAGGTGGGTTGCCTCCCACAAGCGTTGAGTTTCATGCCTCTAGCTAGGCTCCTTTGATATTCTTCAATCATTCATCCATTTGGCATCCTTATGTGCCCATTTTTGCAATAGATACATCTCTCATTTGCATTCAACCTATGTTCCTCATCCCTTTGATCACCAAACTTGTCATCAAATCCTTCATATTGACCTTCTTCTCTCGAATGATCAATAGGACTCTTGAAGTGACCATATCCAATATCCTCATCTCAAACTTGTCGGTTTGAGGACTTGTATATGTTGATCTTTATCTTCATGTCCATGAAAGAGACTATTTGTATGCCACTGCAAAGATGTATCTCGGCATCAGATGTGGACAAGAATGGGATCCCCAAGATGATGGGGATCTTCTTATCATCCAGCTCCATGTCAAGAACAATGAAATCAGTCGACAACATTACTCCTCTTTCCTTATCAATCATCACCAAGACATCATCTACTCATCCTCTAGGCACTTTGATGGAGCGATCTACCAATTGGAGAGTGCAATGTGTCAGTTTCAACTTGCCTAAACCCAGCTCAACATAGACACTATGTGGAATCAAATTCACACTAGATCCCAAATCAAGTAGGGATTGGCCTATGTGATGTCCCCCAATGTATCTAGGTATGATTAGGGGTCCTGGGTCTTTCCTCTTCACGAGAAGTGAGTTTTGGAGTATAGAGCTCACTTGTTCAATTAACTTCACTTTCTTTGGTATCCTCCCCGTTGATCTTCTCTTCACAGTGCATAAGTTCTTCAGAAACTTGGCATATGATGGGATTTTCTTAATAGCATCCAATAAAGGGATATTGACCTTCACTTGGTGAAACACCTCAAGAATGTCAACATTGTGCTTTTGTCTCCTCCTTACTTCCAGTGGTTCATGTAATGCTTCGATGAATGGTGGCTCGCTTACTTTGGCCTTGCTTGCATCAACATGAGGTGGAACATTAGAGATGGTGGAACCTACAAATGGAGTATGAGGTAGAGCACATAGTATCCTAAAATCAACAGGATGTATCTCATAATCATCTTCAGCAATCTCAATCATAGTATCACCACTTGGCTACCTTTGCTTTGCTTTATCAACCTTTCTTTGACTAACATGCTTCTCAAAGTTTTCCCACTCCTTAGAACTATCACAACACTTCCTTTCTCATGGTGGAGAGAGGGAGCTAGTTGTGTCTATGGAGGAGGTGGAGGTGACACTTGGTGTTAAAATTGAGGTGGAGGGGAGAATTGAGGTTAGAAGGTGAATTATTGAGAAATTGGTGGTGATGGAGGGGGAGCTAGTGTATAAGGCTTGGGATTGCCTTGAAAGTGGTATATGGGTTGCACTTGCATGGGAGGTGGACTATAGAAAACTTGCTAAGAGGACATTGGCCCACTTGCTTCATTAAAACTCGAGATGGGTTTTAAAGACAATTTTTCTTCTTGGAGAGCAATTATGGAAGATAGCTTCTCTATCCTCTCCTCAATCCTTGTCACATTCATTTGTATATCATCAAAGCTCTTCAACCTAGAGAGAACCTCTTCCTCAAACCTTGAGCTATATCTTGGACTTTGTGGCTCCTGGTAGCTATAGGAGTGAGGTTTCTTCTTTTCTTTACCATAGAACTCAGTATAATTGACCTAGTGGCAAGGAAAACTTGTCACCTGGTTCTTCATGAAGCTCACCATGTAACCAAGAATCTTCATCACTTGTAGGCTTGAGTCATTATGAGTAGGAGATGTCACACGAAAGGCATTGCCTCCGACATTCCTCATGCTAGAAGCTCAAATTCTTGGCCCTTCAACCAGCTACTCAAATAAAGGTCATATCTCCTCAGGTGGCCTAGCCATGAAATCTCATCCACAGGATGAATCTATTATATCTTGGTCCTTTAGAGATAGACCAGAGTAGAATGATTGAACTAGCTTCCACAAAGGGATCTCATGGTGCAGGCACTCTCTCAAAATGTTCTTAAACCTCTCTCATGCATTGTGAAATTGCTCATTGCCCATTTGACTAAAACTTATCACGACACATCTCATTTGTGTTAACCTTGATAAAGAGTAGAATTTCCTTAAGAATGCATTCTTCATCATTTCCCAACTCATGATGTCCCTCCTTGAGTCATACCAATCTTTGTCTTTATCTTTGAGGGAGAATGAGTACAAGGTCAATCAGATTGTGTCATCACTAGCCATCAACATCCTGAAGGTGGAGCATACTTCTAGAAAGGAGTCCAACTACTTGTAGGGGTTCTCACTCTCCAAGCCGTAGAAGATGGGTAGGAACTCAAGAGGACCTAGAGGTATGGAGAATTGCTCCCTTATAATTTGATCAACCCTGCTAGCAATTGGTGATTTATAGTTGCTAGGCATGAAGCAGTCTTGAAGTGGCTTGTGGGGTGCATTTTGGCCTTGCATATTGTCTTCCCCTGAGTGGCTTTTCACATGAACAAGGCAGAACCAAACAAAAGAAAACAAGTTAGCAAATGGATATGCACAAAGAATGCAAAGAATAAAGAATAAATAATAGCAATAATGAGGGCAATAGGAAAAGTCAAAGAAAAATGAACTAGCTAGGCCAAGCACCTTTCTTCCTGGCAATGGCCTAGAAAGCTTGACGCGCTCCTTCCAATGGTGTTACACACTACTCAATTGGAGTTTTAATAGATGCAACCCCGTAGATAGAAGTAAACGGTGGATTCACTTTCAAAATTTATAAAGACCTAACTTAACACACTCTCAAAAGCCAAACACTACACCCACAAGCGCACGGGGTCGTGTCCTAGTATAGAAGGGTGGTAAGTATAGGGTCGATCCATAGGAAGAGGAGGGGGCACTAGAGCTAGGTTAGTTTTTGGTTCTAGTTTCCTAGTGTGGATTCTAGGGTTAAGGGTTTAAAGGTGATTTGATTGTCAAACTAAGGGTGAACAAGTAAGAAAGTAAGAAAAGACCAGCAAGAATCTAAACCTAATTAACCCTATATAGTTAATTCTACTAAGCAGACAAAGGAAAGGCAAGGTAAGAAATGAACAATCTACACTAAGGAAGGCAAGCGAGGCAAAATAGAGATTAAAGACCAAAACTAGAAAGAACAAAGAAAGAACGGAGCAAGAAGCTATCTAAGTAAGAAAAAAGCTAACTAAGCTAAGACTAGCTAAGCAAGATGGAAGTTAGGGTTTTAAAGCAAAAAAAGGGGGATGTGGGCAATTTGAGGGATGCACTTATTAATTAGGTTGGGGATGACATGTGAGCATTATGATTCCATTTAGATTATCAAACCAAACAACAAGTTAGAGTCTAATGATTTAGCCTAAGCTACTAACTGATATGGATATGCTAGGTTGTGTATAGGGGAAATAGTCCCTAACACTCCCTCTACCCTGGAAAGGCTCAATTGGGTTGGAGTTTAGGCATAATTCAATTAGAGTATAAACAAGCCTCATTAGATGATCTTAAGATGACTAGGGGCTGAGATTAGTAATGGGAGTAGAAGTTAGGTTTTAGGCCTCCCATCACCCACATTCTAACCTTGAGAAAGCTCCATGCTAAACATACCAAATTCATCTAAACTAGCTACTTAGATCTATCAACTAGGGTTAGGAGAATTGATTATCATGTAGGAGGATGGGTAGTAAGCTAGGGATCCAAGAATTGGACCTAGGAGAAAATTCCAAAATTCATACATATAAGAAATTGCCCTAAATTTCTAGGTGATTTCAAGCACAAACCAACAAGAAATTTATGAAGAGTGAGATACAAATAAATCATAATGATTGAAAAATGAAATTAAAATGTTTACATATCATTTTCCCCCAACATGGTATCAACGTAACATTTTTACACCCCAAATAGCCCACCCAAGGGGCCTAGATACTCATAGCAATGCAAAACATAAAAACAAGAGAGAAAGAGGTAGAAGAAGCCATGGAGATCGGTGTAGATGAAGAATTCCTCCACTTCAGTAATTGTAGGGCATCCTCCACTCTCCTCCAAGGTACAATGGCATGGGATGATGGTGGAAATGGGTGGAAACAAGAAGAAACTAGGGTTTTGGTGGTGGAAATGGTGAAATGGAGTGGAATGGAGGTGAAAATGGAGTGGAATGGATAAGGGGTGAAAATGGGGATTTAGCAGGTGGAAAGAGGTAACAAACCTTGTGTAGCCACCACCTAGGTATATATAGGTGTGGGGGAAGCACTAGGTCAATTAGGGTTAGTATGGGCAATGTAGTGCAAAAATAGTTAGGTTTTTGTAGGCAGTACGATTGTGGTGGTCAACACGGCCGTGGTGGGGAGGGGTGAGAATGGTCGTGGAGGATGGGAATGACTATGATGAGAAATGGGGAAAAATAATAGGGACTTGGTGGAATTTGTACTGAAGGTGGCACGGCCGTGGTGGTCACCACGATCATGATGGGGCTAGGGTAGCACGGCCATGGTGATTCGAAATGCACAGCCCATTCTTGGCTCCACAACCATTCTGCCTCTGCTGTCACACGGTCATGCAAGGTGGCACAGCTGGTCTGGGTCAGTTCACCACAGCCATTCTGAGTGGCACGACCATGATGATTCTAGATTTGCTTGGAGATCGCTCTGTTGATTTGCGAGTGTGATAGCATGACCATTTTGTGGTACCACAGCCATGCTGGTCTCTAGATCATTACTTAGACTTGTTTTCTTGGATTCTCTTGGACATCTTTGCTTTAATAGATCTTTGGCCACTAGGGTAGGTTGAGGGAGCATCGGACTTCACTTTAGGCCTCTCTAAGGGTAGATAAACCCTCAAATACTCCTTCTCTCCCTCCTCCATCAAGCATGGTCCAAATGCCTAAAAACATGCAAATAATGTCCATAAGTACATTTTATACAAATATGCATATTGAGGGAAATAAACATATAATCTAACAAGTATGGATGTGATTGAAGTGCAATAAGACACAAGATGAAGCCCTAAAATAGGGTTGAATCACCATCCCAAACTTAAAACATATTTGTCCTCAAGTATGCTCCAACTCAATCTGTCTACAATTTTTCCTGAATAGTGTAGAGGTCAGGATATCATTGGACAAGAATCAGAATGGATTAAATCAATTGTATAGTTAGCATGAGATCATAATTGTGGCATTTAGACTAACCAATACATCAACAATGTTTACAGGATCGATGAATAGAATACAAAGGTCATGTCCTTATGAGATATGCCAAGTTAAGATTGATAACATATCAATGTAGTTTAGAGATGGTTAGTGTCTTTTCTAAAACCTTAGAATTGTTGAAATATCATGAGTGGGTATCAAGTTCGATAAAGATGAATTTGAGGTTGGCTAAGAGTGTCTTCTAGGGATTTAGCAATGTCTTCTAAGGTATGATGTGTAAATCCAAATAAGGTAAGGAATGGGCAATGGCAATCAAGTTTGGAACAAGGTATGGCATGAGTATAGTTAAGTTTACATATGTCAGCAAATAAGTATGGCTTTTGGGCAAAGTGTTGATACAATAGACAAATTACAGTAAGGATATAATAACTCAACAACAACTGGAAAGAGTTTGGATGACAACTAAAGTTTCAAGTTGGAAGTACTACTAGAGTTGCACAAGTGGAAAAACAATTTCTATGTTCCATAGTTGAGGGGTGTCACCCCAAATTCTGGACAAGTAATACAAACAATGGAGGTGGAGTTGCACGAGAATGTTTAATATGTAGTGGTTTTTGTGCTAAAGAAAGATGAATACATGTAGAAGTTGAGGGAAAAGACCATGAGTCTATGAGAGTGTTGTGACATCACCATAACACGGGAGTATTCATTTGAGTTTAATAGTTTGAAGTACACAGGAGGTATCCATCTTTGTTTGCCTTAGATTTTGAGGGTGAAATCTATCCCTGTTAGGGATTTATGGTTGTGAGACCCCTGATCTTTCTTAAAGTGTCAAACAAGCTTAATTATAATAATCTTGTGTTGTAAACCTTAATATAACCTTTTGAGGTGTTTTTATATCTTATTTCAAGCTTAAGTTTCAAGTTTGGTCCAATTCGGACACTGTTTGAGCAAGATATGCAAATTTATACACATTTTGGACTTTTCTAAAATTTACTCAAATATAAGGTATTATTTGCAATTTTTCACATGAATTATCTTCCGTATATTTTTTTGTTATTCTTGAGCTTGTTTAGCCATGGGGTTCTTAATTGAACCTTGTTTTGGTGATGATTCTCTTGTATGGTGAATTACGATTTACCCCTTTATAAATAAGCTACCTTTAGAAGCCATCAATTGATGGTCCCCATGTTTGGTTGACATTCGATGGTCACCAACAGGTTGTGACAACCTATGGTCATCCTAGAAGGCCTTAGGTCGATGGTTTTCTGGTTTTGGTTCACTTGGACTAGTGTTTCACTTAAAAAGGATGGCCAAATGATGGCTCACCACTTAGAGACCTAGGGTTTCAAGAACTGATGGTCACCATGTGTTGGAAACTGATGGTCACCCTGAGACTTCATTCTCCGTTGGTCACTCACAACTGATGGAAATGCTTCTTGCATGTCCTTCAAAGCTCTAGGCCATGGACACATGGCAAAGCTACTAGGACACCTCAAGCTTTCCTTCTCCCTTATCTATAAGATTTATATACCTATCCTTTAGCCGACAAATGAAACCTTTGGATCTCTATCACTTCCACCTTACTAGAGATTTTTCTTCCTCTGTTTGGTGGTGGATATGGGGTCAAAGGAAAAATATGGTGGCCGACCATCATGTTTGAGCAACCAAGGTTCATTTCTACCCTCTTTTAAGGTTCATGGAGCTTCCCTTGCTAGATCTTGACCTGAGCTAGTAAGTTTTTTCTTCTCTCCTTCATTTATTTTTCTGTTCTTCTTCCTCCTACCTTCTTCCTTGAGGTAACCATGGTTTTACAATCTAAATCTTGCTCTAAAGCTCAAAGAATCTACCTTTCTTGCTCCTTCTACCTAGGGTTTGCTTATTTTGTGGAGAAAGGTGCTAGTCGGCTGAGTGCAGAGCTTAAGATAGGTTATATACCCTCCTTTCTCGAGTTTTCCTACTTTTTGGTATCTTATCTTCTTCCTAAAGGTGAGTTTTATGACCCTCCTCACGTTTATTGCTTACTACTATCTTTCGTATACCTGATCATGCTTAAAAACAAAGATCTAACACTTAGAAGCTATCTATGCTTAGGGTTTCAATTTTATGGTGTTTCTTGCTTAGTATCCAGCTCTAGATGAACCTGGAATTATGTGCACTATCTTCCTAAGGTATAGGGTGACTTAGATCAGGTTGACATGGCAAGCGATGATGCTAAGCACCTAGCAACTGATGGCTTATCCTTAGGGTTCATGTTGTTTTCTACCTTACACATGAACCTATGGATGACCTTCCTTTAAAACTGATGGAATTGTTTTCTTGACAACCGATGGCGATGATCAATGGTTAAAACCAATGGTCACACCTTAGGTCAATTTTTAAATTCTTTTAGAACCTCAATGTTTGATGGTTTAGTACCCAGAAGATGGCATGAATCAATGGTAATATTATCTCAACATCTGATGGTGACAAATAATGATAGTGTTGACCCCATCAACCGATACTAACACAATAAGTCAGAACCAATTGTCTTCCAATAGACCACAACTAATGGTGATTCTAGGTCTCCTATATGGCTTCTCTTAAACCCTAAACCAATGGCTTCTTTGATTAAATGATTCAAGGATCAGACCTACACATCAACTTATGGCTTTGAATAAAGAACCTAATTCAATGGTTAGGATTTGATACCTCAACATCCAATAGCTTGGGATTATTCCTATAATGTACATGTGTTTTCTCTAATGATGTGAATTCGATGGTCTCCTCCACGTGATCAACCTAAGGAGTTTGTTTGTTGACAATTGATGGCTTGCTTTAAATGTACAACTGATGTACCCTTTATGTTATTAGACAAGGAATTTCTAGGATTTGATGGAGACTCTTTCTAGGTAACAACTTGTTGGATTTATATGTGGATTTTTTAAGGTGTTTAATTTTGTAAACAACCCATGGTTTTACCTTCTCAACATCTAATAGTTCTTGGTTGATGCTTGTGGTATGTTTTTAAATCCCCTAACCTAGCTTAATGCTTGAGTATGCTTGCTTTTCTTATAACATTCTTAGAACCTAAATCTAATCCTTTGATATGCTTTGTTAACATGTGACGGTCTTATGTTTCTAGTTTGCTCATGTTCTGATGATGGTTGAGCTTTGTATGCTTGTTTGGACCAAGTTGTAATTTACCCATGTTGAGTGGTTGTTTTAAAATTTGTCACATGTTGAATGTTCCCTTAGTGCTTTAGCAACATGAGAGAGAGAATGATGGTATGGGGCGTGTTCTTGGACCTTGGTTGATGAGGTGGAATCATGTGGTGATGCTAAGGTTTGTAGGGTTTGCATGGTGTCAAACATGTTGTGCTTGGTTGAGTGTTGAAACCTTTGTCTCAACCTTGTTGATGTTCTTTGGATGTGTCTCGATCAAAACACCTCCCTTTAGTGATTTGTTTCAACCTTGGTGGTCATAAGGTGTTTTTGGTCGAGATGGTTGTCTTTTTGTGGAGTGTCTCGACCTAGTTTGTTTGGTGATCTTTTTTTGTGGTTGAGACAAGATGTCTTGAGGTTTGTTTCGACCCCTAGGGTGGTGGTGACCCAAGTGGTCAAGATCACCTAGATTTTATCACCATAGGTTCCATGCATGTGTATCATGTTTGTATGTTAGTTTCTTTTGTGGACTAGTTTCCCTTTGGTGCTCTCTTGTGTTGACACCTCACCCTTATCTTACTTCCCTCCTCCTTTGAGTATATAACCTCTCTCTTATTCAAGCAAGTGACCTTTTTCAGCCCTCCTTCTTCTCCCTTCTCTTGTATTCGTCCTAGGATCTTTAAAGATCAAGAAGTACTAATCTTGGGTTCGTTGGAGGTCAATCAACCTTGCATGTGGTGCTTTGAAGCTTGGTAATCTTCCTTGTGGTTATTCTTGGTGGTTTCTCTCCTTGGTAAGTGGTTCTTTTCGCTTAAGCACATTTTTCCTTTGGAACCCTACCTTCCTTCTTCTCCTTTTTGGCCACTAAGACCATATTTTGACATGGTGGCTTCCTTCAAGATCTTCTCCTCACAAAGGGGTCATAGACTATGTTTTTACATGGTGACACCCGAGTGACAGGGAAATCTCTTCTTCCTTATTTCTTCTTGGTTCGGCCTAGAGATTTTCACCCTCTTTCTTGAGCATCCTCTTGACCATGGTGTTCTTCTCTTTAGAGGTGATCTTGTGGCTGAAGTATTGACCTTGGTTGGAGCTTCATCTTCTTCTTTGGAGCCTTTGATCTTGGAGCTTAGTTCTCTCCTTAAGGCAGGTTATATAACTGTCTACCTTCTTCTGTTACTTGCACCATAATATTGTTTGCATGCTAATATGTTGTTTGAAGTTGCCATGATCTGAGGTTTAAGACTTTGTAGTATTCTCTTAAATATTACACTCTTTTTTAAACTCTATAAATTTTTTGTACCTAATTTTTTAAGTGATAGTTGAGATGGTGATCATACATGCATCATGTTCCTTTGTTTTATCACCATGCTTTGGTTTGGTCTTTGTGTTTTCTTGAGTTTGAATCTTGGCCTTCTTTATTCTTGTTTGGCTTCTTGATAGTTCTTGTTGAAGATCGGTTTTAGAGTTTTGGATGTCCATCTTGCATGGAGTTCATCCACCTTGTTTATGGTGATCTTCCTTGATGTTCACCTTCTATTTTGAATGAGGTTTATTTCTATTTTGATGTTGGCTAAGTATTTTTATGGCAGATTGACCTTGGTGTTTGCTACACCTTGATCTTGTCTTAGTCAAAACATATGTGTTGTTCATGGTTGAGACCTATGTTTTGGTTTTGATCGAGATGCATGCCCTTGTTTCAATTGTGACCCTTGGTTTTGTCTTGGTTGAGAAATGCCCTTGATGGTGGCTGAGACACCATGATTAATTGGTGGTCGAGACAAATTGTTGGTTGTGGTCAAGACACTTGGTTTTGTTGTGGTCGAGACTCTTGTTTTATGGATGGCCGAGACATGTGTTTTGATCATGGTCGAGATGCTTGTTTTGTGCATGGTCGAGACACCTACTTTTGTGGTGGTGGAGACACATGTTCTTATCTTTATTGAGACACCTTCTTGGCTTAAGGTTGAGACACTTGGATGGTTTATGGTCGTGAATCATGCTTGCGAGGGTCGTCGATACACTCACTTGAGTGCATGGTCGTAGCACATGCATAACATAATGACACGGTACACATACAGATGTACATGATGTTGATTCCTAGTGTTGTTGACATAATGCCCCAATCATGTTTAATTAATGATGTTCTAATCCTAGTATGTTCCAAGAAAGTGGGAGGTGACATAATTAGGGTTTGGTGATTGACTTATGATATGAACCCTAATCTTCTATGTGTTTGAAACTAACCCTAATCCTAGGGTATGCTACGTTTGTTGAGCTTACATGGATGGTTAGAATGTGATAATGTTTTCTCTCTCCTACTTGTGAAAAACAAACCATGTAGGTGGAATGAATGGCATAGCTTGTGTATGCTATGGTGATGATCGTATGACATAGGGTGATGGCTATGAGCCTTGTAAGGCATGTTGAGATCATAATGATGTGATGGGTCATATGACTAGCAGAGGCTTAATGTCTAGTGAGAGGTGTAATCCTCCAGTGATGTGATTAAGGTTTTGATACCCCATAGTGATGTGACATTGGTGATGGCTTTGAGATTGGAAGACCTACCAATATCATGTAGTTATGTGACAAGTTCACACCTTATACGTTTTATATCTTCTAAATTTGAATTATGCCCTTATCTTTGTAGAGTTTGTTTAGGGATTGTACATTGTAACTTGATTGATGCTAAAAGATACATAATTGGGCTAATTAATCAAGTGAAACCCTAATCATGTAGTTTCCCTGTGCCATTGATCCATCTTAAGTGTCAGTAGTTGCTAGATGGTGAAAGGAGTTCTCCCTTAGTGGAAGCTCGGAGTCATATATTGTTGAGTATATGCATTTTACAGGATTGGATGCGGTCATATCCTGGCAGGAGAACAATCAAGTTTGTATCTCAATGATGTGATATAGTGTATATATATTTGATATCTTTGAGGATGGTTGCGGTCATACGTCGGTGGGAGTGCAGAAGCATTTGTAACTCAGTTTCACTAGTGTTGTGACATATATACCAAGGCGGGCTAGGTTGTTTTGCAATTGGACTTGACATGTCACTGCGGCAGACTCCACCTGACCGAGGATGTAGAGAGATCATAGGAGTCTGAATCCTCCTAGATATTATATGGAACTGATTTTGACTTAGCATTGGTCAGTTGGAGCATGAGTGGTATACATCATCTCCTTAGGGCATAATAAAAAAGGAATACAGTTGTGCAATATATTTTTCTTTGGGTTAAATATGAATAACGTTGGTTGAACCCTTTACCTTATCTTTGTACTGATTTCTTGAATTATAATGTGGTAAGAGAAGTCAATTATTATTCATGTTCTTAATATTCCTTAAAATATTAATTGTGCCACTACTAGTAGTAACTACCTAGTTTGTTTAATCTACATTATTTGTTGGACACATATCATTTAGTTGAATCTGTTCAACCGGTTAAGTATGTTATCTATATGTGCTTTGAATAGATGTTGATGGAGAGTTAGATCTCTTGTTGGACATTTGGTCTCACCATGTGGTTTTCCACATCTTTTAGGTGGTTGAGCACGGGGAAGTAGAGATCGTATTGTTGAGTTTGAGTAGTAAGAGGAGCAGTAGTAAAGGTTGGATGAGCTACTTGTATTTTGTAATAGAGTCCTATGTGTTGTCCCTATACTCTCATGTCCTTGGGAGAGTTTTGTAGATGTTTTGTATTGAGACGATGATTTGGATTTACGATGTTGTTGTACATATATGACACGTATGTATATGTACATGTTATTATAAGTTTCAAGTTTGGTCCAATTTGGACACTGTTTGAGCAAGATATGCAAATTTATGCACATTTTGGACTTTTCTACAATTCACTCAAATATAGGTATTATTTGCAATTTTTCACATGAATTATGTTCCATATATTTTTTTATTATTCTAGAGCTTGTTGAGCCATGGGGTTCTTAATTGAACCTTGTTTTGGTGGTGATTCTCTTGTATGGTGAGTTATAGTTTACCCCTTCATGAATAAGCTACCATTAGAAACCATCAACAAATGGTCCCTATGTTTGGTTGACATTCGATGGTCACCAAGAGCTTGTGACAACCTATGGTCATCCTATAAGGCCTTAGGTCGATGGTTTTCTGGTTTTGGTTCACTTAAAAAGGATGGACAAATGATGGTTCACCACTTAGAGACCTAGGGTTTCAAGAACTTATGGTCACCATGTATTGGAAACTGATGCACACCCTAAGAGTTCATCCTCCGATGGTCTAGCAGACTCTCACAACTGATGGAAATGCTTCTTGCATGTCCTTCGAAGCTCTAGGCCATGGACACATGGCAAAGCTACTATGACACCTCAAGCTTTCCTTCTCCCTTATCCATAAGATTTATATACCTATCCTTTAGCCGACAAATGAAACCTTTGGATCTCTATCACTTCCACCTTACTAGAGCTTTGTCTTCCTCTATTTGGTGGTGGATATGGGGTCAAAGGGAAAATATGGTGGCCAACCATCATGTTTGAGCAACCTGGGTTCATTTCTACCCTCTTTTAGGGTTCGTGGAGCTTCCCTTGCTGGATCTTGACCTAAGCTAGTAAGTTTTTTCTTCTCTCCTTCATTTATCTTTATATTCTTCTTCCTCCTACCTTCTTCCTTGATGTAAACATGGTTTTACAAGCTAAATCTTGCTCTAAAACTCAAAGAATCTACTTTTCTTGCTCCTTCTACCTAGGGTTTGCTTCTTTTGTGGATAAAGGTGCTAGTCGGCCGAGTTCAGAGCTTATGATAGGTTATATACCCTCCTTGCTCGAGTTTTCCTACTTTTTTGGTATGTTATCTTTTCCTGGAGGTGAGTTTTATGACCCTCCTCACGTTTATTGCTTACTACTATCTTTCGTATACCTGATCATGCTTAAAAACAAAGATCTAACACTTAGAAGCTATCTTTGCTTAGGGTTTCAATTTTATGGTGTTTCTTGCTTAGTATCCAACTCTAGATGAACCTGGAATTATGTGCACTATCCTCCTAAGGTATAGTATAACTTAGATCAGGTTGACATGGCAACCGATGGTGCTAAGCACCTAGCAACTGATGGCTTATCCTTAGGGTTCGGGTTGTTTTCGACCTTACACACGAACCTATGGATGACCTTGCTTTAAAACTAATGGAGTTGTTTTCTTGACAACTGATGGTGATGATCAATGGTTAAAACCAATGATCACACCTTAGGTAAATTTTTATACTCTTTTAGAACCTCAATGTTTGATGGTTTAGTACCCAGAAGATGGCATGAATCAATGGTGATATTAGCTCAACATCTTATGGTGACAAATAATGATAGTGTTGATCCCATCAACCGATACTGACACAATAAGTCAAAACCAATTGTGGTCCAATAGACCATCACGAACGGTGCATCTAGGTCTCCTATATTTCTTCTCTTAAACCATAAACCAATGGCTTATTTGATTAAATGATTCAAGGATCAGACCTACACATCAACTTATGGCTTTGAATAAAGAACCTAATTCAATGGTTAGGATTTGATACCTCAACATCCAATAGCTTGGGTTTATTCCTATAATGTACATGTGTTTTCTCTAATGATGTGAATTCTATGGTCTCCTCCATGTGATCAACCTAAGGAGCTTGTTTGTTGAAATTGATGGCTTGCTTTAAATGTATAACTGATGTACCCTTTATGTTTTTGACAAGGAATTTCTAGGGTTTTATGGAGACTCTTTCTAGGTAACAACTTGTTGGCTTTATATGTGGATTTTTTAAGGGGTTTAATTTTTTAAACAACCCATGGTTTTACCTTCTCAACATCTAATAGTTCTTGGTTGATGCTTGTGGTATGTTTTTAAGTCCCCTAACCTAGCTTAATGCTTGAGTATGCTTGCTTTTCTTATAACATTCTTAGAACCTTAATGTAATCCTTTGATATGCTTTGTTAACATGTGACAGTCTTATGTTTCTAGTGTTCTCATGTTCTGACGATGATTGAGCTTTGTATGCTTATTTGGACAAAGTTGCAATTTACCCATGTTGAGTGGTTGTTTTAAATTTGTCACATGTTGAATGTTCCCTTAGTGATTTAGCGACATGAGAAAGAGAATGATGCTATGGGGCGTGTTCTTTGACCTTAGTTGATGAGGTGGAATCATGTGGTGATGCTAGGGTTTCTAGGATTTGCATGGTGTAGACCATGTTGAGCTTGGTTGAGTGTTGTGACCTATATCTCGACCTTGTTGATGTTCTTTGGATGTGTCTCGATCAAAACACCTCCCTTGAGTGATTTGTTTCAACCTTGGTGGTCATGAGGTGTTTTTGGTCAAGATGGTTGTCTTTTTGTGGAGTGTCTCGACCTAGTTTGTTTGGTGATCTTTTTTTTTGGTCGAGACAAGATGTCTTGAGGTTTATTTCAACCCCTAGGGTGGTAGTGACCCAAGTGGTCAAGATCACCTAGATTTTATCACCATAGGTTGTATGCATGTGTATAATGTTTGTATGTTAGTTTCTTTTGTTGACAAGTTTCCCTTTGGTGCTCTCTTATGTTGACACCTCGCCCTTACCTTACTTCCCTCCTCCTTTGAGTATATAACCTCTCTATTCATCATGCAAGTGAACTTTTTCAGCCCTCCTTCTTCTCCCTTATCTTGTGTTCGTCCTTGGAGCTTTAAGGATCAAGAAGGACTGATCCTAGGTTCTTTGGAGGTCGATCAACCTTGCATGTGGTGCTTTGAAGCTTGATAATCTTCCTTGTGGTTATTCTTGGTGGTTTCTCTCCTTGGTAAATGGTTCTTTTCCCTTAAGCACATGGTTCCTTTGGAACCCTACCTTCCTTCTTCTCCTTTTCGGCCACTAAGACCATATTTTGACATGGTGGCTTCCTTGAAGATCTTCTCTTCACAAAGGGGTCATAGACTATGTTTTTACATGGTGACACCCGAGTGAGAGGGAACTCTCTTCTTCCTTATTTCTTCTTAGTTTGGCTTAGGGTGTTTCACCCTCTTTCTTGAGCATCCTCTTGACCATTGTGTTCTTCTCTTTAGAGGTGATCTTCTGGTTGAAGTATTGACCTTGGTTGGAGCTTCATCTTCTTCTTTGGAGCCTTTGATCTTGGAGCCTGGTTCTCTCCTTAAGGTGGGTTATATAACTATCTACCTTCTTATGTTACTTTCACCATAATATTGTTTGCATGCTAATATGTTGTATGAAGTTGCCATGATATGAGGTTTAAGACTTTGTAGTATTCTCTTATAGATTACACTCTTTCTTAAACTCAAAATTTGTTGTACCTGATTTTTTAAGTGATGGTTGAGATGGTGATCATACATGCATCATGTTCCTTGGTTTTATCACCATGATTTGGTTTGACCTTTGTGTTTTCTTGAGGTTGAATCTTGGTCTTCTTTATTCTTGTTTGGCTTCTTGATAGTTCTTGTTGAAGATTGGTTTTAGAGTTTTGGATGTCCATCTTGCATGGAGGTTATCCACCTTGTTGATGGTGATCTTCCTTGATGTTCACCTTCTATTTTGAATGAGGTTTATCGCTATTTTGATGTTGGCTAAGTGTTTTTATGGCAGCTTGACCTTGGTGGTCGCTACACCTTGACCTTGTCTTGGTTAAAACATATGTGTTGTTCATGGTCGAGACCTATTTTTGGTTTTGATCGAGATGGATGCCCTTGTTTCAGTCGTGACCCTTGGTTTTGTCTTGGTCGAGAAATGCCCTTGATGGTGGCCGAGACTCCATGATTAGTTGGTGGTCAAGACACATTGTTGGTTGTGGTCAAGACACTTGGTTTTGTTGTGGTCGAGACTCTTGTTTTATGGATGGTCGAGACATGTGTTTTTATCATGGTCGAGATGCTTGTTTTGTGCATGGTCGAGACACCTACTTTTTTGGTGGTGGAGACACATGTTCTTGTCTTTATTGAGACACCTTCTTGGCTTAAGGTCGAGACACTTGGATGGTTTATGGTCATGAATCATGTTTTCTTGGGTCGTCGATACACTCACTTAAGTGCATGGTCATAACACATGCACAACATAATGACATGGTACACATACAGATGTACATGATGTTGATACCTAGTGTTGTTTACATAATGCCCCAATCATGTTTAATTAATGATGTTCTAATCCTATCATGTTCCAAGAAAGTGGGAGGTGAAATAATTAGGGTTTGGTGATTGACTGATGATATGAAACCCTAATCTTCTATGTGTTTGAAACTAACCCTAATCCTAGGGTATGCTACTCTAGTTGAGCTTGCATGGATGGTTAGCATGTGATAATTTTTTCTCTCTCCTACTTGTGAAAAACTAATCGTGTAGGTGGAATGAATGACATAGCTTGTGTATGCTATGGTGCTGATCGTATGACATAGGGTGATGGCTATGAGCTTTGTAAGGCATGTTGAGATCATAATGATGTGATGGGTCATATGACCTAGCAGAGGCTTAATGTCTAGTGAGAGGTGTAATCCTCCAGTGATGTGATTAAGGGTTTGATATCCCACAGTGATGTGACATTGGTTATGGCTTTGAGATTGGAAGACATATCAATATCATGTAGTGATGTGACAAGTTCACACCTTATACATTTATATCTTCTAACTTTGTATTATGCCCTTATATTTGTAGAGTTTTTAAGGGATTGTACCGTATAACTTGATTGATGCTAAAATATACCTAATTGGGCTAATTAATCAAGTGAAACCCTAATCATGTAGTTGCCTTGTGCCATTGATCCATCTTAAGTGCCAATAGTTGCTAGATGGTGAAAGGAGTTCTCCCTTAGTGGAAGCTCAGAGTCATATACTGTTGAGTATATGCATTTTACAGGATTGGATGCGGTCATATCCTGGCAGGAGAACAGTCGAGTTTGTATCTCAATGATGTGATACAGTGTGTATATATATGATATCTTTGAGGATGGTTGCGGTCATACGTCGGTAGGAGTGTGGCTGCATTTGTAACTCAGTTTCACTAGCTTTGTGACCTATATGCCATGGCGGGCTAGGTTGTTTTGCAATTGGACTTGACATGTCACTGTGGCAGACTCAGACTGATTGAGAGTGTAGAGAGATCATAGGAGTCTGACTCCTCCTAGATATTATATGGAACTGATTTTGAGTTAGTAGTGGTCAGTTGGAGCATGAGTGGTATACAACATCTCCTTAGGGCATAATAAAAAAGGAATACAGTCGTGCAGTATATTTTTCTTAGGGTTAAATATGAATAATGTTGGTTTAACCCTTTACTTTATCTTTGTACTAATTTTTTGAATTATATTGTGGTTAGAGAAGTCAATTATTATTCATGTTCTTCATATTCCTTAAAATATTAATTGTGCTACTACTAGTAGTAACTACCTAGTTTGTTTAATCTACATTATTTGTTGGACACGTATCATTTAGTTGAATATGTTCAAACTATTAAGTATGTTATCTACATGTGCTTTGAATAGATGGCGACATAGAGTTATATCTCTCATTGGACGTTTGGTCTCACCACATGGTTTTCCACATCTTTTAGGTGGTCGAGCACGGGGAAGTAGAGATCGTATTGTTGAGTCTGAGCAGTAAGAGGAGCAGTAGTAAAGGTTGGATGAGCTACTTGTGTTTTGTAGTAGAGTCCTATGTGTCGTCCCTATACTCTTAGGTCCTTGGGGGAGTTTTATAGATGTTGTGTATCGAGACGATGTTTTGGCTTTATGTTGTTGTTTTACATATATGACACATATGTATATGTGACATGTTTATATGTATAGGTTGTGGCCAGTGAGCCAGTAAACTATGTTATGTAATAATCTTGTAGCATGTGATATATATAGGTGGCTTTTGTGGACTCTATCATGATATGTTTCCACTTGAGGTGGATATGTGAAATGGTTTTAATTTCTGGTGATTTTTGGTAACTTGGTTTGATTAGTTTTAATTTCTTGTTTTGTTTTGAGTAATATCGCATTGTGTGGCGTGGGGTGTCACAATGTTGGTATGATTTGAATGATGTTGAAACCAATGGAGATTTGCCCTTATTTATGTAGTCTTATTGCCCTTGCCTTTGTACAAATATAATTGATAGTCACCCTAATGTGTTGACATGAAAACCTAATGGAGCATAGCTAGTTATGCTTAATCCTGATACAATTAGGTGATGGTGATTAATGTTATCAGCCTCATTTGAATGATTAATAGAAACATGGCTTATTGTTGTTGAAATCCTAGTATGCTATAATTTGATGGTTATACCTTGAGTTATGCATGGATCCATACTTGAGGATGGTATGAAATGGTTATGGTGATGTTTTATCTTATGTATCCATGATTTGATGGGGATGCAATTACTTAGGATTTGTGTATGAGTGCTGAACTATAAATTTAGTGTAAACCATTTTATGAACCTATCCCTAATGCAAATAGATGAGTATTGTTAATCATGTTTAGATTCTTAGTATGATATGATGAAGGAATACTCTTTCAAATGTTTGTTGAAATCCTAATATGTTAACTAGTGATCTCATAATTGATACTTTCTTACAAACATGTGCACTATAAGTATGATGGTGATCAATCATAACTAGCCTTCTTGTATATTTATATAACTGAAGGAGAACTTTAATGCTAAAATAACCCGACTTTGTTATTTTGTGAATATCTTTGAAGATCTTTTATGCAATATCATGTTGAGCATGTATATCACATGTATGTGATGTTTTATTGAGCCTTGTTATAAGGCATGGACAGATAATGACGATCTCAAAGGGAACAATGTGATTGTTTTAATGACCTTTGGGCATGGTTGAGTCCTAAATGAGGTGTAATCCTCTTAATGATGTGACAAGGGTTGGAACCCTAGAATTATGTGATAAGGATTGAAATCTTGTGGTGATATGATGACAAGTGTAGTCTCATGAATGGCATATGATGAAATGTGTAGTCTCATGAATGGCAAGGAAATAGTACCATGTGATGATGTAATAAGCAATTGTGTCTCATACGTTTTATATTCCATGAAGTTGTTATATTTGTATGCCTTTTAGAAATGAATTAGGGTTTGTATGTCCACTTGATTGATGCATCTTTAATTCATCTAATTGTCATAATTAATCAAGAGAAAGTTTAATCATATAGTGTCATGTGCCATAGATTCATCCGAGCATTAAAACTTGCCAGATGGTGAAATGAGTATTCTTAAGGGGAACTTGGAGTGCATACTGTTCAGTATGTGCGGTGTTTTTCATCCTAACTCCAAGTGTTTAGGGAGGATGATTGCGGTCATACCTAGCCCTCTTTTGAGAATGACTACGATCAGGTCTTGGCAATTATAATATAATGTGATTTGAGGACATTTGTGATTGTACCTCAGATGGTAGGGTTTGCATACCCAACTCCTTTCACTATTGCCATGACCTATACCAAGGACGGACTGGGCTGTTAGCAGCTTGACATTATGCAACGTTGTGGTGGACTCATACTGACCGATGGCGGGAAAGATCTTAGGATTTCGGCTCTTCCTAGATCTTGTATGAAACTAATTTTGACTTAGCAGTGGTCAGTTGGAATTTGGATGGTATCCTCAAATTCCTTAGGGAAAAATAAAAGAAGGGGAGACGCTCATCCTCCCAAAATGTTTTATTTCATTTTGTTCGTGTTCTTCATTTCCTTCTTCTCAAACACGGGGGGTGGGGGATAGGGGAGGACTTATTATATTTAGAATCTTTTTGTAGTGTGCTATGTTTACTATACTTTTGTACTATCTTCTCTTTACCACTGAGAGGTCAGCAAAGCGTGAGCAGAGAAAGAAAGGACAAAGACTTTAAGGGAATGAGCAAGGACTAAATTCCAAGATGAGATACCCTAGGAACCCACATATGGAAAAAAGGGTCGATGGGTTTGGGCATGGGGATTTCCCCGTCCCCCCTTAGTCGAGTGGTGTTTGTAAATATAGTCGTATAGAATATTTGTTTAGGATTATACATGATGTTTCACATTAGATAATAACCCTAGTTTGTTCTCATTACAAGGAGATGATATTTAGTTCACTAAAAGATAGTTGATATGCTTATGTTGTGGATATGCTCATTTTGTAGATGTGTACATAGATTAGTCATGCTTATGTTGATAGATATAGTGCTACTATTGGTTATAATTATGATGTTATTTATCTCATGTTGTTAGCTATGTTTATGATGCTAGCCATGTCTCTATAATTAGAGATGCCTACACTACTAATCATGCTTATGCATATATTTGTGTTTCTGTTGTTGGCTCTACTTATAAGTAGATATGCTCAACTTTTTAGACATGCTAATGTTGTTATCTATGCCTATGTTGCTAGACTTATTCATGATAATAGAGATGTTATGCTACTAGACTTGCATATGATTTTATCTATGCACATGCTATTGAACTACTTATACAGTTAATAAGGTATATGATGACTGTCAGGATAATGATGATAATCGTTATATGCTCTTTATGTATCTTGTTAATCAATACTACTGCTAAGCCTATCTGTTATACATGTTTAATCTACTTAGATTATTTAATTACTTAACTTGTCATAATCAATAAGTAGTGTTGTGAGTTATATCTCTCGTTTGGACATAGATCTCACTCCGTGGGTCACCACATCTTTTTAGGTGATCAGTGGCAGTGGCAGGAGACCTGTGGCAGCAAGGAGGATATATGGTGGTGAACCTTGGAGAAGGTTGTTTAAATGTCTTGTGTGTCCTAGAGTCGTCCTATACTCTCAAGTCCAGGAGAAAAAGTTTGTATACGATGTTTCAATCGAATTGGGCTTTTTCTAGCATGTTGATGCTTGTTCATGTGGTATATGTGGATAATATTCTCCTGTGTATATATGTTGTGTCTATGAACATGGAACAAATTTTATTAGATTTTTGGCACTAGTATGAATACAAACAAGATGTTGGGCTTCATTGCAAATGTTACTGAGCATGTTGGTGATGTTGAAATTGGTTTTAATTTACCTTCTTTTTTGGTTTTGTGTTTGATTAGTGAATAATCGTTCTTTTTGTTTTGAGTTATCTTATTTAGTGTAACGGGTTCTCACAAAAAACAACTGAAAAGATTTAAAAGTAATCTTTACTAATGTTAGTGTATCTAGTAGCTTTCTATTCAAATAATTTGATTATGTTAAGAAAATCCACACAAGGAAAAAAATGATAAGATGAAATTGAACGCCACAAAAATGAACAAAGACTAACTTTGGTTCTTTATGAAAATTTGCATAAAACAAGATGCCAAAAAAACCTTTTCAGAAAATTGAATTGCCCATCACGATTGAGAATGATTTGTGCATGAATTCATTTTTTTACAAACAATATCTAACGTAGGTTTAAAACTAGGTGGAACGTCCAAGAAATTTTGTTTGTTTTTATTCTTAAATGGTGAATAAGGTGTGTATAGGAGCATACCAGTTTCTAGTAGCCTCAACAAAATAACCAAGGATTTGTACAAGAATTCAAATAGATCAAGTAACCAACTTACTAAAATAAACTATATGCGTTGTAAAAAGAAGTATAATAAGTGTGAATCATATTCATATAATCTCTTGTATTCTTCTTTTATTTACCATGCATGTAGTTTGTTTCAATTACGTGAATGTTTGATATGCTACAATTTAATTTCTATGTTTTTGAGTATTGCTTATGTGTACTAGTCATTGGTTATATTTTTTATGCCCATAGTATCTAGAGTCTTCATTGAAGTGTCTTATTCCCAATTGAAGGAGAAAAAGTATATCCAAACTCTTAGGTGTGCCTCCTAGTTCTAAACAAGTACTCAAATATTGTTTGTAAAAATAAATTGTCGTTCATAATTGTGATGGGAAATTCAACTTTTTAAAAGATTTTTTTTGTATCCCATTTTCTATGCAAATTTTGGTAACGAACCAATTCACTACTGGCTCAAGTTTGTCTTTTTTAGCTAGCTTTATGATCTTTTTTCTCTTTGTAATTAATCATCCATAATTGTATTTTTTGGCATATTTTCATTACTCCTATGGTCGCACCTAGTTGTCTGCTTCCACATCGCTATTACTTATCGATGATTCTTTGATTCTTGTTGTCTATGGCAGGTAACGGTTGGTGCAAAATATTCTAGCACTTGATCCCGGCGGCAGTCGTACACAACATGATGGAAATCATCATGTGAGCACGCAGCATGGGAAACCCACAAGAGTTTGAGCTGATGAACTGAATCGAACAACTCTCACTTCTAATTAATCTTCCATTCTAAGTACACACTGCTACGGCGACATTAAATATGTGACTGGGGTCATTTACAAAATCTTAAAAGAAGCACATACAATTGTTTTACTGCATGGATTTTAAATTTTTTTCATATGTAGATTCGTTTGATTTTCTTTTACTGCTCCATTTTGAAGAAAAAAAAATTCTATATATACTGCTCTGTTTTGAAAATGGTTGAACCTTGATATGGCTAGATCAGGATTATGATCTGCATCTGGATTCAATACGTCGCCACTGTTTACAGACACGAATGTGATGTGTGCCACTGTTGTTTTGGCCCGGTCAAGTACATGCGTTTTGGTCGGTTTCTTTCGAGTCAGCGGGTTTTTCAAAGTAAGTATATTATGTTTAATCCGAACTAACAATTCTAATTGTGTTATATATATATATATATATATATATATATATATATATATATATATATATATATATATATATATATATATGTTGAAAGATAAATTAAAGTGTAGCATTCTCCGTGGAGCATATCTGAACTCGACAAATTGGGACTGAACATATTGGGGTGGGATAGGAGTATTGTCTACTAGGATTTTCACCACCCAATCAATGAACGCATTATCAAAATTCATGACCGACAAAGGGCTCAGAATTGCATGTGAAGTGGAAACTGAATTATATGCACGCCAAATTAAATAGGTTGTGAACCCACGACCATGGCGCACGACTGTAACAATCCATAAATGAATTATATAGTGATAGAGAAAGTAGTATCGAACCCACACGACGCCAGTAGCCGTTGGCACTATGGAACAGCAAGTGTGGTAGGAGGGCAGCTGAGTATACATTTGTCAATCGGATGGAAGCAAATGATTGAAACCTGGTCGATCGATATCCAGACGATGCTCCTGCGGTTGTGATTTGTAAACTACACCAGCCATCGGTAAAGTTGCATCGGCAGAGTAGCATGCGACGCAGATCAACATGGACCATGGATGGTGGTGACCATCCATTCCTTACCACAGATCAACATCAATAAGGCCTCTCCCCGATGACATTCCCTGGCGGATCATAATTACAAGTGATAAACGTATCACCATCCTCACAAACAACTCTCGCACACCCAACTTTCCACGACTTCCTCCAAATAAGCTGTGTATAATGCCCACACATCTCACCACCTTCACAATCATTAGCTCTATAATCATAATACTTCTCTTCGGCCGCCCAGGCTCGTACGGCATCGGAGGGCGTCCACGCTGATCCACCGCCCCAGAACACGTTCTCGCCGAGAGTGAACCCGCCTTCAGGGAACGAGTGCTCCAACCTGCAATCCCCCCACCGCTGGCCTGCCCACCACCGGGCGTAGGATTCCATGTGTGTGTCCCAAATGAATGGTGGTTCGCCGTGTGCGGCCCGGACGAGGTTGTGTGCGTAGAGGAACTCGAAGTGGTCGGAGAGGCAGTGGATGCAGAGTTGAGTGGATGCGAGGAAGGTTGAGTTGTGAGGGTCGTCGTGTGGGAGTGGTGGGTACGGAGGTGGAGGGATGCGGGTTGGGAAGGAGGATGTGGTGGTGGGGATGAGGAAGAGGAAGGTTGTTGTGAGGGCGAAGAGGAAGATGTGAATGTAGATGTTGGGAGGGTGCTGGAGGGTTCTCATGTTGTTTCTGTTGTTCTTTTCGATCAAGCACCAAGCAGGTCAGACAAGGAAGAAATGTGGTTGGATGCCTGGACTAAGGGGTGCGTGGGGGTGGGTCTTTATAAAGGAGGAGGACGCACGAGACCGCAACCAGTCCGTGAGCAGCACGAAACCCAAACTGTACTACCCGTGAGTCCATGATCCTCAACGTTTTCTTGATCCTTGGTCCATCGTTTTGTCTGTTGCCGAAAACCCAGCGCCGTGAGGGTATGGGTCCAATCCGACGGTATCGAGTGCGACGACGCTCCCACCATCAGAGGTGATGGGATGTCGTCCAAGAGCGAGGCCAGCGTCCATAATCGATTCGATCGCCGCTGTCGATAACCAATCAGATACTCTTATCCTTTGTTATGGGCACGTCTAGGCACGGTCTCTGCATCCGGTTACCGTCGCAGTCGATGGGGCAGCGGCTGCCGCCGGCCGGTAGTTTGGAGTCTTTGGAGGCTTCCGAACACTTGCTTGTCGAGATGAATCCATCAATGTGAGTGTGCGTGAAGCAAGCGAAGCCACCAATCGAGGAAGCCTTTTCAGGAGACAAAATAATCAGCACCATCCATAATGATCTACAATGTCACGCCTATAATAGGGGCGATATGCAACTAACCACCTGCTGCAAGGTCCATCACCTAAAATTAGGGCTGGTAATCGTATCGATTTCGGGTCAATTTTGGGTCATATGTTCAGAATTCTTCAAATAGAATGTTAAAATGAAATCTTCAAAAAAATTAATTTTGGGTCGGATCTGGCTTATTCGGATCTCATACAACCAAAAATGTTCACAAATAAAAGAAATTAGGTTTAGAATAAGTTACACATTTTTGGGTCTTGTCGGGTCAAAAATTGCCAGCCCTACTGAAAATTGACTGAAATGGGTCGACCGTTGAGTGCCCACAATCTCAAATCAATTCGATAAACTTACACCAGGGTGTCCAGAAACATATATCACACGGCTTAGCTCTCGAGAGGTTGTTCAATATACCCTCCACTCTCTCTCTCTCTCTCTCTCTCTCTCACACACACACACACACATCTTCACTTGATTTAATCTCAATCGGATTTGGTTGTGCTGTATCGATGCTATTGGCATGTTCCTCGAAGCATCGACTAGAATGGTTGCTACAATCTTTTGACAAAATGAATAAGGTCGAGTCTATCGAGTGGGCCGTTGATGCTTCCAGCTAGATGTTGTAAACAACCAGCCTTGAGGGGGTAAAGTTGTGCTATTCATAATATAGTTGATGCACCAACTACTTTATAGTACACTAGAGCTTCCCATAAATAAAAACACACAAAATCATGGCCTTCTAATATTAAGGTAAATATTTGCAAGAAGAAGAATCTCTATAACTAACAGCCATAACAAACTCTTGGTTGAATTCATCAAGCAAGAAGAAGAATCTCTATAACTAACAACCATGACAAACTCTTGATCGAATTAGTCAAGCAAGAAGAAGAATCACTATAACTAACAGTCATAACAAACTCTCCACTAATCACTTCTAAATTGGTCCAATAATACCACTAAAAATGCATATACACGAGAGAGGCCAATCACAAAAATATCATGCATTAGAACATATCAATCACACAAGTTGTTTGGATCATTTTTTCAAACAAATTAAGATATATCATGTAACGAGAAATGATGATCACCTATATGATGTATGCAATGCATCCTGATGAATACAATTCAATTTTTAAGGGTAGAATGATGCTTGCAAAGGATGTCTCATGTAAGACCCATGACTTGTGTTTTGGGTTAGCCATTTTGCTTTATTATGTGCTTATAGTCTGGCTCTAATCCTTTAAGATGTTCTTAAATCTTGTGGAGAGCTTAAGTCTCCAGTTTGAGCTTGTTAGGAGGATGTTTGTGCTTTGTGTACCTGTTTTGGGTAAAATTGCAAGTTACCCATTTGTGAGGGTTATCCTACAGTTTGCCACATCTCGTGTGTACCTTCTCTCTCTTAGCTTCATGAGAGAGAGGGTGTGATGCTTTTGGGTGCTTTAGCTGAGCCTTAGATGAGTGGTAACACCCTTAGAGGTGATTAGGGTTTCTAGGGTTTTGTTGTGTCTCGACCATGTGTGCTTGGTTGGGTGTGTCTCGAGCATGTCTCGACTTGTCATGGTTTTGGGTGTGTCTCGACCGAGACACCTTCCTTGGGTGTGTTTTTTGTCTCTACCATGTTGGTCTTGGATCTAGATAGTTGTCTTTGGGTGCTGTGTTTCGACCTTGAGTGGTGGTGATCCTTTTTATCTCGACCTAGACAAGTGCTTTGGTGTTGTTTTGACCTCTTTGGAGTGTCTCGGTCGAAACCAAGGTGGTGGTGACCCAAGTGGTCGAGACCCCACCTAGGATATATCACCATCTCGTGCATGCAAGGTTTAAGTGGCTTCATGTTGGTTTCATGGGTAGACAAGTGTCCCTTTTGGTCCTTTAGGTGTTGACACATCACCCTCACCCTACCTCCCTCCTCCTTTGCTATATAACCCCTTTTCTCTCCATGCAACTGAACCTTTCGGCCCTCTTTATTTCTCACCCTCTCTTGCTCGTCCTTGGAGACTTAAGGAGCAAGAAGGACTGATTCCTTGGAGACTTGGTGATCAGATCCCTTGCATATGGTGACTCTTGCTTATCCTCAACCTTGGTAAGTGTGTGCCTTTCTTTTGTGATGTTTTCTTAGATCTACTACCCCATCTTCTCTTTTCTTGGCCTTAGACCATGGAACATTCATGGTGGTCGTTCTTGAGAGTAAGCTCCTCATCATGCCATGTTTTGATAAGGCGGTACCCATGTGAGAGGGAGTTTCTTCTCTCTTTTCCCCCTTCTTCCTTTGGTTCGGCCTAGGTATCTTTTACCTTCTTTTGTTGAGAAAATTTGAACCTAGGTATCTTCTTCTCTTTAAGGTGATATTATGGTTGAGAGTGGAGCTTCATCATCCTTGGTGATAGTGTGTTTGGATCTTGTGATCCTTCAAGTTGATCTTCCTTAAGAAGGGCTATATAACTCTCTACCTTCTCTATTATTTCACTTTTCTTTGCTTGCATGCAGTTGTTTCTCTCTCTAAATCATGATCCTAACATGCTAATAGATAATACCATGCATTAGAACTTGATGATGATGGTTATCATGCTTGGTTTCTTAGAATCTGAAACCCTAATTTAAGGCACCCGATTTTGGAGATAGATATGAGATGGTGGTTTTCCTCCTATATTTTGACCTTGGTGTTGACTACATGTATGAAGTTTGTGTGTCTTGATGCGTCATGAAGTTTCAGTTCTATTTTAGATGAGCTAGATATGGGTTCTCTCTCTTACACAAGCTTCCTTCATGGCGGTTTCATGACTCGTTTCCTTTTTAGGGTTTTTGATGATCGTTTTGCATGAGGATTTTCCCCTTGAGGATGGTGGTTTTACTTGAGGTTATCTTATGTTTGGCCTTGTTTTTTCCCTGATCTTGATGATGGTCTTTTTCCATATGTGGTCTTGGTAAAGACACTTTCTTTCCTCTTTGGGTGTTTGGTTGAGATGCCTTGTGTTTGTCTCGGTCGAGATGGTTGGCTTTGTTTTAGTCATAATGGTCTGTTTTGGTCTCGCTCGAGACACCTTGTTCATGGGTTGATGGACATTCTGTTTACTTGATCTCGGTTGCGACATGTCACCATGTGCCCTTGCGTCGTGACCTAGTTGTGGTTTGGTCGAAACAAGTGGGTGTCACGGTCGTGACACCATATTTTGTTTCTGATTGAGATGTTTGGTTTTGGGGTAGCTCGCAATGCCATGTAGGTGTTGTGTTGCAGTTGTGACCTAGTTTAATGGAGGCCGAGACGCATGGTTGGTTGCGGTCATGACACCAAGTTTGGTAGTGGTTGAGACATGCTCTCTTTTTGGGTCAAGATACCATGCCCTATTGCAATCGTGACACTATGTGGGATGGTGGTCATGACCTTTTTATGGCTTGAGCTCGTAATGCTTGGATGGTGTGTGGTCGTGACATATGTATGGGATAATGAAATGATACACATACACATGTATATGATAGTGATACCTATTGTTGTTGATATAATGATCTAATCATAGTTAGTTAATGATGTTCTACTTATGGTATGTGTAACATCTGGGCCCACTGCCCTAGGTTCTAGTAGAGTTTCAGGAATGACGACTAGCCCAATAGGCCACCACTAGACTTAACTACATGGTTTTTCCTCACTCACATGCAAGTCGAGGTCAACTTCCCAACTGGTCACCCATCCTAGTACTACTCCAAGCTGAGCATGCTTAACTATGGAGTTCTTTAGTGATGGGCTCCCGAAAAAGGAGGTGTACCTTGGTGATATGGGTATTCCAATCATTGTTTTTAAGATCATGTTATCCAAGGCCTCAAATCCTGGGATGTTACAATATCCCCCACTTAGACTCTTGACATCCTCGTCAAGGCTCAACTATATGGCCTCATAATATTTTCCCCATTTTAGTGTAGACCCAAATGACCCATGTACACCCAGCTCCCAACCATGGATACCAGGGCAAGGGTGGCTCCATCAACTCGGATAGCCCTTTCCAACATGCCTAGACATTACCAGTGCATGGGCAGCTCCATCAACTTGGATAGCCCTTTCCAACATGCGTGGACCGTATGGCTCAAAGACTAGCATGCCACAGGCCCATGTGGGTCCCACCTACTGGAGGGGAATTGGCTCTGATACCATTTGTAATGTCTGGGCCCACTTCCCTAGGCTCTAGTACAGTTTTAGGAATGACGAATGGCCCCACAGACCACCACTAGCCTTAATTGTGCAGTTTTTCCTCACTCACGCACAAGTCGGGGTCAACTTCCCGATTGGTTGCCCATCTTAGTACTACTCCAAGTTGAGCACGCTTAACTATGGAGTTCTTTAGTGACGGGCTCCTGAAAAAGGAGGTGCACCTTAGTGATATGGGTAGTCCAATCATTCCTTTTAAGATCAGGTTATCCAAGGCCTCAAATCCTGAGATGTTATAGTATGCTCCAAGAATGTGGGAGGCAACATAATTAGGGTTTGGTGATTGACTTATGATATGAAGCCCTAATCGGATAAACATATAACCCTAACCCTAATGTCGGGAAATATGATATGCTTGCTTCTCTCTCTTAGAACAATCATTATGGTATGATGATTTCTCTCTCTTATTTATTAACCCCTAACCTTCTAGGTGATATGAACTCAAATATCATAGCTTGTGTATGCTATTGTGGTGATCATATGGCATAGGGTAATGGCTATGATCCTTTATGAGGCATGATGAAATCATTTTGATGTGATGGGTCCTATGACCTGGTGATGACTTAATTGTTATTTTGAGGAGGTAAAATCTGGTGATATGATTAAGGGATTGATATCCCATAGTGATGTGATGTTGGTGATGGCCTTATAAATGGAAGTCTTACAAGTATGTGGTGATGATGTGATGAGTGCACACCTTATACATTTATATCTTCCGGAGTTGCACTAATTTCCTTATTTTTTGTAGAGTTTGTTTTAGAATTGTACGTTGTAACTTAATTGATTCTAAAAGATACCCAATTGTATTTATTACTCAAGTGAAACTCTAATCATGTAGGTGTCCGGTGCATAGATCCATTCCAATGTCATAATTAGTGTTGGATGGTGAAATGAGTCCTTCCCGTGGGAAACTCAGGGCACATATTTTTCAATATGTTGGGGTGCAAGTCGAGTATCTCCTTGCATCCACAATTACATGATGTGTGAGATGGCAATGCATGAGCTGCTGTCTTTATGATATGGATGGCCATGAGTGAGGCAATCCTTCTTTTTAGAATGGTCATGCGTGAGCCTATTCTTATAGCGTCGTTACTTGTACCAAGTTGGGCTAGGTGCTACTATATGTGGATGGCCATGCGTGAGCCAATCCTTCAGCTTGACGATATGTCATTGTCGTAGTTGACTGATATGTCTCATGGTGTTTTCTCTTATGATGCAAAGAGGTGTTGGGGAGATCTTGGATTTCGGATCTTCCATTGATCTTGTATGGCACCAATTTCGACTAAGCAGTGGTCGGTTGGATTTGGGTGGTACAAATCAAATCCTTAGGGGATTTAATAAAAGATGTAATACAGTCGTGAAGTATATTTGCATAGGGATCAATGCAAATAGTATTGGATGAGCCCTTGCCTTGCTTTTCTATAGATTAGTGGATAGAAGATTACATGTTCTTCATATTTCTTCTTAGCGTATAAGATATTCAATAATATTATCCACTAAGTACTTTATCTACCTACTTAGTTATATGTGTTGTGATAGATGTTGGTAGATAATTATATCTCTCACTAGGATGTTTTGGTCTCATCCCGTGGGTTTCCACATCTTTTAGGTGTTCATGCACAAAGAGGTAGAGATCATGCAGCAAAGGAAGAGCAGCACCATGAGTAGTAGTTGATAAGGTTGAATGTGTTGCTAGTCTTTTGGTGATAGAGTCCTAGATGTCATCCTTGTACACTCAGGACTTTGGGGGCTGTTCTCTATGTCTTTTGTAGTTATGTTATCAATACCAGGTTTTTGGCTTGTAAGTCATGGTTGTAAATCTATGGCATGTGTACATGTATATATGTGAAATAGGTACCTCATGTAATAGGTTGATGACAGGAATGATGGTGTATAGTGATGTAAGAACCATGTGATATGATATGTAATGCATGTGGTAGGCTTGTGAACCTATATGTGATAAGTTGTTGGCTTATGGTGCTTCTTCTAAATCAGTTTTAATTTCTTGTGTTTTCTGGTAATCTACTTGCTTAGTTATATTTCTGCATTTAGTTTTGAGTAATATTGTTTGTGGAGCGTCGAGGCATCACAGTTAAGGTTGGTATCAATGCTTTAGGTTCTCTGAGTCTACAGGGACCTAGGACTAGGGTTTGTGTATGTTCTAGTGTCCTCCAGTATGTATTATAGTGACTTCTGCTTATGCATAAGAAGAAGAAGAACAGAAAAGATGTTTGGAGAGCATGAAGAATACATTGTAGAGAGAAGTGTTGGTGCACCTGGAGGTGGTGCAAGAGACCAGGAGAGAGAAGATTGGGTGCTTGATGCTCCCTAGTTTGACCCGACCATAATGGAAAACCATGCCTTTTGGTATTTGTTTGGGCAGTTCATGGAAACGATGACGCACATGGCAGATAGAATGCCTGCAACACAGCCAGGAGTAATTGTTCCCAATGATGAATCTCTAGGCTCTAGGAAAACCTTTGAGAGATTGAAATGTGTTGGGGTTTTAGAGTATGCAGGTACGACAGACCCAGCGGATGCAGATCTTTGGTTGATGGAGTTGGAGATCACATTCAAGATCCTCAACATTCCCAAGGTTGACAAAGTGAAGCATGTTGTCTACCTTTTGAAGGGGAGTGTTGGACATTGATGGGCCATTGAAGAGGAGAAGAGGCATGGTGTTGCTATAAGTTGGGAGGAGTTTCGATGTGAGTTTGTCAATCAGTACTTCCCTCAGACCTATCTAGATTAGAAGATATCCCAGATTTAGATGATCCAATAGGGATCCATGTCGATCAATGAGTATGAAGCAAAGTTTACGAAGTTGCTAAGGTTCTTTCCTCACATGGCAACGATAGACTAGGAGAGGATCAGACATTTTGAGAAGGGCTTGAACATGGAGTTGACTACACCAGTGTCAGCTTTAGAGAATTGTGAGAAGTTTGTCATGTTTGTGGAGTCAGTCAGAAGGGTGGAACAATCTGATGTTGAGAAGTGTGAGAAGAGTGCCAAGAAGAGACCTGTGCAGTATCACAGAGAGTCATCTGGAGGCTTTAAGAAGCCTAGGTTCTCGACACCGTCAACACAATAGAGATTAGCAAGTCAGTCTCAGTGGTCACCTAGAAGAGGCAGAGGTTGCAGTCTTCCACCAATAAGAGCCCACACTATAGCTTTGGTGTTAGTGATAGGACCGTTAAGGCCATGGTATGAGAGTAGGACATGCTATTAGTGTGGTTAGGTTGGGCATACAAAGTTGTAATTCCCTATGAAAGATGATGAGGTGACCCACCAGTCGAGATAGAGTCAGCAGGGCTCGCAGAGACAATAGTTCAACAGTGATGGAGGATGAGGATGTGGACAAGCATATGGTTTGGTTCTTCTAGACAACCCAACAGAGGATGAGGACCACAACAGGCGATGACTCAATTATACACCATGATTCAGCTGGAAGGAGTGGTCAACCCACAAGTAGTGACAGGTCAGATGGAGTTATTTCATTCTAATTTGTCTTCTTCTTACTTTATATCTATTTTGTTTGACCCGGGTGTGACACATTTTTTTGTCACTCGAGAAGTGATTGATAGTTGTTCTTTGCATGTTAGTCATAGGAGAGATAGTCTTTGTTTTGAAACCCCATTAGTTGGTTCCTCTGAGTTGTAGGAGGTGTTTCCTTCCTATGTCCTTTCTTTTTCAGGACACAACATTCAAGTGGATCTCATACCACTTGATATGCATGGATTTGATGTGATCTAGGAATGTATACCTTGGAGAAGTATCAAGTAGTCTTGGACTATACTTCCAAGGTGGCAACGTTCATAAATGGTGATGTGAGGTGGATCTTCCAAGGAGATAGGAAGATTCTCTCAACATGTTTGGTATCAACGATGGTGGCTGAGAGGATGATGAGGCAAGGTTGTGAGTCATTTTTGGCACATGTGTTGGATAATAAGGTGAGGAGCCCTAATATTAAGGAGGTTCCAGTCATCAGAGAGTTTGAGGATGTGTTCCCATATGAGTTCCCAGGTGTTCCCTCACCCTGAGATATTGACTTTGAGATCGATCTAGTCCCAACTACGTAGTTGATAGCTCAGACTCTGTACATGATGGCACCAGTTGAGATGGCATAGTTGATGAAACAGTTGCAAGAGCTGCCTGAGAAGGGTTTCATCAAACTGAGCATGTCTCCATGGGGTGTTCCTGCATTGTTTGTAAATAAGAAAGATGGTTCCATGAGGTTGTGTATAGATTATAGACAGTTGAACAAGGTGACGATAAAGAACAAGTATCCCTTTCCATGGATAGATGGCTTGTTTGATCAATTGTGTGGCACCACAATGTTTTCCAAGATAGACCTGAGATCGAGTTATCACCAGTTGCGGATAAAGGAAGATGACATACCAAAGACAGCTTCTAAGACAAGGTATGTTCACTACAAGTTCATGGTCACTGAAGGAGAAGTTGACTAGTGCATCGCTATCAGTTTTTCCTGAGAGCAAGGGAAATGATATATAGTCTTCTGTGATGTGTCAATGAACGGATTGGGTTGTGTGCTGATGCAAGATAAGAATGTGATCTCTTTAGAGTCATGATAGTTGAAGAAGCATGAGGAGAATTATCCCACTCGTGATCTAGAGTTGGTTGTTGTGGTTCATGCCTTGAAGACCTGGAGGTACTACATATATGGACAGAAGTGTCAGATCTTCACATATGACAAGAACTTGAAGTATATATTTTTGCAATAGGAACTAAACATGAGGCAACAACATTGGATGGATCATATCAAGGATTATGATTTCACTATTGATTATCATCTAGGAAAGGCAAATGTCATGACAAATGCGCTGAGTAGAAAGTATTCTTCATCAACATATGTGGAGAAGGAACAGTTGTGTTCCTTGGTGTGCCATAAGAGAGACATGTTGGTCTCCTTACATAAGATGAATGTGAAGTTGGAAGTCTCCCTATTAGCAAGTTTGTACACACAGCTACAAGTGAAGCATGCGTTGAGATAGAGAATAAGAGAGGAAAAATGGGTTGATACTATGATACATCAGACTCCATATCATATTTTAGCATCGAGAAGTGTGATGGCTTCCACAAGGCAGAGGATGGGACAATGTGTTACCGTAGCAGAGAGTTGTAGTTCCTAATGTTGATAATATGAGGAAGATGGTTTGGGAAGAGGCTCACTCTTCTATGTATGCTATGAACCTAGGTAGCACCAAGATGTACCACAATATGAAAACCTTGTAATGGTGGCCTGGTTTGAAGCATGGTGTGCCTGAGTTCGTGGACAAGTGTGTAGTGTGTCAGCAAGTTAAAGAAGAGCATCATAAGCCTATAGCGACGTTGCAACTGTTGCCTATACTACAACGGAAATGGGATCATGTGATGATGGACTTTATGGTTGGTCTCCCTTGGATAGCCAAAGGTCATGATTCAATTTGGGTGATCGTTGACAGATTAGCCAAGTTAGCACATTTCCTTCCTATGAGATGATGTATACAGCAGAGAAGTTCACCCTAATCTATGTTGATGAGATAGTGCATTTGCATGGAGTCTCGACTACTATTGTGTCAGATAGAGGTCCTTAGTTTTCAAGTCACTTTTGGGAATGGTTGCACACGACTTTGGGTACACAGTTAAGGTTCAATACTGACTTCCACCCACAGATAGATGGTTAGTCAGAGAGGACCATAGAGACCTTAGAGGATCTATTGAGAGCTTGTGTCTTGCAATTTTAGGCAGTTAGGACATCCACCTCAGTCTAATAGAGTTTTCCTATAATAACAGTTATTAGAGGGGCATCGACATGGAACCTTATGAGGCATTGTATGGGAGAGATGCATGTCTCCATTGTATTGGTATGAGACAGGTGAATATCAGCTTCTTGGTCCTCAGCTTGTGTAGCAGACGGCAGAGAAGATCAAAGTGATTCAACAGCAGTTGAAGGTAGCACAAGATATGTAGAAGTCGTATGTTGATAACCATCATAGACCCTTGGAGTTCTAAGTGGGAGACAGCGTGCATCTCAAGGTCTCTCCTTGGAAGGGTGTTTTGAGGTTTGGAAAGAAGGTTAAGTTGGTTCCTAGGTTTATGAGACCTTACCCTATGGTGGCACATGTCGGGAAGGTGGAATACAAGTTGAAGTTGCCACCTTAGTTGCAAAATTTGCACCCATCATTCCATGTGTCTATGTTAAGGAAGTGCCACCCTGATACCAAGTTGGTTTTCCAGACAATGGAGGTTAAGCTTGATGAGGATATCTCCTATGTGGAAAGACCCGTGTTGATCCTTAATAGAAGACTAAAGAAGTTGAAGAAGAAGGACATAGTGTTGGTGAAGGTTCTGTTGCATCATCGTGGCATGTAGGAAGCCACGTGGGAGCTTGAGAAAGAGATGTGGAGGAAGTACCTGTCTCGTTTCTCTTAGGATTTCGGAGTGAAATCCTTGTTAGGGGTTTATGGCTTATAAGACCCATGACCTATGTTTTGTATTAACCATGTTTGTTTTACTTAATTATGTGCTTATAACATGTCGCTAATCCTTTCAGATGTTCTTAGATCTTGTGGTGAGCTTAAGTCTCCAGTTTGAGCTTGTTTGGAGGATGTTTGTGCTTTGTGTGCTTGTTTGGGCCAAATTGCAATTTACCCATTGTGAGGGTTATCCCACAATTTTCCACATCTAGTGTGTACCTTCTCTCTCTTGGATTCATGAGAGGGTGTGATTCTTTGGGGAACTTTAGTTGAACCTTGGATGAGTGGTGACACCCTTAGAGGTGATTAAGGTTTCTAGGGTTTTGTTGTGTCTTGACCATGTGTGCTTGGTTGGGCGTGTCTCAACCATGTCTCGGCCTTGTCATGGTTTTTTGTGTGTCTAGACCAAGACACCTTCCTTGGGTGTTTTTTTTCTTGACCACGTTGGTCTTGGGTCGAGATAGTTATCCTTGTGTGTTGTGTTTCCACCTTGAGTGGTGGTGATCTTTTTTGTCTTGACCTAGACATGCTCTTTGGTGTTGTTTCGACCTCTTTGGAGTGTTTCCACCAAAACCAAAGTGGTGGTGACCTAAGTAGTTGAGAACCCACCTAGGTTATATCACCAACTTGTGCATTCAAGGTTTAAGTGGTTGCATGTTGGTTTCTTGGGTGGAAAAGTGTCCTTTGGTTGCATGTTGGTTTCTTGGGTGGACAAGTGTCCTTTTGATGCCTTTAGGTGTTGACACATCACCCCTCACCCTGCTTCCCTCCTCCTTTGCTATATAACCCCTTTTCTCTCCATTCAAGTGAACTTTTCGGCCCTCTTTCTTAATCAACCTCTCTTGCTCGTCCTTGGAGATTTGAGGAGAAAGAAGGATTGATTCCTTAGAGCCTTGGTGTTCGGATCCCTTGCTTGTCGTGACTCTTGCGCATCTTCAACCTTAGTAAGTGTGTGCCTTTCTTTTGTAATGTTTTATTGGATCTTCTATCCCATCTTATTCTCTTTTCTTGGCCTTAGACCATGGATTATCCATGGTGGTTGTTCTTGAGAGTAAGCTCCTCATTAGAAGGGTCATAGGCCATGTTTTGACAAGGTGGTACCCAAATGAGAGGGAGTTTCTTCTCTCTTTTCCCCCTTCTTCCTTTGGTTTGTCCCATGGATCTTTTACCCTCTAATCTGGAGAAACTTTTAACCTTGGTATCTTCTTCTCTTTGAGGTCATCTTGTATTCAAGAGTGGAGCCTTTGGTGGGGCTTTATCACCCTTGGTGATCGTGGGATTGGATCTTGTGATCCTTGGAGTTGATCTTCCTTAAGGTGGGTTATATAACTCTCTACCCTCTCTATTATTGTGTTTTTCTTTGCTTTCATGTTTCTATATCTCTCTAAATCCTGATCCTAACATGCTAGTAGATAATACCATGCTTTATAACTTGGATGATGATGGTTATCATGCTTGGTTGGTTAGAATCTAAAACCCTAATTTAAGGTACCTAGTTTTGGAGAGAGATGTGAGATGGTGGTTTTCTTCCTACATTTTGACCTTGGTGTTGACTACATGTATGAAGTTCGTGTGTCT
Organism: Alisma plantago-aquatica; assembly: GCA_963693085.1. Taxonomy (NCBI): domain Eukaryota; kingdom Viridiplantae; phylum Streptophyta; class Magnoliopsida; order Alismatales; family Alismataceae; genus Alisma; species Alisma plantago-aquatica. The sequence goes on along the minus strand of OY856409.1, from coordinate 1,018,912,864 downwards.
TGATGTGTCATGGAGTTTCAGTTCTGTTTTGGATGAGTTGAACATGGGTTTCTCTCTCTTGTACAAGGTTCCTTCATGGTGGTTTCAAGACTCATGCCCTTTTTAGGGTTTTTGGTGACCGTTTTGCATGAGGCTTTTCCCCCTTGAGATTGGTGTTTTTTACTTGAGTTTATCTTCTATTTTGTCCTTGATTTTTCTATGATCTTGATGATGGTCTCTTACTACAGGCTGTCTTGGTCGAGACACTTTGGTTCCTCTTTGGGTGTTTGGTCGAGATGCCTTGTGTTTGTTTCGGTCGATATGGTTGGCTTTGTTTTAGTCGTAATGGTCTGTTTTGGTCTCGGTCGAGACACCTTATTCATGGGTTGATGGATGTGTTGTTTACTTGGTTGTAGTCAAGACATGCCACCTTGTGCCCTTGGGTCATGACCTAGTTGTGGTTTGATGAGACAAGTGGGTGTCGCGGTCGCAAGACCATGTTTTGTTTCTAGTTGAGACGTCTAGTTTTGGGGCAGGTCATGATGCCATATAGGTGTTGTGTTGCGCTCATGATCCAAATTGATGGAGGTCGAGATGCATGGTTGGTCACGGTCATGAAACCAAGTTTGGGATTGGTCGAGACATGCTCTCTTTTTGGGTCAAGACACCATGCCCTATCACGGTCGCGACACTATGTGGGATGGTGGTCGTGACCCTTTTATGACTTGAGGTTGCAATAGATGAATGGTGTGTGGTCATGACTGACGCAATTTTACTGTGCGTATAAACGCAAGTGAACGCGTTGAAGTAATACAGGCCTTTGTGAGGCCCGAGTCAAACACAGGGATACTCGGAATTGTTGGTGACTCCTACTAACTAGTCGCGATCAGCTAAGCCGATTAACAAGTTGAGAGTTGTTGTTAAAACTAAAATAAAAATAAAAACAAAACAAAAGAAGCAATCGATTAAATGTTGGTTTAATCAATTCAAAAGGTATCTTTAGGATTGTGGTTTCACCGCGGGTTTTCATTGTATTAAATTTTATATAATGCCTCAATTTATCTCTCTTTCCGGGTAGTGGCCTGAAAATAGAATTGCCCACTGTCGTGGTGCAATTCACTACCTAGGTCTAGGTCGGTTCCACCGTCGTAGTAACCTATAACCTAAACTTGGTGCATTATGAACGATCTCTCAGTATCCACCATTAATTTTACACCACCTTGGTCAAGGGATTTATCGATTAATGTAGATTTCGTCTCTTTTCAGCCGTTAATTCTTCTTTCAAAGTGATTAAGGGCATTAGGTTATTATTATGGTGATCAAGCATAACAATATATGGAGAAAATGAAACTATACCACGGATTTAAGAGATAAAATATGAATTACTATTATAAAATTGTCATACAATGAATCCCCGGGCTACTCCCGATCCTAAAGACAAAGGGGATTAGCCTCGCATGGTCATCTCAATGAAAGACAGAGGAGTAGAGAAGAAAAACATGGGAAACATGGAGAAAACTCGTGTAACCCCTGATACAAAGGTGTTCCTGGAGATCCTCCTCGAGAAACGTGCGTTTTGCAGTCTTCCGACAGCAAAATCGCACGTCGGAGGTGCCCGGATCGCTCGGTTGACGGCCTTCATCTCTCGTCTCCTCTCTCTCCCTCTCCTTCTTGGATGTTGTGAAACACAATATGAGATCCCCCCTGGTCCTTCTGTGCTCTTCTTAGGTCATAGGACCACTTTACGGCTCTGAAAAAGCTCAACCGTCAGATTAAAACGCTCCGTTTTAGTGCTGAAAATTGCCAGATCCCGACGATGTCGATAGTATCGACCCCAAGGTCGATGGTATCGACCATGGCACAGGTTATTCCTTCCAAGATCGCCTTTTGGGGTTGCTTTTTGATGAAATGTCGATACTATCGACCTGGGGGTCGATAGTATCGACTCCGGACAATGCAAAAGTGCCTGAAAAAGTGTCAAAACATGTGTATAAATCCAGGGATTATATAAAATCATATAAATAGTATAAAAGAAGTATAATTTGATGCAAAAAGAGTTTAAGGGCCAACTATAGTGAATTATGCAAATATAATCAAGAAAATGACAAATACATGCATAAAACAGATATAAAATAAGCCTATAAAAGTGACTCAAAACCCATGCATCAAACTCCCCTAAGCTTAAACCTTGCTCGTCCTCGAGCAACAAAACTTTGGATCTGGTTGAGATAAGTCAGCAACAGGACATAAATACATGAAATGAATCTACATCATCCCCACTTTCTTTCCACAAACCGGCCCTCATTGACCACTGAACACTAACTGCCATCCAGGCGACCAAAGACCTATGTAAAAGATGTCTATCCCCCAATTAGTGAAACACTATCAATTAAAGCAGTTAATATGATAAACTCATATGGTCCATACTTGATGCATCTTGTGATCTCCTATCTACGTTGCTCATTTCCTAACTACCATCTAAATGGAAGCAGATCTCCTGATATTAATGAATGAGGAGAATATCATGGGTGGCCTACCGATTAGAGCAACGGGTGGATGGGATAGGTGGTTGTGGAAGAGATGGAAGCACATAATAGTCAATCATGCAATACAAAAATTAATGACCTATCATGATGCAAAATGCAAGTGAAAATGTCCTAATGCTATATTTTTGGTGGAATGATGCATGCACTATCATTCCGTCTCAAGGTGAGATGGAATATCTAAGAAAACTACACCATGTGCTTATTCTTCTTAGTTCTCAGGTGAGAACATGTTCCTTTCTCCCTCTTCCTATTTATTACTTCTCAATTCTTTTTTTCTTCTTTTTTTCTCTTTTTTTTAAATATTCTTCAAAAAAAAATTTCAAGCCCTTATTTTCATAGATGACAATGAATTATTTGTCGGGCTCACTTCTTGTTACATACTTGTGCATCTGAAGCATTCTATTTGGAGGGTATGGAACAAGTTCATCACCTTTAATGTTTTCAGAGTAACATAAGATACATGGTGTACAATATGCTCAAAAGATGTAAATGCAACTACATAATGACAGTTATGCAACTACTATGACATGCACCTAAGGATAATGTCCATGTATAACTACTCTATCTTTTTTTTTCATTCTCATGCAAAAAATGTGAAAATAGTTGTAATGCAAGACCTATCTACATGGTATGCAATCAAAGAGTGAAAGACAGTAATGTGCTCCCATTTCTTATGGTGGAGTGTGAATGAAATTGCGGTGGATCAGATCACAAGACTAATTGACAGAACCTTTCGAAAATATCATATGTCCCTCTCTAAAGACCTGTGTACAGGGTAACTGAAGGATTTCTCTCTTAAACTTTAGTCTAAGGTCACGTTAGCATTTGGTCGGTTTGGGCTCAAACATCCTTGTCAATCACTTTTCCTTGGACAATAAAGATGGTCATTCATGTCCCCGTGTCCTGAAGCTGACTCACCCAAGCACTTCCTCAGTTATGCCACTCAATTACTCACAAGAATAAGCTCAAAAAGTTTTCAATATGCTCATATTTTCATGTGCCCACAACCCAAGAGTAAAACTCCAAATTGAAACCATGCATTTATTGCTCCACAGATTACACTAGATAGATGTGGATCCTACAAAAGCGGTAAACCTAGAAATAAAAACAACTAATATCTCAAAAGTAAAATCAACATGAATAAGTAAGTAAAAACTAAGATAGAGGGTTGTTCCAACACCCCCCCTAAGCTTGAATATGACTATGGCCTCATAGTCAACATTCTCACTTAAGAGGTGGAACAAAGGTACCATTCGCTTTGAAGTGTGGTGAAGAAGGATGGTCAGATGCTCAAGTAGACCAAGTGATGCTTGCTATCTCCCTCCTTTTTGTGGCCCATTTTTGTGTCTTAGTGGTTCTAAGACGTGACTTGCTTCATCCATCTTTCCTCTGCAAAAAACGGTTCAAAAAAATCCCGTTTCGATACCTTTTACGGCCTGTTTTATGTAGCTGTCCTGCAGGTGTCGATACTATCGACCAAGGTCGATGGTATCGACCCAGACTCAGCAATTTTGTTGAATCGACGCATATAAAAGTCTGGGAACTCAAAAGTGTCGATACTATCGACCCTAGGGTCGATGGTATCGACTTTACTGGCACCAATGTTTCTGTAAATCTTCAGGAATCTCGATACTATCAACCCTATTATCGACTTTTCTTCAGTGTTTACTTCTCCAAACTTGATACTATCGACATGGGTGTCGATAGTATCGACCTTAACATTTTGCACACTTCAAAACACGAGTTAGGGTACCATTTTTACAAAAATTATCAAAACCTAAGCAAAAACTAAGTACATAAACATAAAAGAACATAACCAAACATAAAATTGAACCTAAAGTTGGGTTGCCTCCCAACAAGCGCCCTTGTTTAATGTCCTAGGCTTGACATAAAGATACCTTTAACCTGGGTTGTCAAGAGATGTCTCCAATGAGTCATGTGGCAATTTGAATTGAACTCGATCCTGTCCAATCCCCAAGGTCAATGTACCTCTCCCAATGGCAATGATGACATCAGCCATAGCTTGGAACGGCCTTCCCAATAGCATCTCGCAACTTTGGAGTTGTGGCATGTCCATGACAACAAAATCTACCGGGAAGATGAACCTGTCTACCTTGACGAGTACATCCTCGCACACTCCATATGGCCTTACAATGGACCCATCCGCTAACTCAATCGTTGCCGTTGATTTCTTTATCTCCTTCAACCCAAGCTTTTGAAATGTGGACAGAGGCATAAGATTAATGTTGGCACCCGAATCACACTGTGCTTGTGGAAAATGTTGGCCACCTATTGAACATGGGATATAAAAACTCCCTGGGTCTTTCTTCTTCTCTGGTAAGCTCCCAAAAATGATTGAGCTCACCATTTCATTCATCCTGCATACATCAGTATCTTTGATCCGCCTCTTTTTGTTGATTATATCTTTAATGAACCTCCCATAGGCGGGAACCTTCTCAATCATTTCCACCAGCGGAATGTTGATATGCAGCTTGCGGAATATTTCCAAGAATTTCCTATAGTGCCGGTGCTCCTTCTTCGGCTTCGGATTGTCCCGACTTGACACATCTGCCGCATTGACACGCTTGTGAGGAGGCACATATGAGCTTTTCGGGGCCAACTCCCCTAAGCTTGCTTCAATTACTCCCTCTGGCGTGGGCTTTATCAGAACATCATCAACATTAATCATGTGCTGTGACTCCTCCCCTGCAATAGATGCATCAACACCTTGACGGACAGTCTTACTTTGCTCTTCTCGCCTAAGCGTAGGCGCAACTATCATGTGCTCGTGGCGGGATTTTCTGAAGAGAGTGTTTCTGCCTGGCAGTCCATAATTAGTACAAGGATATGGTATCGCCGGTGTTGCTTCCATATCAAACTTCATTTTGCTTTGATCTTCTACTTCTGACACCCGAGATTCCTCCTCATTGCTTACCACAGACATGTACTTCACTTGATGGTGTGCTTGGGCCACATTTGCACTCTCGGCCGGTTTCTGCTGGTTGGCGTGCTTGATGGCCACCACTTCACTTGAAATCTGAGCCACGGTGGTTTCTAATGCCCGCATTTGTGCTCCATGGCTTTGTAGCGTCTGCCCAAATTTGGTTAGAATATCACCTTGAGATTGCAATTGTTTACCAAACATAGCCATCATCTCCTGATTCTGCTGCACCATTTGACTCAGTAATTCTGTGTTCTTATCTTCAGCTCTAGGTTGTGGCTTCGCCTCCGGATCTTGCAGAAAATTGTTAGGATCCTTCTAGGAGAACTTTTTGTCCTTCCTCCACGCATAGTCATTGTTTCTGTAGCCTTGTTGTTGCATGTACTTTACTTGGGCTTCCTCATCCTCAGATGAATCTTCCTTAGCTAGCAGCTTCTTGGCTAGCAGATCTAACTTGTCATTCAGCTCCTTAATTACTTTAGATTCACCTGCAACTCTAACCTGCTCCACAACGCCTCTTTCACCACATGACTGTTTCCTAGTCATGTTCTTTAATATCTCCCAACATCTGGTGTCCGTATTGTTCAGAAAGAATCCTGACCCAGCTGAATCCAGATTACTCCTATCGTGCTCGGAGAGAGCAAAATAAAAGATCTTCACCTGCGTCTCTTTGTCCAACCCATGATGTGGGCACCTCCTCAGCATAACCTAAATTCTCTCCCAGGTCTCAGAATATGTCTCACCAGCCTGTTGGGTAAAGTTATGAATCTTCCGGATCATGTCGTTAGTCTTCTCAGGAGGGAAGAACCTCTCAAATAAAACCTCCACCATATGGTTCCAGGACTCCACGAACTTATCATCTAAATTATGTAACCACTCTCGTGTTGCTCCCGCCAATGAACTCGGGAAAAGCTTGAGATACAGTGCATCCTGTGGAAACCTATCAATTTTTACCATGTCACAGTTCTCAACAAACTGGCTGATGTGAGCGACGGGATCCTCATTCTTAAGCCCATGAAAAGCATTCGACTTCACCAGATGTATCAATGTCGGATCAATCTTATATGTAGGTATGTTGATTTCCTGCTTCTTTATAGGCCCTTTTGAAGCTGATGAGGAAGAAGTCTTGATCTTCTCCCATATAGTCTGTGGTTCGGCCATCTCTTCCTGTTCAAGTTCAGAATCTACCTCTTCTGGTTGCTCTTGCTCGTGATAATCCTCGTCCTCAGGTCCCGGCAACGGAACCTCGGGTGCACGACCTACGTAGTCAGTACTACGTGTCTGCACCATGCACAGTACCTGAAATGAGAAAATTTGAGTTCAATACAGTGTTATGACGAGTATCAAAATTATCGAACAATTTAAAAATATTTGAACTTGTTTCAATCTAAATAAAAAAAATAAAGTGGCCCAGAATGGCCGCTCGTAGCACTCAAAGTGCCAACAATTCACCGTATCCCCGGCAACGGCACCAAAAACTTGACGCAATTTTACTGTGCGTATAAATGCAAGTGAACGCGTCGAAGTAATATAGGCCTTTGTGAGGCCCGAGTCGAACACAGGGATACTCGGAATTGTTGGTGACTCCTACTAACTAGTCGCGATCAGCTAAGCCGATTAACAAGTTGAGAGTTGTTGTTAAAACTAAAAGAAAAATAAAAACAAAACAAAAGAAGCAATCGATTAAATGTTGGTTTAATCAATTCAAAAGGTATCTTTAGGATTGTGGTTTCACCACGGGTTTTCATTGTATTAAATTTTATATAATGCATCAATTTATCTCTCTTTCCGGGTAGTGGCCTGAAAATAGAATTGCCCACTGTCGTGGTGCAATTCACTACCTAGGTCTAGGTCGGTTCCACCGTCGTAGTAACCTATAACCTAAACTCGGTGCATTATGAACGATCTCTCAGTATCCACCATTAATTTTACACCACCTTGGTCAAGGGATTTATCGATTAATGTAGATTTCGTCTCTTTTCAGCCATTAATTGTTCTTTCAAAGTGATTAAGGGCATTAGGTTATTATTATGGTGATCAAGCATAACAATATATGGAGAAAACGAAACTATACCACTGATTTAAGAGATAAAATATGAATTACTATTATAAAATTGTCATATAATGAATCCCCGGGCTACTCCCGGTCCTAAAGACAAAGGGAATTAGCCCCGCATGGTCATCTCAATGAAAGACAGAGGAGTAGAGAAGAAAAACATGGGAAACATGGAGAAAACTCGTGTAACCCCTGATACAAAGGTGTTCCTGGAGATCCTCCTCGAGAAACGTGCGTTTTGCAGTCTTCCGACAGCAAAATTACGCGTCGGAGGTGCCCAGATCGCTCGGTTGACGGCCTTCGTCTCTCGTCTCCTCTCTCTCCCTCTCCTTCTTGGATTTTGTGCAACACAATATGAGATCCCCCCTGGTCCGTCCGTGCTCTTCTTAGGTCATAGGACCACTTTACAGCTCCGAAAAAGCTCAACCGTCAGATTAAAACGCTCCGTTTTAGTGCTGAAAATTGCCAGATACCGACGCTGTCGATAGTATCAACCCCAAGGTCGATGGTATCGACCATGGCACAGGTTATTCCTTCCAAGATCGCGTTTTGGGGTTGCTTTTTGATGAAATGTCGATACTATCGACCTGGGGGTCGATATTATCGACTCCGGACAATGTAAAAGTGCCTGAAAAAGTGTCAAAACATGTGTAGAAGTCCAGGGATTATATAAAATCATATAAATAGTATAAAAGAAGTATAATTTGATGCAAAAAGAGTTTAAGGGCCAACTATAGTGAATTATGCAAATATAATCAAGAAAATGACAAATACATGCATAAAACAAATATAAAATAAGCCTATAAAAGTGACTCAAAACCCATGCATCAATGACATATGTATGGCACAATGAAATGATACACATATACATGTATATGATATAGATACCTAGTTGTTGATATAATGCTATAATCACCGTTAGTTAATGATGTTCCACTTATGGTATGCTCCAAGAATGTGGGAGGTGACATAATTAGGGTTTGGTGATTGACTTATGATATGAAATCCTAATCAGCTAAACATGTAACCCTAACCCTAATATCAAGATATATGATATGCTTGCTTCTCTCTCTTGGAATGATCATTATAGTATGATGTTTTCTCTCTCTTATTTATTAACCCCTAACCTTGAAAGTGATATGAACTCGAATATTATAGCTTGTGTATGCTATGGTGGTGATCACATGACACAGGGTAATGTCTATGATCCTTTATGAAGCATTATGAAATCATTTTGATGTGATGGGTCCTATGACCTGGTGATGGCTTAATCCCTATTGTGAGGTGGTAACCTCCAATGATATGATTAATGGATTGGTATCCCATATTGATGTGATGTCGATGATTGCCTTATGAATGGAAGTGTTACAAGTATGTGGTGATGATGTGACTAGTTCACACTTTATACGTTTTTATCTTCTGGAGTTGCACTAATTCCTTATTTGTTTTGTAGAGTTTGTTTAGGAATTGTACATTGTAATTTGACTAATGCAAAAAGATATCCAATTAGATTAATTAATCAAGTGAAACTCTAATCATGTGGGTGCTCTGTGACATAAATCCATTCCAGTGTCAGTCTTAGGGCCGGTTTGGTTGGACGTAACTTCAGATCACAGAAAACTGATTCCTAGAATATAGGCCCGAAATTTATTTGGTTGCCTGCCGTGAATATCAATTCCCGGAATCAGAACTCACTACCGGCTCAACTTTTTACCGAAAATCCCAGAAAAGGTACTGCGCCAAAAAAGTGGGGAGTCGGGTGCAGAAGCAGTCCGACATAGCATTTTTACACTCTTAACCCACAAAGCTGAATCTTCGTCTCTGTGAAAGAAGTACAACTCACCTCCCTCTTATGTAAAAGCACACACCTACTGCATAATGCGATCACAAGTATACCAAATGAAACAGAAATAAAAACGAATTCGTACGACATCCTACCAAATGAAACAAGTGTACTCGAAATTCATGCGTTTCAAGCTTCATGAATCAGAAAACTCAGTTTGCGCTCTTTTTACATCCTACCAAACAGGGCCTTAGTGTTGTATGGTGAAATGAGTCCTTTTGGCAGGAAACTCAGAGAACATATTTTTGAATATGCGGGGGTGCAAGTCAAGTATCTCCTTGCATGCACAATTATACGTTGTATGAGATGGCCATTTGTGAGTTGCTCTCCATATGACATGGATGGCCATGAGTGCGTCATTCCTTCTTTTTGGAACGGACATGCTTGAGCTTATTTTTCTAGCACGGCTACCTGTACCAAGGTAGGATAGGTGTTATTATATGTGGATGGCCATGCGTGAGCTGATCCTTCAACTTCTCAACTTGACTATATGCCATTTTTGCAATTGAACGATGCATCTCTATGGAATTTTCTCTTATGCTGACAAAGAGGTGTTGGCGAGGTTGTGGATTCTGACTCTTCCATTGACCCTGTATGGAACCGATTTTGACTTAGCAGTGGTTGGTTGGATTTGGGTGGTATGACTCAAATCCTCAGGGCAATTAGTAAAAGTTGTAATTCAATCGTGTAGTATATTTTCGTAGGGACAAATGCAAAAAATATTGGATGAACCCGTGCCTTGCTTTTGTATAGATTAGTGGATAGAAGATATACATGTTCTTCATATTTCTTCTTAGCTTATAAGATGTTCTACGATTCAGTTGCAATTTTTCTTAAGAGATTCAATAGTATTAGTCGGTAAGTACTTTATCTACCTACTTTAGTTATTTGTGTTTTGATAGAGTTTGGCTAAGAGTTACATCTCTCATTGGGACATTTGGTCTCACCCCTTGGGTTTCCACATCTTTTAGGTGGTCGTATATGAAGAGGTAGAGAACATGCAACTAAGGACAAGAAGCAACATGAGCAGTAGCTGATAAGGTTGGATGAGCTGCTAGTCTTTTGGTTATAGAGTCCTAGATGTCATCCCTGTACACTCAGGTCTTTGGGTTCTCGATGTGTTTTCTAGTCATTTATCGATACCAAGTTTTTGGCTTGTGAGCCATGGTTGTACATGTGTGACATTTGTATATGTATATATGTGAAACATGTACCTCATGTAACAGGTTGATGACAGGAATGATGGTGTACACTGATATAAGCACCATGTGATGTGATATGTAATGTTTGTGGTAGGCTTGTGAACCTATATGTGATAAGTTTTTGTCTTATGGTGTTTTTGCTAAATCCGTTTAAATTTCTTGTGTTTTTTTGGTAAACTACTTGCTTAGTTATAGTTTCATATTTGGTTTTGAGTAATCTCCTTTGTGGCGCGTCGGGGCGTCACATCTCATCCTAGTGACAAGAATGTGGTGGAAGGTGTTTTTCTCTTCTAACTAGATGCTTCAATTACCTTTACGGGTTTTCGAAATTTAGCATCACACCACTCCTCCTTTTCTTCTTTTCTTCTTTTCCTCCCTTTATTATCTTTCTCTTTATGTGTTTCTTATGGCATTCCCTCATTAGGAAATAGATTTCTTCATGCTACGGAACTTATTGAATAGGAGATGGAGAAGTAAGTGAACTTTTCCCAAATTAGATTAAGTGTGTACGAGCCTAGTCATCACTAATAGCCTATGCAATGAATGCCATGAAAAGAGTTACTTTCAAAATTAAATAAAGTGATCTAGGGAACATGATTCCAACGTTTAGTGTGTACAATGAAAGTCCTTCTTAAATTCCCTCTTTCTACAATCAACCAACTAGTACCATAGAATCTAGAAACCTAGCTTTCACATGTTCACAATTTTTAAGTATAAATTTTTTGTACAAATTTATTTGGTGTATCCAATCAATGTCCATATTTTTCAACATAGCAAGGCTTATTCATTACCTTAATTAGGTAGCATTTGTATTTTTTTATTTAAATTCAAGAAATTGCCCAAGAATGAGGACATCTAGTCCCCTAGGATAGAGGGATTAATAAAAAATGATACTGAAGAATCTCCATGCTGAAGGAAAGGCCTTCAAAACCCTAATGGAGTTTATTTTCATTCCCACTAGCTAAAGGGCATCATAATTCTAAATCATAAAGTGAGATTTCAATTTTTTCTTAAGCATGTTCCACATTAATGTGGATAGATAAGAGAGCACTTGAGAGAAAACAAAGAAAAGGGTTTAAAGAGGTAACTAATGTATAACCTAGATAAAATGATTAAGGAATCTTATACGCTATAGTGGTTGACCTAAATACCTAGTTCCAACAGAAAAAAAAAAGTTGTCACAACAAAATCTAGTTGTTACGTTGAGAAAGTTCCCAATATTCTAGACATTGTATGGCAATAAGGGTTACCATAGGCTCAATCTCAACCACAAATGTGGTTTGGGTATTAGGAAAGGTGTAAGGAGTGGGATCCCGGAGGGGAACCACTCCCTACAATCCAAACACACCCAAAAAGTGTTGGTATATGTATGCCCGTAGAGCCATCCCAAGCGATTGCATGGAGTGGGATATTAATTAATCAATTAATATGATTATTTGGTTAATTAATGAATTCCAGAATATTCTAATTAATCCACGAGTGTTTTAATTAACGCAACATTTCTGTTTACCGATGGGTTCAGGAAACCCTATTTCCCTTCGTATCCTGTTTAAAGGAGGATTGACGGCCGATATCTATATAAGATAGATATAGGTTTTTCAGTTTACGCTCACGCACGTAAACCTAGCCGTCGCCGTCCTTAGGAGAGAAAGGAGAGCAACGCACCACTAGCACGCCGCCGCAGAGACACGCTCCTTCCCGCCGGCTTGAGAAGCGCGACGTGGAGTTCCGTCCATCCGCGTGGACGAAGTAGAGACGCAGACGCCTTGACGCCTGCGTTCGGAGGACGTCGACGACCACCTGTATGTGCTGCGAGCAACGTACGTCACCGCCGCAAAGGAGCATCGCCGGATCAACCTGCGACAGTGAACGGGAGAGAAGATCCGTCCGTGTTTGACAAGCAGCGTTGCACCGTCGTGCAGCGGGACATCACCGGACTTGCTCCGCGATAAGGTATATCCCGCAAACATGTTTCTGAATACATTGTTATCGACGAGATCCTGTTTTGGGTACGTGGATTTTATCGCTTCTGCCGCGCATGTTTTCTCCACAAAACCCAACAGTGGTATCAGAGCAGCGTCGATCTACAGTATATTTGGATTCGTTTCGATATGATCGAATCGCTGTATACTTTTTTATGTTGCATACGATGCGAATTAAACCTGTTAATGTGCAAATCTAAACTTAATTCCACATACGCCGCAGGCTATTGTTTTTGACGTTTTGGACGGGGTTGACTATGGAAAATAGTGATTTTCCTAAGTGCACGGAAGTAAAATTCCGTAGACCTTTCAGGGGCTCTGCCCCTGAGACCCCGCGAGGGGCGGCCTCCCCTCGATCCCCGCACAGGGGCGCTGCCCCTGTGTACCCCGCATTGTCTGCGTGGGAGTCAAAATTCATTTAATGGGGAATGTCCCGCATTAAAAGTACTGTAATTTTAATATGTATATACATATATGTAGATATACCTATGATAGCATACACGTCGCCTTTAAAATCTGTTTTATGTGGTGAGTGCATGCACGGTTATGGCCTAGTATCCCCTTTTGTGAATGCTGAGAATGAATGTGGATGTCGATCTTGTGGATATGTTTGTTTGTGAATTCTATGGATGTATAATGGTTACATATGGATCCTTTGTATAAAGTATTCGGCTTGCATGCCGAGCCTCATCTCTTATTTCAAAGTGTAATTAATTCTTTCCTTTTATGTTTGTACTCATATGATGTAATAGAGATAGGATTAGTTTTAGTCTTTGTAAACTTGATGTAAGGAGGCCACTTGAAGATCCAACTCCAAGGAGTGTCCATGGAGAAGCACCATGAAGATCTAATTCCAAGAAGCAACATGAAGATCCAACTCCAAGGAGCGTCCAAGGAGAAGTAATAAGAAGATCCCATTCCAAGAAGCAACTTGAAGTTCCAACCTCACAAAGCATCCATGAAGTTGTTCATTGTAATGTTGATCATTACGTGCTTACAGGTTGATTCACAGGTGTTGCATGAGATGCATAAGACCATAGGTGGACCGTAATCCTTTGTTGCTCCAAAGGATTACAATAGTATGGCCATAACCGATGTATTTGTGTTTGTGATTGCATGTCTATTGTTTGTGGTTGTGGATATAGTAGTATATGATACGTACTATAAGTATGTGGTGTTTGGATATGTATATGTATTAATAAAACCCCTCAATTAATAATATTAAGTTTCAGTTGCCTTCCATAAAGCAACATACATGAAAAGCTTGATCGACTATGTGTGGGCACGCCTCCGCGTGGTACACTGTCTATCTCGTAGAAGTGTGAAGGTGGGTGTGTGGGTCTGCCTCCGCAGGGTGCACACTCATCGTGTTGGCTTATGGGTTGGACTTAACTAGGGAACCTTGATAGGATCAAGTACGTAGAGGCACACAGATGCATCATGGCAAGGAGTTTTGCATGATCATCTATCCAAGAGTTGCATATGATGCAATTGGCAAAAGTTGCCTACCTTAGTATTTGGTCTTTGACGCCAGCGTTGGCTGGGCATTGATCCAATTATTTTGGGTCTTGGCTCACTAGAAGGTTGTGCATTGCAATCTTCCGAGTTGATAGTGAGGGCTATCAATTTGAATAAAATAGTGGGAGCGTAATTAATTAAAGGCCTAATTAATCTCGTTTATCAAATCTTTACAAGTCAAAATGTTTTGGACTAAATGCAAATTTTTTCTTTTGTAGCAATCAAATGGCAAACAACACTCACACGTTCTCGTTGCGATCGGTCCTTGAGAAGGACAAACTTACCGGAACCAACTTTCAAAACTGGTTTAGGACGTTTAGAATTGTTCTCACACATGAGCGTAAGCTCTATGTCCTTGAAACACCAGAGCCAGAGGAGCCCGCCGTAAATGCGCCCAAGGCTGAAAAGGATGCTTACAAGAAGCACCTTGATGATGCCGTGGATGTCAAGTGCCTAATGTTGTGCTCAATGAACTATGAGTTGCAAGAGCAACATGAGAACATGAATGTCATGGAGATGGTAACACATCTCAAGAACATGTATCAACATCAAGCAAGACAGGAGAGATATGATGTCTCAAAGGCGTTGTTCAAAAGCAAGATGAAAGAGGGAGACTCAGTTGGCACCGATATACTCACCTTGATTGGGTACGTGGAAAGCCTATCCAAGCTGGGATTTCCCCTAGGTCAAGAGTTGGCCACTAATGTGATTCTACAATCGTTGCCTGAATCATATAATCATTTTGTCATGAACTACAACATGAACAATTTTGACAAGCCGTTGTCAGAATTGTTGGGCATGTTGAGGACAGTTGAAGCACAGATGAAGAAAGACAAGCCCAAGTCTGTGATGATGATCAGCAAGACAAAGGGAAAGTCAAAAGGCAAAGGCAAGGCTAAGAAAAGTTCTAAAGCCGGGCAGAAGCCAAAGTCATCCGCGCTCAAAGCTAAAGGTGGGATCTCCAAAGAAGGCAGTTGTCACCATTGTCACCAGCCTGGACATTGGAAAAGAAATTGTCCTCTCTACCTGGAGGAACTGAGGAAGAAGAAGCAGGGGATAGAGATCTCCACTTCAGGTATATACGTTATTGAGATAAACTTAAATACTTCTTCATCATGGGTACTAGATACCGGATGTGGATCTCACATATGTTCTAATATGCAGGATCTGATAAGAAGTAAGCCTTTATGAAAGGGCCAAGTCGAGCTGTGGGTTGCTAATGGAGCAAGAGTTGCTGCCACCGCAGTTGGAGTTATTTGTTTATCTTTGCCTACGGGCCTTATAATAGAATTAGAGAATTGCTATTATGTACCTGCCATTAATAGAAATATTATTTCTGTATATTGTATGGACAAGAGTGGATTTGAATTTCACATTAAGAATGGAATTATTTCTATATCTAAAGATGAGATCTTTTATGGCAATGCCCCTATGTCTTATGGTATCTACTTGTTAGAACTTGAGACTAGCATATATAACGTAAATACTAAAAGTTTAAAACTTGACAACTCAAATAAAACCTTCTTATGGCATTGTCGTCTTGGGCACATAAACGAGAAGCGCATATCTAGACTCCATAAGGATGGTTATCTAGACTCTTTTGATTTTGAATCATTAGAGACATGTGAGGCATGTTTATTAGGGAAGATGACCAAAACTCCTTTCACTGGACACAGTGAGAGAGCCAGTGATCTGCTAGGGCTCATACATACTGATGTATGTGGACCTTTTAGATCAAATGCTAGAGGAGGCTATCAATACTTCATTACCTTCACTGATGACCTCAGTAGGTATGGCTATGTATATCTTATGAAACACAAGTCAGAAACTCTTGAAATGTTCAAGAATTTCATGAATGAAGTAGAGAAGCAACTTGGTAAGAGTATTAAAGCACTCCATTCAGATCGAGGTGGTGAATACTTAAGCCAAGAGTTTGAGGACCTTCTGAGAGACCGTGGTATTGTATCACAATGGACTCCACCTGGTACACCACAACATAATGGTGTGTCAGAAAGAAGGAATCGTACATTATTAGACATGGTACGATCAATGATGAGTTCAGCCGAACTTCCAATATCGTTCTGGGGATATGCTCTTGAAACTGCAACGTTTACACTTAACCGTGTACCTTCCAAATCGGTTCAAAAGACACCATATGAGATATGGAATGGGAATCGTCCCAATTTGTCTATGTTAAAGATTTGGGGATGTGAAGCTTATGTTAGGAAACAATTTCCTAAAAAGCTTGGACCCAAATCGGAAAAATGCTATTTTGTTGGATACCCCAAGGAAACTCGGGGATACTACTTCTACACACCAACTGACAACAAAGTGTTTGTTGCTAGGACTGCTGTATTTCTTGAAAAGGAATTTATTTCCAAAGGAATTAGTGGGAGGAATGTAGAGCTCGAAGAAGTTCGAGACCAACAAGAAAGCAGAGAACCTGAGGAGGTACATAAGGAACATGAAGACTCGCAAGTTGTTGTGGAATTTCAAGTTCCAAATGTAACACAGGAACCTCGTAGATCTAGTAGGACACGACTTGAGCCTGAGAGATTTGGATTTCTCGTGACTCAAGATAGTGACGAATTGGGCATAGCAGATGAGCCAACTTCCTATCTAGAAGCTACTAAGGGACCAGAATTTGAGAAATGGCTCGAAGCCATGAGATCTGAGATGGAATCCATGTACACCAACAAGGTATGGACCTTGGTGGATCCACCCGAAGGGGTAAGACCCATAGGGTGCAAGTGGGTCTTTAAGAAGAAGACTGACATGGATGGAAATGTTCAAACCTATAAAGGTAGATTGGTTGCTAAAGGATTCCGTCAAATTCAAGGTGTTGATTATGATGAGACCTTCTCACCAGTTGCCATGGTTAAATCCATCAGGATCATGCTTGCCATTGCAGCTTATCATGACTATGAGATTTGGCAGATGGATGTTAAAACAGCATTCCTTAATGGAAATTTACTCGAGGATGTGTACATGACACAACCTGAGGGTTTTATCGATCCAAAGGAAGCCAATAAAGTCTGTAAGCTACAAAGGTCAATCTATGGATTGAAGCAAGCATCTCGAAGCTGGAATCTACGTTTTGATGAAGTAGTCAAAAAGTTTGGCTTTAGTCAAAATGAAGATGAACCTTGTGTTTACAAAAGGGTTAGTGGGAGCACAGTCGTATTTCTCATATTGTATGTGGATGACATACTATTGATGGGAAATGACATCCCTACTCTTCAGACAGTAAAAGGTTGGCTAGGGAAGACTTTCTCTATGAAAGATTTAGGCGAAGCATCCTATATACTTGGGATTAAGATCTATAGAGATAGATCTAGAAGGCTTCTAGGCCTAAGCCAGAGCACATACATTGACAAGGTGCTAAAGAGGTTTAGCATGGAGGGTTCTAAGAGAGGTAACTTGCCCATGTCCCATGGGGTTACAATATCTAAAGCCCACTGTCCTAGTTCATGTGATGAACGAGCACGCATGAGTAAGATTCCATATGCATCAGCAATTGGATCTATCATGTACGCAATGTTATGTACTCATCCTGATGTGTCGTATGCTTTGAGCATGACGAGCCGGTATCAGTCAGATCCAGGTTAATGTCACTGGACAGCCGTAAAGAACATCCTAAAGTACTTGAGAAGAACTAAGGATCAATTCTTGGTATACGGTGGTGAGGAAGAGCTCGTGGTAAAGGGTTACACCGATGCTAGCTTCCAAACTGACAAAGATGACTACAGATCGCAATCTGGATTTGTGTTTTGCCTGAACAACAGAGCTGTGAGCTAGAAGAGTTCCAAGCAAGAGACGGTTGTGGATTCTACAATAGAGGCCGAATATATTGCCGCATCTAATGCAGCAAAGGAAGTTGTGTGGATCAAGAAGTTCATTTCTGAACTTGGAGTGGTTCCAAGCGCTGGTGATGCAATTGAGTTGTTTTGCGACAACAATGGAGCAATTGCACAAGCTAAAGAACCAAGATCGCACCAACTTTCCAAACATATTCTACGGCGGTTCCATCTCATACGAGAGATCGTACAACGAGGAGATGTGAATATTTGCAGAGTACCTACAGAAAGCAATGTGGCTGACCCATTCACAAAAGCACTTTCACAGCAGAAACATGACGAACATGTTCGATCACTTGGATTGAGATTCATGAGTGATTGGGTATAAGTGTAAGTGGGAATCTGTTGGTATGTATGCCCATAGAGACTATCATTCGATGATTGTAATGGGATAATATGTAAACGATTTGTAATACTACATTGATCATATCAATAAAGGCAAGTTTCCAATCTATATGTTTGTGTTTTATATTGTGAGATGACCATAAAATTATAGATGTCTATAGAATAATATACTCAACGACATATGTCTTTGGGTTGATGACCTGAACAGTGAGATCATATGTATGCTAAGAGTATGTATTCTTGTTTTGTCCCTAATCGGTTGTTATTGTGGAAATATCCATAGACATCAATAACATATAAGATTAGAATGTATGTTGGTTGATGGAAGAATCTCATTATCCATGATATGGAGATATCAAACCAAATACATAGATACTTGTTAGAGAACAGTGTATCGGATAGACCCACCTTGAGAGTGACACATGGATACCATGATTGGTAGTTAGAGTCACATCTCATAATGATGGTGGTGATTGTGGTTCTTAGACCTGAAGTCACTACACTTATCACATGTCGTTCGGTGTACTTTGACATCATCCACCGTGGTCCTGAATAAGGATTGCCATAAAGATGGTGCTTGGGTGCACTGTGACACATGGGGATGACTGTGAGTGATGTAGATGGAATTTGTCCTTCCTACGGGAGTTTGATATTCCGGCCACTTGATAAGCGAGACTGAGAAATGCATGGCCATGCTGATGTGAATCAATATGTGATATTGAGCTTACATATATCTCAGACAGTCTGCTCTAGTTCAAGAAACATGGATTGAACGTTGAAAAGGATAACAATTCCATAACTCGAGTTCAATCCGGATATCAGCGACAAAGGAACTATACAATCACTGTAACACCAGTCATGAATGATAGGTCAAGTTGTTCTCCAATTTCTCCAATTACTTGGGTAGCAATGAAGTCTTGCTAGATACCAATCATTGTTTGTGAAATCATAATATGATTATGGATATCACTGCCAACGTAATTTGGAGCCTACTGGGTCACACGCATAGGATGTATTGGAATAGGAGTATAATTGTGGATTTGATTGGAATTGCTCTGAATCACATTGATTACTAAAATGTTTATGTAATGGATTAGAATAATATTGGAGTGACTGGCTCTAAGTGCAAGTGGGAGTCTGTTGGTATATGTATGCCCGTAGAGCCATCCCAAGCGATTGCATGGAGTCGGATTTTAATTAATCAATTAATGTGATTATTTGGTTAATTAATGAATTCCATAATATTCTAATTAATCCACAAGCGTTTTAATTAACGCAACGTTTCTATTTACCGATGGGTTCAGGAAACCCTATTTCCCTTCGTATCCTGTTTAAAGGAGGATTGACGGCCGATATCTATATAAGATAGATATAGGTTTTTCAGTTTACGCTCACGCACGTAAACCTAGCCGTCGCCGTCCTTAGGAGAGAAAGGAGAGCAACGCGCCGCTAGCACGGCGCCGCAGAGACACGCTCCTTCCCGCTGGCTTGAGAAGCGCGACGTGGAGTTCCGTCCAACTCCAAGGAGCGTCCAAGGAGAAGCAACAAGAAGATCCCATTCCAAGAAGCAACTTGAAGTTCCAACCTCACGAAGCATCCATGAAGTTGTTCATTGTAATGTTGATCATTATGTGCTTACAGGTTGATTCACAAGTGTTGCATGAGATGCATAAGACCATAGGTGGACCGTAATCCTTTGTTGCTCCAAAGGATTACAATAGTATGGCCATAACCGATGTATTTGTGTTTGTGATTGCATGTCTATTGTTTGTGGTTGTGGATATAGTAGTATATGATACGTACTATAAGTATGTGGTGTTTGGATATGTATATGTATTAATAAAACCCCTCAATTAATAATATTAAGTTTCAGTTGCCTTCCATAAAGCAACACACATGAAAAGCTTGATCGACTATGTGTGGGCACGCCTCCGCGTGGTACACTGTCTATCTCGTGGAAGTGTGAAGGTGGGTGTGTGGGTCTGCCTCCGCAGGGTGCACACTCATCGTGTTGGCTTATGGGTTGGACTTAACTAGGGAACCTTGATAGGATCAAGTAGCTAGAGGCACACAGATGCATCATGGCAAGGAGTTGTGCATGATCATCTATCCAAGAGTTGCATATGATGCAATTGGCAAAAGTTGCCTACCTTAGTATTTGGTCTTTGACTCCAGCGTTGGCTGGGCATTGATCCAATTATTTTGGGTCTTGGCTCACTAGAAGGTTGTGCATTGCAATCTTCCGAGTTGATAGTGAGGGCTATCAATTTGAATAAAATAGTGGGAGCGTAATTAATTAAAGGCCTAATTAATCTCGTTTATCAAATCTTTACAAGTCAAAATGTTTTGGACTAAATGCAAATTTTTTCTTTTGTAGCAATCAAATGGCAAACAACACTCACACGTTCTCGTTGCGATCGGTCCTTGAGAAGGACAAACTTACCGGAACCAACTTTCAAAACTGGTTTAGGACGTTGAGAATTGTTCTCACACATGAGCGAAAGCTCTATGTCCTTGAAACACCAGAGCCAGAGGAGCCCGCCGTAAATGCGCCCAAGGCTGAAAAGGATGCTTACAAGAAGCACCTTGATGATGCCGTGGATGTCAAGTGCCTAATGTTGTGCTCAATGAACTATGAGTTGCAAGAGCAACATGAGAACATGAATGTCATGGAGATGGTAACACATCTCAAGAACATGTATCAACATCAAGCAAGACAGGAGAGATATGATGTCTCAAAGGCGTTGTTCAAAAGCAAGATGAAAGAGGGAGACTCAGTTGGCACCCATATACTCACCTTGATTGGGTACGTGGAAAGCCTATCCAAGCTGGGATTTCCCCTAGGTCAAGAGTTGGCCACTGATGTGATTCTACAATCGTTGCCTGAATCATATAATCATTTTGTCATGAACTACAACATGAACAATTTTGACAAGCCGTTGTCAGAATTGTTGGGCATGTTGAGGACTGCTGAAGCACAGATGAAGAAAGACAAGCCCAAGTCTGTGATGATGATCAGCAAGACAAAGGGAAAGTCAAAAGGCAAAGGCAAGGCTAAGAAAAGTTCTAAAGCCGGGCAGAAGCCAAAGTCATCCGCGCTCAAAGCTAAAGGTGGGATCTCCAAAGAAGGCAGTTGTCACCATTGTCACCAGCCTGGACATTGGAAAAGAAATTGTCCTCTCTACCTGGAGGAACTGAGGAAGAAGAAGCAGGGGATAGAGATCTCCACTTCAAGTATATACATTATTGAGATAAACTTAAATACTTCTTCATCATGGGTACTGGATACCGGATGTGGATCTCACATATGTTCTAATATGCAGGATCTGATAAGAAGTAAGCCTTTATGAAAGGGCCAAGTCGAGCTGTGGGTTGCTAATGGAGCAAGAGTTTCTGCCACCGCAGTTGGAGTTATTAGTTTATCTTTGCCTACGGGCCTTGTAATAGAATTAGAGAATTGCTATTATGTACCTGCCATTAATAGAAATATTATTTCTGTATCTTGTATGGATAAGAGTGGATTTGAATTTCACATTAAGAATGGAATTATTTCTATATCTAAAGATGAGATCTTTTATGGCAATGCCCCTATGTCTTATGGTATCTACTTGTTAGAACTTGAGACTAGCATATATAACGTAAATACTAAAAGTTTAAAACTTGACAACTCAAACAAAACCTTCTTATGGCATTGTCGTCTTGGGCACATAAACGAGAAGCGCATATCTAGACTCCATAAGGATGGTTATCTAGACTCTTTTGATTTTGAATCATTAGAGACATGTGAGGCATGTTCATTAGGGAAGATGACCAAAACTCCTTTCACTGGACACAGTGAGAGAGCCAGTGATCTGCTAGGGCTCATACATACTGATGTATGTGGACCTTTTAGATCAAATGCTAGAGGAGGCTATCAATACTTCATTACCTTCACTGATGACCTCAGTAGGTATGGCTATGTATATCTTATGAAACACAAGTCAGAAACTCTTGAAATGTTCAAGACTTTCATGAATGAAGTAGAGAAGCAACTTGGTAAGAGTATTAAAGCACTCCATTCAGATCGAGGTGGTGAATACTTAAGCCAAGAGTTTGAGGACCTTCTGAGAGACCGTGGTATTGTATCACAATGGACTCCACCTGGTACACCACAACATAATGGTGTGTCCGAAAGAAGGAATCGTACATTATTAGACATGGTATGATCAATGATGAGTTCAGCCGAACTTCCAATATCGTTCTGGGGATATGCTCTTGAAACTGCAACGTTTACACTTAACCGTGTACCTTCCAAATCGGTTCAAAAGACACCATATGAGATATGGAATGGGAATCGTCCCAATTTGTCTATGTTAAAGATTTGGGGATGTGAAGCTTATGTTAGGAAACAATTTCCTGAAAAGCTTGGACCCAAATCGGAAAAATGCTATTTTGTTGGATACCCCAAGGAAACTCGGGGATACTACTTCTACACACCAACTGACAACAAAGTGTTTGTTGCTAGGACTGTTGTATTTCTTGAAAAGGAATTTATTTCCAAAGGAATTAGTGGGAGGAATGTAGAGCTCGAAGAAGTTCGAGACCAACAAGAAAGCAGAGAACCTGAGGAGGTACATAAGGAACATGAAGACTCGCAAGTTGTTGTTGAATTTCAAGTTCCAAATGTAACACAGGAACCTCGTAGATCTAGTAGGACACGACTTGAGCCTGAGAGATTTGGATTTCTCGTGACTCAAGATAGTGACGAATTGGGCATAGCAGATGAGCCAACTTCCTATCTAGAAGCTACTAAGGGACCAGAATTTGAGAAATGGCTCGAAGCCATGAGATCTGAGATGGAATCCATGTACACCAACAAGGTATGGACCTTGGTGGATCCACCCGAAGGGGTAAGACCCATAGGGTGCAAGTGGGTCTTTAAGAAGAAGACTGACATGGATGGAAATGTTCAAACCTATAAAGGTAGATTGGTTGCTAAAGGTTTCCGTCAAATTCAAGGTGTTGATTATGACGAGACCTTCTCACCAGTTGCCATGGTTAAATCCATCAGGATCATGCTTGCCATTGCAGCTTATCATGACTATGAGATTTGGCAGATGGATGTTAAAACAACATTCCTTAATGGGAATTTACTCAAGGATGTGTACATGACACAACCTGAGGGTTTTATCGATCCAAAGGAAGCCAATAAAGTCTGTAAGCTACAAAGGTCAATCTATGGATTGAAGCAAGCATCTCGAAGCTGGAATCTACGTTTTGATGAAGTAGTCAAAAAGTTTGGCTTTAGTCAAAATGAAGATGAACCTTGTGTTTACAAAAGGGGTAGTGGGAGCACAGTCGTATTTCTCATATTGTATGTGGATGACATACTATTGATGGGAAATGACATCCCTACTCTTCAGACAGTAAAAGGTTGGCTAGGGAAGACTTTCTCTATGAAGGATTTAGGCGAAGCATCCTATATACTTGGGATTAAGATCTATAGAGATAGATCTAGAAGGCTTCTAGGCCTAAGCCAGAGCACATACATTGACAAGGTGCTAAAGAGGTTTAGCATGGAGGGTTCTAAGAGAGGTAACTTGCCCATGTCCCATGGGGTTACAATCTCTAAAGCCCAGTGTCCTAGTTCATGTGATGAACGAGCACGCATGAGTAAGATTCCATATGCATCATCAATTGGATCTATCATGTACGCAATGTTATGTACTCATCCTGATGTGTCGTATGCTTTGAGCATGACGAGCCGGTATCAGTCAGATCCAGGTGAATGTCACTGGACAGCCGTAAAGAACATCCTAAAGTACTTGAGAAGAACTAAGGATCAATTCTTGGTATACGGTGGTGAGGAAGAGCTCGTGGTAAAGGGTTACACCGATGCTAGCTTCCAAACTGACAAAGATGACTACAGATCGCAATCTGGATTTGTGTTTTGCCTGAACAACGGAGCTGTGAGCTGGAAGAGTTCCAAGCAAGAGACGGTTGCGGATTCTACAACAGAGGCCGAATATATTGCCACATCTAATGCTGCAAAGGAAGTTGTGTGGATCAAGAAGTTCATTTCTGAACTTGGAGTGGTTCCAAGCGCTGGTGATGCAATTGAGTTGTTTTGCAACAACAATGGAGCAATTGCACAAGCTAAAGAACCAAGATCGCACCAACGTTCCAAACATATTCTTCGGCGGTTCCATCTCATACGAGAGATCGTACAACGAGGAGATGTGAAGATTTGCAGAGTACCTACAGAAAGCAATGTGGCTGACCCGTTCACAAAAGCACTTTCACAGCAGAAACATGACGAACATGTTCGATCACTTGGATTGAGATTCATGAGTGATTGGGTATAAGTGTAAGTGGGAATCTGTTGGTATGTATGCCCATAGAGACTATCATTCGATGATTGTAATGGGGTAATATGTAAACGATTTGTAATACTACATTGATCATATCAATAAAGGCAAGTTTCCAATCTATATGTTTGTGTTTTATATTGTGAGATGACCATAAAATTATAGATGTCTATAGAATAATATACTCAATGACATATGTCTTTGGGTTGATGACCTGAATAGTGAGATCATATGTATGCTAAGAGTATGTATTCTTGTTTTGTCCCTAATCGGTTGTTATTGTGGAAATATCCATAGACATCAATAACATATAAGATTAGAATGTATGTTGGTTGATGGAAGAATCTCATTATCCATGATATGGAGATATCAAACCAAATACATAGATACTTGTTAGAGAACAGTGTATCGGATAGACCCACCTTGAGAGTGACACATGGATACCATGATTGGTAGTTAGAGTCACATCTCATAATGATGGTGGTGATTGTGGTTCTTAGACCTGAAGTCACTACACTTATCACATGTCGTTCGGTGTACTTTGACATCATCCACCGTGGTCCTGAATAAGGATTTCCATAAAGATGGTGCTTGGGTGCACTGTGACACATGGGGATGACTGTGAGTGATGTAGATGGAATTTGTCCTTCCTACGGGAGTTTGATATTCCGGCCACTTGATAAGCGAGACTGAGAAATGCATGGCCATGCTGATGTGAATCAATATGTGATATTGAGCTTACATATATCTCAGACAGTCTGCTATAGTTCAAGAAACATGGATTGAACGTTGAAAAGGATAACAATTCCATGACTCGAGTTCAATCCGGATATCAGCGACAAAGGAACTATACAATCACTGTAACACCAGTCATGAATGATAGGTCAAGTTGTTCTCGAATTTCTCCAATTACTTGGGTAGCAATGAAGTCTTGCTAGATACCAATCATTGTCTGTGAAATCATAATATGATTATGGATATCACTGCCAACGTAATTTGGAGCCTACCGGGTCACACGCATAGGATGTATTGGAATAGGAGTATAATTGTGGATTTGATTGGAATTGCTCTGAATCACATTGATTACTAAAATGTTTATGTAATGGATTAGAATAATATTGGAGTGACTGGCTCTAAGTGCAAGTGGGAGTCTGTTGGTATATGTATGCCCGTAGAGCCATCCCAAGCGATTGCATGGAGTCGGATATTAATTAATCAATTAATGTGATTATTTGGTTAATTAATGAATTCCATAATATTCTAATTAATCCATAAGCGTTTTAATTAACGCAACGTTTCTATTTACCGATGGGTTCAGGAAACCCTATTTCCCTTCGTATCCTATTTAAAGGAGGATTGACGACCGATATCTATATAAGATAGATATAGGTTTTTCAGTTTACGCTCACGCACGTAAACCTAGCCGTCGCCGTCCTTAGGAGAGAAAGGAGAGCAACGCGCCGCTAGCACGCCGCCGCAGAGACACGCTCCTTCCCGCCGGCTTGAGAAGCGCGACGTGGAGTTCCGTCCATCCGCGTGGACGAAGTAGAGACGCAGACGCCTTGACGCCTGCGTTCGGAGGACGTCGACAACCACCTGTATGTGCTGCGAGAAACGTACATCACCGCCGCAAAGGAGCATCGCCGGATCAACCTGCGACAGCGAACGGGAGAGAAGATCCGTCCGTGTTTGACAAGCAGCGTTGCACCGTCGTGCAGCGGGACATCGCCGGACTTGCTCCGCAATAAGGTATATCCCGCAAACCTGTTTCCGAATACGTTGTTATCGACGAAATCCTGTTTTGGGTACGTGGATTTTATCGCTTCCGCCGCGCATGTTTTCTCCACAAAACCCAACAAAAAGGTATGATGGAGTGGGTGTAAAATTTTCAAATCTTATTAGTGGTATTCAAAACAACCAAACTTTAGCAGTGGAAGTAAAATATTAACTATATTCAATTTACCATAAGATTACAAAAGTACCTCAACATTATCTCCCGTAAAGGTTTACATAAAAGGTACAATAGATGGTTCTATGTAGAGGGAAATCTAAACCATAACAACTTTGTCTCCAAGCTTTAACTCCTTAAGATAAGACTAAGACTTCATGCGATATTATCCAAGTATTTCACCTAGAGTTGGAAGCATACCCAACTCGAAGAGAAATATAGATAACATCAACAAAGGTTGGTATGTGCATACTAAATATAGAATTGAGCAATTTACTAAGAATAAAGGACATCAAAATAAAAGGCTTCCCATAGAATAGTAAAGTACTACCCAATCGGGCATAAAATAAGTGAAGTCAAAAACATGATAAATAAGAGAAAAAGATAAGTTCAAAGTATCCATGTATTTCACCTGTGACAATACTAGACAATATAAACATGTAGGTAGGAAATAACACATCTAACAAAAATAATGTGGGGTGAGCAAGGTCTTGTATACATCTACTCTAAAATATGGGGTGGTAGGGTCTGTCAACATCTGCCCGAGCAGGAATTTAACATTTTCCCAAATATATAAATATGTAGGAATTTAACATCTGCATTCATATGTGGGAATTTAACATCCACATAAAAACACATGAAACATTATACTAGTAGTCACCACATGATGCAGAACAAAAGATAAGCAAGAATACAAGAAATTAAGAGCATAAGAGAACAAAAAGGATGAGAACATTTATCTAAATACCAACACATAACGTTGCCATATACACATCCACTACCATGGTGGGAAAAGAAGCACATATCATCAAATAAGTCCAACATGCACAAAGCATACGAGAGAGTCCAAAAGAATATCCATGATCACAAGATCACTATCAAATAAGTTATTTCATAGGAACCACGATTTTCAAAAGAAAAGACATTGTGTATAGGCTAATGTCCATAGGACCGAGAGAATCATAAAGAAAGGTTATTGCTCAATATAGAAGAATAGGAGATGAAAAACATACCTTAGCCAAGAATCTAGGCAGTCCAAAGTCAATCCTAGATCCAAGCCTAGGTCTACAAAGCACCTATTATACATATATGTAGAATTCAGGTTAAGTTTTCATTAATTATTCAAAACCCTAAAATCGACTTTTTAATATTAGTGAATTAGGTTATCAAAACAATGCCATATTTAGATTATCTTTTTTTGAGTTCAAAACATTTTTATTATACTTTTCTGACTTTTAAATATTTAGTTATGAATTTTACAAGTTATTATTAATTTAGACTTATCCATTAAAATCACATATTTTAAACATTGTATTTTGGTGAACAAACTAAAGCCATACATTTCATTAGGAATTGATGATCTTTTAACGAGACCTTCTAAGGGATGGCTAGTCCAAGATGCTGAACAACAAAGTTGGATTGTGGAAAAACACCTACGGGAGGTAGAAAAAATGTGCCAATCCATTGAGATATGGTATGCTACAAGTGTATCTCTTATTTTTCTGAATCTAGTGACTATTTATTTGTAATTTTTGGATAAGTATATAATTACTTATCAATTTGTAAAGCTCGACAAATCAGAAAAATCCAAAAATCCATATAGGCGAGAAAATCATGAGAGAGAGAGAGGAAGAGAGGGACCGAGCCTAGCTGACACGGCCCAATCATGAATAGCCAAGTCAGCAAGTTAGTGGTTCGCCCCAAAGAAAAGGAAAAGGAGGTGTGAAAATACAAAATTGCCCTCAATGATAAAACTAAACAAGAAAGGAAAAGAGGGGTGGAGATGAGAAAGAACATGGGGTTATCCCCTTCCTTGCACCCACACGACATGGATGACTTCAACAGCTTCTCTACTTTAACCAAAAATTAGGCAAAACCTGATGACACCATGATTCACAGAACAAAGAACACATAAGCTAAGAGCAAGGTTGACCGAACTCACCTATCATCTCAATTGTGGCGCTAGTGTTGCTAAAGATCAAGGACGGGCACCGCCAGCTTGAAATCAAAATCTGATCGTAGAGTGCCAAAGAAAGAATATGCGAGTGAAATTGGGAGAAGAGAAGAGTTTCTCTAGAGCCGAGGATGGCTCGCAAAGAGCTATATATACATGTGGGTTTAGTTCTAAGGCAAAGGCCAGTTGGCCAAGATACCTTGGTGCCTAAGAATTGAACAAAACATGAATAATGGAAACCAGGTCACGAGTCTTACCTCATTATGTGTGGAATCATTTCCCAAAATTGTTGGTCGAAAAAACTTGTATAACCATTGATTTAGGAGAGAGAAATCCACAAAAAACCAGGGTTGTATTGTTCTTGAGCGCACCTCTCCTACCCAAGGTAGGAGACAACTTCCTAGTCATCGGATCAAGGATTGGACGGTCTTGGTTGTGAGTGAAACCAAAAATAAAAAGCATCCACATGACACATATAATTGCTTATCAAATCCAAATCAAATAGTGTTAAAGAAATTAATTTCCTATTCTCTCTTTCTTCATTTGAGGGTGCAAACGAGCCCCAAATTGAATGAAATTTGACACCCAACAATTTGGAACATGAGAAATCAGAATATGCAATTAGATTTGCCGTTTGAGAACTTTTTATGTGTTAAATAAATCAAAACTTATTTTCTCTTTCCTATTTCATTAATGGCTAGAAGATTCTCCAAATTTGATGAAACTTCACCCGCAAGTCATATTTAATGCATTGGATACGGATTTTTCATCAATTTTACATGTTGGAGTTGTTTGTACATTTATTTAATATTTTGAAGGTTCTACACACTTTCTCTCTCATGATTTCATCTTTCAATCAAACATTCTCCAAATTGAATAACAATTCGCCCAAAGGTATATTTTAATGTGTGGATAACGAATATAAGATTGTTTTCCACTTTTGGAATCATTTAATATTTTATTTCATATTTTGAAGGAAAACTCATGTTTTCTTTCCTAAAAGAAATTAGGGTAGTTATTAAAGTGCAAAATAATGTGAAACTTGACTCCCAAATTAATTAGGATCCAAGGAACATGAATTTCACATTAGATTTCTATTTTTGAATCTCCTTTCATGAATTATAACATTTTTGTCTTGTTATCATTATAATATTATTTCATCATCATTATTATTCATCCAAATTGTGTCCCATATCTTTATATTACAACCAAAAGAATTATATATCATTATTGTCCACAAATTATCATGAAATGTCCATTTATATCATGTGACATATCTTATGTGTCCATTATTGGCCTAAGCTTAATGTGTGATCATTAGATTACACTAAGGTGATTTATACATACATTAGCTCATTAGCGTTATACTGAACATCTTTTAGGTCTCACCTAAACCTTGTTTGGCTAAGTCCAAAAGGTCAAAGTTCTAGGGTAGGGTCTAATATCTGATATGTTACAACACTCCTCCCCTTAAAAGGATTTCATTCTTAAAATCTATTGATCTAAACATCAACAACCAACTACTCTCCACCCCTTAAAAGATTTATCCTATCAAGTCAAACTAAACAGCACTTAGGGTTACCCACATATCTTTTAGTTGTGAATGTTTTAAAGATTTATGTAGTTCATGTATCCAACTAATAAGTGAGAACCATCTAGGGTTGAGTTTTTAGGTCCTTGTGTGTCTAACCTAACAACCCAAGATCCAAAAAGTCATAGGATTACAAAAGGTACACTACACCTTTACATTATCTCACATATTCCTAGGCACTTCTTCAAAACTAGGGTTAGGATTCTATGCCAACTAATTCTAGGGTTTCTCCACTAAAACTTCACATATCTCTTCATTGTGACTTAATTTAAGAAATCATTGAGAAAATTAGAGAATTTTTTTGTACATATAGTAGTATAAGGAAAATATTTTTTTTGTCGATAAGAAACATTGTGAAGTAAAACCAACAAGTTGGCCAAAATTCAATGCGAAAACCAAGTCACAATATATTCATAACAAGAACTCTTCATCCTACTACCTCCTCAACCTAATTGCATCCTCAAGTGAAACCTCATATCATCAAGAGATACAAATCATAATCAATCTTTATGATAGGGTAAGATCTCCTAATCCTCGTCACATATTTAACATAGATCAATTATAGGGTGAACATCTCACCTAGAGGGAAACTATGCAAGGTAAGGGTTCTAATTAGAGAGACAAACTTGAAATAGACAGATTCTAACTACTATGGTCTTTGATACCATGATGTAAGGAGTGGGATCCCAAAGGAGAACCACTCCCTACTAAAAATTTGAAGAATAAGAGCTCCAATCCAAACACACCCAAACAGGTATGATGGAGTGGGTGTAAATTTTTAAAATATTATTAATGGTATTCAAAACAACCAAAGTTTAGTAGTAGAAGTGAAATATTGACTATATTCAATTTATCATAAGATTACAAAAGTACCTCAATATTATCTCCCATAAGGGTTTACATAAAAGGTACAACATATAGATCTATGTAGAGGGAAATCTACACCATAACAACTTTGTATCCAAGATTTAACTCCTTAAGCTAATCCCAAGACTTCATGTGATATCATCCAAGTCCTGCACCTAGAGTTGGAAGCATACCCCAACAAGAAGAGAAAAATAGATAACATCAGCAAAGGTCAGTATGTCCATACTAAATATAGAATTGATAAATTCACTAATAATAAAGGATATCAAAATAAAAGGCTTCTCATATAAAAGTAAAGTACTACCCAATCAAGCATAAAAGAAAAGAAGTCATAAACATGATAAATAAGAGCAAAAGATAAGTTCAAAGCATCCATGTTTTTCACCCGTGACAATACTAGACAATATAAACATGTAGGTAGGAAATAATACATCTACCAAAAATAATGTGGGCTGATTAGGGCTTGTATACATCTTCTCTAAAATATGGGCTGGCAGGGTCTGCCAACATCTACCCTAGTAGGATTTTAACATCTTCCCAAATATATAAATATGCAGGAATTTAACATATGCATTCATATGTGGGAATTTAACATCCCAATAAAACATATGCAATGTTATACTAGTAGTCACCACATGACGCATAACAAAAGATAAGCAAGAATATAATAAATTAAGAGCATAAGAGAAAAAAAGGATGAGAACATCCATCCAAATACCATCACATAATGTGCCATTTACACATCCACTACCATGGTGGGAAAAGAAGAACATATCATCAAATAAGTCCAACATGCACAAAGCATACGAGAGAGTCCAAAAGAATATTTATGATCACAAGATCAATATCAAATAAGTTATTTCACAGGAACCACGATTTTTAAAAGAAAAGACATTATGTATAGGCTAATGTCCATAGGACCAAGAGAATGATAAAGATAGGTTATTGCTCAATATTGAAGAATAGAAGATGAAAAATATACCTTACTCAAGAGTCTAGACAATCCAAAGTCAGTCCTAGATCCAAGTGTAGGCCTCCAAAGCACCTATTATACATATATTTAGAATTAGGGTTAGGTTTCATTAATTATTCAAAACCCTAAAAATTGAATTTTTTTCATATTAGATAATTAGGTTATCAAAACCATGCTATATTTTAGATTATCTTTTTCTAAGTTCAAAAAATATTGTATTATGCTTTTCTGACTTTTAAATATTTATTTATGAATTTAACAAGTTATCATTTATTTAGATTGATCCATTAAAATCACATATTTTAAACACTGGATCTTGGCAACAAAACCAACACCATGAGATAGCTCTTATTTTTCTGAACCCAACAACTATTTATGTGTAATTTTTGGATAAGTAGATAATTACTTATGAATTTTTAAAGCTCGACCAATCAAAAAACCCAAAAATCCATATAGGCGAGAAAATCATGAGAGAGAGAGAGGAAGAGAGGGACCTGGTCCAGCTGACATGACCCAATCATGAATAGCTAAGTCAGCGGGTAAGTGGTTTGTTTGACTTGCCCCAGAGCAAATGGAAAGGAGGCGTGAAAAGACGAAATTTCCCTTGACGATAAAACTAAACGAGAAAGGAAAAGAGGGGTAGAGCTGAGAAAGAACATGGGGTTATCCCCCTCCTTGCACCTACGTGACATGGCTAGCCTAAGAAGCTTCTCTACTTCAACCAAAATTAGACAAAACCCGATGACACCACGATCCGCCGAACAAAGAACACATAAGCGAATAGCAAGGTCGGTTGAACTCACCTATCATCTCAATTGCTGCACTTATGTTGCCGAAGATCAAGGTCGGGCTCTTCCAGCTTGAAATCAAAATTTGATCATAGAGTTCCAAAGAAAGAACATGATATGACATTGAGAGAAGAAATGAGTTTCATTGGAGCCTAGGATGGCTCGCGAAGAGCTATATATACATGTAGGTTGAGATTTAAGGTAAAGGCCAGTTGGCCGAGATGCCTTGGTGCCTAAGAATTGGGAAAAACTCGAATAATGGAAACCAAGTCACGAGTCTTACCTCATTATGTGCATAATCCATTCCCAAAATTGTTGGTCAAAAAATCTCAAAGAATTGTTGATTGAGGAGAGAGCAAACCGCAAAAACCACGATTGTACTATTCTTAGACGTGCCTTTCCTACCCAAGGTAGGAGGAAGGTTCCAACCCATAAGATCAAGGATCAGACGGTCCTAGTTGTGAGTGAAATCAAAAATAAAAAGCAGCCGCGTGACACACATAATTTCTTACCAAATCCAATTCGAATAAAGTGTTAAAGAAATTAATTTCCTATTTTCTATTTCTACATTTGAGTGTGCAAATGACCCCCCAAATTAAATTAAATTTGACACCCAACCTATTTTGGACATGAGGAATCTGAGTATGTAATTATATTTGCCTTTTGAGAATTTTTTATGTGTTAAATAAATGAAAACATATTTTCTCTTTCATCTATGATTAATGGTTATAACATTCTCCAAATTTGATGAAAATTCACCCACAAGTCATACTTAATGTATTGGATACGGATTTTCCATCAGTTTTACATGTTGGATTTGTTTCTACATTTGTTTAATATTTTGAAGGTTCTACACATTTTATCTCTCCTAATTTCATCTTTTAATCAAATATTCTCCAAATTGAATAAAAATTCACCCAAAGGTATATATTAATGTGTGGATTATGAATCTAAGATTATTTTACACTTATGGAATCATTAAATATTATATACCACATTTTGAAGGAAAACTCATATTTTCTTTCCTAAAAGAAATTAGAGTAGTTATTGAAGTGAAAATTAATGTGAAACTTGACTCCCAAGTTAATCGGGATCCAAGGAACACGAATTTCACATTATATTTTTCTTTTTGAATGTCATTTCATGAATTTTAACATTTTCAGCTTGTTATCATTATAATATTATTTCATCATCATTATTATTCATATAAATTTTGTCCCATATATTTATATTACAACCAAAAGAATTATATATCATTATTGTGCACAAATTATCATGAATTGGCCATTTATATCATGTGACATATTTTATGTGTCCATTATTGGCCTAAGCTTAATGTTTGAACATTAGATTACACCAAGGTGATTTATACATGCATTAGCTCTTTAGGGTTATACTAAACATCTTTTAGGTCTCACATCAAACGTGTTTGGCTAAGTCCAAAAGGTCAAAGTTCTAGGGTAGGGTCCAAGATCCGATATGTTACAAAAGTCCAACTTAACTATGTATTAAAACATGTACTAGTATTCTAAGACTCAGGGGTAGAACCCTCAGTAGCTTCCATTAGGTCCTCTAACTTTTTAACATAAGGCATAGGTATGGAAACCATAGTGATAGCTTGAAATAGTCAGATTTACCTATTACTGAAAATCTGGTACAATACTTTTAATGTGTAGGACACAAGAGGGGAATCACCCATTACTTATAGAGGAAACAATCCATTTAAATCCGAGATGCTAGTATTTATGCTAGAAAATAATACTTTTATCTTGTCAAATAGAGTCATTTATAGAAGAGAAAAATGTAACTATCATAGTTGGGAGTTTCACAAAGATTTGTTCCTTGTAGACATTGGGAGGCCATGCTTGGAGTGAAATTACATGGAGGATTCTCCATTAGAGACAAAGGTTTTATTAAGGGGTTGTCTAATGCAACACGCTATAAAGGCTATTGAGTGTATGAAGCTCCTTCCGCGGTTGCATGTTCCATAGAGTGAGCTCCTTCTGATTCATTCTTGCATGAGTATTGTGACGTTTCTATTCGTCCTTAGGACATGCCAACCTATACACAAGGAGAAGGCAACAACATGAGTTGACAAAGGATTATGAGGATCAATTGAGGACATAGTTGTTTGCAGAGGTCCTTTCTTCAACAACCTTCAATGGCATGTGGCTTCCTAACCCATCCGCCTAGGTGTCTTGGGGTTGTACTCAGCAGTAGAGGCCTCCTCATATGCTTTTGTGGCTTCCAAGGCCCAATCCTGGGAGCTTGATGATCATATTTTGTGAGATAGTGGGATATAAAACATGGAGTCTGATTTTAATATTGTTTTGGATTGTCTACATGTCACAATTATACCTTTTGACCTTAGTAGTTTCTCTAATAAGGACACCATCCCCCCTAAAGCCCAAAATTCCTTGGCGAGTGCCCTTTTTAGCAAAGTTATTGGAGATATGGAAGTCAAGTTTGACATGACCACTAGACAAAAAGAAATATTCAAGTGTCTACAAGTTGATCACCCTCAGGATTTTCTTCTTTCTATACCTATTGATGGTCTAGGTATGCATATGTCACCAATGGAGTATTGTTCTATCCTCAAGTACCGCCTTATGATACCTTTATTTCCAATTGATGAGGCTTCCCCAATTTGTCACACTACTACAGAAATGGCTTATAACGTCACTTTTGCTGGTGTCGGTTGTAATAATAAACCGACACCTAAAACATACAACGTCGGTGTATAAAATAAGATGACATCAATCTGTGAAGGGCGACCAGACACGGGTATCACTTTTATTCAGTGTCGGTTCCTTAATAAGAAACCGACACTGAAAAGTAACTTCCAAAACCAAAATTTCCAACGAAAAAAATTGCCTCCAAAAATTGACATACATCTTTGATTTTTAAGAGAGGAACCGACAACTAAAGGTTTTCTGCGAGATAGAAATTTGTTCACTTTTTATCGTCGGTTTTGGGACAATAACTGACGCCATTGTGTTTTCGCGCAAATAACTGCGAAAATTTTCACCTCCCTTTAGTGTCGGTGGTTTGTTGCAAACTGACACTTAAAGTTTGTATTGTCGGTTTGTGTTAGAAAACGACACCTATAGTTAACTTAACAGCGCGGCAGCCTCTTGCTCTTATGTTTCATTCATTTCCGCTGATCAGGGTTTTTGCTCCGACGATTCTACTGTTGTCCCTCACCTCTGCCTCCGCCTCCGCCTCCGACACTGCCGCCACTCGCCGCCTCTGCTTCCACCAGCCGCTGCCGGCGACCGCCCGACCAGAGCAGTAGCGCCGCCCACACGGAGCAGCACTGCTGCCCGCAGCAATGTCGTCGGCAAGGAGCAGCAGCGCCGCCCGCATGGAGCAACACTGTCGCCTGCACGGAGCTAGCAGCATCACCGCTTGAAGCAGCCAGCAGGGC
The DNA here is from genome assembly GCA_963693085.1 of Alisma plantago-aquatica. NCBI lineage: Eukaryota > Viridiplantae > Streptophyta > Magnoliopsida > Alismatales > Alismataceae > Alisma > Alisma plantago-aquatica. Next base: position 1,018,876,700 of record OY856409.1, on the reverse strand, counting down.
CGCCTCTTCGAGCTGCTAGAAGGGCTGCCAGTTGAAGCACCCTCCACGCCCATTATCAGGTTTTCCCCTGACCTGCATTGTTCTATGACAAACTGCATTTTGTTCTACACAATATTACTCACGTTTACAACATACTCACATATCAATTTAGGGTTAATGTGGGGGATTTGGGGGTGGGATATTGCACTACAAGTTCTTCATGTGCTTATCTATGCATAACCTTTTATATTTATTTATCCTCTTTTGGTTCAAGTTTTAGAATTCTAGGTAGTTTTAAGCTACATCTTCACTACTTCAACCACTCAAAAGTTTTGATATGTAGATTCTAGTTAGTTTTAAGCTACAAAATTTGATTAGTATAGTCGTGTACTAAATGATTTTCAGTATTTTATATACAACTAGGATTTAGTTGAAATTTGTACATAATTTGGAGAAATTAGATATTAGTTGGAAGAATTTTTTGACTTGTTTGTCGGCCGATTTTTTAATGATGTTTGAACTCTATAGAGAGGAGTGCTAGTTGAGTATTCCCTAGATTAACTCGACCGGCCATGTTGCATACTATATTGATTGATGATCCATGGGAAATTTTATGGATATATGACTATGCTATTTCATGTGAATATTGCCTAAAAATCAGGTCAGTGGTCAATATGTTTGGGAATTGAATTAACATTATAAAATCATATTTGAATTGTATTAGAATGAATTATACAAGTGTTTGTTGAGTCTTACTGAAATTGAATATGATATATACATAAGGATCAGTGTGAGGTGGCAATATTCCCTATTTAGGGTTGTGTTGATGGATTACTGAATTATGTAATTCTTATGATGTTGAACAAAGGATGACTTCTTGAAAACCCTAGAAGTTTAGTATTAAGACAAGTATGAGTGATAAAGCTAGAACTTGTATATAATGTTGCAAAAGTGATGAATTGTTGAAGTGTAAGTATTAATATGTGTATCAGATGGCTGATCAGGACCGCGCTGATGATCACCGTGAGGGTGAGGACGTGCTTGCACCGCCTGACAATGTAAGTTTTAAGAATATATCCCTATATGTTCATTTATAATTATATTATGTAAGTGTGTTTTTTTTATCAAATTTTAGGTTGGTGATGTACCCCCTGAAGAAATTACAACACTTGATGAGAAGCAAAAGAAAATTGAGAAAGTGAGGGGCATCATAATGATGAACAAGTTAATACAGCAAAGGGCCAATGGACCCAAATTGGCTGTGGATTTCAATCAGGCAGGAAATCCATATGGAGTGAACCGCAACTCATTTGTTGCATATCTTGGGGTTCTTATTCACAGCCATTGCAGTGTTATCCTAGAATCATGGCATAGAGTTCCTAAGGAGAAGAAAGACCACATATGGAAGGAACTATGTGTGAGTTATTATTATTTGTAATTCTATTTGTGTAGATTACTAATTTTTAGGATACTAGTTAATAGCAATATATTCTGTTTAATTTGCATAGAATATTTGATCTGGATGAAAAGTTGCATCCTAAATGTGTGATGCAACGTTGTGAGAGGGTCCTAAGGAAATATAGGACCAATCTCACCCGAGATTACATACGCGATGTTGAGAATAGGTTCTTGATAGATTCCAATTCTAGACATTGATCAGTATTTCACAAACTTTACACTAATAATTTTTGTTTGTATTCTCTTTGAAAAATAAATATAGGAAGAAGGAAGCCACACATCAATGGAACTACTTGGACCCCAAAGACTGGGAGGAGTTTGTTACCCAAAGAAAAACAGATGAATTCAAGGTATTAAGCGCCACCACTCCAAATTTAATTAATATATATTTTTATGTATTCACCTATTCAAGATTAACCTTTAGTGTTACTAACCAAATCAACGTGCTAACTAACTAGGCTAAGAGCGATGCTCAACAAGCAAGGCGTGCACTAAATGTGCACGACCACACAATGGGTCCAAGTGGATATGCAGGCGTTCACCAAAGACTACATGTTGAGTCTACTCAGCCTACTACTACTCAGGAGACTGCAGAGTCCTCTACTGCTGCTCCCGCACCTCTACCTCATCATGTTATGTGGATAGCTAGGAGGCAAAATAAGAAGGGAGAGATATCGAAGCCCGCAACCGCTGGGGAGGCTGCAAAAATGGTAAAAATCAAACTCTTAGAGCAATCTATATTGTTTATTGTTATGTTTACTTATGAATTTTTATTGATGGTGCTTAGCGGGAGCTGCACGAGCAGAGGAAGGAAGGCAAGTTCATCCCTCAGGGCACAAGGGATGAACTGACAGTTGCTCTGGGTAACCTAGAGCATTATGGACGTGTAAGGGGTGCAGGCGCTGGTGTGGGCATCAAAGCGTTCTTTGGGCCATCCCAGCGTAAACTTGTCACAAAAGCAGGACTTTCACAAGTTGAGGTAACTTATTCTTATTTTAGAACGTTATTGCGAAAGGGAATTCAATAATCAGCAACTAGCATTTCTTTTATCCATGTATAGGTAGATTCCTTAATTGAAAAAAGACTCCAGGAAGCATTTCACAAGTGGCAGGCGCCTCAGACTTCCAGTCAGACAGTACCAATGGCGAACCTCTCTTTTCCTACTCCTCGTACTGCAAAGGTTGGGAGTAATCCTATAGACCCACCTAGCACGTCCTCTGTAAGTATTTTTATGGCATATATAATAGCTAGTCTGTTTAAGATGATATGTTTGTGTATATATACATATAACATTCTTTAATTACGTAAATTTGTAGGGGTTGAAGCCATGTCGACTACAAAGTGAAGGATATATCATTGCAGATGCATCGGCTTACCCACCCCTTAAAGGGTGCATGTTTCATGGGAGTCCAGTACCAGATGGCATGGTATGTGTGAGCCCCATACATATACTCACTGGCTGGATGGATCTTGCACTGTCTCATGCACACCCAGATGCTGAAACACTTGGTGAGGCAGTAGGCGGAGTGATACTGTGGCCCAAAGCGGATGTCCTCTATACTGATATTGGATGATAAATTTTCATTACTTTACTTTATTAGTGTGTATATATATATACGAGTCAATTGATATGAAATTATATATACAGGTCAAAAATATGAGACCCTCTACATCTCGGCCTCCACCTCCTCGACTACCAAGTTTGCTTCCAGGGGACCTACACGCCTCGATAGGTCCTAATTGTAGGAGTGTGGCAGTATGGATCAACGAACATAATCTAAATTGCCCTATAAATGTTACTATTCCGGAGAATGCTGCCGGAAAATCATATGATAACAATCTATTTATACAAGTTTAGCATACGTATTAATGCATACGTAATAGAAGTTCTGGATACGTATTAATGCAGGTCAAACATTCAGAAACAACATATTTATACAAGATATTTTGGAGTTGTTACGTATGAATGGCTGAACACATCTATGATAGAGCTGTGGATATGGTGAGATTAATGCATATGGCAGTATGGTTTATACATCCATATACCTTGTTTTATATACGGCAATCTGGTTTCTTATATATTAATGCATACGTAATACATGTTTTGCAGCCACTTATACATGACATGTAAAGATTTTGGGTTTTCCCATGTGGGATTTTTGGTTCCATGTTTGATTAGTCTTGTAGATACAGACCCTGGTTCAGTTACTTCATACTGCTGTGATGCTTTTGAATATTTTGGTAAAAATAATAAGACGGTGATAATAGCTCCATTCAATGTCGAGTAAGTTTACTTTGCTTGTAATTTGGACTTAAGCAAAATACATTTTTATTGCGGATATTGAGTTATTAATTTTCTACGTTCTTACCTATAGTTCTAAGCATTGGGAGTTATTAGTTATTGTCCCCAAGACATTCACCGTCTATTATCTAGATCCTGCGGGGAGTGAGTTGGATGTATATGGACATGCAATCAAAAGGCCATTATTCTTGTGAGAAATATTTTATATTTTTATATCTGTTAACATCTGTTACTGCATTACTATTTAATTATGCAATTTAATGTGTTACATTAACATATATAGGGCTTTACAAGAGTACAAAAAACTGGAGGAAAGGTCTCCAGGAAAAAAAGTCTAACACTCATTTGGAAGAATGTGAAAGTAATTTACTGACTCCAATGTATATATTATTTATGTGAAGTGTGCTTATTTGTATTTTTGAATATTTTGTATGTTTCAATTTATAGTGTGCTACACAAGATAACTGGGCATGTGCCTACTATGTGATGTGATTTATGGACCTAATCATCAAACATGTTGTATTGGAAATCGATAACATACAACATGTATTATACATAGTCTAGTTAGATAATATGAAATATATGAATCTTATTATATATTATTATAATTATGTATGTATGTCATTCTCTTTGTAGGTCTTTAAAACTGAGGACTTCAACACAGGTACAAAGCGTTTCGATGTACATGCTCCCTATACGAGAGATGAATTAGATGTTGTAAGAGAAGATTGGGCAAAAGCCCTACAAAGAGTGGGAATTTTTCAATATGATTTTGATGATGATGACAATGATGATGATGAATAAAATAAATTTGTTCTCATAATTAATTTTGTGTGAATGTGAATGAATTTTTATGAATTGTCGTATGTGTGTGAAAATCATCAATACATGAATGTTTCTACATGTGTCTGAATGTGAAAAGAGATGAAATAAATGGAACTACAGGTTGCTACTGGTTTCTACATGTGTGTGATAAAAAAAATAATATGAATTAAATTTATTATACATGAGTGTGAATCACATATTTAATATTTTGTCCATCATGTTAATTTTGCATGTTTGTGGCCTGTTGTTGGCTGATATCAATGGATGTCGTAAAACATGCAGTTCATAACTGAACTGCAGGTTTCTCATCCTGCGACCAGCCACAGCAGGTCTGCAGATTGACAGAAAAAAAAATCAAATCATAGGTGTCGGTTATTTGTATAAAACCGACGACATCCGGTTACAATGTCGGTTTCCATACTAGTACAGACGTCGATTTCCCTACACCACGGCCATGTTGGCCAGCACAGGCGTGGCAGTGTACCAGACATAAAATACGTGTCGGATATCTATATAAAACCGACGATATACGGTTACAATGTCAGTTGTCATACTAGTAACCGCCGTCGATTTCCCTAATGAGACCAGATACCACGGCCGTGTTGGCCAGCATGGCCGTGTAAGTGGGTGATTCAGTGTCAGTTTCGAAGCGGATAACCGACGCCTATACCCCCTACTAGCGCATTTTCGGCGCATTTTCGGTGGCGCACGAAGGGTTGTGGCGTCGGTTTGAGTACCGACGCATAAAGGTTGGACTTTTAGCAGCGCCCACATAGGTGTCGCTTAGAAACCGACACTAAAGGCTGGTTATGTACTAGTGTCATAAGATGTGGTTAGACGCTTTTGGGGATCATACAATTCATTATAGGAAGCAACTTGGTTTCAAGTATATACATGATCATGTTAGATATGCTCTCTATGATATACTAAGATATGCAGGAGTTGCTGCTAAAGAAGAGGCACATGTGAGTTTTTGAACCAATCCACATGAAGGGAGGTCAACACTTGACTAGCTGACATATTGTTTTTTGGTTGAATTGGAGGTAAACATGCATGCATGGATCTATCTGGGGTTTCCCCACTAGTGGGCTTGGGAAGCGAAGATTTGTTGTAGGACATGCAACACTAAAAGCCACCTCAGCCAAAGTAGTCAAGCATGAGAAAGCATGCATCGAAAATCAACATGTGTTTATTCCCTTTGGTTTTGATAATTTTGGGTTTTTAGCACCAGATGTCACATAACTTCTTAAGAGAGTTCAAAAAAAATTGCATAGTGATGCTGTGACCCCTAAGTCAGTGGATGTTGTGTTCCAGAGGATAGGTTTTTCCATCCTAAAAGGGTTTGCGGCGTAGCTTGTTTCCTGTCTACCTTCCATCTCTATGTATTAAACAAGTTTTTAATAATAAATATCTACGATTGTAATATCTCAAGTAAAAAAAATCCTCACCCCAAGGGGGTATTAAGAAAGGGAAACTACATTATAAACTTAAGCACTAGTTTTAGAGGGAAATATGGCCATTCCATATTTTCCTTGAATTATAAAGTCCTAGAAAATATCTCTCCTTAAATATTTTCTCTAGATAAACTACACTTGGGTGGTTTGATAACTAGACTTACAAAATGGGAGAAACATAAGAAAGTATGTAGATTCTCAACTAAAAATCAAGTACAAATAAGAATTTTATTCTCAACTAAAAAGGCTTATAAATAAGTAGGTAGTAAATTCTAATGAAACAATAATGAGATAATTGAGCATTTTTTTACACATATATAATCAAAAACAACAAATTTCTTACCTTTTAAATGATTTCACAACCACAACAATACATCAATGCATGTCAATTATAAGTTGAATTGGAGCATCAAAAGTAGGATAGGAATACTACCATATTACAAGCCTTCGTAAGTAGGTGAGACGACCTCAATCCTCTATATATGTATATATGGTCAGTGAGAAAATATGGGTCTAGGTGTAGTACCATCACCCCAATATATATATGTATATGTATATATATATGTATATATATATATATGTATGTATATATATATATATATCTGTGTGTGTATGTGTGTGCGTGCACGTGCACTGCTTATGAACTGTATAATTTACTACTATAATTAGGCAATAACACTTACACAAATCTAGCATGAAACTCTAATAGAGAGGAAAGAGCAAGTGTTTAATAGAGAATATGAGTCATAGCATGGAAAGTGGGGTCACATATTAAACACAGAAACCCTAAAATCCGATTTGTAAATCCAACCATTTAAGGTCCTAAATTCATGATAACTGAAATTTAATCTTTTGAAAATTACGAAAAGTCTAGATCACAGTTTTCTAACTCCCTAATAATTAACATTAAACTGACTTAGATTTATGTAGCTATTTGGTTTGGAACATTTTTCTATTTGTGTGTGTCATCCATACACAAGGGTCATTCTTACCAAAATTTGTATAACTATACTAATTTAAAAAGAATAATTCACTTTGCTTTAGGATTTCACTACCTAAGGTGTAACATGACCAAATGAGTAAACTCCTTAGATAAGTTTCTCATGTAGCATAACATAAAACCCTGACTTAGAATACAAAAATAACATAAGTATTAAAACAACCAAAAATAGAAGCTAGAGATAGTCATAAGAAATCACATATGTGATTGTTCATTTATAGTTTCCAAAGAACTAAAGCCATAGATATTATGCCTCCAATATAGCGTTGATGAAAACCAATATCATAACAAACTAAAATTTTAAGTAATAATTCATTTTTATTAAGTCACAGTTAATAAATCATATTATTTTGTATAAAATATTTACTTGATTATGATCAACAATTATTTATCAACGAATTTTTACTCTATTAATTAATATTTAACATATATTTGGATATATGAGTCATATACATATTTAGTTTATGTTCAGAATGACTTTTGCACTTTAAGTGTAATAGTGTATATTAGTTATCCTAAAACTCCATCTTAGCAATTTATTTGGGTGATACAACCTAGGATATCCTATTTTCTCAATTTTCATAACTAGAACATTTTTTGCTAATTATAAATGTAAGAAATAACTTAGTTATACTTTATTATGAAATCATGACATTTATCTAATTATCAAATTATTAAATATAATCAGCATATAGTGAACTGTAACTTATGTATAATATTCAAGTCCTTCAAATCTAACTTCTACTGAGGCTATCAAGAGGGCCATCAATGCTTCGATCTAGAAGTTTTAAACAACCTACCTCGAGGTGGGTAAAGTTGTGCTATCGATTGTATATTTTATGCATCAACTACTCTATAGTAAACCTGAGCTTCCCAACAATAAAAACACACAATAATTAGGGCATTTTAATATTAAGATAAATGTATGCAGTAATATGTGAAATTTAAAGGAAATGATGTACAATCAAGTATAACCTTGTTCCTTGATATATGAATTAAATAATACATAATTATGATCATTTTGACAATTAAATCATAGTAAACTTGTAGATGAATGATGATAATTGTGTATGCATATTAACCCCCAAGCTTAAAACTATTTCTCACCCTTGAGTATCTAATACATTTAGATTTGATTGAGTTAGTCAACAAGAAGAAAAAACTCTATAAATAACAGTCACAACAAACACTCCAACAATCATTTCCAAACCAGTGCAATTAACCTACTATAGATACATTTATCCAAGAGTGGTAAATCACGAAAATATCAAAGACATATGCATTAGAACTGATCAATCACACAAGTCAAATGGAGCAGATGAGACATCATGGTCGGGATGAAAAACACGGAGTACATCAAAATATCTCCTCATACTACAATCCCTCAAGTTATAAATTTGAGGTAAACTCTAATGATAATGTATGAGGGATGTCATGGCAATGGCCTATAAAAATGGTGATTGGTGGATGGATATGGAATAAAATCATATTTACAAGAAAATTATGATATATCATGTAACAAGAAATGTTGAACACCTATATGATGTATATATTGCATCTTGATGAATACAATGCTATTTTCAATAGTATAATAATGCTTGAAATTAATGTCTTGTCCTAGTGATAAGGATGTGGTAGAAGGTGTTTTAACATTTAACTAGATGATTCACTTACCTTTATGGGTTTTGGAAATTTATCATAAAAAAACTCCTTTCCTTCTTTTCTTATTTTTCCTCTTTTCTATCTTTTTTTGTATGTGTTTTTAATGGAATTCCCTCTTAGAAAATAGATCTCCTCAAGATAGGCATCTTATTAATAGGTGACGGAAAAGTAGGTAAGGCTTTCCCAAATCATATTAAGTGTGTAAGAACTTAGGTGGCACTTATACCCTATGCAAAGAATGCTCTAAGAAGAGTTACTTTCACAATTACATGTAAAGTGATCTAGGAAACATGCTTCCGACTATTAGTGTGTTAATTCACAATGGAAGTCCTTCTAAATTCCCACTTTATACAATCAACCAACTGGTACCACCCAAACTGAAAACTCACCTTTTTTGTGTTCACCATTTTTGGTAAGTACAAACATATTGTACATATTTACTTAGGTTATCCAATCAGTATCAATATTATTTAACATAGAAATGTTTATTCATTACCCTAATTAAGGAGAATTTATATTTGCTTGACATTAATAAGGGAAATTGCCCAAGATTTTTAAGTATTTAATATTAAGTACAGATAAACCTAAAGTTGAAGTATACTATACCTAAAGACTAAAGGTAAAAGAGACCAAACTCTTAAAAAGATTAGTCTATAACTTAAGTACCCACCTAGAAAGGTGACATAGGATAGATTAACTGACTCATATACATCATAAACTTATTCATACACATTAATCCACTAGTAAGGTATGGTTGCAAGGTCAACATAATCAGCCAAGAGGTTCTTGTCTACCACTTAAAACTACATATTGTGGTGACTAGATTCGTGAAACCATTGACATAATAAAGAAAATTCCTTTTCACCACATACAGTCTAATGTGGTAGATATGTTTAATGAGAAAACTTTGTGATGTAAATATGAGAAATGGTAACAAAATCAATACATGAAAAAAATTAGTTCATCATAACACTCCTTTATGTAATTTTCACCATTTTATGTTCCTCCCAGAGGATCTAATCATCCAAAAATCTTTAAGTATGTACCAAAAGACTATCTATATTTAAGAATTGGAGGGAGGGATAGGGTTTCCTATTATATGAAGTCAACTTCTACTAGGTGCTTATAGATTAGAAAAACCAATATATACTGGTTCATCCTAATCATAGCAATACTAGTACGAACAAAAAATCTAATCAAGATAAATTTGGGAGTCATGTAGTCGCCTTGTCATCATAGGAAAAGATTACGGTTTTCCATTACTTGATTGTTTACTACCCTAGTGTCTTTGCAAGACATGAAAGGGGATTGCCTAGGCATTCAACACTTGGTTCAACTAGGAAATCATGTCTTCATATGGCATAATGGGAGACAACATAGCATCCAACTTACCTTGTCAAGATGACACCCCAATCCCCTAGCCATCTCTAATGACCCCGGAGACCGGGGAGTCACCCTCGGTAAACCACCCTTAACGTTTTCTTTACTTAGTTACTTAGAATTAACTTAAAGGAAAACTTAATAGCTTGAATAACATCGGATCGTAATAAAACTACGGAAGCAACTTACCATTAACCTTACTTGGAAGAAAAACAAACTTACACGACATATTACATTGTTCATGCAGAAAGTAAAACACAACAGATAATAGAAATCTAAACTACATATTACATTACATTCTCTCACTACCACACCACATGCCTAAGGACTGAGGGGAAAGGACTAAGAGACCTCTATCTAACTATGAACTACCTTCTGGGAACTTGGGTGATACGATTCTTCAGCTTCCTCGTGTTGACGCTGACTTGAAAAATGTTTTAGTAGGTTGGTGAGCTACTGGCTCAGTGAATAGAATTTCACCCAACCATCAAGATAACTCATTTTTATGTTTATTAATTGGAATAAAATAGAAGATAATACTATATTGAGCAGATCTAAACAATATAATTTAAATGACAGGAGATGTCAACATTTCATTAAGATAACAACTATTGCAAAGCTGTAGATACGATTACATAATAGAGAATACTAAAATTTCATTTAAAGGACAACTTCTATGAAACTAACTCAAATCTTTCTTAACTCTTTAACTTATAAGAAACTCTTTGAACCTATATGAACATATTTTATCTTATGCCTTAATCATATGCAGTGTACTCTACATATGAAGACTCGTAGAGAACTACAATCCCACCGTACAAGACTTAGATGACACCCTGGGATAGCTAAGTCTGACTACTCTCCTGGTCTACAACAGGGAAACTAGCTCTCTGGCCTCGACACTCCTATTGTGTCGTAAACTAGACTCCTCATCTAACCTGAGCACATAGGTAGAGAGTCAAGCCACCTATTGGCTTTTCTGTACTCTAGTGCCACCAGGACTTCTAGTTGATGTTGGACATGCTTTTCTATACTCTAGTGCCACCAGGACTAATGGTTGATGTTGGACACTACAAACTATAATTTAAGGAGACTTCCACTAGGGCTTCGTCCCCTGTGCCACCTGATAACATGTTTTAACCCCCACATACTGGATGCTGCCAGGTTAGGTCATTTCACCCCTAAGGCGCAAACCTCACATAGGGTTTCTACGGTGTAAGGGCTCTTAAATCTATAATTTTATTATTTCCTATAAAACTCTTACTATGTTGAACCTTTTTCTTACTTATACTCGACTCTGGTATTTCTATGGCATCTCGTCTATTTAATTGCAATTCAATTCACAACATGAATATCATTCTAGACCTAACAGAGCAGTATACTCAAAAACATTGTAATTTATTGAGTAATCCATATACCATGCATGCAGACCTATTGAAATTTCTTAAACAAACTAAACTCATATCAACTTAGCTCATATACATTGGAATTATATATTGTTGGGCATTGTAACACACTAACAAGATTTAATTACTCGATATATTAGAAATCATCAGTAGTACTTGTAAATTATCTATAATTCCTCGAAAATTGAGCACATCAACCCAAATTCTAAGTTAGGCATCACATAAGTCAATTAAAAGTCAATTACTTGTCATGAAATGAATTATTAATAATAATTAGGAATTTCAAATGATATCTTCGAGGAACATGACAATTTGTATAAATATTAAATCGTTCACCTTAAATATAACAAAGAGCGTACATTAGGTTTTCTTTGAATATTTTTCATGTCATCATCTTTTCTTTGAAATTGAGCATCTATTAACTTACTAAAAATGTACAGCCTAGGTTTATACCCAAACTGTTCCGTTACTGGTCATGTGCTATTGAGTTCAACATTTAATCGAGCAATTTAAGTTTTGATCAATCGTGTATTTACACTAATCCAAATCACACATATCAATTAATTAATTAGCGTCATGCAAACGTTAATAAATAAAATGTGCAAATTAGGAATTGAGTGGCACCGACACTGCCCAGCACCTGGGTAAACGCTGACATCTGTGAATGATACCGATTTCAACCAAAACAACTGATTACTAGAGTTATACTTGCGTTAGAGAGTGAAATTCTACTCACAACGGGTGAGGTGACCGCAATTCAACTGGAAACGCATCCAGAGTCATGTTTCTGGGCGTCAGCGGGTCATCTTCTACCTTGGTTTAGCCTGGATTTTGGACCTGCTGCACACAGCAGCAGTGTCACACGCACAGGTTGAGGTAGAGGGGGCTAGCTAAGTGCTAGATCGTGGCTGGAGCTATGGATTTGAGTCTAGACCTCAAGGCCGGTGCCAAAGGCATCGATTTCGTGGTGCTGACTGCCCAAAACGGCCCATGGCCGTGTGCCGCTATAGCTGTAGCTTCTGCTGCGGCCGCTGCTACTGAGGAAGCGCTCAAGCTGGTCGGGGTGTCGCTAGGGTTGCGGATGCTTGCTTGGACCTGAAGGCCGAGGTCAAGGCTGACGTTTGGTGGTGCTAGTTGTGCCCAATTAGGTCCTTGGCCGACGCCCTACAGCTGGCTACTGCTACTTCTTGGCCGACTGACGCCCTTGCTAGTCGGGCTGTTGTTGGGTGCCGCTAGCACGAGGATGAGGAAGGGAAAGATGGAGGAATAAGAAGGGGAAGCAACGCCCTACTACTCGGAGTTAGGATCTTGAAGAAAATCGCCCAAAATCACTTTGCGTCCCTCCTCTGCTAGCTGATCGGGCAACCTTCTGTCAAGCGGTGCCTTAGACCGATCCAAAGGAAGGGGATAAGGGAAAGGGATAATAAGTTATGGGTAAATTTCACTATAGGTCCAAAGGACTTGAAAATGGCATAACTTTTGCCTCAACGGTCTAATTGAAGTGACTCCTTTTGCAAATTTTCAAGCACAAGGTCCTCTGTCTTCTCAAGGCACAAAAACACAACAATCAAACCATCTTAGCTAGGTTAATCATCTTAGGTAATTAACTTGACGATTAACACTGTAGGTAACATTAATTACACCAAATGAATCAATCTCATCTAATGATTCACATCTTAGCTTATCTTGATTAACCATGATGTTTGACAAGGTACTTAGAACTAATCAGGGAACTTACTGACTAACCTCGATGTGGGTTGTAACAATCTCCCTCCCTTATAAGAATTTTGTCTTGAAATTCCTAAAAGAGAAAAGGAAACTTGTTACGCATCTCGAACTCAAGCTCCCACGTGGCTTCCTCTAGGTTGTGGTTCCTCCACAAAACTTTCACTAACTGTATCTCGCGATTCTTGCGCTTCTTGATCCTCCAATTAACTATCGGAATAGGTCCTTCAACATAGGACACATCTGATCTGAGATGTGCAGGTTATTGGTCCACTATCTTCTCTGTACCAGGGTAACACTTCTTCAGCACTGATACATGAAACACATCATGTAGATTAGCCAACTCGGATGGCAAATCTAACATGTAGTCTATAGTTCCAATCCTCTCAATGACAGCATATGGGCCCATAAACCTAGGAGTCAGTTTGCCTCTCTTGCCAAATCTCAACACTCCTTTCCATGGTGAAACTTTCAAATATACTTCATCACCAATCTCAAACTCAAGAGGTCGATGTCTCTTCTCAGTGTAACTCTTCTACGTATCCTGTGTAACTTTCAACTATTCTTTGATCACTGTAATCTTTTCTATAGTCAAATCCACTATCTCTGGTCCAAGAATCTCTTTTTCATCCACCTCATACCAACATATGGGTGATCTACACTTTTTGCCATACAGAGCTTCATACGGGGACATACCAAGACTAGAATGGTGACTATTGTTGTATGCAAACTCTATAAGGCTCAAGGTTCTTCCCAACTTCCACTGAAATGCAAGACACATGCTCTCAACATGTCCTCAAGAGTCTGAATGGTCCTCTTTGACTGAACATCCGTCTGCGGGTGAAAATCTATACTGAACCTCAACTTTGTTCCCAAAGCACTATGTAGCTGATTCCAAAAGCTGAATGTGAACTTAGGATCTCTATCTGATATTATTGAAACTGGGATACCATGCAGCCTGAGTATCTCATCCACATATATCTTCGCCAACTTCGGGACATCAAAGTTTGACTTAACAGGAAGAAAGTGAGCAGACTTAGTCAATCTATCCACAATCACCCATATCGAGTCACAACCTCTAGATGTCTTGGGAAACCCTACCAAAAAATTCATTATGATATGTCCCCACTTCCACTCTGGTATAGGAAGAGATTGCAAGGTACCTGCAAGTTTCTAATACGCAACCTTAACCTGCTGGCACACAATGCATCTAGCCACGTACTCAGCTACATCCTTCTTCATACTTGACCACCAGTACAACTCCTTGAGATTCCTATACATCTTAGTGTAGCCTGGATGCATAGTGTACATCGATGCATGCGCTTCCTCAAGAATCCTTTCTTTCAAATCACTGTCTCCAGGTACACACAACCTATCATGATAAAACAACAAACTATCATATGAAAACCTAAACTCTGGTCTTTTTCCCCTTATCATGTCCTACATGATCTGTTGTAACTCACTGTCACTCTGCTATAATTCCTTGATCTGATCATAAAAGGTAGGCTTGACTTGCATCTGTACAATCAAACCACTCTGTTCTATCACCCCTAAGTCTAAGTTCAACTTCCACATCACTACTAGAAGGTCTCTCTTGAAGCATGCCATAGAGAATACATCAGTTGTTGAACTTGACTTCCTGCTGAGGACATCTGCTACCACATTTGCCTTACCAGGATGATAATCTATCGTCACTTCATAATCCTTGATCAATTATAACCATCTCCATTGTATTAGATTCAGATCCTTCTGGTTGAAGATATATTTCAAACTCTTATGATCAGTAAACACTTGGAACGCCTCACCATAAAGATAGTGATGCCATGTCTTAAGAGCATGAACTACAACAACTAACTCCAAATCATGTGTCGGGTAATTCTCCTCGTTCTTCTTAAGCTGTCTAGATGTATAAGCTACTACTTTGCCTTCCTGCATCAACACACAACCTAAGCCTCTCCTAGAAGCATCACAAAACACAGTGTAACTTTTACCTGTCTCGGGCAGGATCAACACTGGTGCTATAGTCAACCTCTTCTTTAAGATCTAAAAACTCTTCGCATAGTTGTCTGACTAGACAAATGGTGCATTATTTCTCATTAAGTGTGTCAGAGGTGATGCTACAACACTGAAGTTTTGGATGAACCTCCTGCAGTAACATGTCAATCCTAAGAAGCTTCTGATCTTACTAGGAGTCTTAGGCTGCTCCCACTATAGAACAGACTCGATTTTCTTAGGGTCAACACTTACTCCATCACCTGAGATGACATGTCCAAGAAAAGACACCTCACCTAACCAGAACTCGTACTTACGGAACGTAGCATATAACTGGTGTTGTCTCAACAACTGTAATGCTATCCTCAGATGTTGATCATGTTGCTCATCATCTCTAGAATAAATCAAAATGTCATATATGAAAACTATTATATATTGATCCAAGAATGGCTTGAAAATTCAGTTCATCATATCCATGAAAGTTGTTGGGGCATTAGTCAGTCCAAACAACATGACTAGAAACTCATAATGCCCATATCTTGTTCTGAAAACCGAGTTAGGAATATTTGAAGCCTTTATCCTCAACTGATGATACCCATATCTCAAGTCTATCTTAGAAAAGATTGTTGCTCCACGCAACTGATCAAATAGATCATCTATCCTTGGCAACGGGTACTTATTCTTTATGGTGATCTTATTCAACTATATGTAGTCTATACATAACCTCATAGTACCATCCTTCTTCTTCACAAACAAGACTGGAGCTCCCCATGGTGAAGAACTGGGTCAAATGAAACCCTTATGCAACAATTCCTATAACTGAATATTGAGTTCCTTCAACTCTGCAGGTGCCATTCTATAGGCTGACAACGCAACAGGGTGACTACCTGGCAACACCTAGATCTCAAAGTCTATCTCTCTTTCAGGAGGTAGACCTAGCAACTCATCTGGGAAAACATCTGGGAACTCACAGACCACTGGCACATCCCATAGGCTGATTGTGCTCCTCTGCTCTGGTATCTACTACATGTGCCAAGAACGCCTCACAACCTTTTTACAACATCTTATCAGCTACAGTGGATGATATGATACATGTAGACAAAACTTTCCTGTCTCCAGTAAAGACACAAGAAAATTCACCCTGTTGAAAGACAACCTCCTTCCTCCAACAATCAAGTTGAACTCGATACGTCTCTAAGAAATCCATACCCAAGATAACTTGAAAAGAGTTAATATATAGGGGTATAAGATTAACCACAATGGTGTAACCACCAAAGGTTAACAAACATCTGGGACAAAACTCTGTCAACACTGTCTGTTCACCTAACGGAACCCTAAACAACAACTCAACTGGTAACTCCTGGGTTAACAGGTTAAGCTCACAAGATAAAGAACATTGTATGAACGAGTGAGTAGCACCCAGATCTATCAAAACCATAACTGAAATGCTATTAAAGAAAAGCATTCCTCCTATAATCACTCTGGGAGAAACAATACATTCTTGTTGTGTCAGAGAGAAGAAGTGTCCTGAAGCTCTTCCTCTCCCACGATGTCCTCATTGTCCTTCCCTTCCATTGGGTGCTAATCCTCCTCGAGAACCTGAGGCTATTGAAGAACTTGCTCCTCCAGCTAAAGCCTATCTCGGGACATTCTGGTACTGTGACAGGGAACCCTATGGCACCACTTGTTAAAGCTGATGACATTGCCTTCTAAAGTGTCCAACCTATCCGCAATTGTGACAACCCTACACATCTGCACCCTAACACTAACCAGAGTGCAGCTTCCCATAGATATCACACCTTGGTACCTCTTTCCTTGGCAGACCTATCACTAAAGTTGATGATCTATATGACCTTCCTCTTGGCATATTTCTCCATCTCCCTAGACTAGATCTTCCCCTACTCTGAGAAGATATCACATCGTCAGATCCTTGTTTACTGAAACAGCCAAAAACACATCCAAGCTTCGAGAAGAACCCACCACAACTTCCTCAGTGACCACTTCTAGGTTTTCCTCTACTGAAGTTTCTAGGTCTCTTTCTATTCTCATAACGATTATCAATGTTCACATATTCCTCTACACATCTTGTTGCCTCAAGAAATTCTCCAAAGTTCTCTCTGTCTCTTCGGTCAATTGCAGCTATACTATGCCGAATTTTGGGCCTCAATCCTTCCTAGAATCTTCTACACTTTTCCACGTCGTCTGAGATGAGCTGCCGGTAGAAATTTGCCAGCCTAGTGAAATATGCCTCGTACTCTCCCTCTGACATATTTCCTTGTCTGATGTTCTGCAACTGTCTTATCTCCTCACTCAAAAAGGTAGGTGGGTAGTACTTAAGATGGAATTCATCAACGAAATCCTTCCAAGTCAATATCGTGTTCCTCCTTTTATATTCCATTCTACGCCACCAGAGCTCTACATCACCTTTAAGCAAATAAACTGCATGATTGATTTATCTTTCCTCAGACAGCTCCATCAGACGAAACACTTTCTCTAACTGTCTCAATCATTCATTTGCCACTACAGGATCTGTAGTTCTAATGAACTTGGTACCTCCAAGCTTCTTAACCAGCTCATAGGATCTCATCAGGTCCTTGTTGCTCGAGGTAGAAGCTCGCCTCTCCATCTTATACTTTTCCCTGGTCTCAAGAAATATGTTGTACATCCTTGATGCCTCATCCACATCATCTCCACCACCTGGACCCATCTCCTGAGGGTCAGGTCCAATGTCGCTCTCAGCTTGGTCCTCATGACCATGTCCTCTTCCTGCCATATGGAATAGTATAACAGAACACTTCCTGTTAGAAAATTGTAGTTAGAAGGAAAAAACCCTAATCCTAATCCTATTGGTCTCTTATCGTCCCCTGACCTTGACTTAGAGTATCTACGTACTCAAACCTTTGCTCTGATACCAAAAAACTTGTGACGCCCCGATCCCCGTGCCATCTCTAATGACCCCAGAGACTGGGGAGTCACCCTCAGTAAACCACCCTTAACCTTTTCTTTACTTAGTTACTTAGAATTAACTTAAAGGAAAACCTAATAGCTTGAATAACATCTGATTGTAATAAAACTACAGAAGCAACTTACCATTAACCTTACTTGGTAGAAAAACAAACTTACACGACATATTACATTGTTCATGAAACATATAAACTCAAACAAAACATGATCACATACTAACCAGTGGATTACCAAAAATCACGGGAAATTTAAACTGATTTATAACAAGCACCATAAGATGATGCATATTACATCTGAGCCAAGACTTTCTTTTCATAACATATTTTTAAGTTGCTACAACATAATTTCCCATCATCTCATTACATGAAATAACTATTCCATATGTTGATTTATTACATCAAGGTACATAAGCCGAAAACTGTACATATCAATCATCTTATCAGAAACATCAAAAACTCTCCCGAAGACCTGAGTGTATAGGGATGACACATAGGACTATACTGCTAGACACTATCTATTTCACCAGGTACGATACCTCTGCTTGTCATTCTCAGCTACATGATCTTTATCTCACCAGGCACGTCCACCTAAAAAGGTTTTTAACCAATGGGGTGAGACACACAGTCCCAACGAGAAACATAACCCTATATCAACTTTATTATTAACATAGATAACTGAGCAGATAGTTCAACTAAACAACAGGTAATCACTAACCAATTATATATAAGGAATATGAAGAACATGTATATAGAGAACATATGAGAAAGCTTACATCATCCAAGGCCTCATCTAATGTTTCGTATTTTGCCTTACAATAGATATACTATACGTCTTGATTACAATTTATTATGCCCTAAGGAAGTGAGCCGTACCGCTCAAATCCAACCTTTGGTTGCGAAACCCAAAACTG
Organism: Alisma plantago-aquatica; assembly: GCA_963693085.1. NCBI lineage: Eukaryota > Viridiplantae > Streptophyta > Magnoliopsida > Alismatales > Alismataceae > Alisma > Alisma plantago-aquatica. Next base: position 1,018,857,643 of record OY856409.1, on the reverse strand, counting down.
GTACCATACAAGGTCAATGGAAGAGCCAGACTCCACGACCTCTACCCTCATAGTCAGTGCATGAGAACCAAAGCAGAACCGCAATCTTTTGCTTAAGTGACCTCAGTCACAGGGTCATCTTCATAGGCTACCCTTTCTCTAGACCACCTTGGTACAGGTTACGATGCTAGTATATCTTGAGCCACAGGCTTGTTCATCATGCTCCCGAGCCATGAACGCATTCATGCTCTATCACACTGAGCCATGGGCATATTCACCATGCTCTATCACACAGAGACATGGGTTTGTTCACCATGCTCTTATGCACATCTTGAGTCTACAACCACAATTGCACTCTAATCCTCCTATTTTCGGCTAGGAGAAACCCTACATATTCTACAATATGTGTTTCGGGTTAACCCGCAGGAGAACCCGTTTCACCATCACCAACTATTGACGATGATGGATCTATGGCCAGGGCAAACTACATGAAAGGTTCATCTGTAATTAATTAATGTATTTTAAGTGCATTGTTGGGGGCAAACAAGTTATATTAAGCAAACCATAAATAAGAGTAAACAACATAGATTCCATTAACTTGTGTCACACTATTACTGCTATTCTCAAAGCTATCAACATCATCATATTGCCAGGGGATATCAATCCCTCATTTCAACACATAGAGCCACTGCCTCTCATAAGGCTTCATCATCATACATCATCATGGGATTGCAGTCCCTCATATCACAACTAGAGGATAACACCTCAAACGGGCACTTAGGTCACAAGACCTCTCACATCATACTAGTGATACATGTTATCTCATCATCAAGTAATATTATCATTTCTCAGATATTTCACATATACCAGGTGCCACACAAGACACATATTCACATAAGCATCATAGCCCTTGCCTGGCTTTGTATTTCAATTAGTAACACCTGCATGGTTAGATTGCACAACAATAAGGATAACTTATTAAAGAGATATAACATGATTATCACATCATTAGGATTTGGAACATCATCCATTATCATGAACACATGGAGCATAGTATCTTAAATGATATCTTAAACAATACGCATTACTATCACCATACCAAGGGTATCCCACCATACCCTACTTCCCATGTCACCATGAGTACCATCCCTAAGGATTCATCTTTTAAGGATTATACAACCATGATCTATCATCAATCTTTATCAAGGTTCACCTATCATCAACCATAGGTAACCACCATTCTAAGGTTTACCACATGTTCATCATACCTCATCATCATGACCAAAGATATGGCCCCAAGGTAACAAGATGAACATATTAACATCTAGGGCTCAAGATAACACTTAGGGGTATCGGGTTAGGGTACAACCCTCACTAAAGGTGTCACCTACCCTCACCAAAAGTAGGCAGTGACCAAACAAACCCTCACTAAAAGCTGGTATCAGCTACAAAGCTTCAATATCACAAACCAAGGTGATATTTGACAAGGTTCATATCGGGTAAGATCCACAAGCTCTACCTATGCCTACGTGCAAAGAAGCCACCAAGGTCATATCATTCAAGCACACCTCAGCCCATCATGGTCAAGGGACCATCTTCTAGGACATCATACTCACTTCATATCGGGTTAGGTAATCTTGCAACCATGGGCCAAGGACCACATAACCTTATAGCAACTAAGGTATCCTCTAGGTCAGCCCCAGCATGGTCAACTCTGTTTTACCTCATCCATGAACATTGTTATTATGCATACTATCTAAGCTCTCAACATGTGTCATCCTAGACACCATATCACCCAAGCTCAGAGATATAACAACATATACCTCCCTATGTGTCGGGTAACCAAGCATGTACCAGTCAATGGCATCATATCTTCATATAGGGTATCGGTCGAGCACTCAACCCTTGTGTCGTCCAAGCAATCATGTACACAACATGCTCATACAGGGTTAGCATCATATCATAATGTGCAACGCTATGTCGTGCGACACCTTACAGCAGGCAACCGGTCACAGCAGGCGACGTCTCATGTCGGGCAATGTTGTGATGGGAAATGCTCTATCGGGTAACACCATGGCGGGCAACACACCTACATGGGGTAACGAGCAGCACTATCTAAGGGGGTATCATTCAAAGCAACAACGCCATGCAATGTCATGACATCTGCAGTTCCTAATGGAATAGGTAACAAAGTGACTTTGCCACCTACTGCTACTAATTCACTGCCTCCCCAAGTTAAGCTAGTGCTTGTTGTTGTTAGGAGGATTTTGTGCAAAGCATCAACAACCCTAACGCCCAACACAACCCCATATCTCCCAAGGGCGACAACAAGGCAACCACCTATTGTATCGCCCAACCCTAGCTCAAGGGAAGGAGAGGGATATCGAGCACCAACCTCAAGGAACCACCATCCAGGACACATATTGGCCAAGGGACCAACTAGGTGTCAACCAATCATAACGTCCAAACCCTAACCCTAGGGTAGGAAAGGGATATTGGTCACCACACCATATCGCCCAAGGATACCAAGAGTGTTGGCTCACCTCTCAACAACCAAGTGAGAGGGGTTTTGCTCAACCTCTAGCATATTGGGCAACTAGGGTAGAACAACAACCTATCGGCCAACCAACTCAACATATCACCCAAATAAAGGATCAACCTATCGAGTTCCTTATACCTAACCAAGGATACCCATCACCAAAGGCATAACCACCCCATATCGTCAAGGTACCACCAAAGGGTTCAACCCCAAGAACATGTCGTGCAACTAGGGCAAATCATCATCTAAACACTAAGGTCAGCACTTCTATCGACCAAGCTAACATGTCGCCCTACCATCTAGAGCATAGGCTCACCTCTCAAGTCCAAGGAGAGAGAGGGGTTTTTCCCAAGGACTCACTACTTCCTCATACATCTAGGACCTTAAGCTCACCTCTCAACTAAATGAGAGAGGGGTATTGCTCATGATCCATCAACCAAAGCATGACTTATCGGGCAAGGCACTATATCAGGAAAACACTATATCGGGCAACCATAGCATATCGAGTTGGTCATCTTCAACCTCAAGACACCCCATACCATCCCGTACAAGGAGAACAAGGTAAAGGCAGTAATAAAATGTAACCTTTCCATTAGATCAGATATCATGTTCAACATAAACAACTATCATAGGGAAAGGTATAGATCTAAAGGCCTATTTAAACACAAATGAAGAGTGAAAATAATAGAGATGAGTGAGAGTTATGTAACCCACCTTAAGAGGATCTCCATGAAAGACATCAAGCTTCCTGATCCAAGAATCAAAACCATGTTCCTCACCATGAACAATCATCCATCCAAAGCTCCAAACTTGCCTTCGACACCATCATCATCACCTCAAGAAACAAAAGATAAAGAAGAAGGAGATACCATGGTTATTCTTAGCTCAAGAAAAAGAAAAGAGAGAGGACCACGGCCTTGCCTAATCTCATGAAGGGTCCATCCATGGCTGAGAGGAGAAGAAGGAGATGAAGAAGAAAGCACAAAGGAAAGCTATCAAAGAAGCATGACTCACCAAGGTCGGATCTTGACCAAGAAATCTCTATGGGCAAGGAACTCATCCTCCCAAGCTCCATGGGGGTTTCCTTAAGCTCCCAAAGCTCCCAAGCTTGCCCTAGACAAGAAGATGAAAGAGGTGGACGAAAGGGATCACTTGGGTAAAGAGGAAAGGAGTTATATACACCAAGGAAGAGAGAGATAACAAAGGAAAGGTGTCACACCCACATAAACTTAGATGCCACTTTCTCACGATCTAAAACCACTTGTAACCACCCAAACTCCATGTGCACGACCTGGTGATACACTCTAGGATGTGTATCTTGCATCTGACCAAATTGCATGGGTGACACACCCCCTAAACCGATACATACCCCAAGCTTCTACATGATACCCCAGACCTTCATCCACGTTCTCGATGATGGAAAACTGAAGAAAGAAATCTCTAGAGAAGATAAATTGCATATTGACCCTCCACTTTGGGTAATTTCCAATTTACACCAAAACTAGCACATAAAGCACAATCATCATCCAACCAAGCTCAAACTTAGAACATAGGCCCTCCACAAGGCGCCTCACATCATCATACTCTTTCTAATGATGTTAGAGAACTCAAGGCATGCTCTACATGTGAAATATTGCAATATAACCCCTTACCTTGGGTAAATTGCACTTCGGTCCAAAACAAGCAAACATTGTTCAAACAACATCCAATTGGGAGCAAACTGGAAACATAAGCTTGTCACATGATATCAAAACATATCGAGGGATTAGAGTAAGGTTCTAAGCACCTTTCTTAAGAAAAGAAAATAGGGTTAGCCCAAAACATGGGTCAGGGTCCTTACAGTTCATGAAGAAAGTAAAACACAATAGATAATAGAAATCTAAACTACATATTACATTACATTCTCTCACTACCACACCACATCCCCAAGGACCGAGGGGAAAGGACTACGAGACCTCTATCTAACTGCAAGATACCTTCTAAGAACTTGGGTGATATGATTCTTCAGCTTCCTCATGTTGACGCTGACCTAAAAAATGTTTTAGTAGGTTGGTGAGCTACTGGCTCAGTGAATAGGTTTTCACCCAACCATCACAGATAACTCATTTTTATGTTTATTAATTGGAATAAAATACAAGATAATACTATACAGAGTTGATCTAAACAATATAATTTAAACGACATGAGATGTCAACATTTCTTTAAGATAACAACTACTGCAAAGCTGTAGATATGATTAAATAATAGAGAATACTAAAATTTTATTTAAAGGACAACTACTGTGAAACTAACTCAAATCCTTCTTAATTCTTTAACTTATAAGAAACTCTGTGAACCTACATGAACATATTTTATCTTATGCCCTGATCATATGCAATGTACTCTACATATGAAGACTCGTAGAGAACTATGATCTCATTGTACAAGACTTACCCGACACCCCAGGATAGCTAAATCTGACTACTCTCCTGGTCTACAATAGGGAAACTGGCTCTCTGGCCTTGACACTCCTATTGTGCTGAAAACTAGACTCCTCCTCTAACCTGAGCACACGGGTAGAGAGTCAAGCCACCTATTGGATTTTCTATACTCTAGTGCCACCAAGACTTCTGGTTGATGTTGGACATGCTTTTTTGTACTCTAGTGCCACCAGGACTTCTGGTTGATGTTGGACACTACAAATTATAATTTAAGGAGACTTCCACTAGGGCTTCATCCCATGTGCCACCTGATAGCACATTCTGACCCCCGTATATTGGACGCTGCCAGGGTTAGGTCGTTTCACCCCTAAGGCGCAAACCTGACATAGGGATTCTACGGTGTCAGGGCACTTAAATCTATAATTTTATTATTTTCTATAAAACTCTTACTATGATGAACCTTTTTCTTACTTATAATCGACTCTGATATTTCTATGGCATCTTGTCTATTTAATTGCAGTTCAATTCACAACATGAATATCATTCTAGACCTGATAGAGAAGTATACTAAAAAAATTGTAATTTATTGAGTAATCCATATACCATGCATGCAGACATATTGAAATTTCTTAAATAAACTAAACTCATATCAACTTGGCTCAGATATGCTGGAATTATACAATTGAGCATCGTAACACACTAATAAGAGTTAATTACTCGATATATTAGAAATCGTCAATAGCACTTGTAAATTATCTGTAATTCCTCAAAAATCGAGCACATCAACCCAAATTTTAAGTTATGCATCACATAACTCAATTAAAAGTCAATTATTTGTCATGGCACGAATTATTAATAATAATTGGGAATTTCAAATGATATCTTCGAGGAACGTGTCAATTTGTATAAATAGTAAATCATTCACCTAAAATATAACAAAGAGTGTACCATTAGGTTTTCTTTGAATATTTTTCATGTCATCGTCTTTTATTTGAAATTGAACATCTATTAACTTACTAAAAACGTACAGCCTGGGTTTATACCCTAATTGTGTCGTTATTGGTCATGTGCTACTGAGTTCAACATTTAATCAAGGAATTTAAGTTTCGATCAATCGTGTATTTACACTAATCCAAATCACACATATCAATTAACTAATTAGCATCGTACAAACGTTAATAAATAAAACGTGCAAATTAGAAATTGAGCGTCGCCGACACTACCCGGAACCTGGGTAAACACTGACATCTAGGAATGATATTGATTCATCCAAAACGTCTGATTATTAGAGTTATACTTGCGTTAGAGAGTGAAATTCTACTCACATCAGGTGAGGTGACCGCAATTCAACTTGAAACGCGTCCAGAGTCCTGTTTTCAGGCGTCAGCAGGTCATCTTCTACCTTGGTTCAGCCTGGATTTCAGACCTGTTGCACACAGAAGCAGCATCACATGCACAGGTTGAGGTAGAGAAGGCTAGCTGAGTGGTAGGGGGCTAGCTAAGTGTTAAATCGTGGTGGGAGCTGCGGATTTGAGTCTAGGCCTCAAGGCCGGAGCCAAAGTCCTCGATTTCATGGTGTTGGCTGCCCGAAACGGCCCCTGCTGCTGAGGGCGCGCTCAAGCTAGTCGGGGCGTCGCTAGGGTTGTGGATGCTTGCTTGGACCTGAAGGTCAAGGTCAAGGCCGACGTTTGGTGGTGCTACCTACGCCTAAACAAGGTCCTTGGTCGGCGCCCTGCAGTTGGCCGCTAATGCTGCTTGGCCGGCCGACGCCCTTTCTAGTTGGGCTGTTGTTGGGCGCCGCTAGGGCGAGGATGAGGAGGGGAAAGATGGAGGAAGAAGAAGGGGAAGCAGCGCCCTGCTGCTCGGAGTTGAGGATCTTGAAGAAAATCACCCAAAATCACCTTGCGCCCCTCCTCTACTAGCCGATCGGGCTACCTGCTGTCAAGCGGTGCCTTGGACCGATCCAAAGGAAGGGGATAAGGGGAAGGGCTAATAAGTTATGGGTAAATTGCACTATAGATCCAAAGGACTTGAAAATGGCATAACTTTTGCCTCAAGGGTCCAATTGAAGTGATTCATTTTGCAAATTTTCAAGCATGAGGTCCTCTACCTTCTCAAGGCACAAAAACACAACAACTAAACTATCTTGGCTAGGTTAATCATCTTAGGTAATTAACTTAACGATTAACATTATATTTAACATTAATTACACCAAATGAATCAATCTCGTCAAATGATTCATATCTTAGCTTATCTTGATTAACCATGATGTTTAACAAGGTACTTAGCACTAATTAAGGTACTTACTGACTAACCTCAATGTGGGCTGTAACAATGAGAGATATGAATTCCTAATGGTTTTCACTAGATACTAATAAATAATCATGGTATATGAAGAATTAGTAACACATGGAAGAGGCCATATAGTCCCCTAGGAATATGGGATTAATAAAATAATTACATTAAAGAAACTCCGTATTGTAGTAAAGGCTTGCCTATACAAAATGGAGTTTGTTTTCATTCCCACCAGCTAAAGAACATCATAATTTAAATTATAGAAAGTGAGATATAAAGTTTTCACTAATGCAACGTCCATATCAATGTGGTCATATAAGAGTCCACTTCAGAGACAACAATGAATAGGGATTAAGGTGGTAACTAATATGTTACCTAGACAAAATGATTAAGGTATCTTATGCTCTATAGTGGTGAGCTAAATTCCTCGTGATAACTGAAAAAAAGTGTTTTCAATAAAAGATCTAGTTGAAGCATTTAGAAAATTCCCAATATTGTAGAGATTTTATGTTCAATAAGTGTTACCATAGGTTGAGTCTCCACTAAAAATGTGGTTTGGGTAGTAGGAAGGGCCAGGTTGAGTGTGTATTGAAAACTATACTAGTATTGTAAGACTTCGGGATAGAACCCTCAATATCTTCCATTGGGTCCACAAACTACTTACATTAGGCATAGGTATATAGACCATACTGGACAACTTGAAATAGTCAGATTAACCCAAGAGATCATTAACCCATTACTTTTAATGAATAGGACACAAGAGATCATTCACCCATTACTTGTAGAGTATAAAATCCACTCAAACCCAAGACACTATTATATATGCTAGAAATTTGTACTCTAATTTTATCAAATAGAGTCATTTTATTGAAAAGAAAAATGTAATTATTATAATATCTCAAGTACATTTTTCCTCACCCAAATGGTGATATTATGAAAGGTAAACTACTCTCTAAACTTATGCATCCATTTTAGAGGGCAATCGGGACATTCCAAGTTTTCCTTGAAGTGCAAAGTCCTAGTAATTATCCCTCCTTAAAACATTTTTTTCTTGATTAAATAAACTTGGGTGGTTTGAGAACAACACTTATGAAATACGAGAAACATAAGGAAGTATGTGTTGGTTTACTAGTATATGTGCAATAAAATCATTACTATGCATGTACAAAATGAATTACAAATAAGAAGTTCATCCTCAACTAAAAAGTACTATAAACAAGTAGGTAGTAAATTCTAGTGAAATAATACGGCTCTATACATTTTCTTTTACATATGTAATCAATAATTATGAATTTATTTCCTTTTAAATCATTTTACAACCACAACAATACAACAATGTGTGTTAATTATGAGTAGAATAGGACCATTAAAAGTAAGACTAGAACACTACCATATTACAAGCCTTAGGAAGTAGGTGAGAAAACCATATATATATATATATATATATATATATATATATATATATATATATATATATATATATATATATATATATATATATATATATGGTCAGTGAAAAAATATGGGTCTAGGTATAGTACCATCGCCCCAATATAGATATATGTGCATTGCTTATGAATTAAAAAATTTACTGCTACAGTTAGAAAATAACACTCAAAAAATCTAACACAAAACTATAATAGAGAGGAAAGATTAATGATTTTTTTCTTTGACAAATTTCAAGTTTTAAACAGAGCATGTGATCCATACCATGGAAATTGGGATCACATGTTAAACACACAAACCCTAAAATTTGATTTGTAAATCAAATCATTTAAGGTCCTATATTCATGATAGTTGAAATGTTCAATATTTTGAAATTACAAAAAGTATGTATCACACCCTAATAACTAACACTAAATTGACTTATATTATGTATCTATTAAAATGTTTTTTGGAACATTTATCTATTTGTTTATGTCATCCATAAGCAAGGGTCTCCTTACTGAGATTTGTATAACATATATTAATTTCAAAAGATCAATTCACTTTGCTTTAGGATTTCAATACATAAGGTGTAGCATGACCAAATGAGTAAACTCCATAGTTAAGTTTCTCACATAGAAAAACATAAATCCCCAACTTTAAATATGAAAATAACATAAGCATTTAAAAAAAACAAGAAATAGAAGTTGGACGTAATTGTAAGAAATCACACATATGATTGTTCATTTGCAGTTTTCAAAGAAAGGAAGCTATAGATATTCATCATCAATATAGTGTTGATGAAAACCAATATTGTTACATACTAAAATCTAAGTAGTAATTCATTGTTATTAAGTCCCAAAGAATAAATCATATTATTTTATAAATTTTTTACCAATAGTTAGTAACCAACTTAATTTTTACTAGTAATTTAATATTTAACATATATTTGGAGATAGGACTCATTTAAAGCTTTAATTTATGTTCAAAATGACTATTTCACTTAAAGTAATCATCTTAGTTATCCTAAAAATCCAACTTCAAAATTTATTTGGGTGATGCAACCTATGATATGCTATTTCCTCAATTTTCATAGTTAGAACATTTGTTGATAGTTAGCAATGTATGACATAACTTAGTTATACTTTATTATAAAATCATGACATTTAATTTATATGCCTTCAAATTTCTCAAAATATTAAATATAATTAATATATAGTATATTCTAACTTATGCATAATATCTAAGTCCTTCAAATTTAACTTATACTGAGTCTATTGAGAGGGTCATCGGTTCTTCAATCTAGATGTTGTAAACAACCATCCTCGAGAGGGGTCAAGTTGTGCTATCAATTATATAGTGGATGCACCAACTGCTTTATAGTAAACTAAAGCTTCCTAGCAATAAAAGCAAAATAATTAGGGCCATAACACCCTAATAATTACAAAACATACATATCATAATCTTCTAACACCTGAATATTTAGTAGTAAATATATTTATATTTATGTATCTACTAAGACTTGTCTGCAATGTTTCTCTATTTTTACATCATCCATACACAAGGGTCATCCTTATTGAGATTTGTCTAAGTTATAATAATTTAAATTGAAAAATTCACTTTTCTTGAGGGCTTCACTACATTAGGTGTATCATAAGAATTTAAAACAACTAAACATAGAAGCTAGAGGTAGTCATGAGAAATCACACATGTGACTGTTCATTTCCAATTTCTAAAGAACTGAAGCTATAGATGTTAAGTCTCCAATATAGTGTTGATGAAAACCAATATTGTAATCAGACTAAAATCTAAGTAATAATTCAGTATTATTAGGTCCTAATTAATAAGTCATATTATTTTATATAAAAATATTTACTCGAGTAGGTTCAACAATTATAAGCCAACTTAATTTCTAATAACAATTCAATATTTAACATATATTTGGAAATGTAACTCATTTACACCTTTGCCTTATGTTCAAATGACTTTTTTCCACTTTCAAGTCTAATAAAGTATTTTAATTATCCTAAAACTCCAACTTAGCAATTCATTTAGGTGATACAACCTATAATAGGCTCTCCCCTCCATATTCATAGGAAAAATAATTCTTGATAATTAGCAATGTAAGAAATAACTTAGTTATTATTCTTATGAAATCATGACATTTGATTTATAGAAGTATTTCAAATTTCTCAAAATGTTAAATATATATATAATATATTGTAGCTTTTGTATAATATCTAACAAATCAAATTTAACTTATACCAAGGCTATTGTGTGGGCTATCGATGCTTTGATCTATTTGTTGTAAACAACCATCCTTGAGGGGTTTAAACTCTTGTTATCGATTATATAGTTGATGCATCAACTACTTTATAGTAAACTTGAGCTTCCTAGCAATAAAAACACACAATAATTAGGGGCTTCTGATGTTAAGATAAATATATGTATAAATATGTAAAACTTGTAAAAAATAATGTACAATCAAGTATAACCTTGTTTAGTGATATATCAATGAAATCATAAATATTTTGATAATATTGACAATTAAATCACACTCAACTAGTAGTTAAAAGATTGTAATTGTGTGTTCCATAAACCCCCAAGTATAAAAATATTCTTGACCTTGAGTAACTAATATTCTTAGATTCAATTGAATTAGTCAACAAGAAGAAAAATCACTATAGATAATAGTAATAACAATTCTGCACCAATCACTTCCAAACGGGTCCAAACAAACCAAAGGAATTAGAACTGATCAATCACGCAAATAATTTGGATTAGATGAGCCATCATGGTTGGGATGAAAAACATTGAGTGCATCACATTATCTCCTTATACTACATTCCCCTTCACAAATCAAATTCTAAGTTGGAAGCAAACCCCTGATGATAAAGTATGAGGGATGGCCATGACAATGTCCTATAAAGGTGATGGGTGTATGGATATGTGGCTAGGATCATATTTACAAATTTATAATTTATCATGTAATTAGAAATGTTGATCACCTATATGATGTCTGCAATGCATCTTGATGAATACAATGTGATTTTCAAGAGTAGGATGGGTGACTTTCTAGAGTAGAATGATGATTGCAATGAATGTCTCATCCTAGTAACAAGAATGTGGTGTGGTTGTTTTTCACATTTAACTAGATGTTTCACTCACCTTTATGGTTTTTGGAAATTCACGATTACAAAACCCCTCCTTTCCTTCTTTTCTTCTCCCCTCCCCCTTTCTATATCTTTTTTTGTTTGTGTTTTTCATGGCATTCCCTCCTTAGCAAATAGATTTCTTCTTGTTAGGGACCTTATTGAATAGGATATGGAGAAGTAAGTAAGGTTTTCCCATGATTAACTATGTAGGAACCTTGTCGGCACAAATATTCTATGTGAAGAATGCTATAAGAAGAGTTGCTCTCAAAATTACATGTAATGTGATCTAGAGAACATGTTTCCAACTTTTTAGCGTGTTAAGTCACAATGGAAGTCCATCTTAAATCCCCTCTTCATATTATCAACCAATTCATACCACCCAATCTAGAAAACCATCTTTCACATGTCAATCATTTCTTGCAACTGCAAACTTATTCTACATATTAATCAAGGTTATCCCATCAGTGTCCATATTATTCAACATAGGAAGGCTTATTCATTGCCCTACTTAGTGAGCATTTATATATTCTTACATTAATTGGGGAAGTTTCCAAAGAGTAGTTTGGATATTAATATTAGGTACATTTTGTACATAATCTTGAACTATACTCCTCAATACTGAAGGCAAAAGACACCAACCCCTTACAATATTAGTCTATAACGTAACTACCCACATAGAAAGGTACCACATGGTAGATGAGCTAAGTTATATATATCATATACTTTTTCATACACATTGATCAACTCATACGTCTATGATTATAGGGTTGACCTAATCAAACAAGAGGTTCTTCTCCAAGGGATTTCTCTACTACTTAAAACTCTATATTATTGTAACTAGGTTTGTGAAATCATTGAAACAATCAAAAAGCTACTTTCTTTATACACTTAATCTAACATGGTAGATATTTTTAAAGATGCATTCTTTTCAATTCAAAATGTAAGAAATCTCAGCAAAATCAATACGTGATACAAGTTATTGACTTTTCACCATAACACTCATTTGCTAAATGTTTACAATTTCTATGTCCCTTCAAGAGGATTTTATCATCCAAAAATCTAGAAGTTTGTACCATAATAATATCTCTTCTTGAGAACTGGAGGGATGGATTAGGTTTCAAGTAACATTAAGTCAACTTCTACTATATATTAGAACAACCACTATATACCGCTTCATCATAATCATATCAATATTGATGACGAAAACAAAACCTAATCAAGATAAATTGGGGAGTCATTCAATCACCTTGTCATCACAAGTAGAAATTAGGGTTTTCCATTACTTGTTTGTTTACCGCCCTAGTGTCTTTGCAAGAGATGAAGGGGGTTTGCCTAGGAATCCAACATTTGGTTCAACTAGTTAATCATGTGTTCATATGGCATAAGGGAAGACTGCATGGCATCCAACTTACCTTGTCAAGATGAGAGGAATCAATTCCTAGTGGTATTCACTAGAAACTGATAGCTAAACATGGTATATGAAGAATTAGTAACATAAGGAAGAGGGCATCTAGTACTATAGGAAAGAGGGATTAATTAAAAACTATATTGTAGCAACTCCATGTTGAAGGTAAGGCCTGCCTAACCACAATGGTTCATTCCCACTAGCTAAATGGCATCATAAATATCAATAATAAAGTGAGATTTAAAGTTTAAGAATGCTTCATATCAATGGACGGATAAGAGATCACCTGAGAGACAAGTAAGAAAAGGGGTTAAGGCGGTAACTAATATCTAACATAGATAAAATATTAATATAGCTTATACTCCATATTGGTTGAGCTAAATTACTCGTGACAACAAAAAAAGGAGTTTTTACTAAAAGATCTAGTTGTTACATTGAGAACATTCCCAATATTGTAGAAATTGTATGTCCAATAAGGGTTTCCATAGGCTGATTCTCAGCCACATATGTGGTTTTGGTAGTAGGAAAGGCCAGTTGAGTATATATTGAAACCTTTACTAACATTCTAAGACTTAGGGTTAGAACGCTCATTGTCTTCCATTGGGTCCTCAAACTACTTACATAAGGTGGAGATATAGAAACCATAGTGGATAGCTTGAAATAATAAGATTAACCTACTACTTAAATTTTGGAACCATACTTGTAATGAGACACAAGAGGGTATTCACCCATTACTTGTCGAGGAAACAATCCATTCAAAACCAAGATGCTAATATGTATGCTATAAATTGTGTTGTTTTCTCAAATTGAGTCATTTTATAGTAGAGAAAAATGTAACTACCATAATATCTCAGGTACACTTGTTTCCACACTCTAAGGGTGGTATTAAGATAGGAAAACTACACTCTACACTTATGCACCCATACTAGGGGGCAATCTGGCCACTAAGAGCTTACTTGAAGTGCAAAATCCTAGTAAATACCTCTCCTTAAACATTTTCTCATCGTAAACCATACTTGGGTGGTTTGAGAACAACACCTACGAAATGGGAGAAACATAAGGAGGTGTGTGTTAGTCCACCAGTATATGTACAATCAAATCACTACTCGACATGTACAAAATCAAGTACAAACAAGAAGTTTATTCTCAAGTAAAAAGGTCTATAAATAAGTAGGCAGTAAATTCTAGTAAAACAATATCACGATAATTGAGCATTTTCTTTCACACATATAACCAATGATTACGAATTTGTTTCCTTTTAAATCATTTTACAACCACAACAACACAACAATGCAAGTTAATTATAAGTAGACAAGGACCAACAAAAGTAGGACTGGAACACTACCATATTACAAGACTTAGGAAGTATGTGAGATCACTTCAATCCTCTATATATGTATGTATGGTAGGTGAGAGAGTATAGGTCTAGGTATAGTACTATCACCCAACTGTAGATATATGTGCATTGCAACTACATAATTCACTTCTACAATTAGAATAACACTCAAACAAATTTTACACAAAACTATAATAGAGATGAAATATTCATGACTGATTCTTTAATAAATTACAAGTTTTAAACTGAGCATATGAGCCATAGAACAACAAGTGGGGTCACATATTAAACACAAACCCTAAAAGCCTATTTATCAAATCATTTAAGTCCTACATTGACGATAGTTGAAATGTTATCTTTTAGAAATTACACAACATATATATCATAATTTTCTAACACCCTAACAATTATTAGTTCATTTTTTTATTTATATACTAAGATTTATTTGGAACTTTTCTCAATTTGTGTGCAATCCATACGTCCATACTGAGATTTTGTACGACATATACTAATTTAAAATGAGCAATACATTTTTCTTTAGGATTTCACTACAAAAGGTGTAACATGAACAAATGTGTAAATACCTAGTTAACTTTCTCACGTAGCACACCATATATCCTCGACTTAAAATACAAAATAACATCAACATTTAAAACAACCAGAAATAGAAGCCAGTTTTTGTGAGAAATAACACATGCGATTGTTCATTTCCAGTATTAAAAAAAATGAAGCTATAGATACTTAGCCTCCTATAAAGTGTTGATGAAAATGAATCGTAGAACATACTAAAATATAAGTAATAATTCACTACTTTCAAGACCCAGTTAGTATGTCATATTATTTTACATAAAAATATTTAATTGAATATGATTGTTTAATGCTACTAACCAACTTAATTTTTTGTAATGGCTAAATATTTTACATATATTTGGAGATATAATTCATTTGACTTTTATTTATGTTCAAAATGACTTTTGCACTTTAAGCATAATAAAGTATCTTAATTATCCCAAAACTTAACAATTTATTTAGGTCATACAACCTATGATATCCTCTCTCCTCAATTTTCATAGTCAAAACAATTGTTTATCATTCGAAATTAAGAAATAACTTTGTTGTTTTTCTTATTGAATCATGACACTTAATTTACCTATGTCCTTCAAATTTCTCAACATGTTAAATATAATCAATATATAGTATATTGTAATTTTTGTATAATATCTAATTCCTTAAAACTTAACTTAGACTAAGGCTATCAAGAGGGTCAACGATGCTTCGATCTAGATGTTGTAAACAACTAGCCTTGAGGGTGTAAAGACGTGCTATCAATTATATAGTTGATGCACCAACGATTTTATAGTAAACTCAAGAATCCCAACAATAAAAAAACACAATAATTAGGGCCTTCTAATAGTAAGATAATGATATACTGAAAATGAAGTGAAACCAAGTATAACCTTGTTTTGTGATATATGAATTAAATTAAACATAATTTTGATCATATTGACCATTACATAATACTAAACTAGTCTATCAAAGTTGATAATTGTACTTGTATCATAAACCCCCAAGATTAAAAGTATTTCTTGCCCTTGAGTAACTAATATTTTTAGATTTGATTGAATTAGTCAATTAGAAGTAAAGTCTGTATATAAAATAGTCATAATAATCTCTCCACCAATGATTTCCAAACTGGTCAAATCAAACCCCTGAAACTACATTTACTCAAGAGATATAAATCACAAAAATCTCGTAGACATGGGGATTAGAATTGATCGATCACACAAGTCATTTGGAGCAAATGAGAAATCATGGTCAAGATGAAAGACACTGACTGCATCACAATATCTCTCTATACCACATTCCCCTACTCAAATCAAATTTAATTTGGAATCAAGCCCCTGATGATAATGTATGAGAGATGGTCATGGAAATGGTCGACATAAAAGGTGATAGGTGGATGTATAGGAAAAAAGAATCATATTTACAAACAAATTATGATACATAATGTAATTAGAAATGTTCATCACCTATATGATGTATGCAATGCATATTGATTAGTACAATGCAACTTTCAAGAGTAGGATGATGGTTGTAAAGAATGTCTCTTCCTATTGATAACAATGTGGTGGAACATGTTTTTCACATCTAGCTAGATGCTTCACTTACCTTTATGGATTTTGGAAATTTATCATCACACCACTCATCCTTTCCATCTTTGCTTCCCTTTTATGTCTTTATATGTATGTGTTTTCCATTACTTCCCTCCTTAGAATATATATTTCTTCACGCTAGGGACCTTATTGAACATGATATGGAGAAGTGAGTATGATTTTCCCAAATCAGATAAGTGTGTAGGAATCTAGTCAGCACTAATACCCTACGCAAAGAATGCTCTGAGAAGAGTTGCTTCTAAAATTTAATGCAAAGTAATTTAGGAACAATCTTCCAACTTTTAGTATGTTAAGTCACAATGAAAAGTCCTTCTTAGATACCCTATTTATACAATCTACCGTCCGGAAGAACCTAATCTATAAACCCACCTTTCTCATGTTTACTATTTTTGGTAATTGCAAACTTATTGTGCATATTTATTTAGGTTATCCAATCATTGTCCATATTATTCAACATAGCAAGGTTTATTCATCACCCTACTTAGGGAGCATTAGTATTTTCTTCACATTAATTGGGGAAATCACCCAAGAGTTATTAATTAATATTAGGTACATGTAAATCAAAAGTTTAAGTAGACTCCTACATACTAAAGTAAAAAGACATCAACCCCTGAAAAATATCAGTCTATAACCTAGCTACCCACCTAGAAAGGTGACATAGGTTATATTAACTAAGTCATATATATGATAAATTATTCATACACATTGACCCACTATTATGTCTATGGTGGTAAGGTTGACCTAAACAATCAAGAGGTTCTTATCTAATGATTTTTCTACTACTTAAAATCCAAATTGTAATGACTAGGTACGTGAAATGATTGCCATAATTTTAAAAAAAAATCCTTTTTTGTACATATAGTCTGATGTGGTAAATATGTTAAATGAGCAAACATTGTGATGTAAATATAAGATATGGCAACAAAACAAATATGGGAAACAAGTTAGTCACTTTTAACAATAAATCTTTTTTACTATATGTTCACCATTTCTGTGTTCTTCCAAAGAATCTAATCATCCAAAAAGCTAGGTGTTTGTACCCAAAAAAATAATATTTCTGATAAATAGAGGAAGGGATAGGGTTCTAGTTACATGCAGTCAATTGCCACTAGGTTCCTATGGATTAAAATAGAAAATATATACCAGTTCATCCAAACCATACCAATCCTAGTGAGGAACAAAAAACAATCAAGATACATTTTGGGAGTCATTTAGTCACCTTTTTCATAATAGGAAGAAGTTAGGGTTTTCCATTACTTGATTGTTTATTACCCTAGTGTCTTTACAAGAGACATGAAGGGGGATTTCCTAGGCATCCAATACCTGGTTCAACTAGGTAATCATGTCTTTGTATGGCATAAGTGGATACTACCAAACATACCTTGTCAAGATGAGAGGGATGAATTCCTAATGGTCTTCAGTGGATATGAATAACTAAATGTGGAATAAGAAGAATTAGTAATACAAGGAAGAGGGCATCTAGTATACTAGGAAAGGACTAGCAAAAAACAATATCGAAGAAACTTAATCTTGAAGACAAGACCTACCTAACCACAATGGAGATTGTTTTTATTCCCATTAGCTAAAGGGCATCGTAAATCAAAATCTTAAAGTGACATTTAAAGTTGACATTTAAGCATGCCCCCATATAAATGTGTACAAATTAGAGACCACTCAAGAGACAAAAAGGGAAAGGGATAAGGCGGGAACTAATGTTTAGCCTAGATAAAATAATTGAGTTATCGTATACTCTATACTCTATAGTGGATGAGCTACATTCCTTTTGACAAAAGAATAGAGTTTTCACTAAAATATCTAGTTGTTACCTTGAGAAAATTCCCAATATTCTAGAGTTTGTATGGCCAATAAAGGTTACCATAGGTTGAGTCTCAATCACAATTGTGGTTTGGGTAGTAGGAAAGTCCAACTTGAGTAACTGGTATTCTAAGACTTAGGGGTAGAACCCTATGTAGCTTCCATTGGGTCCTCCAATCACTTACACAAGGTGCAGGTATAGAAGTAGTAGTGGATAGCTTGATATATTCAGAGTAACCCACTACTAAATATCCGCTATCGTACTTGTAATCAGTGGGACTGTAACAACCTGAATTTTTTTACTCTCCTCCAAAATATGTACACCTTGAGATAATGCACTCAATTTGACTCTATGACATTTCTAATCATGAATAGATGTATGGAATCACATATTGCACATATAGTTAGATATAGTTGATTAATTGTAATTTTGAACCCGATTTTACTATGTTGAGTGCCTTATGTAAACATTAACAAGGTTTTAAATTTTTTGGATCCACCCAACGTCCTGATATTGATCTAAATATTTTTATAATGGATAGAAGAGGAAATTTTTGATCCAATTGAAAAGATTTCAACCAAATCTGATAATTGAGGAGGAAGATATGGCCATTTCATATTTGTTCTTTTTTAGTCATTCTTCTCCTTTTTCCTTATTAGGCCTTGTCCCTTTGCTCTCTTTTGGGTCATCAACTTGGGCACGCCTAGCTATCCTATTTGTGAGGTGCACCTGTAGACCATTGACCTGATGGCCAAGACCATTTGTGAACTCATCGGACGGTTGGGAAGTCATCCCCAACCTTGAGCCAAAGTCAAGAAAGTTAGTGCAACTAGCCATGTCTGACGACCCCATATTTTGTGGACTTTTTGATCTCCTTTTTGCTCAAAGTAATCACAAAATACCTCCCCATGCTCCTATGACCTCACCCCTACCTCCTTTCTAAAAAAATGGGTTGTGTTAGGGGTATGGCACCCCCAACCAGCCATGGGCGGCCACATGGCTATGACCGTGGTGGTTTGAGTGCCCACACCACCTTCAAGCCCCTTTTTAAACCCATCAAGTTCTCCATTTGTTTCCCTTTGATTTCCCCCTCTTCTATTCCTTCTTCATGCACCATAACACCCTCCCTCCTTCCCCTTCTTCTCCATTTGGCATGTTGGATCCGTCATGCTTAGCTTTTGACATTTGAGCCTTGACACTCCCCGACCATGGGTGAGGCCTGGTTCGGCTATGCCAAGATCTGATGGGAGCAGGAGGCTTACTCCTGATCTTTTCTTCAGCGAGAACCTAGAAGATTAGTCGCTACGCGACCCAACAACCGCCCTTAGTTCTATGTAGATGCTCAAAGAGTGATTAGCGGCGACCTCAGGCGATCAGTGACCGTTGGCTACTACAGGTGGGTCATCTAGTGGCATCCATCAGTCGCAGACCCAACCGGTGCTCACCATCCAATGGTGGCATGCCACTTTAGCGCCCCATGGAGATATATCTCTCACTCACATGCATTTTTATGCAAGATTTTCTAAAAATCATAGAAAACCATTCATAAGGCCAAAAATAAAATATTATATATGAAAATTGATCTGATCGAGGAGATATATCCAATGGATCTAGTCTCATGGTCAAATTCCATGCGTAGCTCTTATTATGTTGAAAATCACATCTAAATCATATTTTTAATGTATCCAATGGTTATTATGCACAACCATGATCATATATTGAACCCACTTGACTTTTATGAACATGATCAGTTACAGATGATATCTTGTGACATGTGAATTGAACTTGACCATGTTTGACCCTTTTAACAACCCAATGTTATGAAATGTGCCTCTAATGACACTTAATATGATTCTTTTGTACTGAAATGATGAACTATGGGCACCAATATGAATTTATGACCCCAGTGTCTTTGTGATAACTTTGTATCAGTAATATTTGGTGTAAGTTTGAGCCAAGAATCGAATTCGTTCATACTTGAACTCTATTTGCAGCTTGATGTTATGACAAGTGCCATTAAATGTGATATTTGTGGAGTTATCTTGTGGGATCCTTAATATATTTGCAAAATAGATCAATAATGATGAAAACTCTATATTGACCATCAATATCAGTAACTTTATGCTTCATAACTTGAAGTATGATGTGAAACACTCTTTTCCACTAATGATGACTAAGTGACCTAAACATGATAATGATTTAATGTGCATGTTGCTAAAATTGATTCCTAATCTTGTAAGGATCTTGCCCTAATGATCACTCATGCTATTTGATGCTTTCAATCGGTAAGTTGTTGATATGTATGACACTAAATCAACCTTGATACCTCTTGTACTCGAATGATGACCATATTTCATAAAAATGACTCAATATGATTTAAATTGTTGATATGATGAATATGTCCTTTAATCATATTCTAATCTTATGATTTCCCTATTAAGATGATGAAAAATAAGTTTGAAATCCCTAATGTAATTGTGATATGTCACTCTAAGTTAATGAACCCATGATGTACCAAGTTTCTTTATAATGCATATTCATGCCCTAGTTTGAGATATTGAAAACTATGTTGAAGGATTTAAATACCTAGACTTAAATGACACATACAACCCCCATGATATGTTTAAGTTGGCCTAAGTCTTGGGATGTTAATCTAGCCACACTTACTTGTAATTTCAGGACCTCTATGATGACTTAATTGCCAAGATCTAGTCATTCTTTCTATATATGGTTTTTCTAAGTCAAGTTGTTAATCATTGCTCGTATCAAGTTACACTTTATCCTCCTATTGGCCAAGCAAGTGGTAGTGAAATTGCATGTATGTATGTGGTACAAATGTTTGGCTATATATACTTGTTTGAGCTACCGTTCCTTGTGACCACTATGTTTTGGTCTTGAGTAAATATGTTGAACAAACTTGAAAATATAATGATAGATATCCATTATACAACTTTGTGCACCTACCTGTATTCTTGGGGTAAGGACACAAGGTTGGGTGTCCTACTTGAGTTGTCATGATAGGGAAAACCATTTTGATACTAGGGTTATCTATTGGCAATGTCCTTGAGGTTCCTTACGAATAGGGTTAACTCTTGACATTTAGTCTTGTAGTCCCTCATGTCGAAATAGGGTAGCTAATCTTGAGCACCCTCACAAACCCCTTCTTTAATTTGAGAAGATGGTCAAAGGCCTTATGATATTCTTGGTATAATGGAAATAACTTAAAGCATGCTTTCATGCTAATAAGAGAGTCTTTAAATGTTGTTACTTCATTTCTTGTTATTACATTATGCTTTTTCCAAGCAATATATGTTCATAAACATGTGATATTATATGTTTGCACAGCGTACTCAACACAATTGCGTTGATGTCTACCCATTCCATGATTTTAGTTAATAGGTTCACTATGAATCTCTAATGATGATCAATGCTTCCGCACTTATGATAATTTTCTCATACTCTGATGATATTAATGACATGCCAATGGAATACACATGGTTTGATATATGGGATAAGATCTTATCAGGTATTAGTTTAGCATTCTTTTATGCTTTCTTGTCTCATACCTTAGTTGTTATTTATGGTTTTATTCATGCATGTGTTATGTGATTTATCTTACGGATGTTCTGGTCCTCTCACCTTTATCTTTCTAGCCATTAGGAGTGAGGATTTTAGTAACGAACGGTTCCGCGATAGGGACACAATAGGAGATTCACCTATTACTTTTGGAGAGGAAAAATACATTCAAATCAAAGATTTTAATACTTATGCAGAAAATTATACTTCTTTTATCAAATAGTGTCATTTTAAAGCAGAGAAAAATGTACCTATTATAACATCTCAAGTACACTTTTTTCATCACCCCAAGGGTGGTATAAAGAAAGGGAAACTACAATCTAAATTTATGCAAAGGACCATTGTAGAGGGAAATCTGGAAAATCCAAGTTTTCCTTGAAGTGCAAAGTCCAGGTAAATATCCCTCCTTAAACATGTCTCTAGATAAAATATCTTTAGGTGGTTTTAGAACAACACTTACAAAATGGGAGAAACATAAGGAAGTATGTGTTCGTTCACTAGTATATGTGCAATAAAATAATTACTAGGCATGTACAAAATCAAGTACAAATAAGAAGTTTATTCTCAACTAGTAAGGCCTATAAAGTAGGTACTAAATTCTAGTGAAACAATACTAAGATAATTGAGCATTGTCTTTCACATACAAAATAAACAATTATGAATTTCTTGCCTTTTAAATAATTTTACAACCAGATTTATACAACGATGCATGATAATTATAAGTAGAAGTGGAACATCAAAAGTATGACTAGAACACTACCATATTATAGTCTTGGGAAGTAGGTGAGACAAACTCAATCCTCTATATATATATTGATGGTCGGTGAGAGATATGGGTCTAGGTATAGTACCATCGCCCCGATATATATACATATATATATATATGAACTACTTATTAACTGCAAAATTTACTACTACAATTAGATAATAATACTCAAAAAATCTAACATGAAACTATAATAGAGAGGAAATATTCATTATTTAGTCTTAGATAAATTTCACATGTTAATCAGAGCATATAAGCCATAGCATGGCAAGTGGGGTGACATATTAAACACATAAACCCCAAAAAATGATTTGTAAATCCAATCATTTGTGGTCATAAGTTCATGATAGTTGAAACATTAATCTTTTGAAAACTAAAAAAAGTATATGTCATAGTTTTATAACATCCTAGTGCTTAATAGAAAATTCATTTTGATTTACTTATCTACTAATATTTATTTGGAACATTTATCAATTTGTGTGTATCATCCATACACATGGATCATCTTACTGAGATTTATGTAACAAATTTAAATTAAAAAAAACTAGTACACTTTTCTTTAGGATTTCAATACATAAGGTGTACATAACCAAATGAGTAAAATACCTAGTTAACTTTCTCACATAGCACAACATAAAACTCTGACTTAAAATATAGAAATAGCATAAGCATTTGAAACAACTAGAAAAAGAAGCTAGAGGTAGTCATGAGAAATCACACATGTGATTGTTCATTTCCAATTTCCAAAGAAGAGAACCCATAGATATCCAGCCTCCACTATAATGTTGATGAAAACCAAATCAAATAAGAATACTTGAATCTATACCAATTTTCTTGGCCAAGCAATCCTGAATTCTTTGAACCACATAACACAATTTTCCAATTCTCTACTTCAAATTTCTCATGACTTGTTTCCATTTCAAGACCCACAAAGAAACAAATTTTCCTATCTCTTCTACCTTTTATACTCCTGCAAACTCTCACAAGTTATGCACAAGAACGGAGTTCATGAATTGGATGGTTTGGGGTTATGTAGATTTCCTCTAGGTAGAAAAGCAGAGTGAATGGAGATATAGAAGAAGGATATCTCTCCTCTATTCGACTCAAGATCTTTTTTGTTCTTTGTTGCAATTGCATTGCTTGCAACTTTTGGGTGTACTTTGGCATCTTTTCTTGGAGGTACACCCCTATTAAGTTTATGAGGGGTATGGAAGAATTGGTAGAGGGGGGAATGATGCTCGACACTAAACTTACAGTTTCACACATTTTTGGCAGATAGAGGGGTAAGAAGGTGATAGAAAAAATAAAGAAGAGCTTGAACTTGTGCAACATATGTTTTGGAATTTAGCACATCGGGAGTATCATAACTTCAATTCAATTATCTCTATTGCACAATCAGGAAATTTTACAAGCTATTTGAAAATTTTAAATAAGGAGACAGTGTGTTTGATTCCTATATATCCATTATGGCTTGCCCATTTTTTGAGTGGTCATGTTGTTAAAGGTCATAGGGGACCACATGATTTCTAGCAGAGTCAATTTATGAAATGTTGCAGGAAAATTCACTTATTTAGGGGGTTTCTTGATTAACATGTATAAAGGGTTGACTAGATAAGGACAAAAACTAAATAAAAAGGGAAAATTTATAAATTTTAAAGATATATTATGTAACATAATGAAAATTGTTGAAAAGGGAAGATAAAGTGTGTGGAATGGGTACATATCACCTACCTCCACCCTAAACTTAATTTTTTTTCTCGTCTTAAGGAAAACATAAATCTAGAATAGAGGAAGAATTCCTCTGAAATCACCAGCGGGGCCTAGTAGCTCAAAAACTGTCCATCTAAAAGGAATGTTGATGTAGGCTCGAGCCTTTCACGGTGGAGCTTCATGGTATACCAAGTGATTGGGTGGTCGTGGAAGCTCAAAGGGATTGTCTGGATGCTTGAAATAACATTACTTTTCGCCAACAACCCATCTAACAAGATTCACAAGACCTCCTCTATCAGTGGAGAAAGTGTAGTAGCTGGAAGAAATGGTGCAATGTAAGAGTGGTGTCTGTATGGTAGCCTCCCAATCTATTAAAATGTGAATGTTAGGGGTGGAATGCCTTTTGTTATGGCAAGGGTAGTAAGTGAAGGGTCTTTCACATGTAATGGTGGAAGTGTAAGATCAGGTGGATGATTTGGCTTAGGTTTCTCCTCATCACATAGATGTGCACTTAGTAGACCAGGTGCTGACATGGGAAGAACTATCTTATTAGTCTGGTACAACTTTGTATGTGGTTGTGTGTCCTTCTCATAAATCACATCATTAATACTAAGATTAATGGAGGCATTGAGATCCTTCAGTCCTTCACCATTTCCAAGTGTTGCTCTGATTTATTCATGAAGCATGTGCCCATATCAATGGGATTATACGGAACCACAACAGGAAGTTCAGCATCACAATCTAGCGACAAGGTATGTAAACTCTTTACAGAGGTGGAATCGCCTCATTGGGTCCAACATGATGTGCAATAAAGGGTGGTTGAGGTGGAATATAGAGATTTTGTTGAATTGTTTCGTTTCATTTAAAATAACCAGATGTGAACTTGGAATTGGTTGTTCATATTCTAGAGTAGGTTCAACCAAAATTTGTTGGACATTGATAACTCTTGGATCAATGTCTACAACAGGAGTATTTGATGGAGCTTCAGGTTGTACAACCATAGAAGGATGATTCTCTTAAAGTGACTTCTCATATTGTAAGAATAATGCCCCTAGCAAAGAGATTAGAATGTCAGTGTACACATCAGACGATGGTTGTAGCTCAATACATATCATAGTTGACATGAGGATGGTATCATCATCATTATTGCCAAAAGGAATCATCTTTGGCTTCTCTAGCTTTCTTAGGGAGCTCTCATATTGGCCCCGAAGTGGTACGATTGGGAGGAAGAGTTGTACTTTCAGCTGAGTTAATAGTGCCTCACTTTGTTTGCTCTGGGCTATCAAATATGTTGTCATCATCATTAGGGCATTAAGGTCATCTTGTTGAGGTGAATATTAGTTTCAACAATAAGGTTCTTCACTATACTCTCCCTAATATTGTTGTTTCTAACTCCTCTTATTAGGATATTGGCATGTGTATCATGGTACCTCATAATAGACTTCAAAAAATTAAGGATTATAATCTGCATCATATCCACCATGATAGGAAGACTCAACATCTCTCTTACCAATGATCCTATAGGGTGCCACCATAATATGTGGGGGAACATTGGGATAGTCAACTGATGTATGGTCGTAATACCCATAATATTGACATGGTAAAAAATATTGTGCCAAAACCACTTCATTTAGTATGGTGCCTGAATTGGGAAGTCATTTATCATGCTTGTGAAAAAAATTATTCTAATTTTTCTACAAAAGAATATAAATTATAGAAATCTAAGATAGAAAAAAGAAATTATGGAATCAAACTAAATATTTTGAAACTAACTGAGAAATTACAAATCAAACTAAGAATTAGAAAAACAAAATAATAAGTAGAAATTCTAATTATTCAAAGCAATGTGGGTTTAAAATTGATTCTACCGTCCTCGACAACAGTGTCAAAGTTTGACAATATGGAAACTATCCCTAGGATAAAATCTTTTAACGACTATCATTTTACTTATAACTTAAGTAAGCAAATTGATTTTAGTATACTTTGGCATCTTTACTTATAAAGGTATAAGTCCCACAGAACAACATTTTTAAAGGTTAATTCAAACCAGTTGTGATGAACAATATATATGTTATGACCCACATCAAAGTTAACTAGTAAGTACAATGATAATAGAATCATCATGTTAATTAATTTAAGTTAAGTGCTCATGTTGTGATTAGTGTTTTGATCTAGTGTTACGGTCTAATTAGCATGATTTTGTTCCTTGAGGTTGTAGAGTATTTCACGCTTGAAACTTTGCAAAAGGAATCACTCGATTCGGACATCTGAGGCAAAAGATACAACATTTTCTAGATTTGTGGATTTGGCTACAATTTTTTAAATAATAACAACTTATTAACCCCCTTTCCCCTTTCTTATTTATCTCTTTCACCCGATCGTTTTCCATAATGGCTTAAGTGGCGCCCCTATCAACGCTTGATCGGCCACAGCAGAGGAGTGAAGGGCCGCAGCAGAGGAGCCCTAGCTCCGTTTTCCAATTGGCCGACCTCCTCCCTTCTTCTTTCTCCTTCCTTCCTCTCTTCTACCTCGCCCAACGACGCCTTGACCTACTAGGGCGGAGCCATTAGCAGCAACAGCCGCTCAGTAGCTGCGTCAGTCGGCCAAGTAGCAGCGGCCAGTGCTAGGAGCAGCAACAACGATAGTCGCTTTAGCAGTGCCAGCGACGTCTCCGTCTTCTCCTTCCTTCTCCACGCTCAACCGACGCCCAAGCAGCAAGGGGCGGCTCCCCAGCCAATCCGAGCAGCAGCAGCTATAGTCGTGGCTTTTTGCCACCTTGGGCGCAAGGCAGCACCAAGGAACGACGTTGTTAGCTCGTCTTTGAGGTTCAAGCATGAAGCAACATTGAGCGACGCCCAAATCAAGAAGTTGTGTGTGTGCTATGTTTGAATGAGGGTTGTTCCAAGGTAGAAGAAGACCCTGCTGACGCCCAGAAACTAGCCTCAGACGCGTTTCAGTCGTATTCAGACGTCTCAAATCGCTGTGAGTAGAATCTCAGTCCCAAATACAATTATAACTCAAATAATCGAACATTTTGGTTGAAATCGATGTTATTCGCGGATGTCAGCGTTACCCAGGTGTCGGGCACTATCGGCGCCGCTCGATTTCTAATTTGCACATTTTGATTTATTAACGTTTGCACGATGCTAATTACTTAATTGATATGTGATTGGGATTAGTGTAAATGAAATGATTGATCAAAACTTAAATTGCTCGAGTAAATGTTGAACTCAGAAGCACACGACCAATAACAGCACGGTTTGGGTATAAACCCAGGTTGTATGTATTTAGTAAGTTAATAGATGCTCTATTTCAAAGAAATGACAATGACATGATAGGGTTCAATAGAAACCTAGTTGCACACTCCCGATCATATTTAATGTGAGCTTATTAATAATTATACAAATCGACACGTTTCTCAAGGATATCATAAGAAATCCTCAATTATTATCAATAATTCGTGTCATGATAAGTAATTAACTCTTAATTAGGTTAAGTGATGCACAACTTAGGATTAGGGTTGATGTGCACATTTTTCTAGGAATTTCAGATAATCTACAAGTGCTACTGATGATTTCTCATATGTTGAGTAATCAATCCTTATCAGTTTATTAAGAGGTTTAATTGCGTGATTTCAGTATGTATGTGCCAAGTTGACAAGTATTTTATTTATTTAAATCTGCCTGTAAGTATAGTATGTTGATTTCTCAGTAAATTACAGTGTTTGAGCATATTGCACTGCCAAGTTAGAAATGATATACATGTTGTATATATAAGTTTCAGATAAATAGATTCATTACCATAGAGATACCAAAGACAAGAATAAGTAAGAGAGAGATGCAATGTAGTAAGAGTTTTTCTAGAATAATAAAATAATAGATTTAAGGGCCTGACACCGTAGAATCCCTATGTGAGGTATGCGCCTTAGGGATGAAACGATCTACCCTGGTGGTGCGTCCAGTATACGAGGGTCGGAACGTACCAACAGGTGGTACGGGGGACGAAGCCCTAGTGGAAGTCTCCTTAAATTATAGTTTGTAGTGTCCAACATCAACCAGAAGTCTTAGTGGCACTAGAGTACAGAAAAGCATGTCCAACATCAACCAGAAGTCTTGGTGGTATGAGAGTACAGAAAAGCATTTCCAACATCAACCAGAAGTCATGGTGGCACAAGAGTACAGAAAAGCCAATAGGTGGCTTGACTCTCTGCCTATGTGCTCAGCTTAGAGGAGGAGTCCAGTCTACGGCACAATAGGAGTGTCGAGACCAGAGAGCCAGTTTCTCTATTGCAGACCAGGAGAGTAGTCAGACTTAGCTATCCCCTGGTGTCGGCTAAGTCTTGTACGGTGGGATCGTAGTTTGTTACGAGTCTTCATATGTAGGGTACACTACATATGATCAGGGCATAAGATAAAATATGTTCATATAGGTTCACAGAGTTTCTTATAAGTTAAAGAGTTAAGAAAGATTTGAGTTAGTTTCACAACAGTTGTCCTTTAAATAAAATTTTAGTATTCTCTATTATTTAATCGTATCTATAGCTTTGCAACAGTTGTTATCTTAATGAAATGTTGACATCTCCTGTCATTTAAATTATATTGCTTAGATCTACTCAATATAGTATTATCTTGTATTTTATTCCAAATAAATAAACATAAAATGAGTTATCTGTGATGGTTGGGTGAAATTCTATTCACTGAGCCAGTAGCTCACCAACCTACTGAAACATTTTTCAGGTCAGCGTCAGCATGAGGAAGCTGAAGGATCGTATCACCCAAGTTCTTAGAAGGTAGTTCGTAGTTAGATAGAGGTCTCTTCGTCCTTTCCCCTCGGTCCTTGGGTATGTGGTGTGGTAGTGAGAGAATGTAGTGTAATATGTAGTTTACAATTCAGTTATCTATTATGTTTTACTTTCAGCATGAACAATGTAATATGTCGTGTAAGTTTGTTTTTCTTCCAAGTAAGGTTAATGGTAAGTTGCTTCCGCAGTTTTATTACGATCCGACATTATTCAAGCTATTAGGTTTTTCCTTTAAGTTAATTCTAAGTAACTAAGTAAAGAAAAGGTTAAGGGTGGTTTATCGAGGGCGACTCCCCAGTCACATGGGTCATTAGAGATGGCACGGGGATCGGGCGTCACAACTTATTTTGGTATCAATGTATAGGTTGAGTACGTAGTTACTCTAAGTCAAGGTCAGGGGACGATAAGAGACAAATAGGATTAGGACTTAGGTGTTTTCCTTCTAACTACAATTTTCTAACAGGAAGTGTTCTGTTATACTATTGCAGATGGCAGGAAGAGGACGTGGTCATGAGGACCAAGCCGAGAGCCACATTGGACTTGATCCTCAGGTGATGGGTCCAGGTGGTGGAGATGATGTGGATGAGGCATCAAGGATGTACATGATGTTTCTTGAGACCAGGGAAAAGTATAAGATGGAGTGGCGAGCTTCTACCTCGAGCAGCAAGGAGCTGATGAGATCCAATGAGTTGGTTAAGAAGCTTGGAGGTACTGAGTTCAATGGAACTACGGACCCTACAGTGGCAGATGAATGGCTGAGACAGTTAGAGAAAGTGTTCCGTCTGATGGAACTGTCTGAGGAAAAACAAATCAATCACACAATTTATTTGCTTAAAGGTGATGTGAAGCTCTGGTGGCATGGAGTGAAAGATAAAAGGAGGACCATGGTATTGACTTGGAAGGATTTCATTGATGAATTCCATCTTAAGTAATACCCACCTACCTTTTTGAGTGAGAAGATAAGACAGTTGTAGAATATCAGACCAGGAAGTATGACAATTGGTGAATATGAGGCACATTTCACAAGCTTGGTAAATTTCTATCCGCAACTTGTTCCTAATGATGTAGAAAAGTGCAGAAGATTTCAAGAAGGATTAAGATCGGATATTAGACACACTATTTCAGCCATCGATTGAAGAGATAGAGAAAACTTTAGGGAATTTGTGGAAGCAGCGAGACGTGTAGAAGAGTCAGTTAATGCTGATAAGCAGTCTGAGAGTAAGAAAAGATCTGGAGACTTTATTAGAAGGGGACAAAGCAGCGGTGGATACAGAGGAGGTGGTGGTTTCTTTTCTAAGATAGGACAAGGACTTGGCTATTTTGGTAGACAAGGATCTAGTTTTTCATCAGTGGAGGAAGGCCCAATTCCGGAAGATGGAGTACACAGTCTACATGGACACCTCTAACTAGGTCTTCGGGATCTTCACTATCAGTGACAGGTCCACCGAGGTGAGAGAAGCGAGCATGTGATATCTATGGAAGACCACACTCACGACAGTGTTGGGGAATAGAGTTTCAAGGATGTCATTAATGCATACAGACGGGACATTTCAAGAGGAATTGCCCACAGTTACAGCAGTCAGCATCACAGGGTTCCCAGTCACAGTACCAGAATGTCCCGAGACAGGCTCTAGATGGAGGAGCAAGTTCCTCTGTAGCTTCAAGTTCCCGAGGTGGTGCAGCACCCAGTGCTAGGGAAGGACAACGAGGACATCGTGGGAGAGGAAGAACTTCAGGATGCTTCTTCTCTCTGACACCATAAGAAGGTATTATTTCTTCTAGAGTGATTATAGGAGAAATGCTTTTCTTTAATAGCATTTCAGTTACGGTTTTGATAGATCCGGGTGCTACTCACTCGTTTATACAACGTTCTTTAGCTTGTGAGCTTAACCTGTTAACCCAGGAGTTACTGGTTGAGTTGTTGTTGAGGATTGCTTTAGGTGAACCGACAGTGTTGACAGAGTTTTGTCCAAGATGTTTGTTGACTTTTGGTGGTTACACCATCGCGGTTAATCTTATACCCCTAGATATTAACTCTTTTCAAGTTATCTTGGGTATGGATTGCCTAGAGACATATCGAATTCAGCTCGACTGTTGGAAGAAGGAGGCTATCTTTCAACAGGGTGGATTTTCTTGTGCCTTTACTAGAGATAGGAAATTTTTGCCTATGTGTATCATATCAGCCGTTGTAGCTGATAAGATGTTGCAGAAAGGTTGTGAGGAATTCTTAGCACATGTAGTAGATACTAGAGTTGAGAAGAGCACAGTCAGTCTATGGGATGTGCCAGTGGTCTGTGAGTTCCCAGATGTTTTCCGAGATGAGTTTCCAGGTCTACCTCCTAAAAGAGAGATAGACTTTGAGATCCAGGTGTTTCCAGGTAGTCAACCTATAGCGCTACCAGTCTACAGAATGGCACATGCAAAGTTGAAGGAACTGAAGATCCAGTTACAAGAGTTACTGGATAAGGTTTCATTCGACCTAGTTCTTCGTCGTGGGGAGCTCCAGTCTTGTTTGTGAAAAAGAAAGATGGTACTATGGGGCTATGTATAGATTACAGACAGTTGAATAAGATCACCATCAAGAATAAGTACCCGTTGCCAAGGATAGATGATCTATTTGATCAGTTGCATGGAGCGACAATCTTTTCTAAGATATACTTGAGATCTGGGTATCATCAGTTGAGGATAAAGGTTTTAGATATTCCTAAGTCGGCTTTTAGAACAAGATATGGGCATTATAAGTTTCTGGTCATGTCGTTTGGACTGACTAATGCCCCAACAGCTTTCATGGATATGATGAACCGGATTTTCAAGTCGTTCTTGGATCAGTTCAGAGTTGTTTTCATAGATGACATTTTGATTTATTCTAGAGATGATGAGCAGCATGAGCAACATCTGAGGATAGCATTACAGTTGTCGAGACAACACCAATTATATGCTAAATTCAGTAAGTGTGAAATCTGGTTAGCTGAGGTGTCTTTTCCTGGACAGTAATCTTAGGAGATGGAGTAAGTGTTGACCCTAAGAAAGACGAGTCTATCCTACAATGGGTGCAACCTAAGACTCCTAATGAGATCAAAAGCTTCTTAGGATTGGTAGGTTACTACAGGAGGTTCATCTAGAACTTCAGTGTTGTAGCGTCACCTCGGACACGCTTAACGAGAAAGAATGCACCGTTTGTCTGGTCAGACAACTGTGAGAAGAGTTTTTAGATCTTAAAGAAGAGGTTGACTACAACACCAGTGTTGATCCTACCCAAGGTAGATAAATGCTACATACTGTTTTGTGATGCTTCAAGGAGAGGCTTAGGTTGTGTGTTGATGCAGGAAGACAAAGTAGTAGCTTATGCATCTAGACAGCTTAATAAGAATGAGGAGAATTACCCAACACATGATCTGGAGTTAGCTATAGTAGTTCATGCTCTTAAGACATGGTGTCACTATCTTTATGGTGAGGCATGTCAGGTGTTTACATATCATAAGAGCTTGAAATATATTTTCACCCAGAAGGATCTGAATCTTAGACAACGGAGATGGTTAGAATTGATCAAGGATTATGATGTGATGATAGATTTTCATCCTGGTAAGGCGAATGTGGTAGCAGATGCCCTCAGTAGGAAGTCAAGTTCAACAACTGATGTATTCTCTATGGCATGCTTCAAGAGAGGCATGCTACTAGAGATGTGGAAATTGAACTTATACTTAAGGGTGACAGAGCAGAGTGGTTTGATTGCATAGATGCAAGTCTAGCCTACTTTTTATGATCAGATCAAGGAACTTCAGCAGAGTGACAGTGAGTTACGACAGATCATGCATGACATGACAAGAGGAAAAAGACCAGAGTTTAGGTTTTCAAATGATGGTTTGTTGTATCAACATGACAAGTTGTGTGTACCTGGAGATAGTGATTTGAAAGAAAGGATTCTTGAGGAAGTGCATGCATCGATGTATGTTATGCATCCATGCAACACTAAGATGTACAGGAATATCAAGGAGTTGTACTGGTGGTTAGGTATGAAGAAGGATGTAGCTGAGTATGTGGCTAGATATAGTGTGTGCCAGTAGGTTAAAGTTGAGCATCAAAAACCTACAGGTACCTTGCAATCTCTTCCTATACCAAAGTGGAAGTGGAAACATATCACAATAGATTTTGTGGTAGGGTTGCCCAGGACACCTAGAGGTTGTGACTCGATATGGGTGCTTGTGGATAGATTGACTAAGTCTGCTCACTTTCTTCTTGTTAAGTCAACCTTTGATGTCCCGAAGTTGGCTAAGATATACGTGGATGAGATAGTCAGGTTGCATGGTATCCCAATTTCAATTATATCAGATAGAGATCCTAAGTTCACATCCAGGTTTTGGAATCAACTGCATCGTGCCTTGGGCACAAAGTTGAGATTCAGTACAACTTTTCACCCGCAGACGGATGGTCAGTCAGAGAGGATCATTCAGACTCTTGAGGACATGTTGAGAGCATGTCTTGCATTTTAGTGGAAGTTGGGAAGAACACTTGAGCCTTATACAGTTTGCATACAACAATAGTCATCATTCCAGTCTTAGTATGGCCCCGTATGAAGCTCTATATGGAAGAAAGTGTAGATCACCCGTATGTTGGTACGAGGAGGGTGAAAAAGAGATTCTTGGACTAGAGATAGTAGATTTGACTAGAGAAAAGATTACAGTGATCAGAGAACAGTTGAAGGCTGCACAGGACAGACAAAAGAGTTACGTTGAGAAGAGATGTAGACCTCTTGAGTTTGAGGTTGGTGATGAAGTGTATCTAAAGGTTTCACCATGGAAAGGAGTGTTGAGGTTTGGCAAGAGAGTCAAACTGACTCCTAGGTTTATGGGCCCATATCCTGTCATTGAGAGGATTGGACCTGTAGCCTACATGTTGTATTTTCCATCCAAGTTAGTTAATTTACATGATGTGTTTCATGTATCGATGTTGAAGAAGTGTTACCCTGGTACAGAGAAGATAGTAGACCCAGAACCTGCACAGCTCAGAGAAGATGTGTCCTATGTTGAAGGACCTATTCAGATAGTTGATCGGAGGATCAAGAAACTCAAGAATCACGAGATACCATTAGTGAAGGTTTTGTGGAGAAACCACAACCTAGAGGAAGCCACGTGGGAGCTTGAGTCAGAGATGTGTAACAAGTTTTCTTTTCTATTTTAGGAATTTTGGGACGAAATTCTTATAAGGGAGGGAGATTGTTATGACCCACATCAAAGTTAACTAATAAGTACAATGATAATAGCATCATCATGTTAATTAAGTTAAGTTAAGTGATCATGTTATGATTAGTTCTTTGATCTAGTTTTACAGTCTAATTAGCATGATTTCGTGCCTTGAGTTTGTAGAGGATTTCACGCTTGAAACTTTTCAAAAAGAATCACTCGATTCGGACATCCGAGGCAAAAGATACAATATTTTCTAGTTCTTTGGACTTGGCTGCAATTTTTCCAATAATAACAACTTATAAACCCCCTTTCCCCTTTCTTCTTTATCTCTTTCACCTGATCGTTTTCCAGAACGGCTTAAGCGGCACCCTTGGCAACGCTCGATCGGCCGCAGCAGAGGAGTGAAGGGCGGGCAATTTGGAGCCCTAGCTCTATTTTGCAGTTGGTCGACCTCCTCCCTTCTTCTTTCTCCTTCCTTCCTCTCTTCTACCTTGCCTAACGACGCCCTGACCTGCTAGGGCGGCACCTCTAGCAGTAGCGGCCAGCAGCAGCTACGTCGGCCGGCCAGGTAGCAGCGGCCAGCGCTAGGAGCAGCAGCAACAACGGTCGTTTTAGTAGCACCAGCGAAGTCTCCGTCTTCTCCTTCCTTCTCCACGCTCAACCGACGCCCAAGCAGCAAGGGGCGGCGCCCCAGCCAGTCCGAGCAGCAGAAGCTGCAGCTGTGGCTTTATGCCACCTTGGGCGCGAGGCAACACCAAGGAACGACGATGTTAGCTCATCTTTGAGGTTCAAGCACAAAGCAACATTGAGTGACGCCCAAATCAAGAAGTTGTGTGTGTGCTATGTTTGAACCAGGGTTGTCCCAAGGTAGAAGAAGACCCTGTTGACGCCCGAAACTGGCCTCGGACGCGTTTCATTCATATTCAGACGTCTCGAATCACTATGAGTAGAATCTCACTCCCAAACACAAGTATAACTCAAATAACCGAACATTTCAGTTGAAATCGGTGTTATTTGCAGATGTCAGCGTTTACCCAAGTGTCGGGCAGTGCCGACGCCGCTCGATTTCTAATTTGCACGTTTTGATTTATTGACGTCTGCACGACGCTAATTAGTTAATTAATATGTGATTGGGATTTGTAACATCCCTGGCCTGGGTTATGTACTAACCCTAGGTGTTTTGCTTAATTAAGAGATTAGATGCTTGCTTGTATTTCTTGAAAAGTAATTAAGTCTTATGAGGAACTTATATTTCATTTCAGTCCTTTTTGAATAGTGTTGAAACATTGTTTTGTTAATAATGGACTAAAGTGCAAATTACCCAAGTAGAGGGGTTAACTTGCAAATTACACATGATAAAATGTTCCTCTGATGTTGAGACATCATGAGAATGAATATGATGTAGTAGTTTGGTTTCCACAATCTTAAGCACCAAGATATAGCTTGTAAAGTAATCTTTGTGCATTAAAACCTAGTTTTGGTGTAATGTGCAATTTACCCAAAACTTAGAGTTCAACTTGTAAAATGTCACCTTTAGAGGGTCTCTCATGTTTCTTGGCATCAAGAAGAGCAAATAAAATGAGAAGGGAACCTCATTTGAATGATCATGGAGGAGAGAGAATCTTGATATTGAAATAATCAAGATCTAAGTACAAATGGCTCTTTAATATAACTTAATGCAAAAAGAAATAAAGTAATTATGGAGTCCTTCAACCAAAATTTGGAGGATGTGTTTGCAATAGTTAGGATGAGCTTGTGCCATGCTTGGGCACCAACAAGATCTTGGTTGAAGTGGAAGTTATTCACATTAATAATATATAAAGCAATATCCAATAAAAAAATGGATATTAATATACAACTCTTTAATGTGCTTAGTTCATGTTCCTTTAAACCTTGGATAATGAAGAAGTCTTGCAAGGGTTTAGAAGGTGGCCAAGTAGCCGTGGAGGAGGACTTGGTGGATATATTTGGGAGATAAAAGGAAATAACCCTCTTTTTCCATTTGCATTAAAAACCCATAAATATATATATGTGTCTTTTCCAACAACACAAAGGATCGTTTCCCTTAGTTCTTTTCTTTATCACCTTTCTTTGACCGACCAAGGAAGAGCTCTAGAGCAGAGTAAGGATGACCAAACCAGCTTGGTAAGTCTTGATCATCTCCTGCCTCAAATTCATGGTGGAAACCATAAAATAAGGTTAGATTCATGGTTTTCTTCACACGGTTTCCTTTTCTAGCCACCTTGTTCATCCAAAGATTGAAGAAGGAACCTTGCACAACTG
Source organism: Alisma plantago-aquatica (assembly GCA_963693085.1). Lineage (NCBI taxonomy): Eukaryota > Viridiplantae > Streptophyta > Magnoliopsida > Alismatales > Alismataceae > Alisma > Alisma plantago-aquatica. The sequence goes on along the minus strand of OY856409.1, from coordinate 1,018,820,780 downwards.
CTGGAGCTCAATCCACCATTAAAGCTGCAGAACTTAGAGCTCTAGATCAGTTCTATAGGTGGGTTTTATAACTCTAACCCTTAAGCATTGTTAATGCATCCATCTCTTTAATAATAGTTGGCTATTTCCTTCTTTGGTATTCTTTTGGTTAATTGCTATAACCTCCGTGAAGAACAGCAACAGTTCTTGGTTGTTCTTAGGAAGAAGATGATGACGTTAACTTTGATGATTATCCAAAGAAAATAACTTTAGCAAACGGTTTGGTTTTGTGCTCAAACGGTTTCCCAAACCGTTTGGGAGAAAACGGTTTCAAACTATTTGATTACAAACGGTTTCATACAAACCGCATAGAAGCAAACGGTCCAAGACCGTTTGGTGGTGTTGACCAAGTGTTGACCATTTGGAGGTATGTTGAGAATAATATAGACTGATCACCTATCAATAATTATCAATTAACTCCAAGTGGTTCACTAATTAAAGGTCCATCAACTATCTAAACCCTAATCGGGTTAATTACTGTTTTGATAATTGATTAAGGTTGAGACTTGGGTTGAGTGACCCAAACGGTTTCAAAACTGTTTGGGGATCACCCAAACGGTCTCAAGACCGTTTCGTGATCACCCAAGACCGTTTGGAGTTCTAGGGTTAAGCATGGTTGACCAATTGAAGATCCAAAGGTTCTAGGTTGAAGTATAATCAATTGTTGATTTGGTGATCAACTCAATGATCCAATCCATAATTAGTTGACTTAGTTTTTGGTGTTGACTTGGGAAAACGGTCTCAAGACCGTTTGGAGGTCATCCAAATGATCCCAAGACCGTTTGGAGGTCATCCAAACGATCCCAAGACCGTTTGGGGTCAGGTCATGACCAAATTGGATAATGGTTCAATGGGTTCAAATCAATTAGACTCACATTGAATTATGTTGAAGGGTCATCGATTCCAAACCCTAATCCAATTGATTCAAGCCCTAATTGATGACCAATTCAGGGTCAAATTAGTTGAGGGTTGATCTAATTAACTCAATTGAATGATGGTGATAGGTCCAATTGATTATTGATTACATGTATTGAATCGTTGAGGGGATCAACATTGGAAACCCTAATTCAATTTGAGGAGTTGGAACCATAAGTGGTCCTTGCGGTTTTGAGGTGGTTTGGACCAAACGGTCTCAAGACCATTTGGGACCAAACGATCCCAAACCGTTTAGGGTCATGCGGTTTCAAAACCGATTGTGTCCATGCGGTTTCAAAAGTCAAACTTGGGCAAACAGTCTTCACCTCCAACTTTAGCAAACGGTCTTGAAGGTCTACTTTACCAAACGGTCTCAAGGGAGACCAAGACCGCATGAGGGTCCAAATGGTATTAGATCGTTTGGAGGTTTAGTATGTAAGACCGTTTGAGGTCTAAGATAGTCAAGATCGTTTGGGGCCTTAAGAGCCAAGATCGTTTGGTGGTTGATTAACCTAACCCCATGGGTACTTAAAGTGGTTAAAGGACAAAGTGATTAGTTAATTAATACATGTTGTAATCAAAGGTAATCAGGGTACTTGTACCGTAATGGGATAGTATGATTGAAACCCATGAAGTAATTAAGCTCTAATGATTACAATGGTAATGATATAAACCATAAAGTCAATTCTCTTTCTTGATTGAGTTACTTAACCTAATCAAGGTTGAAGTAAACATCATCCTATAGAGGATGAGAGAGATGACTCCTTTTATGAATGTTAATCAAGTAATGGACTTCCAATAGTAATGAATACCTAATTAGGGTATGATCCTTCATAAGTGAGATCATGAAAACACTAATTATAATGGTTAATGAATCTTAACCCTAAATTGAGGGTAATAATGGGAGTATCCCTAATGCATGATGATGATGTAATCTTAATTCATAATGATGACATAGTAAACCTTAATTAAAGGTACTTTGTTGATCACACCTACTTGGGGTGAATAGTAAACCCTAATGGAGGGATATTAATGATAACCCTAATCAAGGGCGATTCAATATGAATAGTAAACCCTAACCCAGGGTGATGTGATGTGAATAGTAAATCCTAATTCAGAGTATGTTAAATAAGAACCCTAATCTAGAGTTATGTGATTTGTGAATCCTAATCTAGAATGATGTGACATGAATAGTAAACCCTAATTCCAATTAAGGTGAATAATAGTGTGAAACCCTAATTCTGGGTTATGCTTTTAAGCATGAAGCTCTATGATTAGATAATGAGATGAGGAATCACTATTCCTATTTTAAGCTAAGGGGTTGGTTGACCCTAAATGAATTGAAAAGGAAAACCCTAACCCTAGTAAGGGCATAGTGGTGCAACCCTTGAATAGTAAAGTTATCTTTGTTTTGCATTGTGTTGATATAGAGATAATGTGCATGTTATCATTTGTTTTAATCATGCAGGATTTTATGAAATAATGAGCATAACTAGGTAAGAGCTATGAAGCCATATCTGTTGAAAGCACTTTATAAGCTTTGAAAGCAATGATATGCTATGTTTCCTAGTGAGAGGTAACAAATGAGACTGATAGGTTGTATGAGCCATGTGAAATACCTGTATTGCTACTATTATGTTTACATTGTCAAATGATTTGATGGTATCGAGTTACCAGTTAAAGTGCTAACATGTGTTTTGATGATCTAAGGGTTGAACACCCACATTCCCATGAATCATGATGATGATTTGATAAGGGATTGAGATCCCAATGTCAATAAAGTTATGAAATGAACTTGATACAATTAGTACTCTTTTTTTATAGCAATTGTTTTACTGGTTTATGTTTGAAAACATGCCCGATGCTAAAAGAATGCCATAATGTACTTAAATAATCAAGTATAATGATATCATGTAGAGCCCTGACCATAGATCCATCATCGTCAGAAGCTAGATGATGGTGAAACAGGTTTTCCTAAGGGAACTCCTGGAGAGCATACTTTTGAGTATGTGGGGGTTATGGACATGAATATCCTTACGTCCTAATGAAGGAATTGATGTGAGATAAACATTTAATCTCTCAATCCTTCATTATATGCTTATGTCGGGAAGATGTATCACTAATCTCCCGATGATGATGTTAATGCCGAATCGATGTGAGATAAACAAGAAAACCCTCGATTGCGAAGAGAGTACAACATGCCACTGTAACTCTAATAGCGAAGTGCCAGAATACCCTGCACAGCTATTATGACAGAGACACAAGATGTCCTGCATGTTGATCCTCACACTAACTGAGGAGGATGAGGTCATAGGAATCCGGCTCTTCTGATGACCTATGTATGGTACTGATTGCGATTTCGTAATGGTCGATTGGAGAATGAGAGGTATACCCCATCTCCTCAAGGCATAAGTATGTTTGTAAAATGTAATCATCCATGTAGCATATTTGCTTAGGATGAACTATGAGAAACAATGAATGATGATACATTGTTTATTAAGTCCTAGTTGGACAAATAATATACATGTTCTTCATATTCCTTATTGAATTAAATGACTTGCTATTCAATCAAGTTATAATTGAAATGATTGTATAAAGTATACTGCTTTATTTAGTTATTCAATGAGTTACCTGATGTTAAGTATTTATAATCCTATTGCTCAGTATCATTCTATTATTTGCAATAACAATGCTTCTGGCGGAGAGTTATAACTCTCGCTGGGACAATTTTCAATTGTCTCACCCCCGTGGGATTCAACTTTTTAGGTAGACGCCGAGGACGAAGAAACCCCTCAGTGGGTGAGCAGCAACAACAGCAGCAACATCAGCAAGGACAACAATGATCCTCAGGTGGAGACACTGTCTATTAGGTTTTGTATATAGAGAGATCTATGAGTCGTCTCTGTACTCTCGAGTCCTAGGATTCATTAGATGGTTTAATATAGATCTGAGATTTTTGGCTTAATGCCTCGAGATTTTTGTATACTGCTCATGTACAGTTTAACAGGGCAGTCAGTGTTATGACTCTCGAGATGAGATAATACAGAGATGTACTGATGAATCAGCTTGTAAATAACTTACTTGTTTCTTTATGAAAGAGTTTTACCGTTTGTGGACCTCTTAATAAAAAGTTTAATTTTTAGTGATTTTCAGTAATTCCGTTGTTATTTAATCGCTTCCGCATCATTTAGTTTAGTTAATAACATTTTGTTCGAATGGTGTATCACAATTAGTGGTATCAGAGCTCTAAGTTCGCTGAGTCTACAGAGACATAGGACTAGGGTTGTAGAGTCTGTTCTAGTGTCTTCCAGTATATCTGATAGTGTCTTCTACTCATATAGGAGGAGAAGAGAAAACTAAAGATGTCTGGATCATACGAGGAACACGTTGCAGATAGTAGTGTTGCTGCACCTAGAGAACGTGCAAGAAACTAAGAAAGGGAAGAACCTGTGCCTGAACCACCCCAGTTCAACCCAACTGACATGGGGAACCCAGCCTTCCAAGCCATGTTTGGACAGTTCATGACTACCATGACACACATGACTGATAGGATGCCTATACTTGTACCTAGGGCACCTACCCATCCAAAAGGACAAGGATCCAGCAAGACATTTGAACGACTTCGCCGGGTTGGAGCCACAGAATATGCTGGAACAGCTGGCCCAGCAGATGATGACTTGTGGCTAACTGAACTAGAGAAGGCCTTTAGAATCCTGAACATCCCAGAAGCTGAGAAGGTCAGACATCTTGTGTATCTTCTCAAGGGGAGTGTTGGCCACTGGTGGGCCATAGAGGAAGGGAAAAGACCAGGTGTGGAGATCGAATGGGAAGTTTTCCGGCGGGAATTTATCAACATATACTTCCCTAAGACGTTCCTGGATGGGAAAATCTCTCAGTTCGAGAGGTTAAGACAAGGACTAATGAACATTAGCGAGTATGAGGCTAAGTTCATGGAACTTTTACGGTTCTATCCGCACATGGCAACTACAGATGAAGAAAGGATTAGACGTTTTGAGAAGGGGTTAAACGCTGAGTTGACCACCCCTGTGTCTGCTCTGGAGAATAAGGAAAAGTTTGCTACCTTTGTGGAGTCTGTCAGAAGGGTAGAGAGGTCTGTGTCAGAGAAGAGACAGACCAAGATCAATAAGATGTACTCCCAGTTTCAAGGATCCTCATCCAAAGGTTTCAAGAAACTGCTGTTTTCTGCACCAATGGCACCACCTAGATTCAGTACCCAGACGCAGTGGACGTCAAATAGGGGTAGAGGATGAATTTTACCACTAGAAGGAGCTCGTAGCTCAACATCTATATCGGTTACAAGACCAACCAGACCACAACAAGGGAATAGAAGTTGTTATATATGTGGAAAGGTGGGACATCTGATGAAGGATTGTAGAGCCAGAGAAGTGAGTGTGACTCAACCTCAAAGGCAGAGTCAGCAAGGATCTCAAAGGCGACAGTTTCCAGGTAACGCTAGAGGACGTGGACAAGCGTCCCAAGCTGGATCATCGGCACCTGGTCATCGAGCACCGAATCAACCACAGGCGACGGCGAGATTCTACGCGATGAATCCACCTGATGCAGTGATCAACCCTCGGGTTGTGGCAGGTTAGATGGAATTGTTTTATGCTAATATATCAACATCTTGCGTTGTATCTGTTTTAATTGATCTGAGTGCTACGCACTCCTTTATCACCCGAAGAGTGATTCTTGATTGCAACCTGACTACAAGTCATAGAGCAGATAGTTTGTTGTTAGAAACTCCTCTAATGGGATCTGCTGTGATGTGGGAGGTATGTTCTCCCTGCATTCTCTTCTTTTCTGAACACCGCATCCAAGTGGATCTTATACCACTTGAGATGCACGGGTTTGATGTAATCCTTGGGATGGATACCTTGGAAAGGTATAAGGTTGTCTTGGATTGTGAATCCAAGCAAGTTGTGTTCGCTGATGATAGTGACACATGGATCTTTCAAGGAGATAGAAAGATTCTACCAACCTGTCTTGTGTCGGCTATGGTTGTTGAGAAGCTGATGAGGCAAGGATGTTATGCATTCTTGGCCCAGGTGGTAGATACTACCATGGAGAGTCTTAACCCTGCTGAAGTTCTGATAGTTAGAGAATTTGAAGATGTATTTCCTGAAGAACTTCTAGGTGTACCACCACCCCGAGAGATTGATTTTGAGATTAATCTAATCCCGGACACGCAACCAATAGCACAAACACCATATAGGATGGCGCCTGCTGAGATGGCAGAACTCAAGAAGCAGCTGTAAGAGTTGTTTGAGAAGGGTTTTATCCGACCAAGTACTTCACCTTGGGGTGCTCCGATCCTCTTTGTTAAAAATAAATACGGGTCAATGTGGTTGTGCATTGATTATAGACAGTTAAATAAAGTAACAATAAAGAATAAGTATCATTTGTCGAGGATTGATGATCTCTTTGACCAGTTGTGTGGTGCAACTGTCTTCTCAAAGATAGATTTGAGGTCAGGATATCACCAGTTGCGTATTAAGGAAGGTGGCATACCTAAGTCCGCCTTCAGGACAAGGTATGGTCACTATGAGTTCACAACTATGTTGTTTGGACTAACTAATGCACCAGCTGCATTTATGGAACTCATGAATAGAATCTTCTGACCTTTTCTCGATCACTGTGTTGTTGTCTTCATAGATGACATTCTGATCTACAGTAGAGATGCTCAACAACATGAACAACATCTTCGTCAGACTCTAACTTTGCTAAGAGAACATAAGTTATATGCTAAGTTTAGCAAGTGTGAGTTCTGGTTACCAGAAGTTTCTTTTCTTGGACACGTAATATCTGCTTTGGGTATTCGTGTTGACCCTAAAAAGGTAGAATTTGTCCTACAATGGGAGCAGCCGAAGACACCGATTGAGATTTGAAGTTTCTTAGGGTTGGCAGGCTATTACAGGAGGTTCATTATGAACTTCAATTCTATAGCTTTACCCTTGACCAAGTTGACCAAGAAGGATGTTCCTTTTACCTGAAGTGACAAGTGTCAACAATCATTCCAGTTGTTAAAGGAAAGGTTGACAAGTGCACCTGTGCTTGTGTTACATGAGCAGGGGAAAGGGTATATAGTTTTCTGTGATGCCTCTGATGCAGGATAAATAAGTGATTTCTTTTGATTCTCGACAGCTTAAGAAACACGAGGAGAATTATCCGACACATGATTTAGAACTAGTTGTTGTTGTCCATGCCTTGAATATCTGGAGACAATATCTTTATGGAGAGACATTCCAGATTTTCACATACCATAAGAACCTTAAGTATATCTTTTCTCAGCATGAGCTTAACATGAGACAACGCCGCTGGATGGAGTTAATCAAGGATTATGATTGTACGATTGATTATCATCAAGGGAAGGCCAATGTAGTTGTTGATGCTTTGACTAGGAAATCAGCAACACCAACCTTAGACAGAGCACAACTGAATTCCTTGGTGTGCTCTAGGAGGGATATGCTTATCTCTTTAAGGCAGGATAATGTGCAGTTAAAAGTATCATTGTTATCAGGATTGTTAGCTGAGATGCACATAAAACCTACTCTGAGACAACAGATTAAGGAGGCACAACAAGTTGATGTTGTAGTTCAATAGATTAGATCAGAGTATGGTAGTGAGAAACGAGAAGGTTTCCATGACTCAGATGATCAGGTAGCTTGTTATCATGATAGGATGATAGTGACAGATGTGGATGACTTGAGGAAGTTAGTCTTGGAAGAAGATCATTCTTTAATGTATGTTATGCATCCAGGAAGCACCAAGATGTATCGTAACTTGAAAGATATGTATTGATGGCCTGGTTTGAAGAAGGACGTTGTTGAGTTTGTTATGCGGTGTCCTGTGTGTCAGCAAGTTAAAGCTGAACACCGGAAGCCTACAGGAACAATGCAGCATTTGCGTATACCTCAATGGAAGTGGGATCATGTGACCATGGATTTTGTGGTTGGTTTACCCAGAACAACCAAAGGTCATGATTCCATCTGGGTAATAGTTGATAGGTTGACAAAGACAGCACATTTCTTACCTGTCAAAACAACCTATTCTGCTAAGAATTGCTGGCACAGTTGTATGTAGATGAGATAGTGCGGCTGCATGGGGTCCCATTTACCATTGTTTCTGACAGAGGTCCCCAGTTTATGAGTCATTTTTTGGAGCGATTTCATAAGGCTTTAGGCACACAGTTAAGGTTTAGTACAACCTTTCATCCTCAGACTGATGGACAATCAGAAAGGGCCATACAAACTTTGGAGGACTTGCTCAGAGCATGTGTCCTTCAGTTTACAGGAAGTTGGGATCTGCGCCTAAGTTTGATAGAGTTTGCCTACAACAATAGCTATCAACATAACATTGACATGGTACCTTATGAAGCTTTGTATGGTAGACGTTGTAGATCTCCCCTATGTTGGTATGAAACTGGTGAATATCAACTTTTAGGTCCTGATCTTGTACGGCAGACCACCGAGAAGATTAAAATAATATAACAACAGTTGGAGACTGCACAAGATAGGGAGAAATCTTATGTTGATAAGCGTCGTAGACCTTTAGAATTTCAGGTTGGAGACAGAGTGTACCTCAAGGTCTCACCTTGGAAAGGAGTTCTAAGATTTGGAAGGAAGGGAAAGTTAGCTCCTAGGTTTATAGGGCCTTATCCAATCATTGAACGGATTGGAAAGGTAGCTTATAAGTTGGAGTTACCACCTGAGTTATAAAAGTTACACCCAGTGTTCCACATTTCCATGCTAAGGAAATGTCATCTCGACACAGAATCAGTTCTGCAACCTACAGAAGTAGAATTGAACGATGATATATCTTATGTTGAAGGACCTGTGAGAATCCTTGACAGAAGAATTAAAAAGTTGAAAAAGAAGGGCATAAGTCTTGTGAAAGTCCTCTGGAATCACCGTGGCGTTGAACAAGCTACGTGGGAACTAGAGGAAGAGATGAGGAGGAAATACCCTGCTCTTTTCTCTTAATATGTTTTGTAGATGATTTCAGGGACGAAATCCTTGTAAGGGGTGGATAATTTGTAACATTTCTGACCTGGGTTATGTACTAACCCTAGGTGTTTTGCTTAATTAAGTGATTAGATGCTTGCTTGTATTTCTTGAAAAGTAATTAACGCTTATGAGGAACTTATATTTCATTTCAGTCCTTTTTGAATAATGTTGAAACATTGTTTTGTTAACAATAGACTAAAGTGCAAATTACCCAAGTAGAGGGGTTAACTTGCAAATTACACATGATAAAATGTTCCTCTGATGTTGAGACATCATGAGAATGAATATGATGTAGTAGTGTGGTTTCCACAATCTTGAGCACTAAGATATAGCTTGTAAAGTAATCTTTGTGCATTAAAACCTAGTTTTGGTGTAATGTGTAATTTACCCAAAACCTAGAGTTCAACGTGTAAAATATCACCTTTAGAGGGTCTCTCATGTTTCTTGGCATCAAGAAGAGCAAATAAAATGAGAAGGGCACCTCATTTGAATGATCATGGAGGAGAGAGAATCTTGATATTGAAATAATCAAGATCTAAGTACAAATGGCTCTTTAATATAACTTAATGCAAAAAGAAATAAAGTAATTATGGAGTCCTTCAACCAAAATTTGGAGGATGTGTTTGCAATAGTTAGGATGAGCTTGTGCCATGCTTGGGCACCAATAAGATCTTGGTTGAAGTGGAAGTTATTCACATTAATAATATATAAAGCAATATCCAATAAAAAAAATGGATATTAATATACAACTCTTTAATGTGCTTAGTTCATGTTCCTTTAAACCTTGGATAATGAAGAAGTCTTGCAAGGGTTTAGAAGGTGGACAAGTAGCCAAGAAATGGAGTAGGACTTGGTGGATATATTTGGGAGATAAAAGGAAATAACCCTCTTTTTCCACTTGCATTAAAAACCCATAAATATATATGTGTCTTTTCCAACAACACAAAGGATCGTTTCCCTTAGTTCTTTTCTTTATCACCTTGCTTTGACCGACCAAGGAAGAGCTCTGGAGCAGAGTAAGGATGACCAAACCAGCTTGGTAAGTCTTGATCATCTCCTACCTCAAATTCATGGTGGAAACCATAAAACAAGGTTAGATTCATGGTTTTCTTCACACGATTTCCTTTTCTAGCCACCTTGTTCATCCAAAGATTGAAGAAGGAACCTTGCACAACTGCTGGAGCTCAATCCACCATTAAAGCTGCAGAACGTAGAGCTCTAGATCAGTTCTAGAGGTGGGTTTTATAACTCTAACCCTTAAGCATTGTTAATGCATCCATCTCTTTAATAATAGTTGGCTATTTCCTTCTTTGGTTTCTTTTGGTTAATTGCTATAACCTCCGTGAAGAACAGCAACAGTTCTTGGTTGTTCTTAGGAAGAAGATGATGACTTTAACTTTGATGATTATCCAAAGAAAATAACTTTAGCAAACGGTTTGGTTTTGTGCTCAAACGATTTCCCAAACCGTTTGGGAGCAAACGGTTTCAAACCGTTTGATTACAAACTATTTCATCCAAACCGCATAGAAGCAAACGGTCCAAGACCGTTTGGTGGTGTTGACCAAGTGTTGACCGTTTGGAGGTCTGTTGAGAATAATATAGACTGATCATCTATCAATAATTATCAATTAACTCCAAGTGGTCCACTAATTAAAGGTCCATCAACTATCTAAACCCTAATCGGGTTTATTGTTGCTTTGATAATTGATTAAGGTTGAGACTTGGGTTGAGTGACCCAAACGGTTTCAAAACATTTGGGGATCACCCAAACGGTCTCAAGACCGTTTGGTGATCACCCAAGACCGTTTGGAGGTCTAGGGTTAAGCATGGTTGATCAATTGAAGATCCAGAGGTTCTAGGTTGAAGTATAATCAATAGTTGATTTGGTGATCAACTCAATGATCCAATCCATAATTAGTTGACTTATTTTTTGGTGTTGACTTGGGCAAACGGTCTCAAGACCGTTTGGAGGTCATCCAAACGATCCCAAGACCGTTTGGGGTTAGGTCATGACCAAATTGGATAATGGTTCAATGTGTTCAAATCAATTAGACTCACATTGAATTATGTTGAAGGGTCATCGATTCCAAACCCTAATCCAATTGATTCAAGCCATAATTGATGACCAATTGAGGGTCAATTGAGGGTCAAAACAGTTGAGGGTTGATCTAATTAACTCAATTGAATGATGGTGATAGGTCCAATTGATGATTGATTACATGTATTGAATCGTTGAGGGGATCAACATTGGAAACCCTAATTCAATTTGAGGAGTTGGAACCATAAGTGGTCCTCGCGGTTTTGAGGTGGTTTGGACCAAACGGTCTCAAGACCATTTGGGACCAAACGATCCCAAACCGTTTAGGGTCATGCGGTTTCAAAACCGATTGTGTCCATGTGATTTCAAAAGTCAAACTTGGGCAAACGGTCTTCACCTCCAACTTTAGCAAACGGTCTTGAAGGTCTACTTTACCAAACGGTCTCAAGGGAGACCAAGACTGCATGCGGGTCCAAACTATCTTAGACCATTTGGAGGTTTAGTATGTAAGACCGTTTGAGGTCTAAGATAGTCAAGATCGTTTGGGGCCTTAAGAGCCAAGATCGTTTGGTGGTTGATTAACCTAACCCCATGGGTACTTAAAGTGGTTAAAGGACAAAGTGATTAGTTAATTAATACATGTTGTAATCCAAGGTAATCAGGGTACTTGTACCTTAATGTGATACTATGATTGAAACCCATGAAGTAATTAAGCTCTAATGATTACAATGGTAATGATATAAACCATAAAGTCAATTCTCTTTCTTGAATGAGTTACTTAACCTAATCAAGGTTGAAGTAAACATCATCCTATAGAGGATGAGAGAGAGATGACTCCTTTTATGAATGTTAATCAAGTAATGGACTTCCAATAGTAATGAATACCTAATTAGGGTATGATCCTTAATAAGTGAGATCATGAAAACCCTAATTATAATGGTTAATGAATCTTAACCCTAAATTGAGGGTAATAATGGGAGTATCCCTAATGCATGATGATGATGTAATCTTAATTCATAATGATGACATAGTAAACCTTAATTAAAGGTACTTTGTTGATCACTCCTACTTGGGGTGAATAGTAAACCCTAATGGAGGGATATTAATGATAACCCTAATCAAGGGCGATTCAATATGAATAGTAAACACTAACCCAAGGTGATGTGATGTGAATAGTAAATCCTAATTCAGAGTATGTTAAATAAGAACCCTAATCTAGAGTGATGTGATATGTGAATCCTAATCTAGAATGATGTGACATGAATAGTAAACCCTAATTCCAATTAAGGTGAATAACAGTGTGAAACCCTAATTCTGGGTTATGCTTTTAAGCATGGAGCTCTATGATTAGATAATGAAATGAGGAATCACTATTCCTATATTAAGCTAAGGGGTTGGTTAACCCTAAATGAATTGAAAAGGAAAACCCTAACCCTAGTAAGGGCATAGTTGTGCAACCCTTGAATAGTAAAGTTATCTTTGTTTTGCATTGTGCTGATATAGAGATAATGTGCATGTTATCATTTGTTTTAGTCATGCAGGTTTTTATGAAATAGTGAGCATAACTAGGTAAGAGCTATGAAGCCATATCCATTGAAAGCACTTTATAATCTTTGAAAGTAATGATATGCTATGTTGCCTAGTGAGAGGTAACAAATGAGACTAATAGGTTGTATGAGCCATGTAAAATACCTGCATTGCTACTATTATGTTTACACTGTCAAATGATTTGATTGTATTGAGTTACCAGTTAAAAGGCTAACATGTGTTTTGATGATCTAAGGGTTGAACACCCACATTCCCATGAATCATGATGATGATTTGATAAGGGATTGAGATCTCAATGTCAATAAAGTTGTGAAATGAACTTGATACAATTAGTACTCTTTCTTTATAGTAATTGTTTTAATGGTTTATGTTTGAAAACATGCCTGTGCTAAAAGAATGCCATAATATACTTAAATAATCAAGTATAATGATATCATGTAGAGCCCTGACCATAGATCCATCATCGTCAAAAGCTAGATGATGGTGAAACAGGTTTTCCTAAGGGAACTCCTGGAGAGCATACTTTTGAGTATGTGGGGGTTATGGACGTGAATATCTTTACGTCCTAATGAAAGAATTGATGTGAGATAAACATTTAATCTCTCAATCCTTCATTATATGCATATGCCGGGAAGATGTATAACTAATCTCCCGATGATGATGTTAATGCTGAATCAATGTGAGATAAATAAGAAATCCCTCGATTGCGAAGAGAGTACAGCATGCCACTATAACTCTAATAGCGAAGTGCCAGAATACACTGGACAGCTATTATGGCAGAGACACAAGATGTCATGCATGTTAATCCTCACACTGACTGAGGAGGATGAGGTCATAGGAATCTGGCTCTTCTGATGACCTATGTATGGTACTGATTGCGATTTCAAAATGGTCGGTTGGAGTATGAGAGGTATACCTCATCTCCTCAGGGCATAAGTATGTTTGTAAAATGTAATCAGTCGTGTAGCATATTTTCTTAGGATGAACTACGAGAAACAAGGAATGATGATACATTGTTTATTAAGTCCTAGTTGGACAAATAATATACATGTTCTTCATATTCCTTATTGAATTAAATGACTTGCTATTCAATCAAGTTATAATTGAAATGATTATATAAAGTATATTGCTTTATTTAGTTATTCAATGAGTTACATGTTGTTAAGTATTTATAATCCTATTGCTCAGTATCATTCTATTATTTGCAATAACAATGCTTCTGGAGGAGAGTTATAACTCTCGCTGGGACAATTTTCAATTGTCTCACCCCCGTGGGATTCAACTTTTTAGGTAGACGTCGAGGACGAAGAAACCCCTCAGTGGGTGAGCAACAACAATAGCAGCAGCATCAGGAAGGACAGCAGTGATCCTCAGGTGGAAACACTATCTGTTAGGTTTTGTATATAGAGAGTCATATGAGTCGTCTCTGTACTCTCGGGTCCTAGGAGTCAGTAGATGGTTTAATATAGATATGAGATTTTTGGCTTAATGCCTCAAGATTTTTGTATACTGCTCATGTACAGTTTAACATGGCAGTCGGTGTTATGACTCTCGAGATGAGATAATACAGAGATGTATTGATGAATTAGCTTGTAAATAACTTACTTGTTTCTTTATGAAAGAGTTTTACCGTTTGTGGACCTCTTAATAAAAAGTTTTGATTTTTAGTGATTTTCAATAATTCCGCTGATATTTAATCGCTTCTGTATCATTTAGTTTAGTTAACAACATTTTGTTCAAACGGTGTATCAAAGGATTAGTGTAAATGCATGATTGATCGAAACTTAAATTGCTCGAGTAATTGTTGAACTCAGTAGCACAGGACCAATAACAGCAAAGTTTGGGTATAAACCCAGGCTGTACGTTTTTAGTAAGTTAATAGATGCTCGATTTCAAAGAAATGACAATGAATGAAAGGGTTCAATAGAAACCTAGTTGCACACTCCCGGTCATATTTAATGTGAGTTTATTAATAATTATACGAATCGACACGTTTCCCAAGGATATCATAAGAAATTATAAGTTATTATCAATAATTTGTGTCATGATAAGTAATTAACTCTGAATTGGGTTAACTGATGCACAACTCAGAATTAGGGTTGATGTGCACATTTTTCTAAGAATTTCAAATAATTTACAAGTGCTACTGATGATTTCGCATATGTTGAGTAATCAATCCTTATCATTTTATTAAGATGTTTGTGACAAAGTGGATTTTCTCCTTTTTGTGCATAATTACTCTGGTTACTTTAAGTCCTCACTATTTATCTCTCATTTGACTTCATAACTCTATAATGTCCACCAAAGTCAAAGATTCCACATTTTGTGTCAATATGATACACATATATGCAATCTTGTTCTTAATCAGGTTTGGTATATGGCTAGATGGTGAAGGATATGTTAGGTTGTGAAATCTCTGAATCAGGTATGGGCCTTATCTAGTTATATGACTACCGCTTTCTTGCTTGAAAAGACATATATTATATGCTTGTTTGTCTATTTTCTCAAATATTGTCATGTAGTATTGCTATGTCATACTCGATGTTTGCTTCGTCTGTTTTATAACTTGAACACACATATATATGGAACTCCATTATAATATTGTTGATAAAGGGCTCTTGGTTACGACCTTGAGGTCCCTCTCGTATAAAAGGGTTAGCTAAGCCTGAGCACCCTTACGGACCCTTCCGACGGGAAGATGGTCAAAGGCCTTAAACATGTTTGATATTGTTGGTATAATGGAGCGAAATGACATAAAATATGGTTTTGCATTTGTTAAACAATTAACATGTTTACTCTTGTTCGTTTAATCTTAAAATCTTTTCAAAATTATGCAAAGCTTATATATATGTGTGTATCTTTCGGCCCCATACCCAACACCTCTGTGTTGACCCATTTCTCGTATGTTGTTTTTAGGTTCAGAGATGGCTAGAAGGTTGATGGGCTTGGTGAGCTAAGCTAGGTGTACTTGTTGTAAGATCCAGAATAGTATACATGAGCAGACTTGTACAAAGTGACTCTTGAATATGTAATTCAAATCATGTAATATAATGATGTTGCTTAATATATCTTGTTGATTGTTGAGATTATGTTGGTGCTTGTATCTTGTTATCTGTTCATATGTGCTAAGCTTTACGCTTCTGCATTTCGCCTTTGGTATACGTTTGGTTCATGGGACTGGGATTCCGGCTCCGTGATAATGTTATATTGCATGATTTCAGTATGTATGTGCCAAGTTGATGAGTATTCTATTTATTTAAATTTTCCTGCAAGTACAGTATGTTGATTTCTTAGTAAATTACAATGTTTGAGCATATTACACTGCCAAGTTAGAAATGATATACATGTTGTATATATAAGTTTCAGATAAATAGATTTGGTACCATAGAGATACCAAAGTCAAGAATAAGTAAGAGAGATATGCAATGTAGTAAGAGTTTTTCTAAAATAATAAAATAATAGATTTAAGGGATGCGCCTTAGGGATGAAATGACCTACCCTGGCGGTGCGTCCAGTATACGGGGGCGGAACGTACCAATAGGTGGTACGGGGGACGCAGCCCTAGTGGAAGTCTCCGTAAATTATAGTTTGCAGTGTCCAACATCAACCAGAAGTCTTGGTGGCACTAGAGTACAGAAAAGTGTGTCCAACATCAACCAGAAGTCATGGTGGCACGAGAGTACAAAAAAGTGTGTCCAACATCAACCAGAAGTCATGGCGGCACAAGAGTACAGAAAAGCCAATAGGTGGCTTGACTCTCCGCCTGGGTGCTCATGTTAGAGGAGAAGTCCAGTTTACGGCACAATAGGAGTGTCGAGGCCAGAGAGCCAGTTTCCCTGTTGCAGACCAGGAGAGTAGTCAGACTTAGCTATCCCGGGTGTCGGCTATGTCTTGTACGGTGGGATCGTAGTTTGCTATGAGTCTTCATATGTAGAGTACACTGCATATGATTAGGGCATAAGATAAAACATGTTCATATAGGTTCACAGAGTTTCTTATAAGTTAAAGAGTTAAGAAAGATTTGAGTTAGTTTCACAGCAATTGTTCTTTAAATAAAATTTTAGTATTCTCTGTTATTTAATCGTATCTATAGCTTCGAAGCAGTTGTTATCTTAATGAAATGTTGACATCTCCTGTCATTTAAATTATATTGTTTAGATCTACTCAATATAGTATTATCTTGTATTTTATTCCAAATAAATAAACATAAAATGAGTTATCTGTGATGGTTGGATGAAATTCTATTCACTGAGCCAGTAGCTCTCCAACCTACTGAAACATTTTTCAGGTCAGCATCAGCACGAGGAAGCTGAAGGATCATATCACCCATGTTCTTAGAAGGTAGTTCGTAGTTAGATAGAGGTCTCTTAGTCCTTTCCCCTCGGTCCTTGGGCATGTGGTGTGGTAGTGAGAGAATGTAGTGTAATGTGTAGTTTAGATTTCAGTTATCTGTTATGGTTTACTTTCTGCATGAACAATGTAATATGTCGAGTAAGTTTGTTTTTCTTCCATGTAAGGTTAATGGTAAGTTGCTTCCGTAGTTTTATTACGATCTGACGTTATTCAAGCTATTAGGTTTTTCCTTTAAGTTAATTCTTTTTTTTGGTCGGTCAAAAAACATGTTACTATAATACCAGAACTTTGGGCACAAAGTACCCCATTACAGCAAGAACAAAAACCTTGAAACTAACAAGCTAGTAATCAAGGGCACAAGAACATAAAGACCTTAAACTGTACATAAGGCTTTGTTCCTAAACAACTCAACCTAATGACATGAAGCCTTAAGCAAAGCCAAGCACTCAATAGCATAAAGAACACCCACAAAGTACGAGACCAAAGACAATGGAGGCAGACCACACCCCATCAGACCAAGAACTCTAGGGACTCAACACCTACACTCCAATTCAGGCTTCGTAAGATATCCAAGGCTCAGACTTGGTCCAAATCAGCAACTGGAAGTACGAGCACATCCTGCTGAGAAGCAAAGAACAGGAGATCTGAGGTTGTAGACCGTTGATCCTCTCATCACTAGCTTTTACATACACCCACAAATTAAGACGAAAGGGAACAGAAGTCAAACATCATCATCAACCCCTACTCCTTGGCTGACTCCAGCTTAAGAAAATAAGAAGCGTAGGATGGATCATACTAAGAATGTTGCTATTTTCACAGCAACACCACCACAAGCACCCAAAGGGTGATGTCTTCACGCAATGTTAGAGGGATCTAAGGGGAGAAGACAAGCTGCGCCCCATAGGACCAAACACACTACAATCATCCAGTGGCCAGGCCACCACAAGACGGGAACCCGACAGGATCCGATGCCCCTATTTGCACAAAGGCATTTCCACGATCACATAGAGGACATTCCACCATGGCTAGAAGTCGGCCTGCCGTCGAACGCCTGGTGTGCACCCGGAGCTACAACGGCGGGAAGACCCTTAGTCATCAAGCTGAAACTGCCACCGTCCTTGTCGCTTCGAGTCCCCTATGGAGAGGGCAATGAGATGAGGAGTCGAACCACTAGGAAAACATGAGAACCCGCAGGCCGTGAAGGCCTCCTTTGTGTCAGCAAGCAGGGATCCAAGCAGAGAGGCATCGTCAGAACAGGAAGAAACCCAAATAGGGTAATGCCACCGGGACACATATGCTTGTAGGGAAACCGCCGCCAGGCGAATTGGGGTCAAGCCCTAAGCACCCTTCCGCCGATCTAGTTGCTAAGAGAAGGCTCAACATCGAAATCAGAGGTCCTCCACCATCCTGGTTAACCAGATATAAGAGGTGCAAGAGAGAAAGCGGGTGAGGAATCCCACTTTCTCCGCATGCGGTGGCAGAGCAATCAACGAGAAGCTTCGGACTGGAGAGGAACGCTTTTCTCCATCTGTCTCTCTTGGAGGATAGGAGGTCAACCTAGTCGATGATGCAAACCTTGAAGCCCCATCCTTGCTCCCATGATGCTTTGCGTCCCTCTTCTTCCAATGCTGCTAAGAAGGAGTTCTGCGATTTTGACTACCATCAACCCTTCTCTAAGGATCCACAACAACCCTCGCCAGGGATCTCTGCCATTGGGGGCCAGGGGAGGAAGGCACCGAGGCGGCGCTCCCTCCCCCCAACGGAAGCCGCCTCCTTTAAGTTTATTCTAAGTAACTAAGTAAAGAAAAGGTTAAGGGTGGTTTACCGAGGGTGACTCCCCGATCACTGGGGTCATTAGAGATTGCAAGGGGATCGAGCGTCACAATATAAATTCTAGGTTCAAAAAGAGTAATTAAACTAAAATAAGAAAGTAAATTTGCAGAAGTAAACTAATTATCAAGAGATTTAAAACTAAAATAAGAAAGTAAACTTGCAAAAATAAAAGAAATAAATCAATATTCAAATTCAATTAATGTGACTGTTGGAAGTCTGAGTTCCACTGCCACAAACCTTTGTAGATATCTTAGCAATTTTTATTCCTTTTTAACAAATAAATAGATTAGGATCATGTAGATTTGATCTTTTCGGAAAACAGAAGTCATGGAGCAAGCTACCCACAATCCCAGGGTCTCGAAGACTACGAGTTATGGTTCAATCATTCAATAAATTTCCATCGGGATCTTGTCTGGTAACTTATGAGTCTCATTCGATGTCCTAGCCCATAAGTTTGGGGTTTCATTGTTATGGATCGTAATAGTCATGAAGAATTAATGATTAGTTCATAATTCACATTTTCAAATGAATGAAGACACATCTTTTGTTTATTTGATTGAATCAATGTTAGCTATGACAAGTTACCACCTCATGAGGCTACTCCCCATGTCCCAATAAAAGGGGGACTACTTATTTCTTATAGAAGCAAGAACAAGGATAGGAAGAACAAAAATCATGTTTTTAGGAACACTTTGTAGACTCTCTCTCTCTATCTCCTTTCCTTGTTCCTTTCTCCTAGATAGAGTTCTAAGATGATATCGAGCTCGATAATCTCATTTGGCACTCCACCTCTTTTTATAGGTGGCAAATGGGGTTGAAATCCTAAAAACTGCTCCCGGTGGTGGCTAGGAAGACTCAATCTGTAACACCAGTCGATCGAGTGGAAGTCTGGTTAGTTGATTGACTTAAATATGTGCTTCAACCCGAAATCAAGTCAGTCGACCGATTGGTGACCAATTAGTCATTTTATCTATTTTAATGAGCCTTCTCAATTTAGAGTTTGATGAAGTCTTGTTAGCGTGTCGACCAACTGGATTTCTAATCGACTGGTTGGTCTATCATAATGAGCTATCTCAATTCTGACTTTGACCGAGTCACGCTGGTGAATTTATCGACTAGAATGTCAGTCGATCGGTTGGTCCATAATAATGAGCTTTCTCAATTCTGACTTTACTTGAGTTTTGTTGGTGAGTTGATTGATTGGGATGTCAATCAATCTATTAGAAAATTTGGGAGGTTGGATATGCGATTGAAGCCTCTGATTCTTGGGTCTTTTGGGGCTTCTGAGTGATTGGGTCATTTTCCTATAAAAAAACCCAAGCAATTGTAGTAAAAATTCCAAATAGAGAGAGAAAAACTAAACTACGGCAATTAGCACTAAAACTAGGGAGTAATCAATAAAATTCTTCTATGTAATGATCTAAAAAGATGCAAATAAAATAGATAAATATACAATTATTAGTCACTTATATACATTGTAGGTCAAAAGACCCATAATAGAGTAATGAAGGTCATGATTCATCAAGATATGAGGATCACACATTTAAGACGGTTTTGGGAATCCAAGAAGTGACATAAGAAGCTTATTTAAAGTTTAGGCGGATGTCCCTAAGGTCAAGGTGACAAGGTTCGAACTTGACATCAACATATCAACATACATTACATATCCAACATGTATGACTTGTGTCATTAGGGTCCATCATATGACCTAAGTGGGACATCCACATCAAAGGCTCAAGTATACAAGAGACAACCCTGATTTAGGAGGGGAGAGAAAAAGAAAAGAAGCCACATATGCTTTAAGACACAAGAACTACATATCAGGTCACATATGAATCAAACCTTACAAAGAGGTATTAGGTTCTAATATAAGCACTAGAAAGGTGTGCATAATATAGATTTTAGAGTTAGGGGAAGGTTGAATGACATAAGGATGAAATATTCTCACTGTGGTCAAGGTTCACCATTAATATCAACAATAAGTAGCAAACATGCATTAGAGTTAACCATTGGACATGAAGGGGGATAAATAGGGTTTCCATTGTGCTCAAAACCATAAACAAGTTACTGATACGACGATTAGGAGGTAGTTTGAGCAATAAAGATTCAAGTTTTAACATAATAATACATCAAATGTGGCCAATATAGTCAAAGATAATATTTAAAAAAAAAAAGATTTGAAGCAATTTCAGGGTCTGCATATATGTTAATTGTGTAGATTTTATCAAGCTGATGAATTTAATATATAATTTTGCCTTAGGATGAATGAGTTATAAATAATGGAATGTTTGCATAAAGAACTTGGATAAAGAACAGTAGGAGGCGTTACCATGAAATTGAATCGACGCAGCGGCTAGTCGGGATCATAGATCCCTATTCCTACAGCTGGCCCGCATGTTCCGCTAGCCATCTGAGATTTCTGTTTTGGCCCACGAGCGGGCGGGCGGATCCGACTGTCGTGCCCGCTGCGGGAGACCGCCGCCGAAGTAGCATTGACCCCCCGTGCGCTACCGCTGATCGAGACAGGTCAAACCCGGCCTTGACCGGCCCATGTGAGAGAGGGGAGACGGGAGGCAGCGTGGTACTATCTGGTCCTTTCCCCAGCCATCTTGTGGTGAGCATGTCGCCTTCATCGCGACGTCGTCCCTACTGCCTAGGTTACAGCAGCAACGGCATGGGCGGCTGGTGCCGAGCCAACACGGAAGATCGGAGGGTGTTGGGGGGGTGTGGTTCTTGCATCGAGGAGTGGCCAACCAACTCTAGATGTGGCCGCCAAGGTTGGATGTAGGTTCGGGGGTGGAAGACGGTGTCTCAAACGACCCTCCGCGAGCCCTATCAGAGCTCTGTGAGTTTGGAAATCGATTTTCTTGCAGTAGGAGCTATAGGCTGTGAAAACGAGCGAAAAGGGGGCGAGAGGAGAGGGGAAGGTGAAAGGAGGATTAGGTTAGAGTTAGATGTGAGAAAGGAGGTTATAAAGGGGTGTTTGGATGGAGTGGTCGTCGAGGACATGGCTGGCACTAGCCGCTGTTACAGCTGCTGTGCCGCTGGGTCGACACGGAGAAGGGAGATGACACGTTGTTGGATACAGGCTCGAATCCACGGACCAGAGATCCAATAGTTCAGATCGGGTAAAAGGTGAGGCGCAGATCGAATGAAGGGGGATGGGAGAGAGCAATCCAGCGGCTGGGCCTGCGTGGCACTGTAAGTGGGCCGGCTCACTCCGATCAAAAAAAGCATCTAAATTTAGCTAAAAAGACAAAATTAGCCAACTTTGGATGACCATAACTGTGGTCACACTTTAAAGGTCCAATTGAGGTGATTCATGTTTCGTTCAATTCGTAATCGAGTCCACTGCAACATGGTATCTAACAGAAATCCATGAAAACGTATCGAATAGGTTTAATTTTAATAGCAAAAGTATGATACATTGAGAGCAATGGAACATAGGTCAAATTTGATTTTAGCGTCACACATTTGGAACGTAAGAGCAAGGTGACTGTGATTAGGCATTAAATTACGCAAACCATGTGATTAGAGTTACTAATAGAGAGAGATAGAGTATAATCTAGGAAATAAATTTAGGTTGTCATAGAATTCTTGATAGGTTTCGCAAGAGCGATACTTCGTGTCCTCCATGTGGGAGAAGCACAGAAACCATTAGCCATATGCTTTCTCTGCACAAGAAGGTAACAAGGACTGGAGACAATTATACACAAAGGAAACAAAGGTTGGCTAAAATAATAGGAAATTTTTTTGATGTATAAACTCTAGAATCAATTTAACGTCAATAAATCAATATCTTTTTTTTAAAAAAAAAAAAATTGGCCATTCATTCATCCCGTGGCCGGAGGGTTTCGAACTTGAGACCTCTCGGTCTTACATCAGTACTTTTACCATCTGGGTGCCATCTCTTTGGCAATAAATCAATATCTTTGAAATTATAAAACTTGTTTTGCAATATAATTAACAAACAATTTAAATAAAATTATTAATATATATATATAGGTTTACAAGTATAGGAGGGAACTCCAGTGGATGTAGAAACACTGGAAGAGGAAGCTCCATAGGTAGGCATCATCCACTGACCTCCCAATGGAACCTCCTTCAACAATCAAGATAGCTTAAAAAGAGCCTACAAAATCGTACGATTGATCTTGGACACAACTAACATACAAACAAGGAAGCTAATTAGGGCAACTATCCAAGTAATGTAGTGTGTCCCTCGTATGCAGAGGTGACTGCCAACAAAAGTGGGCCAAGGGAGAAGATCAAAATCATTTAAATGGACTTTCTCAAGGGATTGACCATTAACATCGAACAAAGTGGAGAACTTATGGTTATCACTACCCCTCAGGACCACCTAAACCCTCTTCATGAACCTTGGAGACACTCTATCATTATTAAGTTCATCGACATCAACTTTTGCTTCTATTCCCTAGTCGATGGATTGGAAATCCTTTGGAAGCCAACGAGCAATTATGTGTCATTAACTTGAAGATGGCAACTAAATCATCTAGTTCACCAATGCTGAAGACTACGCCTATGGGGCCTCATCTCTGAGAGCCCATGGGGTTATACAAACTAGCCACATTAATCTACACACTAGCAATTAATCATGGAATCACAATGCTTGATTATATGAAAAACACAAATAACTATTTCCACCTCTAAATTTGTCAAAAACAATTAAAGATTTAGCTATTTTCATAAGATCATATATATGAAAACACTAGGTGTAAGTATTATTCAAGATAAGACTCTAGTACAACATGAAGTAGAGAATTATACATTACATTCACATAAGCAACCTAGATCAAGATGAAGTACAACACTACATGCACACACACCCTCCTGAGACTCTCTAGTACAGGGAAAAACTATACATATAACCTACAACAAGTAGTGTTATAACCTCAATTCTCATAAGTTTGGGTTGAAATGTAATTTCTCCATTAAAGATATATGAATATGAAAATTGTATGATTTGAGTTCTTTGTATGTATTTCTTTGCTAGATGGCTTCTATATGTGTGGCTTCGTGGGCCTTGTTGCTTAATAAGCCCAATATAAAAAGAAAGGGAATAAAAGATGAAAGGAAATCATTAATAAAGGAAATTGAAATAATATTAATGAAAGTTGTAGAAACACGTACAATGCTAAGAGTTTGTTCATCATGAGAGGATTTCAAATCCCTAAGGTTTCTTGAGTTACAAGGAATCCAAAGAAAGGATATAAAAGTGAAAGAGAGAGAGAAAATATGACTAAACTATGCCTTAATAAGTGTTAACTTTTATATGAAGAAAATCCCTCTTTCCTTTCGAGTTTGGGACTCAAACTTGGTGTATAAGTAGATAATGTCAATATAAAGTTTCCCTTAAAATTTGGATGAAAAAGGATAAAATGATAAGGAGTTATGAATTTTATAAGATTCCTAAAGGGAAAGGAAAATCTTTTGAATAAATTAAATGTCACGATTATTTATCCTTATTTCCAAATTTTGGTTTAAGCGGGTGGCATGACACCTGCCAAAGGTGGTAGTATCATCGCTTACCTCGAGTTCGATTGGGAAACTGGGAGAATTTCCTCTGCACTTTCCTCGCGACTCAGTACACGAGGAAATTCAGGAAGTGGCCCTTTGACTTCGGGAGATCTTTTTGAGTCCAACCATCCTTGGATTCATGGGGTTTCATGATGGAACTGGAGAATCCCCAAACCACAGGGAGTCAATGACCTACCCTATATATAGGGGGATGATCTGCGGTAACAGCATCCTTGCAAACCCATCCTGCATGTTCAGAAGGAGTAGACAAACTCACATACACCCTCAATTTGAGAAACCGTCCTGACCAGCACCCTGGTCTTGGGGCAGCTCTCGTCAGTGATAGAGCAGAGCCGTTCTGGTGGAGGAGAGTCACGAGGAAGAAATTGGGAGGTGGTATGAGTTCTGGAGGACAAGGCGGAGCTGACGGCGGTCTTAAATTGCACGCAGGTGCAACAACAAGTGAAGTCAACCGGCGAGTTGATTGGCTACTCGCACGAAGAGTAGGCCTGAGGTTGAAGATGACTGCCGGTGAAATCACGTGTCTGTCCTCACGTCTGCATTGAAGAGGTAAGGGCTTTTTAGTATTTTCACATGTTCTTTTGTTTCACGAGTGTGCGGATGCACATGGCCCGGATGCCCAGGTGGTGTGAGCCAATTGGCTCCAGCCTGACTCGCTGGCGTGGGTTTAATAAACCCAAAAATACACATGGCTTTTCTTGATTGGAGGAAAATGGTTTTTCTTGTAAAAATCATAACTAATTATGTGAAAATTAAATGAAAATAATTTATATATGAAAGTTGATCATAAAAATGTGTAGAATCTAATAAAAATGGAATGGAATCCTGATATCACTTGTATATCTAAAAGTACATAAAGTTACCACTTTTAATGCATTGAATTATGGTAAAACACTAATTTGAGATGGAAATCGGATTTAATGCCTCTTTTGGTTACTTTGAGTAATATCAACCTATTGAGAATAAAAGGAAGAGCTAAATCTGAAAAGGATGATATTATGACTGTTTTAGGGTTTTATACACATGCTTATGCATTAATGGACTTAGAAACCCTAATCTAGGTGTTAATGGTTTCTAATGTGATATATTTCAAAATTCATCATATGAAAGTAATACTAGGATGATCCTAAGCCTATTAGTTGATAGGAAGATGTTAACATGATAATTAAGGTTTTACATCTAGATTTTTTATTTTAGGGTTTTGTGGTTATAATAGAGAAAAGTTGTAGATAAACCCTAATGAAACCCAAATTCGGGTTAGAAACCCTAGGAAGCAATTTCAAGTCAATTAAATAGATTCTTGAAAAGTGTGTAGTAAGTAGGTTACATATGCTTTTTAGGATTTTGTGCTTTTATGTGGTTGAATTGCTAGCTTGGATTGAATTGCTTGGTTGGTTGGAATTGCTTATTTCTTGTGAAATATTCTGATCAAGTATGTGGTTAATTATGAGTACACACCTTATGTTTCTCGACGTTTCCTGATGATTTAACGATTGTAATGAAATTAAACTATATGGATGTTTCATTACTGCAATCTTTAAAGTGACTATGGATATCACAATTTAAGTACATATGTAACTTACTCGAACCTACATACCATCTCTGGATGTATGATGCAAGACCAAGCCCCAGAGGGAAGGCCTAAAGTGGTCAAGCTCAGGAGGGAAGACTATTGGGAACTCCAAGAGGTGACCCCAGGTACCAAGCTTAGGATGGAGAAGGTAGCCTTAATGATCCTTGCAAGGGCTAAACTCTAAGACAGGATATCTCATAGTATGAGTAAAAGTGGTTGGGAAGTCACATTGTAAACGCAATTGTGCATTGTTAACAACTAGTTGATATGATTAGGATGTTAGAACTTATGTGCAATGTTTTGTTTGTCCCCACATACTAGTATATTCATTTATACTGACCGACATTTTGTTTTTTGGCATTTTAGGTCATATCTGAAATTGGACAAATAGTAAAGTGGCACCTATGAAGATTAAAGTTCAAATAATAAAGGCAGATTTAGGTAGATAGAATTCTACTACGGGTAGATGTTCCAGTTACCTAATTTTGGAAGGTATGTTAAAACAAAAAGTTTATTCCAGTTTTCAATTTAGTCTTTAGTAGAATTTACTAATTATTTTTTATTATTTGCAAAACCACTGATCCTATTTTGGGATAACGCCTCTGACTTCTTGGTCTCCCTTAATTGGGGGTTATCGGGAAGTGGGGTCGTTACAAGTAGAGAATCCTTCACCTTATATGTTGAAGAGAAGATCATAGCGTATGAGTAACTCATGGGTGGGCTGATATTGAAGTAGTACATGTGAAATTTTAACTTCCACATATCAATAACAATGAGTGAGTGGAACATGTTAAATATACAAATAGCATTAAAACTAATCATTTTTAAATTGATCAGAATATGTGTGTCTCAGTCTCTCAAATTATATCAAACAATTACAAATATCCCACATTTAATGGTAGATATAACTACCTAGCATGAACATACCAAATAGAAAATAACATATAATTGAAGGTAGATGACCAAACTGTATATTTGCACTTCTCAAGATTTATTACCAAATTTTCCCTATAATTTCTTGATATGTATCTGATCAAGTATAAGACACAACTCTAGTTTCTCGTGACAATGACTCACTATACTCATATAATAGTTGACCAGAACCCTAAGATAAGTCACAAACTTTGATCTACTTTAGAGTTTCCAAACATTGGATAGGTAAGAGCATAAAGCCTCTCTACCTCACAAATATCATCTCATGTACATGAGATAGGTTTAATGCCATATATATTAAAACACTATGGCTATCCCTTTCGTAAACCACTAACAATTAGAAGAAATTCATTTCGTTTACCCAATACAGACCTCGGGGGAAAATCACAATGTCCGGGTGTCTTATCTAGATTGTAACATCCCTGACCTGGGTTATGAACTAACCCCAGGTGTTTTGCCTAAATATGTAATTAAACCCTGGTTATTATCTTTTGACATGTAATTAAGTTCCTAAGGAACACCTTTGTAATTAAATCATCAAGATGTAAGTAGGGAGACCCTTATGTACATATGTACCTTAGTGATAAGTTGACCTTCCTTGCCTTTAGTTCTTGGTTTTAGAAGGAGTTTTACCTTAGAAAAGAAGAGGAGGGACGTGCCTAAAAGAAAGGCAGGACCTAGTTGTGAAAAGGAGGAGTAAATTGTCCTTATGATGAAAATAACCCCAAAGGTACTTATACCCTTTCCTTTGCAATCAAAGGCAACGTTTTCCTTTCACTCTTCACTTATCTCTTGTTGTGGCCGACTAAGGAGGGAGCTCAGGAGCTCAAGGAAATGACCAACCTGTTCTAAGGTAAGAGAACACCACCTTCTAGCTTGGATTCATGGAGGAAATCATGTTAAAAGAATGGATTGCTAGTTTTCTCACTTAGCTTTCTCGTTCTAGCCATCTTTTCCCAACCTTTCTTTGGAGAAAAACCCTTGGACGACCTGTAGAGATCAAGACACCATTAAAGACTTGAATCTTGGAAGCTTGGAGCTCAAGGAACGACCTTAAGGCGGGTTTTATAACTCTAACTCTTAGGTTTGTTATGCATATCTTTGTTCTTGTTTTCTATGATTAGTTCTTCTTTTATCTCCCTTCTTCCTTGCTCTTTTGCAAGTAAAACGGTGGACGAACTGACCTGAACAGAGGTTGAGGATGATGGGCGTGGATTCCCACTTTATGAAACGACCTTGGACCCTTTTGGTCCAAACGAGTGCAACTCGTTTAAGGTCAAACGGGTTCAACCCGTTTGATCTCAAACGATCCTGCAAGATCGTTTGGATCAAAATGACCCCAAGACCATTTCATAGGGTTGACCAAGCGTGGACCGTTTGGGTTTTATGTTCAAAATTATGTAGGCTAATGACTCACCAAATTTGAGGGGTTAACTCCAAAGGAATCGTAGGTTGAAGGCCAATCAATTAGGCAATAGAACTGAATTAAGTACTGATTTTTCCAAACTAATTAACTTAAACTTTTGGGCAAACGGGTTCCAACCTGTTTGAGTGAGTTGACCAAGCGTTGACCGTTTAGGATACCTGTTCATAATATATTGAATTTCATTCCTACAAAGAATTGTAATCTAATTCCTAACCAATTGAGAGTTGAAGACACTTCAACACCCTAACCCTAATCGGGTTAAAATTGCTGAATTAAAATATAGATCTTGTTGAGTTTTGGGTTGAAGGACCCAAACGGGCTCAAAACCGTTTGGGGTTCACCCAAACGGTTTCACACTCGTTTAGTGACACCCCAAGACCGTTTGGAGGTCTAGGGTTAAGGAAAAATGATCAATTGAAGGTCCAATTACAATAAGTTGATGAATTAATAAAATTGCTGATTTTAGACCTAATTAGGGTTCAACCCTTATCCAATCGACTTGGTTTTTGGTCAAACTTTGGGCAAACGGTCTCAAGACCGTTTGGAGGACATCCAAACAATCTCAAGACCGTTTGGGACAAGTTTGGGCCCAATTGGATTTCAATTGATGGGTTCAATTACACTTTGTTTCACATTGTTGAAAATTGATGATTAGCCGATTGGAAACCCTAATTGAGTTAGACTTAATCCTAATTAGCTTTCAATTGAGGGTCAAATTGGAGTCCAATTGATTGAGGCTCATCCTAATTGACTCAATTTGTAAGTGGTTAACATGGCCTTGGCCAATTAAAGGCTTGAACATAGGAAAGCCTATTCAATCATAACCTATGTGTCACATTTTATGTTTATGTGGTTTGAAACCAAGTTGGTCCACACTCGTTTGAGTCCAAACGAGTCCACACCCGTTTGAGTCCAAACGAGTCCACACTCGTTTGAGCCCAAATGAGTCCACACTTGTTTGACCTCAAACGGGTCACACTCGTTTGACCTCAAACGGGTCCACACTCATTTGACCTCAAATAAGTCCACACTCGTTTGACCTCAAACAGGTTCACACCCGTTTAGACTCCATTGGGTTCACACCCGTTTAAGGTTAAATGGGTCCACACTCGTTTAAGGCTCAAATGGGTTCTAGGTCGTCTGAGGTTAAACGAGTTCAAGGTCATCTAAGAATCAAATGGGTTGAAGGTTGAAGGTCAAACCCTAAACCAGTTAGAGATTTTCAAGGTTGATAATACTTAATCACTTGAAGGTGTAAATGTCCAATGATGATCTTATTTAAACCATAATGGTAACTCAAGATGTTAAGGGACCAAGTGATTAATGAATTGACCCATGATGATGATCAATGGGTAATTTACCAAAATGCCCCTAAGAGGTTCAATTGAGTGATACCTTGTTTTAATCAAACCCTAATCACATGATAGTGATGAGTTGATTTGTGTTAATCAATGAGGACTTAACCCAACCTAATCTAGAGTGGTGTAATCACTATCTACTAGTTAGAGGAGAGAGAAAGTACCAATTATAATGGAAACTCAAGTAAAATACCTTCAATATACTTGAATGTGCAAAGTTTAGGTATGATCCACTTATGTGAGATCATGGAAACCCTAATTATGATAATTGATGAATCTTAATCTTATCTGAGGTCTTTAATGATGATGTTTCTCATACATAGGGATATTATGAGATCATTTCACCATGAGGTGAATAGTAAACCCTAATTGATGAAAACAGGGAAACCTAGCTCTTGTATGAGTAGGGAGATACAACTTCTTTAAATAAGTCATTTACTGTTATCAGTTAATTTAATCATGCAGGTTCCTTTATGAGGATGATCATATCCAGGTATGGATGATGATACTATATTCATTGAAAGCATGTTGTTAGCTTTATGAATAGTGATATATCCTGATGCCTTGTTAATAGCATCTTATGAGATTGATAGGCTGTGAGAGCCATGAATACCATCAAGGTCATGCTTTAAGAAATGACTTGTGATGAGAATATTGAGAAATGATAATTGATGAGAGTTAAGCTTGTTACATTTAGTATTCTTCCTTCATAGCCGCTATGCTAATGATTAATGTTTGAAAACATGTATGATGATAAAAGAATACTGAAATGTACCTAATTAATCAAGTATAATCATACCATGTAGAGCCCTGATCATAGATCCATCATTGTCAGGAGTTAAATGATGGTGAAATAGGTTTCCTAAGGGGATTCCTAGAGCACATATTTTGAATATGTGGGGTAATATGGATGTGAATTTCCTTACATCCTAGTGTAGGAATTGATGTAGATGTATCTTAATCTATCAATCCTTCACTATGCTTTATGCCGGGGTGATGTAACACTAATCTCCTGAGGAAATCTTTTATACCGCATCGATGAGAGATAAACAAGAAATCTTTCGGTAGCGAAGAGAGTACAGAATGCCACTGTGACTCTAATAGTGAAGTACCAGAATACCCTGGTAAGCTATAGTAGTAGAGACACTAGATGTCCTGCATGTTGATCCTCTTACTGACTGAGGAAGATGAGGTCATAAGAATCCGGCTCTTTTGATGACCTATGTATGATACCGATGCAACTTAATAGTGATCGGTTGGAGTATGAGCGGTATACCTCATCTCCGTAGGGCATAATGATGTTTGTAAAACATAATCAACCGTGTAGCATATCTGCTTAGGTTGAACTACGAGATACATTGGTTGAAGATACATTACTTAGTATACATGGTCTTCATATTCCTTAAATGTTGTTGTTCTAATTGATAACAATCTGTTGCTGATTACCTTAAAGCTTTTATTGCCTATGTTATTCTTGGTTGCTATAATAAAGCTTCTGGCGAAGAGTTATAACTCTCACTGGGACAATTATTTAAAATTGTCTCACCCCGTAGATTTCAACTTTTTAGGTGGTCGTCGAGGGCGAAGGAATCAATCTTCAGGTGACCAATATCAGCAGCAGCAGCATCAGGAGTAGCAGCAAATCTCAGGTGGAGATTCAGACTTCTGAGTTGTTTAGTTAGATAGTCAGTCATATGTGTTCTCTGTACTCTCAGGTCCTTGGAGTCTTTTGGTCTGAGATTTTGGTTTTGAGTTCTTGAGATTTTGTATCATGTTGTATATAATTACTCAAGAAGTAATTATCTGAGATGTAAACAGTTTATCTCCTTTTATGAAAGAAGTTTTTATAGATTCAAGCTCTTATCTCGAAAAGTTTTAATTCTCCGTGATTTTTGTCTTCCGCTGTTAAACGAATTGCTTCCGCTAAGTTTATATCATGGTTTTGGAGATCAGAGCCCACAATTAGTGGTATCAGAGCTCTAGGTTCGCTGAGTCTACAAAGACATAGGACTTAGGATGTCGAGTCTATCCTTAGTATTTCTTTCTTATCTAATAGAGTCTTCTGCTCCTCAGGAGAAGAAGATAATTAAGGATGTCTGAACAACACGAGGAGTACGTGGCAGAAAGTAGTGTTGCTGCACCCCAAGGAGGTGCAAGGAACCCGGAGATAGAACAACCTGTACCTGAGCCACCCAGAGAACCACCTCAGTTTGACCCAGCTGACATGGGAAACCCAGCTGTTCAAACTATGTTCGGGCAGTTTATGACTGCTATGACACACATCACCGACAGGATGCCCATGCCTGCACCTAGGGCACCTGCCCAACCTGAAGGACAAGGTATCAGTAAGACGTTCGAGCGACTTTGTCGTGTCGGAGCAACCGAATACTTTGGAATAGCTGATCCTGCAGATGCCGATCTGTGGTTAACCGAGTTGGAGAAAGCTTTTAGAATCCTCAACATCCCAGAAGCTCAGAAAGTTAGACATGATGTCTATGTTCTCAAGGGAAGTGCTGGTCACTGGTGGACCATGGAAGAGTAGAAGAAGCCTGGAGTGGAGATCTCGTGGGAAGATTTTTGTCGGGAATTTATCAATAGATATTTTCCAAAGACCTTCCTAGATGAGAAGATCTCTCAGTTTGAGAGATTGAGGCAAGGCATGATGAACATTAGCGAGTATGAGGCTAAGTTCATGGAGTTATTGCGGTTTTGTCCGCACATGGCTGCCACAGAAGAAGAAAGAATCAGAAGGTTCGAGAAGGGTTTAAACGCCGACTTGACTACTCCCGTGTCTGCCCTAGAGAATCGGGAGAGGTTTGCTACCTTCGTGGAGTCAGTCCGAAGGATAGAGAAATCCGTAGTCGAGAAGAGACAAACTCATAAAAGATATCCGCAGTTCCAGGGTTCTTCATCTAGAGACTTTAAGAAGCCTAGATTCTCTGCATCTACACCTCCACCACCCAGAACTAGTGCTCGGACACAGTGGACACCGAGTAGAGGCAGGGGACGAAGCCTACCACTACAAGAGACTCACAGTTCAGCATCAATGTCAGTTACAGGACCACCCAGACCACAACAACTAGAGAAGAGTTGTTACAACTGTGGGAAGGTGGGACATTTGATGAAGGACTGCCGATCTAGGCCTGTCAGTGTGACACAGCCTCCGAGACAGAGTCAATAGGGATCACAGAGAAGGCAATCTCAAGGAGCATCTCGAGGACGTGGACAAGCATCTCAAGATGGATCATCAGCACCACCTCAACACCAGGCGACAGTGAGGTTCTATGCTATGAACACACCAGATGCAGTGGTCAATCCACGGGTAGTGGCAGGTCAGATGGAACTTTTCTATTCTGATATGTCTAAATCATGTGTTGTATCTGTTCTGATTGACCCAGGTGCTACGCACTCCTTTGTCACTCGGAGAGTGATTCGTAACTACAATATGACAATTAGTCATAGGACAGATAGCTTGTTTTTGGAGACTCCGTTGAGTGGGTCTTCCGTTTTGCAGGAGGTATGCTCTCCCTGCATCCTCTTCTTTTCTGATCATCGCATTCAAGTGGACCTTATACCACTTGATATGCAGGGATTTGATATAATCCTCGGGATGGATACCTTAGAAAGGTATCGAGTTGTCTTGGATTGTGAATCCAAACAGGCTGTGTTTGCTGATGATAGCAGCACATGGATCTTTCAAGGAGAGAGAAAGATTCTGCCCACCTGTCTTGTATCAGCTATGGTTGCTAACAAGCTGATGAGGCAAGGATGTTATGCATTCCTGGCACATGTAGTAGATGTTACCAAAGAAGGTCCCAACCCTGCTGAAGTTCCTATAGTCAGGGAATTCAAGGACGTGTTTCCTGAAGAACTTCCAGGTATACCACCGCCTCGGGAAATTGATTTTGAAATCAATTTGATCCCAGATACAAAACCTATAGCCCAGACACCGTATAGGATGGCGCCTGCTGAGATGGAAGAACTCAAGAAACAACTTCAAGAGTTTTTTGAGAAAGGTTTTATCTGACCGAGCACTTCACCGTGGGGTGCTCCGGTTTTGTTTGTTAAAAAGAAAGATGGGTCAATGCGGTTGTGCATTGATTATAGACAACTCAATAAAGTAACAATAAAGAATAAGTACCCGTTGCCGAGGATTGATGATCTTTTTTACCAGTTGCGTGGTGCAACAGTCTTCTCAAAGATAGACTTGAGGTCTGGATATCATCAACTCCGTATTAAGGATAGTGACATATCCAAGTCTGCCTTTAGGACATGATATGGTCACTATGAGTTCACGGTTATGTCGTTTGGACTAACCAATGCACCGGCTGCATTCATGGAACTCATGAATAGAGTTTTTCAACCTTTCCTTGATCAGTGTGTTGTCGTCTTCATAGATGACATTCTGATTTATAGTAAGGATGCTCAGCAGCATGAACAGCATCTCCGACAGGCTCTAACTCTGCTAAGAAAACATAAGCTATATGCTAAGTTTAGCAAGTGTGAGTTCTGGTTGCCGGAAGTATCTTTTCTTGGACATGTGATATCTTCCTCAGGTATTCGTGTTGACCCTATAAAGGTAGAATCTGTTCTACAGTGGGAACAACCGAAGACACCAACGGAGATTCGAAGTTTCTTGGGATTAGCTGGTTATTATCGAAGGTTTATTAAGAATTTCAGTTCTATAGCCTTACCCTTAACCAAGTTAACTCGGAAAGATGTTCCTTTTACCTGGAGTGATAAGTGTCAACAGTCTTTTCAGCTATTGAAGGAGAGGTTGACAAGTGCACATGTGCTTGTGTTACCTGAGCAAGGAAAAGGATACATAGTTTTCTGTGATGCCTCCAAGAATGGACTCGGATGCGTGTTGATGCAGGATAAGCAAGTGATTTCTTTTGCTTCACGACAGCTTAAGAAACACGAAGAGAATTATCCGACACACGATCTAGAGTTAGCTGCTGTGGTTCATGCCCTGAAGATCTGGAGACATTATCTCTATGGAGAGACATTCCAGATTTTCACAGATCATAAAAATCTTGAGTATATCTTCTCTCACCATGAGCTTAACATGAGGCAACGTCACTGGATGGAATTAATCAAGGACTACGATTGTACAATTGATTACCATCCAGGAAAGGCCAATGTGGTTGCAGATGCCTTGAGTAGGAAATCAGCAACATCAACCATGGATAGAGCACAATTAAACTCTTTAGTATGCTCTAGGAGAGATATGCTT
Source organism: Alisma plantago-aquatica (assembly GCA_963693085.1). Classification (NCBI taxonomy): domain Eukaryota; kingdom Viridiplantae; phylum Streptophyta; class Magnoliopsida; order Alismatales; family Alismataceae; genus Alisma; species Alisma plantago-aquatica. The sequence goes on along the minus strand of OY856409.1, from coordinate 1,018,785,945 downwards.
ATCTCCTTAAGGCAAGACAATGTACAGATGAAGGTTTCATGGATTGCCGGGTTGTTGGCTGAGATGCATATCAAACCCACCCTAAGAGAACAGATTAGGGAGACACAGCAAGTTGATGTTGCAGTTCAGCAGATCAAATCTGAGTATGGTGATGAGAAGCGAGAAGGTTTTCATGAATCAGATGATCAAGTAGCATGCTATCATGGGAGGATGATAGTACCAGATGTAGATAACCTGAGGAAGTTAGTCCTGGAGGAAGCTCATTCTTCAATGTATGCTATGCATCCAGGAAGCACCAAAATGTATCGAAACTTGAAAGATATGTATTGGTGACCTGGGATGAAGAAGGACGTAGCTGAGTTTGTTCTGAGGTGTCCAGTGTGTCAGCAAGTTAAAGCTGAACACCAGAAGCCTGCAGGAACAATGCAACCTTTACCCATACCACAGTGGAAGTGGGATCATGTAACCATGGACTTTGTTGTTGGCCTACCCAAGAATAGCAAAGGACATGATTCCATTTGGGTAGTTGTTGATAGGTTGACTAAGACAGCACATTTCTTACCTGTCAAAACAACCTTTTCTACTGAAAGGTTATCACAGTTGTATGTTCAAGAGATAGTGTGTTTGCACGGAGTTCCTGTCACCATAGTTTCTGACAGAGGTCCCCAATTTACAAGTCGCTCTTGGGAGCAGCTACACAGAGCCTTAGGCACCAAGCTAAGGTTTAGTACGACTTTTCATCCACAGACTGATGGACAATCGGAAAGAACCATACAGACCTTGGAAGACCTGTTGAGAGCATGTGTTCTCCAGTTTACCAGAAGTTGGGATCTACACCTAAGCTTGATAGAGTTTGCCTATAACAATAGCTATCAGCATAGTATTGATATGGCACCTTATGAAGCCTTGTATGGCAGACGTTGTAGATCACCCTTATGCTGGTATGAGACTGGTGAACATCAGTTGTTAGGTCCTGATCTTGTGCAGCAAACTACAGAGAAGATCAAAGTGATACAACAACAGCTTAAGACTGCACATGATAGACAGAAGTCGTATGCTGATAAGCGTCGTAGACCGTTAGAGTTCTAGGTTGGATACAGAGTGTACCTCAAGGTCTCGCCTTGGAAAGGAGTCCTTCACTTTGGAAGGAAAGGAAAGTTAGCACCTAGATTTATGGGACCTTATCCAATCATTGAACGGGTTGGAAAGGTAGCCTATAGACTAGAGTTACCACCAGAGTTGCATAGGCTACACCCTGTGTTTCACATTTCTATGTTAAGGAAATGTCATCCTGATACCGAGTCAGTTCTACAACCTATGGAAGTAGAATTGAATGATGATATAACTTATGAGGAAGGACCAGTGTCAATCCTTGACAACAGAATTAAAAAGTTAAAGAAGAAAGATATAAACCTTGTGAAAGTCCTCTGGAACCACCGTGGTGTTGAAGAAGCCACTTGGGAACTAGAGGATGAGATGAGAAGGAAGTACCCTGCTCTCTTCTCCTAATACATTTTGTCGATTTCGGGGATGAAATCCTTGTAAGGGGAGGATAATTTGTAACATCCCTGACCTGGGTTATGAACTAACCCCAGGTGTTTTGCCTAAATATGTAATTAAACCCTGGTGATTATCTTTTGACATGTAATTAAGTTCCTAAGGAACACCTTTGTAATTAAATCATCAAGATGTAAGTAGGGAGACCCTTATGTACATATGTACCTTAAGGATAAGTTGACCTTCCTTGCCTTTAGTTCTTGGTTTTAGAAGGAGTTTTACCTTAGAAAGGAAGAGGAGGGACGTGCCTAAAAGAAAGGCAGGACCTAGTAGTGAAAAGGAGGAGTAAATTGTCCTTATGATGAAAATAACCCCAAAGGTACTTATACCCTTTCCTTTGCAATCAAAGGCAACGTTTTCCTTTCACTCTTCACTTATCTCTTATTGTGGCCGACTAAGGAGGGAGCTCAGGAGCTCAAGGAAATGACCAACCTGTTCTAAGGTAAGAAAACACCACCTTCTAGCTTGGATTCATGGAGGAAATCATGTTAAAAGAATGGATTGCTAATTTTCTCACTTAGCTTTCTCGTTCTAGCCATCTTTTCCCAACCTTTCTTTGGAGAAAAACCCTTGGCCGACCTGTGGAGCTCAAGACACCATTAAAGACTTGAAGCTTGGAAGCTTGGAGCTCACGGAACGACCTTAAGGTGGGTTTTATAACTCTAACTCTTAGCTTTGTTATGCATATCTTTGTTCTTGTTTTCTATGATTAGTTCTTCTTCTATCTCCCTTCTTCCTTGCTCTTTTGCAAGTAAAACGGTGGAGGAACCGAGCTGAATAGAGGTTGAGGATGATGGGCGTGGATTCCTAGGCCACTTTATGAAACAACCTTGGACCCTTTTGGTCCAAACGAGTGCAAATCGTTTAAGGTCAAACGGGTTCAACCCGTTTGATCTCAAACGATCCTAAAAGATCGTTTGGATCAAAACGACCCCAAGACCGTTTCATAGGGTTGACCAAGCATGGACCGTTTGGGTTTTCTGTTCAAAATTATGTAGGCTAATGACCCACCAAATTTGAGGGGTTAACTCCAAAGGAATCGTAGGTTGACGGCCAATCCATTAGGCAATAGAACTGAATTAAGTACTGATTTTTCCAAACTAATTAACTTGAACTTTTGGGCAAACGGGTTCCAACCCATTTGAGTGAGTTGACCAAGCGTTGACCGTTTGGGATACATGTTCATAATATATTGAATTTCATTCCTACAAAGAATTGTAATCTAATTCCTAACCAATTGAGATTTGAAGGCACTTCAACACCCTAACCCTAATCGGGTTAAAATTGCTGAATTAAAATATAGATCTTGTTGAGTTTTGGGTTGAAGGACCCAAACGGGTTCAAAACCATTTGGGGTTCACCCAAACGGTTTCACGCTCGTTTAGTGACACCCCAAGACCGTTTGGAGGTCTAGGGTTAAGGAAAAATGATCAATTGAAGGTCCAATTACAATAAGTTGATGAATTAATAAAATTGCTGATTTTAGACCTAATTAGGGTTCAACCCTTATCCAATCGACTTGGTTTTTGGTCAAACTTTGAGAAAACGGTCTAAAGACCGTTTGGAGGACATCCAAACAATCTCAAGACCATTTGGGACAAGTTTGGGCCCAATTGAAGTTCAATTGATGGGTTCAATTACACTTTGTTTCACATTGTTGAAAATTGATGATTAGCCGATTGGAAACCCTAATTGAGTTAGACTTAATCCTAATTAGCTTTCAATTGAGGGTCAAATTGGATTCCAATTGATTGAGGCTCATCCTAATTGAATCAATTTGTAAGTGGTTAACATGGCCTTGGCCAATTAAAGGCTTCAACATAGGAAACCCTATTCAATCATAACCTATGTGTCACATTTTATGTTTATGCAGTTTGAAACCAAGTTGGTCCACAATCGTTTGAGTCCAAACGAGTCCACACTCATTTGAGCCCAAACGAGTCCACACTCATTTGACCTCAAACGGGTCCACACTCATTTGACCTCAAACGGTTCCACACTCGTTTGACCTCAAACGGGTCCACACTCGTATGACCTCAAACGGGTTCACACCCGTTTAGACTCCATTGGGTTCACACCCGTTTAAGGTTAAATGGGTCCACACTCATTTAAGGCTCAAATGGGTTCTAGGTCGTTTGAGGTTAAACGAGTTCAAGGTCATCTAAGAATCAAATGGGTTGAAGGTTGAAGGTCAAACCCTAAACCAGTTAGAGATTTTCAAGGTTGATTATACTTAATCACTTGAAGGTGTAAATGTCCAATGATGATCTTATTTAAACCATAATGGTAACTCAAGATATTAAGGGACCAAGTGATTAATGAATTGACCCCATGATGATGATCAATGGGTAATTTACCAAAATGCCCCTAAGAGGTTCAATAGAGTGATACCTTGTTTTAATCAAACCCTAATCACATGATAGTGATGAGTTGATTTGTGTTAATCAATGAGGAGTTAACCCAACCTAATCTAGAGTGGTGTAATCACTATCTACTAGTTAGAGGAGAGAGAAAGTACCAATTATAATGGAAACTCAAGTAAAATACCTTCAATATACTTGAATGTGCAAAGTTTAGGTATGATCCACTTATGTGAGATCATGGAAACCCTAATTATGATAATTGATGAATCTTAATCTTATCTAAGGTCTTTAATGATGATGTTTCTCATACATAGGGATATTATGAGATCATTTCACCATGAGGTGAATAGTAAACCCTAATTGATGAAAACAGGGAAACCTAGCTCTTGTATGAGTAGGGAGATACAACTTCTTTAAATAAGTCATTTAGTGTTATCAGTTAATTTAATCATGCAGGTTCCTTTATGAGGATGATCATATCCAGGTATGGATGATGATACTATATTCATTGAAAGCATGTTGTTAGCTTTATGAATAGTGATATATCCTGATGCCTTGTTAATAACATCTTATGAGATTGATAGGCTGTGAGAGCCATGAATACCATCAAGGTCATGCTTTAAGAAATGACTTGTGATGAGAATATTGAGAAATGATAATTGATGAGAGTTAAGCTTGTTACATTTAGTATTCTTCCTTCATAGCTGCTATGCTAATGATTAATGTTTGAAAACATGTATGATGATAAAAGAATACTGAAATGTACCTAATTAATCAAGTATAATCATACCATGTAGAGCCCTGATCATAGATCCATCATTGTCAGGAGTTAAATGATGGTGAAACAGGTTTCCTAAGGGGATTCCTAGAGCACATATTTTTGAATATGTGGGGTAATATGGATGTGAGTTTCCTTACATCCTAGTGTAGGAATTGATGTAGATGTATCTTAATCTATCAATCCTTCACTATGCTTTATGCCGGGGTGATGTAACACTAATCTCCCGAGGAAATCTTTTATACCGCATCGATGAGAGATTAACAAGAAATCTTTCGATAGTGAAGAGAGTACAGAATGCCACTGGGACTCTAATAGTGAAGTACCAGAATACCCTGGTAAGCTATAGTATTAGAGATACTAGATGTCCTGCATGTTGATCCTCTTACTGACTGAGGAAGATGAGGTCATAAGAATCCGGCTCTTTTGATGACCTATGTATGATACCAATGCAACTTAATAGTGATCGGTTGGAGTATGAGCGGTATACCTCATCTCCGCAGGGCATAATGATGTTTGTAAAACATAATCAACCGTGTATCATATCTGCTTAGGTTGAACTACGAGATACATTGGTTGAAGACACATTACTTAGTATACATGTTCTTCATATTCCTTAAATGTTGTTGTTCTAATTGATAACAATGTGTTGATGATTACCTTAAAGCTTTTATTGCCTATGTTATTCTTGGTTGCTATAATAAAGCTTCTGGTGAAGAGTTATAACTCTCGCTGGGAAAATTATTTAAAATTGTCTCACCCCGTAGATTTCAACTTTTTAGGTGGTTGTCGAGGGCGAAGGAATCAATCTTCAGGTGACCAATATCAGCAGCAGCAGCATCAGGAGCAGCAGTAAATCTCAGGTGGAGATTCAGACTGCTGAGTTGTTTAGTTAGATAGTCAGTCATATGTGTTCTCTGTACTCTCAGGTCCTTGGAGTCTTTTGGTCTGAGATTTTGGTTTTTAGTTCTTGAGATTTTGTATCATGTTGTATATAATTACTCAAGAAGTAATTATCTGAGATGTAAACAGTTTATCTCCTTTTATGAAAGAAGTTTTTATAGATTCAAGCTCTTATCTCGAAAAGTTTTAATTCTCCGTGATTTTTGTCTTCCGCTGTTAAACGAATCGCTTCCGCTAAGTTTATATCATGGTTTTGGAGATCAGAGCCCACATAGATGACATAACTTTATACTGGGTATTAGGTGTATTTTCTCACTTCAAAGAAAATTAGAAGAAATTATGTTGTTTATGTGTGATTTCACATTCTGACCATAAAATATGTGAACTAGAGTTTTAGATATACATGATTTTCAATTCAGATTACCTTTACCACACAAATTCATTTTTTATCACATGAATTCAAATGAACCACTCACAACTCTAGATTTCAAAAACTATGTGCAACACTCCATATGTAACCAACTAGCAACATTTTTTATTTATATATTGTAAGAATGTGTAAGTTTCACTCAAAACATTTGCATTACTCATTATAAAAAATCTAAGATTTACTTGATTCATTTATAAGGATTAGGACAATAATCAAATTTAAGATCAACTAAAGAAGGTCATTTAGATTTGTTGGAACTACTCAATTTCTATTAATTTGAGTTTATTGAGTTGAACAAAGCTTAAAATCAAATGAATACAACCCAAACCACTCACCTGAGGTGTGAAGTACTTGAAATTCGTAGTCAATCTACTGATAAACTTGAATTCAATTCAATCTTCAGGTGTTTAGTTTTTTCTTGCTCCTATTTTCTCAAGAACCTTGAAGAAGAAAAAAAAGTAAGACATAGTATGAAACAAGAGATTGGCTTGGGAAATTTTTTTATCAAAATAAGTGGAGTGACAAATACTTAAGACAGATAAAGGTAAAGAAAACCTATCAAATATTGATGATTTATAAAGAATTCACCCACCTTGGGAAGTGAAAAGAACAAAATTTGAAATTCCAACTTCAAGATCTTCAGACCCTAGAAATCTCCTCCTCTCATAAAAAAATCGAAGCTCTAAAGTTTAAGATAAAAATGAGAGGTTCTTGGGTTGTAATTGTATCGTGTATACTCATTTAGGTGCTTAAAAAAATTACTTATTAATAATTTTAGCCCTTTCTTCTAGAAAATGTGGTTGATTGAGTTGATCCTGATAGAAACTCAATTGATGCATGGTATTGCTGTGATAAAATATGCTCAAAATATTACAAGGATCTAAACGTCATCTATAATAAAGTAAAAAATTAACTATAAATATTTCATCCCAATTTGAGAAGCCAATAAACTACTAAAAATCAAATACTACAGTGCTATACTTCTACATGTATAGCGTGGTCAGCTGGGTTAGGCCTGGGGAAACCCGATGGACCAACTGGTTAAAAGTTCTCTATAAATTCTAAATTTTTTCATAGATATTCATATTTGAGTTCTTCAATATATATAAAAAATTTTGAAGTGACCCTAGCTACAAACAAAATAACAATCATTATTTACTACACTAATATACTTAACATTAATTTTATTATTGGATTTTTCATTCATGATTTAATGCAACTACGGTTTTCAAGCTATGACCCAACAAACCAAATAATCCAACAAATAAATTAGAAAATAAAATTTTGAATTTAAATTAATTATTTAACCTAATTAATAGAACTTTAAGTCAATAACCTACGATAGTTAGGATGATTTCAACTAGGATTTTATGTAATTTAGGAATGGGTCTATACAAATCTCCCCTTCATTTACAGTTTAGTTTGAAAACTCTAGAATAGGTTGGCATGACATCTCCGCATCCCAACCTCAAATTTCCATTTAGATTCCTCGACTCCAAGATGTCTCCATCATACCTTGACCATATGAGTATCACGTCTACACAACTTTTAGTTTTTTTCTATCCATAATCTGAACTGGGCCTACCTAAACCATCACCTGCTAATTGTAGATTGGATGGATAGAAGATCTTATCAATATTAGGATTACACTTACTTAGCATAAATAAATGGAATACATCATGTATATTCTCTAACCCATGTGGTACCTCAAGTCTAGAAGCTAGTCGGACAATATACTAAAGACTAGGATACAATCCCATATATCAAGGAGCTAACTTGCTCTACTTCCCAAACTTGAGAACACCTTTCCATTGAGAAAATTATAGACATACCAGATCCCCTACTTAAAACTTAAGAGGTCTACACCCATGATCTGCATAACTCTTTTGTCTATCATGTGCATATTTCAACTATTGGTGTATCATAGAGATCTTCTCATAATTTTATTGTACTATCTCAGGTCCCGGTATTTGTCTCTAACTAGGCTCATACCTACACACTGGTGATCTATACTTCTTCGATGTAGAACTTCATAAGTTTCCAATCCAAGATCGGATATGTAACCATAGTTATAGGAAAATTCTATCAAGCTAACATATGAGTCCCCACTTCTAGAAACTATATAAAGCATGCCATAATCATGTCTTCTAGGGTTTGTGTTATCCTCCCTAACTATCCATCAATCTAGGGATGGAAAGTGTGATTAAACTTTTTGGGGTTCACATTAGTTCATGTAGTCTATCCAAAATATAGAACTAAACTTGGACTTCTGTCTGATACAATAGAAAGTGCAACTCCATGAAGTCTAATTATCTCATATACTTATCTTTGAGCTAGTAATTCAGTAGAAGAAGTATTCTTGATAGGAATAAATGAGTTGTGTTCTTCAATCTATCTACAACAACCAATATGGAATCATGCCCCTTAGAAGATCGGGGTAAGCTAACTACACAATTCAGGTGACCTGATCATATTTCCACTCTCGTATAGGGAAAGACTGCAAATATGCAACTATATTAGATGTTTTGCCTTTACTTGCTGACATACACTACATGTTGCAACAAAACAAGCTACATCTTTCTTCACTCTAGACCACCAATATAATTCCTTGAGATTTATATGCATTTTTAAACAACCCGGATGCACCACATACATAGAAGAATGGGTTTCCTCAAGCACAATATATCTCCATTTTGTCTGATCTGGGACACATAACATGTCATGAAAATAAAGTATCTTCAATTGTGAAATGGGAGCCCTCTCTCTTCTCTTCTTGCATCACTTTGATTAAATTTTGAATCTAAGGATAAGTTCCTTGTATATTTTAAATATGTTGCCCACACACGTGCTTTATTTGGAGTTGTTCCAAAAGACTACCAAAAGATGTCAAATACATAGGCAGATTCATCACACTAAGAGAAAAAAGTGAGTCCCCTCCAATGCATGCCATGGAATTCATCTCTATAGAAGGCATAGAAGATGATAACATTCTACTCACTGCATATGCCACCTCATTTGTCTTTACAAGATGGTAATCAATGGTATAGTCATAGTCTTAAATGAATTCAAACCATCTATGCTACCTCATATTTAGATCTTTCTATGTGAAAATGTATGTTGTACTAACTAATATATTCCTTAAAAGTCTCTCTATATGTCACCAAGTCTTTAATTCTAAGACTACCACAACAAGTTCCAGGCCATGCGCAGGGTAGGTCTTTTCATTCTTCTTTAATTGCCTAGAAGCATATCCCACTACCTTAGTATCCTTCATAAGAACACAACCTAAACTCTTCATGGAAGCATAAAAAATATGCGAAATAACCTTTCCCTGTCTCAAGAAGATTAAGAATTTGTGTACATATCATTCAATCATTGAAATATCTTCTCACACAAATTTCTCAATATGAGTTTGGATTCTTTTCTCATCAAACAAAGAAAAGGTATAATAATAATGATGAAGTTTTGTATGAACCTTCTGTAGTACCATGCTAAGACAAGAATACTCCTCACTTTAGTGGGCCCCTTGAGATTCTCCCACTGGGGTAATGGTTTTCTACACAAATCTCTTTAGTAGAAATCATATCGCCTAGAAATTCCACCTTACATAACTAGAACTCACATTTACTAAACTTGGCATATAGCTATTTTGTCTCAGCAAGTGTAAGATAATCATAAAGCTCTTCATATGACTCTCTATTCACAAATTATACCAAGATATCATCAATTAAAACAACAATGAACTGATCAAGGTAATATTTCATGTTCTCTTCATCATCATCTTCTTAGCAACAAGCTTCGAGCACCTCTATGGCCTACTTAGGCTTCTCTCCTCCAACTAGCTTGTCCTATTTATTGTTGTTGACATCTTCATTGACTCCTCCCTCAAGTTGTGTATTGGTGTTGTTTTTCTCGACCATCCCAATTTATTGCTTGTAGGAACGAGTGAAGCACAACTCCTGTTGGGTCCCATGATGACCTAAATTTTAGGTTCGTGAGATTTAGAAATAGGGCTTCGTATGAAAGGTTAAAGTATTTGGTTCTTTAGGATGCATCCCTCCACACACATTATATTATATGAAAAGTAAATACAATTCCCCCTTCATTTAGGAGGAGTCAAACATGATATTCTTTCATTTTTCATGGTTCTTTGTGAATGATGGATACACACATTGAGATTTTAATTGAATATAAATAATTGTATATATCCTTGAGTTGGGAGAGCTTACCAACACCATTGTTAATTAGGTGGATAAAAAAGTTTGGTAATAGATGGTGGTGTAGGATGACCACCTAACATGTGTGATGACCTCGAGAGGGGTTATGTGAGAGAAGGACACATTAGAGAAAATGGATATATAGGGACAAGATGACCTATTTGATGAAGGAGACAATAGTTGGAAATCTTTTTGTTAATCGATGTGCAAGACTTATTTTCACATGTTGGATTTTTTAGGAGAAATTATCACAAAAATAAAAATGGAGGGGGTATCTAAGGACAATATGTTGACTTAGACCAGTGAAAGTGGTTGGGTTTCCATCCACAAACTATTATGGGATTGTTCTCTACACATGTGTGACTTTTAAAGAAAAAGGTAGCTTTGATCCAATTTAAGGTCATGGTACGATAGCATATACATGAACAAATGAAAGTAGTTGTGGTCCATTCTTAGTTCATGGCCACAAACCATATAGGTATGAGCACGAAAGGGGCACATTGGTCTAGTTTTAGGTCATATTCCATGACCATGTGGGCATTAGTGGGCCATGTGTTGAGAAGTGACATCTCAATCTTGTTGAAAAATCCATTTATCTTGATGAAAGGTAAACCATTCATAACATTCTTTCAAATTGGTAAAGGATTATTGAGTAGCATCATGGTGTATTGTGTAGTCTTTCCTAGAGGGAGTTGAGTCAAGTTAGCAGATCATTTAAATAGGTAGATGAAAATCTAAAGTAGAAAGTAGATCCTAGACAATGAAAGAGCTATATGAAAAACTTCTTGTTGAAGGTGCATCGCCCATAGAGAAATTTGGGACGCCTTTCAGCATATAGATGGAGGTCAGAATAAGAGATTAGCAAAAATTTCTCAAGGTTTGGGATACCTTTGGGCCAATATCAAATAAACAAGAGGGAGTGGTTATCCTTTCCATGGTGACCGAGTCAAGAGATCTTGAGATGATTTCCCATCACTTCGGGTGTTGACTTCGACACCTTCTAACATGAAGTAGGCCACTAAAGAGAAATCAAGTCACATATTGAAGCAAAAGTAGGCATGAGGAGAATCGTTGTAGCCTAATGGCATGAATAGGCTTTAAAATGATGAAGGCAATTCAACAGATTAGGAGACAAGATGTCGGCATAAAGAAGAAGAAGAGTTGGGTACTGGACACATGGAGGTTTCATCCCACCCATTTAAAAAGTCATCATTTCCATGAGAAATGAATCTTGGAAGGATTGTTATAGTTTAAAGATTGTTTCATTCTGAATAGAAAAAATATTCTTTTGAAAGAAAAGGTTATCTCATTTTCCATTTTTGATAGATTGTCTCATTTTAAAAGAGATTGTAGTTGCTTTTGGAAAAAAGACTATAATCAATTCAATGATTTTTTATTTATTTGGGAAATCTTGTTAATGTTTGGAAGATTCTTGGAATTTTCAAAAGATTGTATATCTTTGAAAGATTGTTGGTATTTGGAAAATACTATTGATCGAATATCTTTGGTCAATGAATTTCGATTGGAGATTGTTGATTTGAGATTAATGATTTGAGGTTGTTGACTAGATATTGTTGTTCTACACATGTACACACTGGAAAGCGATATAAAACCAAAGAAAGACAATTAGAATCCTAAAAATGTGAAGCATGTAACAATCATGGGATTCAAAAAGCAAGCTAAAATGTCAAGGTGCATATATAGAAAATTCAAAATTATCCTTTTCCTTGTGAGATTAGATCTGATTTGCATCATTGCTCAAGTGTGACCTACAAAGTAGGGATTGGCCCTTAACTACATTATTGCATGATGACACAGATCGTGGGGGTGTTTTGGGTTCATGTGATATGGGTACTACTCCCAATAAACCATGTGTATACTTGCAACTGTAGCTAGTTATGCATGCTAGTAGAGGGGGGTGTCCAAAAGGTAGTTGGATCTTCAACACTATGATGTTTTTTATAATTACTAGCATCCCTATGCCTCATCCAAGGATCTAGTGTGAGTGCTAGCACCTGTTCTGTAGATAAATGGGTTTGTAGGTCTGCACAAGTATTGGTGTCATGTTTAATTTTTTCTTTAGAAGAAAGCCCATCATAAATAAAGCAAATAAAGTGGGAAACCCCATGCAAACAAGCAATCCCTTTCCCCAAAACATATCAATCATGCAAACAAATAGGAACAAATATTTGTCACAATGGAAGGGTTCTCTTATCCTTTCCTCTTTGGTAGATTTTTTATTTTTGTATTATATTTTTTTAAACAAAGTAAAAAAAGGAATCATATGAGAATCCCTCAATGTGAATCAGATCCAAAACCCTACGAGGGATGTGATTCAGTAACCCTATATAGTAAGTGAGTGAGAAACCCAACAAAAAATGAAGCAAGGAATAATGATTCTAGGCAAATATCAGATCTCACAAAAGAAACCTGAGACAAAGAACATGTCCATGGATAGGAGTGATGTAGGATCACTATGATCTGTGGCTTGTAGGGATCACCAAATGCTTAGATTCACTACCTTGCTTTTGATACCAAGTTACTGAGATGAAAAAAAATTGACAATAGAAAAAAAAACATCAGACAAAAATGAGGTCCGAACCAAACAAAAACTTCCAAATTTTTAGAAGATTGGTAAAATCAAACCAGATCATCTAGATATTCCTAGTATAGTCGTCAATCTATTCTACCCACACAAAAATATTTACATTAATGAAAGGATAATTTTATGGCCGCTAAAGCATAAAAAATATAAAACAAAAAATCTTAGACTTGTCACAATGTTTTTATTCATAAAATGAGTAAATACAAGATAAATATTTAAATAAACTAATAAATGCAAAAGATAACTTTTTACTCCACCCGAGGGTGGTTAAGGAAAAATATAGTATGCATGGCCCAAAGTTTAATTTTGCAATCTTGTTATGTGTGGGGAAGGTTTTAGCACCCCCATCTCGCTTGATAAATTGATATTGACCACTCTCTTTATGATCTTGAGTTATAATAGTTTCACATTGAATTAAAGCTATAAATATGTGAAAAGTTATAAGAGTTTTCAGTGTTTGTGTATCTTTCAGGACAAGAGACTAACGTAACTTACCTATCGTTTTCCTAAGTATACTATTTATTTTTATGTGGAATCCTAATTGCCTCAATATTTCCTATGAGAGAGATCCCTCTCGAGCTATCACAAATGATGTGTATGAAGAAGTATAGAAGATATAAGAATTTTTTTATTAAAGGAAATATTCAATTCTATTTGGCAATCAACTCAAGAAGAACGATTGAATCACAAAAGCAGAGACGTTCATATAGGTAGATGGAAAAATAGTTATGAATAGATCGTTAAGGTTATTAGAAGTTCAGGTTATCATACTAAGAAATTGGGATGAACGAACTATATATTTAAGATTATTGTTACTCATCCTAAAAACACTAAGAAAATTGTTGTGTTAGAGGATATTCATAAGAATCAAAATGAGGCCTAGAATATGATGGGTATGGGGGTCAATTAATAGGATAGGATTAGGGTTCAAGGATATCTAATGAAAACTCTAGACATGTGGTAGATTGTGCAAGTGTTCCACATTGAACACACTTTGCATCACGATGATTTCCACATCGCATGCGTTGGATGGATGCAATCTATTGGGCATCTGATGTGAAGATTTTGAGTCGCATTTATAGACTTGTTTCACTCACGTTTTATGCGTTTATTGGTCATTTTGGTGGTTAATATGGCATAATTCACTTACTTTAGTCTATGATCCTTCTCAGCATCAATTCTCCCTTATTTTGTTGTTTTGAGCATAAATGATTACAATAACATGTTTTATTTCGGCTTATGTGGTTTTGTGTTGCAATTTTAGGAAAAACACATATCTGCAGCTGTCGATACCATCGACAGCTGTCGATACCATCAACACAACTACAGGTTGCCAGCCACAAGGAGCAGCACAATGTCAATACCATCGACGGACAAGTCGATGGTAGTGACTTACCATCAGGTTGCTGGCGAGAAGAGACTCGATACTATCGACAATAAAGTCAATATTATCGACCCCAGAAGATTCAGCGACGGAAAATGACAAAAACCGATGCCTAAGGGTGTCGATACCATCGACCCGAGTCGATGGTATCGAGTCAGCATCAGGCGCAACAACGAAGAGAAAGAATACTTGCCGATATCGCATAAGTTCGATGCCATCGACCCGCATCGATGGTATCGACACTGTCAGATACAAGTTTGTTTCAGATTGATCTAAATCCGACGGCTGTGATATTTTTGCAACCTAACTCAGTGATTATACCTAATGACGGCGGCCAAGAGTAATCTATCATGTCATTAGCCACTGCACACATCCCGAGAAGGTGTGGATAGAAGAACGGAGCCCAAAAGCATGCCCCAGCAGTTTCGGAAGCCGAAGAAGACATTTTCCACCGCCGAAAGGCTGTAGATTGTGCATTCCACGCCAAGGAATGTTTGGATCTTCTCTGTTCATAAGTTTCATATCTTATTCACAATTTTCTCCATGTTTCCCTTTTTCTCTACCATGTTTTGCTCTGAGATGAACATGCAGGGCTAATCCCCTTTATCTTTAGGACCGGGAGTTGCCCGGGGAAGCATTGTATGACATTTTTATCATAGTAATTCATAATTTATCTCTTGAATCCATGGTAAGATTTCATTTTCTCAATTATATTGTTATGCTTGATCACCATAATAATAATCTAATGCCTTTAATTACTTTGAAAGAAGAATTAACGGCTGAAAAGAGACGAAATTCACATTAATTAACAAATCCCTTGAACAAGGCGATGTACGGTTAATGGTGGAAACCCAGAGGTCGATTCTAATGCACCTAGTTTAGGGTATAGGTTACTACGACGGTGGAACCGACCTAGACATAGGTAGTGAATTGTACCACGACAGTGGGCAATTCTGACTACAGGCCACTACCCGGATTGAGAGATGAACCTGAATTATTATATGGAAATTCATACAATGAAAACCCACGGTGAAACCGCAATCCTAAAGATCTTCACCTGAATTGATTAAATTAAACCTTTAATCGATTGCTTTATTTTATTTTATTTTATTTTTACAACAACTCTTAAACTCTTTTAATCGGTTTAGCTGATCGCGACCAGTTAGTAGTAGTCTACCGATAGTTCAGTGTCCCTGAGTTTGACTCGGGCCTCACAAGGGCCTATACTACATTGACGCGTACACTTGCGCTATACGCACGACAAAAGCATGTCAGGTTTTTGGCGCCATTGTTGGGGACACAGCAATTGTCGGCACTACGAGTGCTGCAAGCGGCCACTCTAGGCCACATTTTTTTTATTTTATTATTTTATATTCATTTTTGAAATTCATAGCTTATCTTTCACATTTTTTAGTCGTCTAGCACGGTACTGAACTCAAATTACTATTTTACAGGTACCAGTGCATGGTGCAGACGCATAGCACCGACTACACGCAGCAGGCACCAGAGTTTCCACTGTCAGGACCTGACGACGAGGAGGATTACATTCAAGACCAACTGGAAGATATAGATTCCGACTCAGAACAAGAAGAAATGGCAGAGGAACAGACGATATGGGAGAAGATAAAGGCTTCTTCTTCATCTGCTTCAAAGGGGCCAATCAAGAAGCAGGCGATCAACATTCTGACCTATAAGATTGATCCTGCATTAATGAACATGGTCAAGTCAAATGCATTCCATGGGCTAAAGAACGAAGATCTGGTGACTCATATAAGCCAATTCGTGGAGAATTGTGACATGATTAAAATTGACTGATTTTCATAGGAGACACTGTATCTGAAGCTGTTTCCAAGCTCTCTGGCGGGAAATGCACGAGAATGGTTGCATAATCTTGATGATGAATATGTGTAATCATGGAACCACATGGTGGAAGTATTCTTTGAAAGATTCTTCCCGCCTGAGAAGACAAATGATCTGATCAGGAAGATCCACAATTTTAGTCAAAAAGCAGGAGAAACTTATTCGGAAACCTAGGAGCGTTTTCAAATAATGCTGAGAAGGTGCCCACACCATGGTTTGGACAAGGAGAAGCAGGTCAAGATTTTCTATTTTGCTCTTTCTGAGCATGATAGAAGCAATCTGGATTTCGTAGGGTCCAGGTTTTTCTTAAACAACACTGGCACTAGGTGTTGGGAGATTCTGAAAAATATGGCAAAGAAGCAATCTTGGGGCGATAGGGATGCACCAGAACAAGTCAAAGTTGTAGGTGAGTCCAGGGCCATCAAGGAGCTGAATGATAAATTAGACCTTCTAGCTAAGAAATTGCTTGCCAAAGAGGATACAGAATCTGAGGAGGAAGCCCAGCTCAAATTTATGCAACAGTAGGGCTATAGAAATAATGATTATGCATGGAGGAAGGATAGGAAATTCTCGTGGAAAGATCCAAATAACTTCTTACAAGATCCAGATCCAAAGCCACATTCAACGGTAGAAGTTAAAAGCACCGCGTTGCTAAGTCAAGTGGTGCAGCAAAATCAGGAGATGATGAGTATGTTTAGTAAGCAGCTGCAGTCTCAGGGTGAGATCTTGACTAAATTTGGGCAAACATTACAAAGCCATGGAGCACAGATGAGGGCACTAGAGATGACTGTGACCCAGATTTCCAATGAAGTGGCAGCCCTGAAGCATGCCAACCAACAAAGACAGGCTGGGAATGCAGATGTTGATCAAGTACATCATCAAGTAAAGTACATATCTGTGATTAAGGAGGCAGATCCCCCGGTGGTAGAGGTCTAGGACAAAAGCAAAATAATTTTTGATACGGAGGCTACACCAAAAATACCGTATCCTCGCAGTCATTATGGATTACCAGGAGGATATTTTCCATTCAGAAAGACCCACCAAGAGCACACCACGGCTGCACCCTGTTGGGTTTTGGAGGAGGCAGAGAAGCAGCGGAAACAAAAAAAAATTCTCCCCAAACCCAGAACAAAAGGAATCGCGTCAACGTCTATATAATAAGAAAGATGGTTTGTGAATCATACCTTGTCCCGAGGCTTGCTCGGCGACAGTACCTCGCGCCTTGCGCGGTCTTCACCTCCGGTCTTGGACGGTGTCTGTGCAGCTCCTGGTTGCACTGGGACTCATGACTCCTCCTCCTACCGGACTGTCGGATGACAGTTGTCCTCCTGAGTGGCAGTGACCTCCCGCCTCTGAAGTAGTCCACACGGACCACCTGGAACTCCACACCTCTTGTCCCACAAGGAAGTGGAAGGATTCACACCCTCCTGTTGACGTACTAGTCGCCAACACACTCTCCTGTTGTCAATTGCAACTGTAGTTGTCCTTCCCTTGCTGCACCTCCCTTTGCGGGAAGCACTTGCTCGGGCTCTCTCTCGGTTACTAAAACCAGAGAGAACGACAACTTTGTAGAGAAATAAACTTGCACTGAGTTGTACTCTGAGAAGCCCCCAATACCCCTATATATATAGGCGGGTCATGGGATAGGGTTCTCTGTCCCCGACAATATGGGACTAAAAGCAGGAGTAGAAGGGTTAGAAATTTTCCACAAAAGCAACCAACTCGCAACCTGAACTGATCGGTTCACAAGTGAACCGGTCGGTTGGGGACCTGAACCGATCGGTTCACTACTGAACCGATCGTTTGGGACCCTTGAACCGATCGGTTCACTCCTGAACCAGTCGGTTGGGGTTCCAGGTTGGTTCCCGATTGACTTTCCTTCTTTTGTTTCCAATTGGTATTGAATACCAATCCTATTTCCAATCAAATTGGATAATTGAAACGAAAGGAAAATTCTCACCGATCCTACTTTCCCAAGTTGCTCGGTTGCACCAGCTGAACCGATAGGTTCAACACTTGAACCGCTCGTTTCGCTCTATGCATGAGCCGATCGGTTCAACAATTGAGCCGACCGGTTCAGCAACCTCAGCCGACCGGTTCATCACATGAGTCGATCGGTTGGGAGTCAGGTTGTGCAGAATCAGTCAATGCGATTTCAGTCAATCCGATACTCCAATCAATGCGTCCAACACCTTGAACATTATGATATTGAGCTATCGATTAATTGAGTGTTTAATTGAACTACTAAACTCCTTTAGTAATCAATCTAAACATTGCTTGGGAACAAAACTCCTCTTCCAGGTTAAATCCTATGTGTGTGACCCTGCAGGTCCATTTCACGTTGGCAGTGAAAGTCCATAACACTTATGACTTCACAAGCAAAGAGCGGTTCCTAGTCACACATCATTGCTACCCAAGTGAAATAGAAAGTTGGAGAACAACTTTCATCCCTACAATCCGTGAATGGTGTTACAGTGAATGTATAATTCCTTTGTCACTGATATCCAGAATGAACTCGAGGCATGGAACAGTCATCCTATCAATGTTCATTCATTTCCTTGATCTCAGAGTAGACCGAGTGAGATGTGTATGACATCAATATCACATATTGATTCACACGTGCATGCACATGCCTTTCTCAATCCTACTCATCAAGTGGCCAAGGATATCAAACTCCCTCAGGAGGGACAAATCCCATATCTATCACTCACCCCTCAAAAGCCCCATGTGTCAAAGCCACCCAATCATCACCTTTATAACAACCCATGTTTCAGGACTGCGTTTGATGATGTCAAAGTGTACCCAACGACATGTGTTGAGTGTAGTGATTTCAGGTCTAAGAATCACACTCACCACCATCACTGTGAGAGTTGACTGTGACTACCAAGTCATGGTTCCATGTGTCACTCTCACGGTGGGTCTGTCCGGTACCTTGTTCTCTAACAAGTACCTATGTTCTTGGTTTGATATCACTATATCATGACTAATGAGATTCTGTCATCAACCAACACACAATCTAGTCTTCAGTGTTATTGATGTCTATGGTTATTTCCACAATAACAACTGACTAGGGACTCAAACAAGAATGTATACTCTTAACATCCGTATGATCTCATCGTTTAGGTCCTTAACCTAAAAGCATACGTCATTGAGCCAAAACATTCTTTAGACATCTATCATGTTACACCATCATCTCAGAAACAATTTAAACATATAGATTGGAAATTGCCTTTATTATTATTCAAATAATTTACAAAGTATCCCATTACTATCGTCATATGACTTGCTCTATGGGCATACATACCAACAGACTCCCACTTGCACTTAGAGCCAGTCAACAAGGAAACGCAGTCCTTGTGACCTAGCATGACCATCATGCTTCTGTTGAGAAAGGGCCTTAGTCAGTGGATCAGCTATGTTGTCTTCAGTTGGTACTTTGCAAATCTTCACATCTCCTCGATGTACGATCTCACGTATGAGATGGAAGCGCCGCAGTATGTGCTTGGACCACTGATGTGATCTGGGCTCCTTAGCTTGTGTAATAGCTCCATTATTGTCACAATAAAGCTCAATTGCATCACAGCTACTGGGAACTACACCAAGTTCAGAAATGAACTTCCTGATCCACACAAATTCCTTTGTTGCATGTGAAGCAGCAATATACTCGGCCTCTGTAGTAGAATTGGCAACTATTTCTTGCTTGGAACTCTTCCAGCTCACAGCTCCATTATTAAGGCAAAACACAAATCCTGACTGCGATCTGTAATCATCTTTATCGGTTTGGAAGCTTGCATCAGTGTAACCCTTTACAACCAGCTCTTCCTCGCCGCCGTACACAAGAAACTGATCCTTAGTCATTCGCAAGTACTTGAGGATGTTCTTCACGACTGTCCAGTGAGCATCCCCGGGATCTGACTGGTACCTGCTCGTTATGCTGAGAGCATACGAGACATCTGGGCGTGTGCACAACATAGCGTGCATGATGGACCCGATGGCTGATGCATATGGGATCCCATTCATACGCTCCCTCTCTTCACAAGATTGGGGACATTGAGCTCTAGAGACGGTGACTCCATATAGCATGGGGATGTTGCCTCTCTTTGAGTTCTCCATGCTGAACCGCTTCAACACTTTGTTAATGTACGTGCTTTGACTTAGTCCGAGAAGCCTTCTAGATCTATCTCTATAGATCTTAATTCCTAGAATATAGGATGCTTCTCCTAAGTCCTTCATTGAGAAAGTATTCCCTAGCCAAGTCTTTACCTTCTCTAAGGCTAAGACATCATTCCCAATCAAAAGTATGTCATCTACATACAATATGAGGAATGTGGTCGAGCTCCCACTAACCTTCTTGTACACACAAGGTTCATCTTCATTTTGAATAAAGCCAAACACTTTGACTTCTTCATAAAATCGAAGATTCCAACTCCGAGACGCTTGTTTCAATCCATAGATTGACCTTTGCAGTTTACAGACTTATTGGCATTCTTTGGATCTACAAAACCTTCAGGCTGTGTCATGTACACATCCTCATGTATATTCCCGTTAAGGAATGCGGTTTTAATATCCATCTGCCAAATCTCATAGTCATAATAAGCTGCAATAGCAAGCATGATCCTGATGGACTTAATCATGGCAACTGGAGAAAAGGTTTTGTCGTAGTCAACACCTTGAACTTGTCGAAATCCCTTCACAACCAATCTGCCTTTATAAGTTTGCACATTGCCATCCATGTTGGTCTTTTTCTTAAAGACCCACTTGCACCCTATGGGTTTTACCCCTTCGGGTGATTCCACCAAAGTCCATACTTTGTTGGAGTACATGGATTCCATCTCGGATCTCATGGCTTCAAGCCATTTCTCAGAATCTGGTCCCTCCATAGCCTCTACGTAGGTAGTTGGATCATCATCTATGATCAACTCTCCACCTTCCTGAGTCACAAGGTATCCAAACCTCTCAGGTTCAAGGCGCGTCCTACTAGATCTATGAGGTCCTTGTGTTACTTGAGGAGAATGAGATTCCACAACACCTTGTGAATCTCCATTTTCCTCTCGTACATCTATCGGTTCAATGTTTTCTTGTTGGGCTTGAACCTCTTCAAGCTCTACTTTCCTCCCACTGTTTCCTTTGGAAATAAATTCCCTCTCTAGGAATACAACATCCCTGGCAACAAACACTTTGTTGTCAGTAGGGTGGTATAAGTAATATCCCCTCGTTTCCTTGGGGTATCCAACAAAATAACATTTATCGGATTTGGGTTCAAGCTTATCAGGAAACATTTTCCTAACGTAAGCCTCACAACCCCAAATCTTCATAAAAGACAAAACGGGACGCTTCCCATACCATATCTCATATGGTGTCTTTTGAACCGATTTAGATGGTACACGGTTAAGTGTAAACGCGGCGGTTTCAAGAGCATGACCCCAGAAGGAAATTGGAAGATCAGTAAAACTCATCATTGATTGCACCATATCCAACAATGTGTGATTCCTTCTTTCAGACACACCATTATGATGTGGTGTTCCAGGCGGAGTCCATTGTGATACAATACCACGGGCTCGCAGAAGGTCCTCAAACTCCTGGCTCAAGTATTCTCCACCTCGATCGGAATGAAGTGCCTTAATACTTTTACCAAGCTAGTTCTGTACTTCATTCATGAAATCCTTGAACCTTTCAAGGGTTTCTGACTTATGTTTCATCAGGTCCACATAGCCATACCTACTAAAGTCATTAGTGAAGGTAATGAAGTACTGATACCCATTTCTGGCATTAGTTCTAAAAGGCCCACATACATCAGTATGTATGAGTCCTAATAGATCATTAGCTCTCTCACCTTTACCTGAAAAGGGAGTCTTGGTCATCTTGCCCAACAAACAAGATTCACATGTCTCTATTGATTCATAATCAAAAGAGTCTAGATAACCATCTTTATGGAGTCTAGAAATGCACTTCTCATTTATGTGCCCTAGACGACAATGCCAGAGATATGTTTTGTTTGAGTCGTTGAGTTTTTGCTTTTTGGTGTTTATGTTGTATACACTTGTCTCTGAGTCTATCAAGTATAGACCATAAGACATAGGGGCACTGCCATAAAAGATCCCATCTTTAGAAATGGAACACTTTCCATTCTTAATAAGAAATTCAAATCCATCTTTGTCTAAACAAGAGACGGAAATGATATTCCTATTTATGGCAGGTACATAATAGCAGTTCTTCAACTCTATTATTAGTCCACTAGGTAGAGTTAACTCATAGGTTCCTACGGCACTGGCAGCAACTCTTGCCCCATTAGCAACACGTAGTTCAACCTCGCCTTTCCCTAAAGGCCTACTTCTCTTAAGATCATTCACATTTGAACAAATGTGAGATCCGCATCTGGTATCAAGTACCCATGATGAAGAAGTAGTAAAGTTAATCTCTATCACATATACACCAGAAGTAGAGATCTCTATCTCCGACTTCTTCTTCCATTGTTCCTTCCATCCTCTCCATGTAGAAGAAATTGGTTTGGCGAGAGAACACTTCTCTCCCTTACCTACTTTCTTCTTAACCAACGCATTAAGCGTACATAGAGTGGATTCTAAGGCTCCTGGTATATCTGGATTGTGCAGAACACTTCTCACAGTCCTCAACCAGTTATGAAATTTATTCTCAATTAATTTGCCCATTTTAAAAGATGATTCTTTTGCCATTCTACAAGAGAAAATTTGCATTTTTCAAAACCTTTTTTATTTTATTTGAATAAATTTGACGATAGTTAATTAGGACTTTAATTAATTACCGCTCCCACTATTTTGACTCAAATTGATAGCCCTCACCATCAATTCAGAAGATTGCAGCATACAATCTTCTAGTGGGTCAAGATCCTAAAATCCTCTGAGCCATGGACCAGCTAGGGCTGTCACTCATAACTCAGATCTCTCAGGTAGGCAACTCTTGCCAATTGCATCATATGCAACTCTTGAAAGATGTCATATGCAACTCTTTGCAATGATCATCTCCATGCCTCAAGGTACTAGATCCCATCTAGATCACCTTGTTAAGTCTGACCCAAAGCCAACACGATGAATATGCACCCTGCTAGGGCAGACCCACACATTCATCCTTCACATTTCCACGAGATAGACGGTGCACCACGCTAGGGCGTGCCCACACTTGGTCGATCAAGCTTTTCACATGTGTCACATTTGGAAGGCATCTAAAACTTAATATTTAATGAGGGATTTGGTTTTTATATACATATACATATCCAATCACCACAATATATAGTACGTATCATATACATGCTATATCCCATAGAAAACATGTGAAATGATAAAAGCAATGATTATGGCCATCCTATTGTGATTCCTCGAGCCAAAAGGAATCACGGTCATCTAGGTCTACATCACATGCAACCTTTACAAGATGAAATTTGTGCCTGCCTTTCTGGGTTTGATCAACTCATCTCCATGACTGATCGGCTCGCCATCATGTTGGTTGTTCGGGTGCCACCAGCCGATCGACTGGCGCCTCTAGTCGATCGGTTCACCGGCCGTCGTGCATCTCCTCAGGTCGCCACCCGCTCATCTTGTTCCTCGAACCGGCCATTTGGATCACCAACCAATCAGTTCACTCCTTGAACCGATCATCTTCAGGTCGTCCGCCGTTCTTTGACATAACAGGAAATAAAATCTATCCTATTTACAATTGAATTGTGAAACCCCAAGTTACATTCGGGGGGAGCAAAGGTAGGAAAAGAATTCTCAAATTATTTCGAGTTACATCATGAATAAGAGAAGGGAATCGGTGTGCAGACCGAGATGCAAGCAACCACACAAACAACCGCACACAGATATAGGGGTTTAAAGGCCATAATCATGCTACACATCCACCACAAAACTCGTTTAAGGGTGACGCGTATCGAGTGCATTAATATTACATATCATATATGTACATTAGGGATTTGTGGATTGGACATGTATAAAGCCGATATTATTCGCATCGCATGCAATAAATAAAGGCGACAAACCAAAATCGATCATATCGATAATCCTAAAATATAGATCGGTTGACGTGGCTCTGATACCACTGTAGGGTTTTGGAGGAGGCAGAGAAGCAGCGGAAACAAAAAAAAAATTCTCCCCAAACCCAAAACAAAAGGAATCGCGTCAACGTCTATATAATAGGAAAGATGGTTTGTGAATCATACCTTGTCCCGAGGCTTGCTCGGCGACAGTACCTCGCGCCTTACGCGGTCTTCACCTCCGATCTTGGACGGTGTCTGTGCAGCTTCTGGTCACACTGGGACTCACTCCTCCTCCTCCTACCAGACTGTCAGATGACAGTTGTCCTCCTGAGTAGAAGTGACCTCCCACCTCTGAAGTAGTCCACACGGACCACCTGGAACTCCACACTCCTTGTCCCACAAGGAAGTGGAAGGAGTCACACCCTCCTATTGACGTACTAGTCGCCAACATACTCTCCTCCTGTCAATTGCAACTGTAGTTGTCCTTCCCTTACTGCACCTCCCTTTGCGGGAAGCACTTGCTCGGGCTCTCTCTCGGTTACCAAAACTAGAGAGAATGACAACTTTGCAGAGCAATCAACTTGCACTGAGTTGTACTCTGAGAAGCCCCCAATACCCCTATATATAGATGGGTCATGGGACATGGTTCTCTATCCCCGGCAATATGGGACTAAAAGCAGGAGTATAAGGGTTCGGAATTTTCCACAAAAGCAACCAACTCGCAACCTGAACCGATCAGTTTACAAGTGAACCGGTCGGTTGGGGACCTAAACCGATCAGTTCACTACTGAACCAATCGTTTGGGACCCTTGAACCAATCGGTTCACTCCTGAACCGGTCGGTTGGGGTTCCAGGTTGGTTCCCGATTGACTTTCCTTCTTTTGTTTCCAATTGGTATCGAATACCAATCCTATTTCCAATCAAATTGGATAATTGAAATGAAAGGAAAATTCTCACCAATCCCACTTTCCTAAGTTGCTCGGTTGCACCAGTTGAACCGATCGGTTCAACACTTGAACCGCTATTTCACTCTGTGCATGAGCCGATCGGTTCAACAATTGAGCCGACCGGTTCAACAACCTCAGCCGACCGGTTCATCACATGAGCCGATCGGTTGGGAGTGCGGGTTGTGCAGAATCAGTCAAATGCGATTTCAGTCAATCCGATACTCCAATCAATGCGTCCAACACCTTGAACATTATGATATTGAGCTATCGATTAATTGAGTGTTTAATTGAACTACTAAACTCCTTTAGTAATCAATCTAAACATTGCTTGTGAACAAAAATCCTCTTCCAGGTTAAATCCTATGTGTGTGACCCTGCAGGTCCATTTCACGTTGGCAGTGAAAGTCCATAACACTTACGACTTCACAAGCAAAGAGCGGTGCCTAGTCACACAGCATTGCTACCCAAGTGAAATAGAAAGTTGGAGAACAACTTTCATCCCTACAATCCGTGAATGGTGTTACAGTGAATGTATAATTCCTTTGTCACTGATATCCAGAATGAACTCGAGGCATGGAACAGTCATCCTGTCAATGTTCATTCATTTCCTTGATCTCAGAGTAGACCGAGTGAGATGTGTATGACATCAATATCACATATAGATTCACACGTGCATGCGCATGCCTTTCGCAATCCTACTCATGAAGTGGCCAAGGATATCAAACTCCCTTAGGAGGGACAAATCCCATATCTATCACTCACCCCTCAAAATCCCCATGTGTCAAATCCACCCAATCATCACCTTTATAACAACCCATGTTTCAGGACTACGTTTGATGATGTCAAAGTGTACCCAACGACATGTGTTGAGTGTAGTGATTTCAGGTCTAAAAATCACACTCACCACCATCACTGTGAGAGTTGACTGTGACTACCAAATCATGGTTCCATGTGTCACTCTCACGGTGGGTCTGTCCGGTACCTTGTTCTCTAACAAGTACCTATGTGCTTGGTTTGATATCACAATATCATGACTAATGAGATTCTGTCATCAACCAACACACAATCTAGTCTTCAGTGTTATTGATGTCTATGGTTATTTCCACAATAACAACCGACTAGGGACTAAACAAGAATGTATACTCTTAACATCCGTATGATCTCATCGTTTAGGTCCTTAACTTAAAAGCATACGTCATTGAGCCAAAACATTCTTTAGACATCTATCATGTTACACCATCATCTCAAAAATAGTTTAAAAATATAGATTGGAAATTGCATTTATTATTATTCAAATCATTTACAAAGTATCCCATTACAATCATCATATGACTTGCTCTATGGGCATACATACCAACACGCTCGCACCTAGGGAAGAAGAGCAGGTGAAGGCCATGTGTCAAGGTGAAGTTACAGTCACTGAGGGAGAGGAGCCGCCACTTGTTACACCTGTTATAAATGATGTACCAAAGTCTGCGCCAGAGGGTGACATTGAAGCAAGCTTAGGGGAGGAGAACCCAAAAAGCACATATGTGCCACCTCACAAGCGTCTAAAGGAGGCGGTTGTGTCTTTTCCGGACAGCTCTAGGCCGAAGAAAGTGCATCGACACTACAGGAAGTTCTTGGAGATGTTCAGGAAACTCCATATCAATATTCTGTTAGTGGAAATGATAGAGCAGATTCTAGCTTACGGAAGGTTTATCAAAGAAATCATCACCAAGAAAAGGCGGATCAAAGACACAGACATTTGTCGGGTAAATGAGATGGTGAGCTCAATTATCCATGGGAGTCTACCATGGAAGAGGAAATATCTGGGAGGTTTCTATATCCCATGTTCTATAGGCGGTCAAAATTTTCTACAAGAACAGTGTGATTCAGGTTCCAGCATTAATCTTATGCCACTGTCCACGTTTCAAAAGCTTGGGTCGAAGAAATTAAAGAAATATGTGGCGACTATTGAGTTGGCAGATGGGTCCATTGTCAAGCCATACAAAGTGTGTGAGGATGTACTTGTCAAAGTAGACAGGTTTATCTTTCTGGTGGATTTCATTGTTATGGATATGCTGCAACTCAAGGGTTGTGAAATGCTATTGGGTAGGTCGTTTCAAGCGACGGCTGATGTTGTCACTACTATTGGAAGAGGTACTTTGACATTGGGAATTGGCCAGGATCGAGTTGAGTTCAAACTGCCGCATGATCCCCTGGGCACACTCTCCCAAGCTCCAAAGTGATGATGCTTGATTTTGTCTAGCCTAAGATGTTAAATAAGGGCGCTTGTTGGGAGGCAACCCAACCATTGTTAGTTTCAGTTAGTTTCTTTTACATTTATAAGTTAGTTTGATTTGATTTTGTTTTTAATGTAAAAATGATACCTTGATCATTTGTTCAATGTGCAGGATTGAGGAAGAGTCGATACCATCGACCCTTGTGTCAATGGTATCGAGATGGGTACAGGTTGGCGGCTGCAAAAATCACTCTGCGTCGATACTATCGACCCACGTCGATGGTATCGAAACACCAACAGGTTGATTGCAAAAATGAGGTCAATAGTATCGACACGAGTGTCGATACTAGCGAGATCTCTGGAGATATTCAGACAAAATTGTCTCAGTGAAGTCGATACCATCGATGGGCCTGTCGATGGTATCGACCCAGTTACAGGAAGAAAGCGACGGCCGGGCCCCACGATGGTGTTGCCCTAAGCAGAAGTCGATACTATCGACGCGACATGTCACTGATCCGCGAGAGGAAATCAACGACGATCGTTGTACCAAGAGAGTCGATCCATGGAATGGGTCGATACCATCGACTTGCGTCGATGGTATCGACGCAACATCGATCCTGGCCCCCAAATCAGGCTATCGACAACCATCAATACTAGCGGAAGACGGATTGTGCTATAGGAGTCGATACCATCGAATCGATGGTCATACAGCAGCGCCGACCACGATTATAAAAGGGATGGATTGTCATCATATGACGTCACACCTTCAGAGCTTTCTTCCTCCACTTGTGTCGAGTGTCTTGTTGAGCCATCGGAGCCCGGCTACGAGCATCCAAGGAGCGTGTTCTTCCCTGAGCTTTCACCTAGCGGAGATTGTCTTCTCCGACCTTCACCAAGCTCCGTCTTCTACTCTTTCTTTCTCGACGATGGTGCGTACAACCGGTGCATCCTCTTCACGGGTGGATTCTATGGAGATCCCCGAGTTTGTTCCTCCATGTCCTTCCTCTATTCCGCGTCCGCAGATAGTCCACCCTACTTTGGAGGTTCGGAAGGTGTACGAGGAGTTGATGAAGTGCAATATCGAGCCGACCCGCTACGTCGATCGGGATATGGTGTGTTACTTAGGGTTTGAGGCTAATCTCCAATATGTTCTCAAATGTCAAGTGCACCAAACTGATAGGACGCCTGATGAAGTCCAATACTATGCTGAGGGCCATCCATTTTTCGGCGAGTGGTCGACCTACAAGGAACTCATGGCGGAGTTCATGGCATCACTTGACATCAACGTGCTGCCCAATGACCTGATCGCCACCGACCGAGAATGGAGGAAAGGGAGGGTGTCGTTCCGACTTTTCAACAACAACTACACCATCACCCTCGACCAGTTCAATTCTATATATAACTAGGCTCATCATAACTACCAGCACCGGTGGCCAGATAACAGGACGGATTACGACGCCATCTTTGTCGAGTTGGTGACTGCGCCGCCCGACAAATATGTGAGCTACCATAATGCGACGGTTGCAGATTTTGAACATCTGTTTGTGCGGGTTCTTCACCGCATGCTATGCATCACCGTGTTCTCCCGTGGTGATCTGTCTCTAAGAAAGTTTCAAGAGACAGACTTGTTCTTCCTGTACAAGTTGTTGAAGCGCGAGGAGTGTAATTGGGGCGCATTTTTCTTGACATGCGTGGTGGCCGTGAAACGGAGTACGCGGAAAGCTCCAATCCATTTTGGAGGGCTGATCACACCATTGGCCGTCTATCTTGGGCTGGATATTTCCCATCTTACTCCCCTCTCTACCAGGAGCAAGGTCAACCTCCAGCATCTGCACCGCTCCAACCTCATCCTTCTTCGTGATGGCTTGGCATATGCACACTGCCATGTCAACCAAGCATATCAAGAGTGTTCACTTCCAGACCCCGTCTTCCACATCGAGGGTGCTCAGCATTTTTGATGGCCTGTCATCGCCATCGAGAGCTCGGATGAAGACGGTGGCAATGACGACAACGACAATGACAGCGACGAGCATGAAGAGGAAGAGGAGGCTTTCACTCCTCTTCGCTCACGTATGGCACCCCGGAAGCATCCCCGCATGCATCCAGGTGCATCTTCTTCTTCGCAACCTCTTCCACCACATCCCTCACAGCAAAGCGAGGATGTATACTCCATGCAGGGGATGTATACGATGCTGCAAGAGATCCAACACACCTAGCTACAACACACAGCTTCATATGCTGATATTCAGGATACGACAAACCGGCTGCTAGATAACCAGAGGGCTATTTTTGAAAATGAGTGCCTCCTTCTCGATAACCAACAGCACATCCACGACAGGTTGCATAGGATGGAGATGCAGCAGCAGCCCTTCTACGATCATTACTGGAGCCAGAATTACTTTGGGAGGTATCCACAACCTCCACCAATGCCGCAGTATGATCCGAGCTTTCAGGGGCAGTACCCGTCTTGGGTAGCAATGAGTTGGAACATCTCTATCCTTTAGTTTTTTTTAGTTTTTATTGTTTTGTCTTCTGTCTTTTAGTTCTTGTAGTTTTTAGTTTGCTTGTAGGATCCACACTCTATCTAGTGTAATTGTGGATGTCTTAAGTCATGTGTCATCTCGTTGCTTGTACACGGCAGGAATCAGGGGCAAATTTAAAAAAAATTAGTGTTTTGCAAGCTTGTATTGTTCAACTTTGAGCATAACTTAAGGAAATAATTGGGTTTGTCAACTCTAAAATAGAAAATCACAACTGTACATTCTCATGATTCATGAAAAGTGGACGGAACTGGTTGTTTGAGCCTAAACTGATCAAATGATAATGAGACTCTAATTTGAAGTAAGAGAGAGAAACCTCTTAATTACTACACAGGTCAATAAGGAGGGACACATAATAATTTACAAAGGTTCAGTCAATTAGTCTTGTGATCTATCCACCCCATTGCTTTCATACTCCACCATAAGAACTGGAAGTACATTACGGTTTTAATCTCTTTGATTGCATCTCATGTAGATAGGACTTGCATTGCAGCTATTTTCACATATTTTGCATGAAAAAAATAGATTATCTATACATGCACATTATCCTTAGGTGCATGTCATTTAGTCACATGAGTATCATTTTGTAGCTACATTCACATTTTTATGCATATACAATACATCATGCATCTTATTTCTTCTGAAACATTAAGGGTGATGAACTGGTTCCATACCTTCTGAATGCTTCAAATGTATAAGTTATGCAACAATAAGTGAGCCCGACAAACAATTCGTTGTCAGCTGTGAAAATAAGGGCTTGAAAAAAAAAATTTTAAGAAAGAAAAAAAGAGAGAATTGAGAAGTAAGTAGTAATGAGAGGGAGAAAGGAACAGGTTCTCACTTACATACTAAGAAGAATGGGTACATGATGTAGTTCTCTTAGATATTCCATCTCACCTTGTGACAGAATGATAGTGCATGCATCATTCCACCCAAAATTAGGCATTAGGGTATTTCTTTTTTGCATTTGCATCATTTAGGGTATTATTGTTTTGTGCATGTTAGAATCGTATAATGCTTCCATTTCTTCCATGAGCCACCCATTCCATCTACCCGTTGCTCGAATTGGTAGGCCACTGTGATTTTCTCCTCACTTGTTAATATTAGGAGAGTTTCTTCCATGTAGATGGTAGTTAGGGCGAGCAACGTAGAATAGGATATCACAAGATGCACCGAGCCTGAACCGGAGAATTTCATTATGTTAACTACCTTATATGATAGTGTTCATCAATTTTGAGGTAGATATATTTTATGGATGATTACTGTCGCCTTTAGGGTAATTATCATTCTGTGGTTAGTGAGGGTCGGGATGTGAACGTCAGGCGGGGATCATATGGTGATGTTTGTTGTGATGATCTATTCTTTAGTTGACCCTCACAATTCTATTCTAAGGTTTTGTTGCTCGAGGGCGAGCAATGTTCAAGCTTAGGGGAGTTTGATGCGAAGATTTTGAGTCGCATTTATAGACTTGTTTCACTCGCATTTTATGCGTTTATTGGTCATTTTTGTGGTTAATATGGCATAATTCACTTACTTTAGTCTATGATCCTTCTCAGGATCAATTCTCCCTTATTTTGTTGTTTTGAGCATAAATGATTACAATAACATGTTTTATTTCGGCTTATGTGGTTTTGTGTTGCAATTTCAGGAAAAACACATATCTGCAGCTGTCGATACCATCTACAGCTATCGATACCATCGACACAACCATAGGTTGCCAGCCGCAAGGAGCAACACAGTGTCGATACCATCGACGGACAAGTCGATGGTAGCGACTTACCATCAGGTTGCTGGCGAGAAGAGAGTCGATACTATCGAAAATAAAGTCGATATTATCGACCCCAGAAGATTCAGTGATGGAAAATGACAAAAATCGATGCCTAAGGGTGTCGATACCATCGACCCGAGTCGATGGTATCGAGTCAGCATCAGGCGCAACAACGAAGAGAAAGAAGACTTTCCAATATTGCGCAAGGTCGATACCATCGACCCGCGTCGATGGTATCGACACCGTCAGATACAAGTTTGTTTCAGATTGATCTAAATCTGATGGTTGTGATATTTTTGCAACCTAACTCGGTGATTATACCTAATGACGATGGCCAAGAGCATTCTATCACGTCATTAGCCGCTGCACATGTCCCGAGAAGGTGTGGAGAGAAGAACGGAGCCCAGAAGCACGCCCCAGCCATTTTGGAAACTGGAGAAGACGTTTTCTACCGCCGAAAGGCTGTAGATTGTGCATTCCACGCCAAGGAACGCTTAGATCTTCTCCGTTCAGGGGTTTCATATCTTATTCACATTTTTCTCCATGTTTCCCTTTTTCTCTACCATGTTTTTCTCTGAGATGAACATGTTGGGCTAATCCCCTTTATCTTTAGGACAGGGAGTAGCCCGGGGAAGCATTGTATGCCATTTTTATCTTAGTAATTCATAATTTATCTCTTGAATCTGTGGTATGATTTTGTTTTCTCAATTATATTGTTATGCTTGATTACCATAATAATAATCCAATGCCTTTAATTACTTTGAAAGAAGAATTAACGGTTGAAAAGAGACGAAATTCACATTAATTAACAAATCCCTTGAACAAGGTGATGTACGGTTAATGGTGGAAACCCAGAGGTCGATTCTAATGCACCTAGTTTAGGGTATAGGTTACTACGACGGTGGAACCGACCTAGACATAGTTAGTGAATTGTACCACGACAGTGGGCAATTCTGACTACAGGCCACTGCCTGGATTGAGAGATGAACCTGAATTATTATATAGAAATTCATAGAATGAAAACCCACGGTGAAACCGCAGTCCTAAAGATCTTCACCTGAATTGATTAAATTAAACCTTTAATCGATTGCTTTGTTATATTTTATTTTCTTTCATTTTTACAACAACTCTTAAACTCTTTTAATCGGTTTAGCTGATCGCGACCAGTTAGTAGTAGTCTACCGATAGTTCAGTGTCCCTGAGTTTGACTCGGGCCTCACAAGGGCCTATACTACATTGACGTGTACACTTGCATTCTACGCACGGAAAAAGCGTGTCAGGTTTTTGGCGCCATTGCTGGGGACACAGCAATTGTCGGCACTACGAGTGCTGCAAGCGGCCACTCTAGGCCACATTTTTTTATTTTATTATTTTATATTCATTTTTGAAATTCATAGCTTATCTTTCACATTTTTTAGTCGTCTAGCACGGTACTGAACTAAAATTACTATTTTACAGGCCCTTGTAAGGCCCGAGTCGAACTCAGGGACACTGAACTATCGGTAGACTACTACTAACTGGTCGCGATCAGCTAAACCGATTAAAAGAGTTTAAGAGTTGTTGTAAAAATAAAACAAAGCAATCGATTAAAGGTTTAATTTAATCAATTCAGGTGAAGATCTTTAGGATTGTGGTTTCACCGTGGGTTTTCATTGTATGAATGTCCATATAATAATTCAGGTTCATCTCTCAATCTGGGTAGTGGCCTATAGTCAGAATTGCCCACTGTCGTGGTATAATTCACTACTTATGTCTAGGTCGGTTCCACCGTCGTAGTAACCTATACCCTAAACTAGGTGCATTAGAATCGACCTCTGGGTTTCCACCATTAATCGTACATCGCCTTGTTCAAGGGATTTGTTAATTAATGTGAATTTCGTCTCTTTTCAACTGTTAATTCTTCTTTCAAAGTAATTAAAGGCATTAGATTATTATTATGGTGATCAAGCATAACAATATAATTGAGAAAAGAAAATCATACCACGGATTCAAGAGATAAATTATGAATTACTATGATAAAAATGTCATACAATGCTTCCTCGGGCTACTCCCGGTCCTAAAGATAAAGGGGATTAGCCCCGCATGTTCATCTCAGAGCAAAACATGGTAGAGTAAAAGGGAAACATGGAGAAAAATGTGAATAAGATATGAAACCCCTGAACGGAGAAGATCGAAGCGTTCCTTGGCGTGGAATGTGCAATCTACAACCTTTCGGTAGTGGAAAACGTCTTCTTCAGCTTCCGAAACAGTTGCGACGTGCTTCTGGGCTCCGTTCTTCTCTCCACACCTTCTCGGGACGTGTGTAATGGCTAATGACGTGATAGATTGCTCTTGGCCGCCGTCATTAGGTATAATCACTGAGTTAGGTTGCAAAAATATCACAGTCGTCAGATTTAGATCAATCTGAAACAAACTTGTATCTGACGGTGTCGATACCATCGACGCGGGTCGATGGTATCGACCTTGCGCGATATCGGCAAGTCTTCTTTCTCTTCGTTGTTGCGCCTAATGCTGACTCGATACCATCGACTCGGGTCGATGGTATCGACACCCTTAGGTGTCGATTTTTGTCATTTTCCGTCGCTGAATCTTCTGGGGTCGATACTATCGACTTTATTGTCGATAGTATCGACTCTCTTCTCGCCAGCAACCTGATGGTAAGTCACTACCATCGACTTGTCCATCGATGATATCGACACTGTGCTGCTCCTTGCGGCTGGCAACATGTGGTTGTGTCGATGGTATCGACAGCTGCAGATATGTGTTTTTCCTGAAATTGCAACACAAAACCACATAAGCCGAAATAAAACATGTTATTGTAATCATTTATGCTCAAAACAACAAAATAAGGGAGAATTGATGCTGAGAAGGATCATAGACTAAAGTAAGTGAATTATGCCATATTAACCACCAAAACGACCAATAAACGCATAAAACGTGAGTGAAACAAGTCTATAAATGTGACTCAAAATCTTCGCATCAACATCACAAACTCAATCTATGGAAGTTGGTGATTTAATTCAAGAATATTGTGTAAGAATCAAGGTTGTGTAATTAGAGGAATAGTACAAACGTGGTTTATAGTTTTTAACTTTGAACTTAGATTGAGTCTTCAATTCAAGTATATAGAGTAAAATTAAATAAATATATTAATACAATACTTCAATTGAGATGCATGTGGTGTTTCAAGCCTAAAATATGGAATTGACAATATAGTAAAGCTTGTGGTATCATTAAAGGGCCTAGGATCAAACCATTTCCCTATATTACATATTAAGATCAAATGGACGATATTGAAGTTTATAAATGTCTCCTTTGGATAAAAAAAATAGAATTATATATTTTGTGTCCATATTAAGTATCATTGATATTTTAGTTGATAAATAGATTGTGAGATAATAAGAAAAATCTAGAAGATTCCAAATTGTCTTGTGGCCTAAGTAATTAATTAAGTAATTATCTATTCTATGTTTCAAAACCAAGTTTTGTGTGTGAAACAAACTTGTTTTGACCCTTTCATTAATCTAACATCATATTATAGCTAAAGTATGATTACCCTAAAGTTTTGTTTCACTTGAGGCATTGATGTGGACTAAGGAATTAGTTTAGTAATTGTTGTTTAGAATTAATAAGTGAGTTATATTTTATGGGAGTGTCCCCCTTTTCCTTGACCAAGATACTAGGTGTCAGGCAGAGTCTAGAGATTAGCATCTCTACACAGACACTTCAAGAAACCATGCAAATCTAGTAGGTTCTTTCTTACCTAGTCCCACTTTGCCTCCCTACCCCTCCAACCTACAAACTCCAAAGTTGTTCCACGATTACTCCTCACACCCTAGTAAACTCAATCAAAATTAATAACCCTCGTTATCATCATGTTCCTAAGTGGAAAATTCCCTTATGTCCTTGAAAACATGAAAGTGAATTGTAGGTGTTGACACCTCTCTTTGAGTGCCTACATAAGACTTTGTCCTCTAAAACCAACTTTCATGAACCCTTAGAGTCTCAACTGTACCTACCAATACTTGACTCACTATCTCCCAACCTTGTGCTTCCCTTCTAGCAAGGCGGTCTTCACCCCCGAGAAAACAACCACCCAGTTCATGTTGAGTAGATAACAAAATTTTAGAGGGTATGTGATGATCATTCAGCCCTAGTGCAGTATCTAGGTAAGTGTCACAGTTATATTTATTTCCCTAAGCCCACATTGCTAATAGATACATAGCCAAAGGCAAGTGGACCTGGGCGTCCATCCCTAGATTGGATCACAAGTATTTCACATAGGCAATATATATGTAAAATCAGCAACACAAGATAAAACAAGATACTAAAGGAGATAGAGAAACATATACCCATTTCTATTTCAAGTATACCCATTGGTCTTTCATTTGAATCTAGACTGTAGTAGCTCTTTGGCAACTACAAAATCGATAAAAAAAAGCACATTAATTCTAGAGCAAAAAGTATGATATGATTGGCATGTAAATAGTTTAAGAGTACTATACAACTTGCTTGGATAGAAACATGATAATAAGCAAGAAGAA
The DNA here is from genome assembly GCA_963693085.1 of Alisma plantago-aquatica. Lineage (NCBI taxonomy): Eukaryota > Viridiplantae > Streptophyta > Magnoliopsida > Alismatales > Alismataceae > Alisma > Alisma plantago-aquatica. Next base: position 1,018,749,817 of record OY856409.1, on the reverse strand, counting down.
GTAAAAGGCGCGCAAACTTAAAAACATTTTTTTATACAAATCATATTTTAAGTACATTTATTCATTATATCAACATAGGCCTATGACCAACTTCCTCAAAGGAAAGGTTCGTAAAGGTGCTCAATATTAGCTTGTAGGGAAATATGGCATCAGGTAGGCAGTGGAAAAAAATAATTTAGTGACATATTCCCCATTAACCAGTATATCACGTCAATAACTATGCAATGGGAAAGATGGCTTCATAAAGATATACCTGGTTCTGGAGCAAGTCTAGCGACAATCCTCGTCGATGTAGATGCACATTCTAGATTGGACGGTGGTTGTACCACTCCTAGTCACACTCGAACTCCTCTAACTTCTCCTCCATGGACACCAGACTCAGACAACTACTGCAACGTCTCCTCAGATCTTGCCACAGACTACGAGTTGACGTTGTCATCCTAGCAGCAGGCAACAAACTCCTGCCTCTAGAGTAGTCCACACAGACCAACTAGAACTCCTGTCATCCTATAGGAATGGACAGGAAGGAGTTGTCCCTCCCGTGGGTGTACTAGTCACCAACATGCTCTCCCACAACAATGATCCTCAGTTGTTTCTTTCCCGTGGCTATCCCTCCCTAGTCGGGTAGGACTTTCCTGGGCTCTCATGGTTATCACAACCACAGAGGACAACACTTGTCAGAGCTACTGATTCTCAATTGTCTGTGTAGTAGTTGTGTTATGGTAAGCCCCCAATACCCTTATATATATATGAGGGGTTGGGGTCAGGGTTCTCAGTCCTCGGGCAATGCCGGACTAAAGCGGGAGTGGAAAGGACAAGTAGATCTTGAATTTTTGCAACTTTTCTAGAAGTTTCACAACTTGCATGTGATGAAACGGTTGTCTCGCCCAGTGAGACAGTTGTATCATGCGTGAGACAGTTGTTTTGCTAAGCAAAACAACCATTTCACACCTTCTAGTTCTGCAAATATGTTGGCAATTCAATTTCAATTAGTATTCAACTTGACGTACCCTAGAAATGGGCATTTGGTGCAATTGAGAAGGACGTCTCACACAGGAACAAGTGAGATGGGCATCTCGCACCAAGCCAAACGTTCATTTCATACAAGTAAGACAGGCGTCTCGCAACCCAGGTCAAGAAGAATTTCAACCAATGTACAATACAATCAGCCTGACACTCCAAACAGCAGTCTCAACACTTGAATCGATCATTTGGCAGTCTAGTCAGTTGATACGTTGTGTGAATTGAAATACCTAAACACTTTAGTAATCAATTCAATTATCATTCAAGATCAAACTCCTCTTCTAGATGAGTTCCTATGCGTGTGACCCTATAGGTCCAATATCACATTGGTAATGAATGTCCATAACTAGCTTATGACATCACAAGCAAAGAGTGGTGCCTAGTCACACATCATTTCTACCCAAGTGAATGGAAAGTTGGGGAGGAACTTCAACCTACAATCTGTGTATGGTGTTATAGTGTTTGTATAGTTCCTTTATCACTGATATCCAGATGGAACTAAAGGCATGGAGCAGTCATCCTCATTATTATTCAATCTTATTTCTTGAACCAGAGCAGACTCCGTGAGATATATCACTACAAAAAAAAGTGTAGCAAAAACCCCAAAATTTGTAGCCAAAGGCTTTGGCTACAATTATCCTTACATTTATAATATATAGCTAATACCCGTGTAGCTAATTGTTTAGGCTACATTTTTCAAACTTGTAGTTAGTTATGCCTCTGGCTACAAATTCATATGTAACCCTAATTGTAGGTAAAAATGTCCTTACACATAAAAATGCAGTTTCCATTGTAGCCAAATGTATGACTACAATTCAATTTGTACCTATAATATGTAGGGAGAGATGACATTGGTTATAATTGTATTTGTAGTTCATGTATAGAAACAATTAGCACTTTCTACACATGTAATTATAGCTAGTGTGTAGTGAAAGACACCATGTACTATACATACATATGTAGTGAGAGACATTATGTATCCAGTCAGTCGCTTGCCAATATAGAGGGGTTTTCAATAAGAAAATAGATGAATGTTAATCAAGATCGAGTTATGCTTTCAATGTCAACAATGACACTTTTATTTATATTTGAACAGTGAGTACACATGGGGAGGACATTAACTTGGCCCCTGTTTTACAATATGCATGGGAAAAAGACACATGTATACAATATGTTCTTCTGACTACATCTATCCATTGCAGACTCTATATGCCACATGATCATGCACATCTTCTTGTATCTTGATTTTTCTTTTATATTTATTCCGCCACTTGTATTATCCTTTTCTGTTTGCCTCCCTTTGTTGTAGAAGTTTCTCTATAAGCCTTTGATATTCACAAAGAATCAACAACAACTTCAAAGCATACAAGGCATCATATTGTCCTTTGAGAAAAGCACATTGAAAGATACAAAATAAGCTTCAATTCAACAATCAAATAGTTTAGTATTATGTATTAATTCATCTATAAACTATACAAAGTCATACCCCAGAGAGAATTATGATGGAACTTAAGTTCATCTAATCAACATTGTGTGTAAATATACCATAATGAACAGAGAGAACTATGATCCTAGGGTTCATCTGCCCTTGGAGAGACCCAAAGTGATGTTTGAGGCTCCCTCAACCTACCCCTAGTGGAAAAGATCATTTTAAGCAAAGATGTCCAAGAAAATCCAAAGAACAGAGTCAAAGTGCTGATCCAGGACCCAACACGACTGTGGTACCACAAAACGGCCATGCTAGGTCACTTACAAATCAACAGAACAACCTCCAAGTCAAGCAGAGAGCACCACGACCGTGCATAACAGAACGACCGTGCCAGTGATAGCCACCACGATCGTGCACCACAAAATGAATGTGCTATAGCAGACCAGAACGGCCATGCAACATCACCACGGCCTACTTCACCCATCCCACCACAGCCTTGCTAGCCACCACGGTCGTGCTGATCACCACGACTGTGGCCATTTCATCCCAAAATCGACCAAAACCATGTTAACTTTGATGGAATAAACCCATGATCTTACCCATCCACCACGGCTGTGGTCTACCCTACCTACCATGGCCGTGGTGACCTACAATGGTCATGCTACTCACAAAACCCACCTAGTTTGCTTCTGACTATTTAGACGTGTCACACTTCCATTTTGAAGCATAAGTAATGCCAAATCAATACTAAGCTGATATATCATGCAAATGCAACTATGATTCTTGAGACTAGAAACTCCCAACTGCATACAAGAAATATTAGCAAAGTTAGAGATGTACAACTTCAAGATTCAAGAGAATGTTATTTTGAATGTGCCTACAAATAAAAGAATGACATGTATCATTTCTATATTCTGGGGACACATCTAAAACAACAAGTAGACAATTGGAATTTAGTAGCTAACGTGATATATTTAAAAAGGAAATTCATTGTCCTTTCCTCGTATCAAGTAATATGGTTGATACTGCTCATGGACATCCAATTCATGAAGAAGCAACTCTACTGAGCCTAACTTGTTGAAAGAATTTACTGTTGTATTTACTGTAGTAGGTTTCTTTATAAGGAGAGTAAATACCAGATCATGACCTATAGTAATGAATACAAAAAGAAATATAGATGTAGATTTTCATAAAAATGGAAACTCGAGAATATAATACTCAATGCAAGGTCCTCAACTCTATCCAAAGCAATGAACTATCACAATTTACAAAGTAAAGGTAAGAATATAACATTCACATTGGAGTACCGTATAAAAATCATCACAAAAAACTATAGAAGACCTTTTAAGTCATGTTATATATATCCATAGAGTATCAACTGAGTGATTTCTATTATTATGAATTACGTGGCTTCTTTCCAATCAGTAGTGATATGCAATCATAACTCACAGGCTTCTTTCCAATCAACATGAGCTGAATCAAAATTCTATATTATTGATTTAATAGAAGAGGAAAATTTTAATTAGAAGTACCACACATTCACAAAACATATATAGCAGGCTCATAGTGTGCAGAAAATCAAATAGAGCCCTAGGTAGACGGGACACCAACTAATTTTAAATCTATATAACTAAAGGAAAATGGTAGAACAATGCATGCTCATTGGGTTATTATGGGCATAAGGTAAAAATGTTACAGAATAGGCACATCTTGCAGTATACTCTTGGATATATCCATTCCCAATGCTTTGAGACCAACAGTAGCCTGGTGTAAATTCAAACAAAATTTCAAATATTCTTTCATATTTACTTTCTCATGTATCTATATAATTAACAAAGACAACACTTGCATGAGAAGGTGATAATGATATAATGTAGTTACCCCAACTCTGAAAGGGGTTGAACTTCTCAAGTATGAAGGAAGAACCCTCTTAGCCTTTTTGATAAGATCACTAAGTAAATTTGCAGCATTCTTTAGATGACTAGCATATGAGTTTGAACCAGGCTTTCTCTGCAAATGAAATGTAAACACTAGCAGTTGAGACAATGGGACTTCAACCTTGAGGAGAACAACAACATGTCCAAGCACTTGGAAGGCTGAGTTCTTGGCTGACTCAAATGGAGACCTAGAAGCTATGAAACATGACATATCTGGTGTATACGGAAAGTGTAGTATAAAACACTATTAGAAAGTGCATACCAAAAACTTGATGCTTCCTTTGTCCCCACTCTGTGATTCACTAATGATGATTGTATTATATTCTGCATCAGGAGGAATTCTAGAGACATTTTAGTAGTTGCAATGTCTATGATGTCAAAACAAGCTGGACAATAATGTTAAGACTGTCCCATGTTAAGAACCGTTAAAAAATTGAAGGTTAGAGTTCATATGGTCCACCAAACTACAAAGCATATCAAAACCTGCACATGTTGAGAACTAATCAAATTGTGTCTTGACAATGATACATGAATTGCAAGAGAAACTTTCATAAGAAACTTATGTCTTGAAATCTAATCAATGTTTCTTAATACATTAGTAATGATTTGATGTATGAAGATACCCATTACAAGACATGGGATTTACTATTTCATATATGTCCCAACATTCTAAGATGTCACAGGTTAACAATTGCTACACTGTAGCTTGCTCCTAGTAAGTGATTGAAGACCATTACGATCCAATTTTAGGTCACTTGAGAGAGTTTGAGGCTAACTGCCATGTCTCTACTGACTTGGCTAGTCTACAAAAGCAACATCAAGAACTCGTAGGTAAATTTTTTGGTAAGCCTCCCCAAGCATACTCTGAGAGTTTTTAGATTGTATGATAACCTCTAGCAGACCTGTATAATGTAAACAATGTTTTGTGCCTTTCTAGCAGTAGATCTGGATAGATACTATATAGAGGGTGTGATGGGGTCACAAGGGGGGCATAGATGTCCTAAAGGATAACGTCAGTCTTCGTCTCCCAAGTTTTAGATATGGGGAAACAATCACATTGAAGAAGTGCATGGAAAAGCATGGGAAACAATCATTTTTAAGTTTCTGAGGTAGCTTTTCACTGTCGTTGCTACTTCTGTCATGACTTATACTAATAGTGTGGCACATATGGTGATCATATCCCATTCTATGTAAAGTCTCCTTTGCAACTAAAACCATTTGTTGCCTTAACGTCCAACTCCCATGAAGTAGAAATGTAGTCACATACCGTTCTCTTCTAATAGGAGAATTTCTATGGTGTATGTCATTGGTTAATCAACTTTAGAGCTAATTCTGATATATTTGACAAGTTATCTTTGTTCCCTAATAAGAAGAAATTTTCTTTTTCATCTTGGTTGAAAGAATCCACTCCACAATAACAGGAGTCTCCACAATCACAAGGGGAAACATCCTGTATGAAAACACTTATAAAAGTGGACATATGAAAACTGAGTAATGAAATGTTATCTCATAATGATCACCTCTATATGGTTGTTATCTTCCCCTAGTGGCATTTATCTAACATGATAATAACTAAATCATGGAGTCACAACTCACAAGCAAGAAAGCTATGGATGAAGTATGAGAAAAGAAACAAAGAGAGTTATCCACTAAAACATCATTTTAATTAGTGTTTTAAAACAAGAAACAAACACATGAGTTGGACACTCAGGACTTTGATGAAGAGACTCATGTGTTTCACAAGAAGCTCATAGAATGCAATAATTGTAGGAACTTGAAAAACCAACAAAACCCCACATAGGAAACAAAAAAGTATATATGAAATCTACATTTGGTTACAAAACAAAAACATGACATATGGACTTAGATCATGCAAAGCCCTTTCTATTGATTCTAAATCCACTAAAGAAGCCATTGAAAATGGGTCAAAGGATTTTATTATCCTAATCAAGTTTTAGGGTGGAATGGAGAAATGGAAAAGTATGTCATGTCCAAATAACATCAAAACATATAAGCAAATAATCAATGTAGTAATTCCTTGGTATATACTAACACTATTTCACTTGTTTGGTTTTGTGGCTCCAATTGTCCAGGAAAGTGGCTACATTCTTAACACAAGGTTTCTACCACTGTGGAAATAGATGATGTATTGAAAGTAGCACTACACTCTTTGTCTAAAATGAAGTTTGAATGTATGGACAATGCTTGTTTGCTTATCAATTTGAACCTAGTGGGAAAACAATGCCCCCTTTAACACATTGATCGTGTGGATTCAAACATAAAAATAAGTAGTATTAGATTAGACAAGGTGAGTATCGTAATTGAAAAACTAGTGAACTGGCCTAGAATTTAAGAAAGATTCATTAGTCACTCCAAATGTGGATCATATATAAGTAGTATTAGATTATCAATTTCCAGTCCTGGACTCAGAATGAGACATTCTTGGTTTTGGATATCACTTATGTAATTTAGAAACACTCTAGTACCTCTTGTATGCTTTTAGATTGGTACTGGAGCTAATATTTCTATATGGAACGTTCCATGGGTGAATAGCCAGCTACTCAAAGACATTATTGGCATAGGTTAGTCCCTTAATTCGGGATTCAGTGGTACTCAATTTGTGAGTGCTCTCATCAGCAACTCACAGTGGCATATTCCTTATACCTGAGGCATTGAAGTAATGGAAAATGTCTGTAGGGAAATCAAGATCCACAATGAGGACCTCTTCCACTTGAAAGGGCTTCATTATATCTCCTTGAAAGGTGTCTGGGAGCTATGTAGAAATCAGTATGCTGAGTTTGAATGGGCGAGATGGGTATGGACCTCCAAATCTCCTTGTAGCTTCATCATCACTATATGGAAGGCACTTTAGAGGAAATTCATTACTGAAGTCTTTCTTAAAAGCAGAGGATTCAGCTTAGCCTCGAGTTGTGCCATATTCTACATTGTTGTAGAAGACATTAACCACTGGCTATGGTTATGTCCTGTCACAAGGGAGATCTGGAAATGAGCCTAGTCCAGCCTAAACATACATCCGTACTGCATTTTAGAGCAGGTCAAAGCGAAGAAAGGTAGGAAAGCAATTACATTATAAATGAGATTAGTTTATGAGGTGAATATTTTTATAACCGAATACCTATGTTGGTTATAATATTTCATAACCTGATTTTTTTTTTCATTAGAATGCATTCAACACTCTACACCTTGAATGATCATTTCAGATGTAGCTTATCCATGCCATATCAAGACAGAATCATGTGTCCTATATGATTGTACCAAGCATTGACGTCAAACAATGGTACCATTGCATACAAGGATTACTTTGTGGGTGTTTTGTGAATTTGTATAGGTGGAACCAATCATAAAGATCTGAAACAAAGCATCCATACTGAAAAATGTGCTTCTACAAACTCAAACGAGTTTATCCGAGTTGAAGCTCAGTTAAAACAACCCAAGAATAGATTCAGTGATGAATGTGATAGACACCTACAATCATTGCACTATACTCACGGTCTAGATATAGTGATGCCATCAGATTGACATCAACTGAACCTCTAGTGGGGATCCTTCCACCATACTACAAAATCTGCAGAATAGAAGAATTGTGACAAAATCCAAGTAATAAAGAAATATCCATGCATCTACTTAATGCCCAAACTTCTAAATTACAACTATTATGCAACTTAAGCCTAACTACTACAAGCACCATTCACAGAAAGAAAAAAAAATCATTTTTACACTTTGGTATTAGCATTGTCAGTAGAACTTACACTCCCCCAGTTACAAAACAGAATGAGTGGATGATGATTGATGATGAGGAATAGGAAAAGTTAACAATGATATATGTTTACCTTTAGAATGTCTTCTTCATATCCACTGAGGTTGAAGCAACAATTCCAATGAACTTGATGGTAGCTCGATCATATGCTCTATTTAATAAAGTTCCTAGGGTATGGTTGCATGAATACAATGCCAATGTATGAAACTCTAGAAAATTGAGGATAATTTGGCCAATCTGTAGTTAAGCCATGACCTAAATTAAGCTTCTCAGTCAAAGAAAAGTGTATAAAAAGAGCTTATTTGCATGATTTGACATTGGATCCTCCCTGTAAGCATTTTTTCCATGGTACCCATACATCGAATACTAACCCAAGAAAAGTATCCTAGAATCATGCACCACTACACCCAATAAGATATTTAGGGATTCCCTCTTCTCCTTTAGCTATGCCGATGATCCTTTTAGGATCCCCATTTTACCAAGATTCTTAAATTATGTCCCACAAAAGTAAACACAGTAATAGTATGATCTTGAGAAAGGTAATAGTAAACTAGCATATTTCTATGAATCAATAATACAAATTAGAAATGTGATAAATCACTATTTCAATGAAGACATCAGTCAGTGGCATCACAACCTAGTTGGATCCAAAACACCTAAAAAACTTAAAAGACTTATCCTTTGAGACGGACCAAGGCATGCTCCTACTACGTAAATTCCCTTTAGGCCCACACATTTTTAATGAAATAATCTTCACAAGTCAATGTAGCATCCATTAGTAACATACAACGTGGATACTAACCTATTGGACAATGTCTTGACAATCTGTGCACATTTGCAATGTGAATATGTATAGCAAAACAAATACCAGAATAATGATTTGATCAAATTATTAATAGTAAGTTGCAGTGTCCCACTGGAAGTAGTGATAGTGGAAATGACTTTAGACTGATACCATGGGGCCATGACATCATACAAATGCACCTGAAAAATGAAATACTCTACCAATCCCTACCAGCTAGCTCTTACACAAACCAATTGAGTTTGATTATTTCCTTTGAACTCGGCCAAATGCAAAGAAAGATTAGTAGAAATGTAATGAAAACCAAGCAGATAAATCTAACATGGTTTAACCAAATGGTTTAAAAGTCAAATACATACATATAATAATATTCTATTCACCTTTACTCTCATTTAACCTACAAGGATCACCAAATGGATCTACAAGTGTCATGCCTGGCCTGCAATGTGTATTTGAATAATCTTAAACTCCAATTCAGTTCTGTTTTGAGGATGTAATAACTAAAAAATAAAGGAAATATCTAGTGTCACTCAAACACACATGAAAAAATATATAGCTATATATACTATGTTCATATATAGTATATCAGTAAGAATCTTGCAAAGCCATAGTGGTTACCATAATGACAGAGTTGAATGAGCCTAGGCAACACAATAATATAGCTTGACATGGTCTACTATGTTAGCATCAGTGAAACAAACCTCCGCAGATTTGAAAATAATGAACACCTCATTTTAGCAAACATGAAATCTATGTTTGTATTAGACCATCCATGGATGACACACATGCTCAATCCAACCATAGACACATCAAATTAAATTAAAATGTTGATACATAAGTAGACATTTGGAGACCATCTCAGGTTACTAGAATGTAAAAAGGAGTATCCCAAGAATAGCCTCAGATAACAGAGAATGTCCCTGGTAAAATAAGTTATCCCAAGAATAGCCTCAATATAGCTTCTACCAGTAAATACACCCAAGATAACCAAGTCACACTGTGACAGTAGAACTCAAACCAAGTAACTCCATTTCAATTTCATGCTAAACTACATGTTCCTATCTCACACTAACATAGAGAACAAACATAGTTCCAACATCACTTACACATATAATGAGAATAACATAAGAAAATAAGATTCAAAGGTCCAGAACTTACAACCAAGACAATAAAATAATGAATGGTACTACAATATGTGTGACATCCACATTTATTTAAAACCAACTAAATATAATAATGAATGACGGAATTTTATTTTTACTAAATCCTATCAATTCATATGATATGTGAATCTCTATATTGATCAAATAAGTGCTACTCTTGATTTCCACGTCTCCAAATGGCTCACCTACAATGATGAAGAAAAAGCTAAGCAGTACACTTCTCGTATTGAGATAGTCTGCCAAGAAATTTAGAACTGTGACCACTTCTTTCATTGAAGAATCTTAATAGTGTGAGCGTGATATGGAAGTAAAAGAGGTCACTTACTACAAAAGAGAGACATTACATGGCTCCTTTGACAATAGGAGATTTTATGAGGTATCATACTCAGTTCCTTGCATAAGAAGTGGCTAATGATGAAAGGAATATTACATTGTAGGATGAATTCACCTAAGACGAAGAAGATGAGGACAATTTGAGCCCTTCCTATGCTAGCAATGACCATGGGCCTGTTAATGGAAGTAATTGTCCACAAGGGCCCAGTAGCCATCTATTAGACCAAACAGTTGAGGAATAGTTGCTTGAAGAACCTGCAATAGCAAGCAAACAAGAAAGTGCATTACCAAACAATGGCCAAGATAGTTAAGTGTCATGGACTTTGAGAACCTTCCACATGACATATAATTAAGAAAAACTCTAGTAATGTAGAAATATCGAACCAGACATGAGGATAGAAGTTGACTCAAACAAGTTGGCTGATAGGTTCCTACATTTTATATGTGAAGCAATAAGGACTACCTTAAACCATCAAGGCAATCAATTAATCTGAAAGCATGTAAACGTGTGAAACTATAGAATTATACTAGGTGAGTTAATGGCTTTAATGGCACATACCATCCATTAGGATGCACTAGGGGATAGAAGAGGCACAAAATAGTATTAGGAATCATAAATCGTGACCTCACTATGAGTGGGAGAAGAACAATCACTAAATCGGGGAACCCAGGCGATGTACTGGGGCAGTTGGGTTTCAGCCGAAATCCTCACCCCTCCGTTTTTCTCTCCTTGGGTGCTCCATCCTTCCAGTGCCTACTCAGGCAGTCCACGAGGCCATAACCTACACTTGATCCATTGTGCTTCAGCCATGATCCTCGCCCCCTCCCCCCACTTTTCTATTTCCTTGGGGACTCCATCCTTCCAACACCACCATTGGTAGTTTGTGAGATCAGGTGCTAGCAAAGAGGAAGTCGGGGGTGTTGTGCGAGGAAAGTGAGGTGAGAGGGAGAGAACGTGATCGGATAGGGGACTGTAGGGGGAGGGGAAGATAGCGAGAGGGAGAGCTAGCGTACAATGGATGGGGTGGATGTCAGGGAGAGCCATCAGGGGAGGTGATGCGGGAGAGGGATTGAGGGAGTACAGTCACAAGCCGCACTCTGAAATCGTGTCAATTGGGCAAGGAGGGAGTAGCACGAGGGAAATTGAAATTTTGGATATTTTTGTTATTTGTACGGGGGAGAGGGACATGAGGCATTGATATAAGAATTATTATGTAATCAATTAGGATATGTAGGGAAGTTTGTAGTTATTACAATTAACTACATTCATTTTATTTACATTTTTATAATTTGTAAAGACAAGTAATTTTATCTATAAATACAATATATGTAGTTAATATAATGGTAGCTAATTCACCTTTTTTCTATAGTGTATGTGAGCTCAACACATTGACTCACATGCGTATGAACATACTTTTCTCAATCTCACTAATCAAGAGGTCTAGGATATCATACTCCATATAGGAGGGACAAATCCCAATTCTATCACTCACAGTCAATCCCCATCTGTTAAAGTCACCCAATCATCACCGTCATAACAACCCATGTTTCAGGACTGCATTTGATATGTCAAAGTGTACCCAACGACATGTGATGAGTGTAGTGATTTCAGGTCTAAGAACCACAACCACCACCATCACTATGAGAGATGATTATGACTTCCATGAAGATGGCTTCCATGTGTTAGTCTCACGATAGGTCTGTCTGATACACTATTCTCTATCATGTATCCGTGTGCTTGGTTTGATATTTTCTTATCATGACTAATGAGATTTAGTCATCAACCAAGTCACACTCTGATCTTATGTGTTATTGTTGTCTATCTACCTTCCATAATAACAACCGATCAGGGACATAATGAGAATGTATATACTCTTAACATCCATATGATCTCATTCTTCCAAGTTACGTACTTGAAGACATACATTATTGAGTAATATCATTCTCTAGACATTTATTATGTAATTCATTATCTCATAACTAAATATACAAAATAAATTGGAATCTTGCCTTTATTATTATCAAATCAGGTATCTAATGCCATATCCCAATCATCATATGATTAACTCTCTGGGCATACATACCAACAGACTCCCACTTGCACTTAGATCCAATCACCCACAGATCCCATCTAGAGTGACCTAACATGAGCTTCATGCTTCTGTTGTGCATGTGCTTTTATAGCAGGTTTAGCAACGTTTTCCTTAAGTCGGTATTTTGCAATTTTCACATCTCTTCACTGTATGACTTTTTGTATGAGATGGAAGTGTCGTTGTATGCTATCTAAGATTCCTAGCCTAATTAGTAGCTCCATTTTTTTCATCAGTATTTCTACTATGTCATCAATTCTTTGTAATCTCACATAAGTTCACTGATATGAATTTCTTAATCCATACCATATCCTCTACTATTTTCATAAGATAGAGATACTCAACTTCTTTTATATATTAGAACAATTGTCATTAGCTTGAAACCCTTTCTGTCTTACAATTATCATTTTAATGTCAAACATAAATTTAGATTATGATTTATTTTGTTAGTTTGGAATCTTGCATGGGTGTAACCCTTTACATCCACCTCTTTCTTATTACAATCACAAGGAATCGATCCTATTAGTGCTTCACAAGCACTTAAGGATGTTCTGTATGGTAGTTCAATGACTCTCACTGGCATCTGACATATACCCTCTCGTCATGTCCAATACATACAAGATTGCTAGGTAGATATATATGTGTCTTCTCATCATGTCATATACATATGAGATGACTGGATATCCTCTCTTCATGTCCAATACATATGAGATCATTGGATATCTTCTCATCATGTCCAATATATACAAAATAATGGGATAAGTACATTAAATTGCATTCAAGATAGATCCAATTGTGAATGCATATGACATCTATCCATGTGTTTCTATTCTTCATAAGAATTGGGACACTAGGCTCCTAAGAGACTAACTCCATGGAACATGTACAAGTTTTATCGCATTGAGTCTTACATGTTTAACCCTTCAACATCTTACCAATGTATGTGTTATAACTTAGGTTAATAAGCTTTCTAGATCTATCTTTATAGACCTCGATCCCTATCACATAGGATGCTTAACCTAAACCCTTCATATAGAAGGTACTTTCCTTGCCACATTTTAACATTTATAGGATAAGGACGTTATATCACATCATTATGTGGAATATCAATATGCTCCCACTAAATATTTGTAATCACAAATTCCATCTGCATTCTGACTCAAGTCAAACCCTTTGACTGTCTTGTCAAATTGAAGATTCCAACTCTGAGATGCTTGCTTCAATCCTCAGATTGACCTTTGTAGCTTATAGAATCTATTTGCATTATTGGATTTATAAAACCATTAGTTTGTGTCACGTAGACATCCTTTTAATTATTCCAATTAAGAATGTGGTTTAACATCCATACGCCAAATATCACAATCTTAATAAGCTATAATAGCAAGCATGATCTAGATGGATTTAACCATGGTAACTGGTGAAAGAATTCATCACGTTCAATGATTTGAACTAGTTTGAAACTCTTTGCAACCAATCTCCCCTTCCATGTTGGTCATCTTACAAAGACCCAAATGCACCCTATGGGTTTTACCCTTTCATTTGGATCCACCAAGGTCATACCTTGTTGGTTACATGGAGTCTATCATTGATCTTATGGACTCAAGCCATTTTTCAGATCCTGATACCTTAGTAGTTTCTAGGTAGGTTGTTGACTCATCTCTATGATCAACTTACTGCCCTTCTTGAGTTATAGGATATTATAATCTTTCAAACTCAAGGCATATTCTACTAGAACTATGAGTTATGTGTTTACATAAGGAACTTGAGATTCCACAATAGTTTGTGATTCTCCTTGTTCCTTGTTGTACCTCTTTAGGTTCAATGTTTTCTTGTTTGTCTCGAATATTTAGAGTTCTACTTTTACTCTCACTGATTCCTTTGGAACTAAGTTCCCTTTAGGAATTCATCCATCTTAGCAATAATCTCTTTGTTGTCGGGCAGGAATATAAGTAGTAATCAACAAGATAACATTGATGTGATTTGTAGATAAAGACTTCTAAGAAACTCTTTTCTTATATAAGACTTCAATCCCAATCACTACAAAAGACTCATCGGGACATTTCCCATGCCATATCTCATATGGTGTCTTTTGAACCATTTTAGGTGGTACGTTGTTTAGTGTTTAACATGTGCCCAAAAGAAATATTGGAAGATAGCTAGATTTTAATTGATAATCACACCATGACTTAATAGGGTGTGATACCTTCTTTCTAACACATCAATATATTTCAAGTGGAGTTCATTATGATACACTATCATTATCTCCCAGAGGGTCCTCAAACTCTTGGTTTACGTACTTCAACATCGATCATAGTGAGGTATCTTAATACTTTTACCAATTTAGTTATGTACTTCATTTATGATCTCCTTGAACACTTCAAGGGATCCAAACTTGTATTTCATTAAATACAATTTCAATATCTATTGATCGTATCAGTAAATATAATGAGGTACTTGTAACTACCTTTAGCATTCATCCAAAAAGGTCTATGTACATCCATATGTACTAGTCCTAATGGAATAGTCGATCTCCCACTACATATAGTAAAGATACTATTGTCATATTGCACAACAAATAAGACATGCATGTCTCTATTGGTTCAATAACCAAAAGAGTCTAGATAACCATCATATGGATTTTAGAAATGCATTTCTCATTTATGTGCTCTATATGATAGTGTTATAGGTATTCAATGTTTGAGTTATCAGGTCATTCAATATATGTGTCATACACATTTGTCTTTTCAACTATCAAGTATAGTTTATGAGACACAGGGCATCACCATAAAAGATCATAATGTTCTTGTTATACAAAACATATGATGTTTGGCAAGTACACAATAGCAATTCACTAATTCTATTATGTGCCCATGAATGACAACCTTTAATTATAGTGACAACAACCCTTGCTCCATATAGTTCTAGCTTACTTCTTCTAAGGACATGAAGTAGAGATCCATATCTCTATCTTCTTCCTGAGATCTTCTATGAAGAATATAATTCCTTTCCAATGTCCAAACAAGTGATAATGGTGGTACTTTATTTTCTTTATCCTATTAGTGAAAAGGACATATTCCTTTTACACTTACCCTTCTCCATATATTGAGTGCAAAAGACTTGGGCTTCAGATTAGCCTCAGAACACTTTTAACCTTGCTTTTGCCTTAGGACTCACTTCCACTGATCACCATCACAGATTTGTCCTTCTTCTTCCTTGATTTGGCATCAACATGGCCAACATGTGATAAACTAACTATATAATTCATGCAACGCTTGCATAATCATATTCATGGTCAACTCTTGACCTAAGAGGAATCCCAATCATTCCATATGTCCAATCACATTGAGCACATGGGGTTCTATTGGACATCCCTTTGTCAGTTTGGACTCAATTATTGCTTAGGAGACATTATACTTTCTTTGCTTTACATGATTCTTAAGATGTGTTACCATCTCAAGAATGTCCATGCATTCATGTTGTTCATGCAACTCATAGTTCATACAATAGAAAAGTGGGTATCCTAATGTGTTTGGCTTCATTGGCATGCTTCCAATAAGCATCCATTTAGCCTTAGGCACTTTTGGAGTGGGTTCCTCTTGCATTGGTCTATCAAGGACATAGAACTTTCACTCATTGATGAAAACATTTCTCAAAGTCCTTAACCAATCGTGAAACTTTATCCCATTTTGTCCTTCTTAAGGATTGATCACAATTTGAACGTGCTTGTGTTTGACATTTGATTCTACAAAGAAATATTGCAACATTTTCAAAGAATTTTTTATTTGGTTTATTTTTATAATTTGTACGATATTAATTAGGTCTTTAATGATTATCACTCTCACTATTTTATTCAAATTGATAGCCCTCAATATCAATTCGGAATATTGCAACATACAATATTCTAGTGGGCCAAGATCCTAATTTCATCAAATCATGAGCCAGCTGGGGCTGTCACCCACAATTTGATTCTATTAGGTAGGCAAGCATGCCAATTGCATCATATGCAACTCTCAGATAGATGATATGCACAACTCCTTGCCATGATAAATATGCACCCTGCTAGGGCAGACCCAAAAGCCACCTATCTAGATGCTTAATCCAATTAAGGTTACCTAGTTAAGTCTGACCCAAAAGCCAACACGATAAATATGCACCCTGCTAGGGCAAACCCACATATCTACCATCACACTTCCACGAGATAGATTACACACCACTCTAGGGCGTGCCCACACTTAGTCCATCAAGATTTTCATGCGTGCTGCTTATGGAAAGCATCTAAGACTTAATATTTTAATGAGGGAGTTTGTATAAATACATATACTTTATCTAATCACCACATATATAGTACATACCATATACATGCTATAATAGCAAACAAGGACATGCAATAAATAAAATACACAAGCGATGGTTACAAACATACTAATGTAATTCCTTGGAGCCACAAGGAATTACTACCACCTATGGTCCACATCATATGCAACCTATTTTTGGTGACAATCTATGTTCGAACCAATCTAGGTTGATTGGTTCAACTCTTGAACCAGTCAGCCCGCCTCCTAGTCACTCGGTTGGGCTCTTCTGAAACGTTCGTCTGGTTCTCAGGTCCAAGCAATGTCTGGAAACCTCCAGTCGGTCGGTTGGGCCAACAGTCGATCGTTTTGTCCTCCTGTCTCCTGGCATCCTCGGTCCTCCAATTGACTGGGTCGTCTCATGAGCCGATCGTTTTGCCTTTGTTTAGATCATCATCTCACATCAAAACATAAATTAAAACTATCATATTTCTTATTACATAGTATATGGGAAAACCTCGAGTTACATTTAAGGGAAAAAATGAAGAAGAGCATTAATTTACATGTAGAAAGGAGAGAGAGGCTCAGTACGCATATCGATTAACAATAAGAACAAGAACCACAACCATGCACACACAGATATGGGGTTTTGTCCATAACCATACTTAGTATTATATAGCTCAATTATGATCTCATCTTGTCAAGCATGCCAACTTAACACAAGGCTCAATATTAAACCTTAGGTCTAGGTTTAACCATCCATATTAAGAGTAATATAAGATATAGCTAGGTATGATTTAATAATATTGGTAGTATGATGATTAGGTTATCTTAATGGTTTAATCATGCAATATCACATTTATCCATATAACATAAATTATATATAATCTTGTCATATTACCAATCCTAGGAGCATTAAGAGTATATGATAGATCAGGTTAGCATCTAGTGCTAAAGTATGATAAATCTACTGATTTGGGATTCTTTAAGATATCATGTGCATCATTAGATCATGGTCTAGCAAGATTAGAGCACAAAAATCTACATATGCACCTATAAGATGTTAGGGCTCATACATATTGTAACAAACTGAATCTCAATGTAATTGTAATCCCACCCATTCTTAAAGTTATCCCATCTTTCTTATCAGTTTGTCCTTAATGTTGAAATTGTTGAAATTGAGTGGTTCTGATTAAATATGCATGCAAATTAGTGCACAATTACCTCATTTAATATCTTATCAAGAGTTATGATGCAAATGTCCAAAAAAATGGGATAATTATTAAATAAAGTTTAGAAATAAGGAATAATGTGGTTTAAAAGTAGTTAATGAGAACCATAATCATCTTACATTACCCCTCTACTCATAAAAGGAAATAAAGCATAAAAAAGGAGAATATAATGTCAATTGATGATCCTTGAGTTAATTTGGGATGACTATCTTAAAATTTCATTCAAGATTTAATTAGAAAGACTTTTTTCATATTAACTCAATTTTCTTATACATTAATAAACACATTAATGACCAATGTGGTGATTAAGAGCAAAAAACATAAATAAAAATGAGGTTTAAGTGCATAGGAATATTATAGACACCAACATATGCCAATGGTTCAAATTTGGGATTAATTGGTCAATGTTTGACCCCTCAAATCAATTTTAAATGAATTGTTTAAGGTTTGATTAAGATTTTAATTCGATTCCATTAATACCTCACATTAAACCTATAGTCCCGTCATTTATTAATGTTACATGCTACTCCCATTTAATCATATGGCGCACGTGATTCCCAATTGTTAGATGCACGATCCGACGGGCCTAGAGGTCGTCTTCTACCTTAGTTCTTTCGTAAGTCAGAGGCATTTTTACAGTGATTATTCCTCTATTGGTTTCTCGATCAATTCTCCACCATTTTACTTGATTTCTTCGTCTTTGAATCTGTCACCTTCCAATGTTTTATTCGATCCATTACTTGTGTGTTGTAGCACACTATATGCAAAATGCCCAATCAGTTGTTCGAAGTTCTCTCACCCCCACCTTTGTTTCACCTCAGACCATCACCTCACCTATAAATACGAGCATCCTCGCCTTCATCGACACCAAATCGATCATTTCGTCACTTAAATTTTCTAGTATCCCCCTCACCTATCCCACACCACCCCGATCTCGGTTCAAACCTTGTGGTGCACCTTCCCGACCGTCGATGACACCAGCATGAAAATTGCAACCTGAGCTGAGTTCGTCCCTCCCTATTTATTTTGTGGCCTTCTTTTCGTTGTTTCATCATGAATTGTGGAAATGCACAATTAGATCCAAGCCGCTTCGCAACCATGGCGGGGACGAGATTGGGGAAGAATCCTCGTGTTAGTTTTACGGTCCTATCCTCTTCCTCGCCTATTATCGTGTGTTTTTGCACGAGGGCATTATAGTCATTTTGCCTGACTACTTAGTTGTGTTTGATCAAAGTCACGTGAGCGTAGACCCTCAAGCTAGCCTCTTGTGATTGGGCCAAGTAACATGGGTCCGACCTCCGCATTGCTTTCTTTTTGCAAAATATTTTTCCTACGTGGCATTTTCGAATAATCTGATTTGTCAATTTTAGAAAATTCATAACTCTTGACTTGTTTATTAGCAAATTATAAATAAATATGTTATGGAATCAAAAAAATAAACACTATTTAATAAAATTATTAATCAAACCTGATTTCAAAGTTTTCAAGGAAGGATTTTGAAGGAACTAAAATGTTTAAATAAAAGTCCTAAAACATGTAATTAATTCATTTAAACTCCAAACTAACTCAACAAATATGTTTTCCTATTTAGAAAAATATAACTAATCAATTGGTCTAGTTTTCAAGTCCAAAACTGATGGTTTATTTAGAACTCTGAAAATTAGGGTTTCTACATGTAAGGTATTACAAAACCCTAATATATGTGATGAAAACTTGTATCTAGGATAAAAGCGACATTAGACTCACTTAGTTGGTGAAAGGTCTTCTCTAGGAATCTCAAGTGAGGTATGTGCATTCTAAACCCTAAGTTGGGTATGTTTTTATCCAAACATAAATTCCCAATGAGGCATGAACTTATCACTAGTTTCAATAATTCTTGTTTAGTATATTCACCTCAATAATTATAGGGTCTTGGACCCCACATACAAAGTTTTCAATTACTTAAATCTGCCATATAAGTTAATCTAGCATGATGATGTAAATGACTAATTAACTAATGTAGTCTACATGTGTACAACCACCCATAATTGGGCATGTGTTCTTTCGCCTAGGGGAATGTGATTACTCTCCCCATTTTTATATATAATTAGGTGTTTGGGAATGTTTTACTCTCCCTCACCTATTGGTTGATGTTAGGTAGGTTCCTAATCCCTATATTAGTTTAATGTAGTCATATTACAATCATGCATGTAACTTTGTTACTAATTGACTTGGCAGAAATCTTAATTATTTACTTATCTCACACTTTTGAACCTCTTAGCTTAGTAAATATTTTCTTTGCCATTTTTTAAAACTTTAAATGTCCTTATTCCTTAAAATTGACACATATATTTTCTCTCCTATTGATGGGAGATCCCAACCAGCCAGATCCAGGACAAGGTATAGGACAAAGGCAAGGAGTACCCGATTAGGTGCCAAAATGCCTAGGTTACTATTGTCAGATCTTGTAGTTTACTTTCTAGTTTATATTTCAAATTTTGAACTAAATCTATGTAATAGCATATGTTTTTCCTTATTCTACTACTATTGACATTTTGTATTCGATTCATGCTTATTTAAATGGAATTATTATGCCTGTATCCTTCATAATCAAATTTTCTATAAAAGATGGATGTTGTATATCTTCTGTTAAATTATAGTGAGGAGGTGATATTGCCTCCTTACATCATGGTATCAGAGCCTATAGGGTAGATACTTGGGAACAAGTTGAAATTGATGGTGTCTAGAAAGGGTCATAACCTAGGGGTTGGTAATATTTTCCTCTGCATCACTTGCTTGGTTTACAAGGACTGTTGGGTTCATGTGACACCGGCCTAGCCTGATATAATACTGAATACCCAAAATAGAAGGCCTATAGGAAATAGTGGCCTTATCTATCTCTGTTGAATATTCCTAGAAATCGTACACTATGACCTTGTCTTTCAGGTTGGGTAACCAGTTCATAGATATGAACTACTCTGACAACTCCAACAACCCAGACACTCTTGAGACTCCTATCTCTCTGACTCCACCAGTCTTGACACCGAAACAAGAGTTGACTATGTTGTGTCAACTTCTCTCTACAACCTTGGAGGGACTACTCTCTGCCACTACAACTTCTTCTAAAAAAACCTAAGGAGTTTACCGTGACCAATTTTATCAAGATGAAACCACCATACTTCAAAGGGTAGAATGAGTCTAGTATGGTAGACAAGGTAGATGACTGGGTGTTATCCCTGGAGCATACTTTTGAGGGCATGGAATGTCCTCCACACCAAAAGGTTTGCTTCACAACCTATGTTCTAGATGGGCCAGCCCAAACCTGGTGGAATGAAATTTTTCGTACAAGGGACACCATAGCTATGACCTGGGAACAATTCCTCAAACTATTCAGAGAGAAGTATATCTTCTCGGCTTAATCTGAAGAAGAAGGAAGCTCTGTTTTATAGTCTACACCAAGGAAGTATGAGTACTTTTGAATGCATTCAACATTTCCTATTGATTGATCACTATGTTGTTGACCTTGGAACTGAACAAAGATTAACTATCTTCCTGGAAGGACTCAACTATAATGTGGGACGTAACCTTGTTCCCCAACTACCACTCACATTTTAGAAAATGGTGGACAAGGACTTGGCTATTGAGTCCTATCCTGGTTTTTAGTCTTTTGTCCACATTAACAACAAATGGAAGAGCCCTGGTGGAAATCAAGGGTATGATAAGTGCAACAAGTGTTCCAGATCTCATCCACATGGGAAGCCCTACAGGTAATGCACCGCCCCAAAGGGATGATCGACCTGCACCTATTTTTCATGAGTGTGGACAAGTCAGACATATTCAACCAAACTATCCTAAGATTCAATGAGGATAAGTCCCAGCCAAACAACCACCTCAACACCCGAATCTGCCTCTACAAAACAACAACAACAATAACTGGAAAGGGATCTGACCACCTATGGAGAGGTAGAAGAAAAGGGTGTTCTCTCTAGATGCTGAAGAAGATGGAGAAGGCAATGAAGTCATTGAAGGTACCTTACATTTTAATTTGTATCCTATCAAAGCACTTTTTTATTCTAGATCATCACATACCTTCATATCTACACAATTCGCCTCTATGCTGAAATAGAATATGAATGTATGGACCATGTGTTATATGTATAAACACCTAGTGGTAGAATTTGGTCCTCTTATCTCAAATTTCTGACCATGGACCTCTGCATCTTAGGAAGGTACTTCCTTCAAACTTTATCTTGCTTGATATGCCAACTTTGACATTATCCTGGGGATGGATTGGCTAAAGAAATATAATATAGTCCTATTCTATGAAGATTCAAAGGTTATCTTGTTACACCCTGAAGAAGGAAGGATGTGTATCAAAGGTAGGAAGCAAGAAGACTGGCAATTTATAATCTCCATCATCAAAGCTAAAAAACTCATCTCACGTCAGTGTAGGGCATACTTAGCATCCATAGTTCTCGATGCCACACCCTTGCTCTTGATCATATAGATGTGGTGAAGGGATTCCATGATGTCTTTCCTAAAGAACTGCTCGGGTTACCTCCAACTCATGATGTGAAATTCTCCATCGAGCTTGTACCTAGAACTTCACCTATTTTGATGCCACCTTACCACTTGGCACCATCTCAACTAGCTAAGCTTAAGAAGTAGCTTCAAGAACTTCTTGACATGGGTTTTATTTGCCCAAGTGTTTCACCTTGGGGAGCCCCATCTTATTCGTAAAGAAGAAGGATGGATCAATGCAGATGTGTATGGACTACCACATGATTAATCAAGTTACGGTGAAGAATCATTATTCACTACCACACATCGATGATCTTTTTGACCAACTAAAGTCAGCCACCGTATTTTCAAAGATGGACTTCCAAAGCGGTTATTATCATATGCAGGTGAAAGATGAGGATGTATCGAAGACAACTTTCAGAACTAGATATGGGCGTTATGAATTTTTGGTCATGCCTTTCAGTTTGACCAATGCCCCTGCCGCCTTTATGGACCTGATGAATCGAATATTCCATCCCTACCTTGATTGTTTTTTCATGATGTTCATCGATGATGTCTTGATATATTCTGAGTCAGAAGAACAACATCATAAACTATTAAGGATGACACTCAATACACTGAGAGAAAACAAACTCTATGCAAATTTCTCTAAGTGTGAGTTCTTGATCAAAGAAGTAATGTTCTTGGGCCATGTAATTTCTACTGGGCACATTGCAATTGACCTCGCAAAATTAGAAGTTGTGACCAAATGGAAGGCTCTGAAGA
This sequence comes from Alisma plantago-aquatica, assembly GCA_963693085.1. Taxonomy (NCBI): domain Eukaryota; kingdom Viridiplantae; phylum Streptophyta; class Magnoliopsida; order Alismatales; family Alismataceae; genus Alisma; species Alisma plantago-aquatica. Next base: position 1,018,726,473 of record OY856409.1, on the reverse strand, counting down.
ATCCATCTGAAACATGTAGTTTCCTCGACCTAGTAGGTTACTACCGGAAGATTATAAAGAACTTTCTAGAACTAGCTCTCCCTATGAAAAAGTTGACACAAAAAGAAGTCAAGTTTGTATGGACTCTAGAATGCAAGAATAGTTTTAAAAAATTGAAGAAGTTCTTAACATCTGCTCCCGTCCTTACATTACCTATTGAAGGCAAACCCTATGTTATTTTCAGTGATGCCTCTAAGCAAGGATTAGGGTGTGTTCTAGTGCAAGAAGGTAAAGTGATTGCTTATGCCTCCCTCCAGTTGAAGCCAAATGAAGAAAACTGGCCTACACACAACTTAGAGCTAGCAGCTACCATACATGCTCTAAAAATCTCTTGACACTATATCTATGGAGTCAAGTTTGAGGTCTTTTCTGATCATAAAAGTGCAAAGTACCTCTTGACAAAAAAGGACCTGAATCTGAGACAATGTATGTGGATGGAATACCTTAAGTACAATGACTTTACCATCACTTATCATCCCAGTAAAGCTAACGTAGTTGCTGATGCTTTGAGTCGAAAGAAAATTGGAACTTGTGCTGCTATAACTTGTTAAGTATGGAAGAATCTGGAATTTATTTCTTGATGGAAACCACAACTTGTGGAGGATACTGATGAAGAAGTTATCGATAAGTTTTGCATTCATATGACTAGCTTATAGATCACCCCATCATGGATTTCAGATATTGTTGCTACCCAGTTAGTAAGTCCTGAACTAGAAGAGATGAAGACTCTAACCATGAAACTACAATCCGACTTCTCCATTAGAGTGGATGGTCCTCTCTGCTTTTGACAAAGGTTGTGGATTCCTAGGGTTATCAATCTAAGACAGAATAATCTATGTGAAGCTCATGGTTTAAGTACACTATTACAAGGACCTACAACGCCGTTTCTGGTGGAAGAACATGAAGAAAGATATAGCTCTGTATGTGTCAAGATGCTTGACTTGTCAACAAGTTAAGATAGAACATCAATGGCCTGGTGGTCTTCTCCATCCACTTGAGATTCCAGAATGGAAATGGGAGAAGATAACTATGGATTTTCTCATTGGTTTCCGTAAGACCAAGAAAGGTTGTGATGTTGTATGGGTAGTAATTGATCGACGCACTAAGTCTACCCACTTTTGACCTTTCAAATCCAATTACAAGGTTGAGGATATGGCACAATTGTATATGGAGTGGATAGTTCATCTACAATGGTGTACCCAAAGTGATAGTATCTAATCGTGATCCAAAATTCACCCCTCATTTTTGGACTCAAATTCAGGAAGAGATGGGAACTGACCTACGCTTCAATACTACTTACCACCCACAAATTAATGGCCCGTTAGAAAGAACTATGCAGATTCTGGAGGATCTACTTCATGCTTATGTGATGGACTGGGGAGGTACATGGGATAGATATCCACCTTTGTCTAAGTTTGTGTACAATAATAGATAGTGAGCCAACATTGGTATGCCTTCGTATGAAGTCTTATATGGAAGACCTTGTAGTTCCTAGTTGCACTGGGATGACATGGGAGAACATACTCTAGTGAAGAGTGATGACATTCAAATGATGATACTGAAGGTTCAGCTGATTAAGAAGCATATGAAAGCCGCACAAGATCGGCAAAAGATGTATGCCGTCAAGCATAAGTCTGATTTAAGCTTCTTTGTAGGTGATCATGTGTTCATAAAAGTCAAGCCTATATGCTCTATTGCGCGATATAAAGTCAAGGGGAAACTTAGTCCTCGTTATGTGGGGCCTTTTGAGATTTTGGCTAAAATAGGAGACTGTGCATACCATCTAGCTCTTCCTCCTACATACGACAAGATCCATAATGTCTTTCATGTCTCAGTGGTGAGAAAGTATGTGAAAGATCCTTCTCGTGTACTCTCGATAGAACCTTTGGAGATTCGTGAGAATCTAACCTATGAGGAGTTACCCATGAAGATCCTTGACACTCAGGTTAAGCAATTGAAGAACAAAGAGATTGAGCTAGTGAAGGTCTTAGGGAAGTACCATGGTTTAAAGGAATAATCAACTTGGGAACTTAAAGATGAGATGCTACATACTCACCCTTCTCTTTTTGTTTGAAATTTTAGGGACAAAATCCTTATAACGGGTGGAGTGTTGTAACAAACTAAATCTCAAAATAATTGTAATCCCACAAATTCTTAAAGTTATGCTATCTTTCTTATCAGTTGTCCTTAATGTTGAAATTGTGGAAATTGAGTGATTTGGAGAAAATATGCATGCAAATATAAGGGTTAGTGCACAATTACCTCAATTCATATCTTATCAAGAGTTATGATGCAAATGTCCACAAAAGTGAGATAATTATTAAATAAAGTTTAGAAATAAGGGATAATGTGATTTAAAAGTAGTTAATGAGAACCATAATCATCTTACATTACCTCTCTCCTCATAAAAGGAAATAAAGCATAAAAAGGAAAATATTATGTCAATTTATGATCCTTGGGTTAATGTGGGATAAATATCTCAAATTTTCATTCAAGATTTAATTAGAAAAACTTTTTTCATATTAACACAATTTTCTTATACATTAATAAACACATTAATGACTAGTAAGATGATTAAGAGCCAAAACATGAATAAAAACGAGGTTAAGTACATAGGAATATTCTAGAGACCAAAACAGACCTATGGTTTAAATTTGGGATTAATTGGTCAATGTTTGACCTCTCAAATTGATTTTAAACAAATTGATTAAGATTTAATTAAGATTTTAATTTGATTTCATCAATACCTCATATTAAACCTATAGTCCCGTCATTTAATAATGCCACACATTACTCCCAATTAATCAAATGGCGCTCGTGATTCCTGACCGTTAGATGCACGATCTGACAGCCCAAAGGTCATCTTCTACCTCAGTTATTTCGAGAATCAGATAAAAGGGATAATCTTCCAAAGATCATAACTCGAGCTTCACATGTCCGATGGAGATGATTTTTGTGCCGTTAGAAAGATAATTGGTAACTCTAATACTTGACATACATTAGAGAGTAAGTTGATGACACGAATTTGGTTCAAATAAATTTACAAGATGGTGACATATTAAGAAGTTGAAACTTAGATCTTAAAGCGAATTGAGTGTCAACAATAAGACACGTGTACATAAGATTATTCAATTAAGCAGTGAGGCACATTCAATCATAAAATTAAAGTTAAGAGTGATAAGCTTGATCTAGGATGAAGTGCATGGTACATGTATGAGGAACGAAAGAAAATGGGGTTATTACAGTAAGTCCTTAGATCTTCTATCCAAAATTCATGTCCATGTTTTTAGCAAGTAGACCTCAATCTTGGTGCTCCCAGTCCAAGTAATTTTAGGCACTAATCAGAAGCTTGCCCTATCTAATATGACTTGGAATATATTACTAAACCCTCATGTGGCTCTTCTAAACCTAGGAGGAGAGTGTCAATTGTTGAGTTGACCCTACATGGTGGGATGAAGCTGCTTCGTGAGGAAGGAAAAATCACTGGGATGATTAGACCTATTTTACCAAAAGTGTGTGACACATTTGGTTCATAGAATATAGGGTCTTTTGGGCCTTCCTCAAAGCGTCAGATTGAGTTAGTTAGATATATGTGTATATAGTGATGTGGTGCCATCCTATAAGCCAATATAAATTTAATTCTCAAGTATTCTTGAACTAAATGTTGTTTTGAATTTATAGGAAAACTATATAATAAATTGGTCAAAAATCATGTAGAATCAAAATAAATTGCCTCAAAGACTCATTATGGATTTAGTTAAAAAGTACATTTTGATGCATGATATGTGGTGATGACTATGACTAAACCCTAATGTTGGTAAATCAACTCACTAGTATCGATAAAACCTATAGAATCAATTATATTATACCTATGACATCAATTTTGTATCAACCCTAAACTAGGTGACACTATAACTAAGGACCTTCTGTGCCAGTTTTTAGGGTAAGGAGATCGAGCCAATGCCGATTGATATGAAAAAAGAAACTAGAAACACAGAGAAATGTCAACAACAATTATTGGATAATAGTTGTCGATTTAACATAAATGAACTATCGATAAATATATGTGTCATCATTTCTTAGCAAAGATATATGTGCTAAAGATCGAATCATAGTCATCAATTTGTCTAAAATAACTGACATTGTACATCCTTATTAGTTTAAATGTAACTGATATGGGAATATACGTTGTATTGTTTTATGGAAAACCAACAATGTATGTTTACAAAGTCAGTTTTTTATAACAACCGACATGGAAAGTATGCTTTTCTCATTAGAAGGTCTACAAACCTACTATCTGGTTGTTCAGTAGTATGCAGAACCTATAGTTCATTTGAACTACATGTTCCATCATGTGTTCTTCTTAACAACATTGCATCATACCTACAAAACCACTAATAACAAATGAATATAAGAGTCCACATCCTCATAGTTCATTCACATACAAGCGTTTCCATTCTCATCAACTCTTTATTCCATTCTTATCCACATTAAAAAAACACACATGTAATTCCATTCTCCAATTCCTTCATCATCACATGTATAAATACATTTGAAATTGTATTCATTCCTCTTCACATTCCATCACACACATCCATATATAACACGTCATTCACATATGCACCAATAATTCATTTTCATAAAATTTAAAGTTGCAAAAATTCATAACCATCTTATGCATATAGAAATAATGACATCAAAGTGTATAAGACTTATATATTATCCCAATAAAATGCAAAGTTGACTTCCTTAATGACAAATTGTGCCCACTTTTCTTGTATCTCAAATAGCGATTCTATTGTATAGGGCTTTATAGTGTCAAAAAACTACTAAGAGAATGACATAATTCAAGATTTTGATTTGATATTTTTAGATAATAAAATGAGACTATTTTTTAATTCAAAAATGAAGACTATATAGATTACCTATTATATACAATGGATGCCCAATGTCTCCCATCTGGCAATCATGTCCATATACCACATCACGTAATATCTACATGCCAAATTATCTTGTATAGGGCACTATAAATGTGTAGTTATGTGAAATGTTAATAAATGAATGTAACCATAGTTGGCATATATATGCATTGGAGTCAGAAAACTACCTCAACATTCATCCAAGTTAATAACTTCTTTTTCATCTACTTTTCCTCTTGACTTTTTTAATATTTTTATACCCCTATAATTAAAGTAATATATTTAATAGAATTATTAAATGGTCATGTGACGATGCAAACATCAGTATTTTCTGATAGATAAAAGATTTACTTATTCTACTAATGTCATTATCATTGGGTGTCTCCCACTCCCTATTTTTTTACATGAAGGATCTAGATAATACACAAATAGAGTCTCGAGGACAATTATATAGTGAAAAGAAGACAAAAAAAACTGAAAGTCCACAATGAAATGTAATTCATAAGTCAAAATTATAAAAACAAAGTGTCTGAAACTTACTCACCATTGAAAGGAGCTATAATCACGCTCTTTTCCACAATACCAAAATATTTAAATGTGGTAGAGAAGTAATCACTACTAGATGTTGGATCTTTATCGACATGGATAATCAATTATGGAACTAAAAATTTCCACATTGGTTAATGTAAACTGTCCACACACAGTATATAAGTAGCTGCAAAACATATACATATGGATTAATATATCAGAAAACAAATCAACATATGTTTTCACCTATATTGAATGAGGTATTTAGACATAAGATCACAACATATCCAAACTTTTGTCATGATTTTGTTTGACCATTCATAAATAATCATCTCCATAGAATATCTCAAAAATAAATTAATATCGTGATCTTCACTTGCATCATCATCCTGGATACATACCACCATAGTTGACCCTTGTTGTAAATTGTGTAACCATAATGCCAACCCCCTACAGATAGGACCTAGAGATTCAAATATGTTTTTTTTTTCAATCAAAGCATGTAATTGAGGAGGAACCTATAGGGAGCTTCTTAGGTTCTATGCTATGCATGTATTCTCATATCAGTTACAAGTTATATACATAAATTGAAAAGAATCCCAAATATAAATGCAATTTAAATTTATCAAAATTCTCATAAATAACTCCATATTTGGGCCACAAAACCACACCACCATCTACATCTTCTATCATGTCGTGCATGTGGTGGATATATGGTAGTGGTTTATGTATCCAAGTTGGGTAGATGAGCCTGATAGTTACACTAATCGAATTGTAGGACATTGGAGTACCACAAATTGTTGCAACTGGAAGGGGTGGGAAAGTGTCTCCCAATGTAAAGACATAGAAGATAGATTCTATTAATGCAAGATGCCATGGCCTCAACATCCCTAAAATTTTTGTTATATAGTGTTATATATATCCAAACAAAACCTATTATAAGTTTGCATGAAAGACTAGTATATCAAATAACTTAAACCAAGCAAGCCTGGAGGGTCCATGGGATTACTCCCAACCACATCTATGTGAGGAGGGTCCACCTTGTAAGAAGAGTGATGCTACTATGGTACTAGCTAAGGAGGTTAAGACTACAAAGTGTAAAATTGTTTCATTGCTTCCGCTATTCTCTTTGGAATCATGTCTTGTACTTGTTGTTGTGACAATCTTCCTTTCTTCAGAGATTTGCACTTTTGCTCTCATCTGCCAAAAAAGGATCTTATAATGATACCAGACCCAGCGGCCAAAACATCGCCATGATTCTCTAGAGTACCTATAGAAACCATCAATTCAGCCCTTTGGCCCTCAAGGATGAACTTGCCTTCTTTTCTTTGCTTGTATAACTCTGGGTAATCATCATCAAAAGTAATTGGTTAGTAAAACATACCAATTAAGGGAAAAAATGAGCATGCACTATGAGAGTTGAATTTGACCATTTTGAAGCCCCCTCAATAGTTGTGGGGTTGGGTATTTCTCCAGAGTGTCTTGTCCTCACATTTATCAAAACCTCATGGTAAGGTAAAAGTGCAGGAGTAGTAGAAGACTCACCAAACACAAGAGTAGGATTTTCATTAGAAGATGCTTCCAATCTCTATAGGTAATGCCTTGCGTAGCCACCTCGACCCAACTTGTTATCATGCACATTCTTTAAATGCCTTTCTTTCAAGCAGCATGGAAATCATGGTTTATCAAAAACATATGTTAATTACATAATACATTGAATTCGTCTGATTAATCATAAGAATGTATTTTAAAGGAAGAGGCTTAATACATTGAATTCATTGGTTTTTCTTGAAACAAAAAACGTGTCCCACCCATTTGGGTCAAGATAGGCCCATTATTTAGTGGAAGACATCTTCTTCTTATTGATCATTATTTCTTATTATACTTTTCCTATAATTCCTCAATTTCCCACCCACAGTATTGCAACACCTTTTGTCGGGACCCACTCTTTTGATCAGCATAAATACCAGCCATTAGAGATAATCCCAAAACCTAATCCCAAATTATGAAATAATACAATGAATTCTCGACAAAGGTGAATAAACAATATATGAAAAACACAGATAATTTTTTCCATTTTCCTTTTCCTTTCTTCACAAATTCATAAATCAATGTCACATCAAGGATATCACAAATCAGATTCAACTCCCTTAAAACCATAATCAAATCTTGTTCTCATATGTGGCTTAGTTTACATCAGATACATGTACATTAATGAACAAGCTTAGTCTACAACCCATCCCCAGAAAGAGAGAGTACAAGGACGTTCTAATCTATCTAGATTATACTATTTATATCTTCTTTGTCAAGACCTCTCTACTGAATAGCATTATACCTAAAAACATTTGAAACAACCTCATGATACTCAGATAGATCCCCAGTGAGTGGATACCTCCCATTCAATCTAGGTACATGCATTAGCATCATATTAAGTATATTAAACTTAACACAAACATGCATATATTGAAAAGTATAGCAGATAGTTCTATCATAAGTCATATCTAACTTATAATAGTAATCTAATCCAATAGATAAGGTAATCACTTAAACCAATTATAACTTTGAAACATTTTTTAGAGCATGTCTATGAACAAATCATCAGATACTTCTTAATTCAAATTAAGAACCCTACTGCATGAGAAATAAGTCGAGTTCTAAGCATTTTGAATCAATACATAAGAATAACATTATCTTTGTGACACTCCACCAGACAGACTAGGAACAAATCCTACAGTCCTGAAGCTGAAGTACACATAATACATATCTACCAAAAAATACTATCAAATAGCAAGCAATCCAACTCATATTCAGAATGTATATAAATCCCAACATTTATAACTTATCAACATGACAGATCATAATATGAAAATGTCCATAGCAACATGATTACTTTCTACAACAAGAAGCATAATCAACAATGACAAATCATCAAGTAGATGTATAAGGAATGTAACAGCCATTCAAATTGTGTTCTACACGGATTATCATTTTTTATTCATTTACCCTGAAACTACTTGGCTTGTACCTCACCAATTAGAAGTCGCCACGCCTGATTATCATGTCAATGACTCACCATCACTTATCTAGGGTTTAGTCGGCCACCCTAAGATATCAAAAACAGACCCTGGCCACCTCAGGGTTGCCTAAAGAGGCTCACGTCCTCATCTCGGGTACACGAGATAGGAACCAGCAAAATAGTATATCACATATCACAGTATTTCACATATTTTTCATTTCACATTTCACATATTTCATTTCATCAGAGTCTATTCAATCTGGACATAGACTTTCACAGCAAGGCTTTAGGGCCAGAGCCACTCTAGATGACTCACTCCAAAATCCTGGTTGTCTAACCTTTAAGGTCTTGATCCACACTTCGGAAATCCTTCTCATAATGCATCGATTACTATAAGGAGATCCGTTTTGTTTCTCCAGTGTGGTTCTCGAGGGAAACTCACGGTGTTCAGGGCACCTAACTAGATGTTCCATCATTTCACTTATTATTAGTCTCTTTTACTCATCTTATAAGAATTCAAAATGTCATATATCATATATGTGTATTCTCACATAACTAGAATAATATGAAACATATTAAGTTTATCAATAAGGGCAATGATCAAAGCAAGAAGCACAATAAGTCTATAGATTGCAACAAATATGATTATTTCTATCTTCTACATCAACTCATAGAAATCATCAATAGTGGACCTTCAGCCCAAGACATAATCTTATTGTCCGTCATTTACCCCATCAGGGTTTTATCATCATCAGTGGGCTTTTAGCCCTAGACATAATCTCATTATGCAACATTTACCCCTATTAGGGTTTCTCACTGTAAGGAGTGCATATTAAATTCAATTTCAACATAAATCTTATCAGTTCATTGTGTATCATAGTTCTTAACAAATATTAGCAGAGGCATTAGAACTAGCAACAGTAAAAGCATATAAATGTCAGGTATCATTCCTCATACTCAGAATAGATTTATCATACAACATATTCTTGTTCCATCCAATCTGAATAGATGCTAATAAATTTCATGCATATACATGGATACCAAACTTAGTTTTCTTCTTCTTTTATTTCACATTCTTCATATGGGGTTACTAATCAATACATGTTGACTATCAATTGAAGGTTGTACTATTAGTCCATTCTCATAGTACAATTCACAATTCAAGAACACATTCTTGTAAATCAATTCAAATACTTGACTTTCATCTTTTAGTTAAATTCAACTACAGTTATGTGCATCTCTTAATCCCCCATTAGATATTGTCATTCACTAGTATCATCAAACTCATCATTTTAGGGTAAGAGTTACATTCTTAGAATCATCACTAATTCCTATCTTTTTCCATCATTTTATACTCAGTAGTCTCAACTTCTTTCATTTCATGTTCATTACATTATCTTGACCAATCTTTCTTGATTCACTTTACATACAATGCTTCTCTTCTACATAACATTTAACAAATTACAGTTCTTAGTATATTTCATTTAATTTGGGTTAAGCCACATGTAATTAAAATAAAAGATAAAATACTTCATCATACTATCTTCATTAGTTTCATCTTTATCTTGCAATCACCATTAAGTACATCTTGTTCATATTGTCTTTTATGTTCAGATAAGTGTACCTTGTCATTGACTACTAATGTCATTCCCATAATCACAAATGATAATTCTTTATTATACTAAAACAAATGCTTTAGATTTTCATGATATTAGTAAGACTAATCATATTCAATTGAAGTATTAATACCTTCAACTTCAACATTTGATCACATTTACAACATCATATACAAGTTATAACTTTATCACTCATAATCGTCTTAATAATAAACTATTAGGGTTTTCAAGAAGTCATTCCTTAGTTCAACATATCATAATAATCATATCATTTAGTAATCCAATTATGACTCAAGGGTTCATTAGGGTTATTCACAAACATGGAAACCCTAGTTTCCATTTTCACACATTTCATTCATCAATCATAAGTATACATTGATTAATTGACTCATTTCATTCACTTCCTCAACACAAATCCTAATCAGGATATGTGGTCATTCAATTCCATTAACATTTAACAATACACTTGTATCATACAATCTAGTACAATTCAAATATGATTTTAGACATGTCAATTCAATTCCAAGCATATCGGTCATTGGGCTGATTTTTAGTCAAAATTCACATGAAATAACATAGTCATCTACCCATAAGAAAAACCCATGGATCCTCAATCAATATATCAGGAACTAATCAAGTGCCAATCAATGAAAAATAATCAAAATCAGTAGAATTGGATCCCCAATATCTTTACCAAATCAAATCCAATCACATACATGTACAAACAAGGTTTCTGATTATTTTAGCCAGATAGAATTAGGATTTAAACATGAATAAAAAGATTAGAAGGGAGAAAAACACTCATCTCAGGTGCCAAGCACCTTAAATTCTTAGGTCACACTATGAATTTTTGGAAACCCAATCAAACTCTAGCAAATGAATCCAACTCTTTCTCCTCTCAACTCATAAACCCTATAAATGGGGATTAGAAGAGAAAGAGTGAGAAAAGGGGGAGATTTGATGTGATTTCAAATCAAATCTGAGGAGGGATGGAATCTTGACATGTGAGAGAAAATTCACTGTGAAATTCTATGCAAATAAGCTAATCTTACTTGATTTCATCATATCTTGGATAGAGAAACCCTAGGTCAACATCTCCACTACTTTCTCTTCTCAAAACCCTAGCTCTCCTCTCTCTCAAGAATTTCATTTCTTTGACAGGAAGGACGAGTTATGAGAGCTCCTTGTGTGTTAGGTTAGTGATATAGATGAATTGAGGTGCTTAGAGGATTTGCAAACAAGCCCCTCAATGTATTTTTATTTTGCTCAGACTGGTTGGTCGGCTGAGTTATAAACTCAACCAAAACCACACGTTTCAGAACTCAAACCTCATCCAAAAATTATGACACTTTAACCCAATGTCTAAAATTGAGTTTTTAAGAAATAGTAAAATTTAAGATCATTTGAAAATATGAATTAATAATTAAAAATCAAATACTACACTGCTATATTGCAGTCAACAGAATGGTCGGTTGAGTTTGTCCTTCACAGAACTCGACCGACACCCCTCTCTGCAGGGATAAAAAATCATCCAAAAATTACATAAATTTAATAGGTGTCTATAATGGAGTTTAACAACTATAGTTAAAATTTGATATCAGTTGGTTATACCAATAAAAAGATAAAATTCAATTTCCACATTGTTATATCAATATGAAAATATGATCGGTCAAGTTTGAAACTCAACTGAAAAATAGATCAGAACATTCTTCAAAAATTCTGATATTTTTCAATAGTGTTCAAATTTGATATATACAAATCATATCCAAATTTGAATTAAATCAAAGTTACCCATAATATACTAAAAATCATTTAGTGAGACACTATATTTATCAAATTCTATATTCATATGTCATCAAAACCCTAATTTGGTCCGATTAGGGTTTCCAAACCTTAACCCTAATTATGTGAATCAAAGTATGATTAAACCTTCTCATTATATTTAAAATATCAAAAATTAAGTACCATCAATAATCAAGCTTTAAACAATGATCAACTTAGTTAAGCATACAATCATCCAAGTAAACCCTAATTAGATGACTAATTTGAAAATATGTCATTACAAATTCATCCCTACTTTTAGGATTTTGTCTTGAAATCCAAGAAAAGATATGGAAGAATATCATATCATCTAATCATCTATCTCGACATCCAGTAAGAAAGTCTTCCATTTTATCTTTCATTCATATGATTATTTTTTGCATTTAATGGATATTTCATCCCTTGTCATCATGATATCTCTCCGTGAGTATTACAAACACTTACTTCAAAGATATTAGTAGTACATCATTTATTAAGATCTGATTCACATCACCATTGTCATCCTTTTAAAATTTTGATTATGAATCTTATGGATAAGATTATGACTCATTCACATATTATCATCCTCATTTATCAATTTCCTTTATGAAGAAAATCATCTAGTGTGCATCTTAGTTCATAGGTTTTTCTCACACTATCAGATTTCATACTCAAATTCAAACTCAATAGAGTTTGTCTTCATAATGCATTAAGCTTTCATCTTTCTTATATGAAATTTCATGCTTTCCATAGGTTCCATATTGTATTATAAAATCCTTTTCTTTTTCACCATTTTATCATCATGCATCTTTTTATACTACCAACTGTGTTCATCTGGATACTTGGTCAGGGCATCCAGAAGAAGTACAGTTAGCAGATCCATACTATCTTAGCTCAATACCCAAATACTTGACCAGAGTATCTGGATACGGAATTCAGTCAGTATGCACATCATTCAGGTTATATTCAACATCCACAATATCATTTAGTCCTAGACCCTATTGTCCTTGCAGACTCATCTAACCTAGGTTTTGATACCATGCTTGTCGGGACCCGCTCTATTGATCAGCATAAATACCAACCATTACAGATAATCCCAAAACCTAAACCCAGATAATGAAATAAAACAATGAATTCTTGACAAAGGTGAATAAACAATATATGAAAAACACAGATAATTTTTTCCTTTTTCCTTTTCCTTTCTCTACAAATTCATAAATCAATGTCACATCAAGGATATCAAAAATCATATTCAACTCCATTAAAACCATAATCAAATCTTGTTCTCATATGTGGTTCAGTTTACATCGGATACATGTACATTGATGAACAAATTTAGTCTACAACCCATCCCGAGAAAGAGCGAGTACATGCACATTCTAATCTATCTAGATTATACTATATATATCTTCTTTTTCATGCCCTCTCCACTTGATAGAATTATACCTAAAAACATTTGAAACAACCTCATGAGACTCATATAGAGCCCTAGTGAGTGGATACCTCTCACTCAAGCTAGGTACATGCATCAACATCAGATTAAGTATATTAAACTTAACAAAAACATGCATATATTGAAAAGTATAGCAGATAGTTCAATCATAAGTCATATCTAACTTACAATAGTAATCTAATCCAATAGATAAGGTAATCACTTAAACCAATTATATCTTTGAAACATCTTTTAGAGCATGTATATGAAGAAATCATCAGATACTTCTTAATTCAAATTAAGAACCCTACTGCATGAGAAATAAGTCAAGTTCTAAGCATTTTGAATCAATACATAACAATAACATTATCTTTGTGACACTCCACCAACCGGACTAGGAACAAATATTGTAGTCCTGAAGTTGAAGTACACATAATACATATCTACCAAGCAATACTATAAAATAGCAAGCAATCCAACTCATATTCAAAATTTATATAAATTCCAACATTTATAACTTGTCAACATGACAGATCATAATATGAAAATGTCCATAGCAATATGATTACTTTCTACAACAAGAAGCATAATCAACAATGACAAATCATCAAGTAGATGTACAAGGAATGTAACAACCATTCAAATCATGTTCTACATGGCTTATCATATTTTATTCATTTACCCTGAAACTACTTGGCTTGTACCTCACCAGTAGAAGTCGCCACACCTGATTCTCGTGTCAATGACTCATCGTCACTGCCTTAGGGTTTAGTCGGCCACCCTAAGATATCAAAAATAGACCCTAGCCACCTCAGGGTTGCCTAAAGAGGCTCACATCCTCATCTTGGGTACACGAGATAGGAACCAGAAAAACAGTATATCACATATCACAATATTTCACATATTTTTTATTTCACATTTCATATATTTCATTTCATCAGAGTCTATTCCATCTGGACATAGACTTTCACAGCATGGAATTAGGGCCAGAGCCACTCCAAATGACTCACTCCTAAATCCTGGTGGTCTAACCTTTAAGGTCTCGATCCACACTTCAGAAATCCTTCTCATAATTCATCGATTACTACAAGGAGATCCGTTTTATTTCCCCAGTGTGGTCCTCGGGGGAAACTCACGGTGTTCAGGGCACCTAACTAGATGTTCCATCATTTCACTTATTATTAATCTGTTTTACCCATCTTACAAGAATTCAAAACATCATATAGCATATATGTTTATTCTCGTGTAACTAGAATAACATGAAACAGATTAAGTTTATCAGTAAGGGCAATGACCAAAGCAAGAAGCACAATAAGTCTATAGATTGCAACAAATATGATTGTTTCTATCTTCTACATCAACTCATAGCAATCATCAACAATGGGGCTTCATCCCAAGACATAATCTTATTGTCCATCATTTACCCCATCAGGTTTTACCATCAACAGTGGGCTTTCAGCCCTAGACATAATCTTGTTATGCAACATTTACCCTTATCAGGGTTTCTCAATGCAAGGAGTGCATATTAAATTCAATTTCAACATAAATCTTAGAAATTCATTATATATCATAGTTCTTAACAAATATTAGCAGAGGCATTAGAACTAGCAATAGTAAAAGCATATAGATATCATGTATCATTCCTCATACTTAGAATAGATTTATCATACAACATATGCATGTTCCATCCAATCTGAATAGATGCCAATAAATTTCATGCATATACATGCATACCAGACTTAGTTCTCTTCTTCTTTTATTTCACATTCTTCATATGGGGTTACTAATCAACACATGTTGACTATCAATTGAAGTTTGTACTATTAGTCCATTCTAAGAGTACAATTCACAATTCAAGAACACATTCTTGTAAATCAATTCAAATACTTGACTTTCATCTTTTAGTTGAATTCAACTACAGTTATGTGCATCTCTTAATCCCCCATTTGATATTGTCATTCACTAGCATCATCAAACTCATCATTTTAGGGTAAGAGTTACATTCTTAGAATCATCTACTAATTCCTATCTTTTTCCATCATTTTATACTCAGTAGTCTCAACTTCTTTCATTTCATGTTCATTACATTATCTGGACCAATCTTTCTTGATTCACTTTACATACAATGCTTCTCTTCTACATAACATTTATCAAAGTGTAGTTCTTATTATATTTCATTTAATTTGGGTTAAGCCACATGTAATTAAAATAAAAGATAAAATACTTCATCATACTATCTTCATTAGTTTCATCTTTATCTTGCAATCACCATTAAGTACATCTTGTTCATATTGTCTCTTAGATTCAGATAAGTGTACCTTGTCATTGACTACTAATGTCATTCCCATAATCAATAATGATCATTCTTTATTATACTAAAACAAATGCATTAGACTTCGATGATATTAGTAATACGAATCATATTCAATTGAAGTATTAATACCTTCAACTTCAACATTTGATCACATTTACAACATCATATACAAGTTCTAACTTTATCACTCATAATCATCTAAATAATAAACTTTTATGGTTTTCAAGAAGTCATTCCTTAGTTCAATATATCATAATACTCATATCATTCAGTAATCCAATCATGACTCAAGGGTTCATTAGGGTTATTCACAAACATGGAAACCTTAGTTTCCATTTTCACACATTTCATTCATTAATCATAAGTGTACATTGATTAATTGACTCATTTCATTCACTTCCTCAACACAAATCCTAATCAGGATATGTGGTCATTCAATTCCATTAACATTCAACAAATACACTTGTATCATACAATCTAGTACAATTCAAATATGATTTTAGACATGTCAATTCAATTCCAAGCATATTGGCCATTGGGATGATTTTTAGGCAAAATTTACATGAAATAGCATAGTCATCTACCCATAAGAAAAACCCATGGATCCACAATCAATATATCAGGAACTATTCAAGTGCCAATCAATGACAAATAATCACAATCAGTAGAATTGGATCCCCAATATCTTTCCCAAATCAAATCCAATCACATACATCTACAAACAAGGTTTCTGATTATTTTAGCTGGATAGAATTAGGATTTCAACACGAATACAAAGCTTAGGAGGGAGAAAAACACTCACCTCAGGTGCCAAGCACCTTAAATTCATAAGTCAAACTCTGAATTTTTGGAAACCCAATCAAACTCTAGAAAATGAATTTAATTCTTTCTCCTCTCAACTCAGAATCCCTAGAAATGGAGATTAGAAGAGAGAGTGAGAAAAGGGGGGGATTTGATGTGATTTAAAATCAAATCAGAGGAGGGAAGGAATCTTGACATGTGAGAGAAGATTCACTGATGTGAGGATTTTGAGTCGCTTTTATAGACTGGTTTTACATGCATTTTATGTGTTTATTAGTCACATTTGTGGTTAATATCGCATGATTCACTTGTTTTAGTCTATAATCTCTTTTTGCATCAAATCTATTGTATTTTATCTTTTTGGTTATAAATGATCATATTGATGTGTTTTAGAAAGCTGATTTGGATTTATCTTGAAATTTCAAGAAAAATGAATATATGCAGTTGTCGATACCATCGACAGATGTCGATAGTATCGACTCAGTCATAGTGAGACAGCCGCAAGGAACCAAGATGCATCGATACCATCGACACGAAAGTCGATGGTAGCAAGATACCTACAGCGAGCCAGTAGTCAACTGGTCGATATTATTGACGTAAAGTCGATACTATCGACCTTGCCCAGCTTCAACGTCGGATCGGTGATAAAAGCGACGCCTAAAGGTGTCGATACCATCGACACTACAGTCGATGGTATCGAGTCTGCATCAGGTGGAACATCAGAAAAAGAAGCCTTGTCGATATTCTGACGGGTCGATACCATCGACCCGCGTCGATGGTATCGATGTCGTCAGATCAGGTTTTGTTTCAGATCGATTCCAATCGGACAGTGGTGATCTTTTGGCGATCTAAAGTGGTGCATATACCTAATTTCGGTTGCCCTAAGCAAGGCATCACGTCATTAGTCATAGCATAAGTCTCAAGGAGAGGAGGAGAGAAGAACGGAGCCCAAAACCACACTCTGATCGTTCTGAGAGCCGCAGAGGACATTTTCCACCATCAGAAGGCTGTAGATCATGCATTCTACGTCAAGGAACGCCCGAATCTCCTCCGTTCAGGGGTTTATATCAATTTCATTCACATTTTCTCCATGTTTTCCCTTTCTCTCACCATGTCTTTCATTGAGATGAACATGCAGGGCTAATCCCCTCTATCTTTAGGACCGGGAGTAGCCCGGGTGATTATTGTATGACATTTTTACCATAGTATTTCACAATTTGTCTCTTAAATCTGTGGTATGATTTTGTTTTCTCCATTATATCATTATGATTGATCACCCTAATGATAATCTAATGCCTTTAATTACTTTGAAAGAAGAATTAAAAGTTGAAAAGAGACAAAATTCACATTAACTAATAAATCCTTTGAACAAGGTAATGTACGGTTAATGGTGGTAACCCAGAGTATGGTCTTCATGCACCTAGTTTAGGGTATAGGTTACTACTACCGTGGAACCGACATAAATTTAGGTAGTGAATTGTATCGCGAAAGCGAGCAATTCTGACTACAGGCCACTACTCGAAATGGGAGATAGATTAGATTAACTATGTAGAAATTAATACAATGAGAACCTATGGTGAAACCGTAATCCTAAAGATTCCCATTTAAACTGATTAAACTAAACATTTAACCGATTGCTTTGTTTTCTTTTCTTTTTCAATCAACTCTTAAATCATTTTAATCAGTCTAGCTGATTGTGAGTAGTTAGTAGTAGTCTACCAACAATTACATTTCCCTAAGTTCGACTCGGGCCTCACAAAGGCCTATATTACTCTGACGCGTTCACTTGCGTTATACGCACGGTAAATTCGTGTCAAGTTTTTGACGTAGTTGTTGGGGAAACGACAATTGTTGGCACTACGAGGGCTGTAAGCGGCCACTCTACACCACATTTAAAAAAAAAGAATTAATTCTTACAATTAAGCATTTATCTTTCATAACCCGCAATCGTCTAGCACTGTGCTTAATTACACTTATTATTTTGTAGGTACTAGTGCATGGTGAGTATGCGTAGTGAAGACTACGGACAGTCATCACTAGAGGTCCCATTCTTAGGATCAGATGATGAGGAAATCAACATTCAAAATCAAATCGAGAACGTGGATCTGAATCTGAACCGGAAGCAATGGCCGAGGAATAGACAAGTTGGGAGAAAATCAAGGCGTCGTCCTCGTCTGCATCAAAGGGGCCAATTAAGAAGAAAGCCATCAATATTCCCAACTAAAAAATTAACCCAGGCCTAATCAATTTGGTCAAGTCCAATGCATTTCACAGGCTGAAGAATGAAGACCCGGTGGCCCACATAAGCCAGTTTGTGGAGAACTGTGATATGGTCAAGATAGATAGGTTTCCGTAAGAGGCGCTCTATTTGAAATTATTTCCCAACTCTCTAGCAGGAAATGCCCGAGAATGGCTGCATAACTTGGACGATGAGTATGTGGAATCGTGGGATCATATGGTCGAAGTGTTCTTCGAGAGATTCTTTCCACCTGAGAAGACTAATGATCTTGTAAGAAAGATACACAACTTCAGACAGAAAGCCGGTGAAACATATTCTGAGACTTGGGAGTGCTTTCAGATAATGCTGAGGAGGTGCCCACATCATGGGCTGGACAAGGAGAAATAGGTCAAGATTTTCTATTTTGTTCTTTATGAGCATGATAGAAGCAACCTAGATTCAGCAGGTTCGGGGTTCTTCTTAAAAAACACAGATACAAGGTGTTGGGAGATTTTGAAGAACATGGCCAAAAAGCAGTCCTGGGGTGATAGAGATGCACCAAAACAAGTTAAAGTTGCAGGGGATGCCAAAGCCATCAAAGAATTGAATGAAAAATTAGATCTCATAGGCAAGAAGCTTGTGGAGAAAGAGGAAGAATCCAATGAGGAGGCCCAACTCAGATTTATGCAACAACAGGGCTATAGGAACAATGATTACACTTGGAGGAAGGACAGAAAATTCTCATGGAAGGATCCAAACAACTTTATGCAAGATCCAGATTCAAAGCCACAATCAAAGGCAGAGGATAAAAGCACCGAGTTGCTTAGTCAAGTGGTGCAACAAAATCAAGAGATGATGAGTATGTTCACCAAGCAGTTACAGTCTCAGGGTGAGATTTTAAATAAATTTGGGCAGACATTGCAAAGTCATGGAGTGTAAATGAGGGCATTAGAGATGACTGTGACTCAAATCACCAATGAAGTGGCGGCCATGAAGCATACAAATCAACAAAGGCCGGCTAGTAATGCAGAGTCTGCTTAAACACATCATCAAGTGAAGTATATATCTGTGATTAAGGAACCAGAACCCCTGGTGGTGGAGGTCCATGAAAAGGGGAAAATGCATTTTGATACGGAGGCTAAACCCAGTGTACCATACCCCCACATCTTATATGGACTACCAGGCGGATATTTCCCGTTCAGTAAATCTCACCAAGAACCCATCACATCCATGCCCATGCCTAGGCAAGAGGAGTGGGTGAAGGCCATACTTTGTAGTGGAGTTGCTACCACCGAGAAGGATGAGCAACTACGACCTACACCAATCGTGAATGACGTGTCAAATCCTATCTTAGAAGGTGGTGTTGAAGCAAGCTTAGGGGAGGAGACCCCAAATAGCCTATATGTGCCACCGCCCAAGCACATAAAGAAGCCAAGCGTGCCATTCCCGAATAGTCTGAGGTCAAAGAAAGAGCATAGGCACTACAAGAAATTCTTGGAGATGTTTCAGAAGCTCCACATTAACATTCCATTGGTGGAGGCTATAGAGCAAATTCCTTCATATGGAAGATTCATAAAAGACATCATCAACAAGAAACGTCGGATCAAAGACACAGATGTTGTGTGTGTTAATGAAACAGTGAGTTCTATAATCCAAGGACAGCTACCAAAGAAGAGGAAAGATCCAGGATGTTTCTACATCCCATGTTCCATAGGTGGCCAACATTTTCCACAAGCACAATGTGACTCATGGGCAAGCATTAATCTTATGCCACTTGCCACTTTTCAAAAGTTGGGATTGCATAAGCCAACACAAACTTCCATGACAATCGAGTTGGCGGATGGATCCATTGTGAAGCCGGAAGGTATATGTGAGGACGTGCTAGTCAAGTTCGACAAATTCATCTTCCCTGTTGACTTTGTGGTCATAGACATGCATGAGCCAGAAGGAGGTGAGATGCTATTGGGAAGGCCGTTCCAAGCTACAGATGATGTAATCACTGCCATTGGGCGAGGTTACTTGACACTTGGGATTGGTGATGATAGAGTTAAATTCAAACTGCCAAATGAATCATTGGAGACATCCCTTGACAACCCAGGTTAAAGGTATCCTTATGTCAAGCCTAGGACATTAAACAAGGGTGCTTGTTGGGAGGCAACCCAACTTTAGGTTTATTTTATGTTTGGTTATGTTCTTTTATGTGTATGTACTTTGTTTTTGCTTAGGTTTTGATAATTTTTGTAAAAATGGTACCCTAACTCATGTTTTGAAGTGAGAAAATTTTTAAAGTTGATACTATCGACACCCCGGTCGATAGTATCGAGTTTGGATCAATAAACGCTGAAGAAAAGTCGATACCATCGACCTTAGTGTCGATAGTATCGATATTCTTGAAGATTTTCAAAAAAATTGGTGACAGTAATGACGATACCATCAACCCTAGTGTCGATAGTATCGACACTTTTGATTTCCCAAACTTTTAGATGTGTCGTTACACCAAAATTGCTGAGCCTGAGTCGATACCATCGACCTTGGTGTCGATGGTGTCGACACCTGCAGGACAACTACATAAAATAGGCGGTAAAAGGTGTCAAAAAGAGATTTTTTCGCACTGTTTTTTGCAGTGCAAAGAAGGATGAAGTAAGTCACGTCTTAGAACCACTAAGACACAAAAGTGGACCACCAAAAGGAGGGAGATAGCAAGCATCACTTGTTCCACTTGAGCATCTAACCATCCTTCTTCACCACACTTCAAAGCGAATGGTACCGCTGTTCCACCTCTTAAGTTAGAATGTTGACTATGAGGCCATAGTCATATTCAAGCTTGGGGGGGGGACACGGAACAGTTTCTATCTTTTTCTATCTTTTATTTTTCTTAGTTTTTATCATTTATTGCCGTTTCTTTTATGTTAGCAATTTTCTTAGCTTTAGCTTTTAGGATCCACATGCTATCTAGTGTATCTATGGATATCCAGTGTAATTTGTCATCTCTATGTTTGTCATATGGGAGTATGGGTAAATTTGAAAATTTTTCATGTGATTACAAGCTTGCTTTGTTTGAACTTAAGTGCTTAACCTATGAAAATAATTGGGTTTGTCAACTTTAAAACATAAGATCACAACTCTACATGCCTATGATTCAAGGAAAGTGGACGAAATAGGATGCGGAGCCTAAACTGACCAAATGGTAATGGGACTTTAATATGAAATAAGAGAGAAAAGCCCCTCGATTTTACACATGTCAGTAAGGAGGGACAAATAATATCTTCTAAGGGTTCTATCAATTAATCTTGTGATCTATCCACCTCATCTCATTTACACTCCACCATAAGAATTAGTAGCACTTTATAGTTCGTCATCTCTTGATTTCATATCATGTAGATAGGATTGCATTATAGTTAGTTTTTACATCTATCGCATTTATGAAAAAAAATGTTGCATTATGGTCATGCATGCACAAATTTTAGAATGCATGTCAATGTCATTTTAGCTGCATTTTGCATGATCTTAATCATTTTGTACATGATGTGCCTTGCTTCTTCTGAAAATAAGGAACTTGTTTCGTACTTTCTGAAATTAAAAAAAAGAAAAGAAAAAAAAGTAGTTATGAGAATAAGCCCAAGATGAAGATGTGCAAATTTCATCTTAGTCATTAAGCAAAATAAGGACTGAAAAAAAGAGAAAAAATAATAAGTGAAGGTCAGAAAGATGGAGGAACTTGTTCACATGCATAATAAGAAGAACAAGCACATGTGTAGTTTTGTAGATATTCTGTCTCTTGTTGGGATGGAATAGTAATGCATGCATCATTCCACCTAAAATGTAAGCATTAGGTCATTTTGATGTGCATGAGCATCATGTAGGTCATTGTTGTACTATTGCATGTCAAACTGCATTGTGCTACTCTTTCTTACATAAATCGCCTATTCCATCCACCCGTTGCTCAAAATGGTAGGACACCATTGATTATCTTCTCACTTTTGTATTTCAGGAGATCTGCTTCCATTTAGATGGTAGTTAGGTTATGAGAAACGTAGATAGGAGATCACAAGATGCACCAAGCCTGAACCGGAAGATTTTATTATATTAACTGCCTTATTTGATAGTGTTCACCAATCTTGGAGTGGATATCTATTATGGATGATCATCGTCACCTGTAGGGTAGTTACCATTCTGTGGTTAGTGAGGTCCGATATTTGAATGTCTGGTGGGAATCATACAGTAATGTCTGTTATGATAGTATGTTCTTTAGTTGACCCTCACAATTTTATTCTATAGTTTTGTTGCATGAGGATGAGCAATGTTTAAGCTTAGGGGAGTTTGATGCGAGGATTTTGAGTCACTTTTATAGACTGGTTTTACATGCATTTTATGTGTTTATTAGTCACATTTGTGGTTAATATCACATGATTCACTCGTTTTAGTCTATAATCTCTTTTTGCATCAAATCTATTGTATTTCATCTTTTTGGTTATAAATGATCATATTGATGTGTTTTAGAAGGCTGATTTGGATTTATCTTGAAATTTTAGGAAAAATGAATATATGCAGCTGTCGATAGTATCGACTCGGTCACATTGAGACAGCCGCAAGGAACCAAGATGCGTCGATACCATCGACACCGAAGTCGATGGTAGCGAGATACCTACAGCGAGCCAGCAGTCAACTGGTCAATACTATCGACGCAAAGTCAATACTATCGACCTTACCTAGCTTCAGCGTCAGATCGGTGATAAAAGCAATGCCTAAAGGTGTCGATACCATCGACACTACAGTCGATGGTATCGAGTCTGCACCAGGCGGAACATCAGAAAAAGAAGCCTTGTTGATATTTTGACGGGTCGATACCATCGACCCACGTCGATGGTATCGACGCCGTCAGATCAGGTTTTATTTCAGACCGATTCCAATCAGACAGTGGTGATCTTTTGGTGATCTAAAGTGGTGCATATACCTAATTTCGGTAGCCCTAAGCAAGTCATCACATCATTAGTCATTGCACAAGTCTCAAGGAGAGGAGGAGAGAAGAACGAAGCTCAGAACCATGCCCCGGTCGTTTCAAGAGCCGTAGAGGACGTTTTCCACCACCAGGAGGTTGTAGATCGCACATTCTACATCATGGAATGCTTGGTTCTCCTCCATTCAGGGGTTTACATCACTTTCATTCACGTTTTATCCATGTTTTCCCTTTCTCTCACCATGTCTTTTATTGAGATGAACATGCGGGGCTAATCCCCTCTATCTTTAGGACTGGGAGTAGTCCGGGTGATCGTTGTATGACATCTTTACCATAGTATTTCATAATTTGTCTCTTAAATCCGTGGTATGATTTCGTTTTCTCCATTATATCATTATGATTGATCACCCTAATGATAATCTAATGCCTTTAATTACTTTGAAAGAAGAATTAATGATTGAAAAGAGATGAAATTCACATTAACTAATAAATCTTTTGAACAAGGTGATGTACGGTTAATGGTGGAAACCTAGAGTATGATCTTCATGTACCTAGTTTAGGGTATAAGTTACTACTACCATGGAACCGACCTAGATTTAGGTAGTGAATTGTATCACGAAAGTGAGCAATTCTGACTATAGGCCACTACTCGGAATGAGAGATAGATTAGGTTAACTATGTAGAAATTAATACAACGAGAACCTGTGATGAAACCGCAATCCTAAAGATTCCCATTTAAATTGGTTAAACTAAACATTTAATCGATTGCTTTGTTTTCTTTTATTTTCTTTTCTTTTTCAATCAACTCTTAAATCATTTTAATCAGTCTAGCTGATTGTGAGTAGTTAGTAGTAGTCTACCAACAATTACGTTTCCCTGAGTTCGACTCGGGCCTCACAAAGGCCTATATTACTCTGACGCATGCACTTGCATTCTACGCATGGTAAATTCGTGTCATTCACTGTGAAATGCTATGTAAAGAAGCTAATCTTACTTGATTTCATCATATCTTGGATAGAGAAACCCTAGGTCAACATCTCCACCACTTTCTCTTCTCAAATCCCTAGCTCTCCTCTCATTCAAGAATTTCGTTTCTTTGACAGGAAGGACGAGTTATGAGAGCTCCTTGTGTGTTAGGTTAGTGATATAGATGAATTGAGGTTATTAGAACATTTGCAAACAAGCCCCTCAATGTATTTTTATTTTACTAAGACTGGTTGGTCGGCTGAGTTATAAACTCGACCGAAACCACACGTTTCAAAACTCAAACCTCATCCAAAAATTATGAAACTTTAACAAATGTCTAAAATTGAGTTTTTAAGAATCTAATTTTTTTTAAGATCATTTGAAGTTATGAATAAATAATTAAAAATCAAATACTACACTGCTATATTGCAGTCATCAGAATGGTCGGTCGAGTTTGTCCTTCACATAACTCGATCGACACCCTTCTCTATAGGGATAAAAAATCATCCCAAAATTACACATATTTAATATAGTGTATATAATGGAGTTTAACAACTATAGTTAAAATTTGAGATCAATTGGATATACCAATTAAAAGATAAAATTCAATTTCCACACTGCTATATCAATATGAAAATATGATCGGTTGAATTTGAAACTCGACCTACAAACATGTCAGAACATTCTTCAAAATCTCTGATATTTTTCAACAGTGTCCAAATTTGATATATACAAATTATATCCAAATTTAAATTAAATTAGAGTTACACATAAAATACTAAAAATCATTTAGTGAGACACTATATTTATCAAATTTTGTATTCATATGTCATCAAAACCCTAATTTGGGCCGATTAGGGTTTCCAAACCTTAACCCTAATTATGTGAATCAATGTATGATTAAAACTTCTCATTATATTTAAAATATCAAAAATTAAGTACCAGCACTAATCAAGCTTTAAACAATGATCAACTTAATTAAGCATACAATCATCCAAATAAACTCTAATTAGATGACTAATTTGAAAATAGGTCATTACAAATTCTTCCTTCCTTTTAGGATTTTGTCCCAAAATCCAAGAAAAGATTTTGAAGAATATCATATCATATAATCATTCATCTATCTCGACATCTAGTTATAAAGTCTTCCATTTTATCTTTCTTTCATATGATTTTTTTTTACATTTAATGGATATTTCATCCCTTGTCATCATCATATCTCTCTGTGAGTATTACAAACACTTACTTCAAAGATATTAGTAGTACATCATTTATTAAGATCTGATTCACATCACCTTTCTCATCCTTTTAAAATTTTGATTATGTATCTCATGGATAAGATTATCACTCATTCACATATTATCATCCGCATTTATCAATTTCCTTTATGAAGAAAATCATCTAGTGTGCATCTTAGTTCATAGGTTTTTCTCACAATTTCAGATTTCATACTCAAATTCAAACTCATTAGAGTTTTTCTTCATAATCCATTAAGCTTTCATCTTTCTTATATGAAATTTCATGCTTTCCATAGGTTTCATATTGAATTATAAAATCCTTTTCTTTTTCACCATTTTATCATCATGCATCTTTTTATACTACCAACTGTGTTCATCTGGATACTTGGTTAGGGCATCCAGAAGAAGTACAGTTAGCAGATCCATACTAGCCTAGCTCAATACCCAAATACTTGACCAGAGTATCTAGATACTGAATTCAGTCAGTATGCACATCATTCAAGTTATATTCAACATCCACAATATCATTTAGTCCTAGACCCTATTGTCCCTATAGACTCATCTAACCTAGGCTCTGATACCACACTTGTCGGGACCCACTTATTTGATCAGCATAAATAACAACCATTAGAGATAATCTCAAAACCTAAACCCAAATTATGAAATAAAACAATGAATTCTCAACAAAGGTGAATAAAAAATATACGAAAAACATAGATAATTTTTTTCGTTTTCCTTTTCCTTTCTTCACAAATTCATAAATCAATGTCACATCAAGGATATCAAAAATCATATTCAACTCCATTAAAACCATAATCAAATCTTATTCTCATATGTGGTTCAATTTATATCGGATACATGTACATTGATGAATAAACTTAGTCTACAACCTATCTCGGGAAAGAGAGAGTACAGGGACATTCTAATCTATCTAGATTATACTATTTATATCTTCTTTGTCATGACCTATCCGCTAGATAGCATTATACCTAAAACATTTGAAACAACCTCATGAGACTCATATAGAGCCCTAGTGAGTGGATACCTCCCACTTAAGCTAGGTGCATGCATCAACATCAGATTAAGTATATTAAACTTAACAGAAACATGCATATATTGAAAAGTATAGCATATGGTTCAATCATAAGTCATATCTAACTTACAATAGTAATCTAATCCAATAGATAAGGTAATAACTTAAACCAATTATAACTTTGAAACATCTTTTAGAGCATGTCTATGAACAAAGCATTAGATACTTCTTAATTCAAATTAAGAATCCTACTGCATGAGAAATAAGTCGAGTTCTAAGCATTTTGAATCAATACATAATAATAACATTATCTTTGTGACACTCCACCAGCCAGACTAGGAACAAATCCTGCAGTCTTGAAGCTGAAGTACACATAATACATATCTACCAAACAATACTATCAAATAGCAAGCAATCCAACTCATATTCAAAATGTATATAAATCCCAACATTTATAACTTCTCAACATGACAAATCATAATATGAAAATGTCCATAGCAACTTGATTACTTTCTACAACAAGAAGCATAATCAACAATGACAAATCATCAAGTAGATGTACAAGGAATGTAGCTACCATTCAAATCATGTTCTACACGGCTTATCATCTTTTATTCATTTACCCTGAAACTACTTGGCTTGTACCTCACCAAGTAGAAGTCACCACGCCTGATTCTCATGTCAACGACTCACCATCACTATTTTAGGGTTTAGCCGGCCACCCTAAGTTATCAACAACATACCCTGGCCACCTCAGGGTTGCTTAACGAGGCTCACGTCCTCATCTCGTTTACATGAGATAGGAACCAATAAAATAGTATATCACATATCACAGTATTTCACACATTTCATTTCATCGGAGTCTATTCCATTTAGACTTAGACTTTCACAACAAGGATTTAGGGCCAGAGCTACTCCAGATGACTCACTCATAAATCCTGGTGGTCTAACCTTTAAGATCTCGATCCAAACTCTAGAAATCCTTCTCATAATTCATCGATTACTACAAGGAGATCCATTTTGTTTCCCAGTGTGGTCCTCAGGGGAAACTCACGGTGTTCAGGGCACCTAACTTGATGTTCCATCATTTCACTTGTTATTAATCTCTTTTACTCATCTTATAAGAATTCAAAATATCATATATCATATATGTGTATTCTCACGTAACTAGAATAACATGAAACATATTAAGTTTATCAATAAGGGAAATGATCAAAGCAAGAAGCACAATAAGTCTATAGTTTGCAACAAATATGATTATTTCTATCTTCTACATCAACTCATAGCAATCATCAACAGTGGGCCTTCAGCCCAAGACATAATCTTATTGTCCATCATTTACCCCATTAGGGTTTTATCATCATCAGTGGGCTTTCAGCCCTAGACATAATCTCATTATGCAACATTTACCCTTATCAGGGTTTCTCAATTTAAGGAGTGCATATTAAATTCAATTTCAACATAAATCTTATCAGTTCATTATATATCACATTTCTTAACAAATATTAGCAGAGGCATTAGAACTAGCAACAGTAAAAGCATATATATATCAGGTATCATTCCTCATACTCAGAATAGAGTTATCATACAACATATGCTTGTTCCATCTCGAAATCTTGCTTGCAGGACAGTTGCACGACAAAATGTCCATGTTCTAATTCGAACATATTGAATCTTCCTCGAATCTTCCATAGAAGTTTCAGTTGGTCTCTCAACGTCATGTAACCAAATTCAGTCCCCAGCATTCTCACTACAACCACATACTTCCAAGGTTTAACCAAGTCCTCTTCTGCGTCGGGATCTATGTATAGTGCTAGTGTACCTTCCAGTTCTTCCAGCGATACTTCTCCCAATGGCAGGTTTACTTCGAAAAGTTTCTCCAGGAATGAGCCTTCGTTGTCTGGGTCCGTTTGCCAAGATCCCAAGTTCTCCGTGGCGCTCATCACCGCACTTGCGTACGTGCCAGCGATCCTTCCTTTCTGTGTGGCGTTGGCTACCGTGGCCCCCTCGTTAGCGATATAATCTTCAATATTATCTGCTGCTTCAGTGGCGACTTCAGCTGTGTGTCTGTGTGCTTGTACATGCATCCCCACGACGTTAAAGCTTAGCCCTATCTCTGGTATCGAGTGCGTCGCGGCTCTTCTCCTTTTCTCCTTTGCTCTCCTGGTGGACGTTACTTTAGATCCGTTCGTTTTCTCCAGTTCCTCTATTCTCGCCGACATCGTCTCTTGTTGCCCCTCTCCCGGATGGAACACCCGTGTTCCTTCTTTCCCTTCGGGATCGCCGCCAGCGTCCCCCTCCAACCCTAGCGCCGCCATCTGTGAACCCACTATTGTGGATGACATTCTTATCATAATGTCATTTTGTGTAATATCAAAATCCATTTATGTCAAAATCCTTCGTCTGACATAACAATCATTTGTGGTTTAAAGACGAGCCATTTGATATTTTTAGCAATATTAATTGACTTTGAAATAGTTGACCGAAGACTTTATCTTCAAACCTCTTAATAAATGTCCTATTATTCTTTGAAAAAAGTCACATTGAACTAACTCGAGGAAATCTTGTATGTTTGGTGACATAAATATGCACTTCATAAACAACCGTTGGGGTTCCGTGTTGCCTAAATAGCTGGTGATGTCTCGCCGCTGCCTACCTCCAGCTGGCAATCTGCCAGTCGGGGTCTACCCACGCGTGAATCCGGTCTGACTTCCCGTCGGCCTTGGCCCTTTGATCTAGCACCATCTGCTCCGTGGCGTCAACGGTTGCAGTGGATGGGAGTCTTGTCAAATCTCCTCCAGCATCTCTGATACACGCCCACCACCTCCGGCTGGCATCGGGACCACAGCTGCTCCACCAACTCAGACAGAGCTGGCGTAGCAGACGGGGAGCAGTCGTTGAGGCCGAAAGCTGTACTGCTGCAGCAGAGCCGTTGTAACCATTAGGGAATTTCGGATCACGAGTAGCGTGACAGGGAATGTACGCCACTACTGGCCCTTGTGTATATATACCCCTGAGCAATTAATGAATCGACATGCTTGCTCAATTGCTTTTGCCTCCTTGTGTGCTCCGTCTTCCTTGCTCTCTGCAAGACCTGGTGCTGCCGAGAGCCCCCTTAGTCGCTCAAACGGGTCGCCGCCGCAGGCCCGCGAGAGTTCCCATCCTGGGGGCTCCACGCTCAGCGCGTCATTCAAGCGAGGCGATCGGAATCTGCTGCGTCCGCCGTTGGGCAATAAGAGGTTATACCTACTTTGAGAAGGCTATTTTTAGTTCTTCCTAATTTGGATAACCCACCGGCGGTAGTGCCATCATCTGTTGTGTCAACCCATGGTTCTAGGGTTTGATAAGTGCAACTGCCACCTATGGCGGCGCAAGGAACTAGGGGTATGATGGACCTATCCGGTCAGCGTCAATCCACCCTGAACCAACCTGCTAGGGTTCCTCCGGTGCTTTCAGATTGGACTAATATTTGGGGACGCTCACGCCCGCGCGTGAGAGGTTTCACGCGCGCCCCCAAACCAGCCACAGCCAGCAGGAAACAGCCACCACGTGGCGGATTATCATTGGGTCGTTTTTTGCAATTCTGTAATATGTCAATAAATTTGTTTCGCTTATAACTTTTGAACCGTAATGAATTTTTTAACGAAACAAAAACCGTTGGTTTCGCTACAAAAAATGCAATCTAACAAACCTAATATTGACATATTTTTGAGATAAAAAATAAAAAAATAATATATATGTAGGTAATTGACAACCAACTACGGTGCTCATAACCATAAATGGTTATTAATACCAAAAAATGGTAAATTGACGTCTAAATGACTACATCTAACAAGCCCAATATTGACATATTTTTGAGAAAAAATATATAAAAATAATAAATATATGTTAATTAACAACCAATTATGGTGCCCATAAATAGTTATTGACACCAAAAAATGATTAGTCAATGCACAAAATAGTTCGTTGACACCCAGAAGTATAAAGATGACACCCAAATAAGGTTATTGACGCCCAAAATAGTTCATTGACATTCAAAAGTTAAAAATGACGCCTAAATAAGGTAATTGATGCCCAACATGTCCATAAATGGCTAGTGACACCCATAAATGGTCAATGACACCCAAATATAGTTAATTGACACCTAAAATGGTTCACTGACACCTAAAATAACAATGACGCCCACAAATGGCTAATGACACCTATGAATGGCTAATGACTCCCAAATATGGTTATTTGACGCCTAAAATGGTTCACTTACACCTAAAATTATAACGACACCCACAAATAGCTAATGACACCCATAAATGGCTAATGACACCCATAAATGTCTAATGACACCCAAATATGACGCCCAAAATGGTTCATTGATACCCAAAAGTTTAAAATGACACCCAAATAAGGTATTGACACCCAAAACAACATAACGACACCCAAATAATCTGTTTGACACCTAAGACCACTTAATGGCACCCAAAATGGTTCATTGACACCCAACAATGTAAATATGACGCCCAAATAAGATAATTGATGTCCAAAATGGCTCATTGACACCCAAAAGTTTAAAATGACACCCAAATAAGGTATTGACACTCAAAACAACATAACAACACCCAAACAGTCTTAATGACACCTAAGACCACTTAATGACACCTAAAATGGTCCATTGACACCTAGAATTATAACGACGCCAATAAATGGCTAATGACACCTATAAATTGCTATTGACACCCAAAGACGGTTAATTGACGCCCAAAAGTGGTTCATTGGCATCCTAAGTAATCTATTTAATATAATTTTGATATTTTTTTGTTAAAAATATATCAATATTAGTCTTGTTGGAATGCATTTTTCATAACGAATCCAATGGTTTTTGTTTCGTTAAAAAATTCATCACGGTTCAATAGTTATAAGCAAAACAAATTTATTTGCATATTGGACAACCTCTACCAACTTATCCAATTAAAATTCGCCACGTCAGCACCCCCAATCAGCCTTTTCCCCCCAAAAAACCACCCCTGCCCACGCGTCAGGTGCGCGTGCACCCGCCTGCGCGTGACAGAACTATTTCCGTTTCAGATTATCATCCATCTCGGAAACAACCACTGTATGGGATCCCCAATGACTCGTGCTTTAGATGCCTCAACGAAGGCCACTGGCAGCCGCAATGCAGGGGACAAAAGGTATGCTATGTGTGAAAGCACACAGGGCACCTTGCGCGTCGATGCCCAGTCCCGCAGCCGTCGACAATGATTCCTTTGGACCTCCATTCGCACACTGCCTTCCCCCCTCTTCTGGCAGGCATCCCGGCCTGAGGGGCTCTACAACACATTCCTAAAAGAACAGTACGTAGCTGATCTTGGTCTCGATGATGATGAAAGGAAACACAAATTCTTGTCTTTAAGGCAGGCCATTGAGGTTTCATGGCCGCCTCGAGTGGCTTGGTAAAACCTGTGGCCTTTTGTCAACCATCTATGGCCAGGAGCTATTGACATTTACAAATTCCAAGAACGTAAAGCAATAACTTTCTTTCCAAGCATTGAGGAAGCCAACCACGTCTTGGTGGAGGAGGTGCCTTCCTTCTCGAGATCCCAAATCACTCTTAAATCGATGGATTTGGGTTTGCATAGTGATAAGAAGGAAGCCTTTTAGTTCTGGTTATCGAGATTACCAATTGTTTGTAGGACCAAATAAGCACGGATTAAAGCTCTCGTTAACTCCTTTGGAAACCTGGTGTATATCTCAGGCTGGCAGAAAAGATAAGACGAGCTCACTGGAGTACTCGTTCTGGTTGAAGCTTTCCAAGACGATGTCCCTCGATTTGTTTCGCTTACTTTTGGTAAATTTAGATCCTCCGTCTAGCTGTACATGGTGGCGTGGGGCCCCATCCACTCACCTATATGCACTCTCACCGAGGAAGGAGAAGCTCTTGGTATCCCTATTTCGACGATGGTGGTGGAAAGACGATCGGACCAGCCAGTACCACATAATACTCAACCGACCCCCTAGCCCCCCTCCTCGACTACGACAACGTTCTAGACCCGCCAGCATTGAGCCACCTAGAAGATCAGTTGAGAGATCTCATACTAGGGTGGTCTTTGACAGGTTTGGTGATAGAGTGGTGCTACCTCATAGAAGCTTAGACAATTTCATCAAATTTCAAGATCTCGCAGAGCAGACCACAGGTAGAAGAGGGAGATCTAGAGGTAGACAAGCTTTTACTATTGGCACCTGACTTGCTACAAATTTTGGTACTCGCCAATCTAGGCTTCACTATAGATCACAGTCATGTAGATACATAGAGGGGGAATGTGGATTTTGGGAGAATGGCAACATAGATGATGGCAGACCTGACAGCTATTGAGGTCTGGATGGTGTTTGATTTCATCATGATATATGTTTTATGGATCTTAGTCACTTATTTTGGAATATTCGGTGGGGGGGGCACTAATGGCGCCACTCATAGGGTTGTTCATAGACTTTCCTTGAGACACAAACCATCTATTGTGTGCCTGATGGATCCCTTTTTGCATGCTGAGCGAGTGGAAGAAATCCTTGATATTGTTCGCCTCGATTGGATCACTGACAACCAAGCGGAAGGCGGTAAAATATGGTTTTATGATAATAGTAACCTTGCACCAGAAGTTCTGTTCTCATAGGCACCACATCACAGTTACAACCTTGGGGTCGGATGGGTAGTCAGTTTTCTTTACTACTGTATATGCTAGCTATGATGGTTCGTCCATGAGAGATCTATGGAACTCTTTGATTCATCTTGCATCTATGATAGAGGACAATAGATGGGTGATAGCTGGGGATTTTAACATCATTTGATCTTTAGAAGAAAAGTGTGGTGGGGAGGATCCATCTAGACAGGATATGTTGGATTTTAATTGCTGCATTTCCGACGCTTGCCTTGTTCAATGTTCTTTTGAAGGATGTAGATTCACGTGGGTTAATAAACAACATTTGACACCTACTACTTAGGAGAGGATTGACTGTATTTTTTATAATGAAGCCTGACATGATGCTTATCCAGCTATGATGTCTATTCATCTGACTAGATACCGCTTGTCTGATCATTGTCCTATTGTAACTATGGTCGGAGGGGCTAATCCTTCCCGTCAACTGCCACCTTTTTGTTTCTATCTATGTGGCTCTCTCACCCTAAATGCATGGAACTAATTAAGAGGGAGTGGATATCTGAAGCATTCGGCTACCTGTCCTTGCTTTTCTACAGCAAACTCAAGAATATTCGGTCAACTCTGTGGGCCTAGAATAAATCTTCTTTTGGTAATATTGAGCAGAGGATTAAAGATCTTGAGGATGTCATCTACACCTTCCAGATGCTATATGATGATACACCCACTAGGTCTACTGAAGGCAAGCTTCACATGGCGGAATTGGAGATTCATAAGGTTCTAGACCTCGAGGCATCACTATGGAAAGACAAATCTAGGATTGATTGGCTTCAGGATGGGGATCGTAACACATATTTTTATCATGCGGTGGTTTGTAATAGGCGTAGGGTCAGATGAGTGCCCCGACTTATCCTACCAGATCAAACAATTTTATAGGATCAGGCTATAATGGCGTCAACAGCTGCATCTTTCTTTCAATCTTTCTTTGCGGACGAGGGGTCTTTCATTGATGAGGTCTGGTTTCTTCACTACAATATGACTGGTTGAAACCTATGGTCAGGATTCACCTCTACTGTTACTCAGGATAAACAGACTACAATTCAATGTCACCCGCCTTTACGGCCCAATCACTACCGGCTTTTCCAATTTTCGGCCCATTCCAAACTAAAATGATGCGCGGGTGTTTTTCCCTCTCATGGCCGTATGTAAAGAATTTGCGAGAGAGAGGTCCAATCTCAAATCCTAGCGCGAATAGGAGCGGTCGGCTTCCAGACTCTTCCTGGTTGTGCGCTAGGTAGTTCCGTTGTTCAGGAATCTCTCGCTTCAGTTGCTTCCCTCCGCACCTCCATCTCTCCGTCGCAGGGTCGCACACACTCCTGCGTCTTACCAGAGCAGTCGGACGAAAGCAGGGGCATTTTCTCGGCAGACTCTCACATAGGCGTGTTGCGAGGTGGTTTCGTCAGGCCGGCGTTGTTGTAACAGTGCGGTATCCTCTTCGTCATACCTGTTCTTGTATCTTGTTTTCATTTTTTCTTTTATATTTAGTTGTCTCTAGTGCCTAATGCTATTACTCTTGATTCCTACAATTTAATTTATAAACTTATGGATGTTTGATTGCGTATCATGATTCACGTATACTAAAACTTCCTACAGATTCGTTGCTCATATCATATAACAGATCCCTTATCTCATCCCCAAGCAGACGCCCGCACATGCCCTCTTCGCCTAATCTCACTGTCTCGAGAATTGAGATATCTGTTTCTAACACTTGAACCCCTGCTTTGCATATACTACTACTCAGTTCCGACAAGCTGTATTGGTAAAAAAATTACAAAAGCCATTTGAACGAGTATGCTATTACCATCACAAAGTTTATATATATTAGGCCATGTGGCGACCCACTGGTAGGTCATATAGTGCACATGTAGGACTAAGAAGTCGACCAACTCTCCTTCTTTATTTGCAGGATCAGTTTGGTTGGGCTCAGTTTGATAACATAACAGTCATCCTTCCCATTGTGGTTTTTAACTTGATACATTATATATATATGAGTTGGTATAAAACCTACGTTGGTTTTATATAAAGGATTGTAGACAACCTACAACCTAAAATGGGGTTTCTTCACTATTCAACTGTAGTCTGTTACAAATTCACACATGCCCAACGTTTCAACTTATAAACAAACATGCCCTTAATTGTAATTCATTTAAACATCGCAGCTTTTCATTTATCGACGGCATTTGTCAGAATACTTCGAACAAGCACGCAACATTATTGTCTCTTTCTATCTTATTCTGCTGCTAAAACTTCTATATTTTATGTGACAGTTAACTGTAAAAATTTCTCTCTCTAACAGATTTTCTTACAGTTGCTTATGGGTTGGCCACATTCACATTTATCCTAGCGAGACATTCTGTATAATATAAATCCATCTTGGTACTTATTTTTGTTAAAATTTTGATTTCGTATGTAAAGTAGACAACTGCACATGCTATGCCCTTTATTTACACCAAGGCTACATTGTTTTCAAACTTTGGACTATTGACTGCCAAATTTCTCCATTAAAGAAATTCTTGAGCACACCATCCTTAGTTGGCGTTCATGTTTTATACCCTCTTGATGTTGGAGGTAGCTTTTTGTCTCTAGTGACTAGTGGGAGTGTTGAGGAATATAGAAACAACTCAACATGATATTGAGCATGTGGTGAATCCTTTTCTCTATATTTGCTTTAGATTCTCACTAGAAAACAATAAGCACAAGGCCTTTACAACCTAAGCTGGAGCAATTCACCTAAACTTTGTTAAAAGAAAATTAATTCATCAATCCTGACTTACATTTGCAGTTCAAGAAACAATATTATATGTACTGTTTCAACTATAATGCCATTCTCTTTTCCTTTAACAGTGTGGTAGTACGGTATTAAGTAAGAGCAGTTGTAAATGCTAAGAGGATGTCTATATTTGACTTTTTGTTCTTTTGAATGGTATATTAGCATTATTCATTAATCTTACTAAATTCTACCTTGTCATATAATTATATATTTTTTAGATGTATATCATTTACATCTTCAGGTGTGCCAGGCATATTGATTGTCTCATCTAATAATGTAGGTGGAAGCCATTATTGTGTATTGCTGTTGTGTTGAATTCATAACAAAAACATCTCAAGCCAACACAAACATCTCTCAAGGAAGTCAATACACTACTTTGGGAACTTGGGTTGTACTTAATCATCAGAAAGAGAGGTATGAGCATATAGACATTAAAGGATGAAAATTCAATGATATACTCCTATTATATGCAATCTCTCTCAATCTTTTAATACATGTTCCGTTCTAATATGATTTGTGTGTCTAATGCACACTATCCTTTATTCTTTTATATTCATATATATCTTAGTTGTTGAAACATACTATGCAAAGACATATCCTGTTGTACAGTGATGGTGTAACTAAGCTCTATTCAATATTGGAAATTCCCTAAATGAAATAAATTATATGATTAAATTTGCAAGTTTAATTTTTGTTCCTTCAAGTTATTGTAAGAAAAAAAAATTGAAACATAGAATTTTCATAATACTTCAATATAAACTTGTGACAAAATAATTCTTAATATTATATATAATGTATGTATAAGTATGGAATGTTGGGTTTCTTTGCAATTGAACTTTTTCTTTCATTTAAGGTAATATTTCTATGGAGAATCATTATTTATTGGATAGAAATTGGATGTACAAGCCAAAGAATAGATTTGACCGCCGTCGGGATGAAACCTTTCTTCAAGGGATTGAATATTTTCTTCAATTTTCTATGAAAAATGTTAAGGATACAGAGATGTTGTGTCCATGTATGAAGTGTGAAAATAAATTTATTGAGGACCCCAAATCAATTAGGGAGCACTTGATATGTTATGGGTTTTTCCCTC
This sequence comes from Alisma plantago-aquatica, assembly GCA_963693085.1. Classification (NCBI taxonomy): domain Eukaryota; kingdom Viridiplantae; phylum Streptophyta; class Magnoliopsida; order Alismatales; family Alismataceae; genus Alisma; species Alisma plantago-aquatica. The sequence continues at coordinate 1,018,689,032 of OY856409.1, read as the reverse complement.
AATATACAATATGGACATATCATGGTGAAATGACTCATGGTGTTCAGAATGTTAAAGATTCAACACTTCCTTTAAACAATGAAGTGGAAGAAATGATTCATGATGCAATGATGAGGGATGATAACAATGTTCTAGACACACATGTTGATGATTTCTCAAATCTTGATCAAGAAGATATGAAATTTGATGAAGTTTTAAAACAAGCTAATACACCACTATATGAAGGGTGTCCATACTCAACTTTCTACTTTATTTCTGTTCTTTTTGATGTGAAGTGTGACAACCATTGGACTAACAAATCCATCACTGATCTTCTTAAGTTACTCTGTAAGGTGTTTCCAAAGGGAAATAATGTTCCAAAAACGTGGTATGAAATTAAGAAGTTGATGTCTTCTTTAGGTTTAACTAAGGAAGTGATACACGCATGTCCAAATGATTGTATGTTGTATAGAGGTGATAAAGCTAATCTAGATGAGTGTTTGAGGTGCAAGACATCTAGATGGAAGCCTACACATGATAATATGAGAAAGAATAAAAAAAACCAGCAAAAGTATGTCATTATCTTTCAATAATACCAAGGCTGAAAAGAATGTTCAATTCCACCAAAACAACTAGCTTAATGACATATCATCATACCAGCCCAAAGTCTCCTTATGGCAAAATGAATCATCCGAAAGATTCAAAACTTTGGATGGATTTTGATAGAAAACATCCACAATTTAGTATTGAGCCACGAAATGTAAGGCTTGCACTATCTACTAATGGATTTAGTCCTTTTAATATGGGATATGGTGTCAGCTACAGTATTTGGCCTGTTATTATCTTAAATTATAACTTGCCTCCTTGGTTAGTAATGAAACAATCATACTTTATGATGCCACTTGTTATCAATGGACCAAAATCTCCAGGAAATAACATTGATGTCTACTTGGAACCATTGATTGAAGAATTAATGTTGTTATGGACAAAAGGTGTGCCAACATATGATGCAGGAAAGCGTGAAATATTTACGATGCAGGCTGCTTTATTAAGCACTATTAGTGTTTATCTGACATATAGAATGTTGTCTGGTCAAAAGACAAGTGGAACATATGGTTGTCCTGAATGTCACATTAATACTGCTTCCATTTACTTACCATACAGTCATAAAATGGCATATATGAGACATCGTAGATTTCTTCCAATTGATCATCCATGGCGTTACAATGAACAACACTTTGATGGGACCACTGAACTCGATCTTGCCCCAAAATCTATTTCTGGTCAAGAAATAATAGAACTATGGAAAGATTATGATAATATCATTTTTGGAAAGGAAACATCTAAGGCATTAAAATCTAAACAACGCTTGCCTCCAGGTTGGAATAAGATGAGTATCTTCTTTAAGTTACCGTATTTGAGTACACTATTAGTTCGCCATAACTTAGATGTAATGCATATTGAGAAGAATATATGTGCTAACATATTGAGTTGGTTGCTAAATAAGGATGGAAAAAGTCAGGAGAATATCAATGCACATTTAGACCTGAGTAAGTTAAAAATTCGAAAATCGTTATGGATAAAGAAGTCCAGAAATGGGAAAAATGTTGTTATCCCGCCTTCCTCGTGAGGAGAAGGAAACATTTTTTACAGTTTTAAAGGACTTGAAACAACCATATGGGTATTCTTCTAATATATCTTGACTGGATCAGCTTGATGAGAAGAAATTTGTGGGCCTAAAAAGTCATGATCATCATGTCCTTATACAACAATTGCTTGTGCTAGCCCTAAGAAAAACCATTTCAAAACATGTAGGAAAAACGATAATGGAATTATCTTCATTTTTCAAGCAATTATGCGCTACATCTATTAATGTTCAAACAATGGAAAGACTTGAGAAATCAATACCTATGATATTGTGCAAGTTTGAGAAGATATTTCCTCCAGCCTTTTTTGACGTTATGGTCCATTTATTAGTTCATCTTCCAAGTCAAGCTAAAATATGTGGACCTAATCCATTTAGATGGATGTATCCAATTGAAAGGTATCTCTACACCTTGAAAAGGTTTGTAAGAAATAAAAGCAAACCATAAGGGTCAATTGTTGAAGGTTACTTGAGGGAAGAATTAGCTACGTTTTGTGCCAGATACTTATGTGACACTGACTCCAAAGAAAAGAGACAAACAACATATGAAGACGGTCCAATTGGCGGTGGAAATGTTATTGCTCTTTCTAAAGATGAAATTGACCAAGCACATCGGTTTATCCTCTATAATGATGAAGACATTGATGAATACCTAAAGTAAGTATAAACTTTATTAATATCTACTTTTTTATTTAAAAAATGAAAAGAATAACATGTATTTGTTGTTAGGTATCATGATGACATCTTGCGGTCTATTCATCCATCTTGGTCTGAATGTGACATCAAGCTCGAGCAACATAAAAGTTTTGTTAATTGGTTTAGTGACCATGTGAGTTTTACAAACCTTCATTATCCATATTTACTTATAGTACTCACAAAATAACTAATGCCACTTTTTTCAATAGGTCAAAAAGGTAAGAAATCATAAAGATAAAGAGTCAGTCCGAATTTACTTTTCAATTACCATCTCGCTTTCTCTCTCTAGAAACCGAGCTCTGGCTTCTCTCTAGACGGGCTCCCCCCGTTTCCCTCTCCACCGCAATTTTCCCTCTTCCCCCCTGCTGCCCTCACGGCAGCGGGGTTTCCCTAGCGATCTCATCCGCGTGGGGTCGCTGCTCCGTGGGTGGGTGTACCTATCTCTCCGTCGTCCTCAAGGCTCGGCTCAGTGGCCGGCTAGCCTTCAAGACAACGCCGTTCGGCTGCTGCTGGTGGCTTTAAGGCAGACGCAGTGCTTCACCTATCTCGGATCGCCTTTGATCGGGCTTGATGACGCCTGCGATACCAGGTTCCTAGCTACCTGGTGGGTCTCGCCTACCCCACGCTTCGACTTCTTTATCCGCTCGGGGGCTTTTCTCGGGCTGTTCTCTCTGTTCCTTCTCTAGGGGTTTCTCATGGCGAGCGCCGCTCGGGACGGGGTGGGTCCGTCCACCTCGTCATCGGGCCCTGGTGCTTGGGGCGATCTGGCGACTGACGTGACTGTGGGGAGGGGCTGGGCGGCTGCGGTTGCTCATCCTATCGTTCCCCGGCCAAACCTGGCCCCTATGCTTACCCCGGAGGACCCCAAATCACCGATATTCAGGGCGGAGGACGTGAGACCTTGGATGAAGATGCCGACGCCCGCGATGAAGGAGATGGACAGCTTCCACAGGTTCTCGGTGATCGTGCAAGTCATGGGGGCCAAATGCATCTTCCAGCAGTTGTACGGATGGATGCTTAGGTGCTGGCGGCCAAAGGGGGAACTCCAATGCTCACCGCTGGTGGGTGGCCTTTTCCTAGCCAGTTTTGCTTCGGAGGCGGACATGAAGGCAGCCCTGGACAGCGGGCCATGGTTTTTCGATCGGAAGTTGGTGATCACCAGGAGATGGTCACCGGAGGCGGATATATGCCGAGCTGCTCTTTCCACGGTGCCGGTGTGGGTCACGATACCTGATGTGGGATCCCATTGGTCTAGAAGGGCGATTTCCATAATCACGTGTGGAGTGGGAGAGCCGAAGGTCGTTGATTTCCACTGTGAAGGCAGGTTCGCGGGAGCCGCCCATGTCTGTTTGGAACTCAAAGCTGATCGGGCGCCGCCTCCCACGGTCATGGTTGAGATGCCTGACGGTAAGGAGTTGGAATTCAAGATCATTTACGATGCACTGCCTGATAGGTGTGATACTTGTTTGGTTTTTGGCCATCATAAGGGCTGCTGCCCTATTTCGTCTAGCCAGGCTCCACCTGCCGCGAGAGGTCGGGAGTCAAGCAGAAATTTAACCAACAGGATGAGGACCAACAGGAGTAGAAGACCTAAAAGCAAGGCAAAAGAGGTCACAGAGGGTGTAGAATCTCTTCAGGAGCAGGCGTCGGATGGTCTTACTGGTGGTGGTTCCGTCCAGCAGGTGGTTGTTGAAGCTTTTGGTGAAGCTGCTCAGGCTACAGCCCTTGTTTCTGGTATTCCTGCGATGGCTCACGAGGAGGAGATGGTGCAGGAGGGGGTAATAGCGGAAGCTATGGTCAGTTTTGATGCAGAGGGAGCGGCGGGTATTGGGACCTGTTCTGGAGGTCAGAAAGACAGCAACCAGTTCTCTACGTTGGAGAAATTAGACACAGAGGAGATGTTTGATGAAATGTCTGGTACAGGAAGGAGAAATAGAGGACAGCAGAGTGCAACCAATGTGAGGGGCAGACGCACATCATCCAGAAGTAACACCCCCGGAAGGGGTGGGTACAAACAAAGTTAATATGCCAGTACTCACATGGAATGTGAGGGGGGCTTCGAGGCCCAAGAGACAGAGGAGAGTAAGAAAGGTTATTTCAGAGACCGGAGCAGATTTGGTGCTACTGCTAGAAACCAAAATCAAGAGGCAATATAAAGAGAAAGTCACGGGCCTTTTTCCTGAGGGGTGGGGAATGGAAACTAACTTGGAGCAGATTGATGGTGGTAGAATGGCCTTGGGTTGGAATCAGGAGGTATGGGATGTGCAGATCATCCACGCTACTGACCAGGTTATGGTTGCTAGCTGCATCAATAATGGGGGGTTTCATTGTGTCTTCACTGGTGTTTATGGACATAATGATGAAGGTAGATGCAGATTTTGCTGGGATACCATTAGGGAGACTACCCAACATCAGGTGCCTCATTTGGTGATGGGTGATTTCAACCATGTCAGGAAGGCGGGCGAGAAGTTTGGTGGGCTTCTCATACCTGACTCTATTCTCAACAGGTTCAATGATGCCGTGGATAGTGCTGGTTTGATTGAGCTGAATATGAATGGCGGGATCACAACTTGGAAGAATAATAGGAGTCCGGCTCATAGGATTTCTAGTCAACTGGACAGGGGGCTGGTCAATTCCGTATGGCTGGACATCTTCCCTGAAGCTAATATTTCTTTAGGGGGTCATCCCAATAGCGATCATTCTTGGATGGTCCTGGAGATGGGGGTGAACCAGAGGAAGAACAAACCTTTCCGGTTCCTCAATTTTTGGGTGGAGTGGCCCAGGTTTAAAGATGTGGTCCAAGAGGTGTGGAATGAGAAGGTGATAGGCAATCCTATTTTTTGTGTGGTGGAAAAACTTAAAAGGACCAAAAAAGGCCTCAAAGATTGGTCAGCTGGTTTGGTTAACCTGCCTAATATGGTGAACAAAGCTCGCGAGAACTATAAGGAAGCTGCTGGTCTTCTTCGGCTTAACCCGTTGGATGAAGATAAAATAAAGGAGGAAGCGGATAGTGCTTGTAGGCTGCTGCAGTTAGAAAAGTCTGAAGAGTTGTTTCATTGGCAAAGAAGCAGAGTTAGATGGATAAATGATGGTGATAGAAATACCAAGGTCTACCATAATGCTACAAAGAAAAATCACATGAAAGATTGTATACATGGGCTTATGAAGGAAGATGGTACCGCTATGAGAGGACAAAGAGAAGTGGCGGAGGAAGCTATTACTTATTTTAAAAATCTTTACAACAAAGACCACCGGGTGGTGCAGGGAGAGATGCCGGATTTGAAGGTGGATGACGAGATGAATAGAGCTTTATGTGGTCCAGTGTCGGAACAGGAGATTAAGGAGGCAGTTTTCTCTATTGGTTCGTCCAAGGCGCCTGGACCTGATGGTTTTAACGGAAAGTTTTTCCAGTTCTGTTGGGACATTATTAAAGAGGATGTCTGCCGGGCCGTCCGTTGGTTCATGGTTGGTGGCACTATGCTCAAGCAGGTCAAGCATGCTTTTATTAAACCCATTCCTAAGAAGAATCTTACGTCCTCCATGGCAGATTTCCGGCCTATAGCGTGCTGCTCTGTACTATATAAGATTTTTGTGAAGTTGCTTTCTAGACGCCTTAAGAAAATTCTGCCCAAGATTGTCTCCCCCAACCAGCTGGCCTTTGTTCAAGGCAGGGATATTGCTGACGGAGCTCTTCTTGCGGCTGAGTTCTTGAACCTTTTTGGTGTTAAGAACTCCAATAGAAAGGCCTGCTTTAAATTAGATATTACTAAGGCCTACGATCACGTGGAGTGGACAGCTCTGTGGGGTATTATGGAAGCTTTGGGGTTTTCTAAAAGATGGATCAAGCTTATGATTCAGTGTGTTGAAGCCACCTCTTTCTCGGTGTTGGTGAATGGTCCCCACGGCTTGTTTTCTACTTCTAATGGTTTGAGACAGGGTGACACCTTGTCTCCCTTGCTCTTTGTGCTTATTATGGAGGCTCTGTCTTCCTCCATTGCTACAGCCGTCCGTGAGGGTAGATTGAAGGTGTTCAAAGTTAAAAATACTCCGGTCATCTCACATCTTGTGTTCGCTGATGACGTGATGGTGTTTACAGCTGGTCATTGCAAGTACCTTAGACAGGTCAAACTGATCCTTACTAGTTTTGGGCACCTCACTGGGTTGTACATTAATGATATAAAAATCTAAAGTCTTCTTTTCAAGATCGTGTGACTCGAGGCGGGGGAGAATGAAGGCAGCAACGGGTATTACGAGGGGGAGGTTTCCTGCTAAGTACCTAGGTGTCCCTATCTCTGGTGGTAAAGGTAGAGGCAAAGACTATGGTAGTTTGGTGGATGAGATGAGATCCAGGATCGACAAGTGGGATGGTCTTCACATTTCTATGGCGGGGAGATTAGTCTTGTGTAACTCGGTTCTGGGTGCTAAGACCAGGTTCTGGTGTAGACAGGCTGAGCTTCCCGGGTTCATTTTGGTTAAGCTTAGCAGCTTGATGAGTAGCTTCCTGTGGGGTGGGAAGATGCATGGGATTGCTTGGGATATTATAAACAAAGAGCGATCTCAAGGTGGTTTGGGAGTGGTTGATCCGGTCGGGTTGGCTATGATTGCTACTGCCCAACGTATCCACAAGTTTATCACCCAACAGGACTCTATTTGGACGGTGTGGATGAAGGAAAGATACGACTGCTCCTTGGACATAGTGGCTGCGGGATGCAGCTCTGTTGTTTGGAAAAGAATGCTGATAAGTTGGCTTAAAGTGAAATATGCTTACCAGGTAAGGAGTGATGGTGTTTGGGACTGCTTGGTTGCCAAGCCTTGGGAGCTTAAGATATGCGGCCCTCCGGTGCCTTGGGCCGATATCGTTTGGAACAAAGGTCAGTTTCCGAAATGGGGGTGCACCTTGTATAGGGCTATACTTGGGCGTCTCCCTACGTTCGACAGACTAGCTGCTTGGGGTCTTAATGTCGACTCTAAATGTGTGCTTTATGGTGACGCCACTGAAACACATGTACACCTCTTCTTTCTTTGTAGATTTTCTAGGTACATCTGGTGCAGATGGTCCCTCAAAAATGGTTGGGGCGGTAACCCACCCGGTTGTTTGGATGATGGGCTGAAGTGGATAAGGCAGATAACTAACAGGAGCGCTTCTATGAGAGCTTTTGGTGGTATGGGTATTGCTGCTATCGTCTATTGTATCTGGTTTGAGAGAAATACCAGAATCCACGGTGGTCGGGCTACTGATATGTTTGGTGTTTTTGAGTCCCTTGCTGGTAGACTTGTTGCTAATGTAAGGGCTAAGCCTGTTGTTTATAAAGGTTTAGACCCGGTCACCAGTACACAGTGGGGTTTTTTGTAGTTACCTGTCCCTCTGTACAGTATAGGTTCACCTATACGCCTTTTTTGAGATAGTAATATTTTACCTGATCCAAAAAAAAAATCATAAAGATATACCAGAAAAGGTTAAGTATTTGTCAAAAGGACCATCTATAAGAGCTATTTCTTATCATGGATACTATATAAATGGGTACAAATTTGAGCCAAAACACATTGAGTGCACCAAAGTGACACAAAATAGTGGTGTCGCAACTGTTGGTCCAAATGATCATTTATTTTATGGAAATCTTTTGGATATCTATGAAGTACAATTTCAAAATTTAAATCCACACTACCTTTTCAAGTGTTTATGGTATGACCGTGATAAAGAGGTCGGATTATCAATGGATTATCTAAATTTCACCATTGTGGACACTAGTAAGCTAGCATATGAAGATGAACCTTTTATTTTTCCAGAACAAGCTATACAAGTATTCTATTCGTTGGACCCTGAAGATGGAAATTTAAGTGTAGTTTGCCCGTGGGTAGCCAGAGACACTTATGAACTACATAATGATATCTCATATGTTGAGACTAATTCAGAGAGTGATGATACTGCAATAGAATGTACATCTGATGATGAGAATGACATGTGGGTGAGGCCAGACATAGACCCTGAGATAGATCAATTGGATGAGAATGTTATTAACGAAATTAGTAAATCTCAGAAATGCAAATTTTGGTAAGAAACACACACACACACACACACATATATATATGACTTGAAATAATGTTCACTTGTAATTAGACATTTAATCAAATAATTTTCATGCTATAGTGTGTTTAATTATTTTTCACATTTCATGTTCTTTTTAGAGAAATGCCTCCTAAACGTGCCTCGATCAATAGCATCATCAAGAATGGAAACACAAAACAACACTTCTAGTGATTCTTTGGATGTTGTACTAGGTAATTTATAATTTTATTTCTGGTCATATATATTTTATATATTATTTTTGTTTTGTCACTAACAATTTTCTTTAATAAGCTCAATTGAAGAAAAAACATAGAATACTACGAACCCCCATTGAGGATGACACATTTCCCTCTTTAGGAGGTATTGAAGGTACTTAACTTAGTTTATTTATTTTTAAATAAGTGTTTTTTTGTGATAACATTAGATTCATTTGTCTCTATGTATAGTGAGTGATGAAAGGCAAGATGATAGATCATTATTGAAGACATATTCTGAGGTTGATGCACCCATAATAGTGAGAAAAGTTGTAGAAGAGGTTAGGTCTTCACTGCAAACATCTTTAAGGAATGAACAACTCCCCCCAAAAGAAGGTATTATTTTTTAACTATGATTTATCATACGTTACACGAGTTGGTGACATCATTAAGACTGTTAGTCTCCATTATACATAGTCAGTAAATAATGGAAATGTGCACATTTTCTTTAAAGATGTTAGTTGAGGAGGATAGAGTTCTCTCTCTAATGGGTACTGTTATTTCAATTTTCCTAGCTACATTAATTTCTCTCATAGAAAATGAACGAAGGAAACATGCTAGATCTTCATTGCAAACATATCATTAGGATGATGCAAACATGTATATGGTGTTGATTTTTCTCACTTTACTAGATTTTCTCACAGCTAATGGCCAAAGACAAAGAGATATATCCTTAATGCAAACATCTCTAAGGGATGGTAGGCTCCCCCTTCTAGAAGGTATTTTTATAAAAGTATTCTTAATGTATACTACACAATAGTTAATGTTGGTGACTTCATTAACATCATTAGTATGTATGACATGAATAGGAGGTGAACAAAGACAACACACTAGATCGTCATCGCAAACTTATCATAGGGATGATACACTTTCAACTCTAGGAGGTACTTTTATTCTAGCATCCATGTTACCTGTACAAGTATGTCTATGTTGTTGAACTTTTCTAACTCTACTAGCTTATTTCAAAGTAAATGAGAAAAGACAAATGGATAAGTCTTTAATACAAACATCTCTAAGGGATGGTAGACTCCCCCAATCATAAAGTATTTTTGTATGACAAGTCTTATCCTATTATGTAAGAAAAGTCAATGTTGGTTATCTCATTAGTACCATTAGTATCTATAACATGCATAGGAAGTGAACAAGGGAAACATCCTAGAATTTCATTTCAAGCACATCATGAGGATCACACGCTTTCCTCTCGAGGAGGTACTTTATTCTAGCATACTTGTTCCTCTTATGGGTATGTACTTGTTGGTGAATTTTCTAACTCCTTCAATTTTTCTCACAGCAAATGAACAAAGGAAAATGGAAGGATCATCAATGCACGCACTAGGGGACGGTAGACTCCCCCATTTTGAAGGTATTTTTGTGAGATAAGTATATTGTATACTACATAAAAGTTAATGTTTGTACTTTCACTAACACTATTAATATCTATAACATACATAGGAGGTGAACAAGGTCACCGTCCTAGATCTTCATTGCAAAGATATCACAAGGATGATACATTGTCCTATCTAGGAGGTAATTTTATTAGTGTACATCTTACACTTACAACGATGTTTATGATGCTGAATTTGCTTACTCCATTAGTTTCTCTCGTAGCTAACGAACAAAGTCAAAGAGATTTTTTTATTAAAGAAAACATCTCTAAGGGATGGTGGACTCCCCCCTTTAGAAGGTAATTATTTATTATAACTCTAATATTGTATTGTACAACATTCAATGTTAGACATCACGTTAACACCATTAGTATCTATTACATATATAGAAGGTGAAGAAAGGCTACATCCTCGATTTTCATTGCAAGCATATAATGAGGATGCTGCACTTTTTTCTCTACAAGGTATCTTATTCTATCATACTTGTTCCTACTATAAGGATTATAATGTGGCTGAATATTTTGACCTCATTAGTATCTATAAAATACATAGTAGGTGAACAAGGACAACACACTAGGTCTTCATTGCAGACATATCTTGAGGATGGCACACTTTCCTACCTAGGAGGTATTTATTATAGCATACATGTTAGTCTTACAAGAACATCTTTATTGGTCAATTTTCTAACTGCACTAGTTTCTATTATAGAAAATGAACAAAGGCAAAGGGACAACTATTCAATGCAAAAATCTCAAAGTGGTGAGAGACACCGCCATTTGGAACGTCCTAGAACTTCATTGCAAACATATCTGGAGGAGGATACACTTTCCTCTCTAGGTGGTACTGATATTTGACCATACAATTTAATAGTTACGAAATAGTTCTATGCTAGAAATGTTTTTAACTCCCGTAGTTTTTCTCATAGTGAATGATCAAAGACAAAGGGATAGATCATCATTGCAGACATCTTTAAGGGATGACATAATATTCCCTTTACATGGTATCTTTGTAAAATAAATCATATTTTGTATTATATTCGAGTAATGTTGGTGATATCATTCACACTATTAGTATCTTTATTATATATAGTAGGTGAACAAAGGCAACATCGTAGACCAACATTGCATGCATATCATGAAGAGGATACATTTGCCTCTCTAGGAGGTATGAATCGACATACATTTTCACACTTACAAATACGTTTATATTGATGAACTTTATAACATAACTAGTTTTTCTAGTAGTGAATGAACAAAGGCAAAGGGATAGATCATCACTGCAAACACCTCTAAGGGATGACGAACTTCACCCTTTGGAAGGTTTGTGTGATCAAGTTTTATTATGCAATTTTGCATAGTTTTGTATGTTGATTATTTGTTCAACCAAATTATTTTATAGTGACTGAACAGAGACAAATGGCTGGTAGATCTTCTACACAACAACTAGAAGGTATGATGTCTTTTTGGATATATTTTACATGTTGATTACTTTGACCTTGTTGTACTAAATTTTTTGATGGGATATATTCTATTAGATGCTAATAGTTCTTCTAAGAATAAGCGACCTACAAGGGGAAGGACTACTTTGAAAGCAGTGGTGCCTATGAACGGTCAGAAACATAAGTGTTTTGTCCTTGAAGATGGAAGAGTTGTTGGTCCAGGAAGGCGGAAATTGAGCAACCTTTTAAGAATATTAGCACGAAATCATTGTCTATTTCCTATACATAAAGAGTGGGGAGTAGAGCATGAGTCAAAAATTGACAAAGTAATGGCTGATGTTCATGTAAGTAGTCTTTCTCATTTACTTTTAATTGATAATTACATAGTCTACACATAATCTATCTTTAGTCTCAACTTATCTTTATTTCAAGTTTCTTGCACTCATAGATTTAAGTCTTGTTTCTTACAGCGTGACTTTGAGTTTTTCAACTTGGATGGGACAAGATTGATTTCATATGATGATGTAACCTCCTTTGTCAAAAAAACTATCAACCAACAAATGCGAGATTTTCGTGCGATGTTAAAAAGCAAACTAGATCCTGATATCCCAATTACTGAGCAAGTACAAGCTTTAGATAATCGTGTTCCTCCATATTTTTGGTTGTCATTGATAGAACTTTGGAGTAAAGAAGAAAAGATGGTAAGATCCTATGATCTTTTTTGACTATATTTGTTATTTTGTTTTAAGAATAATAGTTAATTGTAACAAGTCAATAATAGCGTATATAACATGCAGCTGGAAGCTAGTAGAAATTAAAAAAATCGTAGTGTTATACATGCAACACATACTTCTGGATCAACATCATTTGGTGAAAAAGAATATAAAGCGGTAGGAATACCAATGTCTTCTATAAATGTTAAAATAACATCAGATTTTGATATTAGTTGTGTATCTCTTTCAGATGAAAGACGGTGTACCACTCCCTATTATAGCAACATATGTAAACTGTCACAAAAGGAAAAATGGAGAGTACTTGAGTGAGAAGATGAAAGAGATTTGTGTAAGCATCTTTTTCATCCAATTGCATTGCTAAACTGTAAAAGTACCTTGATGGTAGATTGTATATAATAGGAAAAGGTAGAACAAATGAGTAGAGAATTGGGTGGTGACAAGGCAGAAGAACCATTGCAGTTTGTATCCATCATTGATGATGCACATGGATCCCACCATGGGGGATATGAAAGAGGAATTAGTGGAGGTGTTATAAGAAGATCTTTGAAGAGGAAGAAACTAACGGAAGAATCAAATAAGATTGCAACAATAGCTTGGACATCACAATTACAAGAAAAAGACCATCAAATCAAAGAAAAAGACCATCAACTTAAAGAAAAAGATCGAGAACTTGAAGATTTACGTGCTGAGATGAGATTGCTTCTATCCCAAGTAGTAGTTGTTTATTATTATTAATAATAAAATAATTATGTTTCAGCTCACTGAAAATAATATGCTAATGCATTACAGGTAAAGTCATTTGAAACTGGTTGCCATGTGACACCACAATCATTGGTATGTTGACTATCTTGCATGCCTTGTTGCGATATTATCATGCCTTACAAAATTAATTTACCTTTTTTCAATGTCAATTTCAGGATGGAAGACATTTTAATTCTCAAATAAATGTGGACACAAATTCTGATTGGGTAAGTAAACAAATATTTCTAAAATGTAAAAAGACAAAATCTAAAATGTGTCTGTCTTATCAGGATGAGGAAAATGACCCATTAACATGTTCCAATGCTCAGAACTTGTCTACACATGTAAGTGTTTCTTTACTTATGGTACTATATCAACATGACACGAATGACTCACCGTCATCTTTATATATTTCTTACCAGCTGCAAGCATCAGGGACCAGGAAAAGAGTGTTGGGCCCCAATGTGGGGACCTAACACAACACTACAACACATTTTTGGTGTCATCATTTTTTGGGTATGCAATCTGTTCTAATGTTTATTGGGGTATATTTATGTTTATTAACTATACTGAATCTATTATTACCTACTTTTCATATTTTAAAAATGTTTATAAAAGTTTAAATAGAATCTTTAATCTTGAAAGTAATGAAGTTTAAAGTAGTATATTTTTCTATTTTCAGAAGGGATAATGGTGGATGGGGATTGTCTTGAAGTTCTTGGTTTGTAGTGGGAATGTTTATTTTTGGCAAAGAAGGATGGTTATGTAAGAGTTGACATCTACATTGGAATGTGGAAGTCACCAGTTTTTTGGGGCATGGAGTTCATGGTTTGTAAAGGGCAAGTCATTTTTGGGGAAGAAGGATGACTATGCAAGACTCAACATCTACATTGGCTTTCATATGGCACCTTCCTTTTTGGGTATGATGTTCATTTCTCTTCTATGTATTCATACAAGATTAGGCATGTTTGATCGATACCTGCTCGTACTGAATGTATGTAGATGAATAAACACTTAAAATTGCTCCCACATATAGTAAAATAGTTAGGTATGCATTCTGATGTTGATTATGACAATATTCTATATTTTTACTTGAATATGAAGATGATGGAATATATGTTTGTCTTCTTCTATTCCTAAAATATATAATTGTAATTTGTTCCATACAATAGACTCATATAAGATGGGTGTAACACACTTTTTTTTACTCCATGTCTTCAATTAGCACCTAAGATCTTGCTAAGCTGCCTTAAACTAGGTGCTACGCCCATAGGTAATTTAACTAAGTGTCTAAGGTTTTGTAGGCCAAAATTAAATCACACAAAGGCAAAATTACCAAGGATTGGATCTGGAATCAGTCAAATAGATCAAGCTAGGTCATTTTAAGGTACAAATGGGCCTAATTTAAGTCAAATCAGGTTTGATAAGAACAAATCAGGTTTAATATATGGGAGACAGTTCTGATTTAAGGACATTGCTTGTATATTTCAAGAAATAGGAAAGATGCCAAACCCAAAGGTTACTTGTAGCAAGTTGTTTATTTTCTAGTCTATTAAAATGGTTCCTATTGAAAATGTTGGATGTATCCATTCAACAAAATGCTCATGCAAAGAGTTCTATATTCACTCAAGATTGTAAGACATTCTTCTTTACGTCTTATGGCTCCTTTCTGACATTCTGAACCTTTATACTCAGTTTTGCAGCTGTAGTATAACTGACTCGCATGCAACATGCCCAACCAAGTGTGTCACTTGAAGAAACTCAGTGTTCTATCCATGGAGTCTAGTCAGCTGACTGATGCAATTCTAGGAAGCTTACAGACCTGGTCCTATGATTTTGAACACTCTTCATGAAATTAGTTGAGCTATTGAAGTGGTGATTTGGACATTCAAAACAACTTCTTGTTCAGAAAAATCCATTCAGGTAATACTTGTTAACAATATAGCTATATGTGGAGCAAATTTCTCTACTTGGCAATTTTGTTCTTCTAAGGATACACTTTGTGCCTCTAAAGACCCACTCAAACCCACTAAACAAGAACCTTATGGACTCAATCTCATTATCCTATCTCACATAGGTCTTCCTTAGCCTGTGTACGTTAGTGCTTACTGCAACACAACAAACGGTCCTTGACCCACATTATTTTTTTTCTTCATCACATGTTTGCAGGGTCGTTGCTGCTCTAGAATCCTCCAGCCTCTTGCCGTTCATGTGGTACCGAGTTTGCAGTGCAGTACTTCTTGGAGATCAACATACTTTACAGGGAGTAAATACTCAGTGTCATGTAAACTGTTACTACGAGATGGATAAAGAGGAAGTTGAATAATGTATGACTGATGTTTAGGAGAATAGCTTAGGGGAAAAGAGTGTAACCAAATCTGGTATTTTGATTTGTTGATCCAAATGATGTTCTTCATTTAGAACCATCGTAAAGGACTACTCAATGTTCCAACTATTGTGTTAAAAATATCATCAATATTGTTTGCTTAACAATTGCAATTATTGAGTAAAGGTGATTGCTGCATTTTTTTGCACACGTATGACAGTTTAAACTCTTAATTAGTTGATCAAAGATGTTCTGCTGTGCATGCACATGACCGTCGTGTGGGGGGGTTCAACTCTTCTAATACAGCAGCAATAGTAGTTTGACATTGCACTGATTTATTTATAAATTCAACACAGCAGCTCTGTATAGTTTGAGGAGACGATCCTCACATTTTGGAAGCTTTCTTGTGGTTGACTAATTTGCAGAACTTCGTATATATATCATTAGTTGGATCGGACAGTGCTCTACCTTCAAGATAGTAGAGCACGCAATGTTTATTTAAATATTCGTGGGAGTTGGTGCCACTACAGTTATTTGTTTCCCTATGAAATAAAAAGTAGATCATATTCGATTCCCTACGACTGCAATATCCACAGGGTTGCCCTATGGTTATTTTATATTCTATTATCAAGCACGTAGAGAACCAATTATGTCCTATGGGCTTCGCGCTAGAGCATTCTGGTTTTTTTAGTAGTGCTTTTCTCGATGACATCCCGGAAATTCTGAATACAAATGATAATATTCACTTATTTATAATTTCTGAGGACGAAGAAGTTTTAGCTAGGATGAGGTTTGTGAAAGTTAAGGCGGCTCCGGGATCGGATGGTTTTACTTTGACTTTCTTCAAGGCAGCTTGGGACATTATTAAGGATGACTTCACGAGCTAAGTTGGTGTGTTCCTTCATGGTCAACCTTGTCACAA
This sequence comes from Alisma plantago-aquatica, assembly GCA_963693085.1. Lineage (NCBI taxonomy): Eukaryota > Viridiplantae > Streptophyta > Magnoliopsida > Alismatales > Alismataceae > Alisma > Alisma plantago-aquatica. Next base: position 1,018,672,845 of record OY856409.1, on the reverse strand, counting down.
AAGTTTGTTTTGCTGTAGGATTGCCCTTATCCCTAAGAATGCATCTCCACAGTTGCTTGCGTTAGATTTCGGTCCAATTTTCTATTGAGAATGTTGCTTTGCGTATTCTGGCTAGAACGATGAGTAATAGATTGACCACAATCCTCCCTAATTTAGTAACAGCGCCTCAAGGAGCTTTTGTTAAAGGGAGGGACATCACGAACGAATCAGATCAGATTGGCCCAGGAGCTTGTACATGATATTAAGCACGGGTCACCGAGGCCTAATGTGGTTGTGAAGCATGATATGTCAAAATGATCGGGTGCACTAGGGTGTTTTACGGAGAGTGCTTGTTCAATTGGGCTTTTTTCTTGGGATGATTGATATCTTTCTGACGAGAAGGGGTCTTAAGCAAGGTAATGCACCATTCCTGTTTATTTTATTCGAAGACATGTTATGTATACGTATGATAAGATTGACGGATGAGGCAAGTATATCGAGATTCCACACGAGAGGGTCCGCACTTACTCCTGTTCTTTTTCATGCCGATAATGTCCTTGTTTTCTGCAATGAAGATCTTTCATCTCTGGGTCAGGTTTTTGACACTTTCAAATCTTACGAGAGAGCGACGGGACAACAAATTAATCATAATAAATCCATTTGCGTGGTGGGTTCTGATGATCAGATTATCAACCAGGAAGTATTGACCTCTTTGGGTGTTAATTGCTTGACAAACTCCCTATCTTATTTGGGCATTCCCATATGTGCTGGTAGGACTAGAATGTAACATTTTGAGTATCTCATCTTGAAGATCAATGCTAAGATTGCTACATGCAAGGAAAAGATGCTGTCGTTTGCTGGTAGAAGGATGCTTGTAGAACACATTCTTTCATCTAGTAATATATACACTGCAACGGCTATTAGGATATTGGTTGGAGTTATGAAAAGAATTGAATCTATTTTCTCACAGTTTGTTGGGGTGGACTGATCAAACCAATCACGCAGAGCTTGGTTGGCGTGGAACTGGGTTGCCATTCCAGCTGAATAGGGGCGCTTATAGATTGATTCTATTTCTCTTATTTCCTGATATTTTATGGTTAAAGCATTCTGGGAAGTTCGGGCTACATTCTACAGGCAAAAATATTTGAGTCAATACACGTTTCGAGGTGGATGCTATTATCCCTTTCTCAAGCAGGGGTCGTTTGTGTCATCGTACTAGAAACATATCTAGAGGATGTTTCCTGGGATGCTTCCTCATTGTAGATGGATCGTTGGTACGGGGGACCTCTCTTTCTGGTCCGATCGATGGTGTAAAACTTGCCTTGATAAATTCGCATACCTCTCTTCAAATAGACGACTTGATTTCCGAGTTAAAGATTTATGGATCCTCGGTCTGTCTTGGGTGGGATTGGGGATCGCTGAGGGCCATTATTAATCCTGCAGGTATTGCCCATATACGTGCGACAGAAGTAGCCATTGCTGATGTTGATGACTATGATATGGGCCCCGGAGGTCAGAGGTCATTTCATTATCAGACGGCCAAATTCATTTTGTCTGTAGGTGTGGCTGGCTCATACCCATGTTTGAAAGAGATATGGAATCTTGATGCTCCTAGAGCAAGTGCAATTGTATGGAAGATAGCTAGGGGGGATATTCCCACTGACAATGCCAATTCTAGATGCATTTCTATCATCTCAAAATGTGTTTGCTGCATTAACTCTAAGAGGAATTTGCTATACACCTTTTTTTCATATGTCAATTGGCGTCTTTTTTATGGGCTAAGCTTTCTTTGTTTACCAGGCTTCATGCTCCCATGGACCTTTCTTCTCTTTTGCACCTTTGTTCAACACAAAGCACAACATCAGCTAGGATGTGGATGCACAGTAGGATTGATGTGTTGATTCCTTGGTGCATTTGGAGAATTTGTTGCAAGCGTCACTTTGATAATAAGGAGTCTGCTCTTATTACTGATTGGAATTACATTCTCTACTTGATGAATAGTATGATGAGGGATAATTCCTTTGACCATATTGAAGATCTAATTTTCTACATAATGATTAAGGTATCTATCTTGAATGATCCCAAACAAACGTTCAAGGAAATTCACTTGGTGCGATGGAATAGACCAGATTTTACAAACTTAAAGCTGAACATTACCATTGGTAAAGACAAATATGCTCTTGGCAATGTGCGGTTGTGGGCAACATGCATTGTTTGTAATTGCCATATCTACATGAGATTGGCCTTTAGAGTTTGGCTTAGAGTCATAGAAGGACCTAATGCTTATATTCATGCATGCGTGGTCGGTCTGAAGATAGAAGATGATAATAACTTGTGGATATCCATTATTGAGGTTGATAACCAATATATTCATCATATTCTTTGGCATGGCAAGACAGAACCTTGGATGATTATTCATGTTACTCAAGAGCTGAGGATGGAGCTTTAGGAATATGCTATCATTGGAAATTTGGTTCCCAAGATTATTAATTATATTCCAAGCGAGTTGGGAGCTTGGGGATGTGATCGTGAGGCTCCTTGTCTTGATCAAACCTTCCTCCCTATGAAGATTAGAGGTATGCTCATACTAGAGAAGAAGGGGACACCCTATGTTGAGGTTAGTAAGATGAGTGTTTTGTGATATTGTCGTGTTGTTTGCTATTTTTGTGAGGTTTGGGTGGGTTGAATATGTGAACATATAAGCGGTAGTTGTACTTTGTGTTGCTACTTTTCCTATACAAGGAGGGTAGGATGAATAAAAACACCTCCTGACTTAATTTAAAAAGAAAAAAAGAAAAAAAGAAAAATATATAAAAAGGAAAAAATACGCACTTCATAGATGTTGCGTAAAACATACAAGTGTGCTTGTTTTCTCAGCTCACAACTAATTACTTTTGCTCGTGCTCCTAAAGTCCCTTTATTGGTACAAACATTAGTATTCTTTTCATTGGCGGGAGCTTCATTACAACAAAATTAATTACAAAAGTCCATAAACCTCCCTATCCACATAACCCTCAATAATACTCCCATCAGATCGATAATATTTTTGAATATCATCTTTGAAAACACTCATGTACCATTCAAAAGGATACTTCCCATGCAAGAAAATCAAGCCCCACATTTTCACTTCTCTAGTCAAATAGACAACAAGATGTACCTTGATATCAAAGCATGAAGTAGGAAAATACATCTTAAGATGGCACATGGTAGCAACCACTTCTCAGTTCAACTTATTAAGATTCTCAAGATCAATAACTTTGCTGCATAGTGTTGAAGAAAAAAAAACACATGGTGATTACAAACCTCACATGCTTTAACAATATAGATCAACTAGCCACATGTAATAATCATTGCATTAGATTGTGACAATCATTATATTGAAGACCTATCAACTTCAATATCCTTCGTTGATGCTAATCTATGTATATTGGAAGAGTATCCCTATGGTATCTTAACATTAAGTAAGCACTCACAAAAAGTTCTCTTCTCATGTCTAGACAATATGTAACAATAAGGAGGTAAATATGTGTTTCTATCATTGCCAACTTATGTTATGATATGTTTCCTTAAATAAGTTACATGTAGGTCCATTCTGGATTTGATTCCATCCTCAGTCTTACCTGGTATATTCAACAGAGTGCTAATGACGCTATCACAAATATTTTTCTCAACATGCATGACATTGATATAGTGCCTAAATGCCAAAGAACTCCAATAAGGAAGATACCAGAACATTGACCTCTTCTTGAATACAGATTCATCACTCAACCTAGATATATTACATTGTGATCTCTTACCAAATGAATTGATGAAGTGTTTTACTCTTTCATAGACATCCTCCCTTGATACAATTTTAGGGGCACTCCATTCCTTTATTGAGCCATTGAATTCTATGCACAACCTTCCAAAAGAATGAATTTTTTGAAGAAACCTTCAATGGCCAAGATATACAGTCTTGTTACCATGCTTTTGACGTATTGGATTAGTATTTGCCTCACATACAGTTGATACTTTGGATCCTTTTACTCTGTATGTAGATAGATTCCTACATGTTGTAAAGTCAATAATAGTGCAAAACAACATAGCATGCAAAAAAGATGTCTCTCTACACAAAATATCACAGGTCATCACACCCTCTCCTCAAATTTTCTTTAAGTCATCAATCCAAGTTTCAAGATAAACATCAATATCATTCCAAGGTTGTTTCAGGCCCCATATCAACAAGGATATCATGATGTACTTATTATTATACACAGCCATGGATGAAGATTGTATATAATAGTCATAACTGACAAAGTTCTATCTTGGAGTCTTAATGTGATATATGGATTCATCCCATCATTATAAAGCCAAATTCTTAGATTCCTAACTTATTCACTAATTTCATGGTATAATAGGTCAATTTTCTCCCATTGGGGGGATTAGACACATGTTGTAGGATCCCATCATTGTTTTTCTTTGCCTATGCATGCCAAGATAAATTACACATATCCATTATATTAGCAAACAAGCTTTGAAACCATGATATTGTAGGTAGATACCACATCACCTTGGCATTAGAGCTAATTTGGACTTACCTGGAGATGTCATTTCATTTTAACGCCCCACATTTTGGACAATCTTTCAAATTGATATAGTCATTTTGAAATAACACACAATCATTTGGGCATGTATGTATCTTCTTAGCCTCAATTCCCATTGAGAAACATTTCCTTTAATTCATATGTTGAGATTGGAGGCTCGTTGTCTTCAAGAAGAATTTCTTTCAAAAAACACAATAGAGACATGAAGGTTTTGTCACTCAATCTATTTTTAGCCTTAGAGTATACAATCTCAACACATCGCTCAGCTTCATAAACTTAGCACAACCTAGATATAATGGTTAGCATATTGCATAGTGTATCTAAATAGGTAATTCAAATCAATATGATTTACCCCACAATATCAAACATTGCATCAACCATTTCTATCAAAATTGGTTCATTCACATCTATATCATCAAAAATCTCTTCTTCAACACGAATACTGCCACTGACATCCACATATCTCATTCTAGGAATCTCTCCATGCCAATACCATTATGTATGTCCTTGTACAATCTCGTTGCATAAGACATGACTTTTGATTTCATCAACAATGTCGAATTTCAAGTTTTTAGTTCAATACCTACATGGACAGTTGAGCCTATTTCCAGGTCATTTCGTGTGTTACTACACAAATCTTATAAAGTGATCAAGACCAAAAATAAACTACGAGTGCAATAATTTGAAATGAACATCCATGATCGATCTATTATATGATCACAGAGAAAATGACCGTTGAATAAGGTGTTTGGATACTAGGGTTTAGAGATTAGGATTTGATAATTAGGTTTTATCATTTAGGGTTTAGGGTTTAGGGTTTGCATATTAGGGTTTAGGGTTTAGCATTCATATGTTAGGTTTTAGTAATGATTGTATATCACCTATCTCATTCTTGAACACCTAATCTCACTAGTAAGTGTATAGTGTGTATTCAACTTCCAAGAATAATTTGACAACATTTTCCTACAATCCTCTAAGCATACCAATATAGATTGGCAAATACCCACCAATATATGTAGTCAGAGAACAAATGGGGAAGTACTAACGAAACATCTTGAAGATTGTAAATACACATGAGACACTCATAAGTGTGATTAAGTGTTTGAGAGCAATCCTAAATTAGGAACTATCCCAAATTTACTCCTAATGAGTAAATCTCAAATGGGTTTCTAGGGGAACATATAATATTATCATTTCTATACCTATGATCTTAATGTCATCATTCATATTGTAGGTGTGGAAAATTTTACATTAAGATATGTATATTTTATTTACACAATCTAGATAATATTTAAACAAACTAAATAAGAAACCATTTTCCTAATATTTTTCGTTACAACACCTTTTGTGTATCACCCATGAATACCATCATATTCTGAACCTACTTTTAGATATACCAAGGGTAATAAAGTCTAATGATGCAAAGAGGAATCGATACACACAAGGTAACATGTCAAATATGGGTTAGAAATGTAAATTAAAAATATAAGTTTGTATGTGAAATTCATTGATTCTCAAGTAACGTGCATTATTACCCATACATCTACACATTTTATTGGCAGCAATGTGCACATTATAGAAATGTTTTGAAGGCATATTTGTTTGTCAACATTTTAGGTTAGATGCCTTAATTAAAGATTGATAATATGGAGATCCAAATGAATGCATCAAAGATCATTAATCTATAATCACTAGGAGGATTACATATACGCACTAGTATTAATGTTTCCTCTGATGTGGTATTGTATCTTTGAAAATTTATGTCTCTCCTTTAATTAGAATTTACCTTGCATTTGTTATCAAAGATTGTTAAGGTTTAAAATATAATCTATTGTTGGTTATTTCTTAAATATGGATTTGAATTTGTATGATGATCTTGTCCCTCTCATTCATCATTTAATGGGGAATAATAGGGGAAGGGGGGTGTCACACCCAGGTGTTCCACTACATTATAAAGCCTAACTTATTGTTATGATTCACTGGATATATTAGGATATTCTGGAGAAAAGTCAGATTAAATTAGTAAAAGTGCAAATTTTAGTAAAGTTCAATAAAATAATGAAGGAAGATAATGGGAATTGACTCACGATTAATCTTCCTTATTATTTATAAGATGTATATTATTTTGAGGATAAAGGCAATTAAATATCTGGTGATTTTTTTAAAATATTTATGATAATCTAGTTGGAAATTTTTTATAAAAGGCTTACAAAAGCAAATTTAAGGGGAAAATTGAATGTATGCCTAGAGATGAACACTTTTTGTACATAAACCCTAAATCTTTGTAAAAATGGGTGATGATGAATGGAATAAATAGGTGGAAAGATGGAAATTGAGGAAATGGAATGAGTTCCATCATTAGCTACAGAATAAACATTATCATGAATTTTTACTGAAAGAGAAAAAGTGGAATGTCAATAACCGCTACACATTTCTTTCCTTTGCAATAATATTTTGGATGAGATGGAGGTGACATGCCGTTAAAGCCAACAATTAAACTTTTCATAGATGTTGAGGTTTTGTTTTCCTCTTCACACTTTTCTTATGATGAAACCATAAATAGAGTGCGAATGATATCCAATTGCCTTCTTCAATGAATATGATTGGAAGGAAATCTTATACATAAGTAACTGAAAACTTCATTCTAGAGCACAACTATGAGAAACCACCCATCTCTCCTTTAATGTTTTTACACTACCTTGACTCCATAACTGCCATATTTGTCAACTTATTTAATTATTAAGGTCTAGAAAATATGTGGTGATTGATAGTCGAGGAATGCTTTATAGTTCGACAGAGCTCCCCGGCTCCATGTGGAGCCTCCATCCCAAGTTTTAAAATTATGATGGTTTAAAATCCATGTTTTGAGCTTTGGGCATTTAGAATCATTGTTGGGTTCCTCAAAACCTTTCTCTTCCAGGAGTACATCAAAACATGTTCAATCTATAGGCTTACCTTGTGAAAATCTTGTGACACCAAGCGTCAACAATTTCATCGTCAAGGAACAAAGAAACACTACCACCTTGTTTATAAAAAAAGTATAACCTTCTATCAAGACTTTAGATTGAGTATTTACCAATGTAACATTGTGAGTAAAATTGTATATTTTTTTAAAAATTTAGATACAAATTATCTTGATGTTATTGCAAAAATTTAAACTTTACAATTTTTTTTGAATATTTATTTAAAGTTGTATTTGTTTGTTAAATAATGATAAATCAATATTTTTAGATTTTATACATTTATTTTTATTATTCACCTGTTTTTCACGTCTACGAAAAAATAATAAATGATTCAATAATAGTAATAACTATGTATATTTTAGATAATATTTAGAAAACATAGTGAAATGGAATAACATAGTGGCACCCTTTTGAAATTTCAAGAGTAAAGGATCATGCTTTTACTAGAAAAGTGTAAGCATTTTTATGGATATCTGATATGAGATTCACAAAAATGAGAATGATATCAATTTCACTAGCTAACAAGTCATTGTAGCAATTTTTTAGACTTTTTTAGTGTTTCATTTGATGTTTATGATTTTCAAATGACTACTCCAACATTGAGATTCTAGTGATATCATTAATTAACTATAAAATACATCACCAAATAGAGTAAAAGATTGATACATGTGAATAGTTAAAACTAAAATTTTGATCTTTTGAGTTTATAATTTTCTTTATTTTGTACCAGTTTATTTGTTTACAAAATAAATATCTACAAAAAAGCTTTTATAATGATTCAATGATTGTAAAAAATATATATATTTAGATTTAATTGTGATAACGTAATGAATAAAATACTATATCATTGCCTTCTTAACATTCCAGGTATAATGGATTTTGAAACTAGTACAATAAATGTAAATCTTTAAGAATTTTTTGGGATATTTAAAAACTATTTACATTGTTATAATGGGACATGATGCAAACTTATATGAAACTTTTTCAATATTAAATGTGTCTTAAAATTGTTTATCTAATATGATTCAATTAATATCTTTTTGTTTCATACAAAAAAAGAAAGTGAAGGATGCTATAAAATTAAATAAAGACAAACATTTTGATATATAAACTCTAGAATCAATTGGATTTAAAAAACATATGCCATAATATGTAAAAGGTATGTCATAATAGATTGAAAAAAATTTTGTAATAATTTATTAATATATTAATATATATAGACATGTTAGGGGTTACATGAGGAGGTACATATGATGTCTATGGATGTGCTATAAGAGGAAGCTTAGGAGGACATCATTGTACACTAGAAAATAACCTTTGAAGATCCTTCGACAACTAGGAAGACTTGAAATAGATCCTACATAATCTGACCATGGATCTATGTCACAAAGCACACACAAACAATAAAGTTGACAAGGGCAGGGATTTAAGAAATGCATGCATCCTTCTAATGTGGATGTGACACAACCAAAATTGGGCCAATGGAAATAATAAAAATCATTCCCTTAGACTTCCTAAAGGTGTCATCAATTAACATCTACTGAAGTGGGGACATTCCAACTATCACTGTCCATCAAGATTTACTGAACCCTCTTCTTGAACCACATGGTGTAAGATACACTCCATAGTTAATAAGGTCATTGACATTAACATTGGCTTCTATGATCTTGTCAGCACGATGCAAATCCTTTGGATGCCAACTAAGAAACCACATGTAAATTTAGTTGGATATTATCTATTAAATCATATAGTTCACCAATGTTGATGGTTACATCTGAGCAACGAAGGGTGGTCCATGGAATACATTTTAGGGTTATATATTTTCTTAATCATAGGCACAAAACCTTAGGATTTTGGATCTAATCATAGATGGTCTTGTCATCTAGTTATGGTTTCCAACCTACCTATCTATCTCTACTAGGATATACTCCTGAACATCACTAGTAGACTAATTAGTATGATAATCAGGATTGACAAAACTACCTTTTTGAAAAATATAGAGAAGTCTAAAATAATTTTTTCCAAGGTTGTGACTATCAAACATTTAATCACCCAATCTTGTTCAATGATGAGAAATTTAGCAAAAAATAAAGCATACCCTTGATATGCATGCATTGTGGAAGAGGAAATAAATAGAAAGAAAGACTACACTCACCTTCCACAAGTGGTAGATGTTGACCTAACATTTATATACTGTCCATATTTTGATTATGACTTAACCATTCCATTCAAGTGTACCTAATATGTCAATTTGAAATCAACTTCAGATATAGGTACATAAAGAGGATGAAACTAGCAAACCCTAGTTTGCCGAAACATAAGTAAAATTCAACAAAAATTAGGAATTGAAGAATAGATAGTATGTCTATTAGAATTATGTTGTAAATAATTTATATTGAATATTTGACATGTAACCAAGCTGAACGAAAATTTGGAGCACTGATATTGTATATCTATACACTTTCATGGTATTTTTATAAGCCTTCATAGGGAGGCTTGCGGGATGAGTTTCCCCTAAGGTAACTCAACCGACAACCATATTTAGTATTTTGATAGAACCCAGTGTTGCTCGAGTTTTTCCTGGGGTAACTCAACTGCCAACTAGTAGTGGACAAACTAAAGTAGTCGTTGACTGGGTTTCATATTAGTTACAAACTCGATAGATAGTAACAAATAGAGAGGTAGTGAGAACTATCAACCAAGTTACCCAAAAGGTAACTAGACTAATAAGACTATGCAGTGAAGTGATAAAAAGTGTATTTATCCATTGAGAAGGTTGCAAACATCAAAAATAGATCCGTTGCTACCCCGTGTAATGGATAGAATTCTATTCAAGTGTTTTTACTATCTAGCAGGAAACATAAACAATAGAAAGGTGCCTTTGGACTTCAATGTTTTTAGTCTATGCTCCCTTGCTATAGTTGAGTGTTTGATCCTTCAAGAGACCTCAATATCCCTCAATCTTGATTACTTATCTACCTCCAATTCAATCAATATTGTAAGAGAGATTCTCGCTTGTACTCTTATTAAAACTCTCAACTCTTCCTCCCCATCTCTCTCTAGAAAAGTGGTGTTTTGAGGATTGCTTCCTTGAATAAGGAAGTGCTGGACTCAAGGATGATGATCTTCAACAAGAAAGTGTAATTCCTTGGTAAATATAGAAGATTCTTGGTTGGTAGATTGGTAAGACCTTGTGATGGTTAATGGATCCTTGATCTGAAAAGGAATGCTAGCTAGTTTATCCCTTGTTCATGAAATAGGTAGTCAATTATTGTAACTCTCCTTGTAAAATATAAACAGTGTAACAAGTTTGAAAATCCTAGAGATTGACTCCTCTAGTTAGTGGATGTACATCTTCAAGTCTAGAGGTTGGAACTACTATAAATCTTAGCCTTCTTTGGTATTTATTATTATCTCTCATCCTTGATAATAATACTTGTGATATCATTTTAGCATATATGTTGATGGTTTAAAGAATTTTATTTAAGTGGTTTTATCTATACTCACCCACCAAAACCCATTGATCCAACAAATGTAATTAGAGCTTTCTCTTCCCCAACAAACTACTCCCACATGTAAAAAAGTGGGAAAAAAAACTTGGTTCTCTCAACATAGAGGGTGGCCTCTCCATGTGTTCACCCATCTTTGATTGTAGAAACTTCCTCTATTGGAAAACAAGGATGCAATTCTATATTCAAGGCATGTTGAAGGTGGTTGGTCTTCCCTACTCTGAACTAAAAGAACAAATAGATACTTGGAATGATGTAAGCATGAAGAAGCTACAACTCAATGCTAGATCTATTAGCATCATCTACTATACCCTTACTCTAACCAAATTCATCCTTATTTTCTCTTGAGACACAAATCATGATATTTGGAACAAGATTTGTGTCACTTATGAAGGCATGAAGCAAGTCAAAGAAAGAAAACTATATATGATCAACGAAATCTTTGAAGGCTTCAAGACAAGGTATAAAGAAAGTGTGGCTGGAATGTATTCATGGCTCAATACTCTTCTCAATGGGCTTGCCGATTTGAGTCACACTATGTACATAGGAAATTTCAACTCAAAGTTCCCTAGATTGTTTCCTTGTAATAGGAAAGACAAGTGGCTGCTATAAAATAAACAAAGTCTCTTTCAGACATTTCTATTGAAGAATTCATAGATTATATCCAAGCCTATGAACTAAGACTTGACAAGCAATAGGAAGAGGAAAAGGAATAGGAGAGATCCCAAGAGGAAGAAGGAGGCTGCATTCAAAGCCCAATTTGAAGCTATTATACAAGAACAAGTCATTAGACAACCTCCTCCCTCCGCAATTGAAGATGGCTCCCATAGTGATTTTGAATCTCACTACTCCAAGGGAAAGAACTTCAAGGGTAAACCCTCCTCGTCCCCTATTTCTAGGTGCTATGAGTGTGGACTCAAGGGGCAATTCAATGATCATTTCCCAAAAGCTAAGATACATCACCAGAAAAGTAGCCATATGATGGAGGACTACCACAAGGAGGGTCGATTCAAGAACAAGGACAAGAAAGAATAAAAATAGAGATGTCTCCCATGTTACTCAGGAAGAGTCTTCCTTAAGTGATTCTTACTCAAACAAAGATGAATGCCACATGCTCCTCATGGCTAGCACAAGTGAGGAAGTAAGTAGAGTAAATCTCAATGAACTTCCAAAGATGCTCTTATTGATATCATTCATGCTTCTATTTCTTCTTATTCATAATGCATGTCTAAAAAGAAGAGTAGGAAAAAATATTGATGACTTGTATTCTAAAATAGAAGATAATGAACAAAATGAATACAAATTGAAAAGTAGCATTGATTCTTTACAAGAGCAATTTCTAGATGTTCAACTTCAATATAGTGGTGCAAAAAATCAAAATGGTTTTTATCTTAAGCAAATCAATGATCTTAAAGGTGAAAATCAAGCTTATCTTGATATTCTTATTAAACTTAGGAATAAAAATGTCAAACTTCATGCTAAAGTAAGCGATCTAGATCTAAACTTGTTTTTCCTTAGAAAGAGGTAGCTAATATTATTCTTAAGAGATTCTTACTTAAGAAAAGCCCTTTGTATGGAGGCCCATCTATTGCATGCCAATATGATCTTTCTAGTCTTTCTTCTATTGTTATTATTCTTAGTGATTACAATCACATGCATAGAAATTCCTTGCAAAAATTCCTCAAAGGGAAGAAGTCCCTCAATGAAGTCCTAAAACACTCTACTTGACAAGTGGGCAGTAGTGGTTTGGGATATGAGGGAGGCCCAAAGAGAAAGGTCAAGGGTACTAAAACAAGCACGTGACCAACAATATACCATGGAGAGTCTTTCATCTCTAAGAAAAATATAGTTTGTGCTTATTGTAAATGCGATGATCGTTATTCTACTATTTGTCATAATAAGAAGAAGGAGACCGAATCAAACATGAAATGGCTCACCAAGCTAACCCCAGTCCCCAAAGTTTGAATTGGGCACCCGATTATCCTTCCCTTGTAGGCAAACAAAAAGTGGATTGCTGACATTGGTTGATCCAAGCACATGACCAGTGAGAAGAGCCACATCCACAACTTTACAAGGAGAAAAGGAGTTTTTATTCCTTTTGGGGGTAGAAAGAAAGGTAAAGTAGTAGGAGAGGGTGATAGGAGATTCACTATATATATAATGTACTACTTGTGGATGTCCTACATCACAATTTAATAAGTGTTATACAACTATGTGATAATGGTTATATTGTTCTCTTCACATCACTAGAATGCTTCCTTTTAGATCCTCTCTCTTACAATATTGTATATGGGAGAATTATAATTCTAAAGTATTTATAATATTGTTCTCAACTCTATTAAACCAAATCTTAGTTAATTCCTTATGGTGTATAAGAATAATATATATTTGTGGCACTATAGGCTTGGTCATGTAAATTTTCATCAATTGAAGAAGTTAAGCAAAAAGGAATTGGTCAATGGACTTCCTATGTTGGATTTTTAGGGAGATGTTCTATGCCAACCTTGACCACAAGGGAATCAAACCAAATCCTCCTTTGAATGAAAATGAGTCCATAGAACCAAAATAGCTCTTGAGCTTCTTCACATTGATCTATTTGGACCCATGGGAATTCAAACACTTCATGGCAACAAGTATTGGTTAGCTATTGTTGATGATTTCTCTCTTTTTACTTAAACTTCCTTTTTTGTTGCAAAGAGTGATACTCTTGATGTTTCTATATATTTTTCAAATGAATTTAAAAAGAGTCTTATTGCCAAATTGTCTCTATCCTTAGTGACCATGGAGGAGAGTTTGAAAATGATTTATTTGAAAAATTTTGCAAAGAATCTGACTACATGCACAACCTTTCTTCCCCTTACACAACTTAATATAATGGAGTTGTAGAGAGGAAAAATAGTTCCTTACAAGAGATGGCTAGGAGAATGCTCTTAGAGTTTAAAACTCCCAAGAAGTTTTGCGTCGAAGCTATCAATACTACATGTTTTGTGCAAAACTGGGTTTTCACACATCATTTTTTTAAGATAAACCCCTATGATTTATGGCATGGTAGAAAGCCTTCAATTGGCCTATTTAATGCTTTTGGTTGTCCATTCTTTGTTTTCAACACCAAAGATTTTGTCAAAAAGTTTAATGGAAAATCATTTAAGGCTTTCTTTGTTGGATATAACACTACTAGTAGAGATTATAACATCTTTAATATAACTATATATAATAGATGAATTTGTTAATAATAAATTTGTTGAGATGGACCCCTCTATTTTTGAAAATGAATATTATGATGATGATTAAGATGAGGCAATTTCCATATTGTAAGACTAGACATCTCCAATAAAGGTAAAAATATAATTCAAATTGAATGCTCACATGAAGATGAAAAGAAGGATCACACTCCCCACTTTGCAAAACATCATCCAAAGGAGCTTATCATAGGTAATCCTTTTGAAAGAGTGAAGATCCATGAAGCCTTCAACAATTAACAAGCCAACAATTCCTTCATTTTACAACTAGAGCCAAATAATGTCAAAGAAGCTCTTGAAGATGATGAGTGGATCCTACATTAATGCAATAGGAGCTTGAGGAGTTTGGAAAGATCATGGAATGGACTCTAGTACCAAGACCAAAGGGTGAGAAGATCACTAGAACAAAGTGGGTATATAGGAAAAAGATTGAAGAAAGTGTATAAGTGGCAAGAAACAAGGCAAGGTTAATAGCTCAAGGTTACTATCAAGAGGAAGGTATTGATTTTGGTGAAATTTAAGCTCATGTTTCTATACTTGAATCTATTAAATGAAACACACCTATGCTAGTCATAAAAATTTCTTTCTCTATATAATGGATTTTTAAAGTGTGTTACTAAATGGAGATCTAGAGGAGGAAGTCACTGAGGCTCAACCTCTTGTCTTTAAACATGAAAAGCTTACAAATCATGTTTTTCTATTACAAAAAACCCTTTATGGGCTCAAAAAATCCCCTAGAGCTTTGTATGAGAAACTAAGCACCTTTTAAATTCATAATGGCTATGGCATCAAAAAAGTTTACTCTACTCTCTTTGTAAAATACATTTCTAACCATTTATTATTTATTCAAATTTATGTTGATGATATTATCTTTGGCATTACTAATTTTAATCTTTGTAAGGAGTTTAGTTCCCTCATGCAGAGTGAATTTGAAATGAGCATGATAGGGAGCTTACTATCTTCCTTGAGTTTGAAATCAAGGAAACACAAGATGGTAACTTGTTCAATTAAAGCAAGTACATAAATGAACTTTTAGGACTTTGTTTGGTTTGTTGTTTTTATAAGAAACAAAGCACTATGTATCTATCAACTACTGAAGCTGAATACATAACAACTGGTAGTTCTTGTTCCCAAGTCCTATAGATGAAGCAAATGCTCCAAGACTTAATATTTTCTATCATCCTATCTACTGTGATAATAATGAATTTGGCTTACAATCCTATATTTCATAGTAGATCTAAACATATATAGATCGACCATCATTTTCTTTGTGACCACATTGCCAAGAAAGACATCTACATCACTCATGTTGACATGAAAAATCAACTTGTGTATATTTTTACTAAGCCCCTATCTAGAGAGCATATTTTAATTAACTGTCATCTACTCATATTTTCCTCAAAATTTTCCAAGTTTTGATGCCTTGTTATGTATGTATCAAAGTCAACTAAAAATGATTTTCCTCTAATTTTTATGATGCAAAGTAGTTACCCATGATAACAAAAATGTGCCTATATAAATCATACATACTTTGTATGCTCTTTTGGTACATTTACATAGGGTTATAGGGCCTTAGAATCTTTTTTTCTGAGTTTGAGACAACCTTGCCATTGGTTGAGTTTGCCCTGAGGTCACTCGATCAATAATTTTTCCTTAGGATTGAACAATAACTGTCATCAGTCAAGTTACCTAACCTACAAACTTGACAAAAACATTTGTTCCTGTACTAATAAAGGATCTAGACGACCAAGTTTTCTCCCTCTCAACTAGACAAAGTCAAATGTATACCCTCTTTTATTATTCATCCTCAAGATCTAGACCTTCTTCTACCCAAACCCTATCCTATCAACCCCCAAAATCCCTTCCCTTTCCTAACCCTAGACCTTCAGGTGGATCTATATATCATCTTCTCTGTGATTTTGTCCTCCCATGGGCATCAAGAAGGCGCAACAGAAGATCTTCAATAGGCACCTCAACCTTACCTCAAGTTGCTCCATCCTCAAGGACCTTTGTCCATGATGGCATCAAGTTTATCAACCCTCAAGATGTCGCTAGGTACAAAGAGTTGCTTCTTAAACCTCCTTTTCCCTTTAAACCCTTTCTAGTTCTGGGATAGAGGATTGAAATATTAAATAAGTCTTTCTTTATCAATGTCTCTATGTACTATGCACTGAATGGATTTTCTTCTCAAATTCTTTCTATAGAAAAAAAGTTGTTCATGTGTTCTATAAAACTCTCACATCAAACTTTAATACATTAGTTTTTCTATACATATGTTGATCACCCTAAATTGGATCCATTACATATGATTCTTCGGGGACTACCTATCACAATCACGTTGACTAGATTTACCCTGTGAAGTTCTATAAGAGTTTTGACACCAAATTATGTCTTCTAGATATTCACAAATTCTCTAAGAAACCTAGATTCCCTACAGGAAGAAAGAAATCTTCCCATCATTAACCCTTGACATCAAAGCACACATGATTTCCCTAATTTTGAACTACAATGTTCATCCAAAGAAAAACCAAACAAACATTGCAAAAAATACTACAGTGATGGTGTATTCCCTTTTACGGGGATCAGATCAAGTGGGATTGCTACATTTTTCATCATATGACCTAGCTTGACTCTGACAAGAATACGAAGGACTCTCATCCACCCTACCTAACCTGATCTATTATCTTTTTTACATTTTTAATAAAAAAATGTCTCCTAATTGATTTAAACTATCCTTCCAGTAGGAGTGGTGTTTTGATAAGTGAAACATCTACAAATAAGTCCTTCCACAACTCCTTCTCTACCACTCCTAGAGACTTGTCCTCTCAGATCGGTCAGCACAACCATCTCCCTTCTGTACCACATAGACCTAGTAGGGTTTCTTTCCCTATATCAGATGAGTCACTCATGGGATACATGATGTATAAGAATGCCTACCATATGCAGGTTTAGGAACACATTCACTAGGTGTTGGTTCAAATCATGTAAACCATGAACCTACGTTTCTTCTCACCTTATACACATTATCAGATCTTGTTCTCTGTCACTGAATATATTACATAAGCATACGATCAATTATAACCCAACATATCAATAAGATCATACTATTGCCCGCTCTACACCACCTGATGATCCTCCTTCTGTATCCTCTCATCCACCTCCAATTCTGACTCATATGATAGCTCTTCCTCCTGTTCTAGCCTCTAAGGCTCTTGCAGACATTGACATGGCTTCTACTCCTCACTTTAGGAAAGTCATGGCTCCAGTTTCTGGTGGATAAATGACCTAGAATGAGCTAAATGCCAGGTATTTGTCTAAATGAACTTTTCCTCCTATCGTATGTTTGAGGATGATGATGATGGTGATGTTGAGGAAGGTGATGATGGAGAGGAAGGTGATGATGATGAGCAAGATGGGAGGATTTTGATCATGATACTGTTGCTTCCCTACTATTGGAGCCACATAATGATTAGGATTATGACCCTGTGGAGGATGACCCTTCTTAGGGTGACTAGTTCCAAGGTCTTAGAGTTCTCGTGTACTCGTATTTTGTGAGCTTATCATGTACTACATAGGGAACCTATATCTGAGTCTACTATCTAATTTTAATGTCATTCTTCATTTTATAGTTTTTCGCATAGAACTTATTTAGTTTTTGTTGTAATCATCATCTCATGTATTCTTAACTCTATTGGTATTGGTTATATAGTGATCCTTTGTGTATGAATTCTCATAATTTGATTATTAATTAATGATATTAGTTCTCTCTCTAGCTTTATTTTTTGTTGTGATAGTTTTGTATGGTTCTTGTGGTTGGATAAGATTTAACTTAGCTCTTGTATCCCCCTCTACTTTTGACATGACAAAGGGGGATACAAAACTTGGCTATATATTAAAATTGATCTATCTTTGCATATCTTGCTGCTTATGGAAAATTGGCCAAAAGTACGTATAGATGGGTTGGTTGTTGTTTTTTTGGAAGGCCTTAACATATTGGTTGATTTAATCTTTAATTGAAGGGGAGAAATTTCTATCATATATTTATGTATTCCCCAAAGTTTCAATGGTGAAGTATATACAATTTCAATCATTTTCAATATGTTTAGGAATGGTTTGTCATCTTTAAAAAGGGGGAGAAAGTTTCCCTATCAAAGTATTGGTTGTCCATATTTTGATGATGAATTAATCATTCCATTCATGTGTATCTAATATGTCTATTTGTGAAAAAAATTAAAATATTAGGTTCATCAAGAGGATGAAAATAGCAAACACTAGTTTGCTAAAAAGAAGTCAAATTCACCAGAATTGCAAAAACTAAAGAGTACATCTAACCTCTATTAGAATGATTTTCTAAATCATTTATATTTAATATATGACTTGTAACCAAGCTTAATGAAAATTTAGAGCACTAAAATTGGATATGTATACTTTTTTTGGTATTTTTCCTAAGCCTTCTTGGGGATACTTGTCAATCGCATTTCCCCTGAGGTAACTCAACCGAAAAACATTTTTAGGCTTTAAAAAAAACCCACATTCGGTCAAGTTTTTCCCCTAGCGTAACTCGAGCAATAATTAGCACTGGCCAAGCTAAAGCAACCATCGATCAAGTGTCTTATCAACTAGAAACTAGACAAATAGCTGTAGGTAACATGACAATTAGAAATGTTAACCGAGTTACCCAAAAGGTAACTCGATTCACATCACTGTGTTCTGAAGTGCTAAAAAGTGTATTTATCCGTATACAAGGTTTCTAACTTCAAAAACCGATTTGTTGCAACCCCCTAAAATGTCTAGAACTCAATCCAAGCATCTCTACCAGATAGTAAGAAACCTCAACTATAAAAAATGGCCCTTAGACTTCATTCTAAGTTTGCCTTCTATTTTCCCTTGATATAGTTGAGTATTTGAGCCTTCAAGATACCGTAATTTACCTCAAGCTTGATTAGTCCTCCAGATAAAGTTGTGTGAGTTAAGAATTTTTTTAGGACTGCTTCTCCATTGTACTCTTGTTAAATATCTCATGCATGTCTCCCATATCTCTCTAGAAAAGTGGTATTATAAGGATTGCTTCCTTGAAGAAGGAACTGGTGGATTCAACACTGAAGATCTTCTATGAGAATGGGTATGTCTAGTGAAGGACAAAGGTTCTTGGTAGGTAGAAAGGTAAAAGCTAGTAATGGTGATTGGCTCTTTGATATGAAAAGTACTTCTAGTTTAGCCCCTGTTCTTGGAAAGGGTGGTCATTTGTTGTAACTCTTCTGGTGAAATATGAAGAGTGTAACAATTTTAAAAAGATTGACCCCTTTAGGTAGAAGATGTAAATATACATATTTGGAGGTTGGAACCACTATAAATATTAGTCTTATATGGTGTATGATCAATCTGTCTCATCCTTGTTTATAATACTTGCAATATGTTTTTAGAAAATATCTTGAAGGTCTAATAAGTTCGTTTAAGTGGTTTTAGCTCAAATTACCCCCTAGATCCCATAAATCCAACAATGGGGATGGATTATACTATCAAAGGCAACAATAATCCACCTTATACAACCCCTTATTTTGTGGTGAACCACACAAAGAGGCCAGAAATGAGAGAACCAAAGAAGGATACCGACAAGAGCAAGAAACTTATAAATTCCCACCACAATTCTAATCAGGAAGAACTCATTTATGCTAACAACTACCCACCAAATCAATGCACTAATAATGGGGTTAAAAGATCTGGTAGACAACTTAGAACATGAAACAAAGGAGGAAATATATGGAGGAATAATAGAGAAAACAAGTGAAGATTGATACCTATGATGACTTAGACATGAATCTCATAAGAGATGAGGTTTTAGAGGGATTTCACTTGACTAGGAATAGACAAGTAATATTTTCCTACCAATCAGACATGAAGGCCCTAGTTTGGATTAGTGAAGGAAAAGCCAAATAGAATTAAGGAATTGAAAGATAATATTTCAAACAATTCCTATCTTTAATATCCCACATAGAGTTAGGAAGAAAGGAATAATTAACCTCCCCCTTACCTAAATATTGGATTAGGGGTTCATAGAAGGAGAATTGATAATGAAATGTAGGATACATCTAATAAAAAAGATGTTGGGATTGATGATGATCTTTCCACCCAAAGTGATCAAACTTCCTAAGTGTTTCCTCCAAAATAACCCTTCCATATGTGTTTTAATGAATATCACATCATGACATGTACCATGCATCTATCCCATGAAAAAACCAATATCATTAAAGAACTTAACCTACTCCACATGGTAGAAATTCTAGCAGTTATTGAATGGTAGTGTAGGGGGAAACAAGCCCATGACATCACTAGGATAACTGGACTTGAGTACATAGTGTAGAATCCATGTGATAGGAGTGGGACCCGAGCGGGGACCTAGTCCTTTCTTAATAAAGGATCAAGGGCATCCAATCCGAACATACTAACAAGTATAATGGAATATGTGTATTTTACATTTTTGAAAAGAATATTATACAAGAAACATGAATTTATAGCAGCGACAAAATATGAAATATTATATTATCTCAAAATATTAGACACAATTTTCTCACCAAAACCGTGGTCCTATGAATAATTATATTACTATCTACATTTATATAAAGGACCAATGCAGAGTGCAACCTGTTCATCTCAATCTATGCTTGAAATCATGCTTCCTCATACATGCTCCACCTGATCCATCTTCCTCTAAAAACCTACATCTGGGTGGATTTGGAACGAAACCCAAAGAGAGAAAACAAAAAAGAGGACGAACCAACAAAAAATCATAATGTACAATATAGAAACATTTGGGGACTTCATAGAAAGGTAAAAAAAATAAGAAATTTCCTAAGCAAGAGGGATTCTGAATATGCTAGTAGTTCAGGATAAAGTTCACTCAATATAATATCTTGGTCAAAGAGATGAGTCATTTCATGCATTTGGATATATAATCATTTCAAAGAAAACTTTCTAGAAGACATTTCAATGTATGACAATAATCAAGAGGGCAAGAAGTTTAATATAGACTGATATTATTTAAGCAACACCAAGACACCATATAGTCTCATTACAAAAGGGTTGTGTAGAAAGGAGCACCTTGGGTGGAAATAGTGAGGCCATATATATAAATACATAAAGAGTGAGGACCGATAGGGGAACCTCACTTCACAGTATTAAGAAAAAACAACCATCTTATTCAACAATGGAATAATGGAAGAAAATTAATATTTAAAATGGTACATATATTACAGAGAGTAAAATATTAAAAGAAACAAAAATAAAACTATTACAAAGTTACATGATAACACATCAAAATTGTTCCTCACCATAAAAGGTTGTGCTAAAAAAGTAACAGAGTACACCTAATACATAAGACATGTATATATCTAGAAAGGTTGTGTTAAAAAAGTACCCTAATACACCTAATATATCACTAAAAGTACAAGCATGAAGGATAAACTGCATACATACAAATGTAGACTAAATAAAGCAAAAACATGGCCATAACACCACATGATCACGACCTAGAAAGTAAGAGTGGAAACACAAAGTCTGGGTGGAATGCACACAACCTTTATAAGTAGGGTTGCACATAAGTACCACTATTATAGATAATCTAGTCAAACATGAAGCATGCACAAATAGAGAGGCAAGACTAGTATTTTAGTCAATTTCTCATAAAAAGGAAATCATTTTAGGAGGGGTCCAAAGACCCATTTTAACTGAATAATTCAACTATCACATGAACTTATATGAAACCAAATCATGAATTATGAATGTCCAACAATTTAAACTCAAGTAGAATTGATAGATTCCTCATCAAATAAATCTAGGTTTTAATGGAGTAATGCCTAAGATATAATAAAATATGTACATACTTAATCTCCACAACTAACCCAATTTATAGGGGTGAAAATTCACAGTCCTTCGTGCTTGACCAGAGTGTGTTGTATAAACCCATTAGTCCATAATGCTAGTTCAGAAACCACGGTATGTCTAAACCTAATATTGGTATCTGAATGTTATGTTATATAAGCTACCTCCTCTATCCTCAATGAAAGGAGTTAGGAGTTTTATAGGACATGCTATATTTTATCGACGCTTCAGAAATGATTTTTCAAACATTGCAAAGCTACTTTCTAATTTGTTGCATTGAATTTAATTTTGACAATCATTGTTTGAATGCATTTGAGATTTGAAGGAGAAATTGATCTCCGCACCCATAGTGGTGGCTCTAGATTGGAGTCAACCTTTTGAATTAATGTGCAACACATCTAACTATGTAGTAGGAGTTGTTCTAAACCACCATAATGATCGTTCTATCTTGGTGATTTATTATATGTCTTAAACTCATAACAACGTATGGATTAATTATATCTACCACAGAAAAGGGACTTTTAGCTTTTTTTTTTCCTATAACAAATTTACAGAATATTTAATAGGGGTAAAGATGTTAGTATGGACTGATCATGTGGCTATGAAGTGCATTTTCTAGAAAAAGGATGCTAAATCGAGGTTGATTCGATGGATATTGGTACTACATTAGTTTGATATAGAAATTAAGGATAAAGTTGGAGCTAAGAGTGTGGTAAAAGATCATTTGTCTTGTTTAGAGAAGTTGAATGAGTCGGGATGGAGATACAATTGCTATGATCTTCCTAGTGAGCAATTTCTATGAAAGACAAAGATCCCTGGTTTTCACACATATTGAATTATTTGGCATTTAGAGAAATACCAAAATACTGGGGATATCAAGACAAGTAGAGTTTTTTTTTATTTGTTGAGGTTCTATGTGTGGGATGACCCTATTTTCTCTTAAGCTATATAGGAATGGAATATTGAGGAAGTGCATTCCTGAGTGGGAGGATGAGAGGATACTCGCTCGTATACATTCCTTACCCACTGGGGGAAACCATCCTATGTCAAGGATAGAGGATAAGGTTTAAGAGAGTGGATTTAATTGGTCATCATTATTTAAAGATTCTTATGATTTTGTGTGGAGGTGTGACACGTGTCAACAGTCAGGAAGCATATCTAGAAGACATGAAGTGCCTCTTAGTACATTTCAGGAAGTACAAGTATTTGATCAATGGAGCATGCATTTTATAGGACCCTTTGTCTCTTCTAATTTTAATCTTTACATTTTTCTTGCAGATGACTATGTAAAAATGGATGTAAACAATCTTATCAGTTTCATAAATCTTGTAGTTACCGATACTGGAAATATCTAAGGTTTCAATTTTCAACATCGACTAAATTAAATTATAGAATATGATTATTATAGATTAATGAAATTTATGTGTTCTACTTATCATTCTCGATACAATGTTATGTGTATATATTGATATGTTGCATGTATGTGCTATATTGACTAAGTTAATTTGTTTAATTGAATTCACATTTTAAGAATATCCTCCAATCTATATACATTTGACCGATTACTTACTAATTTTAATAAACTAACAAGCATATATTAATGAGTTCACTAAGGGACTAAATACCTATTAAGACAATATTTACCATTAATAATATCATAAGTATTAACTATGTCATCTTTATTATTATTGTAAAATCATTCTGAAATCATAATAATAAGTATTTGATATTACCTATATCATATTGTTTTTATTTACTTATGTTAATACACTACTTATATATGTACAAATTTACACATGTAAGATTAGTCATTATGATAAAGACATATGAGATATCATAATTGTTTAGATTATCCTTTTAAGATACTATCTCATGTATTATTAACTATTTAGTCACTAAAACTGTAGTATATGTGGGGAAATTATGTCCATACTGACTAGTAGAGACTGAAATGTAGATGGTTCTCTCACATAGGAGGTTGTAGCAATGTTTGTGGCCAGTTCTTCCTAGTGGTAGTTGGCTGACCCAAGTAGGAGGTATTCTCAATTCTATGAGGTCTTGGCACTGGTGAAACATGAAAAAATGGGTCAAGTTGAGAGGTAACATCATATTGTGTCTAAACAATTTTGATTGCAGACCATGTTGTTTGTCAGAGTTCCATGGTCATTGACAAATAGAAGGTGGAGATTGTAGAGAAAAGAAGGTGCTGGGAATGGCCTAGGGGACTTGGATTATTGGTTTCAATAGTTGGTTGGTGTCAAATGTGATTCACACTAGTCTGCCGCCTAGGTCACCAAGGTGGATTTCTCAAACTTCAAACTACTATTTTTTAGTATCGACTAGTTTCCTAGATGGTCTATATTTTGGTATCAACTAGTTTCCTAGATGGTCTAGGGATCATGAAAGGGAGTTGGATGCTAAAGAAACTGGTGTAGAGATGTGATTCATTACTAGGTATGTCTCAAGAGATAAATGTTCAAGGAAAAGAACAATGTTGGTGGAAATAGAGCACCCATGTATGTAGATGCATGGAAAGATGCACCCCAAAACATATCAATCGGTGAAAGACACACTTAGGTGTGAAGAAGCACCCAATAAATATATGGTGGTACAAATATATTTCTATTCTTTAGTATATGCCAAATGCATAATAAGAAATACAAGTATATGTTTATTCACTTTATAATCATTTTCTTAAAAGGGATGATAAAATGCATATTGTATCAAATTCAGGTCAAAAGACCCATCAATAATAATTCCAAAAAATTCAGTTACAAAATAGATAGAGAAAGTCCTATAAGAAAATAATTTTCAAAAGTTTGCAGTAGATAAGAAAAAGAGATTTATTCTCATAAGACATTACTCATATGGGATGTTTAGGGTTCTAATAATCATATTGACAAATAGAAATAGAGTACATGAATATATATAAGATATTTGTCTAAGAATACCAATGCTAAACATCTAGGTCAAATACATGATCCATAACACCAATCAATAATATATAATTTGGGTTAATTTCCAACAAATATTAAAAATCTTTCAACAACCTATTTATTATTATTGATTAGGTCATAAGACTGTATCATCTTGTATAGATTATTCTAAACTTTCCAAAAACAAATATTATTATTATTTTTTGAAATAATCAAAATTCATTATGGTTTTATTTAGGGTGACGTTTTTAGTGAGATCTATAAAACAATATCCACCTAAATCCATTTAGGTCTAGAAAATCACAACAATCGGTAGATCTCAATTTTTTGATCACCAATAATGTTTTTACTTAATTTTCTAAGTTCTATATTATAATTATGATATCTCTAAGATAAATCATTTAAAAGAAAATGTCATTTTAGAAGACTAGAAAGTCCATGTATTTCGCATAGTACTTAAGATATGTGAAATGGTATATCCACCAAAGTAGAAACTGATTAGAGGTCATGTGGCTCAATCAAAAGTGAATGATGAAATGACCACCAAGTCCATGAGAAACATAACATTATTAAATTAGACCAGGGTAAGATAGACAAATCATTGATTTGATTACAAAAATATTAAAATGAATAACACATGACCGATCAATCTTTGAATCAAACTCATAGTGCAAAGCATAGAAGATGAGAAGGGCAATGTCATCAAACTTAATAAGTCATCTAGCCTCAAAGATCCTGACTCGACTCCTGACATGGCTGGTCTGTCTAGGCAACACTCCACCATGAACAATTTGTAGCGGAAAGGTCAGGGAACAACGCCAAGGCAAAAACCAACAAAAAAATGCACAAAAGAGGATGGTGTTGTTTGTATGGGTTTATAAACTAAGCTAAGAAAACCAATTGGGGGTAGACTTCCTAGTACAAAATTTGGCACAAGAAAACCACACACAAAGAATAAGAGATGTGTTACAGCTCCCTTCCCCAGATACTATTGGCAAAGGAAAATTCTAGGGAAAGAGACCATAATCTCATTTTTCTAGGATCTAGATTTAAGAAAAAACTAATAATATTTTTATTATTATTTAGCAATTGGAATGGAACAAAGGTTGCTAATTACTCCTTAACGTAATGTAAATGATTTTACAAATAAAAGGAGACAACATAATACAATACACAACATATAAAGGGATCACTATTTATCTAAGTATTCCTCCTTATGACATCAACTTTATTATCCTCAACATACTCATCCGAATATTCAAGTCACTATATATCAATGTAAGTCATCTATCTACAATACCAACAAAGAAACATGTGGACCAATATTTGATATATTGTCTATGTGGGTGCATACAGAATTGTGTATTCATGACATATATATATATATATATCTGTGTGTGTATGTGTGTATATATGTTTATATATATATGTATATATATGTATATATATATATATATATATATATATATATATATATATATATATATATATATTACAATCTAAGAGATGGACATACAAACATGTATTCTCATTTAGATAGTCTAAATCATGATTTAGTCCACTTTGGATGCAATCACATTCCTATCCATTGTTTGCCTTAAGTGAACTACACCTTTAGGTAAAATCTTGGGTTCTGAATATCCTAGATTCCTTAATGTGATACTCATATTGTCATTATAATGAACTAGAATTAAACAAACATCCAAAAAGTTTATCCCACAATTCAATACTTCAAAAATCATACGAAAATCCATCAACAATTGATATATTCATACGAAGTCTTCATGAAATTATATCCATGTACTTTATGAAATTCAATTATCAAAGGTACGCTCAAGCAATCAGTCATTCAATCTTTCTGTATGCATTACACTATGGTTTCACCATATATTCATGTCATATGATAGGCCTAACTTAGGTCCAAAATGAGGGTTTAGGGTTATGTCATGTTTGGATTAGGAGTATGTTTATTAAACCCAATTGAATCATATCTTGATTTTGAAGGGGTAGAATGCCTAATTAACCATTGGTTGTGACCTTAATTCTTAGGTTGAACATATCAAGTCATTATGAACACATAGATCTAATCATGTGGGTTCATAAGTTATAAACATTGATTTGAAAACCAAAATTACTTGTTAATGAGCTAGAAACCCTAAATATACATAATAATCATCACAATATCTTGGGATCTCAATACTATTCCATAGTATAAATTAATAACACAAAATCAACACATTTAATGTTTTCCACATATTTATAATCTAGGTTTTGCAACTACCCATCATACTATATTCAAATATTAGTGACATCTTTTGAATCACGATCAAAACTAGGAAATGATTATATTTTATTTATACTCTACAAATTGTTCTTAGAAAAGTGATATATAATTCCATTGTTGTATGAGCTACCATTTGTTTTCTAAATTTATTACAAGATAAATGTCAATGGACCTATGAAAGAATGACACGTCAAAAAAAGATAACTTATTAACATAGGATGTGGGTCCGGGAATGGGCCTATGGGAACCTGCCACCTCGGCTCCTTAATCAAGCATGGCCCACACTCAAGATCAAGGAAAAGGAGTGTGGTACCCACATACTTTATGTACACAATAAGTGGCATGTGGGTCATTTGTCATGTGTCATACCCTTCTTGTGGAGGGACTCTACTCTTGAGATGGGTGAGTCAACTGTGGTTTTAACTCCATGTTTCATGGGTTCCAAAGGCCCAAAGGTGGTTTCCAAAGTTCCTATTGGTCCCATTGGACCTGACCTAGCCCTCGGTACGGTTAGAGTTGGTCAAAGTGGATGGAAGCTAGGGTTTCTATCTACTAGTTAAGCAAGAGTAAAAATGCTAGATTTCATGGTCAAATTACCCAACCTGTGGCACATTGCTAATACTACTCATGGTTGTAGCATTTATTGAAGATTGTGAGAGACCTTCTCCATGATCTATGATCTCCATGTTTATGGAGTGATGACCATCTTGTGTTAGTGGGGCACAAATCTTGAGCATGGTATTTTATTCCATGGTCAGGTTACACAGGAGTAGAGGTTCTTATATTTCTCCCCACATGTAGGGGTGGCTTGTATAGGTTCTTGAGGTGGAGGTTATAGGTTCTATAATCTATCTTCAAGTCATTGGGTAGATCAGAAAATATATAAAGAAATCCTACAGATAATTGCTATGAATAGGTTTGATTGGCTTCATATGTACTTGTGGTTTGTTCATGAGGCAACTAAGAAGTAGGGGAGGTTGGAAATGTAGGGAGAGGGAGATGTTCAATAGAGGGTGGTTACATGTAGAAGATCAAAGTGTTCCCTATGGAGTCCAAGTGGAAGGGGCAATCTTCCACGTAGGAAATTATTTGGGATTTTGGATCCATATCCAAAGGGGACTCTATCCCTATTATTTAATACTTTCTTGTTCTTTCATATAAAATACCAAAATAGATAAGTTATTCTATAGTGTAAGAAATTACTCCTTGTCATCCCTCATTTTCAATATTATATTCCTTTTCTATTATCCTATCTCAGACTAGAGATTATCTTCAAATGATTTGTTTATGTAGAAAATGTTACCTTTCAAGTGAATATTGGATAATTATTGTATTAGTTACTTAAGACACAAGATGACTTAGATTTATCTATAGTTTCTGCCATGATCTAATAAATCAAAATTTATCTAGTAATATTCCTAAAATAAAAGAAGTAGAACCAGAAATCACAAGGAACACTAGCTACACTAGCAAGGCCTAGCTTCCATGAAAGAGAATGACTAACTAAGCATGTGAAAAGGCAAACTGAGCTAACACTAGTTAAATGAGTGAACAATTAGGGTTCATACCCATGAATGGAAATATGGGTCATTTGGGGGAATGTGAACTATCACCTAGGTCGGGGGTCATAACATGCTAGTAATATTCATTCTGAGATCATCAAACCAAACATCAAGTAGGATGCTAGAGAATTACCCTAACCTACTCATTGATCGTCCATGGAATAGGGTGTGCATAGGGGAACTACTCCCTATCACCCCCTATCCAACCTTGTGAGGATAATTTGGGTTAGGGTTTGGGTGAATTCAACCAGGATCTAACAAGTCTAGGTTTATAGAATAAAGTCTCCTAAGGTAGTTGAGGGCCAAGCTAGGTTTATAGAATAAAGTCTCCTAAGGTAGTTGAGGGCCAAGGGTAGCAATGGAGGGTGAAAATGAGGGTATTGAACCTCACATCACCTACCATCTAGCCTTTAGGTAGCTCCAAGATAATTTCATTATGTCCTTATAAACTAGCTACTTAGGTTTGTCATCTATGTGTAGGAGAAAGGATTGAAATGTAGGAAGATGGGTAGCTAGCTAAGGATTGACTAGTTGGATGTTGGAGAAAATCCCAAAAATAGCTACATATTAGCCATTTCCACTTGAACTTAGGTTATTTCAAGCATAAACCACAATGTAATCCATGGTAAATGACACAAAAGTAGAACATAATCATTATCAAACACAATTGTAGGGTTTACACATTACTTTTCACCAACATGGTATCAAAGTCATATTTTAACCTTGAGTATCCCACCTAGGGGCTTATCTATTAATGACAACGGAAAGTACAAAAATAGAGAAGAAAAATATAGAATAAGCCAAGGAGCTTAGGGTAGAGGTTGAATTCTTTTTCTCCAGTATTTGCAAGCTTGAACATTTCCTTCCTCCAAGGTGAAATGGCATGGAAATGGAATGCAAGTCAATATAGGTGTAACATTCCCAGATTCTACCTTCCCAAAAACTCATGGGCCCAAGTAGAAAAATCTAAAAACATTAGAAATAGTATTAGAGAGTGATATGGAAGCATAATACACATACATGAAGAAATAATCAAAATGCATACACCATAACATTCTTTTTTTGAGGGTGAAACCGTTGCTATTAAATTGATAAAATCCATACAACATCTACATAGATAAGAAATCTTAGCAAGCTCACGAGCCAAGGAAGAAAGAGCACAACAACTTTAAGTAGATGGGATTGGATACAAAAAACACACTTCAGCCTGGATTCCTCCCCAATGAGCTCACCAAAAGAGCTTTTTACCGAAATTAAACCACAATCCTGGGTGGTATCTGCAAAGAAGATGACTCGATCTTCACATCCAGAGCAAGTAAGATTGTAATCAGTGTAAACAACCATCGAATTTAGTAAAACATAAATCTACAAAAAGGGACACCCATAGCAACTGACAACATCAGAAGATAGAGGGGAAACCCCGATCATGGACGAAACACTGGGGGAAACCCAGAGCTCAAAAACCTTCACAACGGAAGGACTAAAACCCTTATTCAAGGGACTAACATAAAATGCCACTCTGACGTAGAAACTGGCAGAGAAACCTACCCTACTAACAATAACATGCACGCAAAAAACCCAAACACAAACTATAGAAAGGGGGTGGGGGAGCTCGATACCGCCGGATCGGTAAGGAAAATGGAACCACCAACGCCACCACCTTCTAACCAGCCAGAGGCCCGATGGGAGAACGGAGATGAAGCCACACCTCCCAACCCGCCGCCCAACGCCGCTCAGGCCGAAACCCGAGTCTGGCTCTCAGCACCGCCACAGTAGAAGAGGAGAAGATGGAGGGGAGATAGAAGGGCGGAAAAATTTGACAGAACCATAGGAGATCGAGCCGAGCCAAGGCCCTGGGGGAGTAGGGTGGAATCCGTCGGCCGCCGAGGCCCCCTCCCTCGAGCCCAAAGCCACCAACCTACGAGCCCTAGATCGCACACCCTTTCACCAAAGTGGAAACCCACCTCACGCATTATCCCAACACCATAACATTATCAACATTCAACGTGTATAATAATACAAGATGAATTATTAAAAATTAAAATTACACACTGAATGAGAATTATACAAGTCTAACATGCATGCTAACAAAATCTTAACACAATAGGTACAACCTGAACACTACTCGTTTCTTGTCTTTTCTCCCGTGCTAGCTCAGAACCTAAAACATACATGAAACAAGAAATCAACAAACAAGGTATTGTGTACATGGGTGAAAAGATACATATATTTATGGATTTTGCAATTTGAAAAATTATTGCTAAAAGAAAGAAGGAAGATATCTTAGAAAATAGTTCATTAATAGGTGATAATATGCTAATTTTCATCATTTTTCTATGCATTGTATTATCAAGGTGGACTAGTACCAAAAGCATATATGTTGGGCCATATACTGTGTACCAAGTACTCTGGAGAACTGCATTTACATTGTGTGCTCTAGGGAGGTGTACTAGTCAACATTAACCCATTCCTTCATAAGTTGGATAATGATCATCTAAAAAACTTGAAATCATCTACATATAATATATGTTTTCAAGTGACAAAACAATGAGTACTACATGGCAATACTACATCATATATTTGCAAATAATAGAGCATACATACATATCATGATTTCAACCAAGAAAACCATAGTCATATACTTAAATAAAACCCACATACCTGAGTTCAGATAATATTAACGTATCCATGATCCTACAATCATATAGTCGTCACCTGATTAATAAAAATTAACCATCATTAAAACATGGTACATCATATTCTTGGTATTTTAGATCCAATTTAGGGTTTAGAAAAATCTAGTTTTAACTAACCTAGAACATGTGTATGGTATTTCATCATTGATCTAGAGGTCATGACTAAGTTATGGTTAAATTTTCATAAAGAATAGATTCTTTATCTATGTCCTTTTTTTTAGGATTCTTTATCTATTTCCTAGAATTAATATGGGGTTAAAAGCCAAAATTTAGGCATTAATGTGAAAAGACATAATATCGATCAATAAAACTCAAATTGAAGTTCAAAAATGGGTTTGAATCGTCATTATGGTTATGCAAGAATTTTCTAAGAATTAGTACCATCTAGAAACTATTTATTTCATTTGAAGAACCCTAAAAGGAGAATCATCACCTATATTAGAAATCATAGTAATTATTCTTCAATGGCCATACCTATGGGTTCTATGGTAAAGTGATGTTTTTTATGAATCCAATGATATTTTCTGGGAATTTATCAGCTAAGTGATCTATTTTTAATCAAATTTCTAAGATCTAGTCTATATAAAGGAATTAACATGGATTTAACTTTTTGGGGTTTACAATGGCCATTGGATCCAGGGCCCAACTATGTTCTATGCACACCATCCGTCCTCTAGAGGGTGGAGTCATCTAATGTGTTTGTCCTGAGCCATCTAGCATACAAGACTAAACCAGGGTGGTTCCTTGGCTAAGAGTCTGGCACAACTCTCCTCCTTGCTCACTTATGTATTCCCTAATTGTGAGATCCTTGAATATGATCCTTTGTTCTATGAAGGAAGAGGCACCACAGTGTTAGTTTCTTAGATAGTTCGTCAATGTTGAGGGATCCTCCCTCGTGGTGGTCTGAAGGAGGGTAAGAGCTTGCACCATCCCTCTTCAATTGAGCTCTCCAGACCTGGCTCCTCCATAAGGTGGATGAGCGACGAGCAGTCCTGACGCTTAAGGTCTCATTGGTTGGGGTGAGCCCTTCCACAAGCTATTGCTAATTTGCATCCTACATCTTACCTCAGATCCACTTCTTCTACCTACATACTAGTGCCATCTTGACTTCTCAGGCTCTCATATGGGAAGGATGATTAGGACCACAGATCTATGTCCCTCCCTCATCTCTCTCAGATTCAACATGGATCAGTGAGACCTAAAGCTGATGTGAGGAAGTCGAGACACCATTTTCTAGATTGGATCTAAAGTGGGGAAGTGGAAAAAGGAAGGTGAGTTTAGGTCTTGAAATCCTCCCACCATGGAGCTTTAAGTGGCCGTGATGAGTTGTCTGGGACTGGTGGAAGACAAGTAATTTCTATGGTAATGCCCAATGCCCCTCACTCGGACTCCTTTGCGAATTCCGATGGAGGGGCTAGTGAAGTCAATTTCCAGAACTCTCTATATGTTTCCAATTTCTTTGTACATGTATCTCCATTCCTCGACCTATGATCCTTGCATGCTTCTCTAGTTGGAGAATACAGGGAGAGTGGAAAGGGTTCAAACTCCCTCAATTTGTCATCTCTTCCTTCAAGTAAGAATTCATTGGATGACTCCTGGTTCGGTGGATCCAATCTCTCACTCATGATAACATGTTGGAAGTGGTCAATGCCCCAATGGAAAAAATGTCCAACAACTCTGTAGGATGTGGATATTGAGTATGTATCCTAATCATGATCAAGTTCATGATTGGATTGCATGTATGGGGATTTGTTTCCTATAGCAGTCACCACCATATCATGGTTGCATATAATGTGGCAAGTGTACATGAAAGAATATCTAACTAATTTCAATTTATTTGGAATCTTAGTCATTAAATCAAGAATTCAAACATAAATTATGTATATGCACATCAAAACCATCACCCATATCTAAAACTGTCATAAGATCAATTGGGTTCAAATCATCTTCTTAATTTATCTACTACTTCTAGATAGTTTATAGATCATTATTTAGTGTCTAAAGGTTATCAATGATCATTATTTTAAAGATATCCACTCTAAGGATCAACAAAGTTCCCAAATAAATTGTTTTAATACTTCATTAGTTACTAAAATAAGGTCATATTATCCAAGATATCCTAAAAGGTCAGGATATTACATTCACCCCACCTTGTATGGAATTTCATCCTCGAAATTAAACAAATCCCTTCTCAATGGGATATCCAAGTGTTTAATAATACCTTTTGGCCACCATTTCTAGATGTCAATACCTTCATAATTATGGATATACGTGAATTTTTCATCTAAGGATTTAGAGAATCTCAAGTGTACCCACCCCCACCTTATATAGGTGGAAGCATTTTTTGAAGGAATCGTAGCATCAGTTAGTGTCTTAGTTGTCACATGACATTCTTATATTTTAGGAATTACATCCTTACATTCTGTTAAGGATAAGAGTTTGATCCATACATATGAAGTTAAGAAGATACCATTCAAGGTTTCATCTTTTACCCTACTAATCATACGGGGATGTCAAGGTTTCATGCCACTATTTATTGAAATTATCAGACTTAACATCTTCAATGTGTTTTATGATCAACATCATACTAGGATTTTAGCATTAAAGGGTATTGATCTTCATATTTACATATTAGGTTTTTCATTCTATTTTGTAGGAGTTATCTTCATACCTAGAAGAATCTATTTTCATTCGGGTTAAGAATATTTTGTGATCATGAAATTTATGATCAAAAGATATCTTTATTTTGATCTCATGATTTCAACTTACATCTTTCACGTATGATATGAAGGGAAAGAGAATATACTAAGACAAAGTAATTGATATTTCAAAGTTATATCTTTCATGTATGGTAGGGGGAAAATAGAATAGGTCAACCTTATTTGAGTTACTTTTCATACATAATCATCCTTACAGATCAAGTGAGGTGTTATCGAATGGAATTTTGAGATTATTGGGTAGCCATTTGGATAAATAGATTCATGAAATTGAGGAATGGAATGGTTAACCTGACTTCTTATGTATGCCTGAGAACGAGTATGTCAACTTCATTGATTATATACACTCATGAAGCTAATTATGAAGATAAAGGATTTTATGAATTAGTGTGATATAATGGTGTCCTTCAAAGTGTGTCGATCATGCATAGGCATATGTTTTAATTTGATGGAGTCTAAATATCTTTTGATGTTAATTCTATCTCTATATGCTTATGTGACTTTTTGAGCTATTCAATTGGGTTCTTGAACAATGTTTTCTTGACATAAAAATCATATAAATGTACATCATGTCAAGTGAAAGATGTGGTTCAATTTTGGTGAACTTTATATAATTCAATAAAAAATTATCGAGGATGTTTGAAAGTCCTAAGTCAATAATAATATCATGCATATGATGCAACACTTGTTCGATCATGTGGCTTCTCTCTTATTTAGTAGGAAGATGTGATTGTCTGCCATTCATAGCCTTAGAGCCACAGATTGGCCTCAAGGAGGGTGGACTCTAGCCCTTCGATGAGATGAACAACTATGAACTTTGTCTTTAGCCTTACAATCAGAGACTAAACACATACATGACACCCCCCCACTATGCAAAAGCTGTGAATCATGTCTGAGAGAATTATCAGCTGAAGGATTGCCATCAACTTATAATAAGGAGACTTCCCACACAACAATGTCTCTCCATCACCAGTTGTAGATTGAGAAGGGAAGAAGTAAAATAGAGATAGAAGGAGTTTGTACTGGAGTCGAGTAGAGAAGAATTCCCCAATTGGTATCCCAATCTAGAAATCAACCTAGCTTCACCTCCAGTTACAACTTCCATGGTTGACGAACATGCTGACGATGAGAGGAGGCATATCAGCAGAGGTCGAGGAATTGGGCATGGCAGTATACAACACATCTCTAGGCATTGATTGTGTGAAAGATATAATACATAGAGGAAGAAGGAGACACAATGACATGTTAAAGCAGAGAAAGAGGCGCTTGGAGCAAAGCCATTGGAAGTTAAGTCAAAATTGAAGGCAGCCAGAATAGCAAGGGCTTTCTCTGGGGGGGGGGGGAGAACTCAGGCAGATGCGATGAGCAGAAGAAACAGAGGGAGATCTGAGCTTGATAGACGAGTACCAGTTTTCCTTTGAAGGTGAATGATTCATACAAGGGAACGACTGGAATTCGTGGATTCTTCATCAAAGTGAAGGTCTACCGACGGCACTGACGCACGCATGCACAACACTGTCGTTTAAGAGATCACATCAAATCATGAAAGAAAAGGAGAGGAGACGCATTCTAGAAGCGCTGAATGCTAGAGAACTGGCCGACTCACATGAGCCATGATGCTTAGAGTCATGTGGCCAAATCTGATAGGCATATAAAGGTAATTGAATCTAGAAATATCAGTAAATACCTTGTATCTTGTAAAATTCATAGTAATTAGCTCGCTTATCCAAAAAATACAAACAAGGTATAAAAATTCTCAAAAAAAGGAGTATAATAATATGAAACCTTTATATCAGTATTTTGATTCTTAAAATTAGATGATATCATATGATATTTGTTACACTTGTTTCATAGATAATAAATATGAAATGATGACCTAAAATTATAAGAATGTGCTAGTAAATCATAAATATGTTTTAGAATTAAAATGAGGTATGAGATAATGAGTTTATTGTATAAATACATGTAATATGCCTCATATGCTAATTAGGGTTAATAACCCAACATAAATGTATTAAATACATTTATGATTAATAAATGATGGAATATTTAGTATAAGATAATATTAGTATATGGAACCTCAGATTTAACTCTGAGATCATGATGGTACACACAATTGATGTTATGAGATGATGTCTGCTCTTAATGTGATATAAACCCTAATTTTCTTAATGAATATGATCTACGGTTAATACATGCACACAATGATATGAAAACTAATGTTTATACAAATAAACCATAATCTCAAACATGATCTCAATAAGATAATCCAAAGAAAGAATACAAGTAATGATCCACATATCTCAATGAGCTAAGTAAAACCCTAAAATGGAACTAATTAGGGTTAAGATGATAAGAACTTGATGATGGTATGTGATCATGTCTTAATTAGGGGGTTCAGCCAAGAGTGGTAGTCAAATCCAGGAATATGTGATGACTAGAATATATTGATCAAGGTACACCTTTACCTCTTACTTGACCTGCTACATAGTATGGTTGTATTATGTGTGTACAAATACTTGGCATATGATATGGGATGAAATGATTGTTCTTGTATAATATCTTTCTTGATTTTCCATACTTATGTCTATGAACATGTGAAGCAATATATATGTTCCATTATATCTAAGCACTTCAACTCTTTGGTAGTAAAATGATGGAAAGTAAGTACTTTAACTCTTAGGTAGTAAAGTACTTGATAGTGATCCAACACTTTTGGTAGTAGTTCACATTGTGAAATGATCCCACTCTTTGGTAATAGGTCATAAAGGCCTTGATGCATTCATCTCTCAGGTAGTAAATGAATGGTTGATATAATGGAAAATATGCCTAAAAGATATGTGTTCTCTTTTGTTAATAAACATCTTTGTGCAAGTATACACCTTTTATTATATTTGTTGTTACTACCAAGTTCTAGTATTATCTTATTACCAAGTCTTTGTAATGAGAGGTATATAAAAAGACACACAAGCATACTCAATACAATATTCTTGAATATTGTGTTGACGTGTACCACATGTAATATTTTATTTAGGTGATGTGAACATATTTTATTGAAGAACCAATATACTTAAGATTTGTGTGGCGAGATGATGCATAGTTGGACCTATTGTCTTAATATCTTTTTAAGTGTAGCATGTGCATTTGTAAAGGTTTACTATACAATGTGTAATATGAAATGTTGTAATAATTCATTTTATAATTATATTTTGAATGGTGAACATGTGTTGTATGGTTTTGTTCTTGTTCGTGTGCATGTGCTACTATTGTTTCCTTCTGACTTCCTTTGATTCTTCTTCTTGTCTTAGTGTGAGGTGTTCGAATTGGGATTCTCACCGAGGTGAGGATTTCGATTTGGACGTCACACACATGGTCAAGGTGTTGAAAGTTCCGGGACGTCAAATGAGGTTTCTAGCATCACATATTAAGAAAGAGATAAGGAAGGGGCAATATTTATGAGTATCTTATGCACAAGGTATTTTACTCTCAGATCAGAGTTTCATATATCACCTCACTTGCATCTAATGATGAGATTTACAAACATACATCACTCAAGATAGGACCTAACTCAATCAAAAAGATTGAATTTCTCAATATGAGTCACCTAAACATTATTTTTTTACTCAAATGTCACATATAGGATTAAATCATGCAAAAGGGCTCAACTCATCTACTAAATATTACCCCAACTTAGGACACATCATTTCATATATATATCTTATGTTTTCATATATTCGAGGGTAGGTCTTATCACCCTCTGCCAATGGGTCTGACTCTCTTTGGAGTTTACCATATATCTCATCCTAATACCAAAAGTCCTCCTTCATAAAAGAGTTTGAGGCTCATACATATTCAACCTTGTCTTAACTTAGATAGCCTTATGTAAGAAAATCCTACACACTTTCACTAGCAATACTTAGTTCATATTTTCCAATGTTAGATTCAAACCTTATATATAACTTTCATATCCATAAGAACTTATATCACCAAGGATAAAACTCAAATAAGATTCTCCATGCTTATATCATTTATCATTCTATTGTCTATCTATGTATCACATATCTTTATATGGCTCTAGACATCTAATATAGACTAATCTATCTTCTAGAATGATGTAACTCCTATTCACTTAGGTTGTATTAACACCTCCTACTCTCCTATGTGAGGGATACATATTCATATTTACATATATATAATGAAATATTATATAGTTTTTCTCCAAGAAATAAAATGTCAGAGAAAACTATCGAGACTCGAGCTGGTTGGAAAACAAAACCAAATCAGCAAAATCGAGTGTCCCACAAACAATAGTTAGTCTAGTGTCATGTCACCTAGTGAAATGGTGAGAACAAGGTGTAGACTAATGTAGCTACCCAATACATATGATCACTATATGGAAAGGGTTTCACACACTTGTGTAAACCTAGTTCTCAAAAATCTAGGTTCTAACCTAGAGACTAAGTTAGCCTAGTTCCTATAGAACAACTTACTAAGTTCAAGGGTTTGAAGTGAAGGGTAGAGTTTAGTTTCATGTTTCATGGTGAGAAATTTTCAAGTGTTGCTATTGTTCATGCATTGATACCAACTGTAACGACACATGGTTCTGCCTTCCCAAAACCTCGTGGGCCTGAGAGGACAAATCCAAAAATGTTAGAAATTATATCGGAGAGCGATGCAGAAGCATAATATGCATACATGAACAAATAACCATAATGAATATACCATAAATTATCAACATTTAACATGTATATTAATACAAGATGAATTATTACAAATTACAATTACACATTGAATAAGAATTATACAAGTGTAACATGTATGCTAACATAATCCTAACATAATATGTAAAACCTGAACACTGATCATTTCTTGGATTTTATCCCGTGCTAGCTCTGAACCTAAAACATACGTGAAACAACGAATAAAAGTACAAGTTTTTTTCTAAAAGGGTGGAAAGATAGATACATTTTTGGTTTTCATTATTTCAAAAAATGCAAAAAGGCAGAAGGAAGATCATAGAAAATAGTTGTTTAATAGGAAAAGTATGCTGATTTTAATCATTTTTCTGGATGAGTTGCATTATCAAGGTGTACTAGTACCAAAAACATATATGTTGGGTCCTATCCTATGTACAGAGTACTCTAAGGGACTCCCTATACACTATGTGCTCTAGGAAGGTGTACTAGTCAACATTAATCCATTCCCTCATAAGGGGGATAATGAACACCTTAATAACTATAAAGCATATATACATAATTTATGTTTTCATGTGAGAAAATGACAAGTACCACATAGTAATACTACATCCAATATTTACAAATAAGAGAGCATACATACATCATTATTTCAACCAAGAAAACTATAGTCATATACTTAAATGAAACACACGTACTCGAGCTCAGATGATCCTAACATATCCATGATCATACAGTCAATTGTTTGTCACCTAATTAGTAACAATTAACCATCACTAAATCATGGTACATCATATTCTTGGTATTTTAGGTCCAATTTAGGGTTTATCCAAATCTATTTTCAACCAACCTATAACATGTGTATGTTATTTTATTACTGATCTAGAGGTCATGATTTAATTCTGGTTAAATTTTCATAAATTTTTGATGCTTTATCTATTTCCTAGAATTAATATGGGGCTAAAACATGTAATTTAGGTATTAATGTGAAAAGGCTTAATATCAATCAATAAAACTCGAGTCAACATTGAAAAATGTGTTTGAATCATTATTATGGTTCTGCAACAAGTTTCTATATATTGTTATCAACTGGATACTATTTATTTCATTTAAATAATGAATCCTAAAAAGAGAGTCATCAAATATATTAGAAATCATAGTTATTACTCTTCAAAGGACTGATCTATGGGTTCTGTGGTAAAGTGGACATTTTTCTAAATCTAGGGATTTTTTAGGCATTTACCATCGAAGGGATCTATTTTTAATCAAATTTCTAAGATCTAGTCTGTATAAAGGAATTAACATGGATTTATCTTTTTGGGGTTTACTATGGCCAATGGATCCAGGGCCCAGTTGCATTTGAATGCACACCATCTGGCCTCTAGAGGGTGCAGTCATCAACTATGTTGCTCCTGAGCCAACTAGCATACAAGACAGAACCGTGGCAGTTCATTGGGTAAGAGTCTGACACAACTCTCATCCTTGCTCACTTTTGTGTGGCCCGATCCTGAGATCTTTGAATACAATCCTCCATTTTTCTATGAAGGAGGAGGTGTCACAATGTTGGATCATCGACAGTTCATCAAAGTTTAGGGATCCACTTTCGTGGTGGTCTGAAGCATGTTAAGAGCTTACACCACTACTACAGAAATGGCTTATAAAGTCACTTTTCAAGGTGTCGGTTGTATACAAAAACCGACACCTAAACTCTACAGTGTCGGTTGATAACATAAACTGACATCCAATCTATGAAGGTCGACCAGACACGGGTACCGCTTTTATTAAGTGTCGGTTAATTAATAAACAACCGACACCTAAACTCAACCGCCAAAACCAAAATTTCAGCGAAAAAATTGGCTCCAATATTTTACATATGGCGTCGGTTCGTAACTAAATAACCGACGACTAAAGTGTATTTGCGAGACAGGAATAGTTGTCGGTTGTCTTTTACTCAAAAACCAACAACTATAATGTAGTATAGGTGTCGGTTTTTGGAAAAGAACCGACACTGTTGGTTAAGTTGTCGGTTTTTTAAAATAACCGACACTTATTGTCAACTTAATAGCTCACCAGCACGACCGATTCTTCCCCTTTCCCTATTTCATTCCCGATTTCCCTTGGAGGTCCAACGATTTCTTACTCCCTGCCGCCGCCGCCGCTCCCTACTGCCGTTCGTGCTCCGCCGCCGTGCTCCGTCGCCGCCGCTCCTTCCACGTCGCATCCTCCACGCCGCCGCTGCCGTGATCACCAGCCCTCTGTGCTCCGTGCTCGTCGGTGCTCCTCTTCTCATCGCCATCGCCGCCCGCCCACCGGTAGCAGCTAGCTCTCCTAGCCTCGCCGCTCCTCTCCTCGCCGACGGCAGCTGCTAGGTCTTGCTCCGGCCGCTGCTCCTCTTCCCTCAAGGTGCCCGCCCTGCCTTCTTCCTTCTTCCTCTGCTCCGACGGCTGCTTGGGCGGTGCCAAGGCACGCCTAGGCTGCTGCTGGGCATTTTTTTTTAAAAATTTATTTACTTCCTATGAGAATCAGTTTTAATTAGGGCTCATACACATATTGATGTATATAAACCTGTTAGAATAAATGCTAAAAAGGTGTGATTTTAGGGTATAGGTACTGATTTTGTGCTTCTACTGAGCTGAATCCTCTATTGTCTATACAATACATGTTCTATGATAAGCCTTAGTTAATTTAATATGCATACTTTGTATGTAGGACATAGTAATTGGATACTGATGTATATCCAAGTAAGATACATGTAACTAATCATGACATAGATTTTAGAATGCATACTTTGGTTAAATGTACTGCTGTAATTTTTGATCAAGTGATGATATGTAAATGTAGCAATAAGTTAGTAAGGTATCAATGATAAGTCTGTTGTAATGTGATGCAAAATAGTTATTGTATCATGCATATATACTTAATACTTTTCTGTTTTATAGTTGTATAGGGTGTTTTATGTGTGGCAAGTCTATTGTTTAATAGTTTAGCTATAATCATTGTTTAATAGTTTAGCTATATTCTTGGTGAGAATCCTAATCACCTTCTTGGTTAATGATGAACTATAATGCACACATGTGACATGCTTGGAATGTAAATGATGAACTTTTCCCTAAATTGCCAATCATGCTTTTAAAGACATCAATAATCACCCTAACTTGAAGAACTAGGATTTTAGGTATAAGAATGACAACACATTATTTTTTTTTAAATTTATTTACTTCCTATGAGAATCAGTTTTAATTAGGGCTCATACACATATTGATGTACATAAACCTGTTAGAATAAATGCTAAAAAGGTGTGATTTTAGGGTATAGGTACTGATTTTGTGCTTCTACTGAGCTGAATCCTCTATTGTCTATACAATACATGTTCTATGATAAGCCTTAGTTAATTTAATATGCATACTTTGTATGTAAGACATAGTAATTGGGTACTGCTGTATATCCAAGTAAATTACATGTAACTAATCATGACATAGATTTTAGAATGCATACTTTGGTTAAATGTACTGCTGTAATTTTTGATCAAGTGATGATATGTAAATGTAGCAATAAGCTAGTAAGGTATCAATGATAAGTCTGTTGTAATGTGATGCAAAATAGTTATTGTATCATGCATATATACTTAATACTTTTCTGTTTTATAGTTGTATAGGGTGTTTTATGTGTGGCAAGTCTATTGTTTAATAGTTTAGCTATAATCATTGTTTAATAGTTTAGCTATATTCTTGGTGAGAATCCTAATCACCTTCTTGGTTAATGATGAACTATAATGCACACATGTGACATGCTTAGAATGTAAATGATGAACTTTTCCCTAAATTGCCAATCATGCTTTTAAAGACATCAATAATCACCCTAACTTGAAGAACTAGGATTTTAGGTATAAGAATGACAACACATTATTTGTTGGCCTAGAAACCCATCCAAGATTTACTCATTAGGAGTAAATCTTGGATAGTCCCCGGTTTGGGACTGTTCTTGAACACCTAATCTCGCTTAGGATGTAAGTGTATATAATGTGTATTGGGTTTTCGAGAAAATTTCGACAGCATTTCCCCGTTTGTTCTCTAAGTACATATGTACTTGGAGAACAGCGGGGAAATGCTGCCGAAATTTTCTTGAAAACCCAATACACATTATACTCTTACTAGTGAGATTAGGTATTCAAGAATGGGATAGGTGGTACACATTTATTATATATAAGAATGAAATCACATGTATTTGTTAACCCTAGACCCTAATCTTGTCCTAATATATACTTGTTTTCTCTTTGATCATAGAATGGATAGATCATGAATTACTTTACAATGTGAGCTTTACACTTTGAATTACTACTTTACAATGTGAACTTTACAATGTGAATTTGCAGATGGCTGACCATTCTCCTGATGACCGTGATGATGACTACCGTGAGGGTGAGGACATCAATGCGCCGCCTCACAATGTAAGTTTTAAAAATATATCATATATTTATATCTATATGTCCATTTATAGTTATATCTTTTAAATGTGAATTATTTTGTCAAATTTTAGGTTGATGATGCACAGGTACCATCTGAAGCACTTGAGGCACTTGATCAACAACACCAAAAAGTTGACAAGAGAAGGGGCATCACTATGATGAAGAAGTTAATTGCGCAAAAGGGCAATGGACCCAAACTTGTTGTGGATTTTGATAATGCAGGAAATGCATGTGGTGTGAATCGCAATTCATTTGTTTCATATCTTTGGTTTATTACTCGTAGCCATTGCGGTTGTCACTTAGATTCTTGGCATAACGTTTCTAAGGAGAAGAAAGACATAATATGGAGGGATTTATGTGTGAGTTATTATTAATTTGCAATTCTATTTTGTAGATTACTAAATTTTTGGATACTAGTTAATAGCAATTCTATTTTGCAGAGTATATTTGAATTGGATGTAACGCTGCATCGTAAATGCGTGATGCAACGCTGTGGGAGAGTCCTAAGGAACTATAGGACAAATCTCACCAGAGAATACATAAAAGAAGATGACAAGAGGAAGAAGACAGCCACTGAATAGTGGAACTTCCTGGACAAAGAAGAATGGGACGCGTTTGTCACTTCAAGACAAACTGATGAATTCAAGGTATTAGGCGTCGGTCTCAATCTCATTAATTAATATATGTTGTATTCACCTAGTCAAGATTAACATTTAGTGTTACTAACCAAATCATTAATTTGCACACTAACTAGGCCCTCAGTGAGGCACAAAGATCAAGGCGTGCACTGAATGTGCATGACCACACAATGAGTCCAAAGGGATATGCAGGCGTTCGCCAAAGACTACAGTCTGCTTCTACTCAGGAGTCCTCTACCATAGGTAGCACACCTCTGCCTCACCATGGTGTCTGGATAGCTGGGAGGCAAAATAAGAAGGGAGAAATAACTAAGTCCGCAACTGCTGAGGCGGCTGCAAAAATGGTAAAATACAACTCTTACAGCAATCATTCAAATATTGATTATTTGTGTTGTTTACTTAAGTACAAATTTTTGTTTTGGCGATTAGCGGGAGCTGCACGAGCTGAGGAAACAAGGAAAGTTCATCCCTGAGGGAACAAAGGATGAATTGACATCTAGATCCTAAGGGGGGTAAATTGAATACAAGATTTGGACACATAATGAAAATGGAAATATTTCGGTGAGAAATATTTCATTTTTCATATCCATTAACATATGTTATTACATTACTATTTAATTACAATGTTCTGTATTACATTAACATGTAGGGGTTTTGAGGAGTACAAAAAGGCTGGAGGAAAGGTCCCCACGAAAAAGAACCAGCCAATAATTTGGAAGAACGTGAAAGTAAGTTCCCGACTG
The DNA here is from genome assembly GCA_963693085.1 of Alisma plantago-aquatica. Classification (NCBI taxonomy): domain Eukaryota; kingdom Viridiplantae; phylum Streptophyta; class Magnoliopsida; order Alismatales; family Alismataceae; genus Alisma; species Alisma plantago-aquatica. The sequence goes on along the minus strand of OY856409.1, from coordinate 1,018,627,959 downwards.
CAATATATGTATATATTATTTATGTTAACAATGCTTAATTAGTTGTATTTTTTAATATGTTGTATGTTTGAATTTATAGTGTGCTACACAAGACAACGGATGGGCATGCGGATACTATGTCATGCGATATATGCACATGATTATCAAACATGCCACACTGGATATCGAGTGTATTGCTCAGGTATTATATAGTCTCATTAGATAATATGATCAAAATATATCAATCTTATTTATAGCTCATTAATTATATATATACATCATTCTCTTTACAGGTGTTTAAAGCTGACCCCATTACAGGAAAGGACTTACCAAATGTTAATGCTCCCTATACGATGGGAGAATTAAATGAAGTAAGAGAAGATTGGGCAACAACCATACAAATAGTGGGGGCTTTAAAATATAATTGGGATCCTGATAGTGAATAATGACTAAACAATGATATTTTGTAAATGAATTTCTGAATTATAATATATGTGTGAATGTTTCTACATGTCTTGATGTTTCTACATGTGTCTGAGTGAAAATGAATGAAAGTGTTGGTTGCTATATGAATGTTTCTACATGTGTGAATGTGAATGAATGGAACTACAGATTGCTAGCATGTGGTTCCAGCCATAATAACCTTGGTGGGAGGTTCCTAAGATGACAAAAATGAGGAAAACAATCAAGTGTTTCCTCCCTATAGAACGACCCTGGTGGACACTACAACCATGTTATTTGTAATAATTGAAACATGACACCCACACCATCTAGGCCTCCACTTCCACCTCCTACATTACCTAATTGGGTTCCAAAGGACCTACCTGTCCCCTTAGGTCCTAACTGTAGGGGTATGGCAATATGGTTAGGGGAACATGATATAAACTCCCTTATAACTGTTTCTTCCGATTCAGATTCTACAGGTCAGTCATACGAAACAAAACTATTTATACTGGATATTTTGGAGTTGTTTCGATATGATTGGCTAAATACATCTGTGATAGAGCTATGGATAAGGTGAGATATTCTTTATACATCCATATACCTTGTGTATGATCTGGTGATCTGGTTTCTTATTTATTAATGCATGCGTAATTAATACATATTTTGCAGCTACTTAGATATCATATGTGCAGATTTTGGATTCGAACATGTAGGGTTTTTGATTCCATCTTTGATTAGTCTAGTAGCTAAAGACCCTACATCAGTTCAACAATATTGCTGTGAGGGTTTTTCAAATTTTGCTGTAAAAAAGAAGACGGTGATAATGGCTCCATTCAATGTAGAGTAAGTTTACTTTGCTTATTATAATTTGGACTTAAGAAAATTACATTTTATTGTGGATTCTCTTTACAGGTGTTTAAAGCTGACCCCATTACAGGAAAGGACTTACCAAATGTTAATGCTCCCTATACGATGGGAGAATTATATGAAGTAAGAGAAGATTGGGCAACAACCATACAAATAGTGGGGGCTTTAAAATATAATTGGGATCCTGATAGTGAATAATGACTAAACAATGATATTTTGTAAATGAATTTCTGAATTATAATATATGTGTGAATGTTTCTACATGTCTTGATGTTTCTACATGTGTCTGAGTGAAAATGAATGAAAGTGTTGGTTGCTATATGAATGTTTCTACATGTGTGAATGTGAATGAATGGAACTACAGATTGCTAGCATGTGTGAATGTTTATAAATGTGTGAAAATAAAATGGAACTGCAGGTTGCATTGCTAAATGCATGTGCTACTTTTTTATTGTTAATTTTGTAGGTTTGCGGCCTGTTGTCGGATGATATCAATGGATGTCGTAAAACCTGCAGTTCATAACTGAACTGAACATGTTTCTCATCCTGCGACCAGCCACACCAGGTCTGCAGACTGACAGAAAAAAAAACAACAGGCGTCGGTTATTTGTAAATAACCGACATAAGCAGTAACATGTAACCAAAGAAAAGGTGTAATAATAGATAGGGTAGAGAGTTATATAACTTTCCCTAAGGAAGATCAACTCTAAGGATCACAAGATCCAAGCACACGATCACCAAGGATGATAAATCACCTCCAAAGGCTCCACTCTTGGTCCCAAGATAATCTGAAAAGGAGAAGGTACAAAGGTTAAAGGTTTCTCAAGCAAAGAGGGTTAAAGTTCCTTAGGCCAAACCAAAGGAAGATGGGGGAAAAGAGAGAAGAAACTCCCTCTCACTTGGGTACCACCTTGTCAAAACGTGGCCTATGACCCTTGTGATGAAGAGCATATTCTCAAGAACGACAAGCATGGATGATCCTTGGTCTAAGGCTGAGAAAGAGAAGAAAATGGGGATAAGATCTAAGGAAAAATCCACAAAAGAAAGGCATATACTTACCAAGGTTGAAGATGAGAAAGAATCACCACATGCAAGGGATTCAATCACCAAACGCCAAGGAATCAATCCTTGTTTCTCCACCAAGGATCCAAGGATGAGCAAGAGAGGGTGAGGAAGAAATAGGGACTAAAGGTTCACTTTCATGGAGAGAAGAGGGTTTATATAGAAAAGGAGGGAGGTAGGGTGAGGGGTGATGTGTCAACGTCTAAAGGCACCAAAGGGACCCTTATCTACCCATGAAACCAACTTGCAACCACTTAAATCTTGCATGAATGAGATGGTGATACAATCTAGGTGAGGTCTTGACTACTTGGGTCTTGAAAACCTTGGTTTTGGTCGAGTCACTCCAAAGAGGTCGAAACAACACCAAAACACATGTCTAGGTCGAGACAAAGGGATCACCACCACACAAGGTCGAAACACGACACACAAGAAAAATTGTATCGACCCAAAACACCCCAAGACCAACATGCTAGAGACAAAATACATCCAAGGAGGGTTTCTCAGTTGAGACACACCCAAAACCACCACAAGGTCGAGACACACCCAACCAAGCACACATGGTCGAGTCAAGGCAAAACCCTAGAGACCTTATTACCCCTAGTGATGCTACCACTCATCCAAGTTCCAACTAAGGCACCGTAAAAACATCACATTCTCTCTCATGAAGCCAAGAAAGAGAAGTAACACTCTAGAGGTGGAAAATTGTAAGATAACCCTCACAAATGTGTAGATTGCAATTTGGCCCAAAATAAGCACACAAAGCACAAACATCATCAAATCTCCAACTGGAGACTTAAGCTCTCCACAAGATCTAAAAACATCTTAATCATTTAGGGAAAGGTTGTAAGCACTTAATAAAACCAAAGAAAACATGGTTAGCCCAAAACACATGTCATGGGTCTTACAAGATCAATTAGGGTTGTTGGTCACTACAACCATTTTGGGCACCAAAGACATGGGGGATGTAGTGGGTGATGGTCATGGTAGAATGAAATGGGCAAGGTCGAAGATGGTGAAGTTATTGTGGAATTTAGGAGTTAGGGTGATTGGGAGGCACAACCATGGTGACCAACATGGACATGGTGTGTAGGTAGTAACATGGTTGTAGTGTCCACCAGGGTCGTTCTATAGGGAGGAAACACTTGATTGTTTTCCTCATTTTTGTCATCTTAGGAACCTCCCACCAAGGTTATTATGGCTGGAACCACCATGATGGACCAGGCACACCACAATTATTCTGTTTGGTATAGTCATGAAAGATGGCTAACTATAGATGCCTTCAATTCTTGGAATTTAATTGTTATTTGTAATAATTGAAACATGACAATTCAGTGGTACCACAACTGACTTGGGGTCTTTCACTTACACTTTAATCTGCATTTCCACCAACCATAGAGTTCTTTGCTTTGTCTCAACTCTTGGCTACTAGGAGTAGGTTGGGGAATCTCTTGGACTCTCTTTAGGATCCTCCAAGGGTAGAGAAACCTAACGATCATCCTCCTTCTCTTGCATCCCTAAAAAGCATGGCCAACATACTTGAAAAACATGCAAAGAACCTCCATCAATGCATTTAACAATAAACCATTTATTGGAAGAAGTAGTATGCATTCTAACATGTGTAGATGTGATTAAAGGGTAAAATGATACAAGATGAAGCCCCAAATGAGGGATGCATCACCACCCCCAAAACATAAAACATAGTTGTCCTTAAGTATGCCTCAACTCAATAACTCTTCAATTTTCAACAAGCAAAAAATGACAAATGCATTGTGATAGGTGTATATTGAATTGACGGGATCATCGATGAATTTAAATATACATATTTCACTTCTTTCCTCTCCCTTTTCACAAGACAATTGTGATCAAAGCAATGACCCTACAATCTTCAAATATAGGACTCAAAATACAATAGCAATCAATATGGTTATCAAATAGCTCTGGGTAAACTGTTTGATGATAGTGATGATCAAAGATGACTAGGAGTGTTGTTTCACATTCATACATTCAATATCACATCTCAAACCACTCTAGGTGACCCACATGACTATGTAAAGGGTGAACTAAGCTAGGTTTGATGTTTTCTAGATAAATGTGCATGCAAATGGAATATGAGGGTTGCACTATGATATTGGAGTGCTATTTTATAGGAGAACTCTTCTTTTTTTATTTAGGTGATATTACTTAGTAGTATCTTTAATTTTATTTGTACATATTTTTTCTTTTTCTTTTCCCTTAGTTGAGTTAGGGATATGGTGGTAACAGTGAAGTGAATGGGATATAAATATGACCACCCCAAACTAATGGAGGGTGTACAAGGCTAATGTGTGCACTTTTGCATTCTTTTATGAGGTAGACAAGTAAGAGATGATGAATGACAAATGAGCCAAAAAATGAATCACTTATGTGGGTTTCAACATGAGGTCTCGTTCATAAACTCCAACATACTTCATCAATTAATGGCACACCACATGAATTAGTAAATACAAAAAACTACATTTCTATCATGAGATTTGGTAAACACTAAGCATTTGTGGCTTCCTTAGATCACAATTCAACCAATAATTACACAAACATTAAAGAGGTGATTCACATGTATAAAGCCAAGTTTTGAGACCATTTAGTAATAAAACATGAGAATATAACATGCATTTTTCATAGATTGAGATTTTTAATTCATAATGTTGAGATTGGGTTAAATATACTTTTTCGCAAGAAACTTTAAATTTGCTCAAAATTTGTCAAAATGGTGAGAAATTGCCCTAAATGACATCTAAACCTACACTAGAAAGAAATAAATAGAAAATAAGAAAATTCAAACTAAGATATACAAAAAATTACACAAACCTACGTGAAATGCAATGCATGGCATGGAATAAAATAATAATTTTCTTTTGAAAAATTACACAAAAATGTAAGGGAATAAACTATATGCACACATGTATCAAAGTAAGCAAAATATAATCAAGAAAGCTAGTGTATAAAAAAAGTGTAAATGACATGATAATAGGATAAGGAGTGAAATGTGCCCATCCCCCTAGCACCCAAGCTTTTGAATCATGGTGTCCCAAACATGAAACTAAAAAGTCTAAGAGTATTAGGGTAGTGGTTATTGCTACTATGGTGGCTCTGTTGGTGGTCCTCCATATGGTAGGTATGTCTCCTAAAATATAGAAAATGCTCACTTAAAATTCTCCCCTACTGGGGGTTCCCTTCACCTATGCATGCTGATAGAAATACATGTGGTTGTTCTAATGATGCAAATGATGTTGAACCATCCACATCGACTCATGTGTATTTTGGATGCGCTATATCTGTGCATGTACAGTAGACATGTTGTTGGTGTCACCATGGGTTGTTGTTGTGGTGTTGTCTTTACTTCTATTCTGGTCACTCTAGGTGTTTATCTATCTTTTACCACCCCTCCTTTGCTCATCAAGATTTTTATCCCCCACTCCCTTAGGAAAATACTAGGTTCTCACTCCAGGTATCTCTAGGATGCTCTTGCTCCCATTTCCTCAAAGTATACAAGAAATATGTTGATGGGACAAAATTCCTCAAGGAGAGGTGAAGTGTGGTAGGGTATCTCAAGTGTGATTCCTCCGTAAAGGGGGTTGACTTGGTATATGAGTTTTCTTGTCAGAAATAGAAATTATGATGGTTTGGAAAACATATTGGAGGTCTACAAGCTTACCTCACTATTCTTTGGTGAAGCATGTCAGATCGACATCTAGGATATGTGAAATAGAAGTCACAATCCCTCCCATCACAAATGGATTTTTACTCGTAGATGGAATTCTTTTCATGTGATCAATCACTAACTCCACTCGATTAACATGAGTTCCTTTTAACATCCAACCCAACACATAGAAGTCATTCTTTGTGCAAATCCCATGGTTTTCATGCCAATAAAAGATTGTACTTGATAAAACCTTTTGAGTATACCGTATGTAGGGATTATGAATCATGCTCGTCTTTGGAATCCTTGCCATAGAGTTACTATGTCCATTAAAAATCTTACACATAGACACATAATTGACATTAGAGTCCTTCTTGGTCCTTTCTTCATCATGGAGAGCTTCCATTTTGGGGTTGGGGGAAAACATTTTTTTGAGCATGGAGGTGGTATGAATTTGGGTATCATCCCCAAATATAAATGGGAATAAACTTCCCCTTTGCATATGACCTTCTCTAGAGTGGAAAAGAATTGGATTTTGATCTCAATTTATGTCACTTAGATAGATATCATCACACCAAACAATCCCATGGACCCCATTATGTCTTCATAATAGGAATGGATTCCTAACGCCTTCATTATAATACAAGCAAAACATGTTGTAAATACTCTCCATGTCAAGTACTCTAGCTGAAGGGTTGTTAACATTGGGATGCCCCTTCAGTGTATGACCTCCTTGTGTAGCATGCATACTCTCTTTGATAGGTCCTGATAGAGTTGTTCATCCTCCATATCCTCATACTCCATATGACATGCCAGATGAAGTGGAGTGGCAGGGTGGCATGCCTAGTAGTTGTGTACATGAAGAAGATGGAATTGTAGTAGTTTCACCACTTTGTGGAAATTTGTTTGCATCCTATACATAGGACTTCACAAATGCATCAATATCATCAAGCACCAGATCATCTTGCTCCCCACTATAATTTAGATCCAATGTGTGGTTACTGATAGATGAATGTAGGTGGGATTGGATTCTGGATTCCAAGTGGGCTGCTTCACCTTGAGTGATGGAAACAATATTTGGTGGTGGTGATGTGAGATGTGTAGTTTGGGCTTTATAGGACCCCTTTTTGGAGAAATAGTGGTAGGAAATGACACTCGTGGCTACCTTCTTCAGATGCTTTCCAATTCCTTTCATTTTTGTTATAGAGAATTTAAGATGGAGTTTGGTTTTCCTCCTTCCAGAGAGTTGGGTGGAATGGATTTGGAGATCGAGATTTGGGGGTGGAAGTAGATGGAAAATGAGGGATGAAGGTAGGGGAATGGTTTCCGGAGTTGACTAGGAAGTGATTTTTGCTTGAGGTGAAGATTTGGGGCTTGGAAGGGCATGGAATGCCACTATTGGTCACCTACGTGTGCCATAGTCATCCTAACCTCATGTCGAATGAATCTGGGTCATGCTGATACTTCCTCTTTCTTTAGCATAACGTGATGGGGTCATGATACCATGCCATGTTGGAGACCAGGCCTGATATGCCTTCCTGACACCGTGAGCGTGCTGAGTTACATGGTCATAGTAACTAGCTTGCCACATGGTTGTGCTGACCACCACACAGGTTCTGATGGCCTTTTTTGTTGTTCAATTTCTACCATAGAAATGACAACTCCAATGATCATTGGAAAAAAAACACGAAAATTTGGTGGGTGACTCACGTGGCGATTCCTAGGGTGACTCTGCCCTAGGCGGTGGTGGCCGGTGAGGGGGGGGGGCTCCCCTCCCCTCCGCACCCTTCATAGGTGGTGAGGAACAGATCAGCGTTTGATGGTGACCATAGCAGGTCGGGCGACAGGCTCCGTTGGCTCGCAGACCTCGATTGCGGACCTCAGGGCACGGCTGCTTGAGGCACAGGAGGATTGGGGGGTGCGAGCGTCGTCTGCAGTGGATGTCGATGGGGACGGATCCGGCAGCGACAAAGAGGGGGTGATTCCGCCCCTAGATATTCCCCCTCCATATCCCCTTTCCATGCCCGACTCATGGCACTGCGGGACCAGTGGTGCCCGAGAGATGATGGAGCGACTGACCGCGGCGGCGTGGTCACCTGCTCGACGTCGGCTGAGGATGGCGGAGATGGAGTCCTGGGCATAGGGTCGACCTCGACGGATGCTACGACGGCAGCGGTTTTTGGTCCCTCTCGCGACGATGCTGATCATGGACAGAAGGTCGAGACGGTTGCAGCCATGGCGATGTTGGCGGATGGAGCACACCTTTTCTCTTCTTCTCGTCCAGGTGAGGATCAGATTGTTTCGGCGATCGGGAACAGGGACAGGGATCCCTCGAAGGGGCAGAACATAGAGGTACCGGCAGAGCTGCCGGCGGAGGAACATTTGCAGATGGTAGATGCAGATACGATGGTTAAGGAATTGCCTGAGATAGGTTCCAATTCTATCGCTGGAGATTTCATCTCTGGGGGATGCTTTTTGGTGGGGACCATCAACGTTCCCCTCCTGGAGGTGTCCTCGCTGACAGCACCGTCGGGGGCGAGAGCTTTGGGTGAACAAGCTGATGAAACGAAGGACATGGTGAAGACAATGGCTCCCAACCGGGGACGTCAGCGTGTTATCTGCTTCTGCTGCTTGTAACATGGGCATAAGCAGATTCTTTGCAGGGCAGAACCGGTTTGCTTCTGGTGTCGTTCCCCTGGTCACTTGGCGCGTGACTGTGAAGCTCGCCGGAAGGTCAGGGGGAGGCCTCCTTCTCCCAGGGATCGATGCCTTTAGATGGGACACTGGAGGAACTGTTGTCCTTCCTGGATCAGGTGTTTTCGCTACAAGCGCTTTGGCCACACAGTGAAGGACTGTCCCCTGCGCAAGCCGGTTGCGCGTTTGCAGCTGGGTCAGACTAGATTTTCCCCTACGAGCGAGTCTAACCTCTTAGGCTTGGATGCAGTGAACGCGAAGGCGACGGAGGCCCCTGTCGTTGGCGGGACCCTGGGTGGTGACCAGAATGATAACTTTGAGAGATGGGTGGAAGATGATGTCGGTAACTGTCGACGCCTACGATCTCCCTGCTTTGGTGATTTCTTGAAGCCATCATGGGGTGATGAGCACACGAGGCATCGTTGCTTTGGAGATTTCCTGGATCTGTGGCATGCAAGTGAGCGCCCTTGGAGTGCTGATGGATACTCCGATCACTCATCTGGTGGAGTGTTGGATAGCAACCCCGATTGTGAGGAACTTGCGAGCAAGACATATGATGAGCTTGATGACTGGAACTATGATCCCTAGCTAGTATGAGATGGTGGCTTGAGGAGTCGATGGTGGCTTGGAGATAGAAAGCACGAAGGTTGGCGATGAGTAGTGGCTACTTAGATACTTGGCTTGGAGGGATGGGTGTTAGGATGATTGAGTGGGATTCTTTATCTGGAGAAGACTTATGGGATGATTTTTTTGGGTCGATCGCGAATGATCTTTTGTAATGCAGATGATTTCACTTGGCTTGCTTGAGGGGCAAGATGAATAAAATGGACCTCTATTTTAATTTTAAAAAAAATGACAACTCCACCAGGACTGTTCCAAAGTATTATGCCCATGGGGGGTCTTTTAGCAGTGCATTTGAATGAAAAATTCCAGTAATCATCAAATTAATGAAACCAATATGATTTCTCATCAAATTGTTTCCACATTGTATCTATTGTACCTCATTTTATTACTCTCCATTCACCTACACATATAAAATCTAAACAAAAACTTTCAAAAACAAGTGTCATGCGTTAGTGTTTTTTTTGGAAATATGTAAATATAAAAAAGTATCAAATAATGAAGGTTTGGTGAAAACATATTCAAAAACCTAGTTGGGTTGCCTCCCACTAGCTCTGCGTTTTATGCCTTTAGATTGGCTTTGTAGTTCCTTCAATCAATCTACCATTCAGAAGTCTTGTGGGTCCATTCTTAAAGTATATGGCTCTCACATTTTCATTCAGTAGTTGATCCTAATCACGTTGATCACATAAGCTCCCCATGTTTTGTGTAATCAATTGAAATTTTCATGTACTATCCTCAACATCTTCATGTCATTCTTGATGTGTGGGGGGTCTTGAACTTATTGATGTTTATATTCATGTCCATCTTAAGTATGTAATCGTGCCACTACACACATGTATTTAAGCATCAATTGTAGATAAGAATGGTCTTCCCAAGGTGTGGGAATCATTCTATCCTATATTCTATGTTAAGAATAGTAAAATCCATCGGGAACACTATTTCCCTATTTTTGTCATTAATCACTAAGACATCATCCACCCTCACTCTAGGCACTTTGGTTGAACAATCCTGTAATTGGGGAGTATAGTTGGTCGATTTTAGGTTGCCTAAACCCAACTATGCATATTCACTATATCAAATTAAAATCAAAGTAGATCCCAAGTCAAGGAGGGATTTATCTATGGGATGTCCCCCTATAAATCTAGTTATGAGTGGGGCCTCTGGGTCTTTGCTCTTCATGGTAAGTGCATGTTTTAGAATAGATCTCCCTTGTCCTATCCACTTGATTTTCTTAAGCATCCTTCCTGTTGACTTCCTATTGAAGGTGCACATGCCTTGAGTAATGTGACATAAGATAGAACTTGTTGATATTATATAACAAAGGGATATTCACTTTCACCTATCAAAAGATATCTAGTGTCTCAACATTATGCTTCTGCATCCTTTTTTATGACATGGATCATCCAATGAATCAAAGGAAGGGGGCTTACTTGCACTTTATTTACTTAGTTTAACAATATTAAGTTACATATGTCATTAGGAATCCTTAGAATCATGGGTGGAACACTAGGGATTTTAGAACCTATAAATAGAGTATAAGGTGGAGCACATGGTACTACGAAATTAGTCCAAGGTATCATGAGATAATCTTCAACTATCTCAACTTAAATATCACCAATTTCTTTCTTCTTCTTCATTTCATCAATGTGCCCTTGGTTCACATGATCATTTCCCATTTGACTTGTGGGCTTCTAAATAACTTTTTCACTCATTAGAATTGTCAAAGTATTAAAATGCTCATGGTGAAGAGAGAGAGCTTTCTATTGATATGGAGGAGTTGGAGGTGGCCCTTCATGTTGCAAATGAGGTAGAGAGAAGTATTGATGGTGAACAATGTATTGATAGAGTGGTTGTGCTGATGGGGGCATATAAGGGTTGGGAGGGTTTTGAAGTTGATACACCGATTGAACTTGCATTGGTAGTTGAGTATATCAATTTTGAGAAACATCCATTGGTCCACTTGCATTGTTAGTGTTCACTATAGGTTTAGATAGGAAAATTCCATTCAACATCGTGGGAGAGTATTAAAGAAATCTTCTCTACCCTTTGCTCAAGTCTTGTCACATTTTTCTAAACCTCATCAAATCCTTTCAACCTAAAGAGAACTTCATCTTCAATTATGGAGCTATGCCTTTGACCTCATTGTTCCTATTTTCTATGATAGTGAAGGGTCTTCACTTCTTAACCTAAGGGCTTAATAAAAATAACTGACTAGGAGCTCTCCCCAATTGATTTTTTCCTAGGATTCATCATTTTAAGGAGGATGTTCATCATTTGTGGGCTCAAATCATTAGGAGTTGAAGGTGTCAGACCAATGGCAAGATAACAGTCATTAACAACGGTAGAAGCTCAATGCCTTGCATTTTACTCCAAGTGATGAAATAAAAGGAATATCTCCTTAGGTGGTTTAGCCATTTAAGCACCTCCACAATACGCTAATGCTTGACTCATATAGAAGAGATTGGAGTAAAAGGATTGAATAAGCTAGTAGAAAGGAATCTTGCATTGAGGGCACTCTCTCAATATCTTATGGAAACATTACCAAGCGTCATGCAAACTATTATTATCCATTTGGCTTAAATTTACTATAGCACATCACATTTGTGTCCACCTTGGAATAGATTAGAATTTCTTTAATAAGACATTCTTCATATCTTCCTGACTCATGATTTCCCTTTTTGAGTCATACCAATCTTTGACATTATCTTTTAGGGAAAATGGGAACAAAGTAAGCTATATGGAGTCATTTATAGCCGCAAGCATTCTGAAGGTGGAGCATGCCTCAAATAAAGTTTCCAAATAACTTTATGGGTTCTCATTCTCAAGTCCGTAAAAGGTGGGTAGAAGCACAAGAAAATCATGTGAAATGGATAGTTGTTTCCCTATAATTTGATCAACACTATTTGAAATGGAAAAATTGTATTTCTCAAGCATAAAATAGTCATGTAGTGGATTGTGCATGGGTGGAGGAGGTGGTGGCAAGTCACATGCCTCATTGTGGCCAACTAGGTTCCCATTTTCCATTTCATCATCTAAATGTTGGTTTGTTAGTTTTCCTACCTTATCTTCTTATCTCAGGATCCTGTAAGAAATAGTTGATCAAAAGAGAGCTTCATTCAAACATGCAACAAAGGCCACCTACACAAGGCACAAGCAATCAAAAGAAGACAAGTTTTCTAGAAAGTTTGCAAAATAATACAAAGAATAATAAATAGAAATGGATGAGGCCAATAGGAAAAGTCATAGCTAAATGAACTAATTAGGTCAAATGCCTTTCCACCCAAAATGATGCCAGAAAGCTTCATGCTCGTGTGGGACACACACACTTGGGATAAAATAATTTGTAACCCTAATGGACACTCTCAAAAACTCAAACACTTTCATGCAAGCACACATGTTTGTAACATATCCTAGAAGGTGACAAGTTAGGGATTTTTTCATAGGGAGAGAGGGGGAAGTCGAGCTATGTTCATTTTGGGCTAGTTTGTAATGCATAGTCTAGGGTTCAAGGGGTTAATTTTGGTTTTTGACTCACATAATCTGGTCAAGAGAGCAATTAAGGAGAAATAAGAACCCAAGCATACTTTAACCCTAGACAAGTTAGATCTAATTAACAATGAAGTGAATCTAAACAAGAAAAGAGGCACTTAAACTAAGGCAAGCAAGCAAGATATAACATTAGAAATTAGCTAGCTAGGACTATCACAAGCAATCACAAAGGAACACTAGATACACTAGTAAGGCCTAGCTATATTGAACAAGCATATGGAAAAACAACTATCCAAGCTAACACTAGTTAAATAATAGAACAATCAGGGTCAGATCAATTGATGGAAGTGTGGGTCGTTTGGTGTACACCTAGGTTTTGGGGTCAAAACATGCAAGCACTATTCATTGCTTTAGACCGTCAAACCTAACAACAACTACACTTCTAGAGAATACTAATTGGAAATTGATAGAATAGGGTGTGTGTAGGGTAACTACTCCCTATCACCCCCTATCAAACCTTTTGAGAATCTTTTGGATTAGGGCTTAAGTGGAATTCAACTAGGATATAACAAGTATATGTTTATAGAATAAAATCTCTTGGTTCAATTAAGGGCCAAGGGTAGTAATCGAGTTTAAAATGAGTGTATTAGACCTCACATCACCTAGAATATAGCCTTTATGTAGACCCATCCATTGCATTATGTTCTTCCAAAGTGGCTACTCTGATCTTTCACCTAGTTTTAGGAGAATGGATTGATATATTGGAAGATGTGTAGCTAGGTAGGATCAACTAATTTCACCAAGGAGCAAATCCCAAAATAGCTACATATAAGACATTTCCCCTAGAATGTAGGTGATTTCAGGCGTAAACGACAATGTAATACATGGTAAATGAGATAAATGTTGAACACAACCATTGTCAAACAAAACTATAGAGTTTACACATTACGTTTCCCAAACATAGTGCCAAAGTCACATTTTAACCCCAAATAGACCATCTAGGGGCTTAGCTACTCATGATAATGGAGTATACAAAATGGTAAAGAAAGAGATAGAAGAAGCCATTATTACACATAGATCTCATTATTACTACTAATCACATTATTAGGGGGAGGACTAAACATCATTAAAAGATTAGTCTTAACTTTTTTTGTGATTTCTACTCTTTGTTTTCTTACATTCACTCACACAAACCAACTTTGAAAAGGAATTTAAACATTGAATTATCTAATTCAATTTCAAACATAATGAAACATTTCTCAGATATGCATTCAAATTCTCATGCTTCCATTCACACAAGACTTGATAATTGGATGCATGCTCTGTTAATAACGAAACAATGTTACACATAATCAATTACAACTCTCATATTTGTTCACAAGGACCTAGAGTGATAGGGGCTAACTGAACTCAACTAATTTCATACTTAACTCCCATGGAAGATCAAATATGGCATATACATCTTCAATCCACATGGTTTCCCTAAAATTTTGTGAGTAGTGGGGTGAGCCTTTTGGTATGTATGCCCATAGAGCCAGTGATATGATGATTGTAATGGAATACTTTGTAAATGATTTGAAATATCAATAAAGGCAATTTCCGTCTATATGTTTTAACTATTTTTGAGATAATAGTATAACATAATATATGTCTATAGAATGAAAAAACTCAAAGACTTAGGTCTTCAAGTACGTGACTTGAACAATGAGATCATATGAATGTTAAGAGTATGTACATTCTCACTAATGTCCCTAGCCGGTTGTTATTGTGGAAATAATCATAAACATCAATAACACAAAAGACCAGAGTTTGTGTTGGTTGAAGATATAATCTCATTAGTCATGATATATGATATCAAACCAAGGAAACATATACATGTTAGAGAATAGTGTATCAGACAGACCCACCGTAAGAGTGATGCATGGTAACCACACTTAGTTAGTCAGGATCATCTCTTATAGTATTGGTGGTAACTGTGGTTCTTAGACCTGAAATCACTACACTCATCACATGTGGTTGGGTACACTTTGACATCATCAAATGCAGTCCTGAAACATGGGTTGTTATAACGGTGATGATTGGGTGGCTTTAACACATGGGGACTTGATTGTGAGTGATAGATATGGAATTTTTCCCTCCTAAGGGAGTGTGAATCCTGGCCACATGAGGAGTGAGACTAAGAAATGCATGGCCATGCACATGTATGTCAATATATGATATTGAGCTTACATATATCTTAGACACTCTACTCTAAATCAAGAAACATGGATTGAATGATTGTAGAGGATGACAAGTCCATTCCTCAAGTTCAATCTGGATATCAAAGGGACTATACATTCACTGTAACACCAATAACATATTGTAGATTGAAAGTTGTTCTCCAACTTTCCTTTTCACTTGGGTAGCACTGATGTGTGACTAGGTACCGCTCTTTTCTTGTGAAGTCATAACTTAGTTATGGACATTCACTGCCAATGTAAAATGGGACATATAGGGTCACACACATAACATTAACTTGGAAGAGGAGTTTATCCATGCATGATGTTTAGATTGATTACTAAAGTGTTTAGGTACTCAATTAAACATTCAATCAATGGACTTGACTCAAAATCATCAAGTTCAAGTGTTGAACCAATTGATTAGAGTTTCAGATTGATTGAGAACTGCATTGGCTGAATTCTGCACAACCTGGACCACCAATCGATTAGTTCTCTGGGTGAACCGATCGAATCATGGTTAGTGAGATGATCGTTTCACACTGGTGAATTAATCAGATCATTTCGACCAAACGAGCAATTGTTGGGTTTCCTAGTTCGTGAGAAAAGATCCTTGTTTCACTTGTTCAATTTGATTGGGACAAGAATTAATCTTTGCATTAATTATAAATGAATAAGGAAAGTCAATTGTAGACAAGTCTGGGAAGTGATACGACCGGTTCACTAGGTGAAATGTTCGGTTCACCTGCCCAAATGACTGGTTCAGTAATGAACCGACTGTTCACCTACCACAACACAATTAGTTTGTGGAAAATCTAGTCCCTTCTACTCCTGCACAGACTGGAAACCTTGACCCTGCCCTCTACTATAAATAGAGGGGTACAGGGAGTTTCTCAAAACACACAAATCAAAACATTAGTTGCTCTGCAAAGTTTTTTTCCTCTATAGTTTTGGTAACCGAGAGAGCCCAATCAAGTTCTACCCATCAAGGGAGGAACAACGAGGGAAATACAACTACATAAAAGCGACTGGTGGTGGGAGAGTGTGTCGGTGACTAGTACTCCGATAGAAGGGGAAAACTCCTTCTAGTCTGTCCATCTGGCTGACTAGAATTCCCAGTGGTCCGTGTGGACTATCTATAGAGGCGGGAGATTTCATCCACTCAGGAGGACGACCATCAACCGTAGTCTGGGTCTACACCAGGAGCTACAAATATGTCATCGAAGACTAGGTGGTTGAAGACCGCCCTAGCTGTGAGTATTGTCACTAAATAAGCCTCAGGACCAAGTATATCTCGCTAAACCATCTTTCCTATTGCATAGTTGTTGATGCGATCTACTGGTTTTGGGTGTGTGGTTAGATAAAATTTTGTTTCTGCTGCCTATTTTGTCCCACAAAACCCAACAGAGCTTACTTTCTCAATGAATGATGAAAACAATAAAACTATCAAATACATGAGTTAGGCATTTAACTTCTTTAATAATTGATAGAAAAACAACGTAGTAATACATATTAAAGGATTAACTATCCATAAATTTTCAAATAACATTACATCATGCATCGAACAATATGAAAATTTCAAAATGTAATTTTCATTATTCTCTTTCTAATCTTTCATTAACTTTGACATAACTTGACTACTAAACTTACACTATATCCTGCATCACTACCAATATGCAAATATTAAAATGTATTCCCCATTGTTCTCTTTCTTATCATTTAGTAACTTTGACTTCGCTTGACTACTAAACTGACCACTACTACTTTGTTTTCCAACTAAACATAATTGACTCGTATGACTATTGAACTCTTTATATAGACTCAAGTGAATTCAACTATCATATCTTTTACTTTGCTGATGAACTCTCTTGGATTGTTCCATCCAAGGGAAACCCATGACTACATGACTCAATGTACAAGTCTGAAGGTAAACTTGAGCATCTTAAATATACTACTACTATCTCGGTCAGCGTCAAGGGAGCCTTGTAAGGGCTAACAGTGGCTTAACATCTATGGCTCCTTATCTTGTGTACTCGAGAAGGGTGCCTCTAGGCTAAAAAGTTTTTGCCTCATGTAATGTGGTTCCTCAAGAGATATGTGACAAAGTGGAATTTTGCGTAAGTATGATGAAATTACAATTTTGCCCAA
Source organism: Alisma plantago-aquatica (assembly GCA_963693085.1). Classification (NCBI taxonomy): domain Eukaryota; kingdom Viridiplantae; phylum Streptophyta; class Magnoliopsida; order Alismatales; family Alismataceae; genus Alisma; species Alisma plantago-aquatica. The sequence continues at coordinate 1,018,610,760 of OY856409.1, read as the reverse complement.
TTTATGTTCAGTCATGATCTCAAATCTTTATTTCTTGTCTTCATAATCAGTTTTGATACTCAAAATCGAAATATGGTGATCAATGTGGATTTTATACACATTATAACACCTTAAATGTGATAAATTGATCACTTTGTCCAAATAAGAAAATTGATACATCAACCTTCTTCATTAGGTTCCCAAACTTTTTGTAAACGTTCTTCACATTTTTTTGAAGTTGTGATCCAAATTTGAGAACAATTGGACATTCCTACGATTTACTATGATTTCTTGAAGTTTATGTGTTGAAAACCAATTTATTCCCCTTTTATTTGCTCTTTTCTTGACTTGCCCAAGTCAGAGATCCATGGCAAGGGATCGGGGGTGCCTCTCCACCCTTGGATATCCTTCCCACAGATCATGGATAGATCCAGTGGCTATGAGATCATCTTCTACCTCTGCAATTAGCGGGAGGAGTAAATGAGGACTCGATTGAGAGATCTTGTACCCTTGACTACGATTCAAAATTCGAAGCAAGAAAAAATGACCCTCTTGCAATTTTGAACACACCAAGTCCTATTTTGACCAGATTTCAGGCACCTTTGTGCTGCCAAAATGCTTTCCCCTCTTGGCCCTCTCTTCTCGGTGGCCATGACTGCAACTAGACCTTGAATAAGCCCTAAACCTAAGTCCTAATACTATATAAATCCCTCCCAAGGATCGCATACACTTCACCATGCTCAGAGGTTGCCCTTGCTCACCCCTCAACCCCGAGTGTACCCCATTTCCCTCCTCCGACCACCTACTACACTAAGCAGTGCCTCCATAGGTGCTTTTGGGCATCTCACCCGCTCCTCCTCCTCTCCTCATTCTGGCATTTTCTGCTGCTCCGCGGGGTCACGAAGAACCCATACGACACCTTTGCGTCCTCCAGTAGAGCCTCCTTCTCCCAGACCCCCTTCACTCCGATGAGGTGTGTCGCCTTGCTTCAGGGCTTGTGAGCGGCCACCTGCATGCAAGGGATAGAAGGCATCCTCGAACCGCTGGGTTCAGAGGCAAACTCCTCGATCCAAACAAAGCCATAGTATCAATGAATAAACTAGCCAAATTGAAGTTTGAACCGCCCCGAACCGAGATCAAACCGGATTAGCAAGTGAGCAAGCTATGTGCCTATGTGGCTCAAGCTCAACCACCCGATCTAGTGATCCAACGATTGCCTCTTTTCCATTTAAGGTATTTTTACCTCTCCTCTACTCAAATATTCAATTAAATGCCAGATCTTGTTTAAATCATAGAAAATGCACCCTAGCTCCAAATAATTTGAATAAATAGTCAATCTTGATTAGAAAAATCCAGTGAAATGATTAAAAATATTTTTGAAACATGATTCCAAATGATTCTTACTGATATAATTAAATCATGATCTCTTGCTTTTTTAATTTGACAAATGACTCTATTTTAGTGATTAATCCCTTGAAATCCTGATATTTGACTATAATGATCATCTTGAAACCAAACTTGACTAAATATGAGTTTATATCTAATCTTATAACTCATCTCTCCTAGAATGTGAATCATGAACATTGAAATAAGGATTTCTCTTGATATGTTGATGATTAATCTTAATCTTGCAAACCCCTAATCATATGACCGACCCATGACTATACCTGAACTAAACTTGAGTTCTAATGATACTACTTGATCTTGAAAATAATCTAGAGATTTGAATAATGATGATCATAAATTAGGGTTAACACATATGATCCTAGAAAACCTAGGTAAGTCATTCACACTCGTAAATACTTGATATTTGAAATAATGTTGGAAACATTGAAATATTGGTTGATTATAAGTGAATGACCCAACCCTAAGGTTGACATAGGAAAAGTGTAACCCTAATCTTGAATATTGAAACATGATTTTCAAATATCACTATTTTGACCCTTGATCCAAACATTGTATTTTAGGATCTAACTCAAAGGGTCGACCTATTACTAGTTGAAATGTAGTCAAAATCATTGGTGAAAGGTACGCTATTATAGAACTCCACCTTGATTTTATTGAAGATACTTTTTTGTATCTCTTGACTGTATACTTGGCTACTTATTTGGATGATCTAATATTCCCTATGATTAGTCTTTTTTTTCTATACTATATTTTGAAAAACATGAAAACATAAATTGTGATATTCCCTAGGACTAGGTCACATCCTATTTGAATAAGCTCGAGTTTTCAAATTTAGGTTAGATCATGGTATCAACTTTTAAGATTTAGCGATATTCATTTTTGCCATGTGTAAGCTACCCATAATTGAGACATCATGTGGAAAAGGTCACAAGAAAGGACCACATGAGGAGATGACAAAACTTCCTAATCTTCATCTACATGGGTGGCTTAGTATTGTCCTTAAAGAAGAGATGAGATGCTAGAAGACTCTCTAGGGCTTCACAAGAGAACCTTTAGGTCCAGTTTTGGATCAATTAAGGCCAGGTAGAGTGGGGGATCTTAGCCACTGTGAAGACGAATAGGACAAATTATGTCAGGACCCCCTTTGTGCTCTTTCTAGACACCTCAATTTTCACCATAGTGAATTTTAGGGCATTCCTTGGTTCAGTGATTAAGAACATCATTTCACTAATGTATATGAAGTGTGTTATGGATCTGATACCAACTGTCATAGAACCATTCTTACCCCAATCCCAATCCCACTACCTAGACAGTAGAAAAAGGATTGAAGCACCCGTCCCTGAGTGGCCCAATAGGATCAATCACACTGGCATATACAATAAGAAATAAATAACTAAAAACTGGATAATTAAAGAAGAAACTAACCCAATATGGAGATATATCCAATTTATCTTTTTCATTAGAGTATATGAGTGCGGAAGCGATCTTATTCAGTATTTCATTTGCATTGCCTAAAATCAAGAAAATCGAGACACAATCATGCAATTGCACGATATACTATCAAAATCAAGTAAAACAATTTATAAGAAATTAAGTATACTTGGCAGGACTTATATTTCAAAAGAATGAAAAATGATTTCCAAAATCGATATTCGACTAAAGTTTGTTATTCAATGATTCTGTTTTTATTACGAGTTCCCATTATGCTGTAATTCAAGAAGCATGCTTATATATTTTGTGTGACTCTATTACCCCAATGCGGTGGGGAAGGTCACTAGGATCCTTCTCACCATAGGAACATAGGAGGCCAATGTACAAGTCCCACCTCCAAATGAGGGGGTTGTTGCACTCAATACCAACATTATCAATATCATCATCATTATCAATATACGGGTAGTCATAATGGGCATGTAATTTATGTTTTCATGTTTTTCAAAATATAGTATAGAAAAAAAAGACTAATCATAGGGAACAATATATCATCCAAATAAGTAGCCAAGTATACAGCCAAGAGATACATAAAAGTATCTTCAATAAAATCAAGGAGGAGTTATATAATAGCGTACATTTCACTGAGGATTTCGAGTACAGATCAACTAGTAATAGGTCGACCCTTCGAGTCAGATCCTAAAATACAATTTTTGGATCAAGGGTCAAGATCGTGATATTTGAAAATCATGTTTCAATATTCGAGATTAGGGTTACACTTTTCCTATGTCAACCATAGGGTTGGGTCATTCATTTATAATCAACCAATATTTCAATGTTTCCAACATTATTTCAAATACCAAGTATTTGCGAGTGTGAATGACTTACCTAGGTTTTCTAGGATCATATGTGTTAACCCTAATTTATGATCATCATTATTCAAATCTCTAGATCATTTTCAAGATCAAGTAGTATCATTAGAACTCAAGTTTAGATCAGGTATAGTCATGGGTTGGGCATATGATTAGGGGTTTGCAAGATTAAGATTAATCATCAACATATCAAGAGAAATCCTTATTTCTATGTTCATGATTCACATTCTAGGAGAGATGAGTTACAAGATTAAATATAAACTCATATTTAGTCAAGTTTGGTTTCAAGATGATCATTATAGTCAAATATCAAGATTTCAAGGGATTAATCACTAAAATAGAGTCATTTGTCAAATTAAATAAGCAAGAGATCATGATTTAATTATATCAATGAGAATCATTTGGAATCATGTTTCAAAAATATTTTTAGTCATTTCACTGGATTTTTCTGATCAAGATTGACTATTTATTCAAATTATTTGGAGCTATGATGCATTTTCTACGATTTAAACAAGATCTGGCATTTAATTGAATATTTGAGTAGAGGAGAGGTAAAAATACCTTAAATGGAAAAGAGGCAATCGTTGGATTGCTAAATCGGGCGGATGAGCTTGAGCCATGTAGGCACATATCTTGCTCACTTGCTAATCCGGTTCGATCTCGGTTTGGGGCATCTCAAACTTCAATTTGTCCAGTTTATTCATTGATACTACGACTTTGTTTGTACTGGGAGTTTGCCTCTGAACCCAGCGGTTCGAGTCTGCCTTCTATCCCTTGCGTGCAGGCAACCGCTCACAAGCCCTGAAGCAAGGAGGCACACCTCACCAGAGTGAAGGGGGTCTGGGAGAAGGAGGCTCCGCTGGAGGATGCAAAGGTGCCGTCTGGGTTCTTCGTGACCCCACAGAGCAGCAGCAAACGCCAGAATGAGGAGATGAGGAGGATAGGGTGAGATGCCCAAAAGCACCTGCGGCGGCACTGCGTGGTGCATAAGGTGGTTGGGGGAGGGAAACAGGGTGCACTCGGGGCTAAGGGGTGAGCAAGGGTGAGGCTCTGAGCATGGTGAATGTATGCGATCCTTGGGAGGGATTTATATAGTATTAGGACTTAGGTTTAGGGCTAATTCGAGATCTAGTTGCAGTCATGGCCGCCGAGAAGAGAGGAACAAGAGGGGAAATCATTTTGGTGGCACAAAGGTGCCTGAAATCTGGTCAAAATAGGGCTTGGTGAGTTTAAAATTGCGAGAGGGTCATTTTGGCTCGCTTTGAATTTGGAATCTTAGTCAAGGGCACAAGATCTCTCTATTGGGTCCTCGTTTACTCCTCCCACTTATTGCACAGGTAGAAGATGATCCCATAGCCACTAGATCTATCCCTAATCTATGGGAAGGTTATCCAAGGGTGGAGAGGTGCCCCCAATACCTTTCCACAGATCTCTGACTTGGGTAAGTCAAGAAAAGAGCAAGTAAAAGGGGAATAAATTGGTTTTCAACACATAAACTTCAAGAAATCATAGTAAATTATATAAATGTCCAATTGTTCTCAAATTTGGACCACAACTTTCTTAAAAATTTTAAGAACGTTTAAAAATTTTTTGGGAACCAAATGAAGAAGTTTGATGTATCAATTTTCTTCTTTGGACAAAGTGATCAATTTATCACATTTAAGGTGTTATAATGTGTATAAAATCCACATTGATCACCATATTTTGATTTTGAGTATAAAAATGATTATGAAGACAAGAAAAAAAGATTTGTATTCATGAGTGAACATAAATTGGGCAAAATTGTAATTTCATCATACTTATGCAAAATTCCATGTTGTCACAAGATAACACACAATACATAGTAACTACCATAAGCAGTAGGTCCATAAGGGTTGTATACTCCAAATGGTGGGTACCATTGGATCTTCAGTTATTTTTGGATACCCTTACTGGGTGAAATGGTTCCCTAAGATTTTCATTTATTACCCCTACTCATTAATACCCAATCTGTTGGTGTTGGATACTCAGTTTCGGGCTACTTCTTCTTATATTTGTTAGTCCATATTCCATTTCATCCATCCTGCTATAGAGTTGTAGGGAGAGATCTATGGTGTTCAAGGCATCTACTACTATTGTATTTTACTGACTACTTGGACAAATAACTGAATTCTTTGATAATATCAAGTTGAATTCTTAATGTATTGATTACCTTTCTCTCAGGGCTTCATATTGTTAATATAAAATACTTAACATATCAATCAACCTTCTCTTAAGGTTTCTCATAGGCCTTTAACATAATATTTATATTCAAACAAATATTATGTCTACTGATATAAACATTTCATTCAATATTTCTTATATTTATGCATGACATCATTAACATCCATATCCAAGGGAGTGCAACTTGCAGTAGCATAACAACTAATGTATTTCATTATGAGCACTAAACTATAGATTTTCACATCACAAAATAAAAATGTGTATGCATATAAAATAATATTCAGCTAGAAACCTGAAGTATCACATAACTCATTTCAATAAACCATTTACTACTAATTAGACATGTACTCTTTAAGAAGCATTCAAGAATAGGTTTCCATCATCAATTACCTACCTTTCACAAGATATGTAACATTTAAATTAGAAACTATACTTGTACATATATCAAATTAAGTTGACCTAACATGTCCAACTAAATATACTAAGCACATAAGTAGGGGCATGTTAGCATTTTATCTACATTTCAACTACTGTTGTTCAAACACTGAATAATTAATAAATTTAGATTTCTAGGAAATTCTCAAATAAATTTCTAAAATTATCTAATTCAAGATACATAAATTTCTACATGTATATCACCACATAAACAATTTGAGATTGTATGTGAAGCATAGAATGATATGTTCTATAAATTGAATTTGAAAATAGTAACTTTTTGTTTACTGTTATCTATGGAGAAATTAAAAATTTCAACTACAATCATCAAGTTAAGTGTAATTGACTGAAATATTCTTTTACATACTCACCTCAAGAGTTATAAATGTCAAAAACGTGGTCCAAGAACTGATCCTCTTGAATCCAAATCAAACTTTTAGAAAATAGTCATTTTCTTCTTCCTTTCAACTCAAGAATCCTAGAAATAGAGATTGGAGATTAAATAAGAGAAAATATGATCATATATCCTTTTGATTCAAATAATAAAATGACGAAATTTAGGTGTAGGAGAGAAGATTCAACATGAAAACCTATCCAAAGTACATTAACTTACTTGATTTCATCACTTATTGGAAGATAGAACCCGACATCAACATTTCACTCCTTTCTCGAAACCCTAACTATCCCTCTCTCTCTCTTTCTCTCTCTCTCTAAGAATTCATTTCATTGGAATTATAAGAATTCAATATTTCCATATGCCCAGATGAATATTTATCGATAAAACTTCGCTGATAAATAGGTCCATAACTCAATGTTTTTTTTTTATTTTAATAGATCATCATGTAAAAGTTTTATAGCACATGTTCAATTTCCAAAAAATCTCAGCTACCTATAAAATACTGAAAAGCACTTATACTAATTTTATTTTTATCACTGAAATTCTCATCACATTTGTGATTAGCGTGTTATCAGAATTAGTGCATTGAGCTTCAACAAGCTAAAAGTATTGTAAATTAGGATTTCCAATAAAATATTATATATGTGTAACTATGTATATAAATAATAATCATGCACAACTATATTATATATCACATCTAGATTAGATATATGAAAATTGAGTTGTTATATTAAAAGTCTCAATTATCTAATAAGTAGGGGTAGGATAATAATCCTTACAATCCACACCTCATTAAAAATTTCATCCTCTAAACTTACAAATGCAAATAGATAAATTTAATCATACATTTTTTCTATATTCTAAATTATGGTATTCATCCAATTCTTGTATTTCTTATCTAAATACTTAGTTCTACATTGAACTCTCTACTTTTGTTGCATATCTAAATCACTTTGATAAATCATTTCAATGTCAATAACAAACATAGGTTTCCTGATCGATTTTTACGAATGCACTTCCTTTCAATTTGGTACATGATTTTGAGGTTTATGCTTTGAATATTTCTTGTTATGTATTGCATCAAATATACAATTATTTCTCTACTATAATTCTATTTCACAACTGAAAATATAGAAGAAAGTACCTTGTTATTTTAATATCTCAATCTTGACGCCCCCCATAAGCCATAAGATCATAATAACTATAATGCTACTATTGAGTTGAAGTTATAATGCTTGAGTAATATGTATCCTAATGAACCACTCCTTCCAGTTAATTAACATATATTCTTTTACAATTAAAACCATATAAACAAATTCTAGTTCTTCTTTTCTTGGAACACCTTTTATAAGAAATATTTTTAAGAAAAATCTGAGAACTATTAAAGAATGAATGTTTTGCACAGATTGTTTTGTATCCATCATTACTTATCTCTAATTATTTATCTTCACCCATTTACTACATTATGGAAAGATACATGACTATGAGTAACCAAATACTCAAAACTTAGCATGGACTTCTTTTCATTCCTAATTTCTATTTATTTGTATCTCTTATATCATAGATTCATTTTTCATTCTTTTTTTTTAATCATCCTCATACTATTCACTCACATTTCTAAATTGCATATCTTATGTTTTAAATTACTTACTAATAGTTACATTATCTACATTGCACTTATTTTTTGGTTTCCTCATATAATCATGTTGTCAGTCAAGGTCAAGTTACCATGGACTTGCCTTGAGTTACCAAATCCCATCCATGCTAAGATGTGTGCTTTCATCGGTAATTTATGCTCTTTAAGTAATCCCTTATTTACTATAATGAAAGATCATTCCTCTTTTAAGATTCACATGTGTTCAAATTTTCTTGTATGTTTTTATCGTCTTTTCCTTGTACACGTCATTTTCTAATTGTTCCACTTAAGTATTATAGATTACAAAATATGTTAATATTCTTTGATAAGATATCTCTCATGATGTTTAAGTTTCAATTTAGTAATTCCTTGTATGGTATACTTGTTAAGGGATTCAAATTTCTCATCATTATGAGCACATTCTTCAACTCTTTGCTAATGAACCAAGATATTCACATGGAATACAATACAAGAATCCCAAAAATCTAGGACATACAATTTCTTGACCATTAATACCTTGATAAAATTTCAAATTTCAGATTATGCTACTTTATTTTCTCAAGATATGTGGGCCAATAGTTCTCATATACTCATTTTCCTGCACAAGTGAGGGACCCACAGACAAGTATATACAAATTACCTATTCTGAGTTCATATATTGCTTTGATCCATTCCTATCCTTTTCCCATCTTCTAATAACTTTATGAATATACCTCTTTCTTTCAAATGTTTTCATTTTAATGGGCATTCCTCCTTGTTTTACTTTTTATTAAGAAACTATAGAAGATAAGGAGTTATTCAAGTGTTTCAAATAATTCTCTTCAAATACAATGAATACTTCTTTCTTATAAAGATTAGTAACTTTTGTCTTATCTATATCTATACATTTCTTATCAAAGAAAAATTTGTTGACTTGACAAATTCTTTCTTCTCATATTTACCTTATTATGATTTAAATTTGAATTTAGCATATGTATATCATCAATGTCTTTTTCATCTTCACTTACTTTCTATGCACACTTCCTTTCATCTATTACTATCCATCGCTAATGTCTTATTTGGTTAGTTCTCATTGACATATCTATCCAAATTCATAATCCCATGGTATGTTTATTCTCACTATTCCCATGTACTAAATTTCTAAGTCATTTGTTTTTGTTGTCTTCAAGTTGTTAAGCTTAATACATAACCTATTGTACATCTTGGTTCATATGAACCATGTAATGAACACATTCATCTAAATATTATTATCAATTCATATCCCAGCGACTCATACACTTCTTGGACATCATCTTCATTCTTCTGAGATTTATCTTGCCACAAATAACAATTCACGCATGTCACTGTAAAAGTAAACAATTACTTGATTGAAGTACATTCATTAACTATAAACAATCACAAATACATAAGAGTTTATAAAGAGATGTATGTTTCAATATATTCATATTATCATATGAACCTTTCTCTATACAATGTGAAAATTGTTTTCCCATGTTCATTTTATTTCATTTAAATTTTTAATCTTAGTCTCACGTCTTACTAATTCATCACTTTTGGTGAACTCCTTTTTACTTCTATCATTTTAAGAATTATTCCTCTTTAGTGGATTTTCAGTTTGTTCCATTTATCTTTTCATTTTATGTTTCCTCAATCAAGGAATACATAACTACAAAACTCAAATATGGAGTTCATTCTTCTGAATCCATCTCGTTTCTTAAATCCATCTATTTATTCTTCTTTTCTCTTAACTAATAATTCAAATCTATTGTTCTTATCATGAGTTATTAACTTCAACTTGACACAAATTGAATCACTTACCTTTTTTTTATTTTAACACTAATCTCTTTATAAAATCTATTTCAAATTTCTACATGTATTTAAGCAAGTCAAACACCTCCTTTGTTAGTCACTTGACTTGCTAACTTCTTGATTAGCTTATTGATTAGTTGAGAGACTTCCCATTCAATTTTGGGAGTTTTACATTTTACATTGTTATAACATTTCAAATGCAGTCCAAAGATCATTATGAGCTCTTATGACATGTTATAGTCATAAATTGTTGTCAGATGTGATCTATGCATATCCAATCTTAATTTACATTTTTATTCTCTTTTTATGCTTAGACATATCTTCATCTATCAAGTAATTTAGTTTTCACTTGACTACTAGTTGCAACTAACTTCTATTAGTTATTCTAAAATTCTTATTGAATTTTAGTATTTCGCATTATCATGCCCTCATAGATGTTAATATTGCATCATCATATGCTATTATTATTCAAATACTATAGGAGTCATTCGATCATAGTAACACATCCTACCAAACCAGACCAGGCCATACATGTAGTCTTGAAGAGAAGAGTTACTCACGATTAATGAACTGCTATTTATTTAAACTCATGTTAAGAATATCCACTTACTACAAACTCATTTAAAGATAATTTCAAGTCTACTTGATTCAAAGAATATAAATAATATCTAATGAAACTTCATAGTGTACAACAATCTAAAAGTACCATATATGTTTATGAAAAATGAATATTCGAATTCATACTGTTAAGAGCATTTATATTCATTTAAAATCTAAACAACGGCATGGAAGTAAAGTTTTATCATATGATATCTTTATGCACTTATTCTTTTGTTTCTTTTTGATCATCTAACCCTGATACTTCTAGGGTTTCTCACTAGCCCGTCCTTCCAGTGAATAATTGGCCAGGGCATACATTAGATAATAGAAAAAGTAGTTTGATTGGTTGATCCAAGTATTAAGATACCATGCCAGTATATCCAAAAGTCAAAGCCTCAAAAATTAAACATCATATCATCTCCTATCTACCACACTTATGACTCTAACTTACATACTTAATGGTCCATAGAAACTCATCCTAAGCTCTCATACCAAGTTGTTACACCCACATACCATAATTACCACTAATCATGATATTAGGGCATAAATTTAGGACTAAACATTATACAAAGATCAATCTTAACTTATTTTGTGATTTAAACTCTTTGGTATCTTACATTTAATCACATAAACCAATTTTGCATAGGAACTTAAACATTGACTTGTCTAATCAAATTTCAAACATAATGATATATTTATAAGACATTCATTCAAGTTCTCATACTTACATGTATGCAAGACTTGACAATAGGATACATGCTCTATTAATAAAGAAGCAATGCTACACATAACCATTTGCAACTCTCTTATTTCTTCACAGGGAACTAGAGTAACATGGACTAACTAAACTCAACTAATTCAACACTTAATTTTTATGGTAGATAAATTCTGGCATAGATATCTTCAATCCACATGGTTTCCCTAAAAAATACCAGTAGACGGGTGAAACAACTCGCTTAGTGAATGAGTAAAACAATAAAAGAGTCTAATGCCCTGAGTTAGGCATTTAACTTCTTTAATAATTGGTAATTAAATCAAGAAGTAATACATATTAAAAGACTAGCTATGAAGAAATTTATAAATAATATTGTTGCATGCATCACCAGAAATATGCAAATATCATAATGTCCTCCTTGTTATTGTCTTTGTAATATTTCATTAACTTTGACTTAACTTGACTACTGAACTGACTACTACTACTACTTTGTTGTGAAAATAAACATAACTGACTCATTTGACTACTGAATTCTTTATTTAGACTCAACTGAACTCAATTATGTTTATCTTTTACTTTTCCCCTAATCTCTCTATGTTTGTACCATCCAAGAGAAAGCCACTACTAATTGACTCACTGTACAAGTTCTAGGGTAAACATAGGGACCTTAAGACTACTGCTAATGCCACAACCAACGTTGATGGAGCCTCATAAGGGTTGACAATGGATAAATAACTGGTCATAAATCTATGGCCCCTTATCCTGGTACTAAGGAGGGGTTCTTATAGGATAAAAAGCCTATGTCTCATGTAACGTGGTTCTCAAGAGCTAGCACACTATATGGAGTTACTTCCAGAAGGAATAGGAACACAAGGGCTATATACTCCAATTGGTGTGTACCACTTTATTTCCAGTTTTTGTTGGTTACCCACCTTTGATTGAAATAGTATCACCAGGATCTCCAATTATTGTTGGGTAATCTACTACTAAATTGTAGGACCACTGACATCTATTGCTTGTCATTGGAGACTTAGTTCTGAGCTACTTCTGCCTATATTTGATTGTCCATAGCCCGTTTCACCCCTCCTGCTACATACCTATAGGTAGGGCACTACAATGTTTAGGGAATCTACTACTAGTATATTTTATTGATTATTTGTATTACTGAACTAAATTTACTAATGATACTGAGTTCAATGCTTAACATACTAATTACCTCTCTCAGGGATTCTCATTGCTAATTTTTTTAACATATTGATCACCATTCTCTTATGAATTTTCATTGCTTATGGACAGATAACATTTCTCATATATTCAAACTATATCATGTTTATTGATATAAACATTCTCATTCAACATTTCTCATATTTATGCATGGCATCAATAACATTTCTATCTAGGGAATACTATTTCTTATTACTTGTAATAGCATAACAACTTATGCATTTCATGGCAAGAACGGAGCTAGACATTTTAATATCAAAAAATCAACATGTGTATGCATGCAAAATAATATTCACCTAGAAGCCGAAGTATCCCAAAACTCATTTCAATCAGTCATTTACTACTAATTAGACATGTACTCTTTAATAAGCATATAAGAATGGGTTTCCATAATCGATTACTGGCCTTTCACAAGATATATAATATGTAAATCTAAAACTCTACTTATCCATATCAAAAAGTTGACCAAGCTTGTCCAAATTAAATAAACTAAGCACATAATTTGGGTCACGTTAGTATTTATCTAAATTCCAGCTAGACTGTTGTTCAAACACATGAATAATCCAAAAATTCAGATTTCCAAAGCATTCTCAAATAATTTTCTAAATTATCTAGTATTCATTATTCATAGATTTCTATGTGCATTTCATCACATAAACATTTTCAGATCATATTTGATGCATGGAATGAAATGTTGTACTAACTTAATTTGAGAATAATACATTTTCATTTACTGTTATCTTTGAAGAGATTGAGAATTTCAACTAGAATAACCTAATTAAGTATAAATGACTGAAATATTCTTGTTCCCACTCAACTCAGGATTTAAATACATAAAAAATGTGGTCCAACAACTGAACCTCTCAAATCCAAATCAAACTTTCAAAATCACTCATTTTCTTCCTCCTTTGAACTCAAGGATCCAAGAAATGGAGATTTGAGAGAGAAAGAGAAAAGATGGTGTTTATGATATACTTTTTATTCAAATAAGAGGAGTGATGAAATTTATGCACATGAGAGAATATTTGCCATGAAAATCTATCTAAAGAACATTAACTTGCTCAATTTCACCACTTCTAGGAAGATAGAACTGAACATCAACATCTCCACTCCTTTCTTCCTCCAAAACCTAATTGTTCCTCTCTCTCTAGGATTTCATTTCTCTCGGATGAATCAAGAATTATGAGAGATACTATGGTGTAAGGTTATTGATATAGATCAACTGATGTGCTTGAGTTAATTGCAAATACTCCTCAATGTTACATTTTATTTTATTTTAGCATGATTTTGTGTCAGAAAAGTTAACTGACATGTTATTTGTTTCACACCTTAATCTAGATTAAAAACAACTTTGTAAACTATTATGATATTTATACATTTTCAGACCTATAATTAATATTTCATACAATTATCTATTACCAAATAAATAATGAAATTCAAATACTATATTGATAAGATTTCAATATTTCAATATTCTCGATTGAATATTTGCTAATAAAACTCAGCGGACAAATAGGTCCATAACATAATAAAAAATTCTGAAAATTTTAGTAGACTAAAACATGAAAGTTATCTAGTATAAATATAAGTTTCATAACAATATTGGTTACCAATAAAATACTATAAAACAATTATTCCACTAATATTTTTATCATTGAATTTCTCATCACATTTGTAATTAGCATGCTATCAAAACTATTGCATTGAGCTTCAACAGGCTAAAAGTATTGCATACTAGATATTTTTAATAAAATCATATATATTTCCAATTATGTATCTAAATAAGAATCATGCACACCTATATTATATATCAAATTCAAAATATATATCTAAAAGTTGAGATTAGGATATTATAACCCTCAATTACCTACTAAGTAGGGGCAAGATCTTTATAGCCATGGAGTTTGGTGTAGAGGTTGAAATAATCTTCTCCAACACCTACAAGCTTGAGCACTTCCCCACTCCAAGGTGCAATGGCATGTAAATGGAATGGATAGCGGCCGAAACCCTAAAAGCTAATGTTTTGGGGTGGAAGGTGGTGGAAATGGGACTGGAGTGAGGTAGTTAGATGATTAGGAAGTGAAATATATGCTTAAGGGAGACAACCCCCATACTTACCCACCTTCAAGGCTTATATAGAGGTTTGGGGTGAAGTATAGTTTATATCAGATTAAGTGTGAAATATCTGCTAGGATTAATGGCCACTACAACCATTTTGGGTACCACAACCTTGGTTAATGGATTGGGTGATGGAAGTGGTAGAGTGGAAAGTGTGAGGTGGATGATGGTGAAGTTGTAGTGGATTTTAGAATTTGGAGGCATGGGTGGGATAGTCTAGGAGAGTAACATGTATGTGGTAGGTAGGTTGTACCAAGACCATGGTGGGAACCATGGCTGTTCTAGAAGGAGGGAGGACTTATTGTTTTCCTCATTTTGGTCACCTTGGGGCCCTCCAACCACGGCCATTTTGGCTTGCAAAATCGTGGTGGATCTTGTAGACCCTGACTATTATACTGGCCACGACTGTGGTGGATGACTTGTTGTAGTTGCTTTAATTTTTGGAATCTAACAATGATTTATAACAATTGTAGCATGGCCGTTCCGTGGTACTAGAATGGTTTTGGGGTCTTTTCCTTGTACTTTGATCTTCATATTCACCAACCATTGAGTTCTTTGCTTTAGCTCAACTCTTGGCCACTAGGGGTAGGTTATGAAGATCTTGGACTCTCTTTAGGCTCCTCCAAGGGTTAAGAATCCCATAGATCACCCTCCTTCTCTCCCATCCATCCAATGTGTAGTTAAGGTACTTGAAAAATATGCAAAGAACCTCCATAGGAGCATTTAACAAAAAACCATTACTTGGGAGAAGTATTTGTTGATGAAATACCCTAAGGCCATGTTTGGTTCATGGGATATGAGGCCCAAATTGGATATACATACTGAAGATCTCCTTTTCTGCTGTTTGGATAGTTCAAAATGTCACAGGAAATCAATCCTTACAGAAAGCACATTTGGTATGTGCCAGAATAGAAAAAGGGGTCGATCACTATGGATTTTAATAATCCTTCGCTCCGTGGCTTTCTCAGCATGTGAGAAATATGTATGAAATCAATTACACCTATAGCTGCTTATAATGTGTGCACAAAATGTCAAAAGTTACGCTCAGAAAACTAACCAATTCTGGTATTCTGCTACCACAATCATCCATCGACGGACACCAAAAAAGTAGAGTGGCAATGGCATCCACAACAGAAATAATGACCCTATCTTCGGGGAAGGGCTCCTCCACAAGCAGCACCTAGAGAGGGACTAGCACCATAGCACGAACTAGCACCATATAATACAGACGGCGGAGGCAATTCCTACTCCATTAGAAGGTTGTTGCGGAGGTCTGCTCCACCTAGAGAGGCTCCATGGTGATTATGGTTACGGTAGGAGTAGGCAATCTGTGTTTATTACAAGTGTAATCCCCAGTGAATGAAAGTTCTCAATAGGCAACAAACGATTATGCTACACTTGG
Source organism: Alisma plantago-aquatica (assembly GCA_963693085.1). Classification (NCBI taxonomy): domain Eukaryota; kingdom Viridiplantae; phylum Streptophyta; class Magnoliopsida; order Alismatales; family Alismataceae; genus Alisma; species Alisma plantago-aquatica. The sequence continues at coordinate 1,018,594,536 of OY856409.1, read as the reverse complement.
GACTCCTCACTACAGCGTCGACAATCATGATGCTAAGAGGTTCGTTTCAGGTTTAACAAAACCCATCCTATCCTACTGCTTACACAAACACATGAAATTGCACCAGAACCTTTTCCTTCTTAATTCCTATCCAGTCCAATCCATCATCTTAATCCTTTCCTTTGCCATACCGTGAACCAAACATGGCCTAAGCGAGAATCATATGATGATTATAATGGCACATCTTGTAGTTGATCTGAATATTAATAACAAAAATTCCAACTACTCTATTTTTTCAATATGGGATAATGAATAAATATAATAATGTCCTAAGAATGCATGACTCAATGACATGTGATTTCAGGTTGAGGACCTGAATATGAGGTCATGTGTATGTTAAGAATATTCATTCTTGTCTTAGTCCCTAGTTAGAATAAATTGTTGTCAATGAGATCTACTTGTAGGATACGTGAAGATTTTTTTTAGTTTTTCCGCTATGCTTGCCGCATCCACAATTCCTTATAGTCCTTTCATAGCCCCATAGATATATGATATATAGGGATTAGTATCATTATGATCAAATTCCAGTATACCATTTTCTATGGTTGCATGTGATGTGAACTTAAAATTGTTAGTGTGCATATCTAACCTAATTCCACATATTTCACAAATCTATTGTTTTTGACCTATCTGACAGGGTCCATTGTGAATTCTTTTTATCTTTCTTTGACTAATATTGGATCCCTGCACAGGGGCGGTGTCCATGTGTACCCCAACTATTCTGTGTGGGAGACAAAAAAAATTAATGGGAAATTTCCACATTAAAAAGGACTACAATTATATATATGTGGTATATCTTCACTACTAGTGCGGGTAACTAAGATTCGCTACCCGTGCATCAATTTTGTAATGGGATGAAACATATATGTAATGAGACAACCAAATTTGTAATGAGACAACTGAAATTGTAATACAAAAACTCGTTTTGTATTACAACGCTGTTACAATAATAAATATATATTTATTACTGTAACAACGCTGTAATACAGAATGAGTCTTTGTATTACAATTTCGATCGTATCATTACAAATTTGGATTGTCTCATTACAAATGCATACCTCCCCATTACAAAACTGATGCACGGGTAGCGAATCTTAGTTACCCGCACGGGTAGCGAAGATATACCCATATATATATATATATATATATATATATATATATATATATATATATATATATATATATATATATATATATATATATATATATATATATATATATATATATATATATGGGTCCATCTTTAATACCCGCGTGGGTAGCTACCCGCCCCCTATTTTGGTTACTTTTTTTTGAGATTCTTACTTTTGTCATGTATATGGTTACTTTACCTTGAAAGCTATAAAGTTTCATGCATAGATAGTTAGGTTTGCAACAACATATTCAAAAACATGGTTATATACATATCTACTGTGTATTTTTCACATATTTACTTTTTTAGTCGCATAGTTACTTTCTTGGCTACCGGGTAGCGAACTCCAGGTTACCCGCATGAGTATTAAATGAACACCCTATATATATGTATATATATATATATATATATATATATATATATATACACACACACGCATACATATTAAATCATACATGTCACCCTTTGAGAATGTGTTTTTGAGGTGGATGTAGGTACAGTTTTGTCCTAGGACCCCTTTTGTGTATGTTGTGCATGGATGTGTATGTTGTAGATGGATGTAAATGGTTGTGCATGGATCCTTTTCTATAAGTATTCGACTTGCATGTCAAGCCTCATCTTTTTTTTAAAGTGTTATACATTGTATTCCCTCTGAAATCCCTCGAATGCAATTTGATGTTCTCAATTTTATATATTATGTAATATTAGACATGAATGTTATAGTTTTGAACGACTTGACATGAAGAGGAAACATGATGATCCAACTCCAAGGAGGATCCATGGAGTGACAACTTAAAAATCCAACTCTAAGGGGAGTATGTGGAGAGGCACCTTGAAGATCCAACTCCAAGGAGCATCCATGGAGAAGGAAGATGAAGATCCAACTTCAAGGACCGTCCATGTAATTGTTCAGCATGATGTTGATTAAATGCAGGTCCATATGGAAACTCACAGCTTGATGTTGCATAAGATACAAAATACCATAAAAGTATAATAATCCTTTGTGTCTCCAAAGGATTAGATCAGTATGGACATAACCAATGTATATGTGTTTTCAGATTGCCTATGGATTGTGATTGTGGATATAATGTGTGTATGCTACATATTATAAGTATGTGGTGTTTCGACATGTATATGCATAGATATAAAAACCCTCAAATGAAATATTATGTCTCAGATGCTTTCCAAAAGTAGCACAAATGAAAAACTTGATTGACTATGTGTGGGCACATTTTCTATCTCGTGGAAGTGTGAGAATTGATATGGGGGTCTGCCAAAGCAACACACATATTCTATTATGTTGGCTATCAGGTCATGCATAACTAGGTGACCTTAATAGGATTAAGTGCCTAGAAGAACAAAGATGGAATATGTCAATGAGTTGTGCATACCATCTATCAAGAGTTACATATGATGAAATTGGAAAATGTTGCCTACCTAAAATATCCGGTTGTGGGTGAATAGCCAAAGCTGACTCATGATTTGATGAAATATGGATCTTGACCAACTAGAAGATTGTATGGTTCAATTTTTGTGAATTATTAGTGAAGGTTTTTATTAAATTCCTAATTAATATCTCAAGTTTATTCAAATAAATTCAAATACATATATTAACATGTGCAATTATTTTCTTGTAGATCAAATGGCAAACAACTACAACAACAACTTTTCGTTGCGATTGTCCATTGAGAAGGAAAAATTTTATGGAAATAACTTCCATTACTGGTTCAGGATTCTGACTATTTTTCTCACTCATGAGCATAAGCTCTATGCCCTAAACATGCTGGTACCTAAGAAACCAACTCCAAATGCACCTAGGATGGAAAGGGATGCTGATCGTAAGCATGCTGATGACACAATAGAAGTCACATGAGAAGCTGGGAGTTATAGAGACGGCAACACATCTCTGTAACATGCATCAAGAACTTTCAAGGTAAAAAAGGTATGATGTCTTCAAGGCATTGTTTAAGTGCAAGTCGCATATGGTGATCCAGTCGGGCCCCATGTGCTCAAATGAATAGGGTGTATCAAAAAACTAGAAAGACTCAGATTTCCACATACATGATCCTATAATTGTTGATGGAATCATATATCCAATTTGTCATGAACTAGAACATGAACAACTTTGACAAGACATTAATAGAGTTGCTTGGCATGTTGAGAACTCCTGAGGGGAAAATGAAGAAAAACTAGCTCAAGCCTGTGTTGATTGTCAATAAAGGAAAAGGGAAACCTAAGGGTAAATTCAAAGCAAGGAAGAGTTCTAAATCTGGCCAAAAGTCTAAATCTTCTTCACTTAAAGAAAAATGAGGAGTGAGTAAAGAAGGCACTGGTCACCACTATTACCAGCTTGGACATAGGAAAAGGAATTTCCCACTTTACTTAGAGGAGTTGAAGAACAAGAAGAAGGGGGTAGAGATATCCACTTCAAGTATTTATGTTATTGAGATAAATTTATCTACTTGATCATCTTGGGTATTAGATACCAGATGTGGATCTCATATATATTCAAATATGTAGGACCTGAAAAGAAGTAGACCCTTGAAGAAGGGATAGGTGGATCTATGTGTTGCAAATGGAGAAAGAGTTACTTCTAATGCGATAGGCATCTACTATTTATGTATGCCAAGTGGGCTTGTAGTAGAGTTAGAGAACTACTATTTCATACTTGTTATAAATAGGAACATTGTTTCTATTTCTTGTTTGGATAAGAATGGATTTAAATTTCATATTTAGAATGGTCAATGTTCTATTTCTAAAGATGAGACCGTTTATGGCAGTGCCCTTATGTCTATGGACTTTAATTATTAGATCTTGAGAAAAGCATATGTAATATAGATACTAGAAGGCTAAAAATTGGTGACTCAATTAGAAATACCTTTGGAATTTTTGTGAAGGGCACATAAATGAGAAACACATTTCTAGACTCCACAAATATGGTTATACAAACTCCTTTATCCTTGAATGAATAGAGACATACAAGTCTTGTATGTTGGGCTAGATGACAAAATCTCCTTTCACTGGTAACAGTGAGAGAGCAAGTGACCTATTAGGACTCATACATACTAATGTATGTCACCCTTTTAGAAAAAAATGCTAGAGGTAGTTACCAACACTTCATTACCTTTACTGATGACTACAACAGGTATGTGTGATAACCCATATTTTCTATCATTCAATTTGTGTACATCATGACTCATAAAATGCACTATTGTTCTCAATGCACTTCATCACCCTCAAAGTAATGACTTCTAGTCACTTAATGCCCAATTGATAAGTGGTTTTGTTTAAATGTCAATTTGTACCTACTTGTAACTCTAATTTATGTTTTGAACCAAGTGTCATGCTTTTATGTATCATCAAATTACATTAGCAATTGAACTCATTCAATAGACCTTTTTTGCTATCAAATGTATTTCATATTGTGGATAATTCAATTATCTTTCTAATGGCACAAAAATCTCCTCAATCAGATCACCCTAGCCAAATGTATGGTCTTTTGAACTTTGACAAATTTAACTTTGTTTATCACCAATTTAATTCGTTTTGAGCCCTTTTGGGACTAGTGGGTGTGTGTGGACAAATCAAGAGGGAGGCACCCATCTTCCTTGCTCTATCTTTGGTCCACAATCTACATTATCCCTATGGACCAATCACAGCAAGTCGTTCCCTCGAGTAACAAGTCTAACCTTTGGATCTAATTAACCAAGGATCTTGCCTTAATCCTACGGTCCCAAACGCACCCCTACCTCCGTACACCTCATCCACACAATGGACACTGATGAATACCAAACCACCCCTCCACTGTGCCAAATTGAGGTCCTTTTAACACCTTATTCCCCCCAATAAACCCCTTCATTCTCCTATAAAAGCTTCTCCCTTTACTCAACACCCTTTTTCCTCATTTTCCCACAACTCTAACCCATGGATTTGGTTCTTCTTCTTCCTCCTTCCTGCGGCTCCACCAGCACCCTCCTTTTGGGCATTTCTGCTTGCAACAATCACTGCCCATCAGGCTTACTAGTGGCTTCGGCCTACCCTCCTGAGCTAGGGCAATTTGTTTGGCTCAATTTTGAGGCCATGTGATCTAACCCCATCTTGCTCCGGTGAGGGCAAGCCATTTCGTGCCACCCTGGGGGCCACTGATCAACTCGAGCAGAGGACGGGTTGGGATGACGAGAAGTGAACCGTTAGATCATCATCCAATTCCTGTCTCCCACCAACCTCTCCCTCCCTCCCACACTCTCTCACTCTGCCATGAGGATGCCAAACAACCACTTGCAATGTGCCATGCATGCCCTTGGGGCCCACGACCCCAGCTAGTATGGCGATAACTTGACTCGTCCCGCATTTCCTGGTGTCACCTGGACACACTCCTCATCGCCAACACACATTGTTCCCCTCTCCCAGATGCCGCGAGCCAGTGCACCACCACCAGACCCTCTTCTCCACCTACAAAGGCCCAGGAGTTAAGCGAGCTTGGCCATATGTTGCCCCTTATTGACCTAACTGAGGTAAATCCTCCAAAAAACTCTAAAATAGGGTATGATTTTGTAAACCATGTATCTTCTGCATCCTATAGCCAAAAATTGAAGTGCTATATACCTTTTTTTATTGGAAAAACACCATCTTTCTAATGTTGATAACTATTGAGCCTGTTTATGCTTGTTCCTATGTTGAACTATGGATTAATCACTTTGCGTGATCTTTTATTTATCTCAACCTTATGCAAATCTTACATATCTTGTATCTTTAATGATATGAAACTCCATTATTGTGCACAACAATAAATTTTTCTTTTTAAATGTGTCTAGATGATCTATCCCATCCACTTATGATTAAATGGCACCTTGACATGACTTACAAGATTGTTCTGTTATGTACTTACATGCTATAACTTGACCAAGTCTTGAACTTTAGTTCAACTTTTGGTCCTCTAAACTTGAAACCTCGAAATCACTAACCCTTGTTATGCGTTGCTCCATGATAATATAATATTTCATGCTAAGTAGCCCATAATTGACTCTTGAGGCCCCAAGTACCTTTTATATGCACTACAAAACTTAGTACCTAGTTTGTCTCCATATGATTAAATATGACCTTATTGCTTTTACCTTGATGTATCTAGTTCAAATCAGTAATTTCATCATACTAGTAGCACTAATACCAACTTGATCCATCATATACTCTTAATGCTCTATGTCTTCAAAATATGACTCGATTGCATGAAATGAATATAATGTGGCTAATTATGATCTTGCGTGATTAAATCATGATGATCACTTAAATATCATGCTACCTGTATTGCTAAATCAGACTTTATCTTTATCTAGCACGACTCATAATGTGGATGGTTCACCTAGACCTAGGGTTAAATGTGGATCCTTGAACTATGTTGATTACTGGCATGCATGTTTGGAAGTTTGGAACCATGTTGAACTAATTGAAACCAAGGAATAGGGGAACATCCACAAGAATTTTATGATGTTTAGTTGATCAAACCTAGTGATCTCATCTACATGACTTTTATGATGTCTAGTTGATCAAACCTAGTGATCTATGACACTTTTCTATATCTTTCTTTGCCAGGATCCCTTGGTTTGGATCATTTGTATGTATCTTACTCAAGAATCATGACTCAAAAGGCACGTTATCCTCTTGACCCTACTACAATATTGGATTTATTGTATATATGATTGTATGCATGCTTGTCTGCTTACTTACTTGGTTGAGCTATTGTTCCTATGAATACGACTTTCATGTTTGGATATCATATGTTGACAAACCTTAAACATTATACAAAGAAGTCCATTTTGATGTAATGGATAAAGAAAACTAGAACATGATTTTTATAAAAGAATGTCATTAAGTGTTTCATGTGTTGTTTCTAAATCTTGCTTATATGATGTTTCTAGCCAAGCAACTTTTATAGTGTTCTTAAACTCCATACTTGTCTTTTAATAGGGTACTTAATGTGTTAGCATTCATATGTTTTGTTTATCGAATTAGTAGTTGCCAAATGAAGATCCACTGCACTCTGGACTCTAATGAAACACCAATGGGTATGCTTGAATCTAGAAAGGAGTATGTGCTTCTCTATCCCCTTTTAGTATCTTGTTTTATCTTGTGTTGCTGCTTTTACATATATATTTCCTGTGTGAAATATTTGATCCATTCTAGGGACAGATACCCAGGTCTACTCGCATTTGGTTGTGTTTCCATTAAGTGTGTGGATTCAGGGTTACAAATAGTTCTGTGACAGTATGGCAATGTGTAATTAATGAAACATAAGTCACACAAGATTCACATCCCAAAATCTGGTCAACAACCTATCTAGAAGCTACTAAGGTACCATAGTCTGAGAAATGGCTTGAGGACATGAGATCTGATATGGACTCCATTTATGCCAACAAGGTATGAACCGTGGTGGTTCCACTCGAAGGGGTAAAACCCATAGGGTGCAAGTGGATCATAAAAAAGAAGACTGACGTGGATGGTAATATACAAACCAATATAGGTTGATTAATTTCAAAGAGTTTTAGAAAAGTTCAAGGTGTTGCTATGACAAAACCTTTTCTCCAGTTTCCATAATTAAATCCACCAAGATCATGCTTGCCATTATAGCTTATTATGACTATGAGATTTTGCAAATGGATGTTAAAGTTGCATTCCTTTATAAGAATCTGCTTGAGGATGTGTATGTGACATAAATTGAGGGATTTATAAATACAAAGGAAGCTAATAAAGTTTGTAAACTACAAATCTCAATCAATGGATTGAAGCAAACATATAAGAGTTGGAATCATTGATTTGATGAGGCAGTCAAAGAGTTTGGCTTTAGTCAAAATGAAGATGAACCATGTGTTTATGAGAAGGTTAGTGGGAGCATAATTATATTCCTCATATTGTATGTAGATGACATAATTTGGATGGGGAATGACATCCCTACTCTACAGTTAGTAAAAACATATTTGGGAAACACCTCCCCTATGAAGGACTTAGGAGAAGCATCAAATATTCTAGGAAACAAGATTTATAGCGATAGATCTAAAAAGCTTCTTGGTTTAAGTCAAAGTACATACATTGACAAAGTGCTAAAAAGGTTTAGTATGCAAGTCTCTCTAGAGCTCAGTGTCCAAGCTCTTTCGAGGAGAGGGGACACATGAGTAAGATTCCATATACATCTACCATTGGATCTATCATGTACGCATTGTTATGTACATGTCCCAACATATAATATGTTTTGAGCATGAAGATTAGGTACCATCATATCTCGGTGAAGGTCATTGGACCGTCATAAAGAACATCCTTGAATACTTTACAAAAACTAAGGATCAATTTCTTGTGTACGATGGTGTTGAAGAGTCAGTAGTAAAAGGTTACACTGACGCAAGCTTCCAAACTGACAAGGATGATTATGGATCACAATCAGGTTTTCTATTTTGTCTCAACGGTGGATCTGTAAGATAAAAATGTTCCAAGCAAGAGACCATGGTTGATTCTACAATAGAGGTCAAGTATATTGTTGTCTCCAATGTAGAAAATAATCTATAGGATCAAGAAGTTCATTGGTGAACTAGGAGTCATTTTGTCCATTGATGATGTAGTATAATTATACTATGAAAACAATGGAGCTATTTCACAAGCCTAGGAACCCAGATCAAATCACCGTTCCAAGCAATGCCTTAGTGTTTTCATCTCATACGAGATATCGTAAAGTGACAAGATGTCAGGATTTGCAGGTTACCAACCAAAAGTAATTTTTTTGACCCTATGACAAAAGCACATTGACAACATAAGCATGATGGTCATGTTAGCTCACTTGGAATAAGATTCATGAGTGATTGGCTCTAGTGCAAGTGGAAGACTATTGGTGATATATCCTAAGAACCAATCATATGATGATTGTAATGGCACATCTTATAATTGATTTGAATATTAATAAAGGAAATCCTAGTTATTGTATTTGTTTCAATATGAGATAATGAATAAATATAATAATGTCCTAAACATATATGACTCAATGACATGTGATTTCAGGTTCAGGACCTAAATATGAGATCATGTGTATGTTAAAAATATTCATTCTTGTACCTAGACATATATTATTGTGTATATTAGGACAATAATAATACATCAAAACTAGTATGTCTATTGATTGATGACTATGTCTCATTAGTCATGATATTGGATATCAATCAAACACATACGTAATTGTTACAAGCAAGTGTACTAGTCATTCTATTTTGAGTGTGATACATGGAAGCCATATATGGTTGTCAGATCACATCTCAAAAGTGGTGATTGTGGTCCTTAGAACTGAAGTCACTATAATGATTGCATGTTGTTCAGTGTGCTTTAACACTACTCAGTGTGAAGGGTTGGTACACAAGTAGTGCTAGGGTCACTATCACACATGGGGATTATTGTGAGTGATGTTGATGGAATTTGTCCCTCCCATTGGAGTGATATCCTAACCACTTAATGAATGGGACTATAAAATACATGACCATGCTCATGTGAGTCAATATATGATCTTGAGGTCATGTGTATCTCAATAGTATACTCAAGATCAAGGAATAAAGAGAACATTAAGAGGATGATGTTTCCATGCCTAAGATTCAATCTAGATATTAGAGACAAAGGGATTATACAATCACTGTAACGATGGTCATAATACAAGGTTAAGTTATTCTATAACTTCTCCAATTACTTGGTAGTAATGAAGTCTTGCTAGATACCAACCATTTCTTGTGAAATCATACTTTGATTCTGAATATCATTGCCAACGTACTTTGGAGTGAATAGGGTGACACATATAGGATGTATTGGAATAGGAGTGTAATTCTGGACATGATTGGAAATGTTCCAAGTTAATTGATTACTAAAATGTTTAAGTAATATACTAGAATAATGTTGTATTATAATATAAGTTAATTGGTTAAAATCTTTAAGCCAATAGATTAGATTTATATTGGTAAGTTGACTAACTGATCCCAATCAATTGACTAGAGATTGATGATGGAATATTTGTTAATCAATTAACATGGTTAATTAGTTAATTAATTAATGGATTGATTCCAAACTATTATAAATTGCCTTTCTGAAAGTCCATGAGTGACCTATTATAAATGATGCTACAATCTTTTGTTACCCAGGGTTTTTGGGAAACCCTACTTCCTTTCCTCTCCTATTTATGGGGGTATGCCGACTGGATTTGATATACACGCACTTGTATGTGAACCCTAGTTGTCATTATCCCCAAGAGAGAGAGAAGGAGAGCAAATGTGACACTAGCACGTCATCAAGTGAAAGGTCACTCCATCCTATCAGCTCAAACAACACAGTGAGGCATTCTAGTGCATCCATCTTGGCTACGTAGAGATGCATATGTTGAGCACCTACATTCAGAGGACATCGACAAGGATTTTCCATACACTTGGGGAACACCGCACAACACTGGGCAAAAGGGACATCACTGTACTTTCTCTGTGACAAAGGCATACTTCCTGCACCCTCCTTCTAAGTAAATCATTGTCAACGAGATCTACTTGTAGGATACATGAAGAAATGTTTTATTATTTCTATTGTGCTTTAGAATCCACAATTCCTTATTGTAGTATACATTCTAACATGTATAGATGTGAAGAAAAGGTAAAATGACACAAGATGAAGCCCTTAAAGAGGGAATTATCACCACCCCAAACTTAAAATATACTTGTCCTCAAGTATGCTCCAACTCAATCACTTTTCAACTTTTTGACAAGCAAGAAATTACAAATGTAATGTGATAGACACATATTGACTATATGGGCTCAATAATGACTAAAGACATGTATTTCACCTCTTGAATATCCTATTTTACAAGACAATTGTGATCAAAACACTGAGCCTACAAACTTCAAATATAGGTCATAAAATACACAATAACTCTATTTGGTTCTCATAAAGGACGTGGTGGGTGGGTGGTAACATGGTTGTTGTAGGAACCATGACTGTTCTAGAGGGAGGGAAAACTTGGCCATTTTCCTCATTCTTGTAATCTTGGGAGACTCTCACCACAACTATTTTGGATGGCATGGATGCGCTAGATTTTGCACACCATGACCATTCTATTGACTAGATTAAGGTGGGTAGGTTGCTATATCTACTGAATGCTTGGAATTTAATTGAAATTGGTAAAAACTATAACATGGTTATTCTATGGTACCACGTCCATGTTGGGGTCTTTCCCTTGCAATTCAATCTTTATTTTCACCATCCATGGTGTTCTTTTCTTTACTTCAACTCTTGCCCAGTAGGCGTAGGTTGCAGAATCTATTTGACTTTCTTTAGTATACTCTAATAGTAGAGTAACTATTAGATCATCATCCTTCTCTCTCATACATCCAAAGTGTGGTCAAGGTACCTTAAAAACACACAAAGAACCTCCATAAGTGTATGTGATAATAAACCATTTATTGGGAGAATTACTATGCATTATAACATGTTTAGATGTGATGAGAGGTTAAAATGACACAAGGTGAAGCCCTAAATGAGGGTTGCATCAAGTGCCTTTCCCATTCACCCCTGAAGCCTCATGTACTTATGGAGGTGGCCATTCTCCAAGCCCCACAGACATTCTATACAAAGGGATGACTTCCTCATGACCCAATAGGACTAATGTTGTGACAAAAACTATCCAACTGATAACAACATCACACAAAACCATGTGAAAACAACTGTTAATAGCAGATTACTGAAAACCAGTGGAATAAAACCTTTTTTACCAAGAGATTCATTATCAGGAGACTCTTTACAGAAAGAACCAAAGCCATATATACATCATGGTTCACTTCATACATACATTGTTTCTTTACATCGCAATGATTTTAGATATCAATTGCTTGACCAAAACATATACAAAAGCAACATTATATATCGAGGCGTTCTTAGGAAAAATCTCATATCGATAGTAAAACCAGATTTGAAACTATCCCCCAAGGACCTGAGAGTACATGGATGAGACATAGGACTTCTATATACAATGAGACACAACTGATAACACACCTCCTCAAAATTACAGGTCTTCTTCCTACTGCTGTCCTGTCTCAGCTACATGATCTATGCTATCTCGTGCATATCCACCTAAAAAGTTGTGGAACCCACATGGTGAGACAAAAGTCCCAGCGGGAGATATAACCCTCTGCCAACAATATTATCATTATATATAAACATTTATGAAAGAGAGCAGAAGAAAACTTTATTGAATTAAATATTTATAACTACTGATTATATGCAGTGTAGAGCAGTCTCACCATCTAAGTAGTTCAAATATCTATAACTGAGCAATAGATCATTTAATCACTTTTAAAAGGAATATGAAGAACATGTATAATATTTATAACCTATGACATACAGAAGCAATAACAACCTCATTCAATGTTTATATATTTGATCCTTAAGAAAATATGTTACATGGCTGATTATATCTTTAAACAATCCATCTTATGTCCATAAGAGATGACGTATGCCACTCATACTCCAACAAACCTAAAATTAGGTAGCATTGGTGCCATACAAGGTCCATGGAAGAGCCAAACTCCACGACCTCATCCCCTCGTCCAGTACAAGAATATTGGTAGTGAGATTATGAGTTGAACTATAATTTAGCTAGACATGGTATATTGGCTCAACACTATAGAGATAGAGCTCACAGCTTGTTCTATGTTCAGGGTATGACCGGAAGTCAATCTTGCATATATATATATATATATATATATATATATATATATGCATACATATATATATGTACATATATATACACATATATATGTATATATATACATACATATATATACATGCATACATATATATATATATATATATATATATATACATATATATACACACACACACACATATATATATATATATATATATATATATATATATATACATATATACACACACACACACACACACATATATATATATATATATATATATATATATATATATATATATATATATATACATATATACACACACACACACACACACACACACACACACACATATATATATATATATATATATATATATATATATATATATATATATATATATATATATATATATATATATATATAGTCATGGCATGAAGCCATACTCTTCTTAGGGTATGGATTTATTGTCAATACTGATCTTGCATTAGAGATACGGTATGGCCTATAGCCAATCCTGAGATTTGAAGGAAGCAAGGAAATACTGGTCTTGCACCCCTCACATATTCAAAAATATGTGCTCCAAGTAAAACTCGTTTCACCATCCAACAAGTTTTGACACGGAATGGATCTATGGCCAGGGCACTACATTTTTAGTTTCACTTGATAAGTTAAGTGCATTACAACATATTTTAGAATCAATCAATTTACAAGCATGAATTGTAGATAAATGCAATAGGTGTAATATGTTTTTCAAGGAATCTTGTATCAATTGGAACACATCTTGTTACCCTTATCCTGGGATCTCAATCCCTTAGACATTTTACTGGTATATCTGATCCCTTTAACATTATCATTATCATGATCACATGTTTTGGGTATCAAACCCTTAGTTCATCATTGAATAGTGTCACCTCTTACCAGGAAACAATTATCTATAGGTCATTAGACCTATGATATATGTTGTACAAGTATTTCACATGGCTCACAAAGCCTTATATAATCTATATCATGCTAAATCATCATAGCTCATGATTGGATATTCTCATCATCTCATAATACCTACATGTTTAGGATTTCATGGTAAAAGAAATATCAAGTAAATATCATCACCATGCCATAAAGAGAATCATTCAAATTGCATCCCTCTCATAATTAGGGTTAGGGTTTCCCCTTATAGTTGATTAGGGTTTTCAAGTTCATATTTAACAACCAAACCCTAATTCACATCAAAAGAGATCATATTATTTCTGTAAGTATGCAAGCATACTTAATTACACTAATCAATTATCATAAATTGATTGTCAACATGAGTTTTTACCTTTCCCACATGAGTAATATAGGTTTCTCTTTCATCCTTACTAGGATATTAATTCCACCATACTTATTACATTGACTTAATTCTTTTTAGGGTTTATCAACCTTTATTTATTGTAGTGCATCCATCTCATTACTTGATAATGTATCAATTAATCATATTCTAGGTGAATCGACCTACACTCATCAAGGCGTATCGGCAACACTCATTAAGGTGTATCGGCCTACACTAACTCTTGTGTCTATCAAGACACAATCACTTGTGTTGGCCTAGACACATGTACTTGTGTTAGTCTAGATGTCACGACTTGTGTCGGTCAAGGCACATCAAAGAGATATCAGTTTAAAGGTGCTTAGGGTAACATAGGCCATGAATCACATCTTGGTGTATCACCTTCACCATACCTTGGTGCAACACCTTCTTCATACTTTAGCAAAATATTTTCACCTCACTTAAGCATCACAACTTGTCCTCACTTTAGGGTATTGGCCACCCTATCACTTTGTGTATCAGCCACCCTAACACTTTGTGTATCGGCCACCCTAACACTTTGTGTATTGTCCACCCTAACACTTTGTGTATTGGCTACCCTAACACTTTGTGTATTAGCCATAATGTACTTTAGGGTATCAGCCATAATGTACTTTAGGGTATCATCAATAATGTACTTTAGGGTATCAAACATACTGCTATCTAGTGTGTTAGTCTAGCTATCCCTTAGTGCATCGACCATTCCTATCACCAAGTGATATCAGCCTCTAGGATTTTGATACATATTTGGTTCTAGGGTTTTGATTGTATTGGGATATCCCTCATTAACACCCTCTATTCTTTCACCTATCAAGGTATCATCCTTACCACTATTTGGTGTGTCAGACATGACTTCAAAGAGTATGTTGTCCATACTTTCACTTGGGGTGTCAGCCTAGGTGTCTCACCCATCATACTTCTATCGGGCTAGAGGTGTATTGTTTTAAGGGTGTGACGAGTTTCTAGGGTTAGGGTTTCAAGGCTTCACGTTTTACAACTTCAAGGTGCATTAGGAAACCCTTCTCTAAAGTGTGTTGGTCCTTACTCAACCATGACATCATAGTTTAGAACTCAAGCAGACTAACTCATACAAGGTACCCCCATGGTCATGATGGGCTAACTCCCTCTATACAAATCAATTTAGCATCACATATCAGTTAAGCACTTCTAGATCATGATGACCAAGCATAGCATATTCTATGTGTTGACTTTTTCATCTTCAAGATTTACCCCTTCATTCCCTAACACTATAGTTCATAGATAGAAGCCCCATATACCCTTTAAATTTCATAGAACCTTCATTCAATCAAGGAAAGTCGAAATTGAAAAGGAATCATCAAGTAGTGCATGATTAAAGGTGAATAATAATAGAGTTGAGTTCAAGTTATATAACCTGCCTAAAAATCACCACTAGAGCTTCAAGCTTCAAAGATCCATGTTCCCAAGGTTGAAGATGACTTATCAAATGTCCAAGACTTTGTTCACAACACCTCTATATGAAAGACGATGCCATAGTTAGGAACTTAGTGAAGAAGAAATGAAAGAAAGGAACCATGACCCAAGAATCATAGTCCATCCAAGGTTGAAGATGAACATGGCTTCACCTTGGGCAAGATGCTCGACCTTTGTCTTTCTCCTTGAGATCATAGGGTCATCCACCAAGAAGGAGATGGTAAAAGAAAAGGTTTACTTGTTTGTGAAAAGAGGGGCTTATATAGTTGAGTCTCATGAAAGAGAGTATGTGTAGGGTGCCATTACCATATGCACTTAGGTGACATGTGTCCATGCACGGTGGAACCATGCAACCATGATTATCTTGATATGAAAAACTCTTGTAGATAATTCAATGGCAAGATATTGGTCATTGGGTCTTTCTTGATAAGTTATCTCAACCCAATATCATTTTATGCACAAATTGATGCAACTTTTACAAGGAACATCTAAACCGATAGGCTTTACCTACTTGAGGTCCTTGGCCCAATATGATAACTCTCAAAAAATTTCTGAATTGATATGGGAACTCCTCTATGGTTTCTAAAACAATAGGCACTCCCATATACTCTACATAACTTGATACAACCTCATCTAGGGTTCAAGATACTCAACATTCTTTAGTTCTTTCACCACCAAGAGTGATATCACTCAACCAAGACTCAAACAAGGTGCCCACTCCTTTCTCTCTCTTCTAGATGATCGTAAGAGAGATAAGGAACACTCTAGAGGTGGTAAATTGCACATCAACCCCATATTTTGGGTACTATACAATTTGCACCAAAACTATCATATATAGCTCAATTAGCCTTCAAATAGTCTTTGAAACTTGGGCTCTCCTTAAGTCTTAATTACTCTTCAAAAGGTTAATACAAGGTTCTAATCATCGTACTTAGGCAAAACTTCTAAGTTTATCCCAAAACCCAGGTCAGGGTCCTTACAAGTCATAAACCCCTAATAAGGATTTCGCCCCTGAAATCCCATGCTTAAGGAGATAGATATTACTTAAGAATTGCACTTTCAAACTTTCACATAGTTCCCTAATTTTAGGGTAATGTCATAAAACTTTGACCAACATATTGTTCCTTCATCCAAGGTCAACACAGTATATGTTGCACAAGGCACATACTCAACTTATCCTCTCCATTACCAGTTCCAAAGTCAACCCTATGCCAGGTGATACTTTCTTAGCCATAGAAGCACTATACATACTTATCCTTATTTATCTCAGGAGTCAACCCTTTCTTATGTATCACCTTTTCAACTTACCACATCATTTGATAAGATTCTCAAACTAGAAGGTTCACCATACCCTTCTCAAACCTCAGCATGTCTTCTTCCAAAGAAAGACTAGAGATGCATTCAGTCACATACTTGAGACTAGACGACCTACCGTGCTTCTATTGTGCTACTCTGATCTACTGATTCAACACAAAGATCATGTATGATTCATACCAACATGCCTACTATTACATACACTTCCAGCTGTACATTCTTTTCAGCTGGTCTATATAGGGATTGTAAATTCTTCTCATCAATGTATACCACTTTTGGAACCCTTCCTACTTGCAAACCTAATTGGTGTATTCCAAGGGTTTGTTCTTAACCTAATGAACTTTACCCTAGCAGATCTTGCAATTGCCTCTTCAACCTATGCATCCTCACCAACGTCATCTTATGTTGTACATAAACCCCTAACATGTGATACCCATACTATAGATGAAGTATCTGTAAACAGATTGATCTTAAAGTCAATCCTTCATAGGTAGTCAAACACTTAATCATATTATCAAGAGACATATTCTCGGGTCCACACACAACTGGCACTTCTTGGATACTGGGATTCCCACCTTGGTATCAATCACACGTGCCAAAAACACATCACATCCTCATAACATCCACCCTCTAACGTTACTGCCAGACCCAAACATATCAGAAGAACCTTTCCAACATCTTTTAAGGTTCATAAAACATCACTATTCTTAGATGTCACCATCTTGGAAGTAAAGTCCAAGCCCTATATGATACTTTTCAAGTATCCATCTCAACGTTACTTCAAAACCAAGCATATCTAGTGATATGAGACTGACTCAAACATCACATCCCTAGAAAGGAAGTATAAAGAAACATGCTTTCCCTTATTACCACATCATCATACATGAATTTCTAATAGGGAGAAGGAGATTACCAACTTACTTTGGTTATTATACAAGTTTTCACTGCTCATGTATCTTTCAATTTGGTTTCATCTTGGTTTCCTTGTCATTGACATAGGAAATATCAAGACGATTACATGTAATTACTCCTTTGATTTTTGCTCTTCATGTTCATGAATGTTTCCTTGTTTTACCACATTTTCATCTCTATATCATGGGAAGGATCATTATTCTCTACATATTCTTTATTGAACAGGGATTATCTTCTTTGTTCCCTATTTACATATCATAAGAATTACTCTTTATACTTTCTTATATTCATAGGTTGGTCTGAAATAAACTCAGGTCCACTTTATCATGATTTGGAATGTGGTAAGAATTTTTGTGCCGCATTTCCGATTTCATGATGCTCTTTAGATTGCATCAAAATGACTACTTAATTAGAGTAATCAGAAAGATAGCAATCTAAGAGTCCCATACTTACCTTACCTTCAATAATCAAATACCTACATAGGGTATTCAAGCACTAAAATTAGGTAGTATGAACTTTATTTCATATCATGTTTCTTACCTTAAACATCACTTTTAGGTTTTAAAACTTAGTATCTCTAGTTCTCTCTAGGTGTCTCTTTTACACCTCTTCCTAATTTATATGAACAGAAGAAATTATAAAACATTTTAGAGAATATTGGATAGAATATAAATTCTAGTCCTCTCCATCTCTTTCTCATGTCCCCATAGGACTAACCATAGCAACTTAACAACAACTATTCTTCTTATGATTAACAGGTAAGGAGAAAATAAATCAGAATGAAAATGTTCTATCTGACCTATCATTCCTTACGGGTCATCTACAATATTAGGTTGACTCAAAACATGGAGTCTAGTTGTTTCTTATTGTCTCTTTGGCCTTTTGCATTATTGGGCTGCAAATCTAGTAAGCCCTGATGAGTCAGCCTCGACTGTTGGGCTATCTCAACCTTTCTTTATGGACAAAAGGGTCTAGAATGCCCAACCTATCCACATCTATAACATGTCTTGTCCTCGTACCATGATCTTGTCGATCTTGTTACTATTGTATAAGCTAAGTCAGAAGTTCTTACAAGTGGAAAATTAGGACCTTTTCCCTTACGTGGTGGCCATTGCCCTGGTGCACTAGGTGTTTGTCGTATTGGTGGCACAAAAAACTTTGGCTTTTTAGAGCTACTAATCAACTGCGGATGATATTGTGCAAACCTTTCCTTAATACTCAATTTATTTTCCCTTCTTGGGCATTGGCTCCTTAGATGTCCTATCTTCCAGAACTCCTGACATCCTTAGTTTTCTTTCCATATTTTAGTCTTTCCCACCTTTTGAACTGTTTTAACATGGCATTGCTGTTCAAAGATCTTACTAGAACCCAAAAATTCTATATTGGAGATTGGTGCCCTAAGTGGTATTGCTAGAGTCCAGTCCACTATATGCAAAAAAATTGTCATAATCTTCCCAACAAGAGCACAAAAAGTAGGGTTTTCTAACATAGTCTAGTCCAAATGGGGATTCTCAAGCACTCATTCTCCTCTTGCATGATCCCTTGCACCTTTTCCTGGTGTAGCAACACTACTTTCAGAAACATGTTCCTCATGTTCCCCATACATCCTTAGGCTTTATCCTTTATTCTGCATGATAAGAAGTCACTATTAGACATACATGAGGACTCTAGAAGAGACTCAACATCCTAAATCCTATGTCCCTGTAGACTCAACGAGCCTATATCTCTGATACCAAAATTTTGATGATCGTTATCCAACTGACAACGATGTCTCACAAAACCACATGAAAATAACTATTAATAGTGGATTACTAAAAATCACTAAATATTAAAACCTTTTTACCAAGAGATTCATTACTAGGAAACTCTTTATAGAAAGAACTGAATCCATATATACATCATGGTTCACTTCATACATACATCGTGTCATTACATTGCAAGGATTTTAGATATCAGTTGCTTTACCAAAAACATATACAAAAGCAACATTAAACATTGAGGCATTCTTAGATAAAATCTCAGATTGATCATAAAACCAGATATGAAACTATCCCCCAAGGACTAGAGAGTAAGGGACGACACATAGGACTTCTATCTACTATGAAACATAATTAACAACACACCTCCTCAAAATTACATGTCTTCTTCTTGCTAATGCCCTATCTCAGCCACAAGATCTTTTCTATCTTATGCATGACCACCAAAAAAGTTGTGGAACCCACATGGTGAGATGAAAGTCCCAGCGGGAGATATAACCCTCCTCCAATAATATTATTATCACAAATAAACATTTATGAAAGAGAGTAGAAGAAACCTTTATTGAATTAAACATGTATAACTACTGATTATATGTAGGGTAGAGCAGTCTCATCATCTTAGTAGTTAAAATATCTATAACTGATCAATAGATCATTTAATCACTTGTAAAAGGAATATGAAGAACATGTATAATATTTATCAACTATGACATACATAAGCAATAACTACCTCATCCAATTTTTCCATATTTTATCCTTAAGAAAATATGCTACACGACTGATTATATATTTCAACACTTAATCTTATATCCTGAGGAGATGAGGTATACCGCTTATACTCGAACCAACCTAAAATAGGTAGCATTGGTGCCATACAAGGTCCACAGAAGAGTCAGACTCCACGACCTCATCCCCTCGGTAAGTACAATAATATTGGTAGTGACATTATGACTCAAACTACAATTTATCTAGCTAGGGTATATTGGATCAACACTATAAAGATACAACTCATAGCTTGTTCTCTATTCAGGGTATGAGATACAATCAATCCTACATATATATATTGAGTCATGGCATGCAACCATACTCTTCTCAATCTATGGGTGTACTGCCAATCCCAATGTTGCATTAGAGCTACACCCCACAAACACACTCTTTTTAGGGTATGGTCTATTAGTAATCCAGAGGTTTGAAGGAAGCCATGAAATGCTCATCTTGCACCTTCACATATTAAAAAAAATGCGCTTTGGGTAAAACTAATTTCACCATCCAGCAAGTTCTGACACTGAATGGATCTATGGCCAGGGAAAATGACATTTTTAGTTTCACTTGATAAGTTAAGTGCATTACAAAATCTTTTAGCATCAATCAAGTTACAATCATGAATTATAGATAAATGCTACATAGAACGGTGTAATATGTTTATCAAGGAATCTTGTATCAATTGGAACACATATTGTTACCCTTATCCTAGGATCTCAATCCCTTAAACATATTACTAGTAAATCTCATCCGTTTAACATTATCATTATCATCATCACATGTTTTGGGTATCAAACCCTTAGTTCATCATTAAACAATGTCACCTCTTACCAAGAAACAATCATGTCTAGGTCATCAGACCTATGATATATGTTGTTCAAGTATTTCACATGGCTCACAAAGCCTTATATAATATGTCTCATGCTAAATCATCATAGCTCATACCTGGCTATGCTCATCATCTCAGAATACCTACATGGTTTGTATTTGATGGTAAAAGAAATATCAAGTAAATATCATCACCATGCCATAAAGAGAATCATTCAAATTTCAACCCTCTCATAATTAGGGTAGGGTTTCCCCTGATACACAATTAGGGGTTTCAAGTTCATATTTAACAAACAAACTCTAATTCACATCATAAGAGATTTTATTATTTCTATAAGTACTCAAACTTATTGAATTCCTTTCATCAATCATCATGAACTGATTATCAACATGAAGTATTACCTTTCTTGCATGAGTAGTATAGGTTTCTCTTTCATCCTTACTAGGATATTAATTCCAGCATACTTATTACATTGGGTTAAATCTTCTTAGGGTTTATCATCCTACACTTATTAAAGTGCATCCATCTCATTACTTCACAGTGTATCAATTAAACATATTCAAGTTGTATCGGGCTACACTCACCAAGGTGTATCATCCTACACTCATCAAGTTGTATCGGCCTACACTCTAATCTTGTGTTGGTCTAAACACATTCACTTGTGTCATCCCAGAAATAAGTACTGGTGTCGATCTAGACATTATTGATTGTGTCAGACAAGGCACATCAAAGAGATATTGGTTTAAAGGTGCTTAAGGTAATATTGGACATGAATCACATCTTAGTGTATCACCTTTGCCATACCTTGTTGCAACACCTTCTTCATATTTTAGCAAAATATTTTCACCTCACTTCAACATCACAACTTGTCCTCACTTTAGGGTATTGGCCACCCTACCACTTTGTGTATCAGCCACCCTAACACTTTGTGTATCAACCACCCTAACACTTTGTGTATCGACCACCCTAACACTTTGTGTATCGGCCATAATGTACTTTATGGTATCAACTGTAATGTACTTTAGGTATCGTCCAGACTACTATCTTGTGTGTCAGCCTAGATATCCCTTTGTGTATCAGCCATTGCTATCACCAACTGATATCAGACTAGGATTTTGATACATATTGGGTTCTAGGGTTTTGATTGTATCGGGATATCCCTCATCAAGACCCTATATTATTTCACCTATCAAGGTATCCACCTTACCACTATTTTGTGTGTCATTCGTGAATTCAAAGAGTATGTTGTCCATACTTTCACATGGTGTGTCATCTAGGTGTGTCACCCATAATACTTGTGTTGGGATAGAGGTGTATCGATTTAAGGGTGTGTCGGGTTGCTAGGGTTAGGGTTTCAGTAAGGCATCATGTTTTAAGACTTCAAGGTGTATTAGGCAACCCTTCTCTAAAGTGTGTTGGTCCTTACTCAACTAGGGGATCACAGTTTAGCACTCAAGTAGACCAACTCATACAAGGTACCCACATGGTCATGACAGACTAACTCCCTCCAAGAATATCAATTTAGCATCACATATCATTTAGGCACTTTTAGATCATGATGACCATCCACAACATAATGTATGTGCTGACTTTTTCATCTTCAAGCTTTAACCATTCGTTCCTTAACACTCTAGTTAATAGATAACAACCGTATATATCCTTTAGATTTCATAGAACCATCATTTGATCAAGGAAATTTGAAATTTAAATGGAACTATCAAGTAGTGCATGATTAAAGGTGAATAACAACAAAGTTGAGTTCAAGTTATATAACCCACCTCAAAATCACCACTAGAGCTTCAACCTTCAAAGATCCACATTTCCAAGGTTGAAGATTACTTATCAAAAGTAAAACTTTTTGATCACAACTCCTCTATATGAAAGAAGATACCATAGTTAGGAACTTAGTGAAGAAGAAAAGAAAGAAAGGAACCATGACCCGAGAAGCATAGTCCATCCAAGGTTGAAGATGATCATGGTTTCACCTTGGGCAAGATGCTCATCCTTTCTCTTGATCCTTGAGCTACTCGATTCATCCACCAAGAAGGACATGGTAAAGAAGTCAAAATGTTTACTTGTTTGTGAAAAGAGGGGCTTATAAAGTTGAGGCTCATGAAAGAGAGTATGTGTAAGGTGTCCATACCATATGAACTTAGGTGGCCCATCTCCTTGCATAGTGGCACCATGCAACCATGATTATCTTGTCAATAAAAACTCTTGTGGATAATTCAAGGGTGAGATATCGGCCATTAAGTGTAATGACCCTTTTTCAAATTAGTCATCTAATTAGGGTTTACTTGGATGATTGTATGCTTAACTAAGTTAATCATTGTTTAAAGCTTGATTAATGATGGTAGTTAAGTTTTGATCTTTTAAATATAATGAGAAGGTTCAATCATAATTTTCTTCACATAATTAGGGTTAAGATTTGGAAACCCTAATCGTCCCTAATTAGGGTTTTGATGACATATGAATACATAATTTTATAATTATAGTGTCTCAAAAAATAATTTTTAGTATTTTATTTGTAACTCTGATTTAAATAAAATTTGGTTATGATTTGTATATCTCAAATTTGAGAACAATTGAAAAATATCAGATTTTTTAAAGAATTTTATGATCTGTTTGTCAGTCAAGTTTCAAATTGGACTGACCATATTTTTAGATTGATATCGCAGTGTGGTAATTGAATTTTATCTTTTTATTAGTATACCCAATTGATCTAAAATTTTAAATTTAGTTGGGAAACTTTATTATAGACATAACAATAAATTTTAGTAATTTTTGGATGGTGTTTTCTCTCTACTGAGAGGGGTGTCGGTCGAGTTCTGTGAAGGAAAAACTCGACCGACCATGCTGCAGACTATAATATATAAGTGTAGTATTTGATTTTTAGTTATTTATTAGTAAATCCAATTGATATAAATTTTTACGGTTTCTTACTAACTCTATTTCAGACATTTTCGTAAAGTTTCATAATCTTTGGACTATGGTTCAGTTCTAAAAAGTGTGGTGTCGGTCGAATTTATAACTCAACCGACTAACCAATCTGAGCAGAATAAAAATACATTGAAGGTCTTGTTTGCAATTCTTCTAAGCACCTCAATTCATCTATATGACTAACCTAGAAAACAAGGATCTATCATAACTCATCATTCCTGTCAAAAAAACGAAATTCTAGAGAGAGAGGAGAGCTAGGGTTTTGATAAGAGAAAGTGGTGGAGATGTTGACCTAGGGTTTCTCTATTCAAGATATGATGAAATCAAGTAAGTTTAGCTTCTTTGTATAGCATTTCATGGTAAATATTCTCTCACATGTCAAGATTTCGTCCCTCCTCTGATTTGATTTGAAATCACATCAAATCTCCCCCTTTTATCACTGTTTCTCTTCTAATCCCCATTTCTAGGGTTTCCGAGTTGAGAGGAGAAAGAATTGGATTCATTTACTAGAGTTTGATTGGGTTTTCAACACATCAGCGGTTGACCTACGTTTTTAAGATGCTTGGCACCTGAGGTGAGTGTTTTTCTCCCTCCTAAGCTTTGTATTCATGTTGAAATCCTAATTCTATCTGGGTAAAACAATCAAAAACCTTGCTTGTATATGTATGTGATTGGATTTGATTTGGGAAAAATATTAGGGGATTAACTTCTACTGATTTTGATTATTTCTCATTGATTGGATCTTGATTAGTTCTAGATATATTGATTGAGGATACATGGGTAATCTTATGGGTAGATGACTATGCTATTTTGTGTGAATTTTTCCTAAAAATCAGCCCAATGACCAATATGCTTGGAATTGATTTGACATGCATAAAATCATATTTAAATTGTACTACATTGTATTATATAAGTATATTGTGGAAGGTTAATGGAATTGAATAACCACATATCCTGATTAGGATTTGTGTTAATGAAGTGAATCAAATGAGTCAATTAATCAATGTATACTTATGATTGATGAATGAAATGTGTGAAAATGGAAACTAGGGTTTCCATGTTTGTGAATAACCCTAATGAACCCTTGAATCATGATCAGATTACTAAATGATATGATTCTTATGATATGTTGAACTAAGGAATGAATTTTTTGGGTGAAATAGAGATTAGATTATATTCATCCTGCTCTCTACTGCAGGCCAAAAGTCAGAAAGGCATACATCGAGATTCATAGTGAGCCACGATGGTATGCTAGAAGTGAAAGTAAAAGAATTACATGCTTTAGCAAAATAACATGCTATACTATCGACTACATTATTATGAGCTCTACTAATATAAGATATATGTGTCTGTCCAACGTCTTCACAAAGCATCCGAAGATGACACATATGCGGGGCAAACATGGTTGTTGTGGGAGCAACCTCAATGGCGATGAGTACTACTGTGGCTGCATCAGACAAGATAGTGGGAGATCGCCATCTTATGATTTTGTAGAGATCCAAGGCACATACAATACCCTTGATTTTTGCGTCCATCACTGAACTGACACGGCTAGGCGAATCGTGGCCCAGAAGGAAGTTGTCATGTTTATTCACCGCATGAACGTCGACCCCTGCCGGAGAGGAGTTGGAAGTGTAGGAAGCATCCACAAAAATGATGACATCATTGACCAGAGATGAACGTCTACATGGGTAGGTACTGTGAGAAGCCGAGGAGGTGGTGAAGGTAGTGCTATAATGGAACGGGGCTATTCTTTAATGAAGGAAACTCGTCTGCTGATGGGAAGGTTCCTCCGATTATGAATGAAATCATTTCTATGCATAGCCCAATAGGTAATGACGGGCAGGAGAGATGCCATGTCATGACACAATGATGATAAGACTTCCATGATCCAATTCTTCTCCGAAAGTATGAAGAAGTCTGGGCGTGCCTGTAAAGCTAGCTAGACTTCTTTGCTAATAGGGTAGTCCCGTACGTAGTGCAATAGAGTGTCCCGCTCATTAGAATAGATGGGGCAAGTCTCATCAACTGGAATATGATGATTAGCTTTTTCCACATTAGTGAGGAGAGCTTTATGTTGCAACAACCAAAGGAAGGTTCAAAATCTTGAGGGAATGGGTAACTTCCATACAGTAGACCAATTACTGTTCAAATGAAGAGAGAGGTCCTTGAGAAGCCAGTCGTATGCTGATTTGGTAGTGAGGTGACCAGACGGAATAAATGGCCATTGACATGTATCCCTCCCCGCCGCTGGGTCAGGTGGATATATGTGCTTGATATGTTGCCAAGAAGCTCTAGGTAGATAGGTATGGATAAAGGACCAATCCCATGTATTGTCATCCAGAACCATTGAGGCGACACTAAGCTCCGTGAGGTCTGGTGGTGGAATGCAAGCAAGAGCCAAATTCTTGATGGATAAGTTGTGGAGCCATTTACTAGAGCAGAGATTTGTGGAGATGCCATTATTAATGGTGACCACTGAGACCTGCTGGATGTTTAGAATATGCTTCTTGATGAAGGACCAGACGGAGGAGCAAGGTTTTTGGATAAGGGTATCATTGTGCATATACTTAGCACGCATAACCCAGACCCATAAGGTTTGCGTGTTGTTGATAAATAGCCAAACATTTTTGAGCATGAGGGCCTGGTTTTGGGAACGTGCCTCCTTGATTCCCAAATCGCCATCTTTTTTGGCAAAGGTAATTTTCTTCCATGAAACTAGAGAGGTATTGTGGTGCAATCTTCTACCGGACCAGATAATTTTTTTAACATATTTGTTGATATCATCACAGAGAGAGGAGGGCAGCTGTACTGACTACATAGCATAGCTCAGAATGGCCTATAGAGTGGATTTGGTGAGAGTTATCCTGCCTACAAGAGAGAGCTGCCAAGCTGACCAACTGGTCATCTGGTCCTTTAGGGTTGAGATGATGGCAGAATGTGTGGATCAGTTAACTCAATGATGAAGGATGGACACTCCCAGATAACGACCATATCTGACATGCACTAGATGCCCAAACGTTTGCAGAATATGGAGTGAGTATGTTGTGAGGTATTAGGAAAAAAAAAACAACGCGACTTGACCGTGGAGATCGTCTGACCAGACGTACGAGCAAAAGTCTTGAGGAGCTTGCTAATAACCAACTTTTGACCGGTGTTAGCTTCATCCAAGAGTAAGATGTCATCGGCGAACAAGACATGTGAGAGAGATGGGACGTGGTGATATTATCGGATGGGTTTCTAGTGTCCCTGATCAATAGATTGTGAGATAGCCTGGCTTAATCTTTCCATGCATAGAACAAATATTTAAGGGCTGATTGAATTGACTTGGCGAACACCTTGAGTTGTTTTAAAAGACTCGAAGGGGCAACTCTCCCATAGAATCGTGGTACATCCCTTAGTAATGATTTGCATAATCAAGTTGATAATAAGATCCGACAGCCATGTTCTCTTTAGACTGTCATGAATGAAAGATCTGCTCATTTTGTCAAAGGATTTGGCAAGGTCCAACTTAATACACACAAGAACCTTTCCACTATGTTTCATATGCATAGAGTGAATAACTTCTTGCACAAGGATGATGTTATCCGTGATACACCTTCCCGACAGGAACCTTTATTGAGTTTCAGATACCCAACCATGTAGAAGGGGTTTAATGCACTCCATAACAATTTTAGATATCAACTTGAAGCATGTATTGTTTGAAGAGATTGGATGGAGGTCACTACATGTTTGAGGTTGCTTTGTTTTCGGGATCAAGAGGAAATAAAAAGATGTTATGCGGTCATCTGTGATACCCATCTTGAAGGCCTCTTAGACAGTGTGGATGACAGAAGGACCTACAGTAGTCTAGTTCTTCTGAATAAAAGAATTACACACCCTGTCAGGCCTAGGGGCTATGTTTGGTGCCATCATAATCATGATGTGTCTGACTTCATCTGCTATAGGAACCATGCTAATGGAAGTACAAGTGTTGGCGGGTAGATGATCAAAGTAGTCGATGAAATCAACAATGGTTGAACAGGTCCTTGTGTTCGGGCTGGGAGCAATCACGAGCTTGAGAAATAAGTCCTGAACAAGGGTCTTTAAAGACTCTGGATTGTTCATCCATGTCCCCTCTTCATCATTGAGGTGGAAAATTTTATTGAATGGGCATTTTTCTTTGACATATGTGTTGAAGAACTTTGTATGCTCGTCACCCAAACTCAGCCAATTGATATTGGCTCATTGGCGCCAGTCTTCCTCTTCTTGGAGGAGAATGTTGTTATAATCATCTTACAATCGTGCCATGGTGAGATCAGTAATAGAAAAATTTGAGGTGGAAGGAGATACCTGGAGGCGGCTAAGGTGACACGTAATATTACTTTTTTGCTTGTTGTTTGATGCAAGGTGCTTAGAATCCCATTTTATAGTAGCATCCCAAAAGGAGGATAATGCATCCATAAAGTTCTTTGACTAGTCCCAAGTGTCACAAATAACATCTTTGAATGGTGGGGATAGTGACCTTCTATCCTTGGTGTGAAAGGACATAGGTCAATTGTGGGAGCTAGAAGAGTCAAGGATGAGAATCAGATTATGGTTATTGTAGAGGCGAGGGAGCACAATAACAGAGGTGTTATTCTCCATAGTCAACCAACTATCATTAGCGATGACCGTGTCAAGTCGCTCAAGCAACTAGAGCCACTTGAAAGTGAAGAAGGGGCCATTTGCTTTAATATCTACAAGTTTGGTGTGAAGGAGAAGAGAGTTAAACTTTCTAGTAGAGCGACAGTCAAAAGAATGCCCATTTTTTTAGACACATCCAACATCGTGTTGAAGTCACCAACCATAGACCAAGCATCCGATACAGACGAACATATCTCTTGCAGCCGATTCCAGAGATGGTCACATCTATAAGGGTTCAGGCTGCCATAGACAATAATAAAAAACCATGTATTATCATTGCAACAGTGGATAAGTTGACGGTGATTGAGTAAGATGTTGATGGAGCGGTGAGCATCATCCTATAGCACCCATATTCCACCAGAGAAACCAACAGCTTTGACACGATGGGAGGAGGAGAAACCTAGTTACTTGATGACATTATCAGCCTTGGACCCACTGATACGGTGTTCAATAATGGCCATGATATGAAGTTTATGTCGCCTTTTAAAATATTTAAGAAGATGGATTTTCTTCTTGAAACAAGAACCTTGTATATTCCAACAGAGGATATTAAAATCAATGCCGCACAGAGGCCGATAGAGTGTTCATCGTCGACCATGTCATCGTCTGAGATTGCCACTACTCCTTATTGACACCAATGGCTCATCTAGCTTATGACTCTTGGTTTAGATTACCTACTAGTTGGGCAAGCTTCCCCTTCTTTCTCTCTCTACCAGGACTAACAATCTAGTAGATGACTTTCCCGCTCCTTAGTAAAACTCCACTGCCACCCCCTTGTCACCCCAATGGAAAGAGTGTTGTGGGTGAAAGGCAGTAGCGTCCTCCCTGGCTACAAACTGGAACGGTGGATCTGTACCTGACTCTCTCTCCCGACCGAAACATGTCTCATCATTCAAGAGTGTTACCCTAGTGTTGCTTTGAGTGGTTTTTCCCCCTACAGTCGGTAGTGGCTTAGGGGGCATAGTGGAGCCTATGTCTGTGGGGACTTGATGCTTTGGCCTGCCTTTCTTTTTCTGCTTCCTTGATTGGACAGTCTGCCAGTCCTCCTCAGATGCATCTTGGACCTCCGTCATGGGTGGTAGGCTGTCCTTGGTTGGTTCTTCATTCTCTTGATACTCTGCGGCTTTTTCCTTAGTCTCAATGGATGCCTGGGTGGACTTATTGGTAGCTTAGGCACACTTCTGTGGCTTCTTGGCATGGATTTGCAGTGTGTAATGGACCAGTTTTAGGAGGGTTGTGCCCAAAGATGATGATGGATCAGTGGGGGAGAAGGGGGTAACAAACGTAAACATCTTGTCGTCATGCCCAACTCTACCACATTTCATGCAGACTGCTGGAAGGTTTTCATACTTCAATCTATAGTATTCACCATTGAGATAGATGGCCGGTAGGAGGGGTTTCATAGTGTCTACTTCTACCACCATACGTGCAAATTTACCGCGATGGCCAGATAGAGTAGTTGTGTCTACTTTGATTGTTTTTCCAACAACATCACCAATTCTAGAAAGTAATTGGTATTGGTATAGATAAACTGGGAGATCGAGATTCACAACCACACAACAATTTTTCTCAAGATGTGATCTACATGGAGGAATTCAGCTGACCAAGATTGCACTGACAGGTAGTTGCCAAAGATCATCCATGGACCTTTGTTCATAGCCCGCTCAAAATCCAATTTGTCACCAAGTTGAATGATAAAGTAGCCCATCTCTAGGTCAATGACACGAAACTGTTCGGTGAACTTCCAGAGCGACATGATCTGGTTAACCAACGCGGTGAAGCCGACAGAGATGTCGACCACCTTGACCACTACAACAAATCTCCATGGTTCCAGGAGTGGCGGTATGGCCACCGGGTTGACCGTGATGTTGGGTAGATCACCACTGTCATCCACATGAATATCAGTAGCCTGCAGAACGTCGGGCGATGCTGGTTTGACTGTCAGGGTGATGATGCCACCGGTGATGATGTCATGGAAAGATCTTGACCTTGCATGAATTTTTGAGACCTGAGCGGTATCGTCCTTGGCTGGGTCGGTTCTCAGGACTTCGGAGCCGTATGAAGGAGGGAGATCTATAGCCTCAGGCATCTCTGCTGGAGGATCCCACCCCTCACTCACGTACGGACTAGGGGCGTTGAAGAAGCCCCATCCTGCACCCCGACCTCTACAGCCACTGGTGCCTCCTCGCATGCGCAACCGATCGTGGAAGCCCTAGCAGAGGGAACCCACCACTCCATTATCAGACTTAAGGAATGACTTCTTTAAAACCCTAAAAGTTTATTATTGAGACAATTATGAGTGATAAAGGTAGAACTTGTATACGATGTTGTAAATGTGATCAAACAGTGAAGTTGAAAGTATTAATTCTTCAATTGAATATGACGACTTTTACTAATATCATCTAACTCTAATGAATTTGTTTTAGTATTTTAAAGAATGATCATTTTTTATTATGGTAATGACATTAGAAGTCAATGACATGGGAAACTTATCTAAATATAAGAAATGATATGAAGAAAAAAATGTATTGATGGTGATGGCAAGTTAAAGATGAAACTAATGAAGTTATTATGATGAAGTCTTTAATCCTTTATTTTAATTACATGTGGCATAAGCCAAATTGAATGAAACATACTAAAACTAGACTTTGATGGATACCAATGAAAAGAGAAGTATCGTATATCAATTGAGTTAAAAATGATTGGTTCCAGTATCTTAATGAACATGACATGAGAGAAGTTGAGATTAATGAATATGAATTGAAGGAAAAAGATGAGAATTAGTAGAAAAATTTAAGAAACATAATCTAACCCTAAAATGTTGATCTAGATGGTTCTAATGAATAGCAATCTCAAATGAGGGATTAAGGAATGTACATAATTGTAGTTTAATTCAATTAAAAGATGAGGTTCAATCATTTGAATTGATTTATAAGAATTTGTTCTTGTATAGTGATTGTTTGATAGAATACTTATACTACGAGAATGAACTGTTTTGATGGAATTCAAATGATAATCAACTTGTGTTGATTAGTGACCCCATCTGAAGAAAGTGAAATAAATTAAGAAGAGAACTAAGTCTGTTATGCATGTATATGCATGAAATTTATTTGCATATATTGATATTGGATGGAATAAGCATATGTTGTATGATAAATCTATTCTGAGTATGATGAATGATACATGATATCTATATGATTTTACCATTGCTAGTTCTAATGCCTCTTCTAATATTTGTTAAGAACTATGATGTATAATGAACTGATAAGAAATATGTTGAAATTGAATTTAATATGCACTCCTTACATTTGAGAAACCCTGATAAGGGTAAATGTTGTATAATGAGATTATGTCTAGGGATGAAAGCCCACTGATGATGATAAAACCCTGATGGAGTAAATGTTGGACAATAAGATTATGTCTCAGGCTAAAAGCCCACTGTCAATGATTGCTATGAGATGATGTAGAAGATAGAAATAATCATATGTGTTGCAATATACAGTTCTATTATGCTTCTTGCTTTGATCATTGTCCTTATTGATAAACTTAATATGTTTCATGCTATTCTAGTTATGCGAGGATACATAGATATGATATATGATGTTTTGAATTCTTTAAAGATGAGTAAAAGAGATTAATAATAAGTGAAATTATGGAACATCTAGTTAGGTGCCCTGAACATCGTGAGTTTCCCCTATGGACCACACTGGGGAAACAAAATGGATCTCCTTATAGTAATCAATGAATTATGAGAAGGATTTCCAGATTGTGGATTGAGACCTTAAATGTTAGACCACCAAGACTTAGGAGTGAGTCATCTAGAGTGGCTCTGGCCCTAAATCCTTGTTGTGAAACTCTATGTCCAGATGGAATAGACTCTAATGAAATGAAATATGTGAAATGTGAAATGAAAAATATGTGAAATACTGTGATGTGTGATATACTATTTTGTTGGTTCCTATCTCGTGTACCCAAGATGAGGATGTGAGCCTATTTAGGCCAACCCTGAGGTGGCCAAGGTTTGTTGTTGTTATCTTAGGGTGGTCGCCTAAACCCTAAGATAGTGACAGTGAACCATTGACATGAGAATCGGGCATGGCAACTTCTACTTGGTAAGGTACAAGCCAAGTAGTTTCAGGGCAAATAAATAAAAGATGATAAGCCATATAGAAAATGATTTGAATGCTTGTTACATTCCTTATACTGCTACTTGATGATTTGTCATTGTTGATTATGCTTCTTATTGTGGAAAGTAATAATGTTGCTATGGACATTTTCTATTTAATATTATGATATGTCATATTGAAAACTTATAAATGATGGGATTTATATCCATTCTGAATATGAGTCAGATTGCTTGCTATTTGATAGTATTGTTTGGTAGATATGTATTATGTGTATTTTAGCTTCAGGATTGTAGGATGTGTTCTTGGTCCGGTGGGTGGAGTGTCACAAAGATAATGTTATTGTTATGTATTGATTCAAAATGCTTAGAACTTGACTTATTACTCATGCCGTAAATTTAATCTGAACTAGAAGTATCTGTTGATTTGTTCATAGACATGATCTAAAAGATGTTTCAAAGTTATAACTGATTTAAGTGATTACCTTATTTTTTGGTTTAGATTACCATTGAAAGCTAGTTTTGAATTAGATAGAACTATTTGCAAGACTTTTCAATATCTACTTATTTCTGTTAAGTTTATTATACTTAATCTGATGCTGATGCATGTACCCAGCTTGAGAGGGAGGTATCCACTCATTGGGGCTCTATATGAGTCACATGAGGTTGTTTCAAATGTTTTTAGGTATAATGCTATCCAGTGGAGAGGTCGTGACAAAGAAGATATAAATATCATGATCTAGATAGATTAGAATGTCCATGTACTCTCTCTTTGTCGAGATGGGTTGTAGACTAAGTTTGTTCATCAATGTACATCTATCTGATGTAAACTAAATTGCATGTGAGAACAAGATTTGATTCTGATTTTTATAGAGATGAATAAGATTTGTGATATCTAAATGTGATGTCCTTGCTGTGACATTGATTTATGCATTTGTGAAGAAAGAAAAAGAAAAAAAATTATCTGTGTTTTTTGTATATTGTTTAATCACCTTTGTCGTGAACTCATTATTTTATTTCATAATCTAGGTTTAGGTTTTGGGATTATCTCTAATGGTTGGTATTTATGCTGTTCAAAAGGGAGGGGCCCGACAACATGGCATTAGAGCCTAGGTTAGATGAGTCTACAGGGACAATAGGAGCTAGGACTAAATGATAATGTGTATGTTGAATATAACCTGAATGATGTGCATACTGACTGAACTTAGTATCCAGATACTCTGGTCAATTATTTGGGTATTGAGCTAAGCTAGTATGGAACTGCCGAATGTACTTCTTTTGGATGCCCTGACCAAGTATCCAGATGAACACAGTTTGGTAGTATAATAAGATGCATGATGAAAAATAGAAAATGGTGATAAAATTGTGAAAAAGAAAAGGATTTTATAATTCAATATGGAACCTATGGCAAGCATGAAATTTCATATAATAAAGATTACAGATTAATGGACTATGAAGATAATCTCTAATGAGTTAGAAATTTTAAGAAAAAGCTAAGAACAAAGATGATGCACACAATAATAATCTCCTTTATGAAGGATATTGATGAATGTCAATGAAAATATGTGAATGAGCCATAATCTTAACCCAAGAGATACACAATCAATTTTTAAAAAAAGTATGTGAAAGGCAATGTGAATTAGATCTTGATAAATGATGTATTGCTATTATTTGTGAAGTAAGTGTTCGTAATACCCAAGGAGAGATATGATGATGACAAGGGATGAAATATCCATTTAATGCAAAAAAAATTCATACGAAGAAAGATAAAATGAAAGTCTTCATAGTTTGATGCCCAGAGAGGTGAACAATTAGATGATATGATATTCTTCCATATCTTTTCTTGGATTTCAGGATGAAATCCTAAAAGGAGAGGAGAATTTGTAATGACACATTTTCAAATTAGTCATCTAATGAGGGTTTACTTGGATGATTGTATGCTTAACTAAGTTGATCATTGTTTAAAGATTGATTAATTATGGTAGTTAAGTTTTGATATTTTAAATTCAATGAGAAGGTTCAATCATACTTTGCTTCACATAATTAGAGTTAAGATTTGGAAACCCTAATCGGCCCTAATTAGGGTTTTGATGACATATGAATACAAAATTTGATAATTATAGTGTCTCACTAAATGATTTTTAGTATTTTATGTGTAACTATGATTTAACTAAAATTTGGATATCTCAAAGGTGAGAACTATTAAAAAATATCAGAATTTTTGAAGAATGTTCTGACCTATTTGTCAAATTTAGATTCATATAGTAGTGTGGTAATTGAATTTTATATTTTTATTGGTATACCCAATTGATCAAAAATTTTAACTGTAGTTGATAAACTTCATTATAGACATACATTAAATTTGTGTAATTTTTGGATGATTTTTATCTCTACAAAGAGGGGTGTCGGTCGAGTTCTGTGAAGGACAAACTCGACCGACCATGCTGCAGACTGCAATATAGCTATGTAGTATTTGATTTTTAGTTATTTATTGGTAACTCCAAATGATACAAAATATATACTGTTTCGTATTAACTCTATTTCAGACATTGGATTAAAGTTTCATAATTTTTGGACTTTTTTTGAGTTCTTAAAAGTGTGGTGTCGGTCAAGTTTATAACTCAACCGACCAACCCGTCTGAGCAAAATAAAAATACATTGAAGGGCTTGTTTGCAATTGTTCTAATCACCTCAATTCATCTATATGACTAACCTAGAACACAAGGATCACTCATAACTCATCAATCCTGTCATAGAAATGAAATTTTAGAGAGAGAGGAGAGCTAGGGTTTTGAGAAGAGAAAGTGGTGGAGATGTTGACCTAGGATTTCTCTATTCAAGATATGATGAAATCAAGTAAGTTTAGTTTCTTTGTATAGCATTTCATGGTGAATCGTCTCTCACGTGTTAAGATTCCATCCCTCCTCTGATTTGATTTGAATTCAAATCAAATATCCCCCTTTTATCACTCTTCTCTTCTAATCCCCATTTCTAGGGTTTTCGAGTTGAGAGGAGAAATAATTGGATTCATTTGCTAGAGTTTGATTGGGTTTCCAAAACTTCAGAGGCTGACCTACATTTTTAAGATTCTTGGCACCTGATGTGAGTGTTTTTATCCCTCATAAGCTATGTATTCATGTTGAAAGCCTAATTCTATCTGGGTAAAACAATCAAAAACCTTGCTTGTATATGTATGTGATTGGATTTGATTTGGGAAAGATAATAGGGGATCAACATCTAGTAATTTTGATTATTTCTCAATGATTGGAACTTGATTAGTTCCTAATATATTGATTGAGGATCCATGGGTAATATTATGGGTATGTGACTATGCTATTTCATGTGAATTTTTCCTAAAAATCAGCCCAATGGCCGATATGCTAGGAATTGAATTGACAGGCATACAATCATATTTAAGTTGTACTAGATTGTATTATATGAGTGTATTGTAGAATGTTAATGGAATTGAATGACTACATATCTTTGTTAGGATTTGTGTTAATGAAGTGAATAAAATGAGTCAATTAATCAATGTATACTTATGAATGATGAGTGAAATGTGTGAAAATGGAAACTAGGGTTTCAATGTTTGTGAATAACCCTAATGAACCATTGAATCATGATTGGATTATTGAATGATATGATTCTTATGATATGTTGAACTAAGGAATGACTTCTTGAAAACCCTAAAAGTTTATTATTAAGACAATTATGAGTAATAAAGCTATAACTTGTATATGATGTTCTAAATGTGATCCAATGCTGAAGTTGAAAGTATTAATACTTCAATTGAATATGATGCGTCTTACTAATATCATCTAAGTATAATGAATATGTTTTAGTATAATAAATAATGATCATTGTTGATTATGGGAATGGCATTAGAAGTCAATGACAAGGTACACTTATCTAAATGTAAGAAATGATATGAAGAAAAAAATGTATTGATGGTGATGGCAAGTTAAAGATGAAACTAATGAAGTTTTTGTGATGAAGTCTTTAATCCTTTGTTTTAATTACATGTGGATTAAGACAAATTGAATGAAACATACTAAAACTGGACTATGTTGGATATCAATGAAAAGACAAGTATTGCATATTATGTGAGTTAAAAATTACTCGTTCCAATAATTTAATGAACATGACTTGAGAGAAGTTGAGATTAACGAATATGAATTGAAGGAAAAAGATGAGATTTAGTAAACAAATTTAAGAAACAAACTCTATCCCTAAAATGTTGAGCTAGATGGTGCTAATGAGTAACAATCTCAAATGAGGTATTAAGGAATGTACATAATATTAGTTTAATTCAATTAATAGATGAGGTTCAAGCATTTGAATTGATTTACAAGAATGTGCTCTTGTATTGTGATTGTTTGATAGAATACTTGTACTACAAGAATGAACTATTTTGATGGTATTCAAATGATAATTGACTGGCCTAAATCACACATCCAAAAGAGAGCGGATCTAGACTAGTCAGACTTTTAAGAAAGTAACCTGACACTTAAGCCTCCGCAACTTATAATACATGGTCTGATGTAGTAATCGGGGTCGAACCACAGGGACAAGGTTGGCAAGTGTTAAGTACACAAGGATTCACACTCATATATTTCAGATAAAAGGTTAGTCTAATGGGTGTTCCCAAAGGAACAATGGTACTAAAACTAAGGTAAAACAAATAAAACAAGGATAAGAAGAACAATAAAAGAAGATGGAAACAAAAATATGGAAGGGAGACATGGATTGGGTTTCACCTACTAAGACTTCTCACCAACATGCAACATCATCTCTCCCTCTTGTATACTCCTATCAAGATTATAATAAACCAAAAAGGGTGTCCATTCCACTCTTTCTCAAGATGAGGATAGATCTATGTCTAAGGTGCAAACTCTCTCTTGAGATGACTACTCAAAAACCCACAAAGCAAAACATATGATCTCAAGATTTAGCATTCTGACATTCTCATGCATTCATATTACTCCATAACACAAGATAATAGTGATATTACTCTCTCGAGATATCAACAATCAAACATCACAAGATGGTATCTTAGCATACAAGTGAAGCATTAAAACTGGTGCATGGAGATAATATTGACAAGAGTATATATATTCAAAATAGAGAGACAATATACATGTTGGAAGGGACATAGTGGCTACTCCCAACCCAAGTTAAGATGTTCAGCCACACATGTTCATGGGTAGCATAACAACGTTACAAGAAGATAGATACATCAAGGTCCACAAAGTGATGGGGGAAGTACATTGAGATGGAAGTGATAGATCTAGATGGAGAGATAAGGACGTGATACAACTCAATACTTCTTTAGATCTAGATATAGGAGGTTGATGGTGTGGACTGTCTTCTTCTCTCTCGAAGATGGATCCTCCAGTCTTCTCTCTCCTCAGCTTCTACCTTTGGATATCCAAGACTGATTGGATGGATGGATGGAGACGAGTCTAGAAAATATACTTTCAAATATGATCTACGATCTAATGATTTGATAAGACGGGTGGGTGACCTATTTATAGGCACACTCCATCGACTTAACCCCTCGACTATGGGTCATGGTTATGATCACGGTCAAGGCTTTATTTCTATTCTTTCCTCAGTCGAGGTCAGTTGAACCCCTTCCTCAGTCACGGTCTGGTTGTCCACCTCCTTGGATGAGGGTCGCAGTTGAGGTCAGTTTAGCAACCCCTCTCAGTCATGGTCTAGCTGGCCACCATCTCGATCACGGCTTGGTTTTTGTGACTTTCTGGAGGACCACAGTCGAGGTCGAGGTTTGCTTTGCCTTGGAGAAGTCGACATTGCAGTCTTCAATGTTGATCGTGGACCCACATTGACCACGGTCCCTAAGAGCCTGGATGCAGATTGACTGTGAGCGCAAGGCATTAGGGTGAACTTGGAGACCTCTACCATGATGAGATGGTCCATGCTAGATGAATGGGTCACAGTCGAGGTGACGACCATGACCTGGGCTAGATATGTACCTTAAATTAAGGGGAGAATATGTAATTGAAGTATTTGACATAAGATTCAAAAATAGTGGGAAAGGTTAGCAAAAGATATGCTAGGAAGGAATATACAAAAAGTGCATAAAATAAAGTGTTATCAAATCCCCCAAACTTAGAATCAAGCCTATCCTCAGGCTAAGTGTATGCTCATAAACATATAGAGAAAGAGAAAATTTATGTGATAGAATTTGCAAAACTTAGCACTACCGAGTTATCTCATTCTTGCATCAACACTGTCGGGATATGTTTTCTCAACCCCCTAAGTCTCATTCCTCCATCTTATATCTAGAGTTTCTCAACTTCAAGTTCTTTCCATTGCCTTTGATTGTAAAAGGTTTCTCCTTCTCAATGTATCACCCCTTCCCATCAGGTTACTAACCATACTAATACAACATCTCCTCGAGGGGTAGCTTTCAAATTCTCTCTTTATTTTCAATTGGCCCTATGCTAATGTGTTCAGGTAGGCTTTAGGATTTTAGTGTTTTCCTCTTCTCTTAAGCTCCCTCACCCACAACTGTAGTAAGGACAGTGTTGCCCTTTTGGGAATCTGACTTTAAGTCAGGCTGTTATGTGAGTCTGTTCTGGATTGGAGGTGGGTAAGTTGGTTTCAATGTTCCACTTACGGGCACAACATATCTACATTCATGAGTGCAGAAATACACCGGCCGTGCGGAACCTTTTGGTATCTTTTGGGTGCAACTCTCATTATATATATATATATATATATATATATATATATATATATATATTTCTTTTTCTTTTTGGCTTTTTACACCTCCTTACTGGCTTGGGTGAGAGGGATTTAAGCAGTCTTCTAGGCGGCCAAGCCTCTTTTAAGTCCCAAGCAGGAATGGTTTACTTGAAAGGGTAGATGTTTCTGTCTCTACGAGATAAAGATTTTCTAGTTGGAATTGTTAGGTGAGGGTGGTTGGTCAGGAGTATGGCAAGGTAAAGTTCTCTAGTCTCCAAGGGTTTTATGAGTAGGGTTGTTGCATACGCCATGACTTATTGCAAGAATGAGATAGAGCAGTATTGCTATGTTTCTCATTTTACCTTTATGTGTATTAGATGCTCGTAAATTTCTCTCTAGGAAAATGATAGTACTACAAATTTTAGCAAGAAAATAGACTAAATTCTAAGTTCTAAGGTTAGTTCACAAAATTTTTAGGCAAAAAGGCAAGAGGCGTTTGGTGGAACTGAAATATGTACATGGAAAGTTTGTGGGAAGATGGAATTTTTTGATAAATTGAGAGGTAAAATGGTAATGAAATTGTACCTCTCTAGCCCATTTATGACCCCTCCCCCAAACTTATATTCACCCTATCCCGGGGTGTCAAAATTTGAGTGAGACATATAAACGGGCTCTCTTTATTCTTGATTGTCTTTGTTGGAGGCCCACATGGACTCAAGGAGCATGCTCACGTACACTCCTCGTAGTTGATGATACTGCTTATATTACATCCCCTCCACTCTTGTGCTCAGGTTTTCTAGGGTTGTCATTAAGTCTAGGCACACTACTACAGTAATGGTCTATAGGGTCGGTTTTTTAAATGATGTAGCGTCACTTTTTAACCGACTCCTAAATGGTCGTCGCTGTAGAATTTGATCTATAGGGTCAGTTTTTGTAACCAAAGAAAATCGACCTTATATAGCAAAAACCGACCCAATAGGCTGTAAAAAATTGTGCCCGAGGCTGTAAGGTCAGTTATTGATACAAAAGCTACCCCAATAGAGGACATGTTAGGTCGATTATTTCAAAAATTTGACCCAATAGGGTAGTTGATCCCTATGTTTTTAAGGACAGTTGTTACTTAAAAACTGACCCAACAGGCATACTGTAAGGTTGGTTTTAAGCAAAAAAGCGACCGAAAAGACTAGCTTGCTAATCCAATAGAACTTCTAAGGCCAGTTATTCCTTAAAAATTAATTCTATACTTTATCCATAAGGACGGTTATCAACAAAAAACCGACTCAAGAAGTTACAAAAAATAAGCTCCTCATCCCAGATCCTATAAGGTCAGTTTTTTCTTAAAACCCAACCCTAGAGATCTACAAGGTCCGTTATTTAAAATGACCGACCCTATAAGTTACAATGACCCAAAAGACTAGCTTTCTTATCCAAAAGAACTTCTAAGGTTGGTTAATCCTTAAAAATTGACCCTATAATTTATCTATAAGGTCGGTTATCCTAAAAAACCGACCCAAGAAGTTACAAAAAATAAGTTGCTGATCCCAGATCCTATAAGGTCGGTTTTTTCTTAAAACCCACCCTAGAGATCTACAAGGTCGATCATTTAAAATAACTGACACTAGAGGTTGTAATTTTTTTTAAAAAAAATTCTATAGAACAGAACAAAAATCTTCAGAACAGAAATTTGTAGATCAAAACCTACAATAGAAAGTAGACTTGAAAATGATGCAAGCCAGAAATTCATTCCAAAGACACATTTGATGGCTTTTATGTCCATTCGAATTATCAATTTCCAAACCACACATTCATAACAAAAATGATTCATATATATATTCAGTTGAGACATTCATACACATAGCACATCATAACATTCACAAAATGATAGATTGCAAGACTAAGATGATATTAAAAATTAATGTCAGATACAAAAGTAAATTTAAAAGAGTTCTAAAACCACATACATAAATAGATCTGACATATGCATTCAATACAATTCTATAATGACTTCATTTAGAAAAGCATCTGACCACTCTTCTCAGAATTCATTTAAGTCCTCAGGTGTGTAAGGTTGAGTTGTAACGATCTACAACAGAAAATGCACATGCTAATATTTTATAAAATGACTACAACTCATTTGTAAATTTATGATGCTATTCTTTATTACCTAATCTATAGTCTGAATGTCATCTGATGATTGTTTGATAATAGATTGCATATATTTCATTACATAGTAGCCACAAGCCCAACCATTATTTTGTATAGGACACTACAAATAATGAATTATACTTAATGTTAGTAAACTACTAAGAGTTGAAACTTAATACATATAAGACTAAGTAGTTGTCAAAGTAGCTACCTTGGCATTTTTCAAAGTCAATGTCTTTAATTTTGTGGGTATTTGTCCTCCACCTTCACTAAAAGCCTTTATACCCCTATCAATTAAACGATAGTTGGTAAAATAGAAATTCTAAATAGAAATATCATGTTGAAGTATAAAAAATGACTAAATTTATGCTTACTCCATAGTTGGCAATTTCAGTTTGTGGCCCCTTACTATTTTTCCCAATGGGTCAAGATAATAAAGAGTCATCAATTTTGGGACAACCACCAATAATTCCCAATGTATAGGTCTGAGTAAGAATAAACCAAACATTAAAAAAAAGAAATTTATTAATTATTAAAATTATATTGAATAATAATACTTACTGGACATTAAAAGGAATTAGAATAATTTCCTTTCCCACACTAGCAAAATATTTGAATGCAGTAGAGAAGTACTCATTCATATTCTCAATATGTGTCTCCACCTGACTAGTGACTGAAGGAACTAAGAATCCAACATTCTTTATATCAAAGTTTATGGCCTCGGTATATAAGTGGCTGTATAAAATTTGTTATTATTTTCATAAATAGAAATAAGTTAAAAATGTGTATTGGAATTTTCTATATTGATAGATCCTTACCTTATCCATACTTATAATATCAAATTATTTAGCCAATCATACCAGAACAACTCTATAATATCATCAAGAAAAATATAATTGTCATAGTCCCTGCCAGTTGCATCTTCTGTTAAATTGACAAACATTTGTAATCCTGAGCTTTGGTTGGCTAAGTATCAACACAAACATTTACATTTACTTCCCAACTCATCAAATGTGGATTCTGGAATAAAAGATGGCTTGGGCATAGGAGGACGACTAGTAGAAATTTTACTTTTTGCTTTGCAAACCTGTAAATTAAATTACATACTTATATTACACGAGTTCATATATGTAGTCAAATATGAAATAATGGTAGAATTTAGGTATACCTTGTCATTGATAACCAAGTGTCTAGGCCAACCCACCATAGCACCCTATGCTTCTTCAATTGTACTATATTCAATATTAGGTATGGGTAGTGGTTTGTCCCCCATTCCGTTATACACAAGATGGATGGACACACGACAAATGTCATCAATAATTGGTTGGAAATGCAATGTACCACCAAGGTTGTATACCTTGCCTGCTACCACAACATTATATTATGGAACCTCCACTGCAAGTTTACAGTTCATACCAACCTAGAATTGAAATAATATAAGTTATATACAAACCGGTAAACCAGATACCTACTACAACTATATATATATATATATATATATATATATATATATATATCATATATCATATATATCATACTAATAACACAACATATAGAACAAACTTACTGTAGATTGTTGTGGTGGGTCATTGGGAGTGCTCCCACGACCTTCTATAGATGGAACATGGGCTTGTATCTCATCATCTGAGAGACACACAGTTTGAATAGGTTGAGAAGATTGAGTAGGCTGAAATGAAGACATTATTTCTTTTACTTTCTGTGCTACTAATGCTTCAACTTCCTCTTGTGTAAGACCTCCTGTACGTCTTTTAGATTGCGAAGGGCCAAAATAAGACTTGATTCCTATGCCAACTCCTAATCCCCTAACACGGAAAGGATGCTCCTTCGTACCAAGAGCAACTGATAGTTCATACATGCGACCAGTTGGGATGAACTTTCCTTCCTTCCTTTGCTCATAGAGATCAATCTATTCATAGTTAATAAAATTATTAAATCAAAATATCAATTAGATATAAATAAATCAACATTTTTGGGAGTTACTCTTTACTTAGTTGGGATAAACCTACCATCTTTTGCACCACCTCCTTAGTTGTATGGTTGCCAATTTCACGTACTCGATTCTTTCTAGCACCAATCCACTACAAGTGTTGGGGTGGACACTCAGCTTGAGTTGTACTAGACTCTTCTCCAGAAGAGAGTTGCTTCTCTTGTAGTTGGCGGTGGAAGGCATAACCGTCGGGCCCCAAGCGATAGTCTTGCACATTTTTGGCCCGTCTTTTCTTTTGGGCCTCGTGAATAGCTTGATCATTTAAAATGAGGTATTGCAATCTAGACTTGGCAAACATATATAAAAAGATTCACCCCCTTAATT
The DNA here is from genome assembly GCA_963693085.1 of Alisma plantago-aquatica. Lineage (NCBI taxonomy): Eukaryota > Viridiplantae > Streptophyta > Magnoliopsida > Alismatales > Alismataceae > Alisma > Alisma plantago-aquatica. The sequence goes on along the minus strand of OY856409.1, from coordinate 1,018,550,370 downwards.
GTATAAAAAGATTCATACAATACATCACAATCTTTATTAGGTGAAACTCTTCCAATTTCCTAGATGCAACAAATCTTTCCCACACCTCAGGATCTATAAAAATATATATATCTGTTGCTTTCTTCTTTTGTTTAGGATTATCTATAAATTCCCTTCTGAGATATGCCTCAAAATCCCTCCATCGTACACCACAACATTGTAGCACTTTTTTCTTGTGATCTTTTTCATTTATATGAAAAGCACCCTATACGTACAAAAGAAGAAATAATGTTATTTTAACAAGGATATGTCTTTCCAAGCAAACTAAATTAGAATCAATAAAAAACATATTAAAATAATATCATTTCAACTCACAGATATATTTTCCCATAGGAGGTCTTTTAAGGCATTAAAAATATCATGCCAATTTTCTATATCTATTGCCACCTTACTGCGTGCAGTCACCCCTACATAATGCTTGAAAGTACTAGCATGTTCCCCAAGAGGTGCTCCCGTGACATCAAACTGGATTGGCAATTTCTCCCCTTTGGCCCTCAGCTCGTGCAGCCTACGCATCAGTGTCAGACCTCTACATTTCTTAGCATCACCACTACCATCCTCATGGTGCTCATGCTCAGAATGTTCATCTTCACTTTCCATTTTAGAACAACCTACAAGTATACATTATAAAAGAAACATAAGAGTGATAATAAAATCACAAGTGGTTGAATGATATATGATGTATATTTAAAATATTACATGCTTGAATGATAATAAAATAAATAATTCAAAGAATACATACCTCTAGTATTGGTTGAGTTCATGGTCTTGACGTTTATAGTATTCATCGGTGTTAACTTCAACATTTACACTTGGCAAACCAACTAAGAATGGGCTGGAATCATCATACATTTCGTAGTATTCACTAGTACAGAATCAACCATTGATGTCGATTATTTAAGGCCTTTGGCGACGGTTAAAAAGTGACACATATGTGGGCGACTGTGATATCCTAGCTTCTAGGGGTTTGTAAACCATTGGAACTAGATGAAAGAATGATTAAAGTACACATAAAATCCTTGATTAAGATTGTAGATATTATCTTTTCAAAGTTTTAATTTAATGATATATGTTCCTTTGAGAACATAAGAGTCCATAAGCTGTATAGAGTAGTTTTAGAGGTAATGTTAAAATCTCATGTGATATCAATGAGTGAATATGGAGATATCATAAATTGAAATTAAGGTTTAGTTTGGAAAGTAGGCAATTAATTCAGTTATTAGCCTCTCCTTCACACACAAAATAGCTGACTTTTTGGTGGAAAGGCATTAGGAGTGGCATGAAGTTGAGAGACGGGGCCAAACCCCAACCCTCATAGGTGTTTAACATGGTACCTTTATCTTCCTTCAACCTTTGACTTGTTCGGAAGGAGAGTCTGACCGCCTCAATAACCAAACACCACATATCTCGGATCAAGGAGATGATTGTCGGGTATCTTATGCATGTCATTGTTTCCCAACACTTTCCAACCTAGACGAGCAGTCACACCATACACCTCTGCAACTCGTAGGTGATGGATGGAGGTTGAGATCCATTGTTCACACATTGAAGATGGCGAGCTAGGATTTTAAGTCGGTTATTAACAAAGGTTCTGCCCCAACACCCCTCCTCGACGCTGTCTTGTTGTAGAGAACGTTGGAGACCGTCTTCCTCCTCTCCTTCCAATTGCGATGCTCTTCGAAGGCAAGTTCAAATTTTCCCAGGTCAGAGGCACTGTGCTAGACTAGAGGTTGTCAACCCCACACCGATGGAACTCCAGGTCATGAATAAGCAAGGGAACGATACTCTAATGGATGCCCCATTCTTGCTGATCTACTTTGCCACTGCTCCGAACCACCCCTGTCGGCGCTGAGGTCAGGGCCAATGGAGGAGGAAGAATATGGCTGGGGGATGGTGATAGCAAGAGAGGAAATCCCAGGAGGTTGGCGAGCCTAAATCAATGCTTGGGCAGCGCCTTTTGCTCACCAGATCTAGCCCAACCTAGACGCGGCAGCACTTGCGCCAACCAGAGAACACTGTCCTACAGAGGCGGCGACCTATGCAAGGGAGCACAACGAAGTCTTAGTTGGTGGCTCCCCAGAATCAGACCTGGCGGTGCTCACGCCCAGCGTGGAGCAGCAGACCAGCAAAGCCAAGCAGCGGCACTGAGATCCCTGAAGCGGTGATGGGTGCGAGGTCAGAGTGGCATGGACTCATAGGCATGAAGGACGCAAGCAGGCATCTTGCAGTGAGAAAGAGAATAGTAGTTGGGCCAGACAATGCCGATGCTGAGATCGGCGATGCACATTAATCGCGGCGCTGCAAACGAAGTCTGCGTTATGCAAGTAAGAACGAAAAGGAAATGAACCGGGTCCAGTCCAATCCGATTCAATCGTGAACCCAGGTAACTAAAGCAAAGAGTTGCGCAACCCTCAAAGCCACGTGGCAACAGGTTGTTGGCAACAAAAGGTAAAAACTCAATATATTGTCAGATCTTGCAAAATTCCTAGTATTTAGCTCCAGCATCAAAAAAATACAAACAAAGTATCCAAATTCCCAGAAAAATGAGTAGAATAACATGGTACCATAAAATCAATGTTTTGATGCACTAATGTTAGGAATATCATGTAAGTTTTATAATGCTTATACCGATTGTTATAAATAGTAAATGATGGCCTAAAATTATGAAAACTTGTTTATAAATCATAAATCATGTTTTTAGTCCATACAAGGTCAGTAATCATGATGTTGATGCACGAAAGCCAATAATTTGATTAATATGGCTAATTAGGGCTAATAACACTAAAGATAATGCAATTAATACATGCATGCCCAATAAATGATGAAATTCACAGAACATTCTTATATCTGTAACTGAAAGATAATATGTAAATATGAAACCAATTTTGTACACGAAATTCATGTTGTAGGAAGATGAACCTTGATACATGGGTTGTAACCCTAACTTGAATAATGTATATAAACTAGGGTTAATTTGTGCACCAAAAAGGATATGGGACCTAATATTCAGATAATGAATCATAATCTAGAAAATGACATCAGTAAGATAAATATAAGACAATAATGCAAGTAAACGTTGGAATATCCTAATGATATAATATAAACCCTAATGAACACGACTAGGGTTAAGATGATCAGAATCTGATGCTAGTATATGATTTTGTTGTTAATCAGGTGCTGACCAATTTGTCTTGATGATCAAAGATATTTATGAATCTCTGAACTCAGGTACATGGGTTTTATTAAGTATAAGACTAGTTTTCTAGTTGCCTATGATATGTGATATCTTGAATGCTCATATTTGGATATGATTGCTTGGTTGAACTAGTATGAGTTATACTTCGCCAAATCTAATAGAACATAAATGAGTATGATGGGTTGTAGCTACTAGAGCACATAGCCTGGTGTGGATGTATGTTGCCTAACATGGATGCATGATTCCTTGGCCCATGTTAGATGTATGATGATACTATATTGCCCACACTAGATGTAAGTCAAGTGCAAGTATGTGTAGTACAACCACATCAAAGTGAATGCAATAAAAGGAATGTTTACCTGTTTATCGCTTTAAACAATGTTTTCCTATGATCTTTCTTTCTCAAGTTATTTCAATTATGCAAACATATTAGTATGTATCTTTCTACCCACGTGCACAACACCTTGTGTGTTGATTCACTGTTTCACGTATGTTTTAGGTTCAGAGCTAGCGTGGGATAAAAGAATGGAAGTGAGAAGTTGTCCAGGTTGTACCTTTTGTGTTAAGACCCTGTTAGCATACATGTTATTAGACCTGTAAATCTTCTTTCAATATGTAAATTTAATTCATGTTGTATAAATATATATGTTGAGTGTTGAGTATGTTATGGTTGTATGTTCATGTATGCGTATTTTGCTTCCGCATTGCCCTCTGATATAATTGGATGATGTTTTTAGATTCTGACCTCTCATTCCGAATAGGGTATGGAGAAGCCAAAATTCAGGGACGTCACAGTTGGTATCAGATCATGAACAATAGCTACACCTAACAATTTCTCACCATGAAACATAAAACTGAATTTCACCTCTCACTTTAAATCTTAGAAACTTAGTAAGTTGTTCTATAGGAATAAGGTTTGACTTAGCCTCTAAGTTAGAACCTAGATGTTCGAGAACTAGGTTTAGACAAGTGTGAGAAAACCTTTCCATATAGAGCTCACATGTATTGGGTAGCTACACTAGTCTACATCTCGTTCTCACCATTTCACTAGGTGACATGACACTAGACTATCTACTATGTGTGGGACACTCATTTTGCTGATTTGGTTTTGTTTCCCAATTGACTTGAGCCTTGACAGTTTTTTTTCTGACGTCTTTTTCTCAGAGAAAAACTATATAATATTTTATTAAATATATGTAAATATAAAATGTGTCCCTCACACTGTAGAGTAGTTAGTGTTCATGCAACCTAAGTGAAAGGGAGTGACATCAGTCTAGAAGAGAGAGTAGTCTAGATTAGATGTTTAGAGCCTTATCAAGAAATGTGATACATAGATTAGATGATAGAATGATAGTTGAAATAAGCATGTGAAATCTTATCTAAGTTTGATCTCTAATTCTATAAGTTTTCTTATAAAGGTTTAAGTTGTATACTTGTTGAATCCAATTTTGTAGAATTTATGCAAAAATCTTGATGAGGAAAGTACATTCCCTTTTCCTACTTAAGATAAGCTAAGTTAAGATAGAGATGAGTGTGCATGGGCCTCAAGCTCTTATACAAGGAGAATGTCTAGTGGTAGGATGAGATATGTGGTAAACTCTAGAGAGAGTAAGACCCACAGGGAGAAGGTCAGAGGACCTAGCCTCCAATATATGAGATATGTGTAAAAAAATGTCCTACACTAGATTACTCTTGAGTGTTGAGTTGAGTCCTTATGCATGATTCAAATCTATATGGGAGAATTGGGTAAAATAAAAGGATGGGTAGATGACCCATATGATAAAGTCAATCCTTTGGCTGAGTTAGGTCCTAGCTGGAGTGACATATTTTGTGAATCTCATCATTAGTTGCAAGTGAGGTAATATATGAACTCTATTTATGAGAGTATGATTCTTTGTGCAAAAGATACTCAATATACATGTTCTCCCTTCTTCTTTTGTTTCTAAATATATGATGATAGAAAGCCTCACTTGAGCTATATAGATGATTTATATGAGGAGTCACCCGTATAAGCTTGACCTATTCTATACCCCCCATATCATGCATGTATGTAGTACCCAAGATTGAAATCATGATAAGTTTGACTTTAAAATATTCTCTCCCCCTTCATATGAAACATGAAAGATATGATGATGAGATCATGGGATAAACTTAGTATATTCTCTTTTTCCCTTCACATAATACATGCAAGAAATAAAAAGTTGAATTCATGAACTTGTAATAAAGATATTTTTGGATCATAGGATGTATGATCAAAAATATAGTTTGTAACTTTGATCTTCTCAATGTATGCTTCTAAGTTGAGTATTAATATCACACCATAGGATGAAACCCTAATGGTCAAGCATGTTACGTAAGCCCTTCTTATGTAGAAAAATCCTAATATCAAGGATGAAGATACATCTCCTCTAATGCTGAAATCATTGTAAGATATTAATGATGTTAGATTTGAACGATCTGAATATCATGGCAGAGAAACAAATTCCTCCTGAACATTAAAAGTATAACCAAAACATGTACCCTTAGAGGTGATGTAACCCTAAGATATCATAATGTCATGTTATGGCTAATACATTAAATGATGCTTCCACATATATATAAGGTGGTGTGAGTACACCCAAATGCTCTAATCCTAAGATGACAACTTAGGGTACATGTAGAACAATGATAGTTTTGGCACCTAGGAGTAGTAACTAGTATGAAGTTGAACCTAATTACATCAACTTAGGTATGACCTTAGTTGAATTTTGAGGACGAAATTCCAATAAGGTGGGGGTGAATGTGATATCCTAGATTCTAGGGGTTTGTAAACCATTGGAACTAGATGAAAGAATGATTAAAGTACACATAAAATCCTTGATTAAGATTGTAGACATTATCTTTTCAAAGTTTTAATTCAATGATATATGTTCCTTTGAGAACATAAGAGTCCATAAGTTGTATAGAGTCGTTTTAGAGGTAATGTTAAAATCTCATGTGATATCAATCAGTGAATATGGAGATATCATAAATTGAAATTAAGATTTAGTTTGGAAAATAGGCAATTAATTCAGTTGTTAGCCTCTCCTTCACACACAAAATAGCTGACTTTTTGGTGGAAAGGCATTAGGAGTGGCATGAAGTTGAGAGACAGGGCCAAGCCCCAACCCTCATAGGTGTTTAATGTCCTACCTTTATCTTCCTTCAACCTACGACTTGTTCGGAAGGAGAGTATGACCGCCTCAATAACCAAACGCCACATATCTCAGATCAAGGAGATGATTGCGGGGTATCTTATGCATGTCATTGTTTCCCAACACTTTCCAACCTAGACGAGCAGTCACACCATACACATCTGCAACTCGCAGGTGATGGATGGAGGTTGAGCTCCATTGTTCACACATTGAAGATGGCGAGCTAGGATTTGAAGTTGGTTATTAACAAAGGTTCTTCCCCAACACCCCTCCTCGACACTATCTTTTTGTAGAGAATGTTGGAGACCGTCTTCCTCCTCTCCTTCCAATTGTGATGCTCTTCAAAGGCAAGTTCAGATTTGCCCAGGTCAGAGGCGCTGTCCTAGACCAGAGGTTGTCAACCCCACACTAATGGCACTCCAGGTCGTGAATAGGAAAGGGAACGATACCCTGATGGATGCCCCGTTCTTACTGATCTTCTTTGCCGCTGCTCCGAACCACCCCTTTCGGTGCTGAGGTCAGGGCCAATGGAGGAGGAAGAATATGGCTGGGGGATGGTGATAGCAAGAGAGGAAATCCCAGGAGGTTGGCGAGACTAAATCAATGCTTGGGCGGCGCCTTTTTCTCATTGGATCTAGCCGAACCTAGACATCGTAGCACCTGCGCCAACCAAAGAACACTGCCCTACAGAGGCGGCGGCCTATGCAAGGGAGCATAGCGGAGGCTTAGTTGGTGGCTCCCCAGGATCAGACCTGGTGGTGCTCACGCCCAGTGTGGAGCAGCAAACCAGCAAAGCTAAGCGGCGGCACTGAGATCCCTGAAGCGGTGACGGGTGTGAGATCAGAGTGGCATGGACTCCTAGGCATGAAGGACGCAAGCGGGCATCTTGCAACGAGAAGGAGAATAGCAGTTGGGCCAGGCGATGCCGATGCTGAGATCGGTGATGCACATTACGGGCTCAGTGCGCTACAGGCGCGTTGCTACGGGCACGGCGCTGCAGATGAAGTCTGCGTTATGCAAGTAAGAACGAAAAGGAAATGAACCGGGTCTAGTGCAAGCCGGTCAATCATGAACCCAAGAAACTAAAGCAAAGAGTTGTGCAACTCTCAAAGCCACGTGGCAACTTGCTGTTGGCCACAAAAGGTAAAAACTCAATATATTGTCAGATCTTGCAAAATTCCTAGTATTTAGCTCTAGCATAAAAAAAATACAAACAAAGTATCCAAATTCTCAGAAAAATGAGTAGAATAACATGGTACCATAAAATCAATGTTTTGATGCACTAATGTTAGGAATATCATATAAGTTGTATAATGCTTATAACAATTGTTATAAATAGTAAATGATGGCCTAAAATTATGAGAACTTGTTTATAAATCACAAATCATGTTTTTTGTCCATATAAGGTCAGTAATCATGATGTTGATGCACGAAAGCCTATAATTTGATTAATATGGCTAATTAGGGCTAATAACACTAAAGATAATGCAATTAATACATGCATGCCCAATAAATGATGAAATTCACAGAACATTCTTATATCTATAACTGAAAGATAATATGTAAATATGAGACCAGTTTTGTACACGAAATTCATGTTGTAAGAAGATGAACCTTGATACATGGGTTGTAACCCTAACTTGAATAATGTATATAAACTAGGGTTAATTTGTGCACCAAAAAGGATATGGGACCTAATATTCAGATAACGAATCATAATCTGGAAAATGACATCAGTAAGATAAATATAAGACAATAATGCAAGTAAACATTGGAATATCCTAATGAGATAATATAAACCCTAATGAACACGACTAGGGTTAAGATGATCAGAATCTGATGCTAGTATATGATTTTGTTATTAATCAGGTGCTGAGCAGTTTGTCTAGATGATCAAAGATATTTATGAATCTCTAAACTCAGGTACGTGGGTTTTATTAAGTATAAGACTAGTTTTTTGGTTGCCTATGATATGTGATATCTTGAATGCTCGTATTTGGATATGATTGCTTGGTTGAACTAGTATGAGTTATACTTCACCAAATCTAATAGAACTTAAATGAGTATGATGGGTTGTAGCTACTAGAGCACATAGCCTGGTGTGGATGTATGTTGCCTAACATGGATGTATGATTCCTTGGTCCATGTTAGATGTATGATGATACTATATTGCCCACACTAGATGTAAGTCAAGTACAAGTATGTGTAGTACAACCGCATCAAAGTGAATGCAATAAAAGGAATGTTTACCTGTTTATCGCTTTAAACAATGTTTTCCTTTAATCTTTCTTTCTCAAGTTTTTTCAATTATGCAAACATATTAGTATGTATCTTTCTACCCACGTGCACAACACCTTGTGTGTTGATTCGCTATTTCACGTATGTTTTAGGTTCAGAGCTAGTGTGGGAAAAAAGAATGGAAGTGAGCAGTTGTCCAGGTTGTACCTTTTCTGTTAAGATCCTGTTAGCATACATGTTATTAGACTTGTAAATGTTCTTTCAATATGTAAATTTAATTCATGTTGTATAAATATATATGTTGAATGTTGAGTATGTTATGGTTGTATGTTCATGTATGCGTATTTTGCTTCTGCATCGCTCTCTGATGTAATTGGATGATGTTTTCGGATTCTGACCTCTCATTCCCAATAGGGTATGGAGAAGCCAAAATCCGGGGACGTCACAACAACGCTAAAAGGTGAACCCTTAGGCGTCAGTTTGAAAACTGATACCAGAACCCTTTGCGCCACCCGAAACATGCCAGCAGGGGCACTATAGGTTTCGATTATTAGTGGGGAAACCGATGCCAGAACCCTTTGCACCACAAAAAGGGTGCCAGTAGGGGCACTATAGGTGTCAGTTAATAGTAGGGAAACTGACGCCCAAACCCTTCACGCCACAAAAAGGGTGCCATCTAGGACACCATAGGCGTCAGTTTCTTAGTAATAACTGATGCCATATCACTGTGTTGTCTGGCCACATTAGGCAGTGGTTTTTTTCTATTAACTGATACTGTAAGCCTTTATTGTCAGTGTTCGACTAATAACCGATGCCTATGTTTTGATTTTTTTTCTTATCCGTTTGCAGGCCTGTTGTGGCTGGTCAGCAGAACGTAGAAACCTAAAGTTCAGTTCTGAACTATAGGTTTACGACATCCATTGATATCAGCCAACAACAGGCCACAAACTTGCAAAATTAACAAGATTCATTTTCACACATTTAGCAACCTGCAATTCCATTCAATTTTCACATTCACACATGTAGAAACATTCATGTAGCAACCTGTAGTTCCTTTCATTTTCACATTGACACAAGTAGTAACATTCAGAGACATGTAGAAACATTCATGTAGCAACTTGCAGTTCCATTCATTTTTACATTCACACATGTATAAACATTCTTTAGTCATTATCGCTATCAACATCCCAATTATATTTTAAAACCCCCACTACTTGTTTGGATTTTGCCCATTCTTCTCTTACATCATTTAATTCTTCCGTCGTATAGGGAGCATGTACATCTGATAAGGCCTTAGCTGTAGTGGGTCCAGTTTTAAACACCTACAAAGAGAATGATGTATATATATAATTAATAATATATAAATAAGATTGATATATTTCATATTATCTAATGAGACTATATATAATACCTCATGTATGGTATCGATGTCCACTGTGACATATTTGATAATCATGTGCATAAATTGCATCACATAGTACACACATGCCCAGCTGTTGTCTTGTATAGAACACTATAAATTGAAACATACAAAATATTAAAAAATACAACTAAGCATAGTTCACATAAATAATACATACATTGGAGTCAGGAACTTACTTCCACGTTCTCCCAAATTATTGGCTAGTTATTTTTCCTGGGGACCTTTCCTCCAGCCTTTTTGAACTCATGTAAACCCCTACATGTTAATGTAACACAGTAAATTGCATAATTAAATAGTAACATAATAATATATATTAACAGATATAAAAATGAAATATTTCTCACCGGAATAATGCCATGTTCATTGTGTGTCCATATGTTGGATTCAATTTAGTCCCCTTAGAATCTAGATAATTGACAGTGAACATCCCAGGGACAATAACTCGTAACTCCCAATGCGTACCCCTAGAGGTAAAAGAGTTAAAAATTAATAACTCGAAATCCACAATAAAAATGTAATTTTCTTATGTCCACATTGAATGGAGCTATTATCACCATCTTTTATTTTGACCAAAATTTGTAAAAGCATCACAACAATATTGTTCAACTGACGAAGGGTCTTTAGCTACTAGACTAATCAAAGATGGAATAAAAAATCCTACATGTTCAAATAAAAAATCTACACATATCTTGGCTAAGTAGCTGCAAAACATGTATTACATATGCATTAATATATAATAAACTAGATCACCAGATCCTACACAAGGTATATGGATGTATAAACAAGATCTCACCTTATCCACAGCTCTATCATAGATGTATTCAGCCAATCATAGCCAAACAACTCCAAAATATCTTGTATAAATAGTTTGTTTTTGTATGATTGACCTCCAGCATCTGCATATATACAAATAGTTATAGGGCAATTTATATCATATTTTCCTAACCATATTGCCGTACCTCTACAATTAGGACCTAACGGGGTAGGTAGGTCCTGTGGAACCCAACTTGGTAATGTAGGAGGTGGAGGTGGAGGCCTAGATGCTCTGGGTGTCTTCATTTTAACATGTATATAGAATTTCATATCAATTGACCTCATATATACACACTAACAATTTAACATAATGTAAATTTACCATACAATTTTAGTATAGACGACATCTGCTTTCGTCCACAATATCACTCCGCCTTCTGTCTCACCAAGCATTTCACAATCTGGGTGGGCATATGGAAATGGAAGATCCATCCAACTGGGGAATATATGTAGTGGGCTCACATGAACCTGATAACCTCAAATTTTGGATGTTTACCTTAGTCTTTTCTTTAGTTTTCCATACTTTTTCTCAATTAGAATTAGCCTTAATCCCTAAATATTCCCTCTTATTGTAAATATACCATCATACTAACTTTTCCTCTTTATATCTGCAGAAAAAGACATAAAAAATCATAAAAGACTAAATCAACCTCATGACCGCATGGACTCAAACGGTCCCAAGACCGCATGAAGCCAAACGGTCCCGAGACCGCATGGACTCAAACGGTCCCAAGACCGCATGAAGCCAAACGGTCCTGAGACCGCATGGAGTCAAACGGTCCCAAGACCGCATGAAGCCAAACGGTCCCGAGACCGCATGGAGTCAATCGGTCCCAAGACCGCATGAAGCCAAACGGTCCCGAGACCGCATGGAGTCATACGGCCCCAAGACCGCATGAAGCCAAACGGTCCCGAGACCGCATGGAGTCAAACGGTCCCGAGACCGCATGGAGTCAATCGATCCCGAGACCGCATGGTGTCACATGGTCTCAAGACCGCATGAAGCCAAGCGGTCCCGAGACCGCATGAAGCCAAATGGTCTCAAGGTCCAAACGGTCGTGACGTCCAAACGGTCTCAAGGTCCAAACGGTCTTGACGTCCAAACGGTCTCAAGGTCCAAACAGTCTTGACGTCCAAACGGTCTTGAGGTCCAAATGGTCCTGAGGTCCAAACGGTCTCCAAACCGTTTGGACTTCACTTAAGGCCTATAAATATGACCCCAAGGGTCCATCACGAGATATCAAGTGTTCAGACGTCCAAAGGCTGCCTTAATCACTCCAGAGCAAATCCGACTTCCATCCTCCGCCCATGGGCTGCCGGTCTAAGACCCACACTACATCTCGAAGCTATTTTCTCTCTCTCTACCAAAGAAGGTGGGAGGAGGGAGATCTCGTCATCGCGCAACCTGTGAAGCTGGTGGATTGTTTCTCTCTCTCTCCAAGGGGTTGACTTTCCTCTCTCCTTTATGGGGATGATGCACTCTCTCTCTCTTCTTGCCTCCTTCTTTGTCCTAGTCATGAGCGAGTAGTCTCTCTCACTAGGGTGCGGGGAGTAGCCCTGCTACCCATGCTTTTACACCATGTAAATGTAATCCATAGTTTGCAATATAGAGTTTTTCTCTTCTCAGTTCAACATCAAACATTTAATGAATGCTTGTTGCTTGATCACCAACTTGTGTTATCTTTTATCTTTTAGTATGAATTGTCTACGTTTGTACTATTAGATTTGAAACTCGTTTGTATGTTGGTTCTTGGTGCATGTATCCACCATGCATCTATTTCGGTATCTAGAAGTGTATCTCAAGAAGTGGAGTAAACTCACTATCATTTGTTGCACTTTCATGCTATGAAATGGAATCAGTTGACGTATGAAAGTGCAACCTTGGTAAGTCGAGGAACACACTTTGTGAGGGGAATGATGCAAAGTAAGTGACCATTTGTTTGGGAATGGCTGGCGTTGCAACATTCCTGCACTTCTCGTAGTTAGCTCTCCGAAAGGAAGTTAAGTCTACAAAGATACTAACTGACTAGACTCTTTTTTGCAGGTTATGTTTTGCTTTGCATGTGTTGATCCATGTGTAGTGGTGGTGAAAAACTGATCACATCCTAGTGACTTTTATCATAGTTTACATCCTTAGATCTACTTGTTTTCTTTACTTTGCATGTTCTTAGTTTAAAACAAAAAAACCAACCTTCTGATTTAAGTACCTACTATTAAGTGACTAAGTGAAATTCCAACGTTTTCCATCTTGTTGCTTGCAACAAGACCGTTGTCCCATGGATTCGACCCTTAACTATACTACGATAAGACTTCCACGTATCTTAGCATACGTGGGTGGAGTTCTCTATCTAGTGTAAGCAAGGCTAAACCTAAGGATTTACCATCTTTAGGATTTTTAGTGGTACACGCAATTCCACGTAAGTGGAAGCTCCATCAAAAATTGGCGCCGTTGCCGGGGACAACGGAACATTTTAATTTTATTTAGTATCTTTCTAGTTGGTTAGGGTTTTACACTTTCTTTTAATCATTAAACCATATCTTCTTAAAATTCATTATATCTCCGCCATCATCTAAAAAGGTGTTTTCTTCCCTCTACTCGGGTAGAAAATGTGTATGCAACCAGTACATAACCTCAGATTCTCCCCTGATCCAGAGTACAACTCTGAGGTAGAGAGAAGCTTCCACCGTCGCATTTGACTCAATCGCCAAAGGGCCAGGAAAATGGTTGAAGATCAACGCCAGGCTGCTTTGGTGATGGTGAGGGTCAACGCCACCATCGCCGCTCAAAGGGCACAACTCATCACTGATACTCGTGCCCAGATTCAAGCAGAGATTCGTGTGGATGAACAGGCCCGCATTAGAGATGAAAATGAAGCAGCAACCCAAGCTGCCCAATTGGAGTTAAGGAACAAACAACTGAGGGACTACGCTGTCCCAAAGAACTATGAGGATAACCACCCGGTCCGACCTCCGATTATCAATATCCCCAACTTCGTGATTCAGACCCAGTGGATCCAGATCATGCAAGGCATCTCTTTCTTCGGAGGGTCTGGAGATGATTGGATGGATCATCTGAAAAGGTTTAAGGCATTGTGCCGCCTAGTTCTGCAAGCTGGAGTAGCTTTTGATGCGATAATGCTTCATCTCTTCCATTTCACTCTGTCTGGGAGGGCCCTGAGTTGGTATAACTCACTTGATAGAGAACCTATAATAACCACCTGGGCTCCCCTAGAGGAAAAGTTCTTAGAGAAGTTCTTTCCCCCCTCACTGACTTATGAGATCAGAGGGAAGATCAATCACTTCTCTCAGCTACCTGGAGAATCCCTTTCTGAAGCATGGGAAAGGTTTAAACAACTTTTGCGGAAATGCCCCCATCATGGAATCTCCCAGAACCAACTGATAGAAACCTTCTATCGGGGAGTGAGCGATGATATTAAACAGTTTTTAAATTCCTCATCTGGAGGAAACTTCATGAGAAAGAATTATGAGGACGCCTGGAAGATTGTTACACTCGGAGCTGAAAACCAATCCAACTGGGGACAGTCAGCCAGTAAAGGTGTTCTCAAGGTTTACAAAGCTGAAGAATCTATAGAGATGAAGGAAATAGCTCAAGCCTTGAAAACTATAGTTCACAAACAACAAGCTCTTGAGACTTCTCTCAGAGAGATTGATAAGAAGAAAACTCCTCTAGTTCAACAAGTCAAAGCTGTCACAGGATCCTGTGAGGCTTGTCATGCTTCTGATCATCCGAATCTTTCCTGCGGTATGCTGTATAATGTGATGATGGATATGCCTTCACCACCACAACCATATGAACCTATCATTGATCAGTCAGAAGAACAACTATCGGAACAAGTTAACTCTATCCACTCTATCCCTGGGCAAGTCTACTACAACCCTAATCAGCCAAGGAATCATCCAGGGTTTCAGTATGGAAACCCTACTGGGACCGCTAATCCTCAGCATCAAACGCAGGGGGGATCCTCTAGCAGGCTACCACCTGGGTTCCCAAACAATTTCAACCAAAATCAAGGGAATTCCAGGAACAACTTCCCTAGGGCTAACTACCCCAGGAACCAATCGGCCTACTACCAATACACTCATCCTCCGCTCCATCCGCAGCTACATACTCAACAACCTCAGCTGGCGCTACCACCGCAACAATCTCAACAAGCCCAACAACAAATTCCTATGAAAACTGCTCCTGTCCAACCAGAAGATGAAATATCCTTGATAAGGCAGATGTTACAATCGCAGCAAACTATGCTTGCTAACCAACAGGCTCAACAGAAAGCAGTTGAAGCTCAACTCACTCAGATCGCTGCGCAATTAAAGCCCCCAGCAGGTAGGTTTGCTAGGCAGCCTGAATCAAATCCTAAGCATGGGCAGAACAGATATGAACAGTTGAATGCTGTCACCACAAGGTCGGGACACACTCTTCATGAGACTACCAAGATCACTCTGGATAATGATGATACACCCGCTTTTATGACAAAAGAAAGCCCGCTACAAGGAATAGAGAATCCCGCAGAGGGCACAAAGGGAAAAGATAAAGACCAAGTGTCCGCAGGACCTGAAGTTTTGCAATATAAACCAAGAATTCCGTATCCAGGTAGACTGCGAGAAACAAGGATGGACACCAGGTTTCAAAAGTTCAAAGAGGTGATGAAGAAACTGTACATCGATATTCCACTCCTTGACGCTCTTTCCGAGGTGTCGGCATGGGCAAATATCTAAAAACCTTGCTATCAAGAAAGTATATCACCGAGGAGCAAGAAACTGTCAAGCTCGCTCAGACCACTTCTGACATCATCCTAAACAAAATGCCAAAAAAGAAGAAGGACCCAGGTTCCTTCGGAATTCAATGTTGCATTGGAAATGCATCCACAAAGAAAGGATTAGCTGACCTTGGGGCCAGCATATCCATTATGCCTTACTCAATGTGTAAATGTCTCGATTTCACCGAATTGCTACCTACGGCATGACTATTCAATTAGCTGACTCCACCATAATCGCACCTCTGGGAATCATTGAAGACATTCCAGTAAGGATAGGCAAGGATGCCTACGTTCCATGCGATTTTGTTATCATGGAGATTAAAGAAGACTTGAGATACCCGATCATTATCGGCAGACCTTTCCTCGCTACCGCCAGGGCGCTGATCGACATCGAAGCTGGTACCATCATTCTTAGGCTCGGAAAAGAAGCAATTCAATTCCAAGTCCTTAATAGCATGAAAGGCCCTAGTATCCAAGAGGAGGTTTTTCTTCTTGACGCAATACAACAGATGTCTCAGTTAGAAATATCCGAGCCTGCTGACAAATTGGAAAACTTCCTAATCAATTCGGATGTTGAATTCTCTACAAACGAACTAGTTCAACAGTGCCTGCAACATCTAGAAAAGGCCGAAGAAGCATCAACAGTCACTTTTGAAGAACTTAAAGCTGCTACCATTATAGAAGCAGCTGAGCCACCAAAAGCCCCTGATATGAAGACTTTACCCACATGGCTTAAACATGTTTTCTTAGATAAGGAAAAACTATGCCCGGTCATCATCAACTCTACCCTTACAAAAGATCAGGAAGAAAAGCTCCTGGATGAGCTGAAGAAGCATAAAAGGGTCATTGGATATAAGATAACTGACCTAACAGGCACAAACCCAACTCTGTGTATGCATAGACTTCCTATGGTTGAAGAATTCAAACCCTCTCGCGAACATCAAAGAAAATGGAATCCTAATCTGAAGGAGGTAGTTCGTCTGGAGGTCCTTAAATTACTCAAAGTCGGCATGATCTATCCTATTTCTGACTCCCAGTGGGTCAGCCCTATCCAGGTCATTCCAAAAAAAGGGGGCACTACTGTAGTGCTCAACGACAAAAATGAGTTAGTGCCTACCAGGACTGTAACAAGACGGCGAATGTGTATTGATTATAGGAAGTTGAACAAAGCTACAAGGAAAGACCACTACCCTCTACCTTTCCTTAATGAAGTCCTGGAATGCCTAGCTCACCAAAAATATTTTTGTTATCTCGATGGTTACTCCGGGTTCTATCAAATACCCATACACCCGGAGGACCAGGAAAAAACCACCTTCACCTGTCCCTTTGGGACGTATGCATTTAGAAGAATGCCGTTCGGGTTATGTAACACACCCGCCACTTTCCAACGATGTATGTCTGCTATCTTCGTCAGTTTAATAGAATCCGTCATGGAAGTATTTATGGACGATTTCTCAGTTTACGGAGATTCCTTCGACAACTGTTTAATCAATCTTGGACAAGTTCTGCAACGCTGTGAGGAAATGAACCTTATCTTGAATTGGGAGAAATGCCATTTCATGGTAACAGAAGGTGTCGTCCTCGAACACAGGGTAAGCGATAGGGGAATCGAGGTTGACAAAGCAAAGATCGATGTTATGTCAAAGCTGTCACCTCCAAAGGACATAAGAGGAGTTCGAGCTTTCCTGAGTCATGAAGGATTCTATAGAAGTTTCATCAAAGATTTCTCGAAGATAGCTAAACCCATGACCCAACTCCCGACCAAAGATACTGAGTTCATATTCAATCAGGAGTGTATGCAAAGTTTCTCCACCCTTAAGGATGCGTTAATCTCCACACCTATTCTAAGAGCTCCAGTTTGGTCGCAGCCCTTCGAAATCATGTGCGACGCAAGTGATTATGCCATAGGGGCTGTTTTAGGACAGCAGATTGATAAGAAACCCTATGTTATCTACTACGCATCCAAAACGCTAGACGAAGCATAGAAAAACTACACCACCACGGAAAAAGAGTTTTTGGCTATCATCTACGCGTTTGAAAAATTCTGCTCTTATCTGATTGGTTCTAAAGTCATCATTTATACCGACCATTCTGCCATTCGATACCTGATTCAGAAACAAGATGCCAAACCCAGGCTTATCCGCTGGGTGCTAATGCTTTAGATATTTTTGACTTGGAGATCAAAGATAAAAGTGGCGTGGAGAATGTTTTGGCCGATCACCTCAGCTAGATCGAGGTTGAAGAAAAAGATAAAATCCCTATCCGGGATTCTCTTCCTGATGATCAGCTTATGAAGGCCACTCATGGCTTCCCTTGGTATGCTGATATTGTTAATTATCTAGCCACAGGAATTATCCACCCATCTGCTTCCTACCAGGACAAAAGGAAGTTCCTACATGACATAAAACATTATTACTGGGACGAACCCTACTTGTTCCACCTTTGTGCCGACAGACTTTTCTGTCGTTGCTTGCCGGAAGAAGAAATCACCCCAGTCCTTGAGCATTGTCATTCATGACCTACAGGGGGGCACATGAGTGCTAAGAAAACCGCTCTAAAAGTTTTACAATCTGGTTTCTTCTGGCCTACTATAGCAAAAGATTCCTACGACTTTGTGAAAGCCTGCAACAAATGCCAATTTACTGGTAACATATCAAAAAGAGATGAAATGCCCCTCACTATGTGGCAGGAAATTGAGCTTTTTGATGTGTGGGGGGTAGACTACATGGGCCCTTTCCCTTCATCCTATGGCTTCTCCTACATCTTGGTCGCGGTGGACTATGTCTCAAAATGGGTCGAAGCTGTACCTACTGTGTCCAGCGATTCCAAGCTTGTTATTAAATTGTTCAAAGATATTATTTTCCCAAGATTTGGAGTTCCGAGAACTGTCATATCAGATGGCGGGACCCATTTCTTGGAACGAAGTTTTGAAGCCTTACTAAAAAAGTACGGAGTAAATCACAAAGTCGCCATGCCTTACCATCCACAGACTAGTGGTCAGGTAGAGGTATCTATAGACAATTAAAAGTGATTCTTGAAAAGACGGTGAACAGAAACCGCACCGATTGGTCCACCAAACTTCCTGATGCTCTTTGGGCATACCGAACTGCATATAAAACACCAATCGGAACAACCCCGTTCCATTTGGTGTACGGGAAGTCCTGTCACCTTCCAGTAGAGCTGGAACACAAATTTGGTGGGCCATCAAACAATTAAATTTCGATCTTAAAAGTGCGGGAGAGAATAGACAATTGCAGCTACAGGAGCTAGAAGAACTCCGTATGACCGCCTATCAGAGTGCCAGAATCTATAAAGTGCAGATAAAAATGTGGCACGACGGTCATCTAAAAAGGAAAGACATCACCGTCGGCGACAAAGTGCTCCTTTTCAATTCCAAGCTCAAGTTGTTCCCCGGAAAACTTCGAACAAAATGGTCTGGGCCCTTTACCATAAAACATATTTATCCAACTGGAGCTGTGATAATTGTCAACAATAACGGAGGAGAAAGGACGGTCAACGACCATCGTTTAAAAAGATACTACACTCCAGAAGATAAGATGCTGAGACAGACCATCGAAATCAAAGACGCCACGCCGTCAGATTAACACCATCAAAGCTTCGTCGAGCCAGCGACGTAAAACCCAGACACTACTTGGGAGGCAACCCAAGATTTTAGTTTTTTTTCCCATTCTTTTAATTACCTTAGGTTCATTCTATGAAAATACAAAAAAATTATATAACCAAAACAAACATAAAAATAACAAAATGAAAATATACAAAAAAAAATTCATATAACTAAAACAAACATAAAAATATAAAAATTTGTTCGACCTTAACCCTCCCAAACGGTCAGGACCGTTTGGAGCCAAACGGTCTCCAAACCGTTTGGGACCAAACGATCTCAAAACCGTTTGGATGCAAACGGTCCTGAAACCGTTTGGAGCCAAACAGTCTTGAAACCGTTTGGAGTCCAAATGGTCGCTAAACCGTTTGACTTAGGGTTTTTATCAGGTCAACCCCCCGTTTCCTATAAAAATAAACCCTACCCCTTCGTTTTTCTTTCTTTCGACTCCCGAACCATCTGAAACTCTCGAAGTGTTGTTCCATTGCTCTCGCCTCCGTCGACCTCTGCTTCCCCTGCTCCCGCACGACCTTCGTCTCTAGCGCCCTCGCCATCGTCTCCCCTACTCACAGCAGCAAGGTAGTCCGGCCGCAGCAGTTGCTTTCTTCACCGGCAACTCCACCGTTTCCACCATCAGCTTCGCCTCTACCGCCGCTGCTCCACCTTTTCCATTACCGCCTTCGTCTTTACCACCACCAGCCTCGCCGCAATTTTCTTTTCCTACATCTTTATCGCCGTCAGCTTCCTCCATCATCACCATCATCGCTAGCACCTTCTCCGCCGCCTTCGCCTTCGTCGCCAGTGCGTCCGCCCTCCATTCGCCATTTTGTCTTTGTCGGCGGTTGCACGACGCTTCGCTTTCCAAACGGTCTTGAAACCGTTTGGGATCAAACGGTCTTGAAACCGTTTGGGACCAAACGGTCTTGAAACCGTTTGAGACCAAACGGTCCTGAAACCGTTTGGAACCAATTAGTTTTCAAACCGTTTGGCCTTTAAATTTCATTTAACTTTCATAAATCACAAAAACACATAAATACAAATAAAACCTTTTTTTTCTTCTCTAATATGATTTTCTAACTCTTGATCTCCCATTTTTCAGCCATGGCATCACCAGCAAAGGAGGCCACCAGATTTGAAGACACTGCAATCTGGACAACAGAGCAACTGATGATAGAGCAGTCTAAGCTCCAGAAGATCAGAGATGACTTCAACAGGACCGGAAAGGCGCCACCAAATGTCAAGATGATGCAAGTCCTGTACGACCTTGACCGAATTGAAAAGTGCCTAGCAGAGGCACCTGAAGAAGAAGTGGAAGACATCTCTTCCGATGACAATGAAGGCTCAGAATACGAGCCAAATCCTGAGGAGGAATCCCCAGCCGAAGAGCAAAAGGGGAAACGTAAGGTCCAGGAATCTGCACCCGGACAACCTTCCAAGAAACGGGCAAGAAAACAAGTTCACCTTGCCTCTGCTATGGACCAACCCTTTGCAACACCTACCACCACCATTCCTGCCACCACCCCCACCTTCTCAATTCTCACCACCACCACACCCCACCTGAAAACCTCTACATCCACACCATCCAATCCATCGACAAAATCCTAAAACCTACAAAGTACGTCTACTCAAGCGTACTACTGAAGATGGGGATCCATGACCGAATCTTCAACACACTAGACAAATCCAACCTTGCAAGGCTATGTCTAGTACCCGAGATCTCATACTCTGAGCCCACCACTGAATTCTTCACCTTTCTAACAAAAGAACCCGTAGATATCATGGATAGATCACGAGATGGAGGTGACATAAGGCTGGTCACCAAAATTTTCGGCAAAAAGGTGGTCTTAACA
The DNA here is from genome assembly GCA_963693085.1 of Alisma plantago-aquatica. Taxonomy (NCBI): domain Eukaryota; kingdom Viridiplantae; phylum Streptophyta; class Magnoliopsida; order Alismatales; family Alismataceae; genus Alisma; species Alisma plantago-aquatica. The sequence goes on along the minus strand of OY856409.1, from coordinate 1,018,529,238 downwards.
GAAAACATGTTGAACGAAGTTTTCATTCACAATCAGCAGCAGCTGCAAAATGCCAAGACGGTGGGAACCGAGCACTCTGAGTTCAACAGACACATATTCTGGAAATCTTTAACTGGGATCCCCACCTATGATGCTAAGACATGCAAAGCATCGAACATACACTCTAGTTTTGTGCGCACCCTACACAAAATTCTTGCTAGCGCACTCTTCCCCAGGACAGAAGGAGGGAACGTTACAATCTCGGATCTCTTTGTCCTCTGGTCCATTCTGAACGAAAAGCCAGTTAACATTGGACGACAAATGATCCATAAATTATCCGCCTTCGCCCTGGGGAAGGAAATCTGCATGGGGGTCATGTCACATCCATTATAAAATACCTCAAGATGGACAGACCCCTACCTCGCTGCACACAACTAAAGGGCGACATCCTTACCAATGAACAATCTTTGAAGAACTCCTTCATCATCAAGGAAAAGGATGGGAAATTATATTATGTCTTCTGCCCTATGGTCAAGTCATCAAGAACACTCCTCCCGCTTCCGGAGCTCGCAAACTATGACACAGACAAGCTCCTCTTCTCTGATGAGGAGCTTTCACAAATCTTAGCTTCGGTTAAAGAAGCCGAAAAGAAAGCAACTGTGGGACAGACAGAGTTAAGTATCACAGCCCCGACAGCTCGACCATCAAAAATACCTGTCAAATGACCTTACAGAAGGCAATTGAAGGCACAACAGCTGTCGGGGACACTGACATCAAAGCCACACCCAGAAGACAACCCCCTCCTCGACGAGCACATCACCACCTCATCTTTAGACTCTTTCATTATGAGTCTATATGCTGAACTAACCGCCACCACCTCACTCCCTTCCACCTTCCCAACACCCACCACCCTTCCTTCTTCCCCCACAACCACGCTACCACACACATCCTCTTCTTCACCCCTTTTCCCTTCGGACTCCCCCTTCTCCATCCCTATGCCTGCCTTTACCACTTTCCCATCCACCTCCATAGTCTCTACCCCATCATTATCAACACCACCACCTTTCACATCCACCGCCACCCTGACACCGCTGGTGACCCCATCTACGGTCACCACGCAGTTTTTGGGACCATCATCAGTGTCTCTTCCGCAAGGCACTACCACCCTCCCTCATAGACCCCAGCCACCCCACCCTTCCACCTCTGGGGTCCCCTTTTCCAAAATCGGTGAAGAATTCATACGTCAATTCGACGACATCCGAAACCTCCTCACCGATCCTTCTAACATTTTATATTCTATTTTTTCTTGTGTGCAGGGATTAACCAAGCAGGTGGCCACGATCGACCAACAGAACCACGCTTTTCCCAGCATCCTCCAAGGTTTTCAGCAAAGACAAGATGAGGTGGCTAAGCAAGTTGAGCACATCAACAACCACTACAACAACTTGCCCGAGTTGGTCCTTGGAGTGACGCGCCAGCAAGAAGCGACAACTAAGCAAGTCGATGAGATCTCTACGCAGACCCAACCTCTGCCCGAGACTCTCCTCGAGCTCAAGCAGCAACAAGCGGCTCTTAGCACGCGCTTGGACACCATCAGTAGCACCCTCACACAGCTAAACAATCGCCAAGAGGAGTCCACTAACAATGAAATCCAGCAATTACACGCTTAAGTTATAGATCTTACCACACGACTCCTCTCTGCCAAGGGACGTTACTCGGACCTAAAAGAAACACATGACGCACTGCTTGAAACACACGAGCATGTACAAGTGGCGTTCGATGAGTTGCAAGCCGTCCATCGGCGGTGTAAATAGACTGCACACAAGAAGCCAGCAGAACAAGCAGCGGCTGACAAAGATGAGGATGAAGAAGACGATGATGAGGACTCTGACTCCTCAGCTAATTCCAATAATAGCACCTCCTTAGAGGACAAATGTGGCGACCCAGGCAATGCTGGGGAGGGCACAAGCCAAGGAGCTGATAAAGACCCCAGGTCCCCCCACAACGAAAATGTCAACATGTCATATGGGGACCAATTCCTGGATTATTCTGCTTTGGGATCCATCGGGGAGTTTGCCAAAAACGCGACTTTCACTGAGTTACACCAATGTATATTAGGAACCAGCGCAAGCCCGCCAACAACAACCGCTCAACCTTCCCCCGCGCTTGGAAAGTCAATGCCTTCCCCCCAAGACCCGGACGAGTCAGAACGAGTCAGCTTAGATACAGATGAAGAACTCAATTCTGCTTTGGATTCGGATGATGAGCTGCAGGACTATGCAGAAGTCCTGGAACAACCTTCTTCCCCCCTTCCGCAAGAACTTCCCCCACCACCACCTCTACCGCACAAAATGCATGATCTTGATATGGCGGCCATCTCCACATTAGATGCTCAAGACATTTTTATACTGAACACTATTGTGGACGATGCAAAGGCAGGGGAAGACATCATCTATAATAACACCAAAACTAGGCACAAGATGACACGAGAAGACTTCCGCCACATCCTGTGACCTCGGTCCACGATGACGATAGCAATCTTCCGTGTCCTTCTCGCCAACTGTATAGAAACGTACAGAAGTCCTAAGAGGCAACAGCCGGTTTTCAACGCCTCGCCTGCTCTGTCTGTTGGCCTTTTATACAAAGACATAAGAGCGAAATCAATCGAGCGGATGCGCGCTGGTTTAGCACGACGGGCACGTTATCTCATCGTGCCCTTTCAAATCTCAGATCATTGGCTATTTATGATCGTCGACACCGAAGCTCGGGATGCCAAGGTCTATAATATTTGCGGCACTGAGCTACCCGCCGGTACAATAAATTTCGTCGGTGAAGCAGCAGGAGAAGCACGGTGTATACCCTTCCGGCTGCTGAAGTTAATTTGGGTTGCACGCCCATCTCTCCATCAAGACTGGAGCCAGCCTTGGTTCAAAATAATAAACCCTCAAGTTCAAGCTGCCGAGGAATCTGAGGATTACACTTTCTGCACCATACGTCACATCCAAGCGCTGAACCAGGAAATCCCATTTTCTGATCTGGTTGCTGAAGATTTTCATTCCTTGCGAGGGCGTTATGCTATGGAGCTCATCTGTGATATATGGTTCTTCAAGGACCCGACAATGGCACCAGATGATGTCCCTCGCTACCTCTTCTCCGCTATCCAGTGACCGCAGCGGCGACCCTTCCGACAAACTCTACAGGAGTCAGAGAAATCAAAGGAACCGGCCTTAGCTACCGAGCAAAGTAAAGGAGACATCGATCCTTTGTCTACCATAGAACCAACTTTTCCTGACTTTGATCACAGTGCTTGCAAAGGTCTCAACGACATCGAACTACGACTCATTATGGCACGACTTTCAGCTGAGAAGGATGAGCTCGTATTCATGTCTAGGGACATTTTAGTTATGGCAGACACGCTTCGAGAGAATTTACAAATTATAGGATCCCTCTCCGTCAGCCTAATGAGCGCTTACCAGTCTCTACTCGGCCAACATATATGGCATCCCCATACACGAAGGATGATCTTTTCAAGCTCAAGAACTTCGTCACAACTGAAGCATTGATCTCCTTTCTACAACACACAATTCCGAAGTTCATCATGTTACCCTTCCTCTATCATTAGCACTGGATGCTCCTGGCAACAAACCTACCAGATGGAACAACCACAATATATAACATTTCCGACAGCCAGTACAACCCACGATAGAAGAACTATGTCGTGACACCAAGGACACCAACAGAGGTAGTGGTGAAGGACTGCGCTGACAAATTAATTGCCCTTCTCAGTCAGCACACAAGGGCTTATGACAAAGAGCATTTTCATCGCCCTTCCTTCAGCCACAAATGTCCCCAACAAATCCGACAATCAAATGACTGCGGCTTCCACATCCTCTACTGGATGTATACCATCATCGCCCTTCAAAGACCAGTAGAGGATATGACTGACGTGGATTACCACGCTCTACGCGGACAGTTCGCAGCCAACCTACTTCAATCTCAAGGAGGAAACTCAGGATTAACGTAAACCTGAAGCCCTTGCCTTTGTACTTCTCAACCTATCACTTTGCCACTCTGAGGACAGAGTGTGTGATAAGTTGGGGGGGTACACTAGACAAGGGCGAGGTATCATTTCTATATCCCTCCTTTTCCATCTCCTCCTTCATTTTTTGTACAATTTTTCTTAGTTTCCTCTACACATTTAGCTTCCATTTTAAATAACTCATCCAACAATAAATATTTTGAATAAAGTCACCCTCAGTTAACTTTAGAATCATGTTAGTTCCCAAAAGTAAATAGCACTTAGACATTTAATGGCGATCTAATAATATACCTCCACTATTGATTTTCATGCTTTTTCTTCACTTCTTTATCTGACTCTCCACAGGTCAATATCAAGGCAGAAATAAGCCAGGCTCTCAAGGATGAGAGGGGCATCAGGCAACTTCCAAATCAAGGAGTTCTGCAAGTGGACCACAAACCAGATAAGTGCATGTTGAAAAACTCTAAGAACAACTTTCCTCTCGTCAAAATAAAAGAGGCTTGGCCGCCCAAAATAATTTCCTAAACAAAACCCCAAAACCCAAGCCTGTGAGTTTTCGAATAAAAGCCAGAGAGTCGAATAAAATTATGAGAGTTGTGCCATGAATAAGAATCTATATAAAGAACCGATGAAGGTCTCACCCGGCCGGCACATTCAGCTGCCCTCACAAAGGCAGATGTGTCGTGCCCGGTAGTGAAACCCTAAGGTATCCAAATATATGAAAGGCTTATAAAGGACTCGCCCGGCCGGTACATTCAGCTGCCCTCACAAAGGCAGATGTGTCGTAACCGATAGTGAGATCCTAAAAAGCATAGACAACCCCTCCCCCACTTGAAGGGGGAGTTACACTTCAAGCCTTTAGCCAACCCTCATACCCCCTCTAGTTTCCAGTAGGTCCTTCAGAGAGGTATAAAGCTGATTAGAGTCAACAACATGCACAGAATAAAGGTGGTTCCAATGCGAGCCATGAGATACAGAAGAAACCTGAGACCCAAGCAACTCTTGAAACCTAAAAGAGTCATGGCAAGCAATAAGACCTGATATGACGTTAGGAAAACTCAGGTTAAGAATTGAAGCAAGAGTATGGAAATCCTAACTAAATAAAATCGCCTCTCCATTACATGTCTCAGCTCTATCTAACTTGAGGACAAGCTAGACTCTAAGTTAGGGGGGGTGATAACCTCCAATTTTGGATGTTTACCTTAGTCTTTTCTTTAGTTTTCCACACTCTTTCTCAATTAGAATTATCCTTAATCCCTAAATATTCCCTCTTATTGTAAATATACCATCAGACTAACTTTTCCTCTTTATATCTGCAGAAAAAGACATAAAAAAATCATAAAAGACTAAATCAACCTCAAAACCGCATGGACTCAAACGGTCCCAAGACCGCATGAAGCCAAACGGTCCCGAGACCGCATGGACTCAAACGGTCCCAAGACCGCATGAAGTCAAATGGTCCCGAGACCGCATGGAGTCAAACGGTCCCAAGACCGCATGAAGCCAAACGGTCCCGAGACCGCATGGAATAAATCGGTCCCAAGACCGCATGAAGCCAAACGGTCCCGAGACTGCATGGAGTCAAACGGTCCCAAGACCGCATGAAGCCAAACGGTCCCGAGACCGCATGGAGTCAAACGGTCCCGAGACCGCATGGAGTCAATCGATCCCGAGACCGCATGGAGTCACATGGTCTCAAGACCGCATGAAGCCAACTGGTCCCGAGACTGCATGAATCCAAATGGTCTCAAGGTCCAAACGGTCTTGACGTCCAAACGGTCTCAAGGTCCAAACAGTCTTGACGTCCAAACGATCTCATGGTCCAAATGGTCTTGATGTCCAAACGGTCTTGAGGTCCAAACGGTCCTGAGGTCCAAACGGTCTCCAAACCATTTGGACTTCACTTAAGGCCTATAAATAAGACCCCAAGGGTCCATCACGAGATATCAAGTGTTCAGACGTCCAAAGGCTGCCTTAATCACTCCAGAGCAAATCCGACTTCCATCCTCCGCCCATGGGCTGCCGGTCTAAGACCCACACTACATCTCGAAGCTATTTTCTCTCTCTCTACCAAAGAAGGTGGGAGGAGGGAGATCTCGTCATCGCGCAACCTGTGAAGCTGGTGGATTGTTTCTCTCTCTCTCCAAGGGGTTGACTTTCCTCTCTCCTTTATGGGGATGATGCACTCTCTCTCTCTTCTTGCCTCCTTCTTTGTCCTAGTCATGAGCGAGTAGTCTCTCTCACTAGGGTGCGGGGAGTAGCCCTGCTACCCATGCTTTTACACCATGTAAATGTAATCCATAGTTTGCAATATAGAGTTTTTCTCTTCTCAGTTCAACATCAAACATTTAATGAATGCTTGTTGCTTGATCACCAACTTGTGTTATCTTTTATCTTTTAGTATGAATTGTCTACGTTTGTACTATTAGATTTGAAACTCGTTTGTATGTTGGTTCTTGGTGCATGTATCCACCATGCATCTATTTCGGTATCTAGAAGTGTATCTCAAGAAGTGGAGTAAACTCACTATCATTTGTTGCACTTTCATGCTATGAAATGGAATCAGTTGACGTATGAAAGTGCAACCTTGGTAAGTCGAGGAACACACTTTGCGAGGGGAATGATGCAAAGTAAGTGACCATTTGTTTGGGAATGGCTGGCGTTGCAACATTCCTGCACTTCTCGTAGTTAGCTCTCCGAAAGGAAGTTAAGTCTACAAAGATACTAACTGACTAGACTCTTTTTTCAGGTTATGTTTTGCTTTGCATGTGTTGATCCATGTGTAGTGGTGGTAAAAAACCGATCACATCCTAGTGACTTTTATCATAGTTTAAATCCTTAGATCTACTTGTTTTCTTTACTTTGCATGTTCTTAGTTTAAAACAACAAAACCAACCTTCTGATTTAAGTACCTACTATTAAGTGACTAAGTGAAATTCCAACATTTTCCATCTTGTTGCTTGCAACAAGACCGTTGTCCCGTGGATTCGACCCTTAACTATACTACGATAAGACTTCCACGTATCTCAGCATACGTGGGTGGAGTTCTCTATCTAGTGTAAGCAAGGCTAAACCTAAGTATTTACCATCTTTAGGATTTTTAGTGGTGCACACAATTCCATGTAAGTGGAAGCTCCATCAGAACCCAACGATCAGGTAATGGAGACCCATGAAACATTTCCCCTGGAAGGGATGGGTAAGCTGACGCCTCTGCACCAAAATATTCTTTACTTTTTAGACGACATGGCTTCAACCCCTACAAATTTATGTAAAGAATGTTATATACATATATACATATTGTCTTGAAAACATATCATCTTGAAAAGACTAGCTACTATGTCATAAAAATACTTACATCGGATGTGCTAGGTGGTGGGTCTACAAGATTACTCCCAACCTCTATAGTAGGAGTAGAGAGGGACACGATAGCGACTGTCTGAGTGGCAGTTAGAGATGCCTGGCACTTGCTCATTACTTCATGGAGTGTCTTATCAACTGCTTCCTTGACTCTCTTATCAACTACTCCATTGAATCTCCTATCAACTATCTTATCTACCTATACATGGATAAAAGAAACGTTAGCTTCTAGTTATTGAATTCCCTTTTACAGTAACATTCTAAAAAAAGAATAGGTTACCTCTTCTTGTGAAATTCCCACTTTTGGGACATGTTTGCATTGGGATGGCCCAAAGAATGCTTTGATGCCCACACCAACGCCTGCACCCCTAACACGTCCAAGATGCTCTAGGTTACCCAGAGCAACTGCCATTCATCCCTTGTGCCCTCAGGGATGAACTTACCTTGTTTCCTCAGCTCGTGCAGCTCCCCGCTAATCACCATCAACAGAAATTGGTAAGTAAGTAAACAACACAAATAATCAACATTCAAATGATTTCTCTAAGAGTTGTATTTTACCATTTTTGCAACTGCCTCAGAAGTTGCGTTCTTCTTTATTTCTCCCTTCTTGTTTTGCCTCCCAACTATCCAGACATCATGGCAATATTGAGATGCGGTACCTATAGTAGAGGATTCCTGAGTAGCATTAGACTGAGCAGTACACTCAGCCTGTAGTCTTTGGTGAACGCCTGCATAGCCCTTTGGACCCATTGTGTGGTCATGCACATTTAGTGCACGCCTTGCTCTTTGTGCCTCACTGATAGCCTAGTTAGTATGCACATTGATTTGGTTAGTAACACTAAAGGTTAATCTTGAATAGGTGAATACAACATATATTAATTAAATAGGGAGTAACACCTAATACCTTGAATTCATCAGTTTTTCATGAAGCAACAAACACGTCCCATTCTTTTGGGTCCAGGACGTTCCACTATTCAGTGGCTGACTTCTACCTCTTCTCACCATCTTTTATGTATTCTCGGGTCAGATTTTTCCTATAGTTCCTTAGGACCCTCCCACAACATTGCATCATGCATTTACGATTCAACATTTCATCCAATGCAAATATACTCTGCAAAATAGAATTTCTATTAACTAGTATCCAAAAAATTAGTAATCTACAAAATAGAATTGCAAATAATAATAACTCACACATAAATCCTTCCATATTAAGTCTTTCTTCCCCTAAGGAACTTTATGCCAAGAATCTATCTTACAACCACAATGGCTACGAGTAACAAACCCAAGATATGAAACAAATGAATTGCGGTTCACTCCAATTGCATTTCCTGCATTATCAAAATCCACAACCAGTTTGGGTCCATTGCCCCTTAGTATTATTAACTTCTTCATCATAGTGATGCCCCTTCTCTTATCAAATTTTTGGTACTTCTCATCAAGTGCCTCAAGTGCTTCAGAGGGTACATGTGCATCATCAACCTAAAATTTGACAAAATAAACACACTTACATGATATAACTATAAATGGACATATAGATAGAAATATATGATATATTTTTAAAACTTACATTGTGAGGTGGCACAATGGTATCCTCACCATGCTCATCATGGACATCATGGTCATCATGCCCATGCTCAGCCATCTGAAAATTTCATTAAAAAATCAAACATTCAGCATTTACATACTAGAAGATAATGAATCATTGAAAAATGAAACATTGTATAGTTCACATATACAAATAAAACATTGAAAAATGAAACATATAAAAAATATAAACATGCATGCCTCTAATATTGTGATCGTTTATCAATTAACAATCCTTCATTGTGATCTCCGCACACATACAAGTCATCATTAGCTTCAATATTTTATGGTGTTGGCAACCCAACTGAGAATGGACTGGAGTCATCATACTTATCATAGTACTCTTCTTCATCTATAGGATCTTCAATGAACTATCTTTTACCATGAAGAACAACCGACCATTTATCATTTGCAAGATCATCGATATAAAATACTTGTTTCTTCTGTGATGCCAATATGAATTGTTCACCCTTCTCGCCAATCTTTTCAAAGTTCACTAAAGTGAAACCCAATTCATCCACTATAACTCCTTTGGTGTTATCAACCCAATTACATTTCAAGTGTGGAATTCTGAAATCTATGTAGTCAAACTCCCATATGTTTTCAATGACACCGTAATATGACATTTGAGCTTCATGTGGACTCTTATCCTTTGCACTTGCAAAAAGCATAGTCGACGCTTGAAGGGTGACCCCACTATTTTGGATGACACTCTTATCATCTTGGCACTTTGTGTAATATGTGAATCCATTAATGTCATACCGTTCATAAGACATTACATTCAATTTTGGTTTAAAGATGAGGCATTTGATAGTTTCAGTAATATCATCTGGTGTTTGAGATAGTTGATGTAAGACTTTATCTTCAAACCACTTAATAAATGTCTTGTTATGCGATCTAGCAAGCCAAATTGAATTGGCTCGAGGATATTGTCTCTTGATGAAATTGGTATGTTCCTCGATATAAACACTCACTTTGTCCATGTTGTGTAAAATATACAAGTGACCTTGTTCCAACTGCTCATGGCTGATTACTTTCACTCGTGATCCCAAAATTCCTTTGCCAAATTGCTCCTCAATATTCTTGTCATTACCAGGAGTGTCATTACCACTCAGAAAGTCATTGCAAAAATCCATAACCTCTCTCGCGACATAACCCTCAATAATACTCCCTTCAAGCCGATAATAGTTTCAAACATCACTTTTAAAAACACTCATGTATCGTGCAAAGGGAAACATCCAATGCAAGAAAACTGGTCCCAACATTTTCACTTCCCTAGTCAAGTGGACAAAAAGATGTACCATGATATCAAATAATGAAGGAGGGAAATACATCTCAAGCTGACATAGGGTAACAAACACTTCTCTTTGCAAAGTATCGAGAGTATAAGGGTCAATAACTTTGCTATACAGACTGTTGAAAAAGAAACTAAGTCTGGTGATAGCAAACGTTACATGCTTCGGCAATATAGATCAAATTTCCACGGGCAATATTTGTTGCATTAGAGTTGAAGACCTATCAACATTAAATCTTTCATTGATACCAATCTATAGTTGTTGGATGAGTAATCCTGTGGCACCTTAACATTTACCAAGCATTCACAAAAAGCTTTGTTCTCCTTTCTAGACAAAGAGTAACAAGCGAGAGGTAAGTATGTTCTCCGATTTCCCATTTCATGTAATTCTGTTAATTCTGACCTTATTCCCATTTCACGTAGGTCCAGTCTGTATTTTATCCCATCTTTAGTCTTACCTGGTATATTCAACAGAGTACCAATGACACTATCACAAACATTTTTCTCAACGTGAATGACATCGATACAATGCCTGACTATCAAAGAACTCTATACACATTATATACTTACATCCTAAGTGAGATTAGGTGTTCAAGAACAGTCCCAAACGGGGGACTAACCAAAATTTACTCCTATTGAGTAAATCTTGGACGGGTTTCTAGGCCAACAAATACATGTGCTATCATTCTTATATATAATAAATGTGTACCACCTATCCCATTCTTGAACACCTAATCTCACTAGTAAGTGTTTAATGTGTATTGGGTTTTCAAGAAAATTTCAGTAGCATTTCCCTGTTGTTCTCCAAGTACATATGTACTTAGAGAACAAACGGGGAAATGCTACTGAAATTTTCTTGAAAACCCAGTACACATTATACACTTACATCCTAAGTGAGATTAGGTGTTCAAGAATAGTCCCAAACCAGGGACTATCCAAGATTTACTCCTAATGAATAAATCTTGGATGGGTTTCTAGGCCAACAAATACAAGTGAGTTAAGTTTGAGACATCAATGTATTTTTAACACGCATGTTTCAAGGTTCAAAGCACATAATAAAATCAAATTAGGATGCTAGAATGGACAAGTTTAACTCTTATTTCAACATGCATCAAAATTTACTGAATTAGGTCAAGCATGATGATTAGAAGCACAAATATATGCAAGCACACGATTTGTTCATATCCTAGGTTGATTTACAATTGTAACGTCTAAATAAGTAAACTCAAAGCATTAGATATATAAATATAATCAGTATATAAACAAATATAAAGTAATAGATAAAAAAGTACAACTCATTTGATAAACAAATATAAATTAGTAGATGATTAAATAATTTTAAAAAGTAGATGAACAAATACAAATCCCTATATTGAAATAATGTGATGAATACAAAATCATTAGATGAACAAATGAGTAGAGAAGTATATGCTATTTAAGAGCAACATCTATATGCTCTGTACTCTGATCTACTTGCGTAAGTTTAGGCAGAAGATCTCAATTCTGGCGAGTGAACAAGTATCCTTCAATTTTAAAAGTGGGTGGTAACTTATTGACCACAATGACAAATAAAACTAAGTGGGTGCTTGTGTTCGTGAATCAATAAAGAGTAACACTACACAGTCTACACACTATTTGGTTAGTTGTTGGAACCTGTCAAAGATCGGAAGGCGGGCAGCAATGACGGCGGTAGTGGCGCAGTAGGAAGAAGAGGCAGAGCCTTGCGGCGGCGGCAGTAACAGGAGGAAGAAGAGGCAGGTGCGGCGGTGGCAGCAGCAGGAAGAAAAGTAGGCAGTAGCAACAACAGGAAGAAGAGGCGGATGTGGCAACAACAAGAGGAAGCAGAGGAGCAGGCGGCGGCAGCAGCAGTAGTGGCAGGAGTGGTAGGCAGGAGCGGAGGCAACGGGGAAGGCAGACCGGCGGCGGGGAAGGCGGAAGTGTAGCATATGGTGGCAGAATTACTAATCGCCAGACTCTAGTGAAATCGACAATGAAACAGAGAAAGGGGAAGAGCCTAGCTCACATGGGTGCTATTAAGTTAACAATAGGCGTCGGTTATTACCCTAAACCGATGCTTAAAACTTTTTGGCATTGGTTACCACCAGGAAACTGACACTTATGTTCACTGATAGTCGTCGATTCCAAATAGAAAAATTGACGTCTATCTATATATGTTAATAAAAATAATTGTTATCGAATTATGACCATAGTCATCGATTTTTGTCGAAAAACTGACGCCACAGGGAGGTGAAAATTTTCATGGTTAAGCACGCAATAACACATCGACGTCGGTTTTTGTAAGATAACTGACGATAACAATGGGTCAAATTTTTGTCTCGCAGAAAACCTTTAGTCGTCAGTTTCTATTTTAAAAACCGACGTTGAATGTTAAATTTTGGAGGTAATGTTTTTCACTGGAAAATTTGGATTGGCCGGTCAATTTGAGGCGTCAGTTTCTTATTAAGCAACTGACGCAAAATAGAAAGTGATACCCATGTCTGGTCACTCGTCACAGATAGATGTCGGTTTATATATGCAACTGATGCTTTATGGTTTAGATGTCGGTTTGTTGTATACAACCGATGCCTGTAAATATGACGTTATAAGCCATTTCTGTAGTAGTGATTCTTCTTCATTTATAGGATCTACAGTAACTGTATTTTTCCATGAAGAACAACAAACCAATTCTTATTTGCCGGGTCATCAATATAGAATACTTGTTTTTCTTGGTCTGCCATTATGAATGGTTCATCTTTCTCACCAATCTTTTCAAAATTCACCAATGTGAAACCCAACTCATCTACTAAAACTCCTTTGTTGTTATCAGCCCAATTACACCTAAAGATAGGAACTCTGAAATTTGTATAGTCCAATTCCCATATGTCCTCAATGACACCGTAATACAACATCTCAGCTTCACGTGGTCTTTTATCTTTTACACTAGAAAAATACAACGACAAGCTTGAACAGTGACCCCACTATTTTGGACTACACTACTTTCATCTTGACGCTTTGTGTAGTATAAAATTTTTTTTATGCCATATCCTTCATATGACATGACATCCATTTTTGGCATAAAGGTGAGCCATTTTATGTTCTCAACAACGTTATTTGGTGATTCAGATAGTTGATTAAAGACTTTATCATCAAACCACCTAATAAATGTTCAATTATGCTCTCTTGCAAGCCACATTGAATTGGATCACAAATGATTTCTCTTGATAAGATCATTGTGTTCTGTGATGTAGCTATTAACTTCATCGATGTTGTGTAAAATATACAAATGTGCTTGTTCCCACAACTCACAACTCATTCCTTTCACTCGTTCTCCCAGAGTTCCTTTGCCACAATAAGATTTAGTGTGATGGTAATTTTTAAGATTGCTAGAAGTTTCATTACAATTCAAAAAATCATTGCAAAAGTCCATCACCTCCCTGGCCACATAACCCTCAATAATACTCCCTTCAGGATGATAACGATTCTGAACATCTCCTTTAAAAACACTCATGTAGCGTCAAATGGATACATCCATTGTAATAAAATTGGACCCGACATCTTCACCTCCCTTGTTATATGTAATACAAGATGAACCATGATATCAAAAAATGAAGGAGGAAAGTACATTTTAAGCTGACACATGGTAACAATGACATCTTTTTGTAATTTATCGAGAGTAATAGGATGTATCACTTTGTTGCATATTTCATTGAATAGATATAGGTAAAATTTGTTGCATTAAGGTGTGACAATCGTGAGATTTCAGAACTATCAACTTCAGATCCTTCTTTGATACCAATCTATGGATATTAGAAGAGTATCTTTGTGGAACTTTAATATTATACAAGAACTCACAGAAAGTCTTTTTCTCCTACTTTGACAAAGTGTAACAAGCTGGTGGTAAATATGTGCGGTGACCCCTGATCTCCGATCATAATTCTTTTCTTATACCCATTAATTTTGAATCTTTTCTAGATTTGATGCCATATTTAGTCTTTCCTGGTATATTCAATAGTGCACCAATGATGCTATCACAAACATTTTTTTCAACATGCATGACATCAATGCAGTGTCTAATTGACAAGAATCTCCAATAAGGAAGATCCCGGAATATTGACCTCTTCTTGTATAGAGATTTGTCACATGTGAGAGTATGACTACTTGAACTCTTTCCAAATTCATTAACAATATCTTTCACCCTGTCATATACAACATTTCCTGGTATAGGTTCAAGAGCACTTCATTCCTCAGTTGATCCATTAAAGGTTTTGTGTTGCCTTCGATAAGGATGCACTTGTGGGAGAAATCTACGATGACCAAGATATACAATTTTACCACCATGTTTCAGTCGGATTGAATCAATATTTTCCTCACAAATAGTACATGCTTTGCATCCTTTTATACTATATCCAGACAAATTTCCATAAGCTAGAAAGTCATTAATAGTGAAAAACAACATAGCACACAAACTAAAGATCTCTTCATGTGAAGCATCATATGTCATAACACCTTCTTCCCATAGTTTCATTAAGTCATCAATTAGAGGTTGAAGCTAAACATAAATGTCATATCTATGTTGCTTGGGCCCTGATATCAATATTGACAAGATGGCATACTTATTTTTCATACACAACTAAGGAGGAAGATTGTATATAACAATCATAACATGACAAGTGGTATGTTGGCTGCTTAATGTACCATAAGGATTCATTCCATCTATACATAGTCCAAGTCTTAGGTTTCTTGGTTCTTTACCAAATTGAGAGTATAATAAATCAATTTTCTTCCATTGTGGTGAATCAGATGTGTGTCATAGGACGCCATCATCATTGGCCTTTAACTCCCCATGCCAGGACAAATCTTGTGCATATTCAGTATTAGCAAATAAGCATTGAAATCCTATGGCACCTGTTTGAGGAGGAGGGGGAGCAGGGTCTCCCTAAGACTAAAAAACAATAAGCATTGAAATCAAGGTATTATTGGTAGATACCACATCACCTTGGCAGGAGAGCCATTTTTAGCCTTAGCTAAATTTGTGGTCTTGTACCTTGACGCACCACATTTTGGACAATTTATCAAATTACTATAGTCCTTTTGAAATAACACACAATCATTTGCACATGCATGAATCTTCTTAGCCTCCATTCCCATTGGGAACATTATTTTCTTTGCTTGATATGTTGAAATTGGAAGCTCATTGCCTTCAGGAAGAATTTCCATTAACAAAGACAACAATGAAGTGAAACTCTTATCGATCCACCAGTTTTGAGCTTTAAAAGTATATAATCACATCACAACACTCAACCTCGTGAACTTAGTACAACCCTTATATAATGGTTTTTCATCATCATGGACAATGTTTGCAAATAAAAAAGTGGATCAATGACATTGTCCCAACAACTACGTAGCATCTCATCAAAAATATCATCCTGAATCGGTTCATCATTGACATTATCATCATTATATATATCTTCTATGCTACTACTATTAGAATCAACATTTTAGATCCATAATTAAATTTCTCTCCATGCCAATACCATTCTTTATAACCTTGTATGATCCCATTGCATATGACATGATTCTTAATTTCCTCAACAATATCAACTTTCAAATTGTTACCACAATTTCTACCTGGACAATAAAACCTATATGTAGGGGGTTTCCTATGTCCCTCAGCAAATCTGATAAACTCATCAAGACCTTTGGCAAACTCTGGACTGCAACAGTTCTTGATAGACATCCAACTTCGATCCATTTTCTAGAACACATTAAAATTAATTATAAAAGTGTACCACCTATCAAAATGGATATTGTTGATATTATAAGTTGTAAGTTTTTATTGATAGGAATTTAATTACTTTTATAATAAAGTGTACCACCTATCCCATTTTTGAATATTTAATCTTACTTGTAATCGTATAATGTATGTTTAGTTTTAAAGAAAATTTCAGCAGCATTTCCCCTAAGTTCTCGAAGTACATCGATGTAAATGGCAAATAACCACCCACATATGTACCCAGAGAACAAATGAGGAAATAATACTAAAATTTTCTTCAAAACTAAACATACAGATACACTTACATCCTAAGTGAGATTAAATATCCAAAAATAGTCCCAGACTGGGGACTATCCAAAATTTACTCCTAATGAGTAAATTTTGAACGGGTTTCTAAGTTGATACATAAATGTATTATTGTCATATTTATATATTAAGTTAAACATCATGCGTCGATGATCTCATCTATAAACCCTAAAGTGTCAATATAAGACTACAAAATGTCTACCCTCATATTTCTGGAATGTATACAATGATTACATATGTGATTGATAACAAAATGTAGATATGAAAGAATACATATTTTTATTATTGGTTGATTTACTAGTCAAATAAAATGAAATAACAATGTAACTAGCCTGAGCCGTGGAGATTAAAATGAGAGATGATTGTGGGCAGTGGAAGGTGCGCAGGTGCCAAAGAGCTAGAGGATGAAAATCAAGTATCAGAGCTACTACGAGCAAGAGGATGACTGTCATGAATGACATGGGTAAATCAAGAATACTTACATAGATAAACATTCATTATATGTACTGAATTGAGAAGAATCAATTAGGTGCTCTTGACAAATAAATTTAGATAAATAAGTTAAACTAGATAGTTATATGAGTGAAAAAAACAACTTATCAATTTGCGGTAAAAATATTAATCTCATTCCCTATGTACAAGAGTAAAGAGGCAAATATAAACAATGCAAACTGTTTATCCCAAGACTAAGATTGTTTTATAACCCGGCAAGAACAGGGAATGAAATGAGGATGGCGCACATGCGTCATTCATTGATGACATACTTTATAATACAGAGGCATTGGAGGAGCATCACTGATTGGGGCAAGGGGTTTGGGGATTGATCATAGTGTGGTTGTGGTTCTGTGACATCGGATTTCAATTATCAACAATGTTGATAGTAACAAAGTAGGTTGGCAACATATGGATTTTAACCTGGGATCAATAGCTAGCTCTACCTAGCTGGGCTTTGACAAGTCATCTTGGCATTTGATCAGCCAGTTGTTGGGCGTGGTATGCTATCTCATATCCCTTACTACAACCATTCACTCTACACCACCTTGTTTAGTCACTCACACACCCATCATTGTTATTCCCCAATCCAGCTAGCTAGCTAGCTAGCTAAGTGACGCCTTCTTCCTATGTTTGCCTCGTATCATGGAAGGCCTTTGGAGTGAATTCCACCCCTTAGAACCCTCCTCCTCCTCGTTATCTCCTCCAGCACACTCACATTCCTATCCTCATTGGAGAATGGATGACCTTACCTCTACGACGGTGCCTACATTAGGTCAAATACAAAAAAGAACCGGCGACCTTACCTCTGCGTTTAGGTGCTTTTGGGTGGTGGTGGTGGTGACGATGCTTTCCTCATGGGTGTGGAAGCAGGGGGTGGTCTTTGGACCTACACGGCAGCAATAGGTGCCCTTCTCTACTCTCCCGAAAGTGGTGGCATCAAGGATCCTTACAGTAGTGCCAGCTTCTTGCTAGCTTTGCACGATCGCTAAATGAGAAAATAGGTTCCAGTAACACTTAGTAACCGGACCTCTAAGGTTGGTTCTAAGTAAAAAACCAACCCAACATCTTAAGTGGTGCCCAGACCACCTGTAAGGTTGGGTAACTTAAAAAACTGACCCTATAGAATTATGGTACAAGGTCCGTTATTTTGAGAAAACCGACCCAAGAGATCCAAAGCGGTGCCTGCGTTTTTGTTGACATATAAGGTCAGTTATTTGTAAAAACTGACCCTATAGATCGAGGAACGAAGCCAAAATCAAGCAAATTTTTGCCATGGGTAACCTAATATGTCAGTTTTTATGATAAAATTGATGCTATAGTGTATTAGGTCAGTTATTCTAGAAAAAATGACGCTAAGGGCAGCAACGTTATTGGCCAAAAATGTAGTAGTGACAGTAGAAGCCACAGTCATTTGACAGAGGCACCTACTAAGGGTTCTTGTGGTAGAATTGTGTCTTGTTGAAGTCTTTTCATGTTGTA
The DNA here is from genome assembly GCA_963693085.1 of Alisma plantago-aquatica. Lineage (NCBI taxonomy): Eukaryota > Viridiplantae > Streptophyta > Magnoliopsida > Alismatales > Alismataceae > Alisma > Alisma plantago-aquatica. Next base: position 1,018,510,932 of record OY856409.1, on the reverse strand, counting down.
TGCTTGTACCCTTTGTTGTGACTTTTCAACATATCAACAATCTCCTATGCATGTGACAGCCTTTTCTTCAGTTGGAGTCCTTGCGGTAGTCATGTTTGTCTTCTTGTTCATCCCAAAGGTTGCATCTGGGTTGTTATATAATATTGTAGTCCTTTTTATGATGTTGACCACCAGCAAAGTCTAGTGAATGTCGTGAAAAATTGGCTGGAAGATGTAGTCTGGTAGGGACGTCACGAGGCATTGTTGCAGGCGTTCCTTCTTTCCTGATCTGTTATCTTTTATGATGTCATCTACCAACAGGATGTATGCCATATGTACGTTTGCATGTTGTCGCTCAAGAGGGCCTAGTAGGATGACATTGTGCTTACTAATAGATCCTCCTATTCTGAGCATATCTTGGAGGTCATCCTTTAGCACACATATCCCTTATCCTTGAAAAATAGCTTCTATCGATGAGTCATCATCTTTCAAGGACTTCATTATGATGTTTAGTGATTTTGAAGATTGGTTGATGCAGCTCCATCTGTTGAAGTCCTTGAATGTGGGTATTATCTCTCCTATCGGTCCATTGGTCTTTCTTCCTTCAGATCATCTTCTTCTACTTCTCCTTCTTCTAGCTATTCTGCTGAAGGTTGTTCTATTTTGTCTTCTGTCGCTGGAGGCTATTTTGGTTCTTTCTCTGGTATGCTTGATGTGGCTGCTCCACTATTTGTATTCCAGCCCTCTTTCCATGCTTCAGCCCTGGCTGGTTCTATTGGATCGATCCACATGGTTCTCATTTGTTCCCTCCAAGTTACCTTTTGAGGTAAAGGGATCTGCTTATAAAGCCTTCACAGTATTCTGCCTGAAGGCATCGCCTAGTCGCTAAAGAAGCGATGATCGTAGATGACCTCCATTGTGTAGGCACCACACAACCTATGTAGATCTTCCATGCATAAGTCCTCCAGTGGGATGCCCTTGTTGATGGCTTCCATCATTCTTAGTATGACGAAGGCATAATCCCTTGGTCCAACCTCTTCTTGTGGGACTTTCTTATAGATGGAGAATAGCTTTCAGATGCCATTGAATCTATCGTCTACTGATTGTATTGCTCTTTGCAGACATAGCAGTATCTTTAGGAAATCTCTGGCTTCTTCCTTTTATATATCAAGGTGGTACTATCTAGTTCGGCTGCGCAGCAGTTGAGCACAGTCATCTTTCGCTCGTATAGATCGACAACGATCAGAGCCCAGTGCTTCAGGTTCTTCATGGGTAGGACTATGAACCTTGTCTACTTCCTAGGAATCACTTCTTTCATCTCAGTCACATCAACAATGTTGTAGTCCTCACTGTATAAGAGGCTTGCTAGATGTGTGGTGACACTGAACACTGGTTGCACCTTGCCTGAGTGTATGAACTCTTCGAGGAGGATGATGCACAACACTTTAAATACTTTCTTGTGAACCCATTCCCTTTTCAAGAAGATCCCTATGAAGTGTTCTCTAGTTAGACTTTTACCCTTGTTTTGATATATGACATCTTCTCCGGGTAGATTATTGTCAAGGATATCTGCTAAGATCTGGACATCTATGCATGTGATTCTTGATAGTGTAGTCATATCCATTCCCATCATCTTACATGGAAGAGGAGGATCTACACCTAATTCTTAGTCTTTGACTAGCGTGCTCTGCTCCCTGGTGGGCTCATTTTTGAAGAAAGCAAGGAGCCCACCTTTCTCGTCTTCCGAGGTTCCATCTTGTGCTGCAGGGATGGTTGTTTTTCTAGTTGTTTTCAAGCCCTTTGTGCTTGTTGGCATCAGTGCAGTCACCATTACTGCCACCTCTGAGGAAGCTTCTACAGTTGTGCCATCCCTGACATTTCTTTCCTCAGATGGGTGACCTAGCTTGGCAGTGGCCAGTTCTTCTAGTGTTGCTTCCATTTTCCCGTTAGAGAAGTGGTCGTTCTACTCGTTGTGAATTGGGGACTGTAGCAAGCCACTTCACATCATCATCCCAGACATTAGGTCATCCAATAATGTATCTATGTCCCTAAGCTCTCTAGATGTCAGATCTTCTATCCTTACGCTCTCTGCTCTGACGACGACTGCTTGTGCTAGTTTTTCTGATGCATCATTTCCTATGATCAGAGTAGATTTGGCTTCAGCTGGTTCTCCCTTCCTCTTTTTAGATTTTTCCTTTTCCTCTTTAGTATTGTTTTTCAAATCTAGATCCCTTGACAATGTAGTAGTCTTCATCTTTGTTTCGTTGCCTTCGGGAGTCCGCAACAACCGACGTGCTTCTTTTGCCTTGGGTTCAGCCGCCGATTTAGTTTTTACATTGGTTCTTTTTTCCTTTTGCACTGAACCTACACTTGTCCCTCCCATGTTATTTCCGTTGTCGTCGGGGTTTGAAGGGCTCGATGAAGCTTGTGATGTGGAGGGCCCTGCCATGCGCTTGCTCTTCTTTTTATGTCATTGGTTGTTGAACTCCTTGCGTTTGGCTTCCAGCTTCTGGCGGTTTGCTTCCAATTGTTGGCGCTCTAGGTTGAGGTCGCGTATCACCACCTCATATCCACTTGTTAAGTGGTCTCTATCAGCTCACATAGCATCCCCTTCTCTCCTGAGGGTTGTCATTTTCTCTATGAGGGCCTTCAGTTCTCCCATATATGTGTTTTGGGTGTTTATCACCCCTTGCATGAACTAGGGTAGTGCCTCGATCCTCTAGTTCAGTGTTTGCACCTGCGTAGTTAGTGTACATAGGGCAGAGGTTATGCTTGAATTAAATTCAGATGTTTGATGCATGTGTTGCCACAGTGCATCAAATTTCTTACCCAGTATATCTCTGAAGGTTGGAAGTTGGCATGGTTGTGGCTCCACATGTGTTGTGGATGCTTGTGGTTCCTTCGGCGGTGGAGTTGGCATTGTTGAGTTGGGCACTCTATGTTCTGGCTGTCCTGGCGTCAGAAGGATTACTTATGGAATCGCAGTCTCAGGTACAACTTTTGAGTCCTTGCTTTGCTGGTGGGGGTCTTGTTCTCCCGTCACCGGTTGTTTGGCAGTTGCTGCCTTACGGTGTGGGCTTTTTCTTGATGTGTCATCTGGGTTTGCCTAGACGTCATGCTCTATTGTTTCTCCATATGGTTGCCATTCCTCGATCACTATTGTTTCAGTGATTGTGGGAGGTGAGGTTGTCTTCAGAGCTGTGAGCTTCTCTACTACTTCCTTCTTCTTCCTTATTTCCAGCTTTTTCTTCTCTTCTGGATTCTTCTTCTCTATCTCTACAGGTATGTCCTGACTGCTTGGTTCATTAGCTGCTGATGTCTTTTCCGTGTCATTGCGGATGGCCCCTGAGTACATCTTGACGATGTCTTCTTGGGTGGGTCGTAGCTTGTGGGCATTGTAATATGCAATATCTAGGAGAGGTAGGAGTTTCTTTGAGCTTCTCTGCTTATAGTACATCTTATCTCCTTTCTGAGCTAGGATTCTCGAATTGAGGAGGGACTTGATGTCGATCTTTGTATGTCTCGCTATGGCCTTTTATCTCTTCAATGCTTCTACACCCATAAAATGGTAGGCTATCTTTGTTATCTGGCCTCTCATTCAGAACTCCTAGTTCCACTTGGACTCTCCTTCCACAGTGGCTGATAGCCTTTCGATGAGTATTTTACCTATGTTCACGTGCTTCTTTTTCAGCTTCAACCAGATTATGAATAGATCTCCCTTTGTTACTCCCCCCGTCTCTGACCTGGTATATATCTTGTTAGCCGTTATGTTTTGTATTACCCTAATATAGCACGAGGTGATAAGGGTAGCCTTGGAGTTCTTAAAGTTATGTTCATCTTCTCCCGTCAGGTCTTCCCACATCTTGTGGCTATCATATATGACAGTCTCCTTCTCTACTAGGGCGGCAGAGTAATCTTGGGCTTCTGTTGTTGTCTTCATGAAGATAGTATTCATCATCGCTTCTGTGATTGTGTGAGACTTTCCCCCTAGTCTCACTTCCATCTTGTAGTCTCCGCCCCCCTTTTTGCATTCTTCTTCATTTACTGGGAGCTTCTCTAGGCAGGACAAGAATTCCACTGTCAACTTCTTCGAGGACGGGACATCAGAGGTGCAGAGGGTGCACAGATTTGCACCGTCTAAGAACTTGATGACTATGTCATAGACTCCCTTCTTTTTGAAGACGTCTACATCTAGGTACCTCGTGGGCCTGAAGATCTTGACATATGACATCCAGTCTTATTGCGATTGGTGCAAAGCATCTCTTGGTATAAGGGTAGGCTCACTCTGCTCTAGAGATGCCTCCTCAGTATGTTCTCCCTTCTTTTGGACCGTCTCTACCTCTTGCCCTTTTTTCCTTTTAGCAACTATCACCTTTGCCTTTTTATTGCTTCTGGTTGCCTTGGGATCAACCTTCCTCTTGCTCAGAATTCTTAACTCAGACTCTGTGGGATGGCATTCTGAGGTTCTTGTCTATGCTGTACTCTGTGCAGACTCTGATCTTTCTCGTGTCTGGTGACCCAGAATGTTCTGATATTGTTCTATCTATAGTTTTAGTTGAAGCCTTCTGCTGATGGAAGGATTGTATTGGTCTCCAAGGCCTTTGCTAGTTTCTCCACAATCATGTCTATCTCTTTCAATGACGTTGCCCTCCTTTCTAGTGAGTCATTAGCTGAAGTAGACATTGTGAAAATTTTCAAATCGATTAATATATCTTTCAATTCATCATCATTTCTATTTAATTTTTCTCATATGTATATGTATGTTGTATATTTTTAGTCATTTTCCTAACATCGCGAACCGCTGTCATTACTTATTAAACGAAGCACACTATGACCGCAGTCCATGTTGATGAAAGTGAAGAGGTCGTGGTCAAAGGAACCGACCGTGACCTGAGGTCAAGAGATGTGCAATGAGTTCCCACAATGACCCACAACCAGAAAACATGATTTTTAGCATGTTCTTGGGGCACCGCGACCCGTGGTCAGTGGTTCAGCACCGCTACCACAGAGCGCGGGTTTAACCATGTTCCATTGAGAAGGGGTGTTTGGTAGGGAGGTCGAGCCTTTGATTGGAAGATTGATGGGAGTATCCAAAACACCAATGCTTCGAGATTGAATAGTGCTTGAAAACAGTGCCCTAGGGCGGGTGCGGGCACCGCGAAAACAATACGCGAGAGGGAGGAGAAAGACAATTGTTAGAGTTGTTGGTATTGCGACAGAGTTTGGACCAGGAGATGGGTAAAGGTGTGCGTTGATGGTGAGAGAAGAAAGAAAACTAGGTCTGACGATGGCCGCAGCGGTAAGTGATGAATCGAAAAACTAGAAAAGGTGTTAGAAGGTTACCTTGGTGGCAAAAAGAGATCGACGAAAAGTGGGATTTGAAGGGCCGATTGCAACGGTGATTTGTGCTTCTGTAGTAGAGGCGGAGTGAGTTCGGTTGGCGTCGGTGTCATTGGTGAGTGCACAAAAGATTTTTTCTTTAGTTCAATGAAAATTGAGATTTTAGGTGTGAGGAATAGTGTTCTAAGGGTTTTAGAATATATAGGAGGGACACTATAACTTGTGGCTCAAACAAGGATTGTGGTCTCGGTCAGACCTCTCTATAGTACGTACACTATGGCCGTGGTTTGTTTCATCTAAGGACAAATACCGCGGCTGCAGTGTGGTTGGTCTATGGAAGTAATTCTCTACAGTTGTGGTGCATTTCTCTATATTGAGCAAGGTTGACACCTTGACCGCGACCCACTGTCAACTCAAGCCAACTCAAAACTTAAACCAAAACATGAACTTGATCCTCCAATTAAACCATTTTTCAAAGACAACATAAGATATATACAATCACTAGATAATGGGGAAATTAACAAACTAAAGAGAAGGGAAAACAAGAGTTCAAAACAAAGGAAGAACATAAACTCAGAAAATCAGCAAAAACTTGGGTTGCCTCCCAAGAAGCGTTTGTTTAGAGTCTCTAGCTTGACTTCCTCATCTGACTACGGTGTCTCCTCATTCTTTTCTTTCCCTGGCTGGTTGGGTTCCCCCAAACTAATTTCTGACCTTCTTACAAAGGCTTCATCATCATAGAACCTTTTTACCCTATGTCCATTAACCTTGAAAATGCCCATCTTTTCCCTTGAAATTTCCATCATTCTAGATGGGTATATCTTCACTATGGAGAAAGGATATGACCACCTCGTTCTTAGCTTATTAAATAGGAGGACCTTATCCCCTTCATGAAAATCCTTATTTTTCAAGTCGACATCATGCCAGACTTTAGTCCTTTGTTTATATATTTGTGTGTTCTCATAGGCATTTAATCTCAGTTCCTCAAGTTCTTGAAGCTGTAGAAATCTTTTTTGGCCTACTCTATCAAGGTCCATATTCAGGAATTTGATTACCCATAGGGCCTTGTTCACAAGCTCAAGTGGTAAATGACAGGACTTTTTGTAAAAATAGGGAGTTGTTCCTATAGGTGTCTTGTACGTAGTATCATAATCCCATAAAGCATCATATAGATTCATCGACCAGTCCTTCCTCATCCGACTCACTATCTTCTCCAAAAATTTCTTGATTTATATGTTGGATACTTCTACCAGCCCCGATGTTTGGGGATGGTATGGTGTTGTGACTTTATGCTTCACTCCATTTTTCCTTAGTAGTGCTTCGAACTGTCTTTCTCTGATATGTGATCCATTGTCACTTATGATCGTGTGGGGCACCCCAAAGCATGGGAAGATGATCTTTTCAAACAACTTAATCATTGCCTTAGAGACACATGTTTGGGTGGCCACTGCCTCAACACACTTTGAAACATAATCAACAACAATAAGAATGTACTAGTTCCCCCTTGATGAGGGGAAATCCCCATATAGTCAATTCCACAAACATCAAAGATTTCAACTTCAACCCAATCTTCCATGGTCATCTCATTCCTCTTGCTTATATTCCCGATGAACTGGCATTCCTTACATGCCTTAACAACATATGTCGCATCTTTGAAAAGTGTGGGCCAATATAACCCAGATTGTAATACTTGTGTTGTAGTTCTTTCTCCACTGTGGTGCCCACCATAGGGCGAAGAGTGACACTCTTTTAGAATCAAAGGAACCTCCACCTCTGGTATGCACCTATGGTATAGATTGTTAGAACACCTCTTGAACACTATTAGTTTATCCCAATAATAGTTCTTGATGTTGGAAAATAGTTTCTTCTTCTGATTGTATGTGATCTCTGGTGGCAATTGGCCACAAGCCAAATAATTACAAATATCGGCAAACCAAGGCAATCTCTACTCATCAGACTGAGCCATTAATAGAGCTTCATCAACATAATTATCATTTACAGGTAATTGATTCTCTTCATCAAAAACTATTCTCGATAAATGGTCTGTGACCACATTTTCTTTCCCTTTATTATCAATGATTTCATGATCAAATTCCTGCAACAATAGAGCCCACCATAAAATCCATGGTTTTACATCTATTTTCTACATCAAGTATTTAATCTCTCCAAGTTTGGTATATACCTTCACTTTTGATCCTATTAGGCACAACCTAAACTTGTCAAAGGCAAAAAATATTGCTAACATCTCTTTCTCGGTTGTGGTATAGTTTATCTGTGCCTCATCTAATGTGCGACTGACACAACAGTTTACATGGTGTTTTTTTTTCTTTCTTCTAGCCTAGGACAACACCTATTGCGTAGTTACTAGCATCACACATTATCTCGAATGGAAACTCCCAATCTGGGTCTTGTAGGATCGATGCAATTGTTAGTGCTTTCTTTTAAGGTATTGAAAGAATCCAAACATTCTTTGTTGAAATTGAATTTGGCGTCTTCGAGTAAAAGATTGGACAAGGGCTTTGAAATCTTTGAGAAGTATTTTATAAACCTCCTATATCCAGCGTGACCGAGAAAACTTCTCACTCCCATTACAAACTTTGGTGGTGGTAATTTTGATATGGCTTCTATTTTAGTCACGTCTACTTCGATCCCCTTTTTAGAAATTTTGTGTCCCAGGACTATGCCATTTCGTACCATGATAGACACAAATGGTTGTGGGCTGCTCCTCTTCCCCTCCTCCATCCGTTTTCCTTTTCTCCTCTTCCGTTCTTCTTTGTCCTTCTCTTCTTCTCTTCCTCTGCTACTTAACCCCCCAATTAGCTTCCTTCTTCCACAATCCAATGTTAACCCTAGTTGCCAACACTCTCCTCTCCCTACGTCCAATAAACAACAACAACAACTCAGTCTCATCCTCTCTATTTTATCCTAGTCTCTCATACTTCTTCTCCTTCTTCACCTCCTTCGTTCCAGCAACTTGAATGCAGGCAACAGAGCTGTAAGGTACAATGGTCATTGTAGGCCATTGTCTTGCCTCTTGATATGGTTGACGTCATCTCCAGTGGACACTATAGCCTCTTGCCACCTAACCTTGCACCTATCCACCCTAGCGCCAACAATTCTAGCAATAGCTGCTGCATCAACTTCCCTCACCAACAACAATGGCGACCTGCAACTTCCATCACCATCACCAGATGCTCAAACCTAATCCCCTCTTCTCTTCCTCCACGCCTAATAGCATGGCTTTGTGGAATCATCTCAATCACCCTCACCGCAACAAACCCCACCAGAATGGCACAAACATGCCCTTATCTAATGCAACACTCCTTCCTCTCCAATTTTGCTCCATCATGACTGAGCTTCAGACTAGACCTTCATATATCTCGAGTTTGTCATCAATCAGCCCTCTCACTCAGAGATACAAATCAAGGTACATATGAGCTCAAGGATACACACACACCTACAAAAATAGTTTTTTGATCGTATCGTAGACCTCCAAATTCATTTGTTATTGACCCTTGCTGATGAAATATAGGGACCATATACCACCGCCAATTGTTGGATCTAAGGATCTAGAGTAGGGGGTGAATATAGATACAAAATTTATCACAAGATAGATTAAACCATCAAATTATATCAAATTGAAACCAATAGCTTAAGTGCCATTTGAAGTCCTAACTAACAAGCATAGCAAGGGTGAGAGAGATTTATAATAGGCACTTGACAAGGTGATGTAGAGTGGTTCCACTCTCCAAATTAGGAGAGAGTTAGTACACTACCTAGAGAGGTCAACCTCTATGATTTTTCAAGTGCTTTTCTCTATATTATCACCAATAAACTTACAACACAAGACCACCAAAGGAATTACCCATCCAAGCACAAAGGTCAATCCACCTTACCAAGGGCTATGCTAGAGTCTTCAGCCTTCTTCCAAGGTTTTACCCATCCAAGCACAAGTCTTCCGCCTTCAAGGACTTTTCAACTCTTCTTGGATCTTCAAACTTTGCTTTCTCTTTCACTTGGAGAAGATCACTACCTCTTCATAAACCTTGAAGAGTCACAACAACAGATCATCCTTCACTCAGGGAAGCTTTCTTCACCTTTTCTTCATGGAGGAAAAGGATAGGGAAGTAAGAGAAGATGAGAGATTTACATGAACAAGGGAGTAGCTCTATTACAATATGCATAACTCACTCACATTCATGAGATGAAGTGTAAACTAGAGAGAGAAAGGGGCTCAAGGAGTTGCAACATGGGCAACTATAGCAAGGACTTAGAATAGAATGAATGAGAAAACTTGGAATGAACTCCAAGGGGTCCTATTTATAGATGGGGGTGTTCCCTTGAGTTGGGGATCACTTAGGGTAAAAAAATAGCCATTTTCCACAATGAAACATATCTATTTTCACCCAAAAGAACTCCCCAATGGTTATAATCACTTTTAATAGCATTTTTCATACAGTACATTTAGTCGAGTTTCAATAAAGGTAACTCGACTGATCAACTAAAAGACTAAGCCAAATTTTGAACTAACGATCGAGTTTGTTCTGGTAAACTCGAACGATGAGCTAAAATTAGATTTTCTCAAAGAGTCAGTCGATCGAGTTGTGTGAGTGTACAACTAGACCAATGGGTCATCTTCAAAAAATCCATTATAGGATGGGTCAAGTTTCTAACTCGACCGATGAATAGTCTGTGACAATTTTTTGAAGTTGAGTTTTGGGTGATTAAACCTTGGTAATTTGTATCCCTCATTTTTTTCTCATCTTAGTTAGAAGTCATATCATCAATACAAGTGATTAAAAAAAATTTCTAAGGTCATTTGGAGTGATTTCCCAAAACGCACACTTGCATTGCTTTTGACTTGAACTTGAACAAGCTAGGGCTTGTATAATTTGATCCTTTTCATGTACCTAAAGCCTGAAATCAATCTTGAACAAACATATTAGATACATAGGAATGGAATGGTTAAGTCATTATCAAAATATGGACAATGTAGAACTCTCAAGTCAAAATTCTTCCCCTTTTTGACAATGACAAACCATGCTTCAATCATATTGAAAAGGATATTGAAGTTATACCTTTACCTTGTGACTTGTAGGGGGATTCTAGATTTGAACAATGTAAATTGCACCCCATCAATCTATGCTTACTTTAACCTGTATAGTTAGTCTATATACAGAAAGCAACATAACACATACATACTATATGTTCCTTTAGCAAGTCACATGATAAAGCATATAATGAACAAGAAAAGGATCACATAGGAAATAAAAACAATATGGTTGAGCTTCATAACATTGAATTTCTCTTCCCCTTTGACATTATCAAAAAGGAAGGGAGGGTAGAAGAGCATAAAAATAGGTCTTCTTCAAGAACAACCAAGCATATATGCAAAACATGCAATCACAAAACATATACCAAGCAAAGACGAGAGAAACAACCAAACTAAGTCATAATAAAAATATGGTGAAACATGGCACCAACTCATAATATATAGTAAATCAAAGAGTAATTGTGCACAGAAGTTTGATTACAACCCATAATGAAAGTTCTCATAACACATCTACAAGCCAACACGATGAAAACTAGGATGATAAAATAGTACAACTCAGAACATGTGCTCAGATGTTTCTAACATAGAATAGCCTAGAAAGATATATATGATCAACATATAGACTAAAAACTAAGAATAGCTAGACATCTAAGCTATCTATATCAACATCATCATCATCCTCAACATCAAGCTCATAGTCATCATCTTCGGATGAAGGTGCAACAACATCACCTTCATCACCAGAGTCACCAGCAAATCCATTAGAGTCATCATCATCATCATCAAATGCGTCACCATCATCCTCATCATCATCAACAGCCTCATCAGCATCAGTAGCTTCCTCTTCATCTTGGTCTGGCATCTCTTCATCAATAGAGGGACCGAAACTAAGATCGGGCCAGCAAGCATTCTTCTTATCCCAAGATATACCAAGAGCATGGATCTCAATGGCCTATGGGAAGGAAGGAGAAGAATTGCCAAGGCTAGCAAGTAGAGTGGCTAAAGGGCTGGAAGGTAGAGGAAGGACAATGGGAGTAGGTCTACCAGTAGCAGAGGGTGTGGCAACATCATAAGGTGTAGGTGGAGGGGTTGGGTAAAAGTGATTGTATGCATAGGATGCATAGTCACCTCTTGGGTAGGGTTGGTAGGCTGGGTAGGGATGTGCACAGGACATGTTCATGTTAGACATGATTGAACATAGATCCTGATGCGTGTTCTCCTAGACCTAAATGTTGTATTCCTATTGATGCATCATATAGCCCATAAGGGTTTTATTTGATACATGGAACAAGGAACAAGCAAGTTGGGTAGGCTGAGGTGGTGGAGGTGCTCAGGTAGAGGTAGAGATAGAGGCAGAGGCACCAAGTGTGGTGGAGGAGAGGATAGGTACAAACTTCTGAATAGTGGTCTCACTGATACAAACTCATTTCTGGGCAAGTTTGTGATGAAAGTCATGGAAAAGAGATTTTCCAGTGGCAAGCTGAAATAGACCACACATTAGGGCAGGGTAGGTAGGGTGGGTGCCATGGGTGTTTTTTCCTGAGTCAAAGCAGGTCATATGGTGGAGGATGTATATTGACCACTTGACTCTGACATTCTCTAAGAGACAATACATGATCACCGTAGTGTTCTTTGCAATATTTGTTTGATTTTTCTTTGGATGGATATTGCAGTTGATAAATAGGGCAAGGATGCGTCTCTTGAGATCCAGGGCATAGGAGGGAAGGGTGCACTTCTTCTTGTAAGGGAATTGAGGCTTATTCAAGTAAGAATGAATGTCTAGAAGAGTGAGGTCGTATTGCTTGTAGAATGCCTCAGGCTCAACAAGGTCAAAATACTCAGGGTAATCCTTACGCCAGGTGTCAGTCTCATGGGTACCTGACAAGAAGATGTTTAGGGTATCTTCTGAGACTTGGAATTTCTTCCTAACTATCATGAATGTGAGGATCACTTGAGTATTAGGAGGGGGTACGAGGGTGTCATAATTCCAATGCAAGTTAGTGTAGAATTTGTGAATCACTTTTGTGCTAGTGATGGAATTGTTGTAGCCTATGCATTTAACACCCAAGGTAGAGAGACGGTGAACGTCTAGAAACTCTACTACTTGACCTATGACCTCTTGGAATCTAGGTCTAGGATCAAAGAGGGCATGAATAGGGAAAGGATTCTGAGGAAGGAGGTCCTTAATCCTATTTACTGCCTCATTTGAGATAAAGAGAGTGTCATCAAAAGAGATCAAGCGGAAAGAGGATGAAGAAGATGGTGCATTGACAGGGGTGGCTCTCTTCTTCCTATTAGAAGTGATGGAGATGAAAAAGAGAGGAAGGAGACAGAAAGAGCTAAAACTCACCACCAAAAATGTCCACAAACCTAGGTTTAGTAAGGGGGAAGGTCTTGGAAGGTTGAACTAGGTCGGATTAAGGCTAGGTTGAGGAAGGGAATGGCAAGGATAGAGAGCTTAGGGCATATAGAGGTGGAATCAGTCAACTTTTCTCTAGTCAAGATGGAGAATAGTTGGCCGAACCCAACTTAAGAATGCTCTAGCCCGGCCATCGGTCGAGTTTTGTGAACTCAGAAACTTGACCAATAGGCTTTTTTTTAAAAGATCTCAGCCATCGATCGGTCGAGTTGGCAACTCGATTGATGGCCAACCTGACCTAAAACTAATAAACTTAATTTCTAACCATTAGAGTGTTGATTTAATTTATTTTTCAAAGCCATTATGTATATTGAACATACTTAGGCACATATCATTCATCATTGGGTACTCTTTTGTGATAAAACATGTGTTTGCAAAAAATACCCAAGAACAAGAGAAAAACAAGGAAAAATAAACAAGAAAAATGGATTTTTAGCAAATTAGCAAGCAAAGATGATCAAAATAGAGACATGATAGATAGGAGAGATGACAACTAGCTAGAAGGTATATCATATTCATTCAAAGTAGTTATAAGCAATTTTGATCTAACAAAGTTAAATTGCTCTCTAGCTAGAGGTTTAGTGAAAATGTCTGCGAACTGATTTTTCGTGTCCACATGCGTGATATAGATATCCTTCTTGGCAATGTGATCACGGAGAAAGTGATGGTGAACCTCTATATGTATAGCTCTACTATGTAAGATAGGATTATATGACAAGTTAATTGTACCGGTATTATCATAGTAGATAGGAGAAGCATAAAAATGAATGTTAAAGTCTTGGAGCATTTGCTTCATCCATAGGACCTGGGCACAACAACTCCCGGCTACATTGTATTCAGCCTCGGTGGTTGATAATGCTATTGTGTTGTGTTTCTTAGAGAACCAAGACACCAAGAATGGTCCTAGGAGGAAAGAAGTGCCACTTGTGCACTTTCTATCAATCAATCACCCTTCATAATCCACATCACTATATGTAGTAAGAGTAAAGTACCTTGACTTGGGATACCATAGTCCAAAATTTTAGGTTTTGGCTAAGTACCTTAAAATCCTCTTAATAGCTATAAGATGTGATTTCGCAGGATTTGATTGAAAGCTAGCACACAAGTCAACACTAAACATTATATCAGGTCTAGAGGCAGTTAAGTAAAGTAAACTTCAAATCATACCTCTATAGAGCTTCTCATCTACCTTCTCACCTTCTTCATCTTTATCAAGTTTGTCGTGGGAGACTCATTTGGTACCAATGATCTTTCTATCACTTGGTCTTGGCACAAGGGTCCAAACTTTGTTCTTCTCAAATTTCTCCAACTCTTCTTGCATAGCTAGTATCCATTCTTCATCCCCAAGAGCTTCCTTGACATTCTTAGGCTCGAGTTTTGAAATGAAGGCTCTGTTGGCTTGTTCTTTTTTGAATGCATCCCACGTCTTCACTCTTTCAAATGGATAACCTAGAATCAGCTCCTTTTGTTGATTCTTACCAAACCGGGGGGTTGGATCCTTCTTCTCATCATCTTTCTCTTCTTCTTGAGTGACCAACTCTTTTCCCTTTTGGTTGATGTTGCGATCTTTTAGAATAGGAATTACTTCACCTAAAACATCATCATTTGGAACAATATCTTTGGGAATAGAGGGGTTAGTCTCAACAAACTTTATATTAATGGATTCTTCTACTTTAGAAAGATCAACATTAAAAACTCTATAAGCCTTGCTAGTAGTGTTGTATCCAAGAAAGAAACCCTTGTAAGAATTTGGATCAAACTTGTCGAGAGAATCTTTCATATTCAAAACAAAACAAGGACATCAGAAAACATGGAAATACTCAATAGAAGGCTTCCTACTACACCATAGATCATAGGGGCTTTCTTCAGTGAAGGATGAGTAAAAACCCAAATTTTCACAAAACATGAGGTACTGACAGCTTCAGCCCAAAACTTCTTAGGTGTGTCATACTCTAGAAGCATGATCCTAGACATCTCATATAAAGACCTATTCTTCCTCTATACAACCCCATTTTGTTGAGGTGTTTGAGGTGAAGAGAAGTTGTGTGCATAACCATATTCTTAACAAAACGCTCAAAAAGCTCATTTTTTAATTCTCCCCCATAGTCACTACGGATGGAAACAATGCGGCAAGAAGCTTCACTCTCAACTCATTTACAAAAGCTCGAGAAAACATCAAGCGTATCACTTTTAGAAACGAGAAAGAAAGTCCAAGTATATCTAGGAAAATCATTGAAAATAACAAGGCAATAATGTTGGTATGTATGCCCATAGAGCAAGTCATGTGATGATTGTAATGGGATACTTTGTAAATGATTTGAATAATATTAAAGGCAATTTTTGAACTATATGTTTTAACTATTATTGAGATGATAGTGTAACATGATAGACGTTTAAAGAATTGTTTTACTCGATGAAGTATACTTTTGAGTTGAGGACCTAAATGGTGAGATCATACAGATGTTAAGAGTATACTTTCTTGTTTAGTCCCTAGTCAGTTGTTATTGTGGAAATAACCATAGACATCAATAACACTAAAGACTAGATTGTGTGTTGGTTGATGACAGAATCTCATTAGTCATGATATAGTGATATCAAACCAAACACATAGGTACTTATTAGAGAACAAGTGTACCAGACAGACCCACCGTGAGAGTGACACATGGAACCATGATTTGGTAGTCACATTTAGCTCTCACAGTGACGGTGGTGAGTGTGATTCTTCGACCAGATGTCACTACACTCAACACATGTCGTTGGGTACACTTTGACATCATCAAACACAGTCCTAAAACATGGGTTGTTATAAAGGTGATGATTGGGTGACTTTGACACATGGAGCTTTTGAGGAGTGAGTGATAGATATGGGATTTGTCCCTCCAAAGGGAGTTTGATGTCCATGGCCACTTGATGAGTAGGATTGAGAAAGGCATGCACATGCATGTGTGAATCAGTATGTGATATTGATGTCACACACATCTCACCCAGTCTGCTCTGAGATTAAGGAAATGGATGAACATTGAAAGGATGACTGTGCCATGCCTTGAGTTCATTTAGGACATTAGTGACAAAGGAATTATACATGCACTATAACACCATTCACGGATTGTAGGATTGAAAGTTGTTCTCCAACTTTCTATTTCACTTGGGTAGCACTGATGTGTGACTAGGCACCGCTCTTTGCTTGTGAAGTCATAAGTGTTATGGAATTTTACTGCCAACGTGAAATGGATGTGTAGGGTCACACACACTAGGACATGTTCCTGGAAGAGGAGTTTCTCCATAAATCTTTGTTGGATTGATTACTAAAGGAGTTTAGTAGTTCAATTAAACACCCAATCGATTGATAGCTCAAAATCATAGTGTTCAAGGTGTTGTATCAAATGATTAGAGTATCAGATTGATTGAAACTACAATTGACTGATATGTTGCCCCAACCGATCGGCTCATAGAGATGAACCGATCGGCTCAGGCTGGTGAGCCGACTAGCTTAGGTTAATGAACCGATCAGTTCACATTGTTGAACTAGTCGGGTGACCAACCAAATTTGTTTCACTTGTTCAAATTCGATTTGGACAAGGACTAATAGTTGATTAGTTGGAAACAAACATGGAAAGTCAATTTGAGTTGGACCAGGACCATGAACCGATCAGCTCATGCTCGAACTAATCGGCTCAGGGGCCCAGACGATCGGTTCAGGGCTAAACCGATCGGTTCAATTGGCGCAGTTTGTCAGAAATTGTGGAAAATCTCGAACCTTTCTACTCCTGCTTTAATTCCGCGTTGTCTGGGGTAGAGAACCATGTCCCATGACCCTCCTATATATATAGGGGTATTGGGGGCTTCTAAGAGTACAAGTTAGAACACCAGTTTCTCTACAAAGCTATCATTCTCTCTAGTTGTGGTAACCAGGAGAGCCCGATCCAGTGCTACCTAACAAGGGAGGCACAACAAGGGAAAGACAACTAAAGAAAGGCGACTGGTGATAGGAGAGTGTGTTGGTGACTAGTACACCGATAGGAGGGTATGACTTTTTCCAGTGCCTTGTGTGACAAGGCGATCGGAGTTCCAGGTGGTCCATGTGGACTACTACAGTGGTGGGAGACTTCTGCCGCTCAGAGGACAACTGTCAATCCCGACAGTCCCAGTCAGACCAGGAGATGCACAGACACCGTCCAAGACCAGAGGTGAAGACCGGACAAGCCACGTGGTAATGTCGATGAGCAAGCCTCGGACAAGGTATGTCTCTACAAACCATGTTTCCTATTGTATAGACGTTGACGCGATTCCTTTATACTGGGTTTGGGGAGAAAATTTTTGTTTCTGCTGCCATCTCTGCCTCCTCTAAAACCCAAAAGTGGTATCAGATCCACCTCAACTGCTCTATACTTTAGGATTATCGATGTGAACGATTTTGGTTTGTCGCCTTTATTTATTACATACGATGTGAATAAAATTGGCTTTATGCATGTCCAATCCTAAATCCATAAATCCCAAAATACATATATGATATGTAATATGAATGTAATCGATACACGTCGCCCTTAAATGAGTTTTTTGGTGGATGTATAGCATGGTTATGGCCAATAAACCCTATGTATGTGTGCTTGGTTGAATGTGGTTGCTTGCATCTTGGTCTGCGCACTGATTCCCTACCTCCTTTTCTTGATGTAACTCGAGATAACTCGAGATTTCTTTCCTAGATTTTCTCCCCCTGAATGTAACTCAGGGTTTCTCAATTCAAATGTAAATAAGATAGAACTTTTATTTATTTTTATGTCGAAGAATGGTGGACAACCTAACGACGACTGAGATGATCAGTTCAAGGTGCGAACCGATCAGTTGGCATTCCAGACGACCAGTTCGAGGAGCGAGACGAGCAAGTGGCAGCCATGAGGAGATGCACAACGATCAGGCGAACCGATCGGCTGGAGGCACCAGTCGATCGGCTGGTGGCACCCAATCGACCGGCCGTGATTCCTCTGGAGATGAGTTGATCAAACCCAGAAAGGCAAAGCACAAAGTTCAACTTGTACAGGTTGTAGACCTAGATGACCGTGATTCCTCTTGGTTCGAGGAAACACATTAGGATGTCAATAATCATTGCTCTTATCATTTTGCATGTTTGCTGTGGGATATAGCATGTATATGATACATACTATGTATTGTGGTGATTGGATATGCACATGTACCTATAAAACCAAATCCCTCATTAAATATTAAAGTTTTATATGCCTTCCAAATGCGACACGCGTGAAAAGCTTGATCGGCCAAGTGTGGGAACGCCCTAGCATGGTGCACCGTCTATCTTGTGGAAGCGTGAAGGATGGATATGTGTGTCTGCCCTAGCAGGGTGCATATTCATCGTGTTTGCTTTGGGTCAAACTTAACAACGTGACCAAGATAGGATCTAGCAGCTTGAGGCATGGAGGTGATCATGGAAAGGAGTTGCATATGACATCTTTCAAGAGTTTCATATGATGCAATTGGCAAGAGTTACCTACATGGAAGATCTAAGTTGTGGGTGACAACCCTAGCTGGTCCATGACTGAGAGGATTTCAAGATCTTGACCCACTAGAAGATTGTGCGTTGCAATCTTCCGAATTGATGGTTAGGGCTGTCAATTTGAATCAAAATAGTGGGAGCGGTAATTAATTTAAGGCCTAATTAACTATCATAAAATTTTATTGAAATCAAATCAAATCAAAAGGAGTTTTGAAAAATGCAATTTTCTCTTGTAGAATGGCAAAATAATCATATTTTATAATGGGAAAATTGATTGAGAATAAATTCCATAACTAGTTGGGGATGATGAGAAATGTTCTACACAATCCAAATATACTGGTAGCCTTTGAGTCCACTCTATGTACGCTTAAGGCGTTGTTTGAGACAAATGAGAAGATGGATAGTTCATTGATAGAGATCAATGGAATGAAGTCTAAGGACAAAGGTGAGGGAGAGAAGGGTTCTCTCACCAAACCAAATTCTTCTGCACTCAAAACATGGAGAGGATGGAAGGAACGATGGAAGAAGAAGCGACAGATAGAGATCTCTACTTCTGATGTATACATGATAGAGATTGAATTTAGTACTTCTTTGTCATGGGTACTTGATACTGGATGTGGATCTCACATTTGTTCAAATGTGAAGGATCTTAAGAGAAGTAGGCCTTTGGGGAAAGGTGAGGTTGAACTACGTGTTGCCAATGGGGCAAGGGTTACCGCCAGTGCTGTAGGAAACTATGAGTTAACTTTGCCTAGTGGGTTAATAATAGAGTTGAAGAACTGCTATTATGTACCTGCCATAAATAGGAATATCATTTTTATTTCTTATATAGACAAGGATGGTTTTGAATTTCTCATTAAGAATGGAAAATGTTCCATTTCAAAAGATGGGATCCTTTATGGCAGTGCCCCAATGTCTTATGGTATATACTTGATAGATCTAGAGACAAGTGTATAAAACGTAACACCAAAAGGCAAAAACTCAACAACTCAAACAAAAAATATCTTTGGCATTGTCGTCTAGGGCACATAAATGAGAAGCGCATCTCTAGACTCCATAAAGATGGTTATCTAGACTCTTTTGATTATGAATCAATAGAGACATGTGAATCTTGTTTGTTGGGAAAGATGACAAAGACTCCCTTTTCAAGTAAAGGTGAGAGAGCTAGTGATCTATTAGGACTCATACATACTGATGTATGTGGACCTTTTAGAACTAATGCCACAGGTGGGTATCAATATTTCATTACCTTCACTGATGACTTCAGTAGGTATGGCTATGTGTAACTAATGAAACATAAGTCAGAAACCCTTGAAAGGTTCAAGGATTTCATGAATGAAGTACATAACCAACTTGATAAAAGTATTAAAGCACTTTGATCTGATCGAGGTGGAGAATACTTAAGCCAAGAGTTTGAGGACCTTCTGCGAGCCCATGGTATCGTATCACAATGGACTCTGCCTGGAACACCATAACACAATGGTGTGTTTGAAAGAAGGAATCACACGTTACGTGATATGGTGTGATCAATGATGAGTTTTGCTGATCTTCCGATTTCCTTCTGGGGTTATGCTCTTAAAACTGCCGCGTTTACACTTAACCGAGTACCATCTAAATCGGTTCAAAAGATGCCATATGAGATATGGCACGGGAAGCGTCCTGATTTGTCTTTTATTAAGATTTGGGGTTGTGAGGCTTACTCGGGAAAATGGTTCCTGATAAGCTTGGACCCAAGTTGGATAAATGTTATTTTGTTGGATACCCCAAGGAAACAAGGGGATACTATTTATACCACCCTATTGACAACAAGAGTTTGTTGCTAGGACAACTGTGTTCCTAGAAAAGGAATTTATTTCCAAAGGAAACACTGGGAGGAAAATAGAGCTTGAAGAGGTTCAAGCCCAACAAGAAAACATTGAACCAGTAGATGTACAAGAGGAACATGGAGATTCACAAGGTGTTGTAGAATCTCAGTCTCCTCAAGTAACACAAGGGCTTTGTAGATCTAGTAGGACACGCCTTGAACCTGAGAGGTTTGGATACCTTGTGACTCAAGAAGGGGGTGAGTTGATCATAGATGATGATCCAACTACCTATCTCGAGGCTATGGAGGGACCTGATTCTGAGAAATGGCTTGAAGCCATGAGATCCAAGATGGAATCCATGTACTCCAATTAAGTATGGACCTTGGTGGAACCACCTGAAGGGGTAAAACCCATAGGGTGCAAGTGGGTCTTCAAGAAGAAGACCGACATGGATGGTAATGTGCAAACTTATAAAGGTAGATTGGTTGCAAAGGATTTTAGACAAGTTCAAGGTATTGACTATGATGAAACTTTTTCTCCAGTTGCCATGATTAAGTCCATCAGGATCATGCTTGCTATTGCGGTTTACTATGACTATGAGATTTTGAAAATGGATGTTAAAACTGCATTCCTTAATGGGAATATAAATGAGGATGTGTACATGACACAACCTAAAGGTTTTATAGATACAAAGAATGCCAATAAAGTCTGTAAGCTACAAAGGTCAATCTATGGATTGAAGCAAGCATCTCAAAGTTGGAATCTTTGATTTGATGAGGAAGTCAAAGTGTTTGGCTTTATTAAAAATGAAGATGAACCTTGTGTGTATAAGAAGGTTGGTGGGAGCATGACCACATTCCTCATATTGTATGTGGATGACATACTATTGATGGGGAATGATGTCATAGCCTTAGAGAAGGTAAAGACTTGGCTTGGGAATACTTTCTCAATGAAGGACTTAGGAGAAGAATCCTACATTCTAGTTATTAAGATCTATAGAGATAGATCTAAAAGGCTTCTCAGACTAAGTCAAAGCACGTACATTGACAAAGTGCTGAAGTGGTTCAACATGGAGAACTCAAAGAGAGACAACATCCCCATGCTACATGGAGTCACCATCTCTAGAGCTCAATGTCCCCAATCTTGTGAAGAGAGGGAGCGTATGAATGGGATCCCATATGCATCATCCATAGGATCCATCATGTACACTATGTTGTGCACACGCCTAGATGTCTCGTATGCTCTTGGCATGATGAGCAGGTACTAGTCAGATCTCGGGGATGCTCACTAGACAACCGTAAAGAACATCCTCACATACTTGCAAAGGACTAAGGATCAGTTCCTTATATACGGCGGAGAGGAAGAATTGGTAGTAAGGGGTTATACCAATGAAAGTTTCCAAACCAACATAGATGATTATAGATCGCAATCAGGATTGGTATTTTGCCTAAACAATGGAGCTGTGAGCTAGAAGAGTTCCAAGCAAGACACATTTGTTGATTCTACTACAGAGACTGAGTATATTGCTGCTTCACATGCAGCAAAGGAGGCTGTGTGGATAAGGAAGTTCATCACTGAACTTGGTGTAGTTCCCAGTAGCTGCGATGCAATTGAGCTTTATTGTGACAATAATGGAGCTATTGCTCAAGATAAGGAGCCCATATCACATCAACGGTCCAAGCACATATTACGACACTTCCATCTCATACGAGAGATCGTATGAGATATGTGAAGATTTGCAAAGTACCAACTGAAGACAACATAGCTGATCCACTGACTAAGGCCCTTTCTCAGCAGAAGCATGATGATCATGCTAGGTCACAAGGACTGATGTTCCTAGGTGACTGGCTCTAAGTGCAAGTGGGAGTCTGTTGGTATGTATGCCCATAGAGAAAGTCATGTGATGAATGTAATGGGATAATTTGTAAATGATTTGAATAATAATAAAGGAAATTTCCAATCTATATGTTTTAACTATTTCTGAGATGAAAGTGTAACATGATAGATGTCTAAAGAATTGTTCTACTCGATGATGTATGCTTTTGGGTTGAGAACCTAAACGATGAGATCATGCAGATGTTAAGAGTATACTTTCTTGTTTAGTCCCTAGTCGGTTGTAATTGTGGAAATAACCATAGACATCAATAACACTGAAGACTAGATTCTGTGTTGGTTGATGACAAAATCTCATTAGTCATGATATAGTGATATCAAATCAAGTACATAGGTACTTGTTAGAGAACAAGTGTACCGGACAGACCCACCATGAGAGTGACACATGGAACCATGATTTGATAGTCATAGTCAGCTCTCACAGTGATGGTGGTGAGTGTGATTCTTTGACCTAAAATCACTACACTCAACACATGTCATTGGGTACACTTTTACATCATCAAACGCAGTCCTAAAACATGGGTTGTTACAAAGGTGATGATTGGGTGACTTTGACACATGGGACTTTTGAGGGGTGAGTGATAGATATGGGATTTGTCCCTCCTAAGGGAGTTTGATGTCCATGGCCACTTGATGAGTAGGATTGAGAAAGGCATGCACATGCATGTGTGAATTAATATGTGATATTGATGTCACACACATCTCACCCAGTCTGCTCTGAGATCAAGGAAATGGATGAACGTTGAAAGGATGATTGTACCATGCCTTGAGTTCATTCAGGACATTAGTGACAAAGGAATTATACATGCACTATAACACCATTCACAAATTGTAGGATTGAAAGTTGTTCTCTAACTTTCTATTTCACTTGGGTAGCACTGATGTGTGACTAGGCATCGCTCTTTGCTTGTGAAGTCATAAGTGTTATGGACTTTTACTGCCAACGTGAAATGGACCTACAGGGTCACACACACTAGGAAATGTTCCTGGAAGAGGAGTTTCTCCATAAATCTTGTTTGTATTGATTACTAAAGGAGTTTAGTAGTTCAATTAAACACCCAATAGATTGATAGCTCAAAATCATAGTGTTCAAGGCGTTGGATCAGATGATTAGAGTATCAAATTGATTGAAACTGCAATTGGCTGATCTACTGCCCCAACTGATCGACTCATAGAGATGAACCGATCGGCTTAGGCTGGTGAGCCGACCAGCTCAGGTTAATGAACCGATCGGTTCACATTGTTGAACTGGTCGGGTGACCAACCGAGTTTGTTTCACTTGTTCAAATTTGATTTGGACAAGGACTAATAGTTGACTAGTTGGAAACAAACATGGGAAGTGAATTTGAGTTGGACTAGGACCAAGAACCGATCGACTCATGCTTGAATCGATCATCTCAAGGACCCAGACTATCGGTTCAGGGCTGAACCGATCGGTTCAACTGGCGTAGTTTGTCAGATTTTGTGGCAAATCTTGAATCCTTCTACTCCTGCTTTAATCCCACATTGCCTGGGGTAGAGAACCCTATCCCATGTCCCTCCTGTATATATAGGGGTATTGGGGGCTTCTCACAGTACAACGTAGAACACCAATTGCTCAGCAAATTTGTCATTCTCTCTGGTTGTGGTAACCAGGAGAGCCCAAACAAGTACTACCCGACAAAGGAGGCACAATAAGGGAAAGACAACTATAGAAAGTGGACTGGTGATAGGAGAGTGTGTCAGTGACTAGTATGCTGACAATTGGGTAAGACTCCTTCCGGTGTTATATGCGACAAGGCGATCGGAGTTCTAGGTGGTCCGTGTGGACTACTAAAGAGGTGGGAGACTTCTGTCGCTAGGAGGACAATTGTCAATCCTGACAGTCCCGGTGAGACCAGGAGTTGTACAGACACCGTCCAAGACCAGAGGTGAAGACTGCGCAAGCCGTGAGGTAACATCGTTGAGCAATCCTCGGGACAAGGTATGTCTCTACAAACCATATTTCCTATTGTATAGACATTGACGCGATTCCTTTATACTGGGTTTGGGGAGAAAATTTTTGTTTCCGCTGCCATCTCTGCCTCCTCTAAAACCTAAAAAATACTTGGAAACACAAAGTGATTGAGTTCTCATTGGTCCAAATAGATCAATGTGAAGAAGCTCAAGAGCTCTCTTGGTACTAAGGACTACTTTGGATTTGAAGGAGGACTTGGTTTGTGTTCCTTGGGTACAAGGTTGGCATTCCTCATACTTTTCAAAATACAATTTGGGAAGTGCATTGACCAAGTCCTTTTTTCTCAACTTCTTCATTTGTTGCATATTTACATGACCAAGTTGGCTATGATAAAGAGAAATATCATTCAAGTTGATTACTAGGCATCGACCAACAACATGCTTAATATAGTCAAGAATGATAACATCAAGATTACCACTTCTAGTTCCCTTATATATAACTTGGTAGGTAAGGGAATCTAGAATCAAGCTTTCAAAGGAAGTAATTAGAACAAGGTAACCATTACCACATAGTTGACTAACACTAATTAAATTTTGATGTAGGTCATCCACAAAAAGAACATTCTTTATACACAAGGATTTACCTACACCACTATCACCTTTGACTTTACCTTTCTTGTTGTTCCCAAAGGTGACCGATCGTCCTTTCTTTCTAGTGAAATTGTTGAAATGGCTTATATCACCAGTCATGTTCTTAGTTCAACCACTATCAACAATCCATCTTCCTTTTTCCTGCAAGAAAGGGGAATTTCGGTTCCTAACTCAAACTTTGGGATTCAAAGTTTACTTGGGGACCCATTTCATCTTTGGGTTGGTCCCCTTAGACTTGTAAGGACAATAAGTAGAGTAATGACCATCATATTTGAAATAAGAACAAACCATAGGATTCTTAGTTCCATAAGACTCTCCTACAAAGAAAGAGGTCTCCTTGCTCTTTTTCTTACCTTTGGCTTTGCTCTTGCCCTTTGATGCTCCCCCTACAAATCCGAAACCACTAGTACCACTTTGTTTGGTAGAATGGTCAAGGATTTCATTTAGGGAGTTCTTCCCTTTGAGGAATTTCTATCGGGATGCTCTCCATCTATGATTATCATCATTTAAGGAAGTAATGGTAGAAGATAAACTAGATATGTCATCCTTAGCATGCACAAGATCAGCCTCAAGAAAAAAGCTTTAGTTAAATATGAATCATTTTCAAGAGAGATAGAAGCAACATTAACACGGGGCAATAAAGGTACAGAAGATAGATCATTTACTTGACCAAGTAACCTAGAATGTTCATATTTAAGCATTTGGATTTCTTTAAGATTGACGTATCTCTCTTCTCTATGAGCATCAATAAAGAGATTAAATTCAACATTTTCAGTTTTAACCATTACAAGATCTTTAAGGAAATTTTGGTTTTCTTCCTTAAGATTCTCAATGTTCTTAAGGTAGATACCATTCTCAAATTCATCCCCATTGTATTGGAGCTCAAGATCAAGGTATTTCCCTTGCAAATTATCAATACTCTCAAGATTGGTTTTCTCATTCAATTCAAGAAGTTCAAGTTTAGCATATAGATCATCAATGATTTTTACTAACCGTTTTCTTTTAGATTTACACCTAGCAAAAGATGAACGGGTAGAAATAAGCATGTCAATAATAGATTTTTTAGATGACTCATGCAAGCTTACCTCACTTAGCTTGTTTACCTCACCAATATCTTCACTAGTAAAGGCCATGAGTGCAAGGTGGCACTCTCCATCTTCTTCGGAGCTTGAGATGCTTGAAGATAAAGCTTCCCAAGCTGCATGAGATGCATTCTTGTGTCTCTTCTCCTACTTGTCCTTCCTCTTATATTTGCTCTCCTACTTGTACTCTTCTTCCTTCTTTGAGCTGCCATTGTGGTGTGACTTTCTTGACTTGGGGCATTCACTCTTGTAGTGCTCCTTTTGCCCACACTTGTAGCATTTCAGAGTAGAAGAGGAGGACACTTTCTTTCCCTTAAAGTGTTTGCCCTTGATGTAGTTGGCTTCATTCTCACTTGGGCCTTCATCTTTACTATAGGAGGAGGGAGAAGTCTGACAAGTAAGTTGTTGTTGAAGGATGACAACCTCCACTTGTGCTTTGAAGGCACTATCTTTGATCTTCTTGGCTTCCTTCTCTTCTTTCTTGTCAAGCCTAGGCTTATAGGCTCGGAGGTTGCCAATGAGCTCTTCGATTGGGATGACACCAAGGCTCCTCACATCTTTAATGGAGGTGACATTTGACTCCCATATCTTTTGTAGAGTCCTCAAGATCTTAGAGTTGATTACACCTCTATCCAAAGTGTTTCTCAATGCAGCCATCCCATTGATGATGACATTGAGTCTTGAGTACATGTCAGCAATTCCTTCTTTCGTGCCTATCTTTAAGTTCTCAAGAAGGTTGTTTAACATGTAGATCTTTGCCTCCTTGTCTTGCTTTATGCCTTCATAGGTGATGCACAATTTGTCCCAAATCTCATAGGTGTGTCCCAAGATGATATCTAGTTAAACTTCATTGGGGTGAGGGCTGTATAGAGGATGCTTATGGCTTTGGCATTGAGTTGGGATTCTTTGAGTGAAACTTCACTCCATGTTGCAATAGCTCTGGTTGGATCCTTGCAAGGTTTGACCATCACCTTCCACATGTTAAAGTTCATCCCTTGAATGTCAAACTACATACACCTCTTCCAATAGAGAAAGTTGGTGCCATCAAAGACTGGAGGACACATGGAGAAGCCTCCCTCTAGGTTGAGAGAACCAAGTAGGTTGTCACCCATCTTCTCGTCTTGTGGGATATTGTTGGAGAAGATCCTTAGATCTAATACCACTTGTTGGATCTAGGGCTCTAGAGGGGGGGTGAATAGAGATACAAAATTTCTCACCAGATTAGACATTCAAATTATATCAAATTGAAACCAATAGCGTAAGTGCAATTTGAAGACCAAACTAACAAGCGTAGAAAGGGAGAGAGAGATTGATAGAAAGCACTTCACAAGGTGATGTAGAGTGGTTCCACTCTCCAAACTAGGAAAGAGTTTGTCTACTACCTAGAGAGGTCAACATCTAGGACTTTACAAGTTCATTTCTCTATATTATCACCAATAAGAGTTATAACACAAGACCATCAAAGGAATTACCCATCCAAGAACAAAGAGCAATCCACCTTATGAAGGACTTACCTACTTTGCTAGAGTCTTCAGCCTTCTTCAATGGTCTTACCCACTCAAGCACAAGTCTTTCACCTTCAAGGAATTTTCAACTCTTCTTGGATCTTCAGGATTTGCCTTCTCCTTCACCTGGAAAAGATCACTGCCTCTTGATCAACCATGAAGAGGCAAAACAACAACTCCTCCTTCACTCAGTGAAGCTTGCTTCACCTTTCTTCACGGAGGAAAGGGATAGGGAAGTAGGAGAAAATGAGAGCTTTACATGAACAAGGGAGTAGATCTCTTACAATATGCCTAACTCACTCACAATCACAAAATGAAGTGTAAACTATAGAGAGAAAGGGGCTCAAAGAGTTGCAACACACTCAACTATATCAAGGACTTAGAATAGCATGAATGAGCAAACTTGGAATGAACTCCAAGGGGTCCTATTTATAGCTGGGGGTATTCCCTTGAGTTGGGGATCACTTAGGGTAAAAAATAGTCATTTTCCATAATGTAATGGATCTATTTTCACCCAAAACAACTCACCAATGGTTATAATCACTTTTCTAGCATTTTCCATACAGTACATTCGGTCGAGTTTCAATAAAGGTAACTCGACCGATCAACTAAAAGGCAAAGCCAATTTTTGAACTATCAGTCAAGTTTATTCTGGTAAACTTGACCGATGAGCTAAAATTAGATTTTCTCAGAGAGTCAGTCATTCGAGTTCAGTGAGTGTGCAACTAGACCGATGGGTCATCTTCAAAAATCCATCATAGGATCGGTCGAGTTTCCAAATTGACTGATGAACAACCTGTGACAAATTTTCAAAGTTGAATTTTGGGTGATTAAACCTTGGTAATTTGTGTCCATCGTATTTTTTTCATCTAAGTTACAAGTCATATCATCAACACAAGTGATTACAAAAATCTTCTAAGGTCGGTTGGAGTGATTTCCCAAAATGCGCACTTACATTGATTTTGACTTGAACTTGAACTAGCTAGGGCTTGTGTAATTTGATTCTTTTCATGTACCTAAAGCCTGAAATCAATCTTGAACAAACATATTAGATACATAGGAATGGAATGAGTCATTATCAAAATATGGACAATGTAGAACTCTCAAGTCAACACCTATGACAAGACTCTGGGAACCTACAATATCACTGCCCTTGCTCATCTTATCACTAACCACTCGACACAAGCATCTGGTTCATCTTCCCCAAACATCCCCTCCAGCAATGTGAAGTCTACAGATCTACAAACCCCTCACATCCACATGCACTTCATCATGATCCGCTCAACCCCATAACCTCCTTTAGTTTTTTCATGAAATCAGATCCTACAAAAACTCTATGGGCTTTCATACTTAGTCATGCTTCAGTGAAGTTGACCTCCATCTCCCAAATAAACTCCTTCAATTCTTATAAAAGTTATATTACAACTTCAGTTTCACAGATTCTATAAGACCTACAAATGTTGGTTCATGTTAGGTTCGGTTAAAGATTTAAGAAGGCCAATAGATGAAGTCTTACATCCTATTGGACTTTGGGGCAATACTTATAGCCTAAAAACTTGATTGCTAAGTAAGTAATAGAAGATAAGAAGGGAAATAAATCAATAATAGTAATAGATAATGTATACATGATGGGCATCCTTACTCAATTAGAGTACATTTCATGAACCCTATATCATATATACTTATATGCATGTATCTACATAAGCATACAAAAACATGAGATGTTTACATAATTCTATAAAGGTTTAGTGTTAACATCATGATACAAGACAGTGAATAAAATGAGATCGATACTTTTCTTAAGGAATAATTAACTATTGTGAGTTGGGTTATTTCTTCACATCCAAATATTATTAGTCAATATGTATGTTTCATATGTGACACATACTAGTATATTCTATAATGTAAACATTATAATGTATTGTCTGAATCCATAACCCAATAACTTAAGAGGAAATAAATCGCAACCATGGGGTAATGTTATGACTCTAGGGAACTCTATAGTACAATTATGCATGAACTTGTTCCATTTCATTAAATTACTAAATATATATTTATAAATACATATTTGAGATATAATTATTGGTACATGTATTATTTTTCATTCACTTGTAGAAAATATCAAGCCCTAGAGAGTTTGTAGAAAGTTTGTATATCCATCTAATTATGGGTGCAAGTGTAAGGATACCTTGAGTCCTTAGATAAATATCAATCATATAACAAAAATGTATGAATAAAACAAGATTTAGAATCATTTGAGACATCAAAAAAGTAATCTAATGACATGAGGATATTATAGATAATCACAAGACTTTGACTATATGTATATATGTAACTTAGTATAACCCTATCACAAACTAGAATGGGAAACGATTGAATCAAGCTCCGAAATTGAAAACCCCAATCAAGGCTTATGTGCCAAAAATAGCATTTGTAAATAAATAAAGTATATTTGTGCATGTCTTGACTGATCTATGAAAAATATTGATCTAGGAGGAAACAATGATTGGAGGATGACCTAAGTATTATAAATAGGAATGAAAACATAAGGTATCTACTCCTCCCTATTTATAACTGGGCATTTATATGACTATATTATCCCATAATGAGGCAACTCTTAGAATACTTGTTCATATTTCCACTCGTTGAAATATCATATCTTCTAAATTATGACTTACTATTTTTCTTCCAAAATTATTATTATCAAAGTTGAATTGGGTCAATTACCCCACATGTGATTGTGCTTAAATAATGCCACATATGTTGTATGAAAAGTGCATCTTGCCACTCTTTTTATGCATGTTAAATAACTCGAATGGTTTAATTATCATAGATGCTGATGTGTAATCATTAGGGTGCGCTACTTCTGCTTGAGGTGTGCTACTTCCACCTTTATATATACAGAGGCGTGCTACTTCCGCCTAGGGTGCGCTACTTCCACCAATTTTACTTAGGTCAATGACTCACTGGTGTCATGACCATACTATAGTTACTTTAGTCCAATATATCTGCATGCATATATTTGTTGTGATACTAATGATTGATTATGTTAAGGATCATTGTTTAATGTTTTACTTATATTGCCTCATTCTTTTGAAAATTCCTTCTCTTGTTACTTCTCATTAAAACTTACCTATCTTTAATGGACCCTTTTTTTGGGAACATCTTACTTTACTTTTAAAATAATTAATGCCTAGTTAATCTTCTAATGTACATACTCACCTTTTGTTGAGACATATCTTATTTTCCTATTTTTTAGGTGTTCCCTCCACCCAAGTGTAGGTGTTTTGTAGGTCAGAGACTCAAGATGATCATGATCTCATTGGTGAACGTAAGGACATCTTGAGATAGATTTGTTACCCTCTGCATATGGGCTTTTATGTATATATATTTGACCTTTTCATTTTATGTACCACCCTTAGGGTGAGAAAGTTATGTACATGTAAACATTTTGTAACTTTGTAAATAGTTATATTTTCCACTAAAATATTTCATGGCTCATGGATGTACCATTGACTGGGTCCACTATCGACTCCCACTCCTTACACCAGGACATAGACACTAAGTGGTTATCCTTTGTTATCAACATGACCAGGTGTTTAGTAGTCAAACCTGATTTTTCAAGAACATGGGTGTTCTGGATCTTCTAGATATGATAACAGGCGGTAAGGAAAAATTTACAAACATTAGTTAGCTTCTTCATCTAGGAAGTTAACTAGTCTTTAATAGGAGATCGATCAAAGAAATTTTCATGTAAGCACGTACTATAGCGTGACGCCCCACACCATAGCGAAATGAGCTTACACAAAACATAACCGCAGAAGAAAGATTAGCAAATTTATTAGCAAAAAACACTAAAAATTTAAAAACTTTTTGCATAAAACTGCCATATATCAAGAACCTTTACACATGTGTCCTTTCATGCCTCAAAGCATTCACAAGGCATGTTGTTAACCAGTAACGAAGGTAATGTTCTAGAATATATATACATGGTTTCATCATATCTGATATACAAAAGACACATAAAAATAACACGTTTGTAAAACATCTACAAAACGTTCCCAAAGACCCAACTGTACATGTACGACTCTAGGATTCTATCAACAAAAGGAACCCAACATCACTTCCAACCTTATCAGCTACTTCTCTTCTGGCTGTTGTTCAACATCCTCTGCACGATCTCTACCTCTTCGTGCTCATCCACCTAAAGAGGTTGTTAACCAACGGGGTGAGACACACAGTCCTAGTAAGATATATAACTCTTCTCCAACTGTATTATCATCATTGATAAGATAAACTGTGCATCAGTAAAAATAACAGGAAGAACAATTATTGTTGAACTAAGAAACATCATAATAAATTAAAAGTAATATGAAGAACATGTATATTTTCTATCAACAACATTGTATAAAGATCAAGAAAGGCCTCAACCAATGTTTTCGTTTTTGATCTTATACAAATATACTACACTGATGATTGCGTATTCATTATGCCCTGAGGATTTGAATCATACCATCCAAATCCAACCAACCACTATATGTATATAGTCAAAGTCAATGCCACACAAGGTCATGGAAGAGTCAAAATCCATGACCTCACCACACCTCTTGGTCAGCACAATAGAAAACACCATAGAGACATATCAGTCAACTGCAACATTGGCATATAGACAAGATCATGGATTGTCTCATGCATGACCATCCACATATATAATCATAACTAGTCCACCTTGGTACATGTACAACACTAGAAGAACAGGCTCATGCATGGTTGTTCCAAAAAAGGAGTGGCTCACACATGGCCATCCAAATCACACCAAGATCGGCTCACGCATGGGCGTCTCACACATCATGTATTTAAGGATACAAGGAATTACTCGACTTATACCCTACATATTCAAAAATATGCGCTATGAGTTAAACTCATTTCACCATCCAACAATAAAGCTGACATTGGAATGGATCTATGGCATAGGGAAAATTATAATATTAGATTTCACTTGATTAATTACATCAATTTAACATCTTAAAGCATCAATCAAGTTACAACGTATAACCTCTACACATGATCTACATAATCAGGGTATGACTCATCACCAGAACATATTGAATCACATCATCACTTTATACTTGTTATATCTTATATGTCCATCTCAAGGACCAATGTCCATCACAAGGACCACTATCCATCACAAGGACCACATGTCCATCACAAGGATCACATATCCATCACAAGGACCACTTTCCATCACAAGAACCACATGTCCATCACATCATAACCACCATAGCTCATACCTAGCTATCCGCATCAATTTGTATCACTTTCATGGTTAGAAAGTGATAATAAGAAGGCAAAGCATCATCATCTCATAAAACTCATGCTATACATTGACATCGTGCATGTCACATCATAACAATTAGGGTTTCACTTATCTCGATTATGGTTTAAAAGGTTAGATTACCAACCACCCTTAGATTGTCACTTTCCTCATCACTATGAGATGTGTTATGAGACATAGAAGTATGTTTCTTATTATCATTATAAAACATGTTATGTGGTTTAGAAACATAACCCTCATACAATACATACCACTACTCCATATGATACCACACCACCACTAAGAGACACCAATATCAACATGGTGTGTCTCAACCATCACCATAGAGTATTTGTTAGGGTTAGGGTTAGGGTATCGACCACCACACTAAGGTAGTGTATTGGCCACCACACTCAGGTAGTGTATTGACTTAAATTATGTATCAAGAAACCACTCTAGATAGGGTATCAGACTACCAACTAAAGGATGAGTATTGGTTTAGCATCACTGTGTATCGACTCACATCATTTTATATCAGGCTCAACACCTCCATGAGAGTGTGTCAACCAAGGATCAATAAAGGATATCGGTCTAGAGGTGCATGAGAAAGTATATCAGTCATACCATCTCATAAGTTATCGACCTCACCATCCATTAGGACATTGGCCTACCCACTCAACATAGGGTATCAACCTCTCCATCCCTTATGGTATCGGTCTCCCCATCAACTAGGGCATCATCCTCTCCATCCCTTAGGGTATTGGCCTACCCATCAACTAGGGTATCGGCCTATGTACCCCTTAGTGTATCAGCCATATAGATCTCTATATGATATCGACCATTAGGGTTTATAGGAGCACCGATTGAACCTTAAGGGAAGATATCTCACCTCTAAACAAGATGTATCCGGATAAAGTGTATCAGATTGCAAGGTGTGTCAGGTTGCATGCATATCAGATTAGGGTTACCCATGTCAACTTCAACACTCAACTAAAAGCATGGAGACTTGACACTATTCCTCCCAAGGTATCACTAGATCATAACTAGCCAACACAATAAGGGGTATATCAGTTTACACTAGAGCATATAGGTCAACATATCATATCGAATTACATACATATCGGTTTAGCACACCATATCAGTTTAGTCATCTTCTACCTCAAGATGACAATACTAACAAGGCTAAGGAAAACAGAAACTTATGGCAGAAACTTAATAAAGCTTTATTCTCAAAAGCAGAACATAAGGCTACCAAGAAAAGTTACTAACCTTCAAGTAATAATGAGCTAAAGATAACTAGCAAGGTAACAAGTACAAAGGTGATAATAACAAAGTAGGGTTAGAGTTATATTATCCGGCTCAAGATCAACCACTAATCTTAAGATCCAAGGTCAAACTCCTAGAATCCCAAGCTCAAGGGAGAAGTGGATCCTCCTAACTCAACCTCCACAACACCTCCAAGAAGGAAGATAGAATCAAGGTTAAGGGATAACAAAAGAGAATGAAAGAAGGTACCAAGGTCCATGGTTGAGAAGAAGAAAGAAGAAGAGAAAGCAAGTTAGAAAACCATGTTGTACCAAGGAAGAAGATGGAGGAGAGCACCATAAGATCTTGGTTCACCCACCAATCTCTAAGGGAGAGTCCTCTTCAAGCTCAAGGTTGGCCACCAAGAAGAGAAAGCAAAGATCACTAAAAGGGTTCACTTGGATGAGAACGAAGGGGTATGTATAAATGGCCGATGAGAAAGAGAACAAGTAAAAGATGTCACCACCTTAGAACCCAAGATGACACTTATCTAAGAAGAAAGGACACATGTAACACCATGCAACAAGGTTGCAGAACATATGTCTTGCCCACTTGGTCACCTTCCTAGTTCATGGCTAATACACTCGTCCAAACCGATAGGGATGAAACCCTAGGTCACAAACCGACATGGTGATCATCAAAACATCACCAAACCGATAGGATGTCCCTCAAGACACCCTCAACCAATATCAAGATTCCTCAAGGAAACCACAAATGGATACAAGGTCTCACCAAGGCTATCATGCATGGGACAACACTTTATGAGCAAAGCACACCTCAAACATGTGCCCAAAACATCACCAATGATGTCACCACTCAAACAAGGCCAAGACAAGGTGCACAACACTTTCTCTCTCCTCCAAATGATGCCAAGAGAGAGAGGAAACACTCTAGAGGTGGCAAACTTGCACATCAACCTCTACTCTGGGTAAAATGGCAAGTTGCACCAAAGCCTCACAACAAAGCACAAACATCAATAATCAAGCTCAAATAAGGAACATAAACCTCCATCATGCCCTAATTGCATCTCAGATGATTATAGAAAGGAGCTAAGAAACATGCTTAAGCAAAACAAATAGGGTTATCCCAAAACATGGGTCAGGGTCCGTACTCGTACCATATTGATGAATCAGGTAGTATGATTTGCAAATACTTTATGTACAATCATCAAATGTATCAACCAATCAATCAATCATCACTCTGTATGTATCTAAACCTGAAAGTGTCACCATACATTCTTAACATGCTAATCAGACCTAACCTATGTCTTAGATTAGGTTTTAGGGTTATCTTAGTGGTATATATTAGGGTTAGGCTTGAAACCCTAGTATTCCTTTACCATGCATAATAAGGATTACAAACCCTAACTTGACATTAGGAGTTACCCTAAGTCATTGTATAAATCATTTTAACTAATTATTAGTAATGCAATTAGATCATATGGATTATTATCACAATAATGCACATTAGGTTTAAAGTCCTAATTTACTTGTCTATGGATTAGAGACCATAAATATTCATCATCCCTTGTCTAATCGATTTAAGACTAAAATATCCATTACTAATTGACAACACTATATTATATCACAAATAAGTGTATTTCATGCGATATTAATAACCTACTCATCAAAACTAGGCTTTTGATGTATCAGTCACCCTTCATTCATGTGATGGCTACAATTTTACAATAGGAAGATAATTTAACTCTCAAAGTATTTTATAGTGATCTAATTGTTTTTATGATCAAAATCATATATAGTTCCATATTGTATGACCTTCTGAAAATTACTACAATAATTGCAAGATAAACATTAATCTGGCCAATCGGGACATACCATGTAGGCAATAAAGACCTTATTAGCTAAAAGTCATCTAGTGTCCATCCAATGGACACTCACCACTTTTGCCTAGTGCTCTAACCTTTCTATGTGTAGATTGTGACAAAAGGTCACAAAAGCCCTCTCCTCATAATGCTCAACAAAGGGGTAGTCTTATCTTTTTGAGTCTGGTCATCCCCTCCCTCTCTCACATCTTTACGCATTGTTGCGCTATACATGGATCAACCTTGTGTTTCACTTCCTCGTGGATACCTCCTCAAGCCTAGGTCTCATAGCCTTTGTCTTCGTCCACCATCACTAAACCCATAGATGGTCTGGGCGGGGCTCACGGTGGTCGGCAACGGCCACCCCAATAGATGTTTGTTAGCGTACAAACAAATCTATCATAGGGCTCATGGAGGAGAAATATGGGGTCTCCTTTCTCCCTTCCAGGGATGAGGATTTTTTTTGGATTCTCTGTGAAACTCCAAGCTGGAGAAATTAAACCAAACTACTCAGATTCTGCAAGACAGAGCTTGTGGTCACCAAATAGGATGATCAGCCTATCTATTGTAAGTGAGGATAGAGGCTGGAATCAAAGCATGCATTATCATGAGAGGGTTACATGGAGTCTCTTTGATCCGTTTTTATACCCTTAAGATAGACATGGTCCTAGGCTGATCGAAGTGCTGGAAATCTTACGCCACCCCAATTTGGGCATTATCTACCTGTTCTAGGAAATGGTGAAGTCAACAATATTTTGAGATTGTCCCAACCTCCTAGAACTCTCAGGACTATTATTTGGGCTGACAATGGCTGACAGATGGAGGGAGAAGAGTTTGAGGTCTATCCGAAGTCCATCTCTCACGGGTTACCTATCGTGATGCACATGATAGATGGGTGGTCATTTGATATGCCTACACAATAGAGATCATAAGCCACATCTCATGTTGCCCCGTAAGGTTCTGAGTTATCCAGACCTGTGACATATTTAATAAATCAGACATGAATCTAACACTATCCTCACTTTATTAACAATGTCGTCAAACTTTACAAAAATCCTAGAGGTCAGTAGGGTTATCTATTTGAGCATAAATTTTGGTATTATCTTCCTATTACGTTTATATCATATTTTGCCCATTTTGAGATCACAATACTAATGATAAAAGTCATTTCTTGATATTCAAGCATTTTCTTAATAAACCACTTGTGTCATGTATATCTCATAATTATTTTAAAACTTGGATACATCCATATTTATTCATTATCTCACGTGGGACCAAGATCAAGTTACATTTATTCAATATTTTAATACTTGGATTCCTAATAGATGCTAAATATTGCTCATTTCATTATTAAGGTCATTAATCGGTTTGGAATATTCTAAACATTTGATAATTATCTCATCAGGAGTTTCTCAAATGTCTCACAATATTAATAGGTTCATAAATATGCACAAAGTTCCAAAAAATAATTCTGATCTACTAGTGGGCCTATTTGCCTGCATATGGCTCAATTGGGCTTAACTTGGATTATAAGGTGCATGACTCAAACCTAGGCCTTCCAATTGATCCAATCACTTTATCATCCTATTAATTACTAAATGATGTCTAGATATAAAAATATCTGAATCCAAATTCATCAATATTGAGGATCATGCAACCTTACAAAGTTCTTTAATTTTTGTATTTGACTTAGTTTCAACCTGAATCATATGTATTTGATATTTTATGTAAAAAGACGAAAATACACTTGTTTTAAATTATAATTATATTATTTATGTATTTGTCTATCTAATAATGTATTATGTTTAAACTAAGAACTTATATTCTAAGAAGAATTGTAACCCAGATTTCAATTTGAACTGAACCTAACTCAAAATTTTGACAGACCTAATTTATATACTATAAACCTCCCATCTTCCAAGTGCTCCATCTAGGCTTTAAAGCCAGATTCTTACGATTAAAAAATCGACCATACTTATTAGATGAATCAACTATGTGTGGAATCTTTAGAGTAAAAGTGTTAGAAATAGTGTGACTAGTGTCTTTATTGTTTGTGTTTTATTCTAAATAATGATAAATATATATATATATATATATATATATATATATATATATGAATATATATATATATATATATATGTTAGTCGGGAAAATTGGGTTACCACAATAAGATGTTATCACATAAAAATAAACTAAGTCCATATATTAATTACTTTTTAAGTTAATGAGAATATGTTGTCTTGCAATATCTACAGATAAAAAAGGTTCAACTATCTTTTGATCTGTTAACATGTCCATCGCCGATAACAGGATAAGTATCAACATTTTTTGGTCTTCACATAATCACTTTGGTTATTTATTGTGATATTATGACTGGTTCTTTATGAAAACACACAATCTTTTAAATTTAAAATTTGCCCAATACATGTTGTACAATTTACGTAGAGTTGAGTGTTGGGTCGGGTTGTTGAAAAATTAATAATGATCAGACCCAGACCAAGATTTACTAGTGGGTTTTTGGTAGGATAAATGTCTAACAATTTTCACACTTTATAGGCTCAAATATGACCCATTTTATATTCTTGGGTTGTGGTTCAAGTTAATATCCAATCCATATTTTTATATTTCTATAGAAGAAATATAGTGGCAAATTTTCAATTTCTTTCAGTAAATTTTGTTTATGTTATAGTGTTTACATTGCAGAATTTACATACATGCAATGTTCCAAATTGAAAATCTGACATCAGAAATGTTGGTGGGGTATTGGGATAAATGTGTTGTTACATTAATGTAGAAGGCCATTGGACATTAAATCAATTTAAGAGCACAATTTTCTATTGAATTTGTTCTCTTGTTATTATGGTAATCAGGAGTTATGTGCGGAAATCCTTCTTACCTAACATACTATTAAGAATTGTCAAATGCTAAAGTTCTTTACCGATCATTAGAAAATAGAAAGCCTAACTAAGTTGTGTAGTTGAGTGAAGAGGGAAAAATGAAAAACTTGACCGGATAATGCCATAAACATGGTGTCAAATATATGTACAATATTTAATGATGAGTCAAGGAAATTTACAAGAACAACCACCATTTCATTGTGGCCAATTTAAAATGAAAAATTATATGTATGTATATGCACTTAACTTTATATTGTAAAATATATCTAAATTAGATCAATGTATTGTATATAAGATTTTTTATCATTTCTATGGTTGAAAAACTGAAAGTCTATGTAAGTAGAATCTTTGAACAAAAAAGAGACAATAATTAAATTAGATAAATAAAAGGCATGAACATAGTTGAAATAAATGTAGAATGATTAATGGGTGTGAAACAAGTTTATGAGGCCCATTGTCCATTGAATCGTAGATTTCTCAATATGAAGACCAAGAGTTATACAAAGAAATTTTTAACTTTTTCATAGCATAAACCGTATAATACATAGTAAAAAAATGTTACATATATGTATTATATATATGTATATGTATATATATGTATATATATATGTATATATA
Source organism: Alisma plantago-aquatica (assembly GCA_963693085.1). Classification (NCBI taxonomy): domain Eukaryota; kingdom Viridiplantae; phylum Streptophyta; class Magnoliopsida; order Alismatales; family Alismataceae; genus Alisma; species Alisma plantago-aquatica. The sequence continues at coordinate 1,018,471,805 of OY856409.1, read as the reverse complement.
TATGTATTTATATATATATTTATATATATATATATATATCGGGATGGGTTTTCAAGGTGTTGAGTTCAAATTACCTTGACCCTAATCTGGATCATTTAAATTGTGGGCCCAAATTTTGGGCACTAAACCACTAGTAGAAAATTGTGGGTCATTTGCAGGCCAAGTTCCATGGCTTGGGTTGAACAAAACCCAATGCTCAACCCTAAGTTTACCCATTCATGGGCGAGTCCAAACTTTGTATATAAATGTAGTAGTGGTAAATATTGTGTAGAGCCTAGTGAAACCATGGACTTGAGTGACTTAGCATTTTATCCACTATTGGTGTTTGTAGTGTTTGGTATGAACGTAGAGAGGTCATGCGTAGAAGAAAAATCATTAACAATCACCAATACATAAATTCAATGAAATTCTCCTATGCCCGACTACCATGTTTCCCTTCAAAGAGAATGTACAAGTGTGAATCATAATGAAGATGAAAGGGGTGTCATCTCAAAAATATTGAGTGACCTTATCACGACCTATACAAAAGAATATGTCTTCCGTATCTAACTAAAACATGTATATCAATACAAGGCATACATGCCAAAAACTCAATTTGTAGATTACAACTGATCAAATCCACCCAACCTAGACCTGAGAGAATTGGGATAACTCCAAAACACAACAAAAAAAAGAGAACCACCCACCTCCATGATATTGTTGGTCACCATAGAATAGATCCTCTCCCCCAAGTCCTATTCAAATGGTTGGCACCTAAAAGATGTGCATAACCATGATGGTCAAACCATGTACCAATGACATGATATGGAAAAATATAGAATTCTTATTGCCCATAAGCATTTTAAGATCATATTATTCCAAGGAAGAGTAAACAAAAGATAATAACCGTTACCCAATATATACTCAACAAATATGAATCTCTTTATAGGTTTAGCATTAACATATGAATTATAGTACTCAAAAAATACTTTTAGGTATAGAAGAGACATAACAATGTATATGTGATATGACAAGATTATCTAACTAGGTGTATCTACATAACTTGACTACTTTATTTCTATTTTAAGCCCTATGGAATTTGAGGCATATCTCTCAAACCACAATCTTAAACTAAAAATCCTAAACTAGAACTCCATACAAGATGTTAGGATTTCTATAATCAATAAGATCTCTTACACTAGGTCCGAGCAAAAATAACAAAGTGTGGTGTTCTCAAAATTCAGACTATTGTGGAGTTCTCTAGGGATAGCCTTACATTCATTCTAAGCAAAAATAACAAAGTGTGGTGTTCTTAAATCAAACTATTATGTAGTTTTCAAGGGCCAATTCCCAAACAAACTAGGTTCATTCTGTGTACAGAGTCAATGGAAGTTATGACATATGACTCAAGCTACATCCTCAATTGTGCTCTATCATATAACCGCAATGGGATCCTGATGCACTAATCATCGTACATCACAAGATGTGGAAGAACTAAACCATTGTAAATCCATGTATATTCAAAATTATATGACTTCTATCATATTATCACAATCCAAGAACTACTATAAGGATACAAGCTTCACTATTTCCCCATCAACATAGGGAATAGTTTTATAGTCATAGGGAATTACATGATTAAGGTTACATTTGACTAAGTATGTCACTTACTAATTTTTCATGATTCAAGAGACATCGAAAAAGGTATATAGATGCATTTTTTGGTATGTATGCCTAGAGAACCAATCATATGATGATTGTATTGGAGCATTAGATACCTGCTTTCATAATCATAAAGATAATTACATTTATTATGTTTGTATCAATCATGATATAATGCCACATATATAATAGATGTATAAAGAATTATGTGACTTGATGACATATGTCTTCAGGTTGACGACCTAAACAATGATAACATATGTATGATAAGAGTGCATACATTCTTGTTATGTTTGTAGTCAGATATTACTGTGGAAGCAAAATAGACAATAGTAATACATGAGACTAGAGTGTGTGTTGACTGATGAAAGAGTCTCATTAGTCATGATATGTGATATCAAGTCAAGCACATAGGTAACCATTATAAAACAGTTTATCAAATAGAGCAACCTTGAGAGTGATACATGGAGACCATGAAATGGTAGTCAGAATCAGTTGTCATAGGGATAGTGGTGAATGTAGTTCTTAGACTTGAAATCACTACACTCATCACATGTTGTTTGATGTATTTAGACAATGTCCAACATGACCTTGAATAAGGGTTCTCATAAAGGTGATGCTCACTTTAACACATGGGGATTGAATATGAGTGATGTAGATGGGATTTGTCCCTCCTACACGAGATAGATATCCAAGCCACTTTATAAGCAAGACTAAAAAATGTGTGGCCATACTCATATGACTCAATATGTTATATGTGAGCTCACACCATCTTATCCTGTCTTATCTAGGTCAAGGAACATGGACTAAATGTTGAGAGGATGATGATTCCATGCCTTGAGTTCAATTTGAGTATCAGAGTCAAAGGAACTATACAATCATGGTAACACTGATAAGAGATTGTAGGTTGAAATTGTTCTCTAAATTTTCAAATGACTTTGATAACAATGATGTGTTGCTAGATACTGCTCATTGCTCATTTTGTCATAAGTTAGTTATGGACATTCACTACCAACATAACTTGGGACATATAGGGTCACACACATAGGATACACTTGGAATAGGAGTTTATTCCAGACTGAGGTTTAACTTGATTACTAAATTGTTTTGATATTCAACTACACAACTGTGGTTGATAATTGATTGGTTGCACTGTGAACCTACTTGTTCAATTGTTGTATCAATTGATTCAAGTGTTAGGTCAATTCAAATATCAATTGGTTGAATATTACCTAAGTTGGATGATGTGAAACTACCTATTCATCATCTGGGTTGTCTGGTTCAATGAATCAAACAATTAGAGCCACACCAATTTATTTTGTATCTAGATTTAAATCGATATGATCACATTTATTTTATTGCATATGATGCAAATATTATAGTGATCAATATGCACATTTGATTAATTACCACATATGATAACTCAAATTTAAGTGTATATATATGTATATATATACACATTCATTATATGTTTCCCTAATAATGTTTTTATGGTGATTGGAAGTGTGGTTGTGGCCAAAACCCCTATGGATCATGTTCTTGGTTGTTTGGTTTATTTCATGTTGTTACTCAGTTTTCATATTGAGATTCTCTCCTCCTTTGCAAATGTAAATTAATGCTCCTCTTCCAGTTTCCCCTTAAATGTAACTTGAGGTTTTCCCTTCTACAATATAATATTGAATAGGAAAATTTTAGTTTATGCTTCTGTGTGAGAATATGTTCTACACCAGACAAACTGACCAGAGTCTCTATGGAGGAACTGATCAGCTAGAGGATGGAGGAGGCAAGATGACAGGACAAACTAATTGATTGGTGGCCCAAATGGTCATTTGGAGGAGTCCTGGTGACGTTTGAACTACATAACCAAATGATTGTTTCATGAAACCAATCGACCTTCCAGGGGAGACCGGTCAAACCAAGAGTTGAACCGATTGACCCAGACTGGACCCAACATAGATCTTCATCAACAACACGTTACTACATATGATGTGGACCGTATGTTGTAGTAATTCCTTGGGGCTCTAAGGAATTACAATAGAATGGCCATACACATCTCTTGAGTATTTTATTTGCATGTTTTCATTGTGGTTATTACTATAAATATGTGGTGATTGGATATGTATATATATTTATATACAATCCCTCAATATAATATGAAATCTTAGATGTTTCCATAAGAAACACACATGAAAAACTTGATCAACTAACTATAGGTTATGCCAAAGTGTGGTGTGTTGTCCATCTCGTGGAAGTGTGATGGTGATATGTAGATGTGCCAAAGAAAGGCGCATATTCTATTGTGTCGGCTTTTGTGTCAGGATTAACTAGGTGATATTAATGATATTAAGTGCCTAGAAGCATACACATGGAATTTGACAAAGAGTTTTTCATATCATCTATCTAAGAGTTAAATGAGATACAATTGACAAATGTTGTCTACTTAAATAGTCAAGTTGTGGGAAACCAGCCAAAGTTGACTCATGATTTGATGAAATATGGATCTTGGCTCACTAGAAGGTTGTACACTACAATCTTCCAAAGTGGTAGTGTAGGCTATCAATTTGAGAAAAATAGCGGGATAAATAATTAAGTAAAGGACTAATTAATATTGTCTATGTTATCAAATCTAATTAATCAAATTGCAATTTTTTAGAAATAAATGTTAAACAAATCATCATAGCGATCATTTCTTGAGAAGAACAAACTAAATAGGACAAACTTCCATGACTTATTCTGGACTTTGAGAAGGGTTCTCTATGATGAACATAAGGTATATGTCCTAGATACACTAGTGCCAGAGGAACCTACTCCTGATGCACCTAGGGTTGAGGTGGATGCTTATTGGAAGCATGTCAGTGATGCCTTGGACATTAAGCACCTTATGCTATGTTTTTTTTTGGAAAAATTAGGTAAATAAATTTCCAAACCTATTAGAGGTGCAAAGGTACAAGCTATAAACTGTTCATAGCTTACATGAAATTGAGGAGCAAGCTAGCATTGAGGCTTTAGGTATTTGTTATAGTTCCCAATTCCTAATTATAATAGGTGAAATTGTGGCTAGCTTATCCTTGTACAGATTGTAAAGAAACTTAAGTTCTTTCTCGATATTAATGAATAGCTGAAGGTAGTCTATCCTTGAGCACCATGCTTCCTTTTGTTCCATTCTTTCCATATGAAATGAACACATCCAATGATCGTCCATAGCACTAGGTAGTGTGTATCATTACCTCTTCTATTAACATCAATGAGGTAGTCATAGAGATTGTATGACATTCATACATTTAGCTTGAGTTGGGCACATCCCCATATATATTTCTAGTAGGAGAAGCTACCAAAAAGACGAGCGATATTTTTAGTATGAGAATGACACAAGTGGAACATCTCATCAACTCCATTTTTCTGAGTCTTAATTCATTCCATTATTGGCAGTAGATTCTTTATAGCTTTATAGGTGGTCAAGCTCCATCTTGGTTGACGCATTTTTAACCAGAGGTTCTTGAAGTCTAGATCAATTTCATTGTTTTGTCTGTATGCATCCTACATGATGGCATCATCAACGTAAGTAAATTGAGGCCATAGATTGATCATCCTCCTCTAAATCATAGAGTAGCCCCATGAATGAGTGGGAATAACTTCAAGATTGTTGCAATATCTGCCTCTCATCTAAATGCTCCAAGTAGAGTCACTATGGAGCATCTTCTTGATACACCTGAGAGTATGGAAATCAGAAAGATCATTCAAGTTCTTAAGGTTGAGACCACCTTCATCTTTTAGAAAGGCCATCTTGCTCCAACAGGCTAGATGAACTGGGTTGCACCAAATGAAATCATTCATCAAAATTTCCATTCTTCTTAGAGCAACTAGAGAGACTTCAACTTGCCATAGCCAGTAATTGATTAGACCCATGGAAGAATGGTTTAAAGTATTATTCTACCTTCGATCGATATCTTTGAACCTGGCCATCTTCCAATCATGTCCTTGAGTTTATCTAGGCATTCATGGAAATGTTTGCGCCTAAGATTACCCCCTGCCATAGGGAATCCAAGATACTTTGTTGGCCACTCCCCGTTTTTAATGTCCAAAGCATGAATCAGTCTAACTTTGTCCATGAAAGACTTAGAGATATAGATATGTGTTTTGTGGATTGTATTGCATACAAGAAAGCCTACCAAAATCCAAAAGAAGAGACATAAGATTTTTTAAGCTTTGAGTGCAACCTTCAATGAAGATGAGAACATCATCAGCGAAGAGAAGATGACTTGTGACTTTTGTGCATCTAACAACAAAGGATTTGATCAATTTAAATTGATGAGATTTATCAATTCTTTGACTTAATACCTCCATGGAAATAGCAAATAATAATGGTGACAGTGGGTCACCTTAACGAAGCCCATTGGAATTCTTGAAGAGACCACCAAAACTACCATTCAATAGAATAGAGAAAGAAGGGGTTTCGATGCATTACTTTATCAAAGAGATCCATCTTTCACTAAATCCCAAACCTTGCAGATATTTCCATAGGTAAGGCCATCTAACCGAGTCAAAGGCTTTGGTTATATCAAGATTGACACATGTAGAAGGAGAGTTGTTCTTGTGGTTGAAGTTCAGCATGAACTCAGCAACAAGCATGGATCAATCTTCAATGCTTCTACCACTAACAAAGGCTCCCTGGTCAGTGGACATTATTTTCAGGAGGACTGAGGACAACCTCTTAGTGATGATTTTGTATAGCATGGAGCAACAAGAAATGGGCCGAAAATCAGCTGGTGAGGTTACAAGATCTTTCTTAGGAATGAGAACAATCAACACATGATTTACTTTTCGGACCATATTGCCTCCTTCAAAGAACCATTGGATAGCTTTACTAAAATTAAAACTAATCAATTTCAAGTTCTCTCTGTAGAAGTACCCATTGAATCCATCGAGATCGGGACTTTTGTTTGCTCCAATATCCTAGACAACATCCTTGATCTAAAGAAGATCAGGTATTTTACAGTGAGCTTCATTTTCTTTGTATGAACTATGTGTTGCATGAGTAGCATGAAGACATGGGGATTCGTGAGATGGTCACACATCTTAAGAATGTGAACCATGATCATTCAAAGCAATAAATGTACAATGTCTAAAAGGTTCTCTTTGAGTGCAAGATGACAGAAGGAGATCTAATAGAGCCCCATGTGCTCAATGTGATTGGGCATGTGGAACATCTAGAAAGACTGGGATTCCCTTTAACCTAAGAGTTAGCCATAGATACACTACTACAGAAACGGCCTTTGGCGTCGGTCGTTTAACCCCATTTGGCATCGATTTCCGACCGACGCCTATGTGGGCGCCGCTAAAGGTCGAACACTTCGGCGTCGGTTTTTTAACCGACGCCTGTTTGTTCTATAGGCGTCGGTTGTTTAGTAAATAACCGCCGCCAAAAGTGTTCACGCCATAGAAAATGGCGTCATCTAGGGCACTTTGTGCGTCGGTTATTTACTACACAACCGACGCCTATGTAGAATTTAGCATCGGTGTTTTAGTAGATAACCGACACATAAAGTGCCCTAGATGACGCCATTTTCTGTGGCGCGAACACTTTTGGCGTCGGTTATATACTAAACCACCGACGCCTGTACTTCAAGACGACACGGCCGTGCTTCCCTGCACGGCCGTGTTTAGTACTATAGGCGTCGGTTTTATATGAATAACTGACGCCATTTATACCACGGCCGTGCTATCCTGCACGGTCGGGTTGTTTGTACTATTAGGCGGCGGTTTTTATCAAATAACCGACGTTGTATGTCTTTGCTGACGGTTTTCTATAAATAACCGACGCCTATTTATATATATTTTTTTTCATATCAGTTTGCAGGCCTGCTGTGGCTGGTCAGCGGGATGAGAACCTGCAGTTCAGTTTTCTAAACTGCAGGTTTACGACATCCATTGATATCAGCCTACAAACAGGCCGCAAACCTGCAAAAGTCACAAGCAAAATTCTACACAAGTACATACATTCAGACATCAATTCAATTCTCACATTCACACATATAGAAACATTCAAATACATGTATTAACATTCAGAAATATTCATTTACAAAGTATCATTCATTATCGCTATCAACATCCCAATTATATCTTACAGTTGCCACTGCTTGTATGGCTTTTGCCCATTCTTCTCTTACCTCATTTAATGCTTCCATCGTATATGGAGCATGTATATTTTTTAAGCGTTTACCTGTAGTGTTGTCAGTTTTAAACACCTGCAAAGATAATGATGTATATATATAAGTAATAATATAAAAATAAGATAAGATTGATATATTTCATACTAACTAATGAGACTATATATAATACCTCATGTATGGTATCGATGTCCAATGCGGAATATTTGATAATCATCTGCATAAATCGCATCACATAGTATGCACATGCCCAGCCATTGTCTTGTGTAGCACACTATAAATTGAAACATACAAAATAATACAACTAAGCACAATTCACATCAATAATATATATATTCGAGTCGGGAACTTACTTGTACGTTCTGCCAATTTATTGGCTGGTTCTTTTTCCTTGGGACCGTTCCTCCAGCCTTTTTGAATGCATCTAAACCCCTACATGTTAATATAACACAATAAATTGCATAAGTAAATAGTAATGTAATAAAAGATGTTAACGAATATAAAAATGAAATATTTCTCACCAGAATAATGGCATTCTCATTACGTGTCCAATTTTAGTGTTCAATGTACTCCCCGCAGGATCTAGATAATAAATAGTGAATGTCCCGGGGACAATAACTAGTAACTCCCAATGTCTACCGCTAGAAGTAAGAAGTTAACAATTAATAACTCAAAATGCAAAATAAAAATGGAATTTTCTTAAGTCCAAATTATAAAGAAAGTAAACTTACTTGACATTGAATGGAGCTATTATTATCGTCTTCTTTTGCTGACCAAAAATTGTAAAAGCATCTATACAGTATTGTTGAACATTATCAGGGTCTTTAGCTACCAAACTAATCAATGATGGAATCAAAAATCCCACATGATCAAATGCAAATTGTTTGCAATGATCTTCGACTAGGTAGCTACAAAACATATAGGCGTATGCATTAATATATAAGAAACCAGATCACCAGATCTTACACAAGGTATATGGATGTATAAACAAGATCTCACCTTATCCATGTCTCTATCATTGATGTATTAAGCCAATCATACATAAATAGCTCAATAATATCTTGTATAAATAAAGAGCTATCGTATGATTGACCTGCATAATCTGCATCTAAAGAAATAATTATAGGGCAATGTACATTATGTGCCTGTAGCCAACATGCCATTCCCCTACAAGCAGGACCTAACGGGTATGTTAGGTCAGTTGGAACCCAATCGGGTAATGCGGGAAGTGGAAGTGGAGGCCTAGGTGCTCCTGGTGTCTTCTTTTTAACATGTATATATAATTTCAGATCAGTTGACATCATATATACACATTAACAGTCTAAATCAATGTAAATTTATCTTACAATTTCAGTCATGTAAACGACATCTGCTTTGGGCCACAATATCACCCCGCCTTCTGCATCAGCAAGTCTATCAATATCCGGGTGGGGATATGGCAATGTAGCTTCTCTCCAATCGGGTAACACACGTATCGGGCTCACACGAACGTAGCCCTGTGGTATTGGAGTCCCGTGAAACATTGCCCTAGGAAGGGACGGGTAAGCCTGCGCCTCTGCAACAATGTAGTCTTGCATTCTTAAGCGGCATGGATTCAATGCCTACAAATTTACGTAAAGAATATTATACATATATACATATCATCTTGAAAACATAACAACTTGAAAAGACTAACTACAATGTCATAAACAATACTTACAGCAGACGTGCTAGGCGATGGGTCTCCAGGATTACTCGCAGTCTGTGCATCAGGAGAAGAGTGGGTCGCCATAGGCGTATTGGAAGCTTGAGATGCCTGCCACCGCAGCAATTCTTCCTTGACCTTCTCAGCAACTACATCGTTGACCTTCTTAGCAACTAAATCCTCAACTCTCTTATTCTCCTATACATGGATAAAAGAAACATTAGCTTCTTATTAATGAATTTCCTTTTGCAGTAACATTCTAAAAAAAGAATAGGTTACCTCTTCTTGAGAAAGTCCCGCTCTGGGTTTGTGCTGGGATGGCCCAAAGAATGCTTTGATGCCAACACCAGCGCCGGCACCTCTAACACGTCCAGGATGCTCAGGGTTACCCAGAGCAACTGTCAATTCATCCCTTGTGCCCTGAGGGATGAACGTGCCTTGTTTCCTCTGCTCGTGCAGCTCCCGCTAATCACCATAAACAGAAATTGGTAAGTTAACACCACAAATAATCAATATTCAAATGATTTCTCTAAGAGTGTTATTTTACCATTTTTGCAGCCGCCTCAGCAGTTATAGGCTTCTTTATTTCACCCTTCTTGTTTTGCCTGCCAGCTATCCAGATATCATGGCGAGGCATGGGTGTGGCAGACTCCTGAGTAGGAGCAGACTCCTGAGTAGCCGCAGACTCCGCCTGTAGTCTTTGGCGAACGCTTGCATAGCCTTTTGGACCCATAGTGTGGTCATGCACATTCAGTGCACGCCTTGCTTTTTGTGCGTCACTGAGGGCCTAGTTAGTATGCACATTAATGATTTGGTTAGTAGCACTAAATGCTAATCTTGAATAGGTGAATACAATGTATATTAATTAAATTGGGAGTGACGCCTAATACCTTGAATTCTTCAGATTTTCTTGAAGCAACAAAATTGTCCCAATCTTCTTTGTCCAAGAAGTTCCATTGTTCAAGGGCTGACTTCTTCTTCTTATCACCCTCTTTTATGTATTCTCTGTTCAGATTTGTCCTATAATTCCTAAGCATCTTTCCAGCGCGTTGCATCACATTTTTACGATGCAACTTCTCATCCAATGCAAACAGATTCTGTAAAATAGAAATGTTATTAACTAGTATCCAAAATAGAATTGCAAATAATAGAATTTGTAATCTACAAAATAGAATTGCAAATAATAATAACTCACGCATAAATCCTTCCATATCAAGTCTTTTTTCCCTTGAGGAACTTTATGCCAATTGTCATACTTAACACCACAATGGCTCCGAGTGGTACACCCAAGATAGTTCACAAAATTATTGTGGTTCACTCCAATTGGATTTCCTCCATTATCAAACTCCACCACCAATTTGGATCCACTACCACTTAGTGTTAATAACTTCTTCAACAGAGTGATGCCCCTTTTCTTGTTAAGTGTTTGGTGTTGCGCATCAAGTTGCTCCAGTGCTTCAGTGGGTACAGGTGCATCAACCTAAAATTTGACAAAAATAAAACACACTAAATTAGCCCAATATAGAAATATAGGATATATGACATAACTAGAAGATAATGAATTTTATAGAAATACAGGATATGTTTTTAGAACTTACATTAGTATCCTCGCCATGCTCGTCATGGACAACATGCTCATCATGGACTTCATGCTCATCATGGACATCATGCTCATCATGGTCAGCCATCTGAAAATGTCATTAAAAAGGCAAACATTTAGCATTTCTATTAACTAGAAAAAGGCAAACATTTAGCAGTTGTATTAACTAGAAAAAGGCAAACATTTAGCATTTGTATTAACTAGAAAAAGGCAAACATTTAGCATTTGTATAAACATACATGTCTCTAAAATTGTGATCTTTTATCAATTAACAATCCTTCATTGTGATCTCCGCGCACATATAAGTCATCATTAGCTTCAATATTTTGTGGAGTTGGCAACCCAACTGAGAATGGACTGGAGTCATCATACTTATCATAGTACTCTTCTTCATCTATAGGATCTTCAATGAACTGTCTTTTACCATGAAAAACAACTGACCATTTATCATTTGTAGGATCATCGATATAGAATATTTGTTTCTCCTGTGATGCCAATATGAATGGTTCACCCTTCTCGCCAATCTTTTCAAAGTTCACCAAAGTGAAACCCAATTCATCCACTATAACTCCTTTGGTGTTATCAACCCAATTACATTTAAAGAGCGGAATTTTGAAATCTATGTAGTCAAACTCCCAAATGTCCACAATGACACCGTAATATGACATTTTAGCTTCACGTGGACTCTTATCCTTTGCACTTGCAAAGTACATAGTCGACGCTTGAAGAGTGACCCCACTATTTTGGACGACACTCTTATCATCTTGGCGCTTTGTGTAATATGTGAATCCATTAATGTCAAACCCTTCATAAGACATAACATTCGGTTTTGGTTTAAAGGCGAGGCATTTGATAGTTTCTATAATATCATTTGGTGTTTGAGATAGTTGATGTAAGACTTTATCTTCAAACCACTTAGTAAAAGTCTTATTATGCTCTCTAGCAAGCCACATTGAACTTGCTCGAGGATGTTGTCTCTTTATGAAATTGGTATGTTCCTCGATATAAACACTCACTTCGTCCATATTGTGTAAAATATACAAGTGAGCTTGTTCCAACTGCTCACGGCTGATTACTTTCACCCGTGATCCCAAAATTCCTTTGCCCTCCTCAATATTCTTGTCATTATCAGGAGTGTCATTACCACTGAAAAATTCATTGCAAAAATCCATAACCTCTCTCGCCACATAACCTTCAATAATACTCCCTTCAGGCCGATAACGGTTTCGAACATCACCTTTAAAAACACTCATGTATCGTTCAAAGGGATACATCCAATGCAAGAAAACTGGTCCCAACATTTTCACTTCCCTAGTCAAGTGGACAACAAGATGTATCATGATATCAAAGAATGAAGGAGGGGAATACATCTCAAGCTGACATAGGGTAACAACCACTTCTCTTTGCAAATTATCGAGAGTATCAGGGTCAATAACTCTGCTGCATAGACTGTTGAAAAAGAAACAAAGTCTGGTAATTGCAAACCTTACATGCTTCGGCAATATAGATCGAATTGCCACGGGCAATATTTGTTGCATTAGAGTGTGACAATCATGAGATTTAAGACCTATCAACTTCAGATCTTTCATTGATACCAATCTACGGATGTTGGATGAGTAACCATGTGGCACCTTAACATTTACCAAGCATTCACAAAAAGTTTTCTTCTCCTTTCTAGACAACGTGTAACAAGCGGGAAGTAAGTATGTTCTTTTATTACGCATTTCACGTAATTCTGTTAATTATGACCTTATTCCCATTTCACATAGGTCCAGTCTGGATTTTATCCCATCTTTAGTCTTACCTGGTATATTTAATAGAGTACCAATGATGCTATCACATACATTTTTCTCAACGTGCATTACATCGATACAATGCCTGACTGTCAAAGAACTCCAATAAGGAAGATCCCAAAATATTGACTTCTTCTTGAATGAAGAATTGTCACTCTGTGTGGCCATACTCATTGCAAAACAACATAGCGTGCAAACGAAATGTCTCTCTTGCTGAAGCAGCATAGGTCATCACACCTTCAGCCCAAAGTTTCTTTAAGTCATCAATCAAAGGTTCAAGATAAACATCGATATCATTTCCGGGTTGTTTAGGGCCCGATATCAACAATGACAACATAACGTACTTATTTTTCATACACATCCAGGGAGGAAGATTGTATATAACAAGCATGACTGGCCAAGTGCTATGTTGGTTGCTCAATGTCCCGTACGGATTCATCCCATCTGTACAAAGCCCAAGTCTTAGATTCCTATCTTCTTCACCAAATTTAGGGTACAATAGATCAATCTTCTTCCACTGTGGGGAATCAGACGCATGTCGTAGGATCCCATCATTAATTTTCTTAACATCTGCATGCCACCTCAAATTCTTCGCATCTTTCGGATTTGCAAACAAGCGTTGAAACCGTGATATTATAGGTAGATACCACAACACCTTGGCAGGAGAACCAGTTTTGGACTCCCCCGAAGTCGTCAATTTATACCGTGACGCACCACATTTTGGACAATCTTTCAAATCTACATAGTCCTTTTGAAATAATACACAATCATTCGGGCATGCGTGTATCTTCTTGGCCTCCATTCCCATTGGGCACAACATTTTCTTTACCTGGTATGTTGAGATTGGAAGCTCGTTTCCTTCAGGAAGAATTTCTTTCAACAAAGTCAACAATGAAGTGAAGCTTTTGTCGCTCCATCTATTGTTAGCTTTCAACTTATACAATCTCAAGACAACGCTAAGCTTCGTAAACTTAGCACAGCCTGTGTATAACGGTATCTCAGCATCATGCACAATGTTTGTAAAGATAGGAGGTGGATCGGTGTGCTCTACCCTACAACTATCCAGCATCGCATCAACGATGTCTGCTGGAACTGGTTCGTTCACATTTACGTCATCGGAGGCAATTTCTTCTTCCACCCAAGCACTGCTATCGACATCTACTGGTTTCGATTTTGAAATCTCTCCATGCCAGTGCCATTCTGTATAGCCTTGTACAATCCCATTGCACATGACATGACTTTTGATTTCCTCACCAGTGTTGACTTTCAAGTTGTTACTGCAATGCCTACATGGACAGTAGAACCTATCTGTAGGTTTTTTCCTATGTTCCTCGGCAAATCTAATAAACTGATCAAGACCAGATATAAACTCTGGGGTGCAACGATTACGAATGGACATCCATGATCTATCCATTCTATGATCAGAGAAAACAAGTATATATTAGGAAACAAGTATATATTAGGAAAAGATTAGGCAGCATTTCCCCGCTGTTCTCTAAGTACATATATACTTAGAGAACAAATGGGGAAATGCCAACAAACACATGTGATGTCATTCTTATATATAATAAATGTGTACCACCTATCCCATCCTTGAACACCTAATCTCACTAGTAAGTGTATAATGTGTATTGGGTTTTCGAGAAAATTTCGGCAGCATTTCCCCGTTTGTTCTCTAAGTATGTACTTAGAGAACAAACGGGGAAATGCTACCAAAATTTTCTCGAAAACCCAATACACATTATACACTTACATCCTAAGTGAGATTAGGTGTTCAAGAACAGTCCCAAACCGGGGACTATCCAAGATTTACTCCTAATGAGTCAATCTTGGATGGGTTTCTAGGCCAACAAACACAATAATAGATATCTACAATGAAGCCAGACTCCATACAAACAGTATATAATTTAGTGATTGTTCATTCTAATTTATACCAATGTACAAGTAATATAAAAAACAATGATTGTTCACATTCTAGGCCAACAAACACATGTGATGTCATTCTTATATATAATAAATGTGTACCACCTATCCCATCCTTGAACACCTAATCTCACTAGTAAGTGTATAATGTGTATTGGGTTTTCGAGAAAATTTCGGCAGCATTTCCCCACTGTTCTCTAAGTACATATGTACTTAGAGAACAAATGGGGAAATCCTACCAAAATTTTCTCGAAAACCCAATACACATTATACACTTACATCCTAAGTGAGATTAGGTGTTCAAGAACAGTCCCAAATCGGGGACTATCCAAGATTTACTCCTAATGAGTCAATCTTGGACGAGTTTCTAGGCCAACAAACACAATAATAGATATGTACATGTTAGGGTTTCATCACAATTGATGTTAGGGTTTAAACAATGTTAGGGTTTAATCAAATCAAATTAGGATGCTAGAATGGACAAGTTTAAATCAAATTAGGATTTAAATTAGGGTTCCAATAGGATTCAATTTAATTAATTTTTATGTGAAATATGTAATATTATAATACATACAATGGCAATGAAATGAAACCCTAATTGTATTGGAGCTCATAAGAGGATGTCTCAAAGGTTGAATCTAATATATGCATCCTAAAAAAGGTATCACATCACAAATGTGCATTTCAATAATCATATTTTATTTCCTTCCAATTAGTGTGGGTGCCAAGTTTGGAATTGTTTTCTAATCATGGGTCCCTTAATTTTATTTAGGATAGAAGATAAAATCAAGGATATCAAATAGTATAAGGCACACCCCCAAATGTAGTAGGCGCACCCACTACTACAGAAACCCTAACATTACACAGCTAGTTCACCTTATTTAACCCATGGATACTTCTAGTACTTATGTATTGGACTAACGATGCTTGATACTTAAACACTCAAACAGAGTTTGTATAGTGGCTTCAGATTCATGTACACATGTTTCACAACTCTTCCTCCTTTATATGTCTAACCTTAAGATTTGGATAGGTGAGGAGGTGGTATTAGTATATGTCTTGGTAGGTGGCATTAGGTTGTAGATGTTTATTATCATATTGTCATGTTCTTATTGTAATTATCTAGAGAACTACACCTACCTATGTACAGAGTTGTATCCATTTAACTTCTCCATCTTTTTTTTTGTGAAAAACACTCAACTATTGATACCAAAAAAACTTTGGGCATTTACAGACAACACACCTGACCAAACGTAAAGAACAAAAGGAGAAAGTATCCCACACAGGGGATCAAAACATCTCCAAACAGCAAGACCATATATACACAACCAAGGAACAGGCTCATACACACAAAGAGAGCAGGAAAAAAAATACAGGGGATAGCTCATACATCAACCTAGATAGATAGCCCTGACACTAGCATTAAAACAGCAGCAGAGTTAGGGCGTCAACCTAGAAAGAATGGCAGAGGAAGGGTTTGATGCTAGTACCTTGTGAGCAGCAGAGTTAGAGCGTGAGAAAGGAGACGCAGAGCAGCAACAAGGAGGAAGGAGCGGGCGGCGGCGGCGACGACGCAGAGCAGCAGCAGGAGCAGGATCGTCGGCGAGCAGGAGCGGCGGCGAGCAGGCGGCGGCGGTGGTGGCGACGCAGAGCAACAACAGGCATCGGCGAGCAGGTGTCCAACGGTGGCAGGAGCGGCGGCGAGCAGGAGTGGTGGTGGAGAAGGGGGCGCCGGAGAAGGGGAGCTGAAGAAGAAATCGCCGGAGAGAAATCGCCGGAGAGAAATCGCAGCAGAGAAATAGGGAAATCGCAATGAAACAGAAGAAAGGGGAAGAGTCGGGCGATCGAGGGTAATGAAGTTCCCAACTAGCGTCGGTTGTTTAAAACAACCGACGCCTAAACATCTTTAGCGTCGGTTGTTTGAAAAAACAGACGTCCAATTGGATGATATTTTCATGAAATTATTTGGCGGGAACCACTTTCAGCGTCGGTTATACAAGGATAACCGACGCTGAAAGTGACACTTTTCGCGCAAATTTTCATCGCACATAGGCGTCGGTTTCTACGTATATAACCGACGCTGAAAATGACACTATTTTTTTTGATCGAAATATGGATTTCGCGGGCGACTTTACGCGTCGGTTTGTTATAAACAACCGACGCTTAATACAAAGCGGTACCCGTGTCTGGCTGGTCTTCGAATATAGACGTCGGTTTGCTTAAACAACCGACGCCTTATATGTTAGGCGTCGGTTTTCCTTAATAACCGACGCCAAGAAAAGTGACACTGAATGCTATTTCTGTAGTAGTGATATGATTCTCCAATCATTTCTTGAATCATCTATCCAGTTTATCAAGTGTTATTACTTGATTAACTTGGACAAACCACTATCAAAATTACTTAGCTTGTTGTTAAATGTCAAAGCAAGAATGATGAAGGAAAAACATGCGATGTTGCTTAGCAGAGTGAGGTCCAATCATGAAGTCAAGGACAAGAACAATCCTAAGACTGATATGTAGTCTAAATTTTATGCACTCAAAATGAGGAGAAATGTAAATGCAAAAGGAATCCATCATTTACACTAAAAGAAATTAAGGAAGAAGAAGAGAGAAATAGAGATCTCCACTTCAGAACCCAAGAAGAAGTAAGCTAGAACTAGAAGAGCTAGGGTTGCTTCAAAATTGTTAGAATATACCATTCATGTAATGGGCATATAATAGAATCAATAAATTGATATTATGTACCTACCATTAATGAAAAACATCATGTATCTTTTATGGACAAGAATATTATGAATATATTTGATGTTTTTATTTCAAATATATGATCTTTTACGTCAATTCCTTATGTCTCATAATCTATACTCGATAGTTGTAGAGACAAATGTGTGTGACCCATATACTGAATAATTTTATGACTCAAACTATGAATACCTATAACATTGTCATCTAGAGTGCATGAATGAGAAATGCATTTCTAGAATCTGTAATGATATTTATCTAGACTATTTTGGTCATTGATCCAATATAGATATGCGAGTCTTATTTTATTGGGAAATATGACAAAAAAGTCTTCACTAAATGTAGTGGGAGAGTGAATGTTCTGTTAGGGCTCATACATATTGATGTATATAGACCTTATAGAAAAAATGCTACAAGTAGTTAATTGTACCTGATTATATTTACTGATGATCTCAGTAGATGTGTTAGATTGCATTTAATGAAATATAAGTTTAAATCTCTTGAAGTGTTCAAGGAGATTAGGAATGAAGCTTGATAAAACTATCTAAACATTTTGATATGATCAATGTGGAAATATTTTAGCCAAGAGTATGAGAACCTTTTGGGAGATCATGATAATGTATCATGATGACCACTTGAAACACAATGATAGTGTATCATAAGAGTGTATCAAAAGAAGGAATCACACCTTGTAAGTCATGGTGTGATTATCAATAAATCGAGATGATCTTCCAATTTCCTTTTTGGCACATGCTTTACACTAAAACAATGTACTGTCTAAAATGTTTCAAAAGACACCATATGAGATATGGCATGGGAAGTGTCTTGATATGTCTTTATAAAGGTTAGTATTGAAATATGATATAAGAAATTAGTTTCTTGAAAAGGTTGTCCACAAATCACATAAATATTTTATTGTTGAATCCTACTTTTATAATCCAATCTGACAACATAGTGTTTGTTACCAGGATAACTATATCCCTAAAGGGGAACTTAGTTCAAAGGAGTTGTTGGAAGTAAAAGTAGAACATGAAAAGTTCGAGACAAACAAGGAAACATTAAACCTAAAGAGGTAAAATAGGAACAAGGAGAATCAAAAATTGTTGTGGAATCTCAAGTTCCTTGTATAACACAAAACCTTGTAGATCTAGAAGAACACACTTTGAGTTTGAATGATTATGACATTATAACTCAAGAAGGTGACATGTAGGTCATAGATGATGAACCAACAACATACCTAGAAGCTATTGAGGGACCAGAGTCTAAAACATGGCTTGAGGCCATGAGGTCCAAGATGGAGTCCATGTAAACCAACAAGGTAAGACCTTGGTGGGTCCACCTGAAGGGGTAAACCCATTAGGTGAAATTGGCTATTCAAAAGGAGGTTGACATGGATGGTAATGTATAAACATATAAGGTCATATTAATTGAAACAAATTTCAATCAAGTTCAAATTGTTGAACATGATGAAGTCATATTACGAGATGCCATGGTTAAATCCATCAAGATCATGCTTGTTGTTACATCTTAATATGACTATGAGATTTGGTAAGATGTATGTTAAAACCACATTACTTAATAGAAACATTGTATAGGATGTGTATGTGATAAAACCTAGAAGGTTTTATGAATCCAAATATTTCAAATCAATTTTATAAGATACAAAGGTCAATCTATGGATTGAAGCAAGCATCTTAGAGATGGAATCTTCTATTTGACAAGTTAGTCAAAGAATTTGACTTTAGTCAAAATGAAGATGAAATCTTTGATTACAAGAATTTTATGGGATCATATTTATATTCAGCGTGCTGATAGGGAATAAAATCCTTACACTGCAAATATAAAAACATGGTTGGGAAGCACCATCACTATGAAGGGTTTAGGAGAAGCTTCCTTTGTGATAGGAATTGGGATCTATAGAAATAGATTTGGAAAGCTTATTGACATAAGAAAGACCACATATAAGATGATGAATGGGTTTAGTATGTAGGACTCAATGCGAGAAAACTTGTCCATGTTTGGTGGAGTAAGTCTCTCAAGAGCCCAGTGTCCTAGTTCTTGTGAAGATTGGGAAAACATGAGTGAGATTCCATATGCATTTGCAATTTGATCTATCATGTATGCAACATAATGTACTCATCTCATTGTCTTGTATGTATTGGACATGACAAGTGGATATCTGTAAGAATATAGTGAAATTCATTGGACTGCCATAAATAACGTCCTTTAGAACTTAGCAAGCACTAAAAGAATCGGTTCCAAGGTTATGGTAATAAGGAAGAGTTGTTATAAGGGATTACACCAACGCAAGCTTCCAAAGTGATAAAGAAAATTAACGATCACAATCTAAATTTGTCTTTGACCTTAAAATAGAATTGTAAGTCAAAAAAAATCTGAGCAAGATACATTTGCAAATTCTACAATAGATGTTGAGTGTCTTAGGTGTTGTAAACACAACCAAGGATAGTGTATGCATCTAGAATTTCATTTAGATGAACTTGTGGGAGGTTTCAAACATTGATGACATTGTATAAATACTATGACCACAATGGATCTACTAGAGATGTAATGGATCTAAGATAGCATACTACAACACTTCCATCTCATATGAAAAGTTGTATAGTGAGGAGATGTAAAAACTTGCAAGATACCAACTAGAAGAAAATATTGCTAACCTACTATAAAAGCTTTTTCATAAAAAAACATGATGGACATGTTAATATAACTTGGAATAAGATTCATGTGTGACTCTAAGTGAAAGTGGGAGTCTATTGGTTTGTATGCCTAGAGAGCCAATCATATGATGATTGTGTTGGGGTATTAGATACCTAATTTGATAATCATAAAGGTAATTCTATCTATTATGTTTGTATCAATCACACGATGATGTCACATATATAATAGATATCTAACGAATGATGTGATTTGATGACATATGTCCTTAGGTTGAGGACCTAAACATTGAGATGATGTGTATGATAAGAGTGCATACATTCTTGATGTGTCCCTAGTCGGATATTATTGTGGAAGCAAAATCGACAATAGTAATACATGAGACTAGAGTGTGTGTTTACTAATGATACAGTCTCATTAGTCATGATAGGTGATATCAAATCAATCATATAGGTACTTGTTATAGAACAATTTATCAGACAAACCCACCTTGAGAGTGATACATTGAGATAATAGAATGGTAGTTAGAATTAGTTCTCATAGTGATAGTGGTGGTTGTGGTACTTAGATATGAAATCACTACACTCATCACATGTTGTCTGATGTACTTACAAACCATCCAACATGACCTTAAATAAGGGTTTCCATAAAGGTGATGCTCGAGTACACATTAACACATGGGAACTAAGTGTGAGTGATGTACATGGGATTTGACCCTCCTACAACAAATAGGTATCTAGGCCATTTAATGTGTGAGAATGAGAAATGTATGACCATACTTGTTACACCCCGATCTCACAATTTCCTCAAATCATGAGATTAGGGCATAAGATAGGACTTATATGTAAAACAAAGCACACCCTTAACCTTTTTATTTTTTTCTTTAAAACTATTGTTTCTTCGCATTGAACCA
Source organism: Alisma plantago-aquatica (assembly GCA_963693085.1). NCBI lineage: Eukaryota > Viridiplantae > Streptophyta > Magnoliopsida > Alismatales > Alismataceae > Alisma > Alisma plantago-aquatica. The sequence continues at coordinate 1,018,450,669 of OY856409.1, read as the reverse complement.
CATAAATCATTTTAACAAGGGAATCTGAACATTTCTTTTACTAAACAGACTTTAATAGTAAAGATACATGTATAAACATTCATGATGTCTCTCACACCTTATGCACATAAGACCTACTAATTAGCATACAATTTCAAAAGAGGAATAATATTACACATCGTAATTACAACTCACTTTCTTATCTCTTACTGAGGACCTAGAGTAACAAGGACCGACTAACTCAACTAATCTTGTACTTAACTCTTGTAGAAGATCTACACTGATGCTCTGACCATCTTCAAGTCCACGCGGTTAACCCTAAAATGTTTGAGTAGAGGGGTGAGCCTACTCGCTCAGTGAATGAGTACTTCAAAGAAACAGTCTAAGGCACTAATGTGATTACAGATATAACTTTGAGTAAACGATATGAAATTTAACAACAATAAATACTACACTGAGCAGTTCTAAAACAATATAATTGAAATAACAAAGAATGTAAATATTGCATCCAAAGAATAACTACTAGAAGACTATGCTCTAGTCTTCCTTAACTCTTTCATTTATAAGGAACTCTGTGAACCTATATGATCATATTTTAACTTATGCCCTGATCTTATGCAGTGTACTCTGCATAAGAGACTCGCAGTGCACTACGGCCACACCGTACAAGACTTAGCGACACACCCGAGAAATGCTAAGTCTGACTGCTAGTCCTGTTCTGCTACAGGACCCACGGGCTCTCCGGCCCATAGGCTCTCCGGTCTCACTGCACTAACTCCGAGTGCACTAGACTCCTCCTCTAACCTAAGCACACAGGCGGAGAGTCTACACTGGGTTACCACCGTGACACACGCATGGATTATTGTTGAATAACCCCTATCAACCCTCGTGCCACCAGAATTACTCAATCGGTTGATGTTGGACACGAGTTTCACCCCTAAGGTGCAGACCTCCCAAAGGGGTTCTACGGTGTTCAGGGCACCTAAGTCTAACATTAACATTATAGGTACATTTTAAAAAGGAATCATAACTCATTTAACATTTCTCACAAGGCTCACACGGCCTGCCATATCAAATCATAAGAAACATCATAACTCATGTATTCAACATATTTCATGTCTCAGTAACATCCCTTTCTAGGGCATGTCATATCTCATCACCTGCAATTTACGAGATATGTATTGAAAATAAGAAGCCCTGCAGTAAGTAGATATCAACTCAGAGAGAACAAGCATATAAAGTTAAATGCACTAGAAACATACAATTCAACAGTTAAGCATCATCACGTCTCATATCGAGACCTTTCATATCACCATAACATGATTCATTGAACACCCTATCCTTAGGGTTTCATTTGCCTTATTCATTCATCCCATGTCAACACCCTACTCTTAGGGTTTCGTTTGCCTCATTCACCTTTTCATTTACCTCATTCACTTGTCACATGGCTCTTATAAGGATTTCATAGGATATAAGCATTCACTAAATAAAGATTGTTTTCAACAAATCATATACAATCAATATTGATATGAAACCATGGAAATTTAACTAAATTTAGGTTTTCCATACCATTCACTGAGATATCATGTATCAAGAATAAAATTCAATTAAGATAACCCATGAGGTACATCCTAACCACTTATAGGATTACTAGTCCTCTTCAATAAGGTTGAAACTCTAGTGATATCTCAATTAGGTTAAACCCTAAATTACATCATATGGTATAAATCTGAAAAGCATTCTTACTAGGATGTGTTGTATACGTTTCTGATGTGAATCTACCATCAAAGAGTCATTGAAACAGATAAGGAATCCATATCATATCAATTTGCAACAACTTAAATTAAACAGACATTTCAGGGTTTAGAATCACATACCAAGCAATTAGGGATTTGGATGCTATAATCAAATTTCGTGCATTATACTGTTTAAAGGAAATACCCACTCACCCTAAGGTGTGAAAACACCTTAGAACTGCAGCTCAACTCAGGGGATCTCGAACTCATATCAAATCCCTAGCAAATCTCCCAATTCTTCTTCCCTTCAACTAGGAAACCTTGAAAATGAGGGATTATGAAGAAAGGGTGAGAAAAGAGGGAATTTTGACATCATCTTGGATCAAATCAGAGCATGGACGGAATCTTGACATGAGAGAGAAGATTCACCATAAAAGTCTATGCAAAGAATCCAAACTTACTTGATTTCACCATTCCTCGGACCGCAAAACCCTAGGTCAGCAATTCCTCCTCTTTCTCCACTCAAGCCCTAACTCTCCCTCTCTCTCTAGATTTTCATTTCTCTGGAATGAATTGCGAATTATGAGAGCTGCTAGTGTGTGTGTTCGAACATATAGAGCAATTGAGCTGCTTGGGTCAATTGCATATTGACCCTACATTCAACTCTTATTATATTGGCTGAATATTCAGTTATACAAAAGTTACGGTAATTCGTTTATTTCAGAGATCAAAACTTCTGAAAAAATTATGGGAATTTAACAAGTTGTTTATAATTGATCTATAAAGCTTCAGTTAAAATTTTAGATCTTTTGGAGTTACCAATAAATAATTAAAAATAGAACAGTGCACTGCTATATTGCAGTCTGCAGCAGATTCGGTCGAGTTTGTCCTGCACAGAACTCGACCGACACCCTCACTGTAGAGATCAAAAGTAATCCAAAAATTATTCCAATTTAAAGGAGTATCTAAAACTGTGTTTTTCAAGCACAGTTAAAATTTGAGATCAATTGGATATACCAATAAAAAGATAAAATTCAATTACCACACTGCTATATCAATCTGAAAATGTGATCGGTCGAGTTTGAAACTAGATCGATAAACAGGTCAGAAAATTCTTCAAAAATTCTGATATTTTTCAATGTTGTTCACATTTTATATATCCAAATCATATCCAAATTTTAATTAAACCAGAGTTACACATAAAAAACTAAAAATCATTTACTGAGACACTATACTTATCAAATTTTGTGTTCATGTATCATCAAAACCCTATTTTGGGCCGATTAGGGTTTATGTTTCTCAAACCCTAATTCTCAAGGCAAACGAACACTTAAACTTCTTATCATAGTTAAAACATCCTAATTTTGTTATCGTCATTAATTAGATTTCAAGAATGATTATTCCAATTAATCTTTGCAATTGTCTAGGTAAACCCTAGTTTACCAATTAAGCTCAGATGGGGTCGTAACAACTCTTCCCCCCTTAGAATGTTTCGTCCTCGAAACATAAACCCACAAGAAAGATACATTCAAGGTTATTTTAAGCTTCTAAAGCCTTCCATGTCATTATATTCTTGTATTTCATACCTGAATGTAGTTTTCAACATTAGATCTTTTAATTCTTTACTAAATCACAACATATTTCAAATAGTTCTCAATGATATCAAGCAAATTCTTTATGCCACAGTCAAACATAGAATGCAAAGATAAACCACCACGCTTTCGCTGTGCAACTCTGATACTCTGATACAACTATCTCAACTTATGCGGCTCGGAAAGTTCTATTGTTCTGTATCACCTTTAAGTGACAAAAGCGAGTTCACCATGCTGTTTTAAACTTTAATAAAGTGCTATTCAAACAGCAAAACAGTCTTGAATTAAAAGACTAGATTCAACAATCAATTACACAATACTACTCTTGGCATCCCCATTGGGTCATGGATGCATGAGGTGAATCATTACCACCTCATTCCATACTATCCTGTTTCGATCTTGGGACCTGTGGGTTATGGGCCCACACATAATTCAAAGTGTAACCATCGTATTATATCATTTTAGGGTTTCAACAACAGTAATAAGGTAATCCACAATTGTATCAGTCATTCAAGCATTAATCATACTCAATTATCATCACTCAGTTATATTAGAGCTAGGTATAACAAGCTACAACTCATTAGGGTTACTTGTCCAGACAATCTGATTATCATCCCTTTCTATTAATATGAGTGAATAAGTATGACTACCTTGTTCAGGGTATCTCTCCATGTGTTCTGACATCATCCAAACCGTATCACCATATCACAACTACACAATACTAGGATGCATATCTGGTATGAATTACTACAACTATCATACACCTTTAATTTAACATATAGCTTACACAAATACCCTGAAATCATATGTAGAACCAACTTTCATACCTTAATATGCCTTCAACAAATCATACATGTAAAAACAAATTCACATATTACACAAAGCTAGTATTTTCCCATATCTCTCTGCTCATTCATTACTTCTTTACTTTTTGCTACCTATCCTTTTCATATGATTATATACAATAAACATCATTAACATTGAAGCATTTAAGATAGGAATAGATTATTCATCATTCTTGCTATCACACAAGAATTTATTTCTTATCGCACTTCATCATATTGTATGTCACTATTACATTCACTAGATGACCCTACCAAGGTAGTTATGCATCATATATGATTCATTTTCTTATCATTTCATTCCCACCTTGCTATTGTTAAGGAATATATGAAAGAGAAGATGATTTTAAGACTTGGAATACTTGTATTCAAACATTCCCTTAATACATTCTCGTATGTAGATTTACTTAGTTATCAACAGAGATATTTGATTAATTAGCACTTGCTTGAATCTCACAACCTCTTTATTTTATAACTTCTCCATCATATTTCAAACCCTATCTTACGTTTCATAGTCCTCTTACCATATACTACTCTTTAACCCGTCATCTTTAATTCTAAATTTTTCTCTTATGACCATGTTGCTTATTCATATGTATGGTCATGTATACCATGTTGCACATATTTCCTCCTTTATCTTTATACTATTGCGAAGTTAACGTTCTAAATTAATAGTCCTTCTATTAGTTTTTCCTCATGTTGAATACATTACATATTCTTCATTTTTAAATCAAGTGGATCATGCATGGGTCAATCATAGTTTCTCTTTCAATCAAGTTTTTCTCTCCTGAATACAGTCTACCTTTGTATGACTTATTCATTCGTTAAACTGCACCTATGTTCTTTACTTAGAAACTAGTTTGTTGTTCTAGTCTTATGAATTACACGTTCATACAATTCTCTTTACTTTTACTCTTTTGAAGACTCTTTACTTCTATGGACCTATTGAATGCTCAACCCTATTCTCTACTTAGCCTTTGCTTTAGAGTTCATAAAAGCATTATACTCTATTATATGATTCATTCTTCATGATTGATTCTTGCTATCTTGAACCATACATACATTTCACATATCTTTTCTATATTTCATATGTATAGTTCATATAATATTAATCAATAAACTGATTATGAACTTCATATCATGTTCTATTATTCCCAATTAAGGGTTTCTCATATGAGGCCCCAAAATTGAACCTCAGATACCAGTTTCAACTGATTCTTAGTTGTTCTGATCTTGCCCATCTGTTTCAACATCTTACTATATGTACATTCTCACTCTAATGTGGGTCTAATTATCCAGAGTCTATTCTTATTATACTATTAATAGGAGTCATTAGATCCCAGTAACGCATCCTGCCAGCCGGACCAGGCCAAACCTGAAGTCCTGAAGCCAAGAACTACAAAGGATTACTCAACTCCTATTCATCTCAGAAGTGTGGAAGAAAACTTATCCACTAAGGAAAGATCATTCAAAGATGATTTCTAATCTACATGTTACAAAGAATGAAATCAATACATGCTACAACTACATAGTGTACAAAAGATATTAAAGACCCATATTTCAAAGTATTGAATATTTCAATTCAAACATATAAGAGCATTTCTATACATTTCCAACAAAAACAACATTATGAAATGTAAGTTCTATCTCTTTTTACATTTATGCTCTTAATTCTTGTTTCTTTTCTCATTTTCTAACCCTAACATTTCTAGGGTTCCTCTCTAGCCCATTCTTCCACTGTATACCTGGCCAGGGTATACGTGAAAGAATAGACAGAGTAGCTTGTACTGGTTGATCCAAGTACTCAGATATCGGGCCAGGATATCCAAATACTCAAATCCCCAAAGCTAACATCAAACATCTCCTATCTGCCACACATAGGACTCTAACTTACTAACTTAATGGTCCTTGACAACTCACCCTAAGCTCTGATACCAAGCTGTTACACCCCGATCTCACAATTTCCTCAAATCATGAGATTAGGGCATAAGATAGGACGTATATGTAAAACAAAGCACACCCTTAACCTTTTTTTTTTTTAAAAAAAAACTCTTATTTCTTTGCATTGAACCACATAAATCATTTTAACAAGGGAATCTGAACATTTCTTTTACTAAACAAACTTTAATAGTAAAGATACATGTATAAACATTCATGATGTCTCTCACACCTTATGCACATAAGACCTACTAATTAGCATACAATTTCAAAAGAGGAATAATATTACACATCGTAATTACAACTCACTTTCTTATCTCTTACTGAGGACCTAGAGTGACAAGGACCGACTGACTCAACTAATCTTGTACTTAACTCTTGTGGAAGATCTACATTGATGCTCTGACCATCTTCAAGTCCACGCAGTTAACCTTAAAATGTTTGAGTAGAGGGGTGAGCCTACTCGCTCAGTGAATGAGTACTTCAAAGAAACAGTCTAAGGCACTAATGTGATTACAGATATAACTTTGAGTAAATGATATGAAATTTAACAACAATAAATACTACACTGAGCAGTTCTAAAACAATATAATTGAAATAACAAAGAATGTAAATATTGCATCCAAAGAATAACTACTAGAAGACTATGCTCTAGTCTTCCTTAACACTTTCATTTATAAGGAACTCTGTGAACCTATATGATCATATTTTAACTTATGCCCTGATCTTATGCAGTGTACTCTGCATAAGAGACTCGCAGTGCACTACGGCCACACCGTACAAGACTTAGCGACACACCCGGGAAATGCTAAGTCTGACTGCCAGTCCTGTTCTGCTACAGGACCCACAGGCTCTCCGGCCCACAGGCTCTCCGACCTCACTGCACTAACTCCGAGTGCTCTAGACTCCTCCTCTAACCTGAGCACACAGGCAGAGAGTCTACACTGGGTTACCACCGTGACACACACACGGATTATTGTTGAATAACCCCTATCAACCCTCGTGCCACCAGAATTACTCAACCGGTTGATGTGGGACACGAGTTTCACCCCTAAGGTGCAGACCTCCCAAAGGGGTTCTACGGCGTTCAGGACACCTAAGTCTAACATTAACATTATAGGTACATTTTAAACAGGAATCATAACTCATTTAACATTTCTCACAAGGCTCACACGGCCTGCCATATCAAATCATAAGAAACATCATAACTCATGTATTCAACATATTTCATGTCTCAGTAACATCCCTTTCTAGGGCATGTCATATCTCATCACCTGCAATTTATGAGATATGTATTGAAAATAAGAAGCCCTGTAGTATGTAGATATCAACTCAGAGAGAACAAGCATATAAAGTTAAATGCACTAGAAACATACAATTCAACAGTTAAGCATCATCACATCTCATATCGAGACCTTTCATATCACCATAACATGATTCATTGAACACCCTATCCTTAGGGTTTCATTTGCCTTATTCATTCATCCCATGTCAACACCCTACTCTTAGGGTTTCGTTCGCCTCATTCACCTTTTCATTTACCTCATTCACTTTTCACATGGCTCTTATAAGGATTTCATAGGATATAAGCATTCACTAAATAAAGATTGTTTTCAACAAATCATATACAATCAATATTGATATGAAACCATGGAAATTTAACTAAATTTAGGTTTTCCATACCATTCACTGAGATATCATGTATCAAGAATAAAATTCAATTAAGATAATCCATGAGGTACATCCTAACCACTTATAGGATTACTAGTCCTCTTCAATAAGGTTGAAACTCTAGTGATATCTCAATTAGGTTAAACCCTAAATTACATCATATGGTATAAATTTGAAAAGCATTCTTACTAGGATGTGTTGTATACATTTCTGATGTGAATCTACCATCAAAGAGTCATTCAACCAGAGAAGGAATCCATATCATATCAATTTGCAACAACTTAAATTAAACGGACATTTCAGGGTTTAGAATCACATACCAAGCAATTAGGGATTTGGATGCTATAATCAAATTTCGTGCATTATACTGTTTAAAGGAAATACCCACTCACCCTAAGGTGTGAAAACACCTTAGAACTGCAGCTCAACTCAGGGGATCTCGAACTCATATCAAATCCCTAGCAAATCTCCCAATTCTTCTTCCCTTCAACTAGGAAACCTTGAAAATGAGGGATTATGAAGAAAGGGTGAGAAAAGAGGGAATTTCGACATCATCTTGGATCAAATCAGAGCATGGACGGAATCTTGACATGAGAGAGAAGATTCACCATAAAAGTCTATGCAAAGAATCCAAACTTACTTGATTTCACCATTCCTCGGACCGCAAAACCCTAGGTCAGCAATTCCTCCTCTTTCTCCACTCAAGCCCTAACTCTCCCTCTCTCTCTAGATTTTCATTTCTCTGGAATGAATTGCGAATTATGAGAGCTGCTAGTGTGTGTGTTCGAACATATAGAGCAATTGAGCTGCTTGGGTCAATTGCATATTGACCCTACATTCAACTCTTATTATATTGGCTGAATATTCAGTTATACAAAAGTTACGGTAATTCGTTTATTTCAGAGATCAAAACTTCTGCAAAAATTATGGGAATTTAACAAGTTGTTTATAATTGATCTATAAAGCTTCAGTTAAAATTTTAGATCTTTTGGAGTTACCAATAAATAATTAAAAATAGAACAGTGCACTGCTATATTGCAGTCTGCAGCAGATTCGGTCGAGTTTGTCCTGCACAGAACTCGACCGACACCCTCACTGTAGAGATCAAAAGTAATCCAAAAATTATTCCAATTTAAAGGAGTATCTAAAACTGTGTTTTTCAAGCACAGTTAAAATTTGAGATCAATTGGATATACCAATAAAAAGATAAAATTCAATTACCACACTGCTATATCAATCTGAAAATGTGATCGGTCGAGTTTGAAACTAGATCGATAAACAGGTCAGAAAATTCTTCAAAAATTCTGATATTTTTCAATGTTGTTCACATTTTATATATCCAAATCATATCCAAATTTTAATTAAACCAGAGTTACACATAAAACACTAAAAATCATTTACTGAGACACTATACTTATCAAATTTTGTGTTCATGTATCATCAAAACCCTATTTTGGGCCGATTAGGGTTTATGTTTCTCAAACCCTAATTCTCAAGGCAAACGAACACTTAAACTTCTTATCATAGTTAAAACATCCTAATTTTGTTATCGTCATTAATTATATTTCAAGAATGATTATTCCAATTAATCTTTGCAATTGTCTAGGTAAACCCTAGTTTACCAATTAAGCTCAGATGGGGTCGTAACAATACTCATGTGACTCAATATGTGATATGTGAGCTCACATGCATCTCAGACAATATGCTCTAGTTCAAGGAACATGGACTGAATGTTGAAAGGATGATAACTCAATGCATTAAGTTTGATCCGCATATAAGAGACAAAGGAACTATATGATCATGTTAAAACTAATAAAAGTTGGTTTTCCAACCTTCGTAGTTACTTGGGTAGCAATGATGTGTTTCTAGTTACCTCACATTGTTCATTATGTCATAAGTTAGTTATGGACATTCACTGCCAATGTAATTTGGTACTTATAGGGTCACACACATAGGATGCACTTGGAATAGGAGTTTATTCATAAATGATGTTCAACTTTATTACTAAAGTGTTTAGGCATTCAATTGAAAAACTAACATTGAAAATTGACTGACTAAACTGTGAACCAACCGGTTCAAGTGTTGAACCGATCGACTCAAGTGTCAGGTCAATTCAAACAATTGTTTGAATATTACCTTAGTTGGATGATGTTAAATGACCAGTTCATTGTCTGGATCGTCTAATTCAACGATGAATTTGATTGAATCAAGGATTGATTTTGATTTCATGATTGTGGATTAATTGGATATTGAAAGTCAATATGTTTACAAATAGGAAACATGATGACCCAACTAGTTCAAGGGTTGAACTGATCGGTTCACCCATGAACCAACCAGTTGAATAGTGAAGCAACTTGTCAACCGTTTGTAGCTTCCATAGAATTCATGAAATTACATCTCTTCGACCCCTAGTTGGACTAGAAACATTAGCCCTGGCCCTCCTATAAAAATAAGGGTATTGGTGGCTTCCCAGACACAACAATAAGCTTTGACAATTATTTTTGTATTTGGTTGTGGTAACTATAGAGCCTCACGCAAGTCCTACCCATCAAATGTAGGGATAGAAAGGGAGAGTCCATTGGAAGAGAAAGTCAGTGTTAGCATGCTGACGTTCAAAGGGGCAACTCATTCATGTTGGTTCTGGTAGCACAACGTAGAGTTCTCAGTGGTTCACGTGGACTAATTTAGAGGTGAGAGGTACTTTCCTCTCTAGGAGGAGGTAGTCAACCGCAATCCATGGTCATCAACTAGGAGGTCAACGATGATAACCGTATATTGTCAACTTGAGAAAGAAGCACACTACAACAAGAATTTTCACTGGACTTGCTCTAGGACCCTGTATATTTCTTGCTATCCTCTTTCCTAGATACATTGTTGTTTATGTGATCTGTTAGTTAGGGAATCAAACATTAATTTTTTTGTTTCTATTGCCCTATTTGTTTCCCTGATTTCCCAATAGTAATGTGACCTAATCCAATTATGATTACTCCAAAAGATATAAAATAAATCATGATTCATATTATGTTACCCAAAACATGATGCATTGTCATTCATGGACATACCAAGGCCAAATAAATTAATATAGGACTCATCATATCTCAACATACTATTCTTTTCATAACATGGTCCCACCATCATATTAGGTCACATGAAAATCAACATATCATCCTCTACCATAACAAGGCTCAAACCAGCATCTTTGGTCACATCAAGCCCAATCTTACTGACATTGGACATATCAAGGCCCCAAACCATCATATTGGCGAACATCAAAATGAAAGCCATATATGTATTATATAATAATCTAAACTATCCAATTATACTCTACAAGAAGTAACAAAACATCATACAAACTTACATATGCAAACTCACAAGTATGTGAAAGTAGACTAGATGCAAGATTTGCCACAAAAAAGGTACATTTAAGCATAAATGAGCCCACCTTTAAAATGAATCTTACTCCACAACATTTCAAAAGCATATAAATTAAGAAAACATTATATTCTAATCATGTCCAAAAATGAGGGAACACTAGGGTTTAAAAGGCTTAAAAGACATTTTATGCACCAAAGAGGTACTTCTAGATTTTCATTCTATGTACATTGAATTTTTAGTAGAATATTAGTTAGGAGATCATCCTAGTTTTCATCTTGGAAAAACATGTAATCAGTTATATGGTTTCGTCTTTCATTTTCCATCAATATGATTATTAAAAAGCCTGAAAAGGAGCATTTTCGGGGAAAATGTATGTATTTCAAATTTCCAATGTTATGTATAGAGCAAGGCTTATTAACACCAAATAATAACCTTTTAGAGTGTACACAAGACACAAATTTTCTATCATATATGATATTAGTAAAGGATTCTATCAAAGAATATACTTTAGGAATATTAAGCAAAACTTGGGTAACATTAGGGTTTGCATGTATAAAATAGGAAAAAGAAGCTAGAAATACAAATCACCTGCCTTTGGTGAAGAAAACATTCTGAAGAAATATCTTCCAGAAAAGTCTCTTGTACCCTTCCAAAACATCAACCAATGATCCAGGATGTCACCTCCAATCTAGGTCAAGCAAGCTAGGGAAGAAAAAGAGAGAAATAAGTGCTTTAGGTAGATGAGAAAGTTTCCACCATGGGAAACCATGGATGTCTATACAAGGAAAATATGAGAGGGAATGATTAATAAAATTGATCATAAAAATGTATAAATTATGTGGAGGATGGCTGGTATGAATCAACCAACGTCTAAAACCACCAAAGGAACTTCAATCATAGATTTGGAAGTGCATGAAAGCACTTGATCCTAGCTATTGACCTTCAGGCCATGGTTTTGAGAGTTTAGAGCCCATCCATTTGATATACATAAGGTGATTATATATACATATGAGTCTATATATCAAGGTTAGTTGGATACATGCATAGATTAGGGTGAAAAGTACAAACAAGGTTCACTTATGTTAAAATATTGAAGGGTAAAAATGACAAAGGTATAGAAATGTTAGCACCCAAGACATTGAGGCTTACCTTGCCAATGATCCTAAAAAACAATATAACCATAGATATCAATATCTAGTGGAGATATCATAGTTCTTGACCTAACCTAAAAAGTCCAAAGGTAAACTATCAAGGTCACTAAGCCAACTTGTCCAAGTGCCAATTCAAGTAAGCCTAACGACCCATAGCCATGCTAAAAAATATCTAAGGATTCACCCATGATTAAGAACTGATAGATAGACACCCATGGTACCATCTATATCTTATATTAGAAGGGTGGTAAGGCACATAGGTATAGACTCTCTTGTTCGACCATAGAAACTCCATCATCTAGACTAGGTTTTAGACTTAGGGATGAAACCTCATCCAAACCTAGTTAAAAAGAATTCAAAGTCCATAAAATAAATCATGGATATGCTATATATCATGTACTTATGTAACTTTAAAATCAATTAATTTCTCAAATGTGGTGAATTTGCATATTAATCCATAATGTACATAGAATTGTAACTACAAGGAAATCAAGGTGCAATTGAAGGTAGATTAAAGTCATGTATTAACCAAATGATATCATATATTAATCAATACAAAAATTTTGTAGAACATAAAGTTATATACTTTTTCCTCAAATTGCAATGAAACCTCATATTAGGATGAATTCGTAATTTGTCCATAACATGAGATGTAACATGAAATTAAAGCAAACAAAGTTCAATCAATTTCAAGTTAGATATCCTACTTGATACATTGATTTCAAAAAACAGTGAAGATGTAAATTAAGTGATATAAAACATTAAGTTATGATAAAAAAGAATATACCTTAGGTTGGGTCAAGGGACTTACAACCACAAACCCCTAACAAGGATTTTTCCCCTGATATTCAAAACTAATGTAGAAAGAATGAAAAAGAAACATATAACCCAATATTAATCATGCTTAGGTACAATTTATGTTACCCATCATTATTAATGTTCAATTATCATCAAACTTTTATTATAATTTAGGTATGTTACCCAACTGACTGAATTGTTAGAGTAATCTGAAGGAGAACAATGAGAGAGTTCCACATTAACTTGCCCTTAATACTTGAATACCTTAATAGGGTATCAAACTGCTATGTTCAATTAGTCTGCATCATGTTTTTTCATGTTTATTAGTACCCCAATTTCAAGGAAACAAGGAAGGGTACTACCTATGCATTTCAAATTGTAACTCTCATGTAGATCACTCTACAACATGATCCTCCCACAACTACCTCAACAAGATCAAAACATTCTCTTTCAAAACATATAAACACACCACATTCAATCCAAATAGATGCATAAGAAGATGTAGAATGTCATATTGAAATAGATTTCATCTAACCTACTGCATTGGTAGACTTGTTGGCCAAATCATAGCATAGAATCTAAAAGTTACTTGTTGACTTCAATGTGCCCTATGTGTGTCAGTCTTGAGAAACCTATATGAGAAGTGTAATGACCCCAACTCCCATAATTGTTATACGTAATTTTTATTGAGGTACAAATAGTTATCTCATACTTCCAGGACCAGATCCACAAAAAAGAACTAGTAATAGTAAACATTTCAATTAAAAAGGTCAATAATAATATGGAAAGTCAATTTCCCAAACAGGAGTGCATGACTACAATTAGTGCATGAGATAAAACCAAATTATTTGAACTAATGATCATAAATGAAAAACTTTCTAAATCTTTCTGGTGCTTCATCCTTTAAATCATAAAAAAAATCCTTTTACTAGACCTCAGGTTCAGCCTAAAACATTGACTAACAACTATCAGCATATTCCTATGTTTTGCATGATCATGTAGGAACAAAATCACATATAGAAGTAAAATATATGTTCCAATAAAAGATCAATAATTTAAAATATGAAAATTCACATATACAATCATATTTCAAACCGTAATTCTAGAATCTTACTTGTTGAACCATCAATTTTTTACATAGGTTGACATAATATACCTTATTTCTTTACTTAGTGGTTTTCTAGGTTATACTTTTATTTATCATCAATTCTCATAATTTTGTGTGGATTTCTCCTCAATGTATAGGAGTGGATTTCTCCCTCAAAATATCTGAATAGGATTTAGTTATCATATTTTTTTTGGTTGGTCGAAAACTCGTGTTGCTTTTTTTGTATTTTCCAAAGTTCTATACAAAACAATCCATCTTCACCTGAAGATAGAGGAAAAGGAAGAAAAAACAAGAAAATAAAACAAGAGTAATGGGAACAACCAGCAGCTACAATCACAGAACAACCCATAACCATCCAAGCTTCACAGCTAGGCAAAGAAAGCAGCAAAAAGAGAGCCTCCTGTAGCTGAACAACAGCACCATCCTCAGTCATCTCAAAACATGATCAAATAAAGCTCCATAGGAACACAACTACTCAACCTTTAAAGCTCGTTGAGAGAGAGGAACAGAAAGCCCCATCTTCAAAGACGCCAGCATAGAAGAAGAACCTCACTTGCTCATCTGTACCAGGAGCGGACAGCCCAGGAAATCCAGAGCTGGACAACAGAACACTTGTCGTCAACTGCTGAACAGAAAAAAAAGAACCATGTACCAAATCCAGCCATCTTCAGATGCTCAGCCGAAACTAACATTGCCCGCAGACACCCACTACAGCAACTCACATGGGTTAGCAAAAACTGAGCATGAAAAGCCTGCAAAAGCTCAGAAACAGGGAGATGGGAGCGTCGACACTCATCAGAGTGGGGACTCGACCATCACCTTCCGGCAAGGAACAAACAAAACCGCCAGCAAAAAAACGGAGAAAACAACCTCCCATAAAGCAGGTTAAGGGGACAGAGGAGGGGAGCGTCGACACTCGCCGGAGTGGTGACTCGACCCTCTCGTCCAGACAAACTCCTATAATCTGCAACAGAAGGGAACAAAGAAGGGTGATGGGAGCGTCGACACTCATCGGAGTGGGGACTCAACCATCACCTTCCAGCTAGAAAACACCCAGAATGACAGTAGATCATTAGAGAAAATAATAGCCAAACAACAGGCTAGGAAGACGAAAAAGGGGAGCGTCGACACTCGCCGGAGTGGTGACTCGACCCTCTCGTCTAATCCCAAACAAAAAGATAAGAAAGAAGCAACACCAACATCCAGAGCACCCTGCCCCATCATCCATCCACCGGAGACATCGCTCCATCAAGCAACCAGTAGAACAGACCCAAACAGGCCGCAACAAAGAACACATCCGGAAAAAGATCAAAAAATGGCAACTCCTGTAGCAGATAAAGCCAAGGAAGCAGACCAGCAACGACAAACACAAAGCATCACATAACTAAATCATCATCTCAAAGTCATTCACAATATGCTTCCAAATCTGATTCGAGGGCCTAAACTTGTTGTCATGGACCCTCCTATTTCTCTCTAACCAAACCTGATATGGAATGAACGGACTAATAGTCCTGGCCGAGGAGGACTTAAGATTCACCACATCTCTCCAATTGTAGGGGATGTAATCAATGTATTTATCATTATAAGCCTTTAACCACAAATCTTTGGTAAATTGACAGCTAAAACAAATATGATGCGTATCCTCATAATTATTCATGCAAAGATAGCAGATGGAAACCACAGAGATACCCCTTCTTCTAGCATAATCCGAAGTGGGTAATTTATTTAGATCAACTTTCCACACATGAATCTTGCTATTCATGCTCCCTTTAGACTTCCAAATCCAATCATAAATATCATCTTCAGTACCTTCCTTTCTAATCAGATCCCATATAAAATTCAGCTTCACAATCTTTGACCCATTAAGAAAAAAAGAATCAGCAGAAGAATTAGAGATAGGAATATCCGAAATGATATTGAGAATATCCTTCGACACCCTGGATTTAGCAATAGACCACTGATTTTTATTAATAATACTAGAAAGCTTGGAGTCACGTGGGATTCCAGATCTGATAATCATGCTACTATCCACGTAGTCCCGGAGAAAATTCCCTTTGACCCAAGGGTCCAGCCATGTTTTAATATTTTCCCTAGAGCCAATGCTAATATAAAACAAAGGTCTCAACTGATCCCTAACATGAATGACTGAATTGAACATCCATGAGAAATTGGAGGAAGGTTCAATACTCCAGTAAGATTCTTTTTTGAAATATTTTTCACTGATCCATTTTATCCATAATGAATCTTTCTTACTAGCTATGTTCCAAGCATTTAGCATAAGACAGGCTCTAGCAACTTCCTTGCTTTTCCTAAGCCCTAAACCACCTTAGGATTTAGGCAAAGTAACAATGTCCCATTTAACCAGATGGAGATTGTGCTTCTTCTCGGATTGACCCCATAAGAAATTTCTGCAGATTTCATCAATCTTGTCCAGGATAGAGCAGGGAATAGGAAAAGAGAAAACCCAGTATTAATGAATAGTGGAGAGGGTGGACTTAACCAACTCACGTCTACCAGCCAAGGACAGCATGTTAGATTTCCAGCATTCCAGCTTCCTCTTAACTTTATCTACCAAATCCAAGCAGAGATTTTTGTTTAACTTCCCCGTAAACAGAGGTAAACCAAGGTATTTGGAGTCATCCAAATTTCCTACTTTCATACCAAGTCTGTTAGCAAGCTCATTATCTCTCTTGTTACTCAAGTAAATCATATTTTTCTGGAGATTGATATTGAGGCCAGAAGAATCACTAAAACTTTGAAAGAGTTTTCCAATACCAGTGACACTAGTATCATCAGCTTTGGTGAAAATCATTAAGTCATCTGCGAAAATCAAATGAGAACATTCAAGATTCTTCGAAACCTTAATAGGATGAATATTATCCGCCTTATAGTACTCCTTAATCATCTCCGTAAAACCTTGCATGACTATAATGAACAAGTATGGAGCAATGGGGTCTCCCTGTCTAACCCCATTCGAAGGAAAAATCGGAGAAGTAGCTTCACCATTCACAAGAACCTAGTAGGAGGTAGTTTGGAACATGATTTCAATCCATCTAATCCACTTAATCGGAAAACCCATTCTATGCATAATGGAGAAAAGATATTTCCACCTGACAGAGTCGTAGGCCTTCGATATATCAGCCTGAATACACATCAAATGACTGTTACTCTTCTTGAAGTCACTGATAATCTCATTAGAAGTTAAAATAGCATCTTTGATATTCCTGCCTTTGATGAAAGCACACTGGTTGACATCAATAATCGAAGGTAAAACTCTCTGCAACCTGTTAGCCAACACTTTCGAGATAATCTTGTAAAAAACATTACAAAGAGAATTGGGTCTCCAGTTAGAAATGTAAGTATTATCATACCCTTTGGGAAGTAAGGTAATGTAGGTTTTATTAGATTCTCTAAGCAAGGTATCATTGCAGAAAAACTCTTAAATCGCCTTGAAGACATCATCACCTATGATAGGCCAGGAAAACTTAAAGAAAGACTCGTTAAAACCATCAGGGCCCGGACATTTGTCATCACTGAGATTTTTGACAATGTCATCCACCTCACTTCTAGAGATAGGAGCAATCAAGATATCAGCTTGTTGTTTAGAAATATTGGGACATTTCCACTGTCCCTCCCAAACCTTACCTTTATCATGTTTACAGAAAAGA
This sequence comes from Alisma plantago-aquatica, assembly GCA_963693085.1. Taxonomy (NCBI): domain Eukaryota; kingdom Viridiplantae; phylum Streptophyta; class Magnoliopsida; order Alismatales; family Alismataceae; genus Alisma; species Alisma plantago-aquatica. The sequence goes on along the minus strand of OY856409.1, from coordinate 1,018,432,811 downwards.
TTGTCATAGAAATTTTTAATAAAATCCTTGATAGCATTGTCATCCCTACAAAGAACACCATCAATGTTTAAACAGTTGATGCTATTTCTAGTTCTTCTCATCCTCATAGAAGAGTAGAAGAAGCTAGAGTTCTTGTTTCCTTCCTTCAACCATTGAATACATGATTTTTGTCTCCAAAAAGACTCCTCAATAAGTTCAGCTTCCTTAACCTCCTTCCTCAGATTTAAGACATACTTCCTTTTGTCCTTATCCAAGGGATCCATATCAGCAGCTCGTTGAGCATCCAAAACTTTTTTTTAGCAATGTTCAAATTGGTCGAGATATCACCAAAGTTTCTCCAATTCCAAGCTTTCATCTTGCCTTTAAGAGTTTCCAACTTTCTATAAAGTCTAAACATAGCAAAACCCTCTGAGTCATAATACCAGGCCTCTTTAAGAATGCCATCAAACTCCTTGTATTTCATCCAACCATTAATGAATCTAAACGGAGTCCGTTTCTTCTTAGCATCCCTGATAACTAGAAGGATCCTTCTATGATCGCTAATAGTATTAGAAATACACTCTCCATGAAAATTCTTAAAACTATTCAGAAATCTAGAATTATACAGAATTTTATCAATCTTGGTAGTAATGAAGTCATCGTCATCTTGATGATTATCCCACGTGAAGAAAGGACCACTAAGATCCAGCTCTATAAGACTATTATCGAGCATAAAGTCGTTGAAGTCATCCATGGACTTCCTTGAAGGGGGATGTATACCAATCTTCTCTTCATTTCTTCTAACTACGTTGAAGTCTCCTAAAACAGAAGGCTCAACAACCATCTGATTAAATATCTCCAACTCTTTCCATAACGACATTCTAACATAGTAATCATTGTGGCCATACATAGTAGTGACTAAAACTCTTGAATCTTCTTTAAGGATTTCCAACTGCATCATTTGATCACTTTCACCAAGGATGTTAACAGTACACGAATCCTCCTTCCACAGGATAATGATCCTACCAAGGGCATGAGATTTAATATTAGAAGACCAACTGTAGTCACTGAAGAACATGTTCATCATCTTCACAATTTTATTCTCTCTCAATCTCGTCTCCACCAGAACAAACACATCGCTGTTTGCTCTGTGAACTTCCCCCTGGACGCTGAGGATTTTGTTACTTATTCCTCGAACGTTCCAAGAGGAAATATTAATGGAGGTCATTTAATACCCTTGGCTGTTGAGCTGTCAGCCTCAGCCTTATCTTCATCTTGAATCGGAATAGCAGCCTCAATACTTAAGGAAGAAAGATGTAGACCCTTTTGGATTGGTGAGAATTGCGAACTCATAGATTTGTGTGACTGTAGGAATTAAGCAAACAATCTAGTTTTAAGAATAAGAAAAACTTAGTAATGCTTAGAGAGTAGCGCATTGTTATGATAAGTTAGCCATTAATAACCCACATACCTTGTTTAATAAGTATGATATGTTCTATCTATATTGGAGAATTCAATCTATATAACAAATGTCACTATATATGTTACAACCAAACCATTTCAAACCTCAAGAAGGGTATTAGGGACATAGGTTTAGGTTTCAATAAATCTTAGGGTTGATATTGATTATTAGGTTTCCATTCATTGAGTCCCACTTTTGGGTGAAACCTAATAATATATATTTTCAACCTAAATTGCTAAATTTAGTCATTATCACCAATATACAAATCCCCTTAGGAGAACATGGATTCTTTTAACAAAAATGTCATATTTATTATCAACCTATATTTTATTAACCAAAACCGACCTTAAGACAAAGTAAACATTTTCATACTACAAATATCATTTTCTAACCCTAATCTAAGGTTCTTCATTTAAATCAATATAAGATGAGACATATATTAATGTTTGACTTGGAACCAAAGTAGGTTATGAAACCATTTCAATTGGATTTTTTGTTCTTTGTTGATCATATATATATATATATATATATAAATAAACATGCATACATACATACATATATGTACATATGTGTGTGTGTTTTGAGTGTGTGTGTATGCATATCTATGTGGGTGTATGTATATATATATATATATATATATATATATATATATATATATATATGGGTGTGTGCAAGAATTGGATATTCCGTGAAATTTCTAGGAGATTTGTAAACTAAAGTTATTTTTAAGGTTTTCCAAAAGGATTATCTTAGTAAGTGGGTGAGGTATAAGATTCCCTTTTGGCAATGCTACTTGGCCCAATGCCATGTCGGCTGAGTGAGAAGGCACATCTCCTTGATGGGTTAGACCAAAGATGGTTGGTTTAGGGTTGGTCCACCCAGTGGTTCTCCCCTTTCATGCACTGGGGTTGCAATAGAACCAAGTCATGTGATTTTATGCCTTCGACACAGTGGGTCCGTGGACACCCATCTCTAATGAGCAATAATGGGGTTATAGACATCAAAGGAAAATGAGACTCGCTTTGACTTGGTGGTGTCCTTGGTCTTCAAGGAAGCCTCCTCCCATGTAGTGGCTCATCATAGCATCTCATACTGCTAATGTGGTGACGAGGTGGGGTGGGGTGATTGAAAAAGAAGAAAGGGCCAGCCCCTCCTTACACCTTTAGACTTGAATATGAAATCATAATTCTCTATAGGATCGAGGGTATTATTTTCCTCCATCCCATACTCCTTTCTAGCCTTTTTCATACCCCCCTTCGCACCAACATATGTGCATAGTTATCAAGATGGTTGTACAACAAAGGGATGATATCCCTCATTTATGGTCCTTTTATCCCATGTGAGGGGTCCAAGTATAGCTATGAAGGTCATATACCTATTTCTCCATTTTTTGCAAAGTTTTAATTGTATTTAACAAGGTAAAATGCAAAGAGAGTAATGTTATTTCTTTCATGTGTAAGGAAAGTTATATAATTATTTAATTGTGTTTGACAATGTGAAATAGCTTTCCTTTTTTTGGTTGGTTGGGTCGAGTTCGAGATTAAGAGTGATTATCTAATCAAAATTTCTATCAATATCTTTGCATAGATTTTGATGGATTTATCTTAGAGGAGACATAAAAGAGAGTAATGTTATTTCTTTCATGTGTATGTACAATAATATCATTTCTCCACCCCCAATAAAATGAAGGTAGAAGAAAATGTGAGGGCCACTAGATCAAGATATCCTAGGTCTCAAGTCTAGTGTTACACATAAAATAGAGAGCCAAAGTGGGATGTAGGAGCCTGACTTCCAAATTGTTACTTTGATTAATTAATGAATCACATAGCTCTAGATTAAGCAGCTTTATTTAATTTCTTGTTATTTTTAAAAGGCTTTTACTTCTAATCATATACTCCAAATGAAATAGAATTTTAAAACATATCTACTTATCAAGAAAACTCCCTTTTGATGAAAACTAAACCCAAAAATGCAATGTTTGATCTCCAGAGAAAAATCCTAATGAGGGGCGTATTTTAAACCCATACTTTTTGTATAATATCCTTGTTATAGTCAAATATCAATCCATATTACTAAACAATTTTCCTTATTCATCAAGGATCTTTCTTTTATCAAATGATATTCCATTGGATACTCAAAAATTAATATGTCATCCAATATTAAATGTAAATGTATTTATTTACTTTATTTAAAATACAAACAACTTCTATAGGTTATATACCACTTCATATTTTGTCATTGTCTCATAAAGGTAAAGAGATACCAAATAGAGTTAATATCATTCATTGTTTATGCCAATTTTTCCAAACTCTTCCTTTGTTATGTAAATTTTGTGGAAATTTAGTCGGTCCCAAGCTCAGGTAAAGGACGTGGTTTGGTAGTAGGCTGACAACCAGCCATAAAAACATTGTCACTCTTTCAATGATATGGATGCTTATAAAAACATCGAGTGCAGTAAAAAATATGCAAGGGGTTTCAACATAGTGGTGCCCGATTGTGTTGAAGGATAGAGAAAGGTTTCCACATCTTGGATAGGTGTGGGTAAATAAGTTAGTATTGCTGCATCATTGCCCGAATGTAGTGAAAAATGTTCATGGGTTACCAAATCTTGGATGGGTGTGGGTAAAGAAGCTAGTCATGTCGCATCATTACCCAAATGTAGTGATAAATGTGTAAGGGCAACATTTTCTATGAATCCAAGCAAAGAAGCAAGTTAAAAAAAAAAGGATTTGAGTTGTATCTCATAATATTGTCGCTTTGATAGGGAAATCTTTGGAGATAGTGGATTCCATGATGAGAAGAAAAGTTAGTATTGCTTTCTTGGAAGCAACCAAGTGGACAGGGGAATGTTGTAGCGAGATTGAAGATAGGATACATATTCTAGTATATAGGTATTGATAAACATAAAAATGGCATAGGTACTATTGTTGATAATATGTTGAAGGAAGATATTTTCAAGATTACCAGTATGGGGGACAGAGTCACAACTATCAAGGTTGTTCTATGGGGAAAGATACTTAACATTATTAGTGTCTATGCCTCTGAAGTTGGCCATAGTAAGGAGGATAATATTGATTTTTAGGATGACATGAATGATTTGATGCAGGGAATACTGACAGATGAGAAGATCACTATTGGGAGTGATTTAAATGGCCATGTGGGAGTAGCAATGTTGGGTATGAGAGAGTTCATGGTGGTTTTGGATATGACAGTAGAAAAGGAGAAGGAGAGAGGATATTACATTTTGCGGTTGCATATGATATGAGTTTTGCAAAAACCCATATCAAGAAAAGAGAATCTCATATGATTGTTTTCAAGAGTGGGCACGATTTTAGACAAATTCATAACCTCCTTACAAGGCAGATGGATCATGAAGTATGAAAATATTATAAAGTGATTCTCGACAAAGAACTCGCAACCCAACATAGGTTAGTGGTTTTGGATATTGACATGAAGATTGATTATCGGAAGGATAGTAGAAACTAAGAAAGCAGGATCAAGTGATGGAATCTTAAAGGAGAAAAGAAATTGACTTTTCATGATAAACTCATAAAGGAGGGAAATTAGAACTTGCAGGTTGATGTTAACACTATCTATCATAACATGAGATCCTGCATAACAGAAATTTCCAAAGAGGTTTCCAAGGAGTCCAAAGGTTGTAGGTCTCGAAAGAAAGATACTTGGTGGTGGAATGATGAACTATAGAAGGGTAATAAATTGAAAAGGGAGATCTATCGAACCATGCCCGAATTTCAAGAAGATGCATCATCCCAAAGATACAAGAAAGCAAAGAAACAAGCTAAAAGGATTGTTCAGGAGACAAGGTCTAGATACTTTGATGATATTTATAAGAAGTTGGACACTATATATATATATATATATATATATATATATATATATATATATATATATATGTATATATAATGGTTTGAATAAGAGAATCAAAAGGAAGAGACTTGAGTCAAGTAAAATGCATCAAGAATGAAGATTGTAGAGAATTGGTGAAGGACGATCATATCTAGAACCAATGGAGAAATTACTTCCATGAGCTTTTCAATGGAGATATTGTAAATAATGTTTGAGCCTCATCTGACATGATTAAAGATATATCATTTACACATGATAAGTTTCACTATTTGAGGTCAAAAATGCTTTAAAAAATATGAAAATGAAAAAAGCATTTGAACAAGATGGTATTCCCATCGATGTATGATAGAATATGGGATGAAGGAGTCATGTGTTAACAAATTCATTTTACTAGATCATTAAGACAAAAAAGATGTCAGAATAGTGGAGAAATAGTACTATAGTCCTCATCTACAAGAACAAAGGTTATATTTCAATATGCACAAACTATAGAGGTATCAAGTTGACAAGTCACACAATGAAGCTTTGGGAGAGGATTATTGAGCAGAGGCTAAGAACTACAATGCAAATATCAAACAACCAATTCAATTTCATTCCCAGAAGATTAACAAGAAATGTATTTTTCCAATGAGGCTTATGGAGAAGTAAAGAGATATAAAAAGATATCTTCATATGGTTTTTATTGATTTGGATAATACTTATGGTCGTGTACCCAAGGAAGTGTTGTGGTTGGTTTTGAAGAAAAAGGGTGTGGTAATCTAATACATTGGATTAATTAAAGACATGTATGATAGCTCTACTGCAAGTGTGAATATTCTTGGAGGAGAGCCATCGAATTTTCCTATCACAATTGGGTTACACCAAAGATCCACACTCATTCATAGTTTTTCATTCTTATGGATGAGTTGACAAAGAATTTTCAGGATGATATTCTGTGTTGTATGTTATTTGCCAATGATATTGTATTGATTAATAAACTAAAGATGGATTGAAAGATAAAATGGAACTTTGGATAAAGGCATTGGAATCAAATGGATTGTTGAATAGTAGGAGAAAAACTAAATATATGCATTGCACTTTTAGCCAATCTTGCAGTGTGAATGGTGCAGCCCAGTAGACATAGTAGATATACCAAAATGTGATAAATTTGTTACTTTAGTTCTATAATTCAAATAGACGGGGATGTCCCAAATGACGTTTGGCATAGGATCACTATATGATGGTTGATCGGAAGATCCCTCTCAGATTAAAAAACATGTTTTATAGAGCATCTATGAGTCTAGCCATTCTCTAAGAGAGTGAATATTGGGCAGTGAAGAAACAAGGTCTCAACAAGATAAACATCACTAAAATGTGTATGGTGACATGGATGTTTGGGAAGACAAGAAAGGATCGCTTGAGAAATGACTATATCAAGAATAAAGCGGGGGTGGCAAGCATTGAGAACAAGTTGCTAGAGGCCCGACTTAGATGGTATGGATGTGCAACAAAAACTAACGAATGCACCTATAAAAAGCAATGCTACTGAGTCAAACACATTTAATAGAAGAAGGAAGGCTAAATTAACATGGGAAGAGCACTAGTACAGATACCACTTTAACGTTGATTAAAATGGCTTTTTTACATCAGTTTCCAAGTGACACCCAAGCGGGCGACACTAAAGGTAATCCTACACTATCAATTCTAAAATTGACGACATAGAGCCGGCCCCAATTGCAACCAAAAAAAGAACCGACACCAGTAGGATCTATAGTTGTCAGTTATTTTTTAGAAAACCGATGCCTATCTCCATACTCGAACAAAAAAATTGGCCCAATTTAGAGCATACTTGACAATTTTCTATAAATAACCGACGTCATTGACAAAAATTGACCTTTTTTTAATATAACTGTCACCAGTAGGATCCATAGTTATAAGTTATTTTGTAAGAAACTGATGCCTATCTCCATACTCAAACAAAAAAATTAGCCCAAGTTAGAGCATAATTGTCAGTTTTCTATAATTAACCGATGTTGTTGACATTAATTGATGTTTTTTTATATAACCGACGACTAAGTATTATTTTTTTTCCTTCTAATTATCAACATGCAAGCCTGTTGTCTGACTGGTCAATAAGATGCATAACCTATAGTTCAGTTCTAAACTATAGGTTTATAGCATCCTATGAATTCAGCTAACAACAGGCCAGAAACCTACAAAAACACGTTGATGAAGAATATATATACATCATGTGTTTCACGCACATGTATAAACACAATTAATTCATTCATATGATTCACACACATGTAGAAACCTGTAGTTCCATTCATTCCTCCATTTTCACATTCACACACATGTAGCAACCTACAATTTCATTCATTCATCTCTTTTCACATTCACACACATGTAGAAGCACATTCAGTCATTCATCTTCACATTCACACACATGTATATAGATCAAATTTCAATAAGACAATTAAAAAAAATCATTCACACATGTATACATAAGCTTGTCTTTCAAAGTTTCGAAATGTCATCAAATACAGAAATAATTATGACATCAAAGTTTAGAAATTTCATTCTTGATCATCATTAGTACCCCAATTATAATAAAAATTTACCTCCCTTTCAAAGGCTCTTGCCCATTGTTCTCTTATGTCATCTAATTGTTCCATCGCATAAGGAATATGTACATTTAATAACTTTTCCCCTGTAGTGAAGTCACTATTTTTAAACACTTGCAAAGAGAATGATGTATATATAATTAATAAGTTTGATATTTTCATATTATCTAATGAAATACTTATATATGGTGATCAAGACTGTATAATACATGTTGTATGTTTTTTATTTCTTATGCAACATATCTGACAATAAGGTCCATATCCCGCATCATGTAGTATCCACACGCACAACCATTGTCTTGTACAACACACTATACATTTCAACATAAAAAATGTTAATAAATAAAAATAAGCATAGTTCACATAAATAGTATATGCATTGGAGTTAGGAAACTACATTCACATTATCCCAGACTAATGCTTTCTTTTTCTTGCACATTTCTCCTCCAACTTTTTTGAAATATTTTAAAGCCCTACACATTAATGTAACACATTAAATTGGATTACTAAATAGTCATGTAATAATAGATGTTAATGGATATATATATATATATATATATAAACAATTCTCACGTGAATAATGGAATTTCATTATGTGTCTCATATTGTATAATTCTTTCCCCTCAAGACCCAAATAATAAACAATCAATTTCTCAGTGACAACAACCAGTAACTCTCAATGCTTACCACTAGAGATAAGAAGGTTAAAAATATATAACTCAAAATCCACAATAAAATGTAATTTTCTTAAGTCCAAATTATAAGTAAAGTAAACTTACTCAATATTGAATGGATCTATTATCACACTCTTCTTTGCTTTACCAAAATATTTAAAAGTGATAGAGCAGTATAAGGTAACTAATGAAGGTTCATTATGTACACTACTAATCAAGGATGGAATTAGAAATCCCACATGGGTAAATGAAAATTTAGTACAGACCCTTTGTAAATGGATCATAAATGGATTCAACCAATCATAACTAAGCAACTCCAAAATATCTTATATAAATATATTATTACAGTATGATTGGCCTGCAACATCCTTCTTAATAGAAACAATCATAGGACAATTTTTGGGATGTTCGCCTATCCATATTTCCATACCCCTGCATTTAGGACCTATCAAGTCATACAGGTCCTTTGTAAGATAACTAGGTACTTCAGGAGGAGGTGTAGGTGGAGGAAGATGAGCTGTAGCAAGTTTCTTTCCTTTATCCTATATATAATTTCATATCAATTGTCATGTATATACATATATACAAATTAACATAATGTAAATTGACCATATATGATCATTATAGATGACATCTGTTTTGGGCCACAAGACCACTCTGCCTTCTGTGTCACCAAGTGTGTCAACATCTGGGTGGGCATATGGCAATGGATGCTACCTCCAAGCAGCGAACACAAGCCTTGGGCTCACACGAACCACATCATCGATTACCAGAGTTCCATGAATTGTGCGCCCTGAAGGTGTGGGTAACCCTCGCCCTTTTCAATAATGAATTCTTTCAATTTTAGACGACATGGATTCAACTCCTACAAATTTACGTAGAGTATGCTATATACATAAATAAACATATATCAACTTGAAAAGACTAGCTACTATGTCACTAAAATACTTACAGCATGTCGTATGATCCTATCATTATTTTTCTTAACCTTTGCATGCCACCTCAAATTTTTCACATCTATTGGATTGGAAAACAAGCATTGAAATAGTGGTATTATAATTACATACGACATCACCTTGGCTAGAGAACCAGTTTTGGAATTCCCCAAAGTTGTCATTTTATACCTTGATGCCCAACAATTTGGACAATCTTTCAAATCCACATAGTCCTTTTGAAATATCACATAAACATTCAGGCATGCATGTTTCTTCTTAGCCTCCATTCCCATTGGGCATAATAATTTCTTTAACTCGTATGTTGATATTGGAAGCTCATTTCCTTTAGGAAGAATTTATTTCAACAAAGACAACAATGACATGAAGCTTTTGTTGCTCCATCTATTGTTATCCTTTAGATTATACAATCTCAACAAAGCTCTAAGCTTTGTAAACTTAGTACAACATGTGTATAATGGTCTCTCAACATCATGCACAATGTTCCCAAACATGGAAGGTGGATCGGTGTGCTCTACCTCACAACTATCCAGCATCTCATCAATGATGTCTATTGGAACTGGTTTGTTCACATCTACGTCATCGGCGGAAATATCTTTTGCCCCACAACCACTGCTATCAACATCTACTGCTTTCAGGTTTGAAATCTATCCATGCCATTACCATTACGTATAGCCTTGTACAATCCCATTGCACATGACATGACTTTTGATTTCATCACCAGTGCTGTCTTTCAAGTTGTTACTGCAATCCATACAGGGACAATAGAACCTATCTCCAGGTTGTTTCCCATGTTCCTCCACAAATCTAATAAATTGATCAAGACTATAAATAAACTATGGGGTGCAATAATTTGGAATGGACATCCATGATCTATTTATTCTATGATCAAACAGAAAACATTTATGTATTAAATTTTAGGGATTACATATTAAGTTAAGGATTTACAGATAGATTAAGGTTTATTGTTTTAGATTTAGGAATAAAGATTTAAAGATTAGGGTTTAGCATTAAAAGATTAGGGTTTAGGGTTAGAAGATTAGGGTTTAGGGTCTTATAATAAATGTGTGTACCACCAATCCCATTCTTGAACACCTAATCTCACTAGTAAGTGTATAATGTGTATTGGGTTTTTAAGAAAATTTCGGCAGCATTTCTCTGTAGTTCTCCAAGTACACCAATGTACATGGGCAAATGCCCACCAACATATGTACTTAGAGAACAAATGGGGAAGTGTTGACAAAACATCATGAAAAATAAATACACATTATACATTTACATCCTAAGTGTGATTAAGTGTTCAATAACAATCCCAAATTGGGGACTATTCAAGATTTACTTCTAATGGGTAAATCTTAGACGAGTTTCTAGGCCAAAAAAATACATGTATGTTGTCCTTTGATATACCTACGATCCTAGTTTCATCGTTCATATCTTAGATTTTATGTAACATCATTTAATTTAATTCAATCTTCTATTTGGATTAGTCAAACAACTAAGAAAGCAAACATTAATATTAATTAAGAGAACTAGATTAGGCTCCTTGATTTGAGTTGAATTACAACTACAACATCTGGTAATTTGAATCATACCCTAGTCTAGGTGCCACATTTGATAATTCGTCATCAAGGAATAAACTATTTGTGACCTTGGGAGGGATAGATGACCTAAGGTAAACTAGAAATTAAGGTTAACAAACTAGAAGGCAAATTACACTATTAAGATATAGCAATCCTAATTGTATAACACTAATCAATGTAGGAGAAATAAATGCTATAAGGGAGTCTCTTACCTAGCATTAGGGGAAGTAGCCCAAGGTTCATGGGAGGGAGGCAATGGGAGTGGTAGCACAACTTAATAGCTTTGACATTAGAAATGGTAGTGGTAAAAAAGCCCAATAGCATGGAGATGCAAGAAGCAGCAGGAGCCTACTCTCACAGAGCGGCGGCGGTGCAACTCAGTAGGTAGATGGGAGGGAGAAATGGGAGCGGTGGTGCATGCAGCTCGGTAGCTCCTCAGCAGTAGTAGTGATGAGAAAGCCCAACGACACGACGGAGGCGGTGATGGCGGCAAGGAAGCCCAACGGTGAGTGGAGGAAGACAGAGATTGGTGATAGCGAGAGGCAATAGAATTGCCAGAAGTGCCACAAACTCAGTGAAATCATGATGAAACAGAAAATGGGGAAGAGTTTGTTTTACATGGGTTCTATTAAGTTACCTATAGTCATCGATTTTTTATGAAAACTGATGCCTAATACCAATAGTTGATGGTCACATTTGAAAAAATGACAACTAAGTATAAATTTAAACAAAAGAAGTTGCACCAATTAGGGTTTTAGACTTTGGTTTCTAGATATAACACTCGATGTATATTCACATATAAAAAAAAATTATTCTCGTGTTAGGACCATAGTTGTCATTTGACCAACAAAAAACAACACTGAAGAAGCAAATTGGGGGGAAAATATTTTCACAGCGACAAGGCGCGAAAGCACGTAGTCATTGGTTCTTTGTCAAAAATCGACGACTAATGAGGGGATAAATTTTGTCTCGCGTAGGGTGATTAGTCATCGGTTTTTAACACAACTGATGACTAATGAGGGATATATTTTTCATGGGGACATGGCACGAAACATGTGTTGTCACTTTTGGAACAACCGACGTCATATTGAAAATTTTGAAGTAAAATTTTTTTCCCTGGAATATTTTATTTCACGTCTAATTTTAGAGGTTAGTTACTTTGAAAACAAATCAACATTAAAGTAAAATTGGTACTCATGTCTTTTCTAAATTGGCCATACTTCACATATAGTGACGATTGTATTATTTAGTCGACGTCGTTGTACTTTGGTGTCAGTTTTTTATGTGTAACCAACATCGTTAAATGTGATGTTATATATCATTTATGTACTAGTGGATCTTACAAAGAGATATTTTGAATCTCTACATCTCAACAAGAATATGAACCATGATAGAGCTGAATGGAAATGAAGGATCCATGTAGTCAAACCCAACATAGTTGGGACTGAGGCTTAGATGATTATTATTATTGTTGTTGTTGTTATTTATGTCAATGATCTGCTAAATATGTAGTTTGGCCTTTAGGGACTTAAAAATATAAATAAAACTCAAGTCTTTTATTGTTTTATCATACCCAAAAAATGTGAAACCACAAAGTTTGAAATTTCTCAAAATTATAAATTACCACAAACTTTGTACAAAAATCCATGTTCTAATAACAAATATGGCATCATCCTCATTTATTGTCATTTTGTAATCTTGAGCCTTATTTTCTTTGACTTATTTGTTGTGTCACTTCCTGACTCAACTAGGGGTAGTACATCTTCACATTCTTGGTCTCTCCACATTGAAAAGACATCCTAGAATCAAACCACTAAGGGCATGAGTGACTTTTGTTACAAAACCTACAATGTCTCCCCTAATGTATCCTAACCGGTCTTGTTGTTGACATGGACTGAGAATATTATCTCCTAATACTAAGAAAATTACATCCTCTCCTCTTGAATTAAGAAAACTGTGGCTGAAAATGTGTCATTGACTGAAATTTTGTTCTTCCTTGTTGGTTAGTTGTTATTCTACTAGGAAACATCTATTTTTTATCATTACCAGACTATTGACAATAAGTCTTAGCAAAACTTTTCTTGGAATCAACATTGTCATCATCCTCTCGATCTTCTCAAATATCTCCACAATGGTATAAAACATCTCATGTGGATCTAGCATTGGCTCCAAGCATGCCAACTCAGCATTCAAAGCCTTCTTAAACCTTTTGGTCCTTTCCCTTTCTATGTTTGTAGGGTGACAAAGAACCTCAATAGCTCCATGAACTTTTCCTCATAATCATTCACCGAAAATTTTCTCTAACACAACCACTCTCACTATTATAGCTTCTCATCCAGATTTGATAGAGGGAAGTATAAGTTCTCAAACTCCTCCTAACTACTACCTATGTGATCATGTCACCAGGCTTCTTCTCATCCTCAATTACCCACCATTGGATAACACTACCCTTTGATAAGTAGATCAAATGCTTGATCTTATCTTTTTCTATGACTAATAGCTTTATTCCCTTATACAACTCTACCAACTATAAATATGCACAAATCATATCCACTATGCCAACACATTTGACAGAACCAACCCTCCTCAACAACTCAGATGTCTTGCAAGGACCTAAAGACTATGTACATGATAATGGTACCCTAGGCGACAAAATGGATACTCATTCATTCAAGTGTATTGTAAAGACTCAATCTTTACGATCAAGTGTTTACAAAATGTATCAAAAGTATACATAATCTTTATTACAATCATGATGATACAATAGAGTTGGGGAAGCTTTCATCATTATATTACAAGATTAAGAATAGTCATTCATTCCTATCTAATGTTCAATTGGGGACATCTCTTGCACCTCTAGTATTTCTTTGTATGACAAGTCCATGAGTTCCCAAAGGGAACAAAACCACACATGGACCCAAATAAGCAAAAATATAGGTCGGCTAGGGTGGCACTAAATCCAATTATTGAGCTATTTTAAAAACAAAGTTATATGATCAAATATGGATAAAATTGCTTGGTGGACTATGGAAATAACAAAAGATAGTCTATTTATCATGCTAGTTTCCAAGTCGTAACTTAAAGTTGTAACTAGAAACTAATAAAGAGATTCTCAAAACTAATATCAAGAATTCAAAATGACAATATTTTCTCCAAACTAATATCAAGATATCAAGTTATTAAAAATGAAAATATTTATCCATTGGCATAATAAATCAAATATTTTGTCTTTGTTAGTGGCTAGGTGCCTAGCATACTCCGCTTCGTGAGAAAATAATAGTTTTTCCTGTGGGGGTAATCGGTACTAGGGGACCCCTAATTGTCTACTATCCACTTTGTAGGGTTGGGGGATATGACACACCGAATCTAGTAAGACAAAGCTCTTGACCTATATTCCAATTTTTTGTTCCAATATCAAAATCAAGAAATATCAGAATTATGCAAGAATGTTCAACATTCAATTTAGTCATGGTGACCTTCAACAAGAGGGAAAGGCCTACAACAATATTGATTTACTACTTTTTCAAAATGAAGTAAATGAAACTCAAGAGAGAGAAAAATAATTCAATAATAGAATCAAGAATTTAGTCATGTTTTTATCATAAAATTCCAAATTAAGGTGTTCATAAGGATCAAGATACCAATCTATCACAAATATAGCAGAAGATAACACAATGGGGTTGTTTAATGTTTCTTTGATTGGAATCAAATGTTATTCTGTTTAGATTATTTTGGATTCAATTTACATCTAGAATTATAATTGCATATGCTCTCCATTCTTATGGTTTCTATATTTTCATCTAGTTTTCGTACTTAGTATATCATTAGTTTAGCTAATTAAGTCCTCAAATTTCATTCTCTATTGCATAAAATGTGATTTAGGTACAATGGTCAAGGATGTTTCTTATATGATATTGGACTTATCAAAATACCTTAGTAGTAATCTAGTGTTTGAGTCATACATAATGTATACTAGTGACAGGTTCATGTTGAGGACTCGAATTTATACCTATGCATGCATCCATATGAAAGATAATAAAGTTATTTTTCATATAGTTGAAAGCATAATACACTCTATAGTCATTTTCAATAATTCTTTCCATGCATGATTATATTCTTATTAGCATCGTCCTAAATATATTCATCCCTATATTTTATCTTCCCTTCAAACTCTATGTAGATCTAACTAGACTAAATTGTATCAAACGTTTCACAAATTCATATTTTATAATAAAATATACGTAATGTATATATCAAGGGCTTGATTTCATAACAAGGCTGAATTTTTATAAGGATCTTATTGTAGATATATATAAGTACATTATTATATATATGTAATATATGATAATCACTAGAGCATTTAGTCAACTGATGTAGGCCACTATCATACCTAGATATTATATAGAGACATCATTATTAGAATCTAATTTCATATATAGTTAACAATTCTAAAATACTCTTTGAATAGGTGAAAGATGTACTGGAAGGATTGGACCATTAACTTACAATGTGTAGGGTTTAGGTTTATCCTTAGTGGGTGAGGCTGCTAATCATGATCATCCTTGGTGTTTCTTATTTATCTTCATGCAGCATGTATCCCGGAAAGCCATGTAGAGTCCATCATGTTTGAGGACTCAATGTAATTGATTGTATCTGTTGAAGAAAGCTTAACAGGAGTAGAGAGTTGTGTTGGTCAGACAAATGGTGGTGGATTGTAGGTTGTTGCGGTCTTGGATGGGTTATCATTGAGATTGGAGATGGAATGATGTTCTCCAACTATGCTATATGGTGTTGGCATCGTTTGGTCATTCTGATATGTTTCATCAATTGTAGGTGACCATGATTTGTTGCAATGAGGGTAGTGGTTAGGCATCAAGGATCATAGCTTATCTGGATGCCACTTCTAGGAGGACGTTAGAAGTCAAAGTTGTACATCATTTTTTGCTTCTCCTTTCTTGTCCAGAGCAGGGCACTGTCACTAGAGTTGGGCACAAACTAAGGGCTCGTGTGGTGGTTGCCAGGGATAATGGTCGATGTTGTAGGCTGGAGATGGAGGTGGGATGGTGATCTTTGGTTATTGGTGGGATCTAGAATTGGACTAACAATGAGCGGGACTAGAGGGAGGCATAGGGGCTCCTAACGGTCTGAGCATGGCTGGCGTTGATGGTAAAAGTAGTTGGAAGCCTAGTGGTGGTGGTTTCATGGTGTTGTGGGTTCTTGGTGGTCCATTTTTCAATGGAGGATCTATTGTAGGTTGTTAGATTACTTGTTGGCAAGGCAAGGAGGATGTAGGTAGTATTGGAGGGTGCTGCTATTATAGGTTGTAGTTGGTGAGGTGAGGTGGGAAGAGTTTGGGTGTTTTCAGGTCTTGTTTCTTCAAGGTCAGGTGTTTGTCGAAGTGGGGGTTATATGTCAAAGGACACTAGGGTTTTCTAAGTGATTTCTTTTTAGTGAGTAATGGTGTTACCATTTCCAGTAGGTAGAGTCAAACCACAGAGGTGCCTCTAGGTCAAGTGCCCACTTCAATACGAAGGTGATGTGTCATTTTGTAGGTTTTTGGATTGTGAGGAATGGAATTTGTTAGATTCCATCACTTTTGGGTTGTTTCTGGTTCTTTGTAATTGTTTTTGTTAGTGTGAGGGTGGTGGAAGTGTTGGTATGTATGCCTATAGAGCCAATCATATGATGATTGTAATGGAATATTTTATAAATCATTTGATTAATAATAAAAGGCAAGCTTCTGATTTATTCTATATTATTCAATTATGAGATAATGATGTATCAAAATAAATGTCTATAGGATTAAATTACTCAATGGAATATGTCTTCGGGTTGAGGACCTGAACAATGAGATCACACGTATGTCAAGAGTATACATTCTTGTTATGTCCCTAGTCAGTTATTACTGTGAAGCAATGTATACAACAGTAATACATAAGACTAGAATGTGTTTTGGTTAATGATAGAAACTCATTAGTCATTATATGTGATCTCAAACCAAACACATAGATACATGTTAGAGAATGGTGTATCAGATAGACCAACCATGAGAATGACACATGGAATCCATTACCATGGTATTCATAGTCAGATCTCATAGTGTTGGTGGTGATTTTGGTTCTTAGACCTAAAGTCACTACACTCATCACATGTTGTTCGGTAAGCTTTGACATCATCAAACATAATCGTTATTAACGGTTACCATAAAGGTGATCATTGGGTGATTGTTACACATGGGGACTAATTGTGAGTGATGTAGATGGGATTTGTCCCTCTTATGGGAGTATTATATCCTAGGCCTATTGATTAGAGAGACTGAGAAATGCATGGCCATGTGCATGTGAGTCAATATGTGATATTGAGCTTACATATATCTCAAACAGGCTGCTCTGGTTGAAGGAACAACATTTAATGTTGAAGAGGATGAATACTCAATGCCACGAGTTCAATCTAGATATCAGTGACAAAGGAACTAAACAAACACTATAACACCATACACAGATTGTAGGTTGAAGTTGTTCTCCAACTTTCCATTTACTTGTGTAGCATTGATGTGTGACTAGGCACCACTCATTGCTTGTGATGTCATAAATGGTTATCGACATTCACTACAAACATAATATGGGACCTATAAGGTCACACACATAGGTCATGACCTAGAATAGGAGTTTTGATTTTGATTGATAATTGGATTGACTACTAAAGTGGTTACGTATTCAATTCAAGCAACAAATCAACTGTCTGGACTCTCAACTAACCAGATCATGTGATGAAACTGATGGTTGGAGTGTCAGGTTGATTGGATATTGAAATAGCTGAGTTTTATCTGAATTGGGGAGCAAATTGAGTGGCTTACTTAGTGAACTGATCGGCTTAACTCAACCAACATAACGGTTGGGGTCCTTAGATGACCGGTTCGCAGGGCAAGACATCTAGTTTATGGAGAAATTCGATTGTATCTAGGATTAGTGATGATGTCATGTTGTGCATTAATTGGATTCGAATTTACTAATTCATATGTGATTGGGAAACATGGTGAAATGACTAGTTCAGCAAGAGAACCAATAGGCTCACATCTGAACCAACTGGCTTGACACCCATAGGTTGCGAAAATTCATGATCTTTTGGTCCCTTCCACTCCCACACAGACTGGGAACCTAGATCCTAACCCCCCTACAGATAGAGGGGTAGTCGGTACTTCTAAGAACACAACTCAATTGCCTCTGACAATTCTTGTCCTCTCTAGTTATGGTAACCAATAGAGAGCCTAAGCAAGTCATAACCGTTAAAGGGAGGGATATCAAGGGAGAAATAATTGTGGGAGAGAAATTTGGTTACTAGTACAAAAATGGGAGGGACAACTCCTTCTTGTCCATTCTAGTAGGATGAGAGGATTCCTAGGCGGTCCGTGTGGACTTCCATAGAGGTGTGGAGGCCATTATATGCCACTAGGAGGACAATGTTAACCTACTATTTGTGGTGCAGACCAGGAGGCATAGAAGACGAGTCCATGTACAACTAAAAGATAGTTCCTCATCTACAATGACGAGGAGATGTTGTTAGACTTGCACTAGGACTAGGTATCCTCAAAACCATCCTTCCTGCCATATTTCCCAACAGTTGTATCATAGCCAACGTCAATCTACTATATATTGGATAACTGATATGATCAGATTTTGGTGTTATCATTTATTTACTTCATATGATGTGTATAAATATGTCCAATCAATACCATGCATAATACCAAACTAATATATATAAGATATATATATATATGTCTGCAATTTACATGTGTCACCCTAAAAGTGAGTTTTGATGGTGGATGTGTAGTGTGGTTATGGCCAATAACCATAATTTTCTATGCATGGTTGTGTGGTTGGTTAATTCTATTTTATCTTGGTTTTCATATTGAGCCTTTATCTTATCTTCCAATTAGGTAAGAGTATTAATCTCTCCTACCCTTGCCCCCCCGAATGTAACTCAAGGTTTTGATGTGTGTTGTTGTAACACACAAAAATCACTAGGATAAGTTATCCTAGAGTTTAACCTTCTAAGTAAAGAAAGGTATCGATCCCTAGAGACGTCGATGAAGATGGTTGAGTTTAAAATCTGATTACTAGAATAATAATGTAAAATCCATTTTGAGAGTTTGTTAAAACTAAAGCAAAAAATATATATACTGAATTAAAGATGAACTAATCAAAAAGAAAGAAATACTGGAGCTAAGGGATTTCACCACCCTAGACAATGTAAAATGAAAGTGAAGAAATTACACCATAAGAAAGATAAATGAAGGTATGTCAAACATTTGTAAATGATTCACAAAAGATGAACTCCCTATGAACCTATTGGTCCTGGCGTTCACGGATCCTAATTCAATCATCCTAATGGGGACTTTTCTGAGGTCACATCCAAATCTTCATGCAATCGATTTGGTTATTCTAAATCTTGGGTTCTACGATTGCATCCTCCAAGATTAACAAGCGATGAAAATGAGAGATCATTTTGATAAAATCGTCAATACTCAAACCAAAAACCATTTGTCTAAAAAGTTGTGTAAAACTTCAATCTAAGCATCACATGGCTAGGGGGATACTCACATCGCCTCAGTAAGAAAACTACTCACTCGTGATAGTGGAGTAGAGGGAGATGGAGGAAGAAAGGATACTAGCCATAGTCTAGACTTAAAAAGGAAATGAATCCTTATGCTAGAGACTATCAAGTGGTTGTACCCTTAATCCCTTGCTCCAAAATTATAAAAAGGGGGAGAAAAAGGAAATCTATATATAAACAAGAAATGGAAATAAAAACATATTTAAAGACCAATCTAAAGGAAAAACTCAACTTTAAGAACAAAAAGTTTAATTGCTAAAATCTGAATGCAAATTCAAGAAAGAACAACTGCTCAGAGTGTTCTATGTACACAATCTGATGATGAAAGATGGATAACCCCCTCTTTTTATAGGAGGAGGGGGTAGGCTTACCTTAAAATAGAGGGAATAGGGGGGTGATACCAGAAGTTTGAATTTTTTTGGATCTAGTCAAAAGACTCTTGATTGTCTTTAATTATCTTGACCATGTAACTCTCTTTAATGCAGATTCTCACAACATAACTTTCAAGAAAATTCCCTCTGTCCAAAAAATTGGAACTACACACAAAAGTATGATTTTTCTGTTGGCCTTTGAATTTCCTTTCCAAATCATATTTGAACATTAAATTCCTCCTCGGGATGTGAGAGTGATACCAATTTTGGTGCATGATATATATTTAAATCAGCACTGTGGGAAAATTGAAATGCATCCTACCTACATATCTTCCTATCATCAATAATTCCTAAAAATTGATAGAAATCTCTTAACAATTCATAAAAGGAATATTGAGAGGATGAAGGTACAATTGATTTCTGAATTAAACTAAAATTACCAAACAAGTCTTAATTACTTATCTAAATGATGCATAAATAAATGATGAATATGCATTCATCAAAATACCATGGGCTTGAATATTTTCTTGTCCTCAAGCAAATTAAATTACAAATAAAGTCCTATTTATACTCCCACTATTTCATTCCTCACCCTTGTAACATCGCTATAATCCTTACCTCTAATTTTGGCCAAGTGACCCCATCTCCTAGAACCATGTAGCATAAAGTTCTATATTCCCTATCAAAACAATTATCACATCTTGCTTCAAAAAATGACATTTTATAGAAAAATAGGCTTCATATTACTTTCACTTTAACACTCTCAATTTTTATTTTATTTTTTTAAGTTGTTACACAAGAACAAGATGAAATTGGGGGAGCAAAAATAAAGAAGGAAGTGATGAAAAAATATTGATCCCTCCTCTATTTGACTCGGGATATGAATTTGTAGAGTTGTGGCTACATTGGTCATATTTTTTCTCATGTGCACTTTTGGCATCTTTTGTTGGTACGTCCCTTTGTGGGGTATGGAGTTTTTATTTTGGGAAGCATGCCACCCCGGACTTGAGTTTTGTCCGGTGGTGATTCTTTACTTCTCTTTTTTAGAAGAAAAATAAAGGGAAGGAATAGATGTTCTTATGCTTATAACTTCAACATTTTTTTCCTTTTTTCATTTTTTTTGGAGAGAGTGTCATTTCTTTAGTTAGAATATTACTATAAATAACATCATACAAGTTTTATAACAAGATAATCCAATGTTTAAATATAGGAAAAAATTATACTTAGTTTTGATCAATTCCTTATGACTTGCCAACTATTCCAAGGAGTGATGTTATTTAGGGGTCCTAAGTAACAAAATGGTTTCATACATGGCAATTTGTAATAGATTTTGGAAAAAGGTTTACTAAATTCAAGGGGGTAAAATTATAAACATCTATTCAAACTGGCCAACTAGATAAAGGCCAAACTAAAAAATTGTTTTTTTTTGCAATTTTTGAGAAATTAAAGCTAAACTACATAACATGTTGAAAGTCTTTAAAAAAGTTAAAAAGAGTGGGTGGAAGGAGTATGTACCACCCACCTCCACCTCGAACATAAAATTTTGCTCATCCCAAGAAAAACTTAAATCTAAGATGGAGGGAAGAAGAGGGCGTCCAGGTGGCCCTGGTAGCTCAAAAAATGTCCATCTGAAGGGGATGTGTATGTGGGCTTGGACCTTGACTGTTGGAGCTTCATAGCGTACCCTATGATAGGGTAGTTGTAGAACCTTAATGGGTTGTTCATATTTTCTTTCACCTCGCAGTCCCTCCAATTGGATCCAAAGGTCTTCCATCAATAGAGAAGGAAGTGTTGCAGATGGATATGGATTGGAAGAGGTTGGTCGGTACCCGACTGGTAACACATGCAGTGTATATGTGCAAAGTCAGGCGGAGGATCTGGCTCGAGTTTCCCCCGATCATATTAACCTGCATATAGGAGAATTGGTGGTGATATGAAAGGGACAACTACATTTAAATCAACATGATAAGTATTTTTGCTCTACTCAAAATTCATGCAATCAACCTTGGGATAGATGGGATTCATGGTTGATATAGCATGTAACTATAGTTCCTCTATGCAAGGAGTTCCCAAGGGTTCATGAGGGATAAAAATGGGGATATATTCCTTGCATCTAGTGGAAGGGGGTATGTAGACTTCATCCAAAGGTTGTGTCTCTTCTTCTAAATCAGTTGTGCATGGAATGGGAATTGGTTGTGATAGAATGTGAGGAACCATTTTGTCAAAGAGGGTTGGATTCTTATTATCCAGAATAGACTCAAAATAAGGGCATTGGTATTTCATATCAATTAGATTGTTGTAAGTGGTGGAGGGAGTTGTTGGATTTTCATATTGACTCTCCTACTTTGACTTTTCATATTCAAGTAGTAAAGTCTGTAAAGGAAAGATAGGGATACCCACGTCCTCACCACATGCAAAATATGAATCCATTGTTTGTACTATTTCTTCAGGATCTGACATATATGACACAAAAAAAGGATCATTGTCATCATCATTGGGAAGAACCATCTTGGGTTGCTCAAGTTCTAAAGGGGAGTTTGTGGTTGGGCTTCTAGTAAGGTAGCTAACATGGCTTGGTTGGTTTCTAGTTTTTCTTGTCCCTCTGCTACCATCTTTTCTAGGGCCCAAAGTTTCTCTTTAAATTTCATTTCATAATTAGATTCATACACCCCAAAATTTTGGCCATCCTTGCCACACTTCCCATAGTGTCCTTGGCCATAGTACCCCTCATATTGTTTTGGGTGGCATTGCTCCTCATAATAATCTCCATAAGATTGTGGATTGTAATTTCCATTGCGTCCATCTTGGTAGGAAGATTTAATATTACAAGGTGTCACCAAATCATGAGGAAACATATTTGAACGATCTATATTTTGGGTTTGGGCTTCTAGAAGGGTGGTTAAGAAGGCTTGGTTGGTTTCTAGTTTTGTTTCTCCTTATACTGATATCTTCTCTAGGGCCCTAAGTCTCTCTTCTTGTTGAGGATTACATTGGGCTTCATAAACATGTTCATAACCCCCAACGTTTTGTTGGTTACACCCCACAAAATTTTGTTGATCATATCCCCCATTAGAATATGGATAGAAAGGTTTCTAATAATGGTTTTGAAAAAATATGGATTCACATTGTACCCACTAGGATGAAAGGGCTCACAAATATAAGGGGTGTTATCATAAGCATGGAGTAGAGTCAGGCAGGAAAGAGATGCATGGTAGTAAAGATCACAATAATAACATTGCGGGGGATTTGGGATGCCCACTCCATTTGAAAAAGAAAGTTCCTAAAAGATATGTCAATCAACGAATGAGAGAATAAAGATTACGAGATAAGAAGTTAGTCAAAAATTACAAAGAGAACCAAAAATTAAAAATCTAAGAAATTATGGAATAAACTAAAATTACAAAAAAAAGTAACTAGAAAGCAGTACTGCTGGAATGGAAACTCAGCAGAAAGAGGAGATACACTTCTGGAATTGTGCTCACAAGGCAAAAGAAATTACAAAATTCTAAAATAAATTATAAAAAAGACTAAACTTATGCAAGTTAGAGAATATGAACAAGGATTATACAAGATATATGGGCAACCAGATCTAAAAAAATAGTGTCATCCCTGACAACAACACCAAATTGATGTGTGTCATTGTAACATGCAACAATTACTAGGACAAGTTATCCTAGAGTTTAACCTTCTAAGTATAGAAAGGTATCGAACCGTAGAGACGACGACGAAGATGGTTGAGCTTAAAATATGAATGCTAGAATAAGAATGTAAAATCCATTTTGAGTGTTTGTTAAACTAAAACAAAAAATAAAGATAATGAATTAAAGATGAACTAATCAAAAGAAGATATACAAGAACTAAGGGATTTACCCACCCTAGCCAATGTAAAATGAAAGTGAAGAAATTACACAATAAGAAAGATAAATGAAGGTATGTCAAACATTCATAAATGATTCACAAAAGATGAACTCCCCGTGAACCCATTGGTCTTGGCATTCTCGGATCCTAATTCAATCATCCTAATGGGGACTTTTTGAGGTCTGATCCAAATCCCCATGTAATCAATTTGGTTGTTCTAAATCTTAGGTTCCACAGTCACATCCACCAAGATTAACAGACAATAAAAATGAGAGATCATTTTGTTAAAATTGTCAATATTCAAACCAAAAAACATTTGTCTAAAAAGTCATATAAAACTTCAATCTAATAATCACATGGTTAGGGGGATACTCCCCTCGCCTCGGTAAGAAAACTACTCACTCATGATAGTAGAATAGAGGGAGATGGAGGAAGAAAGGATACTAGCCATAGTCTAGACTTAAAAAGGAAATGAATCCTTATGCTAGAGACTATCAAGTGGTTGTACCCTTAATCCCTTGCTCCAGAATTATAGAAATGAGGAGAAGAAGGAGATCTAGATCTAAACAAGCAACAAAAATAAAAAGATATTTCAAGATCAATCTAATGGAAAAACTTAACTTCAAGAACAAAAAGCTTTATTGCTGAAATTTGAATACAAATACAACAAAGAAAAACCGCTCAGAGTTTTCTCTGTACAAAATCTAATGATGAAAGATGGAGAACTCCCCCTCCTTTTATAGGAGAATGAGGAGTAGGCTTCCCTTAAAAGAGGAGCAAAAGGGGGGGACCGAAAGTTTAAAATTTTTTGGATCTAGTTAGTAGATTGCTGATTGTCTTTAATTATATTGACCATGTAACTCTCTTTAATGCAGATTCTAACAGTACAAATTTTGAGCGAATTCCCACTGTCTATAGAATTTAAAGTACACCTTAAAGTATGATTTTCCTATAGGCCTTTGAATTTCCTTTCCAAATCATATTTGAACATTAAATTCCACCTCTGAGACAATCAGTTGGTATGGTATGAGCATCCTTCTTCATTGTCATGACAGGAAAGTAAACTATCCTACTATTACATGATTATTGGGAAACCTTATGAATGCATATTCATCATTTATTTGTGCATCATTTAGATAATTAATTAAGACTTTTTTTGGTAATTTTAGTTTTATTCAGAAATCAATTGCACTTTCATCCTCTCAATATTCCTTTTATGAATTCTTATGAGATTTCTCTCAATTTTCAGGAATTATTAAAGATAAGAAGAGATGTAGGTAGGATGCATTTCAGTTTTCCCACAATGTTGATTTAAATATATATCCTGCACCAAAATTGACATAACTCTCCCATCCCAAGGTGGAATTTAATGTTCAAATATGATTTGGAAAGGAAATTCAAAGGCCTATAGAAAAATCATACTTTAAGTTGTACTTTGAATTCTATAGACAGTGGGAATTCGCTCAAAATTTCTGCTGTTAGAATCTGCATTAAAGAGAGTTACAAGGTCAAGATAATTAACATATATATCGTATGGTTAAAATTGTCAATATTCAAACCAAAAAACTATTGTCTAAAAAGTCATATAAAACTTCAATCTAATAATCACATGGTTAGGGGGATACTCCCCTCACCTCAGTAAGAAAACTACTCACTCATGATAGTAGAATAGAGGGAGATGGAGGAAGAAAGGATACTAGCCATAGTCTAGACTTAAAAAGGAAATGAATCCTTATGCTAGAGACTAAAGGGAGTTTACATTTATAAATACATATACTTTATCCAATCACCATATATATCGTATATATCATATACATAAATGACTTACTTAAGCAAATCTTCTAGGGTTAAGCCTTAACCCAGGTCCAGTATGTTACACTTATCCACCCCTAACAGGGATTTCATCCCAGAAATCGTCAAGAGAAAAGAGAAGGGTACTTCCTCCTCATCTCTTCCTCCAGTTCCCGCATAGCCTCTTCAATGCCACGATGATGCCAGGGAACTTTCAAAAGCTTTATGTCTTTCTTTTCCAACTTTTTTATTCTTTTAAAGAATCAACACTAATCCCTCTACATAGGATATATCTTCATTTAATTATACCTCCACATGTTGCAAAACTAACTCTGTGTCAGGGTGACACTTTATCAGCATGGATATATGGAATACTGGATGCAATTTATGTAATTCAGGTGGCAACTCCAACTTATAGGCTACCTTTCCAATCCGTTCAGTGATTGGATAAGGCCCCATAAATCTAGGAGCTAACTTACCCTTTTTCCCAAATCTAAGAGCACCTTTCCAAGGTGAGACTTTGAGATATACTCTGCCTCCAACTTGGAATTCTAAAGGTCTTTGTCATTTATCAGCGTATGATTTCTATCTATCTTGTGCAGCCTTTAACTATTGTTGTATTACTTTAATCTTTTCAGTTGTCTATTGAACTAATTCACGACCCAAAAGTTGATATTCCCCTATTTCATACCAGCACAAAGGAGGTCTACAACGTCTACAATATAATGCTTCATATGGTGCCATATCAATAGTGTGCTGATAACTATTGTTGTAAGTGAATTCTATTAAGCTCAAGTGTATGTCCCAACTTCCTACAAACTGAAGGACACATGCCCTAAGTAAATCCTCCAAAGTTTGTATAGTTCTCTTAGATTGTCCATCCGTCTGTGGGTGAAAGACATCACTAAATCTTAATTGCATACCCAAAGCTTCTATGGTCCCTCAGTAGCTTCTAGATAGGTTGTTGGCTCATCATCTATGACCAACAAATTGCCTTTCCGAGTCACAAGATATCCAAATCTCTCAGGTTCAAGGTGTGTCCTATTAGTCTACGAGGTTATTGTATCACTTGAGGAATTTGAGATTCCACAATGACTTGTGATTCTGATTGTTCCTCCTATTCATCTACTATTTTAATGTTTTCTTGTTGGTCTAGAAACTCTTTGAGATCTAATTTGCTCCCACTATTTCCTTTGGAAATGCATTCCCTTTCTAGGAATACAACATCTCTGGCAACAAACACTTTGTTGTCAGTTGGGTTATACAAGTAGTATCCCTTGGTCTCCTTGGGATATCCAAAAAAATTACATTTATTATATCTAAGGGCCAAGCTTTTCAGGAAACATTTTCTTTACATAAGCTACACACCCTTAAATCCTCATAAAAGATATTTTGGTATGCTTACCAGTCCATATCTCACTTGGAGTCTTTTAAACTAATTTAGATGGTACACGATTTAGTGTAAACACTGTGGTTTCAAGAGAATAACCCTAGATGGAAGTTGGAAGATCAATAAAACTCATCATCAGTCACACCATAACTAGCACTGTGCAATTCTTTCTTTCTGATACACCATTATGTTGAGGTGTTCTAGGTGGAGTCCATTGGGATATGATCCCATGCGCTATTAGAAGGTCCTCAAACTCTTGGCGCAAGTATTCTCCACCTCGATCAAAACAATGTACCTTAATACTTTTGCCAAGCTGTTTTTGTACTTCCTTAATAAGCACCGCGAACCTGTCAAGCGTTTTTGACTTATGTTTCATCTGGAAACACAGCTATACCTACTGAAGTCATAAAAAAAGGTAATGAAGTACTGATAACCACCTCAAGAAATTTTTCTAAAAGGTCCACACACATTGATATGTATGAGTCCTAATAGATCACGAGCCCTCACTATTTCCAGTGAAGGGAGTCTTTGTCATCTTTCCCAACAAACAAGACTCACGTGTCTCTATTGATTTGATCATCAAAAGAGTCTAGATAACCATCTTTATGGAGTCTAGATATGTGTTTCTCATTTATGTGCCCTAGATGAGAATGCAAAGTTATGTTTGGTTTGAGTTATCAATTTTTTGTCTTTTGTTATTTATGTTGTACACACTTGTCTCTAGATCTATCAAGTATAGACCATAAGACATAGGGGTACTACCATAAAAGATCTCATCTTTACTAATAGAACATCTACCATTAATGGCAGTTGTGATGTTCCTATTAATGGCAGGTACATAATAGCAATTCTCCAACTCTATTACAAGCCCACTAGGTAGAGATAACTCATAGGTTTTCATTGCATTAGCAAAAACTCTTGCTCCATTAGCAACACATAGTTCAACCTCACCTTTCTATAAAGGTATGCTTCTTTTTAGATCCTTTACATTTAAGAAAATGTGTGATCCAGATCCTATATCTAGTACCCATGATGAATAAGTAGTGAAGTTGATCTCAATTACTTATATAGTTGAAGTAAAGATCTCTATCCCTTACTTCATCTTGCTTGGTTTCTTTATCCTTCTCCTTATTTTGCATGTAGAAGAATTGGACTTTAGATTAGCCGTAGAATACTTCTTGGTCGTGCCTTTGTTCTTGGACTCTATCACACTGACCTCCATCACGGATTTTTCCTTCTTCATTTGTTCTTCAACATGTACCAACATGTCAAACAACTCAAACAGTGGTCCAGTCATGTTACTCAAATTGTAACACTCAATAAAATGGCTATATGATTTAGGAAATGATTGCAAAATCATAGCCATGGCCAACTCTTTACCTAAAGAAAGTCCCACTCTCTCAGGGTAATCCATATGCCCAATCATATTGAGCACATGGGGTTCTACTGGGTCTCCCTCTGTTAGTTTGCACTCAAATAGTTCCTTCAAGATATTATACCTTTCTTTCTTATCATGTTGTTAATGCAAGTCATAGTTCATACAGCCCAACACAAGGTTCTTGATGTCTATAACATCATTGGCATGATTCAAATAAGCATCTATTTCAGTCTTAGGCATATGTGGAGCGGATTTCACTGGCACTAGTATTTTAGGAACATAGAGAACACTTCTCAAGGTCCTGAATCAGTTTTGGAAACATATCTTGTTCAAATTGTCCTTTATAAGGACCAATCACAATGATGATTTGATTGTCATTTGATTCTACAAGAGAACATTTTGCATTTTGTCAAAACCCCTTTTTGATGTGATTTGATTTCAAAAATATTTGACAACATTTTTTAAAAGATTGTAATGAAAAATCTTCTAGTGAGCCAAGATCCATATTTCATCAAATCATGAGCCAAATTTTGCTGATCCTCCATAACTTGACTATTTAGGTAGGTAACTTTTTCTAATTGTATCCACATGCAACTCTTGGATACATGGCACACACAACTCTTTGTCACAATCTACCTCTATGCTTCTAGGTACTTAATCTCATTAAGATCACCTAGTTAAACCTGACTCAAAATCCAACACAATAGAATATGCACCCTGCTTCAGCAGATCTACATATCTACCATCACACTTCCATGAGATATACGATGCTACATGCTTTGGCATAACCTACACTTGGTTGACCAAGTTTTTCATGTGTGCTTCTTATGGAAAGAATCTAAGACTTAATATTTGATAGAGGGAGTTTACATTTATAAATACATATACTTTATTCAATCACCATATATATCGTATATATCATATACATGCTATATCCCACAACGAAAACATACAATAAACAACAAGCGACAGTTAAGGCCATCCTATTGTAATTCCTTAGAGCCACAAGGAATTACCACAACCGAGGATCAACATAACATGTAGAAACCTATTGTTGATGAAGATATATACTTGCCCATCGGGGTTGATTGGTTCAACCCATGAATCGATCTACTCATGTGACGTCCCTGGATTTTCTAAAACTTAATCTAATTTGTGACGTCCAAATTGAAACCCTCACCTCAGTGAGAATCCCAATTTAAACATCCCACACTAGGCTAAGAAAGAGAAAATCAAGGGAGTCAGAAGGAAACACAGTAGCACATGCACATGAACAATAAACAAACCACAACAAATGTTCACCATTCAACATATAATTACAACATGAATTGTTACAACATTTGATATTACATATTGAATAGCAAACTATAACATATACATGTACTACATTTAAACAACAGGATCTTAAGACAACATGTCCACTCGTACATCAGCTCACCACACAACTCAAAACTATCCTGGATCTTCAAAAGCATAACCACAACCTAAACAAAAGATTACATGTGGTACACGTCAACACAATATTTCAAGAATATTGTACTGAGTATGCCTACATGTCTTTTATTTACCTCTCATCATATATTGGCAATAAGATAAAACTAATGTTTGGCAGGTATAAAGAAATATAAGAAAAGAGTATACTTGCACAAAGATATTCAATAACAAAAGAGAACACATATTTTAAGCTTAGTTTCCATCATATATCTCATACATCTGCCCCTAGGGCTTTGATGTTTTTAGGCCATGTCATATAACTCATAAATCTGCCACCAAGGGCTTTGATGTTACATCTACCACCAAGGGCTTTGATGTTTCTTCAATGCACTGTACTACCAAAGAGTTTAGTGCTATCACATGATGGATCAGATACTTTATGTTTCATGTGTTCATAGCCATAAGTATGGAAAAGCTCAAGCAACATAACATATAGGAATGATCATTTCAACCAATATCATATGCCAAGTATTTTACTACACATATAACACAAGCATATTGTATAATAGGCCAAGTAAGAGGTAATGGCGTACCTTCCAAAGAGATATTCCTAATCATCACATATTCTTCAGGTCAACTATATCTTTGTTAAACCTGATCAAGACAAGACCATATACTATCATCAGGTTCTCATCTTCTTACATATCATCTTAACCCTATTCGTGTTCATTATGGTTTATCTTAGCTCATTAGTATATTTCCATTATTACTTGCATTCTTATCATTAGATTTATCTTACTGATGGCATATGCTAGATTATAGTTCATCAACTGGATATACTCATGTGTCACATTATTATGTGAACATATTTAACATTGTGTCACTTTCATTAACCATATTAAGGTTACTTCACATGTAGTAAGGGTGCTCTTCATATAACATGAATTCCATGCATCTAACTGATATCCGAGTTATATATTAACTTCCAATTACTGATATGAGAGAGTTCTGCAAATTTCATCATTTATTGAGCATGTATATGTTTATTGCATTTAACTTAGGGTTATTAGCCCTAATTAGCCATATAGAGAAAATTAAATAATTTCATGCATCAACATGATCATTACTGACATCAGGTGCACTACAAACATTATTATGGAGCTACTAACATTTTTCCCATAATTTTATATCATCCTTTGATATTTATTATCCACAAACTAAGCATTACACATCTTACATGATATTGCTGAGATTAATGCTTCAAAATCCTGATATTATGCTTCCATTTTGTTCTACGAATTTTTTTAAGAATTTTGGTATGTTATTTGTATTTTTCTGATAATCGTGCTATTTTCTATGATTTATTGAATATTTGGGAATTAACTGAGATATTTACCTTTTCAACCAATCAGGGACTGCCACGTGGCTCCTAGAGCCTGCGCACATCCCTTGCTACTGCGGCCGATTCTTTCTCCTGGCTTGCACTGGTCTGGCTGGTTCTGGGTGGCGGGACCCAGTTTGATTCCTTTTTTTTCCTTCCTCGTGCAATCGGCTATTGGCCTGCTCGATTGTGCAACTCAGAAATAGAGCGCCGCCGCTAGGTAGCTCCTCCGGTGAGAAATTGCTCGGGTTTGAGTTCTCCTCATCATCTCTTAGGTCTGCCAACACCTTCGGCGACCTCTACTTGACCTCCACGGTTGCTCAGCTTCACTGTTCCATCTTTAGAACCCCAAATCACCGAGATCTCCATCCACCACGCCGCCGCCGCAAAAGCCCTCCGTCCTGGCACTGCTATCCTCCTCTTTGGCCCCTGGTGGCACTGCCCTCCACTGCTCTGAAGCCTTCCAGTCTCTCATGGTCACTTTCCCTCTGCTCAAATCTCTTCCCTGAGCTCGAGACGGCTACCGCCGCGCAGCAGGTCTCGGCAAGGGATCACCCACTATCTCCATTATTGTCTGCCATCGCTTCTGGCCTGATGGAACACTGTTGAAGGCTCAGTGACCTTCAACTTTAAGACCTACTCTTCTCCGGTCTCATCCTCCTCTACCCCTCTTTTCTACTTCGCGCTCTCTACTATAAGAACCGGTGGAGAAGTGGAGAGGAGCGGGAGTACAAACTCCCTGCTCAGCTGTTTGTTCGTCCAGAAAGAGGGGCCAAATGGGAGCTCGTCCCAATCTACCGCCCAGATTAACGCTCAGCATAGGCCAAACCGTGGCATCTTAAGGCTGTTAGGCACGACCACTAGATCACAAATCTAGGGCATGCAAAAGGCCACGCAGCCTGGCCCAAAACAAATGGGTGTGACACCTTATCTGATCAACAACTTAGTTCTAAAATTCATTAATAATGTGCATTATTTCACCGAAATCAAACCTTAGTAACTTCCTCTCGGATACTCCAATTGCCACCAAATTTTAACCATAGCTTCCTTACCTCTCAAGTAACATTCTATTCCAATTTGGTGTCGAAACTCAGCTATTGGACCATTCAAGTAAATTCCTCAAGAAGGCAAAAAGTTAAGGGTCTTAATCATGATATTAACATCAATCAACAAACCTACTTTGTCACGAGCTTGGAACCCTCAATCTATCCAAACCTTATGCTTTCACTTAAATAATTGGACATTTAGGATTCTAAAAGCCCACTCCATCACATCCTACACACCTTAAAAGGAATTGCTTCCTCAGAATTAAGCCAGAAAACAAGTCTATCACATCATATACATCTTAAAAGAACTTTCATCCTCGAAAGTAAACCATACCCATACTTCCAAGGAAAACTACCAGGTCTTCATCAACATGCAGGAACTATTCTAGGTGTAACATATCCGTAAAGGTTACCCAAAACTATGTATCCAAAACACTATTAGGAGGTTTCAAAAGCATCAAGGGTGAAACCTCACTCCATAGAAGTTTCAAACAAGGGTTTAGAAGCTTATGTCATTACATATCTCATTGTTAGGGTTCCATACCTATCTTTACCCATGCATTAGGGTTCCCACATCATATTAATGTGTTCTAAAGGAGTTAACTAAAGATTAACTCAATATATCAAGGTGTCATCGACATTATATTTAGATCATTGTTAGAACATGTTCATCATTAACATATGCCTTTTAGGAGGGAGTTAACTATAATTAACCCACATTATCCATCTAGATCATATCAAGATGTCATAATCATTATGATGTGCTAACTGTCAAACCCTTTTTTTTCTTTATTAAGCACTAAGATTACCTCATGTAACATGTTTCATTCACAAGATCTTATTTCATTACTCATAATAAATTGCAACATTTACTAGTGATTTCATCACAAGATTAACCAACAATATTACATTACTATCATTATTCATGTATATGGATAACCATTTATGCATCATTATCTATTAACCATCTCTAGGTTTCCATCATATCATGTCTACATATCACGTCTCGAGATCAGGATACATCCTTATATATATTATATCATGGTTGTGCTAAACAAACTTATGTCAGTGGCTAATCAAACATGTATTGAAACTTTATATAGTCCAATTGAGGTTCTCCTAACCCATATCAAGAGGGCATCACCATGCTCAGTCTCTCCGATAACTCAACTCTATGAGTATCTCATATGCACATACTTTATCTTTCCTCTCTTAGTCTAGGGTTCTCAGATTACCTCATTGGCACTAGCGATAGCTTTACAAACTCTAGCCACATAAGTACAAACCAAAACATGCTACAAAATACTATCATAGATCTCTACCCATGAAACATCTTTACCCAAAACTATCATATATACACCACTAGATTCCTATGTGTGAAACCACCAACCTGAGCATGAGTCTTCAGAGAAACTAACATAGCTACCTCCTCCAGGGTCTTGGGACTCTCTCTCCCTCACCCAGATGGTAGGAACTCATATTGATGTTCACATATGCACATATATAACCAGCCTCTCTGTGTCTCTAGGGTTTGGTATTCCCAAGGACATCTAGGGTTCTACAAGACTATAGGAATCATGCATTAAGCAACACAACTCATTCACTCAGGAGTAATCTAGTTTAGGACATATCATATCACATATCTCATATTTCTCATATCGTGGAGTCTAGGTTCTCTGACCTTCTCCCTGTGGGTCTCACTCTCTCTTGAGCTAACCCCAAACATGGTCCTAGCACTAGAGGTCCTCCTTTGTAAAAGAGCTTGAGGCTCATACTGACTCACAACCTTGTCTTAACTTAGCTTATCTTATCTCATAAAAGCATAGTTACTTGCGTCATCAAGATTTATCTCAAAACCTCAAACATAACTCATGTCCTCAAAGACAAACATAGATCATCATAACCATCTTATGTCATATGTGTAAGACTTACATCATATCATCAAAACTTATTTCATCTATTCCATCTATCACAATATACCAAACAAGGCTCTAGACATCTAATCTAGAACTACTCCATCTTCTAGACTGATGTCATTGACTTTCACTTAGGTTGCATGACCACTTCCTACTCATACATGTGTGGGGACACATTTTTGTAATAAATATACATATTAAAATATTATATAGTTTTTCTTCGATAAAACAAGCGTCAGAGAAAACTATCAAGGTTCGATCCGGTTCGAATCCAAAACCAAATCTTGAAAATGAGTGTCCCACGCATAGTAGAGAGTACAGTGTCATGAAAACTAAGGAAATGGGTGACAACATGGTGTAGACTAGTGTAGCTACTCTAGGCAACGATCTCCATATGTCTAGGGTTTCTCTTACCTTGATGCACGTCATTTCCAAATAGTGCAACGTCCCATACCGCTGCACTACAAGGAAAGAATGACATCTAAGGACTTGCTACGCCACAAAAACTAGTCTAGACCTAGTTCTCGGACATGTAGGTGCTAACCTAGAGGCTAGGTCAGATCTAGTCTCTAAAAGATGACTAATCTAACCCTAAAGATTGTTAAAGTTCAAGGTTCTTTAGTTTTGTGTTGCATAATGAGCAAATGTCAGGGTTTTCTATTGTTCATGCTCTGATACCACCTGTGACGTCCCTGGATTTTTTGAAACTTAATCTAATGTGTGACGTCCAAATTGAAACCCTCACCTCAATGAGAATCCCAATTTAAACATCCCACACTAGTCTAAGAAAGATAAAATCAAGGGAGTCAAAAGGAAACACAGTAGCACATGCACATGAACAATAAACAAACCACAACACATGTTCACCATTCAACATATAATTACAACATGAATTGTTACAACATTTGATATTACATATTGAATAGCAAACTATAACAAATACATGTACTACATCTAAACAATAGGATCTTAAGACAACACGTCCACCCGTACATCATCTCGCCACACAACTCGCAACTATCCTGTATCTTCAAAAGCATAACCACAACCTAAACAAAAGATTACATGCGGTACACGTCAGCACAATATTTCAAGAATATTGTACTGAGTACGCCTACGTGTATTTTATTTACCTCTCATCATATCTTGGCAATAAGATAAAACTAATACTTGGCAGGTATAAAGAAATATAAGAAAAGAGTATACTTGCACAAAGATATTCAATAACAAAAGAGAACACATATTTTCAGCTTAGTTTCCATCATATATCTCGTACATCTGCCCCTAGGGCTTTGATGTTTTTAGGCCATGGCATATAACTCGTACATCTACCACCAAGGGCTTTGATGTTACATCTTCCACCAAGGGCTTTGATGTTTCTTCAATGCACTGTACTACCAAAGTGTTTAGTGCTATCATATGATGGATCAGATAATTTATGTTTCATGTGTTCATAGCCATAAGTATGGAAAAGCTCAAGCAACATAACATATAGGAACAATCATTTCAACCAATATCATATGCCAAGTATTTTACTACACATATAACACAAGCATATTGTATAATAGGCCAAGTAAGAGGTAATGGCGTACCTTCCAAAGAGATATTCCTAATCATTACATATTCCTCAAGTCAACTATATCTTTGTTAAACCTGATCAAGACAAGACCATATACTAACATCAGGTTCTCATCTTCTTACATCTCATCTTAACCCTATTCGTGTTCATTATGGTTTAGCATAGCTCATTAGTATATTTCCATTATTACTTGCATTCTTATCATTAGATATATCTTACTGATGGCATATTCCAGATTATAGTTCATCAACTGGATATACTCATGTGTCACATTATTATGTGAACATATTTAACATTATGTAACTTTCATTAACCATATTAAGGTTACACCACATGTATTAAGGGTGCTCTTCATATAACATGAATTCCATGGATCTAACTGATATCCAAGTTATATATTAACTTACAGTTACTGATATGAGAGAGTTCTGCAAATTTCATCATTATTGAGCATGTATATATTTATTGCATTTAACTTAGGGTTATTAGCCCTAATTAGCCATATAGAGAAAATTACATAATTTTATGCATCAACGTGATCAGTACTGACATGAAGTGCACTATAAACATTATTATGGAGCTACTAACATTTTTCCCATAATTTTATATCATCCTTTGATATTTATTATCGAAAAACGAAGCATTACACATCTTACATGATATTGCTGAGATTAATGCTTCAAAATCTTGATATTATGCTTCCATTGTGTTCTACACATTTTTCTAAGAATTTTGGTTTGTTATTTGTATTTTTCTGATAATCGTGCTATTTTCTATGATTTATTGAAGATCTGGGAATTAACTGAGATATTTACCTTTTTCAACCAATCAGGGACTGCCACGTGGCTCCTAGAGCCTACGCACATCCCTTGCTGCTGCGGCCGGTTCTTTCTCCTGGCTCGCACTGGGCCGACTGGTTCTGGGTACCTGGACCCAGTTCGATTCCTTTTTTTTCCTTCCTCGTGCGATCAACTATTGGCCCGCTCGATTACGCAACTCAGAAACAGAGCGCCGCCGCTAGGTAGCTCCTCCGGCGAGTAATTGCTCAGGCTTGAGTTCTCCTCATCATCTCTTAGGGCCGCCAACACCTTCGACGACCTCTGTTTGACCTCCACGGTTTCTCAGCTTCACCGTTCCATCTTTAGAACCCCAAATCGTCGAGATCTCCGGCCACCACGCCGCCGCCACAAAAGCCCCCAATCCTAGCACTGCTATCCTCCTCTTTGGCCCCTGGTGGCACTACCCTCCACTGCTCTAAAGCCTTCTAGTCTCTCATGGTCACTCTCCCTCTACCCAAATCTCTTCCCCGAGATCGAGACGGCTACCGCCGCGCAGTAGGTCTCGGCAAGGGATCACCCACTATCTCCATTATTGTCTGCCATCACTTCTGGCCTGATGGAACACCGTTGAAGGCTCAGTGACCTTCCACTTTGAGACCTACTCTTTTCTGGTCTCATCCTCCTCTTCCCCTCTTTTCTACTTCTCACTCTCTACTGTAAGAACCGGTGGAGAAGTGGAGAGGAGCGGGAGTACAAACTCCCAGCTCAGCTGTTTGTTCGTCCAAAAAGAGGGGTCAAATGAGAGCTCGTCCCAATCTGACGCCAACTGCCCAGTTGATGATCTCTCTCACTCACACGATCCATGAAGTAGTGGAGGCAGACATGGCCTCATCATCCCCATGTTCCTGCTACCAATCCGCTGGAGGTTGAGGACAAGTATACAACCCTCAGATCCTTAATCTACCGCCCAGATTAACGCTCAGCATAGGCCAAACTATGGCATCATAAGGCTGTTAGGCACGACCACTAGATCAAAAATCTAGGGCATGCAAAAGGCCACGCAGCCCGGCCCAAAACAAAGGGGCGTGACACCTTATCTGATCAACAACATAGTTCTAAAATTCATTAATAATGTGCATTATTTCACTGAAATCAAACCTTAGTAACTTCCTCTCGGATACTCCAATTGCCACCAAATTTTAACCATAGCGTCCTTACCTCTCAAGGCACATTCTATTCCAATTTGGTGTCGAAACTCAACTATTGGACCATTCAATTAAATTCCTCAAGAAGGCATAAAGTTAAGGGTCTTAATCATGATATTAACATCAATCAACAAACCTACTTTGTCACGAGCTTGGAACCCTCAATCTATCCAAACCTTATGATTTCACTTAAATCATTAGACATTTAGGATTCTAAAAGTCCACTCCATCACATCCTACATACTTTAAAAGGAATTGCGTCCTCGGAATTAAGCCAAAAAACCAGTCTATCACATCATATACATCTTAAAAGAACTTTCATCCTCGAAAGTAAACCATACCCATACTTCCAAGGAAAACTACCAGGTATTCATCAACATGCAGGCACTATTCTAGGTGTAACATATCCGTAAAGGTTACCCAAAACTATGTATCCAAAACACTATTAGGAGGTTTCAAAAGCATCAAGGGTGAAACCTCACTCCATAGAAGGT
Source organism: Alisma plantago-aquatica (assembly GCA_963693085.1). Classification (NCBI taxonomy): domain Eukaryota; kingdom Viridiplantae; phylum Streptophyta; class Magnoliopsida; order Alismatales; family Alismataceae; genus Alisma; species Alisma plantago-aquatica. The sequence continues at coordinate 1,018,394,458 of OY856409.1, read as the reverse complement.
TTAAACAAGGGTTTAGAAGCTTAATTTATGTCATTACATATCTCATTGTTAGGGTTCCATACTTATCTTTACCCATGCATTAGGGTTCCCACATCATATTAATGTGTTCTAAAGGAGTTAACTAAAGATTAACTCATTATATCAAGGTGTCATTGACATTTTATTTAGCTCATTGTTAGAACGTGTTCATCATTAACATATGCCTTTTAGGAGGGAGTTAACTATAATTAACCCACGTTATCCATCTAGATCATATCAAGATGTCATAATCATTATGTTGTGCTAACTGTCAAACCATTTTTTTTTCTTTATTGAGCACTAAGATTACCTCATGTAACATGTTTCATTCACAAGATCTTATTTCATTACTCATAATAAATTGCAACATTTACTAGTGATTTCATCACAAGATTAACCAACAATATTACATTACTATCAATATTCATGTATATGGCTAACCATTTATGCATCATTATCTATTAACCATCTCTAGGTTTCCATCATATCATGTCTACATATCACGTCTCGAGATCAGGATACGTCCTTATATGTATTATATCATGGTTGTGCTAAACAAACTTATGTCAGTGGCTAATCAAACATGTATTGAAACTTTATATAGTCCAATTGAGGTTCTCCTAACCCATATCAAGTGGGCATCACCATGCTCAGTCTCTCTGAGAACTCAACTCTATGAGTATCTCATATGCACATACTTTATCTTTCCTCTCTTAGTCTAGGGTTCTCGGATTACCTCATTGGCACTAGAAATAGCTTTACAAACTCTAGCCACATAAGCACAAACCAAAACATGCTACAACATACTATCATAGATCTCTACCCATGAAACATCTTTACCCAAAACAATCATATATACACCACTAGATTCCTATGTGGGAAACCACCAACCCGAGCATGAGGCTTCAGAGAAACTAACATAGCTACCTCCTCTAGGGTCTTGGGTCTCTCTCTCCCTCACCCAGATGGTAGGCACTCATATTGATGTTCACATATGCACGTATATAACCAACCTCACTCTATCTCTAGGGTTTGGTCTTCCCAAGGACATCTTGGGTTCTACAAGACTATAGGAATCATGCATTAAGCAACACAACTCATTCACTTAGGAGTAATCTAGTTTAGGACATATCATATCACATATATCATATTTCTCCTATCGTGGAGTCTAGGTTCTCTGACCTTCTCCCTGTGGGTCTCGCTCTCTCTTGAGCTAACACCAAAACTGGTCCTAACACTAGAGGTCCTCCTTTGTAAAAGAGCTTGAGGCTCATGTTGACTCACAACCTTGTCTTAACTTAGCTTATCTTATCTCATAAAAGCATAGTTACTCGCGTCATCAAGACTTATCTCAAAACCTCAAACATAACTCATGTCCTCAAAGACAAACATAGATCATCATAACCATCTTATGTCATCTGTGTAAGACTTACATCATATCATCAAAACTTATTTCATCTAATCCATCTATCACAATATACCAAACAAGGCTCTAGACATCTAATCTAGAACTACTCTATCTTCTAGACTGATGTCATTCACTTTCACTTAGGTTGCATGACCACATCCTACTCATACATGTGTGGGGACACATTTTTGTAATACATATACATATTAAAATATTATATAGTTTTTCTTCGATAAAACAAGCGTCAGAGAAAACTATCACGGTTCGATCCGGTTGGAATCCAAAACCAAATCTTGAAAATGAGTGTCGCACGCATAGTAGAGAGTACAATGTCATGAAAACTAAGGAAAGGGGTGAGAACATGGTGTATACTAGTGTAGCTACTCTAGACAATGAGTGTCATATGTCTAGGGTTTCTCTTACCTTGATGCACGTCATTTCCAAATAGTGTAACGTCCCATACCACTGCACTACAAGGAAAGAACGACATCTAAGGACTTGCTATGCCACAAGCACTAGTATAGACCTAGTTCTCGGACATGTAGGTGCTAACCTAGAGGCTAGGTCAGATCTAGTCTCTAAATGATGACTAATCTAACCCTAAAAGATTATTAAAGTTCAAGGTTCTTTAGTTTTGTGTTGCATAATGAGCAAATGTCAGGCTTTGCTATTGTTCATGCTCTGATACCACCTGTGACGTCACTAGATTTTCTAAAACTTAATTTAATGTGTGACGTCCAAATTGAAACCCTCACCTCAGCGAGAATCCCAATTTAAACATCCCACACTAGGCTAAGAAAGAGAAAATCAAGGGAGTCAGAAGGAAACACAGTAGCACATGCACATGGACAATACACAAACCACAACACATGTTCACCATTCAACATATAATTACAACATGAATTGTTACAACATTTGATATTACATATTGAATAGGAAACTATAACATATACATGTACTACATCTAACCAACAAGATCTTAAGACAACAGGTCCACCCGTACATCAGCTCGCCACACAACTCACAACTATCCTGGATCTTCAAAAGCATAACCACAAACTAAACAAAAGATTACATGTGGTACACGTCAACACAATATTTTAAAAATATTGTACTGAGTACGCCTACGTGTCTTTTATTTACCTCTCATCATATCTTGGCAATAAGATAAAACTAATTCTTGGCAGGTATAAAGAAATATAAGAAAAGAGTATACTTGCACAAAGATATTCAATAACAAAAGAGAACACATATTTTAAGCTTAGTTTCCATCATATATCTTGTACATCGGCCCCTAGGGCTTTGATGTTTTTAGGCCATGTCATATAACTCATACATCTTCCACCAAGGGCTTTGATGTTACATCTTCCACCAAGGGCTTTGATGTTTCTTCAATGCACTATACTACCAAAGAGTTTAGTGCTATCATATGATGGATCAGATACTTTATGTTTCATGTGTTCATAGCCATAAGTATGGAAAAGCTCAAGCAACATAACATACATGAATAATCATTTCAAACAATATCATATGCCAAGTATTTTACTACACATATAACACAATCATATTGTATAATAAGCCAAGTAAGAGGTAATGGCGTACCTTCCAAAGAGATATTCCTAATCATCACATATTCCTCAGGTCAACTATATCTTTGTTAAACCTGATCAAGACAAGACCATATACTATCATCAAGTTCTCATCTTCTTACATCTCATCTTAACCCTATTCGTGTTCATTATGGTTTAGCTTAGCTCATTAGTATATTTCCATTATTACTTGCATTCTTATCATTTTATTTATCTTACTGATGGCATATTCTAGATTATAGTTCATCAACTGGATATACTCATGTGTCACATTATTATGTCAACATATTTAACATTATGTCACTTTCATTAACTATATTAAGGTTACATCACATGTATTAAGGGTGCTCTTCATATAACATGAATTACATGCATTTAATGGATATCCGAGATATATATTAACTTCCAGTTACTGATATGAGAGAGTTCTGCAAATTTCATCATTTATTGAGCATGTATATATTTATTGCATTTAACTTAGGGTTATTAGCCCTAATTATCCATATAGAGAAAATTACATAATTCCATGCATCAACATGATCATTACTGACATCAGGTTCACTACAAACATTATTATGGAGCTACTGACATTTTCCCCATAATTTTATATCATCCTTTGATATTTATTATCCACAAACTAAGCATTACACATCTTACATGATATTGCTAAGATTAATGCTTCAAAATCCTGATATTATGCTTCCATTGTGTTCTACTCATTTTTCTAACAATTTTGGTATGTTATTTGTATTTTTCTGATAATCGTGCTATTTTCTATGATTTGTTGAAGATCTGGGAATTAACTGAGATATTTACCTTTTTCAACCAATCAGGGACTACCACGTGGCACCTAGAGCCTATGCACATCCCTAGCTGCTGCGGCCAGTTCTTTCTCCTAGCTTGCACTGGACCGGCTGGTTCTGGGTGCCTGGACCCGGTTCGATTCCTTTTTTTTCCTTCCTCGTGCGATCAGCTATTGGCTCGCTCGATTGCGCAACTCAGAAACAGAGCGCCGCCGCTAGGTAGCTCCTCCAGAGAGAAATTTCTTGGGCTTGAGTTCTCCTCATCATCTCTTAGGGCTGCCAACACCTTCGGCGACCTCTGTTTGACCTCCACGGTTGCTCAACTTCACCGTTCCATCTTTAGAACCCCAAATCGCCGAGATCTCCCGCTACCACGCCGCCACCGCAAAAGCCCTCCGTCCTGGCACTTCTATCCTCCTCTTTGGCCCCTGGTGGCACTGCCCTCCACTGCTCTGAAGCCTTCCAGTCTCTCATGGTCACTCTCCCTCTGCCCAAATCTCTTCCCCGAGCTTGAGACGACTACCGCCACGCAGTAGGTCTCGGTAAGGGATCACCCACTATCTCCATTATTGTCTGCCATCGCTTCTGGCCTGATGGAGCACCATTGAAGGCTCAGTGACCTTCCACTTTGCGACCTACTCTTCTCCAGTCTCATCCTCCTCTACCCCTCTTTTCTACTTCTCGCTCTCTAATGTAAGAACCGGTGGAGAAGTGGAGAGGAGCGGGAGTACAAACTCTCTGCTCAGATGTTTGTTCGTCCAAAAAGAGGGGTCAAATGGGAGCTCGTCCCAATCTGACGCCAACTGCCCAGTTGATGCTCTCGGTCACTCACAAGATCCATGAAGTAGTGGAGGCAGACATGGCCTCGTCCTCCCCACGTTCCTGCTACCAATCTGCTGGAGGTTGAAGACAAGTATACAACCCTCAGATCCTTAATCTACCGCCCAGATTAACACTCAGCACAGGCCAAACTGTGGCATCATAAGGCTGTTAGGCACGACCACTAGATCACAAATCTAGGGCATGCAAGAGGCCATGCAGCCCGACCCAAAACAAAGGGGTGTGACACCTTATCTGATAAACAACTTAGTTCTAAAATTCGTTAATAATGTGCATTATTTCACCAAAATCAAACCTTAGTAACTTCCTCTCGAATACTCCAATTGCCACCAAATTTAACCATAGCTTCCTTACCTCTCAAGGCACATTATATTCCAATTTGGTGTCGAAACTCAACTATTGGATCATTCAATTAAATTCCTCAAGAAGGCATAAAGTTAAGGGTCTTAATCATGATATTAACATCAATCAACAAACCTACTTTGTCACGAGCGTGGAACCCTCAATCTATCCAAACCTTATGCTTTCACTTAAATCATTGGACATTTAGGATTCAAAAAGTCCACTCCATCACATCCTACACACCTTAAAGGAATTGCGTCCTTAGAATTAAGCCAGAAAACCAGTCTATCACATCATATACATCTTAAAAGAACTTTCATCCCCCAAAGTAAACCATACCCATACTTCCAAGGAAAACTACCAGGTCTTCATCAACATGCAGGAACTATTCTAGGTGTAACATATCTGTAAAGGTTACCCAGAACTATGTATCCAAAACACTATTAGGAGGTTTCAAAAGCATCAAGGGTGAAACCTCACTCCATAGAAGGTTCAAACAAGGGTTTAGAAGCTTAAGTTATGTCATTACATATCTCATTGTTAGGGTTCCATACTTATCTTTACCCATGCATTAGGGTTCCCACATCATATTAATGTGTTCTAAAGGAGTTAACTAAAGATTAATTCATTATATCTAGGTGTCATCGACATTTTATTTAGCTCATTGTTAGAACATGTTCATCATTAACATATGCCTTTTAGGAGGGAGTTAACTATAATTAACCCACGTTATCCATCTAGATCATATCAAGATGTCATAATCATTATGATGTGCTAACTGTCAAACCCTTTTTTTTCTTTATTAAGCACTAAGATTACCTCATGTAACATGTTTCATTCACAAGATCTTATTTTATTACTCATAATAAATTGCAACATTTACTAGTGATTTCATCACAAGATTAACCAACAATATTACATTACTATCATTATTCATGTATATGGCTAACCATTTATGCATCATTATCTATTAACCATCTCTAGGTTTCCATCATATCATGTCTACATATCACATCTCGAGATCAGGATACATCCTTATATATTATATCATGGTTGTGCAAAACAAACTTATGTTAGTGGCTAATCAAACATGTATTGAAACTATATATAGTCCAATTGAGGTTCTCCTAACCCATATCAAGAGGGCATCACCATGCTCAGTCTCTCTGAGAACTCAACTCTATGAGTATCTCATATGTGCATACTTTATCTTTCCTCTCTTAGTCTAGGGTACTCGGATTACCTCATTGGCACTAGCGATAGCTTTACAAACTCTAGCCACATAAGCACAAACCAAAACATGCTACAACATAATATCATAGATATCTACCCATTAAACATCTTTACCCAAAACTCTCATATATACACCACTAGATTCCTATGTGGGAAACCACCAACCCGAGCATGAGGCTTCATAGAAACTAACATAGCTACCTCCTCCAGGGTCTTGGGACTCTCTCTCCCTCAACTAGATGGTAGGCAATCATATTGATGTTCACATATGCACATATATAACCAACCTCTCTCTGTCTCTAGGGTTTGGTCTTCCCAAGGACATCTAGGGTTCTACAAGACTATAGGAATCATGCATTAAGCAACACAACTCATTCACTCAGGAGTAATCTAGTTTAGGACATATCATATCACATATCTCATATTTCTCATATCGTGGAGTCTAGGTTCTCTGACCTTCTCCGTGTGGGTCTTTCTCTCCCTTGAGCTAACCCCAAAACTGGTCCTAACACTAGAGGTCCTCCTTTGTAAAAGATCTTGAGGCTCATGCTGACTCACAACCTTGTCTTAACTTAGCTTATCTTATCTCATAAAAGCATAGTTACTTGCATCATCAAGACTTATCTCAAAACCTCAAACATAACTCATGTCCTCAAAGACAAACATAGATCATCATAACCATCTTATGTCATCTGTATAAGACTTACATCATATCATCAAAACTTATTTCATCTATTCCATCTATCACAATATACCAAACAAGGCTCTAGACATCTAATCTAGAACTACTCTATCTTCTAGACTGATGTCATTCACTTTCACTTAGGTTGCATGGTCACTTCCTACTCATACATGTGTGGGGACACATTTTTTTAATACATATACATATTAAAATATTATATAGTTTTTCTACGATAAAAGAAGCGTCAGAGAAAACTATCACGGTTCGATCCGGTTGGAATCCAAAACCAAATCTTGAAAATGAGTGTCCCACGCATAGTAGAGAGTACAATGTCATGAAAACTAAGGAAAGGGGTGAGAACATGGTGTAGACTAGTGTAGCTACTCCAGACAACGAGTGCCATATGTCTAGGATTTCTCTTCCCTTGATGCACGTCATTTCCAAATAGTGCAACGTCCCATACCACTGCACTACAAGGAAAGAACGACATCTAAGGACTTGCTATGCCACAAGCACTAGTCTAGACCTAGTTCTTGGACATGTAGGTGCTAACCTAGAGGCTAGGTCAGATATAGTCTATAAAATATGACTAATCTAACCCTAAAAGATTATTAAAGTTCAAGGTTCTTTAGTTTTGTGTTGAATAATGAGAAAATGTCAGGCTTTGCTATTGTTCATGCTCTGATACCACCTGTGACGTCCCTGGATTTTTTAAAACTTAATCTAATGTTTGACGTCCAAATTGAAACCCTCACCTCAGCGAGAATCCCAATTTAAACATCCCACACTAGGCTAAGAAAGAGAAAATCAAGGGAGTCAGAAGGAAACACAGTAGCACATGCACATGAACAATAAACAAACCACAACACATGTTCACCATTCAACATATAATTACAACATGAATTGTTATAACATTTGATATTACATATTGAACAACAAACTATAACATATACATGTACTACATCTAAATAACAGGATCTTAAGACAACATGTCCACCCGTACATCAGCTCGCTACACAACTCGCAACCATCCTGGATCTTCAAAAGCATAACCACAACCTAAACAAAAGATTACATGTGGTACACATCAGCACAATATTTCAAGAATATTGTACTGAGTATGCCTACATGTCTTTTATTTACCTCTCATCATATCTTGAATGGTATAAAGAAATATAAGAAAAGAGTATACTTGCACAAAGATATTCAATAACAAAAGAGAACACATATTTTAAGCTTAGTTTCCATCATATATCTCGTACATCGGCCCCTAGGGCTTTGATGTTTTTAGGCCATGTCATATAACTCGTACATCTACCACCAAGGGCTTTGATGTTACATCTACCACCAAGGGCTTTGATGTTTCTTCAATGTACTATACTACCAAAGAGTTTAGTTCTATCATATGATGGATCAGATACTTTATGTTTCATTTGTTCATAGCCATAAGTATGGAAAAGCTCAAGCAACATAACATACATGAACAATCATTTCAACCAATATCATATGCCATGTATTTACTACACATATAACATAAGCATATTGTATAATAGGCCAAGTAAGAGGTAATGGCGTACCTTCCAAAGAGATATTCCTAATCATCACATATTCCTCAGGTCAACTATATCTTTGTTAAACCTGATCAAGACAAGACCATATACTATCATCAGGTTCTCATCTTCTTACATCTCATCTTAACCCTATTCGTGTTCATTATGGTTTAGCTTAGCTCATTAGTATATTTCCATTATTACCTGCATTCTTATCATTAGATTTATCTTACCGATGGCATATTCCAGATTATAGTTCATCAACTAGATATACTCATGTGTCACATTATTATGTGAACATATTTAACATTATGTCACTTTCATTAACCATATTAAGGTTACATCACATATATTAAGGGTGCTCTTCATATAACATGAATTCCATGCATCTAACTGATATCCAAGTTATATATTAACTTCCAGTTACTGATATGAGAGAGTTATGCAAATTTCATCATTTATTGAGCATGTATATATTTATTGCATTTAACTTAGGGTTATTATCCCTAATTAGCCATATAGAGAAAATTACATAATTTCGTGCATCAACATGATCATTACTGACATCAGGTGCACTACAAACATTATAATGGAGCTACTGACATTTTCCCATAATTTTATATCATCCTTTGATATTTATTATCCACAAACTAAGCATTACACATCTTACATGATATTGCTGAGATTAATGCTTCAAAATCCTGATATTATGCTTCCATTGTGTTCTACACATTTTTTTAACAATTTTGGTATGTTATTTGTATTTTTCCGATAATCGTGCTATTTTCTATGTTATTGGCCTGCTCGATTGCGCAACTCAGAAACAGAGCGCCACCGCTAGGTAGCTCCTCCGACGAGCAATTACTCAGGCTTGAGTTCTCCTCATCATCTCTTAGGGTCGCCAACACCTTCGGCGACCTCTGCTTGACCTCCACGGTTGCTCAGCTTCACCGTTCCATCTTTAGAACCCCAAATCGCCAAGATCTCCGGCCACCACACCGCTGCCACAAAAGCCCTCTGTCCTGGCACTGCTATCCTCATCTTTGGCCCCTGGTGGCACTACCCTCCACTACTCTGAAGCCTTACACTCTCTCATTGTCACTCTCCCTCCACCCAAATCTCTTCCCCGAGCTTGAGACGGCTACCTCCACGCAACCGGTCTCGGTAAGGGATCACCCACTATCTCCATTATTGTCTACCATCACTTCTGGCCTGATGGAACACCGTTGAAGGCTCAGTGACCTTCTCTTCTCCGATCTCATCCTACTCTACCCTTCTTTTCTACTTCTCGCTCTCTATTGTAAGAACCGGTGGAGAAATGGAGAGGAGCAGGAGTACAAACTTCCTGCTCAGATGTTTGTTCGTCCAGAAAGAGGGGTCAAATGGGAGCTCGTCCCAATCTGACGCCAACTGCCCAGTTGATGATCTCGCTCACTCACACGATCCATGAAGTAGTGGAGGCAGGCGTGGCCTCGTCCTCCCCACGTTCCTGCTACCAATCCCCTGGAGGTTGAGGACAAGAATACAACCCTCAGATCCTTAATCTACCGCCCAGATTAACACTCAGCACAGGCCAAACCATGACATCTTAAAAAATGGGGCATGCAAGAGGCCACACAGCCTGGCCCAAAAAATGGGGCGTGACACCTTATCTGATCAACAACTTAGTTCTAAATTCGTTAATAATGTGCATTATTTCACCAAAATTAAACCTTAGTAACTTCCTCTCAGATACTCCAATTGCCACCAAATTTTAAAATTAAGCCAGAAAACCAGTCTATGACAGCTCATCTCCTGATCGGTCGATTGGTCATCACACAGTCATCTAGTATTGTGGTCCACCATCACCTGGGTCCTCCAATCGATCAGTCAACCCCACCAACCAATTGGTTCTCCTCATCCTCCTAGTCCTCCAGTCGGTCAGCTCACCTCTGAGACAATCAATTGGCATGGTCTGAACATCCTTCTTCTTTGTCATGATAGGAAAGTAAACTATCTGACTATTACATGATTATTGGGAAACCTTATACTTAGGGCATGTGTCCTTCAATTTGTAGGAAGTTGGGACATACACTTGAGCTTAATAGAATTCACTTACAACAATAGTTATTAACACAGTATTGATATGGCACCATATGAAGCATTATATGGTAGACGTTGTAGACCTCCTTTGTGATGATATGAAATAGGGGAATATCAACTTTTGTGTCCTGAATTAGTGTAACAGACAACTAAAAAGATTAAAGTAATACAACAACTGTTAAAGGCTGTACAAGATAGATAGAAATCATATGCTGATAAACGACAAAGACCTTTAGAATTCCAAGTTGGAGGCAGAGTATATCTCAAAGTCTCACCTTGGAAAGGTGTTCTTAGATTGGGAAAAAGGGTAAGTTAGCTCCTAGATTTATGGGGCCTAAACCAATCACTGAACGGATTGGAAAGGTAGCCTATAAGTTGGAATTGCCACCTGAATTACATAAATTGCATCCAATATTCCATATACCCATGCTAAGAAAGTGTCACCCTGACACGGAGTTAGTTTTACAACATGTAGAGGTAGAATTAAATGAAGATATATCCTATGTAGAGGGACCAGTGTTGATTCTTGATAAAAGAATAAAAAAGTTGGAAAAGAAAGACATAATGCTTTTGAAAGTTCTCTGGCATCATCGTGGCGTTGAAGAGGCTATGTTGGAGCTGGAGGAAGAGATGAGGAGGAAGTACCCTTCTCTTTTCTCTTGACGATTTTCGGGATGAAATCCCTATTAGGGGTGGAAAAGTGTAACATCCCTGACCTGGGTTAAGGCTTAACCCTAGAAGTTTTTCTTAAGTAAGTCATTTAGATTCTTGTCTTTATCTTTTGAAATGTAATTAAGACTAAAGGAGAGCTTATGTTTCAATTTTGGTTCTATTTGAATAATGTTGAAACAATATTTTGCTTGTTTTGGACTAAAGTGCAATTTACCCAATTTAAGGGGTTAGCTTGCATATGTTACATGATAAATGTTCCTCAAGTGTTATAGCATCATAAGCATGAGAATGATGTTGAGGTATGGCTTCTACAAGCCTAAGTTCCAAGAAGGAGCTTGTTTGAGTAATGCTTGTGTATTGAATGCTAGTTTTGGTGTAATTTGCAAATTACCCAAAACCTATGGTTGGATATATAAAATACCACCTATATTATGTCCCTATTGTTTTTGGTATCATTTAGAGAAAAGAAAAAGAAAGGGCGTCTTGTTTGAACCACATTTGAGGAAAGATAATCTTGATAATAAAATAATCAAGAAATAAGCATAAATGAAACCCTAATTTATTTTGTAGCAAAAATAAATATATTAATTGAAGTTACCATCAACTAAAAAGGCTGTGGTTGAAATCCTATATAGGGATGACGTCCAAATGCCTTGAGTGGCACCAAAATATCCTAAGTAGGTGAAGAAATCCACTCACATTTGTTAATTAAAAAGCAATGTCCACTAAAAACGGATAATAGTATTATAATGATTAAGGTGCTTAAATGGTTGCTTTTAATTCATGGATAATGGAAGATGGCTTCAAAGGCAAGGAAGGGAGCAGACATGTGGAAAGAAAGTGGATGAATTTTCTCCTAGTTTCTCTCTCCTAGAAAATCAACTATATGTACTCGATTTTCTCCTTAGTTGAAAGGCTATTTTTACAAAGCACTTTCTTCCCTTGCTTTGGCCGACAACCAAGGAGCTTAGGAGAAGGAGGAAGACGTTCCCCAAGCTGAAGGTAAGCTCCATGATTATCTTCAACCTTGTATTGCTGGTTGAATTCGGATTTCAAAACTCATTTTCTTCTCTCTTCCATTCAATGCTCAACCTTGGCTATCTTTTGCATCCAAAGAGTTGGAAATGAACCTTGGATTGTTGAAGGAGCTTTTTTCACCATTAGATATGAGAATCTTAAAGATTTGAAGCTACTTTAAAGGTGAGTTATATAACTTGAACGCATCAATGTTATTATTGTTTTCAATTCCTCATCATATGTTGATCATTTATTTCTTCTTGAATAATTGATGAATTCATCATATATATGATAGTGGAATTCGGAGGTCTGAAGCTTGATGATGATGACATAATCTTAGCACACACCTCAAGAATATCAAGAACAAATGGTTTCATTTTGTGGTCAAATGGTTTCAAACTATTAGAGACCAAACGGTATTCAAAACCGTTAGAGGACAAACGGTTCCAAACCGTTAGAGACCAAACGGTTTCAATGGATTCAAAGATAAATTGGTCTCATGACCTAATAACTCCAAACAATTAAACTCAATTGATTTCAAAACCCTAGCTCAATTGGTTTCAAAACCCAAGATTAATTAATGTCAAAACCCTAATTTAGGTTCAAATGGTTTCATCTCTGAATTGACCAAGCAGTCTCAACCGTTTGAGGACCAATCGGTCTGAAACCATTTAAGGGACAAATGGTCTCAAACCATTTAGGGTTAAAATGATTTCAAAGTTGATTTGATCAAACGGTTTCAAACCCTAATAAGATTAAACAGTTTCATAACCAATTGAAGATCAAAGGGGGTCAAAACTGTCTGAAGATTCAATGGTCTCAAAACTATTTAAAATATAAAGACCAAGACCGTTTAACGTATAACGGTCTTCAAGACCATTTGAAGGTCAAGTGAACTCAAGACCGTCTGCAGGTCAAGTGACCTAAAGACCGTTTGAAGGTCAAGTGACCTCAAGACCGTTTGAAGGTCAAGTTACCTCAAGATCATTTGAAGGTCAAGTGACCTCAAGACCATTTGAAGATCAAGTTACCTCAAGACCATTTCAAGGTCAAGTGACCTCAAGACCGTTTGAAGGTCAAGTGACCTAAAGACCATTTGAGGGTCTAAATGGTCCCAAACCATTTGAATGTTTAGGACCAAACCGTTTGAAGGTCTAAACGGTCTCAAATTGTTTGACGGTTCAATTGGTCCAAATCATTTGAAGGTCCAATTGATTCAAACCATGCAAGTATTAATAATACCATAAGTGGTTGAAGAGTATAAGAAGAGTGATTTCAAGGGAAGTACTTCTAAAGTATTTAGGTGATTAATACATTTATAGTGATTATCCCTTGATGCCTATGAAAGTAATGAATTCAATGCACTATGATAAGCATAGGTGCATTTACTTAGTGTAAGGTTAAGTCAATTGAATAAGGTATGATGGTAATGTGTGTTCCTAGTACAAGGAACAATGAGAAGTAAGATTTAATACTTAAATACTGCTATGTGCTCCAAGATATGTGGAAGCACTGACTTAGGGTTTGGATTTATAAGGTAATCATAAAACCCTTATCAATGGAGAATGGAAACCCTAATCAATAAGGAAAATTACAATACATAAGTTTAATTGAATACTTATGAAGGTATTATATAATTATAGACATGTGGAACAATGAGTTAGGTTTTGGATATTAATTGTAATATCAATGCATACTCCAAGATGCATGGAGTTTTGAATTAAGGTTTGATCTTTGATAATGTGATAATGAAACCCTAATCAAGAAGGATGAGAAACCCTAACCCTAATATAGGGTGATGTCATGTGAAACCCTAATATAGGGTGATGTTATGTGAAACCCTAATATAGGGTTATGTTATGTGAAACCCTAATGTAGGGTGATGTTATGTGAAACCCTAATTGATAAAGATGGGAAACCCTAACCCTAATGAAGGAATAGTGATGTTATCTTTGTATTGCAAAATGTTGATATGTAATTGATATGGTTGTTATTAAGCATACTAACCATGCAAGTATCATGAGATTATGATCATAACAAGGTACACGTTATGGTGTTAATGGGCCTTGTGAGCCATTATTTTATTTGTTGCCTAGAGAGTGGTGACAAGAAGCTAAATATGCCTGGTGAACTATGTGAGATGCTTGCGTAACAAGTATCATGAATACCTTGGTCGGATGACCTGGAGGTAATAGTTACCTAATAGTGGTAACCATGTTCAGTGATCAACTAAGATTTTGTATAACCAAATCCAGTAAACATGATGATGGTATTGTTGAGGGATGTGAATTCCCAGTGATGTGATAAGGGATTGAGATCGCAAGGTTTTATAAAGTTTTGAAAAGTAATTGATAGAAGTGTTACGTGTTTCTTTGTAGCATTTGTCACAATAATTCTTGTTTAAAAACTTGACTGATGCTAAAAGAATATGGTAATGTACTTAAATAATCAAGTGGAATTTTATCATGTAGAGCCCTGGCCATAGATCCATCATCATCAGTAGCTGGTGATGGTGAAACAGATTCTCCTACGGGTTAATCCGGAGCATACATCGTTGAATATGCGGGGTTTCTCCTAGTCGAAAATGGGAGGATTAGAGTGCAACTTCGGTTGTAGACTCTAGATATGTATAAGAGCATGGTGAATAGGCCCATGGCTCAGTGTGTTAGAGCATGAATGTGTTCATGGATCAAAGAGCACGGTGAACTGGCCTGTGGCTCAGATTTACAAGAATCGGGACCTGTACTAAGGCGGGCTAGAGAATGGGTAGCCTATGAGAGGTAACCCTGTGACTGAGGTCACTTAAGCAAGAGACTGCGGTCTTGCTTGTGGTCTCGCACTGACTGAGATGGATGAGATCGTGGAGTCCGGCTCTTCCTTTGATCTTCTATGGCACCGACTTTGGGTTTCGTAACCAAAGGTTGGATTTGAGCGGTACGGTTCACTTCCTCAGGGTATAAGTATGATTGTAAAATGTAATCTGCCATGTCGTGTATTTGCTTAAGGATGAAATACAGAAATCATTGGTTGATGTTACATTGCTTAATGTATCCTAAAAGGATAGATGTTATACATGTTCTTCATATTCCTTATTAAAATGGATATATGATTTACTACTTTATCATTTATAGTTGTAATGCTTTAAAAGATGATATTTCTCTATTCTGCTTAAATAGTGATTTATCCTGCTTATTAATAATAAAGAATCCTCTTCTCATTTTATTACTATTTATCTGCAATAATAATGTTTCTGGCGGAGAGTTATATCTCTCACTGGGACAATTTCAATTGTCTCACCCCCGTGGGATCCAACCTTTTTAGGTGGACGAGGACGAGGAGGTAGAAACCATATAGCAGGGGAATAACAGTAGCATCAGGGACAGTAGTAACATCTCAGGTGGAGATACTGACTGTCGTGTCTTGTAGATATGAGTCCTATGTGTTGTCTCTGTACTCTCAGGTCCTTGGAGTCAGTAGTTAGTGCTTTTATGATCGATCTGAGATTTAGGCATTGAATTCCTCGAGGTCTTATGTTGCTTATGTGTAGATTTAGCAGAGCAACTGTTGTATGTAATCCTCGAGAAGAGAAGGTACATGGTATGTACTTTGTGGACCAGAATGTATATATAATATTTTGGTTCTTGTTATAAAAGTTTTCTAGATTTGGATCTCTTTGCAAATGGTTTTAAGTTTTAGTGATTTTTTTAATCCGTTGTTTACGTTTAATTCCAGTTAATCAGTAATGGTTTTGTCGACTGTCGTGACAAGTTTTTGGTATCAGAGCTTAAGGTTCGCTGAGTCTATAGAGACATAGGATTAACGTCGTTGAGTCTGTTCTAGTGTCTTCCAGTTTATCTGATGGCGACTTCTGTTCTCAGGAGAAGATGTAAAGCTTGAAGATGGTTGGATCACGCGAAGAACATGTTGCTGAAAGCAGTGTTGCTGCACCAGGAGGAGGTGTAAGGGATCAGGCTAGAGAAGAACTAGTACCTGAACATCCCCAGTTTGACCAAGCTATACTATAAAACCCAGCTTTCCATGCTATGTTTGGATAGTTCATGGTGACTATGACACATATGGTAGATAGGATGCCACCACCTACACCTAGGGAACCAACTCACAATGAGGGACATGGAGCTGGCAAGACTTTTGAACAACTTTAATGGGTAGGAGCCACTGATTATGCTGGTACAACTGACCCAGTAGACGCAGACTTTTGGCTGACTAAGCTAGAAAAGGCCTTCAAAATTCTTAATATCCCAGAAGTTGAGAAGGTTAGACATGCGGTGTACCTGTTGAAGGGGAGTGCTGGCCGTTGGTGGGATATAGAAGAAGGCAAAAGGCCAAGTGTTTAAGTCAGATGGGAAGAGTTCCGACGAGAGTTTGTTAGTAGATATTTTCCCAAGACTTACTTGGATGAGAAAATCTCTTAGTTTGAGAGAATAAGTCAAGGACCAATGAACATTAGTGAGTATGAAGCTAAGTTTATGGAGCTTCTATGGTTCTGTCCACACATGGTTGCTATAGATGAGGAGAGGATTTGACGTTTTGAGAAGGGCTTGAACACTTATTTAACCACACCAGTATCTGCTCTAGAGAATAGAGAGAGGTTTGCCACCTTTGTGGAGTCTGTTAGGTGGATACAAAGGTCCGTGACTGAGAAGCATCAGGCCAAAAGTAAGAAAGTGTGCACACAATTTCAGGGATAGAGGTCCGAAAATGTTAAGATACCAAGGTTTTCTGCACCAACAACACCACTGCGTTTTAATACTTAGACGCAGTGGACATCTAGCAAGGGTAGAGGTCATAGTTTACCACCAAAGGAAGCCCACAACTCAGCATCAATGTCAGTAATAGGACCATCTAGACCACACTGGGAGAACAGAGTCTGTTATAAATGTGGGAAGATGGGACATCTGATGAAAGATTGTTTAGCTAGAGATGTGAGTGTAACCCAACCACTGAGGCAGAGTCAACAAGGCTCTCAGAAGTGACAGTTTAGAAGTGGCACACGAGGACGTGGACAGGCGTCCCAAGCTGGCTAGTCTACATCCAACAACAAGGTGAGTGGTCGATAACCAGCAATGACACGATTCTATGTAATTAATCAGCCTGAGGCAGTGGTCAACCCACGAGTTGTGACAGGGCAGATGGAATTATTTCATTCTGATATGTCTTCATCCTAATTTGTATATGTTTTGATTGATTTGGGTGCTATGCATTCCTTTATCACTCAAAGAGTGATTCATGACTACAATATGACTATTAGTCATAGAGCAGATAATTTGTTATTAGAAACTCCATTAGTTGGATCTACAGTGTTGTGGGAGGTATGTTCTCCATGTGTTCTTTCTTTTTTAGAACATAACATTCAGGTGGATCTTATACCACTTGAGATGCATGGGTTCAACATAATTCTTAAGATGGACACCCTAGAAAAGTATGAGGTTGTCTTGGATTGTGGTTCCAAGAAGGCTATGTTCACAGACAATGGAGTTACGTGGATCTTTCAGGGGGATAGAAAGATTCTTCCAACCTATCTATTGTCAGCTTTGGTAGCTGAAAAGCTGATGCGACAAGGATGCTTCGCATTCTTAGCACATGTGGTAGATACCGGAGTAGAGAGCCCTAGTCTTTCTAAAGTTCTGATTGTTAGGGAGTTTGAGGATGTGTTTCTTAAGGAACTTCCAGGTGTTCCTCCACCCCGAGAGATTGATTTTGAGATTTAACTAATCCCAGGTACACAACCAATAGCTCAAACACATTATAGAATGGCACCTATTGAGATGGCAGAACTCAAGAAATAGTTACAGGAGTTGCTTGAAAAGGGTTTTATTTGACCGAGTACTTCACCATGGGGTGCTCTGGTTCTTTTTGTTAAAAAGAAAGATGGGTCTATGCGATTATGCATCGACTATAGACAGCTAAACAAAGTAACCGCAAAGAACAAATATCCTCTGCCAAGGATAGATGACCTGTTTGACCAATTGTGTGGTGCAACTATCTTTTCTAAAGTAGATCTAAGATCAGGATACCATCAGTTATGCATCAAGGAGAGTGACATACCTAAATCAGCCTTCAAGACAAGGTATGGTCACTATGAGTTCATAGTTATGTCGTTTAGACTAACTAATGCACCAGTTGCATTCATGAAACTCATGAACATAATCTTCTGGCCATTCCTTGATCAATTCATAGTAGTCTGTATAGATGATATCCTGATTTATAGTAGAGATGGTCGACAACATGAGCAACACCTTCGTCAAGCCCTGACTTTACTGAGAGAGCACAAACTATATGCCAAGTTTAGCAAGTGTGAATTTTGGTTATCTGAAGTGTCTTTCCTAGGACACGTAATATCTGCCTCAGGTATTTGTATTGATCCTGAAAAGGTAGCATCTGTCTTGGAGTGGGAACAACCAAAGACACCAATGGAGATATGCAGTTTTCTAGGACTGGTAGGCTACTATAGGAGGTTCATTAAGAACTTCAGTTATGTAGCATTACCCCTAACCAAGTTGACTAGGAAGGAGGTTCCTTTTGTCTGGAATGACAAGTTTCAACATTCTTTCCAGTTGTTGAAAGAATGGTTAACAAGTGCACCTGTGTTAGTGTTACCTGAGCAAGGGAAGGGGTATATTGTATCCTGTGATGCTTCTAAGAATGGTCTAGGATGTGTGTTGATTCAGGATAATCAAGTGATTTCTTTTGCTTCTCGACAACTTAAGAAACATGAGGAAAATTATCCGACACATGATCTACAATTAACTATTGTGGTTCATACGTTGAAGATCTGGAGACATTATCTATACGGAGAGACATTCCAAATTTTCACAGACCATAAGAATTTAAAATACATTTTTCACAACATGAGTTGAATATGAGACAATGCCGCTAGATGGAGTTAATCAAGGACTAGGATTGTACAATTGATTATCATCTGGGAAAAGCTAATGTAGTGGCTGATGCACTAAGTAGAAAAGCATCATCACCAATCATAGACAAAGCACATTTGAACTCTTTAGAGTGCTTTAAATGAGACATGCTTGTCTCTTTGAGGCAAAACAATGTACAACTTAAAGTATCCTTGTTAGCTGGACTGTTAGCTGAGATGCACATAAAACCTACTCTGAAACAACAAATCAAAGAGGCACAACAGGTGATACCATGGTTTAGGAAAGCGGTATGCGGTGTACGGGCGGAGAGGGTACTGCATAGAGTATATGCAGTATGCGGGAGTATATACGGGAGTATATGCAGTTTTGGATTTTTTTATTTCAATAAACTAATTATACATAAAATAATATAGAGAGATCATAAAATAAAATATATACAGTAGGAACGTACATCTATATACTTATAAACATATTAATATGCATGTATGATGTATGATATGCTTATAAATGTATATATGTTTATATATAGAATGTGTTTGTAATATATGTACAAATACTAAAATGTAGGTAAATCAATGTACAAATATATGTATAGTGTGTATAAATGTGAATAAATCAAAATGTATATATACATGCATAAATATAAGATTATATATTTAGGTATATTGTATATGTATCTATACATGTTAATATATCAACAGGTATTCAAATAAATGTACAAATGCGTGTGGAAAATTTTTATATGTATTACAATGTATACATATAATTCAATGACTATATATCTCAATTTATATATATAATGAAATGTGTGTATATACATGCATGTATGTACGAAATACATGACTGTTAGTTGTGGGCTTTTCGAAAAGCGGAGTTTAATCGGCCGCTTAATCGGCCAAGCGGGAGTATATGCGGCCCATGGCCGCTTAGTGGACCGATTAGTAATATGTGGTGTGGTAGGGTGACTGAATAGGTATATGTGGCAGTATATGCGGTCGTGCAGATCGATTTCCCGAACAGTGGGTGATACTGTGATTCAGCAGATCAGGTCAGAGTATGGTAGTGAGAAACGGGATGGGTTTCATGAGTCAGATGATGAGGTAGTCTGTTACCATGGTAGGATGGTAGTACCTGATGCCACTGACTTAAGGAAGTTAGCCTTCGAGGAAGCTCATTCCTCTATGTATGCAATGCATCTAGGGAGCACTAAAATGTATCATAACCTGAAAGATATGTATTGGTGGCCTGGATTGAAGAAAGATGTAGCTAAGTTTGTTATGGAGTGTCCAGTGTGTCAGCAGGTCAAAGATGAACATCAAAAGCCCACAGGAACAATGCAACCTTTACCTATACCACAGTGGAAATGGGATCACGTGACCATGGACTTTGTGGTTGGTTTTCCAAGAACCGCCAAAAGTCATGATTCCATTTGGGTGATAGTTGATAGGTTGATTAAGTCAGCACAATTTCTTCCCGTCAAAACAACCTATACTGCTGAGAAACTTGCACAGATCTATATAGATGAAATAGTGCAGTTACACGGGGTTCCAACTACAATTGTTTCTGATAGAGGTCCCCAGTTCATGAGTCATTTTTGGGAATGACTACATAAAGCTTTGGGTACGCAGTTAAGATTTAGTACCGCCTTTAACCCACAAATGGATGGACAATATGAGAGAACTATACAAACTTTGGAGGATTTGCTTAGGGCATGTGTCCTTCTGTTTTTAGGAAGTTGGGACATACACTTGAGCTTAATAGAATTTGCTTACAACAATAGTTATCAACATAGTATTGATACGACACCATATGAAGCATTATATGGTAGACGTTGTAGATCTCCTTTATTCTTGTATGAAATAGGGGAATATCAACTTTTGGGTCCTTAATTAGTACAACAGACAACTGAAAAGATTAAAATAATACAACAACAGTTAAAGGCTGCACAGGATAGACAGAAATCATACGATGATAAACGGTGAAGATCTTTAGAATTCTAAGTTGGAGACAGAGTATATCTTAAAGTCTCACCTTGGAAAGGTGTTCTTAGATTTGGGAAAAGGGTAAGTTAGATCCTAGATTTATGGGGCCTTATCCAATCACTGAATGGATTGGAAAGGTAGCCTATAAGTTGGAGTTGCCACCTGAACTACATAAATTGCATCCAGTATTCCATATATCCATGCTGAGAAAGTGTCACCCTGACACAGAGTTAGTTTTGCAACATGTGGAGGTAGAATTAAATGAAGATATATCCTATGTAGAGGGACCAGTGTTGATTCTTGATAAAAGAATCAAAAAGTTGAAAAAGAAAGACATAATGCTTGTGAAAGTTCTCTGGCATCATCATGGCAATGAAGAGGCTATGTGGGAGCTGGAGGAAGAGATGAGTAGGAAGTACCCTTCTCTTTTCTCTTGACGATTTCGGGGACAAAATCCCTATTAGGATTGGATAATTGTAACATCCTTGACATGGGTTAAGGCTTAACCCAATAAGTTTTTCTTAAGTAAGTCATTTAGATTCTTGTATTTATCTTTTGAAACGTAATTAAGACTAAAGGAGAGCTTATGTTTCAATTTTGGTCCTATTTGAATAATGTTGAAACAATATTTTGCTTGTTTTGGACTAAAGTGCAATTTACCCAATTTAAGGGGTTACCTTGCAAATGTTACATGATAAATGTTCCTCAAGTGTTATAGCATCATAATAATGAGAATTATACTGAGGTATGGCTTCTACAAGCCTAAGTTCCAAGAAGGAGCTTCTTTGAGTAATGCTTGTGTATTGAATGCTAGTTTTGGTGTAATTTGCAAATTACCCAAAACCTAGGGTTGGATATGTAAAATACCACTTCTATTATCTCCCTATTGTTTCTTGGTATCATTTAGAGAAAACAAAAAGAAAGGGGCGTCTTGTTAGAACCACATTTGAGGAAAGATAATCTTGATAATAAAATAATCAAGAAATAAGCATAAATGAAACCCTAATTTATTTTGTAGCAAAAATAAATATATTAATTGAAGTGCCTATCAACTAAAAAGGCTTTGGTTGAAATCCTATAGAGGTAGGACGTCCAAATGCCTTGATTGGCACCGAAATATCCTAAGTAGGGGAAGAAATCCACTCACATTTGTTAATTAAAAAGTAATGTCCACTAAAAATGGATAATAGTATTATAATGATTAAGGTGATTAAATGGTTGCTTTTAATTCATGGATAATTGATAGGATATTGAAGGCAAGGAAGATGGCTTCTAAGTAAAGGAAGGGGGGGCATGTGTCAAGAAAGTGGATGAATTTTCTCCTACTTTCTCTCTCCTAGAAAATCAACTATATGTACTCAATTTTCTCCTTACTTGAAAGGCTATTTTTGCAAACCACTTTCTTCCCTTGCTTTGGCCGATAACCAAGGAGCTTAGGAGCAGGAGGAAGACGTTCCCCACGCTGAAGGTAAGCTCGGTGTTTATCTTCAACCTTGGATTGATGGTTGAAATCAGATTTCAACACTCATTTTCTTCTCTCTTCCATTCAATGCTCAGCCTTGGCTATCTTTTGCATCCAAAGAGTTGGAAACGAACCTTGGATAGTTGAAGGAGCTTTATTCACCATTATATACGAGAAGCTTGATGCTTTGAATCTACTTTGAAGGTGGGTTATATAACTTGAACCCATCAATGCTATTTTTGTTTTCAATTCCTCATCATATGTTGATCTTTTATTTCTTCTTAAATAATTGATGAATTCATCATATATATGATAGTGGAATTCGAAGGTCTGAAGCTTGATGATGATGACATCATCTTAGCACACACCTCAAGAATATCAAGAACAAAGAGTTTCATTTTGTGGTCAAATTGTTTCAAACTATTAGAGACCAAACGGTTTCAAACCGTTTGGTGACCAAACGGTTTCAAAACCATTAGAGGTCAAATGGTTCCAAACTGTTAGAGACCAAACAGTTTCAATGGATTCAAAGATCAATTGGTCTCATGACCTAATAATTGCAAACAATTAAACTCAATTGATTTCAGAACCCTAGCTCAATTGGTTTCAAAACCCTAGATCAATTAATGTCAAAACCCTAATTTAGGTTCAAACAGTTTCATCTTTGAATTGACCAAACGGTCTCAAACTATTTGAGAACCAATCAGTCTCAAACTGTTTGAGGACCAAACGGTCTCAAACCATTTAGTGTTAAAATGATTTCAAAGTTGATTTGATCAAACGGTTTCAAACCCTAGTAAGATCAAACAGTTTCAAAACTGATTGAAGATTAAAGGGGGTCAAAACCGTTTGAAGATTCAATGGTCTCAAAGCTGTTTAGGATATAAAGACCAAGACTGTTTAAGGTCTAACGGTCTTCAAGACCGTTTGAAGGTCAAGTGACCTCAAGACCGTTTGAAGGTTAAGTGACCTCAAGACCGTTTGAAGGTCAAGTTACCTCAAGACCGTTTGAAGGTCAAGTGACTTCAAGACCGTTTGAAGGTTAAGTGACCTCAAGACCGTTTGAAGGTCAAGGGACCTAAAGACCATTTAAAGGTCAAGTTACCTCAAGACTGTTCGAAGGTCAAGTGACCTCAAGACCATTTGAAGGTCAAGTGACCTCAAGACCGTTTGAAGGTCAAGTGACCTCAAGACTGTTTGAAGGTCTAAACGGTCCCAAACTGTTTGAAGGTTTAGGACCAAACCATCTGAAGGTCTAAACGGTCTCAACCCATTTGAAGGTTCAATTGGTCCAAACCATTTGAAGGTCCAATTGATTCAAACCATGCAAGTATTAATAATCCCATAAGTGGTCGAAGAGTATAACAAGGTTGATTTCAAGGGAAGTACTTCTAAAGTATTTAGGTGATTAATACATTTAGAGTGATTATCCCTTGATGCCTATGAAAGTAATAAATTCAATGCACTATGATAAGCATAGGTGCATGTACTTAGTGAAAGGTTAAGTCAACTGAATAAGGTATGATGGTAATGTGTGTTCGTAGTACATGGAACAATGAGAAGTAAGATTTAATACTTAAATAATGCAATGTGCTCCAAGATATGTGGAAGCAATGACTTAGGGTTTGGATTTATAAGGTAATCAAAAACCCTAATCAATGGAGAATGGAAACCCAAATCAATAAGGAAAATTACAATACATAAGTTTAATTGAATACTTACGAAGGTATTATGTAATTCTAGACATGTGGAACAATGGGTTAGGTTTTGGATATTAATTGTAATATCAATGCATTCTCCAAGATGCATGGAGTTTTGAATTAAGGTTTGATCTTTGATAATGTGATCTTGAAACCCTAATCGAGAAGGATGAGAAACCCTAACCCTAATATAGGGTGATGTCATGTGAAACCCTAATATAGGGTGATGTTATGTGAAACCCTAATATAGGGTGATGTTATGTGAAACCCAAATGTAGGGTGGTGTTATGTGGAACACTAATTGCTAAAAATGGGAAACCCTAATGCTAATGAGGGAATAGTGATGCTATCTTTGTATTACAAAATGTTGATATGTAATTGATATGGTTGTTATTAAGCATACTAACCATGCATGTATCATGAGATGATGAACATAACTAGGTAAAAGTTATGGTGTTAATGGGCCTTGTGAGCCATTATTTTATTTTTTGCCTAGAGAGAGGTGACAAGAAGCTAAATATTCCTGGTGAACTATGTGAGATGCTTGCGTAACAAGTATCATGAATACCTTGGTCAGATGACATGGTGGTAATAGTTACCTGATAGTGGTAACCATGTTCAGTGATGAACTAAGGTTTTGAATAACCAGATCTAGTAAACATGATGACTGTATTGTTGAGGGATGTGAATTCCCAGTGATGAGATAAGGGATTGAGATCCCAATGTTTTATAAAGTTTTGAAAAGTAATTGATAGAAGTATTACATGATTCTTTGTAGTATTTGTCGTAATAATTCTTGTTTGAAAACTTGACTGATGATAAAAGAATATGGTAATGTACTTAAATAATCAAGTGCAATTTTATCATGTAGAGCCCTGGCCATAGATCCATCATCGTCAGTAGCTGGTGATGGTGAAATGGATTCTCCTACGGGTTAATCTGGAGCATATATTGTTGAATGTGCGGGGTTTCTCCTAGCCAAAAATGGGAGGAATAGAGTGCAACTTCGGTTGTATACTCAAGATATGTATAAGATCATGGTGAATAGGCCCATGGCTCAGTGTGATAGAACATGAATGCGTTCATGGATCAGAGAGCATGGTGAACTGGCCCGTGGTTGAGATTTACTAGCACTGGACTTATACCAAGGCGGTATAGAGAATGGGTAGCCTATGAGAGCTAATTCTCTGACTGAGGTCACTTAAGCAAGAGACTGCGGTCCTGCTTGTGGTCTCGCAATGACCAAGATGGATGAGATCGTGGAGTCTGACTCTTCCTTTGATCTTGTATGGCACCGCCTTTGGGTTTCATAACCGAAGGTTGGATTTGAGCAGTACGACTCACTTCCTCAGGGCATAGGTATGATTATAAAATGTAATCAGTTGTGTAGTGTATTTGCTTAAGGATGAAATATGGAAATCATTGGTTGATGTTACATTGCTTAACGTATCCTAAAAGGATAGATGTTATACATGTTCTTCATATTCCTTATTAAAATGGATATATGATTTACTACTTTATCATTTAGAACTATAATTCTTTAAAAGATGATATAGCTCTATTCTACTTAAACAGTGATTTATCCTGCTTATTAATAATAAATAATCCTATGCTCATTTTATTACTATTTATCTACAATAATAATGTTTCTGGCGGAGAGTTATATCTCTCGTTGGGACAATTTCAATTGTCTCACCCCCGTGGGATCCAACATTTTTAGGTGGACGAGGATGAGGAGGTAGAAACCATACATTAGGGGAAGAACAGTAGCATCAGGGATAGTAGTAACATCTCAGGTGGAGATACTGACTATCGTGTGTTGTAGATATGAGTCCTATGTGTCGTCTCTGTATTCTCAGGTCCTTGGAGTCAGTAGTTAGTGCTTTTATGATCGAACTGAGATTTTGGCATTGAATGCCTCGAGGTCTTATGTTGCTTATGTGTAGATTTAGCAGAGCAACTGTTGTATGTAATCCTCGAGAAGAGAAGGTACATGGTATGTACTATGTGGACCAAAATGTATATATAATATTTTGGTTCTTGTTATAAGAGTTTTCTGGAATTGGATCTCTTTGCAAATGATTTTAATTTTTAGTGATTTTTGTTAATCCGCTATTTACGTTTAATTCTACTTAATTAGTAATGGTTTTGTCGACTGTCGTGACAAAGGGTTTCAAGCAAGTTCAAGGTGTTGACAATGAAAAAACCTTTTCTCCAACGGGCATGGTCAAGTTCATCAGGATCATGTTTGCAATTGCAGCTTATCATGACTATGAGATTTTGCAGATGGATGTTAAAACCACATTTATTAATAGGAATCTTCTCGAGGACGTGTACATGACACAACCTAAGGGTTTTCTAAATCTAAAGAATGCAAATAAAGTTTGTAAGCTACAAAGGAAAATCTATGGATTGAAGCAAGCATTTTGGAGATGGAATCTTCATTTTGACAAGACAAATAGTTTGGCTTTTTTCAAAATGAAGACGAACCTTGTGTGTATGAGAAGGTTAGTGGGATCATAGTTGCATTCCTCATATTATATATAGATGACATACTATTGATGGGGAATGACATCCCTACTTTATAAAAGGTAAAGACATGGCTAGGAAATACATTATGTATGAAAAACTTGGGAGAAGCATCCTACATCTTGGGAATCAAGATCTATAGAGATAGATCTAGAAGTATTTTTGGACTAAGTCAAAGTACATACATTGACAAAGTGTTGAAGTGGTTCGGCATGCAAAGCTCAAAGAGAGGAAACCTACCCATGCAACATAAAGTTACCATCTCTAAAGCTCAATGTCCCAATTCTTGTGAAGAAAGGGAAGACATGAGTTTGATTCCATATGCATCAGAATTTGGATCAATCATGTATGCAATATTATGTACTTGTCCAGACATCTCACATGCCTTGAGAATGATGAACAAATATCAATCAGATCTAGGTGATGCTCACTAGACAACCATGAAGAACATCCTTAAGTACTTGAGAAGAACTAAAGATTAGTTCCTCACCTACGGTGGAGAGGAAGAGTTGGTGGTATAGGTTTCACAGATAAAATCTTCCACATTGATAAATATGATTACAGATTGCAATATCAATTCTTGTTTTGTCTAAACAATGATGTTGTAAGCTAGAAGAGTTCCAAGAACGCGACCGTTTTTTATTCTTCAATAGAGGTCGAGTTTATTGTTGCATGAAATGGAACAGAGGAAGCTGTGTGGATCAAGAAGTTCATCTCTAAACTTGAGGTTGTTCCAAGCATCCACGATGCAATTGAGCTATATTATGAAAACAATGTGGCTATTACACAAGATAAGGAACCCAGATCCCATCAACGTTCGAAGCATATAAAAAGGTAGTTCCATCTCATATGAGAGATTGTACAGTGAGGAGATGTGATGATTTGTAGAGTACCAACTGAGAACAATGTTTTTGATCCCTTGACAAAGGCAATTTCGTAGTAAAAGCATGAGGGACATGTTAGATCACTTGTAATAAGATTCATTGGTGATTGGCTCTAAGTGTAAGTGTGATTCTGTTGGTATGTATGCCCAGAGATCCAATCATATGATGATTGTAGTGGCATATTTTGTAAATGATTTGATTAATATTTAATGGAAATTTACCAATTTATTGTGTTTTATTCAGTTATGAGATAATGATTTAACATAATAAATGTCTAAAGGATGATATTACTCAATGACATATGTCTTTGAATTGAGGACATGAACAATGACATCATATGGATGCCAAGAGTATACATTCTTTTTATGTCTCTAGTTGGTTATTACTATGTAAGAAATGTAGACAACAATAATACATAATACTAGAAAGTTAGTTGGTTGATGACAAAATCTCCTAACTCATAATATGTGATATCAAACCAAGCACATAGATACATGTTAGACAACTATTTATCGGATAGACCCACCATGAGAGTGACACATGGAAGCCATTACCATGGTAGCCATAGTTAGCTCTCATAGTGTTGGTGGTGACTGTAGTTCTTTGACACAAAGTTACTACACTCATCACATGTCATTCGGTATGCTTTGACATCATCAAATATAGTCTTGAATAAGGTCATTATTAGGTGACTCTAACACATGGGGACTGACTATGAGTGATGTAGATGGATTTGTCTCTCCTATGGGAGTATGGTATCCTAAGCCTCTTTATTAGAGAGAACGAGAAATGCATGGCCATGCACATGTGAGTCAATATGTGATATTGAGCTCACATATATCTCAGATAGTTTTCTCTAGTCCAAGGAACAAGATTGAATGTTGAAGAAGATTACTACTCCACATCTCAAGTTCAATCTGGATATCATTCACTACAAAAAAATGATGTTCTAGCTACATTTATTTTAATTACATCTAATTTATTTATAGCCAATGTTAGTTTTGATTACAAAAATTAAAAGTATAAAGAATAAAATGTTGTCAATTCATACAATTACCTAGCTACATTTTCCCCTTCTAAATTTCAATTGTAAAAAAGTTTATGTAGCCAAGAATTGGAACATATTAACATATTAGACTAAAAACCCAAATTTTAGCACCTAAACATTTCAGCGCTAATTCCACCCACTCCCCATCCCGCCCCTCTCCCGCACTCTTCTCCTCTTTCCCAACCAAACAAGTGATTTGATCAATCGCTCCCCACTCAGACCTATCGGCATCCCTCTCATGAAGTGCCCTACCACCACCATCCTCATTCAGACCTGGCCATTCTTCTGTCTCCCGCCACACACCCTACAACCACGACCGTTGTGCGCATTCTCCTGTTACGCACCCTACAACTGTCATCAGATGCGTCAACAAATCCTCGAAGGCATCAAAAGATCGTTGAAGCTTTCGATTGCTACCTGTTCTCATTGGTTGATTACTGATCAGTGTCTAAGAGGTCTCCCTCAAGTCATTGATCCTCTGCTCCTCCTCTTTGTTCTCCCTGTGCTTCTGTCATGTGCCCCAACGACCTCTATTCTTCCCCGTGCCCAGGATCACAACCGCCCCTTCAAGCCACGGCCAGGTCTTCTGTAGGCGTCATGATCCCTTGCTGATTGCAGGTCTTATCTATGTGATTCAAAGCTCATATATGCATCTCACTATTTTGAATTCTTAACTTCTGTACTGCTGCAACAAGCTTTCCTGCATGCTAGTTGTGTTGTCCTGGTCCTTGATTTAAAGCTTTGTTTCGTGATATGCATTTCTTGATGGGTCTATCCAGAAGTATAATTTCTTTATTGGTCTCCAGGTGGAAGAGGTATGAATTTGTGGTCTAGAAATTCAGTCAACACCATAGTTTGTAGGCCAACAAGTACATATGTCCCTTCAATGGGGGTGCATGCCATTTTCCATTGGACAGTCACCCTGGTTCTCTCCTTACCATGGGCCCTGGTTAGGACATTACTTGATGTCATGCTCCATTTATAGAGAGCATAACTCACAAACTCGTATAGCAAGTAGTCATAATGTTTATGAAAAAAAAATTGTGGCAAGAAACTTTGTGAACCTAAATGTGAGAATAGGGGGTTGGGGAGCACTACAAGGGAGCCAATAGATAAGGTAGGTTACTAGAGAAGGTTGATGTTATGTCTGCAAGAAACAAGGCGAGCAAATTTGTTGAAGATCACATGAGTAGGATAGAAAGTCATTTAGAGGGATGGATTGGCAAGACGTCCATGAGAACCTTGAAGGTTCTTTCCAGAAAATGAAAAATTGGAAAAATTATGTGAAAAATGACGAGGCAGGATTGTACTTTAGTTATTTATTTCAATGGATAAGGTGGCTTGTCCCAATCTCACACAGTGTACTAACCTTGGAATTTGACCTTCACTCCATATAATGGGATTGGCAGATTTCCTCTATGCAAAGAGTTGATTCATTCCCACAAGTGGCAGGTGGTGGAGGAAGTAGTGAATTTCAGTTGATTCATTCCCACAAGTGGCCCCATATTAGTAATGTGCAACCTACAGTACATGGCTCTAGTGTGTATTCCATATGATGGACACATCAACAGACTCTCATCATTGAAAAAAAGAAGCTTGGGTCGAAAAAATTACTAAACAGACTTCTATTAGCATGAAGTGTTCCCGGTAAAGGCCTCTTGGCTTAGCTATTTTCATGACCATAGGGCATCACAAGCGAAGCGTGTTCAATTGAGTGTTGATTTTGATGGATCTAAACCAGAAATAGAAGAGACCCAACTAGTAGATTTATCACTATTCCTGGGTGATACTTGAAAGTGGTGGTAAGTAGATTGAAAAAATCATTCTAAGTTATAAAATGCAGAAAACTGACCTACTAGATTATTCATTGCTGGTTATATGTGTAATGCTCGATGCTTATTTATACTCAAGCATAATTAGCACAAAAAAATAGAGCAAGAAGTACTTCACATCAACAAACAGACCTAATAAAGGTAATTTGTTTGATTGGGAAGTATCATCCATGAAAATGAACTAATGATCACAGTTGTGAATTAGTTAGTTAACAAAGCCAACCAGGGGGAACCATTGAGATTTGTTGTAGACGGAATAGCTGGGTGGATGGTGTAAGTTACTTATCTTCCACTTTTAAACAATGCATAAACAAAGAGAAAATACATTCATAGGGCTAGATGGCCAAATAATCATCTATCTCACTTTAGACATAATAGAAATCTATAAATTTTTTAATTGCACAAATAAAATGCAGCAGACACAACATCTCTTTTATAAGACATGGCACAACTTGACGTTGTACTCATCTTGAGGAATGTAGGCATAGCAAGGTTAATTTTTTTTGGGACAAGTTGAGACACCTAATGGTATAAGAAGGGATATCATAGCTGGGATGGTAGGAGTTCATATCAATGATTAGGATGATGCACTTTTCTACACAACATTATAGGTCATCCACTTGATCTTGAAGCAGGAGGCGAAGGAGAAGCAACTTGGTTCTCAGAACCTTGGTACCAATGTCAAAAGGGTTTTTAGCCACAAGAACAACATACTAATTAATTGAAGGTTTTATGAATAACTATCACAACTTCTAGGATAAAAAAATAAAAGAAAAAAACATACAAATTCAGACTTCATGTTTATATTATAGTTGTTAAGGAGTTCACATAAACTACTATGAACCAAGGGGATAAAGTTGTCCCTCAAGCCTCATAAATTCACAAAGGAAACTTGGTTATGAACCTTGAAGCACCTAAGAAAAAATCATAAATCCATGTGCATTTAGTAATTTTACATTGAAGTTTATTTGTATATTTTTCAGCATACAATAGCTTCTATAACACTCTTACTTGTTACTTTATGGTATAGGACATCAGATAAACCCGTGTTATATCTCAAAACTACAAAACATATACTATATGGAGTGTGAATAAAAAAGAAAACACCCAAAGTCATCCATCACTAAATCAACATGTTTAAAGAAGCAGAGATAATATAGAAGGGGTCTAAGATATAGATTTTTTCAAGTTATTCATGATCTATAATGTATGGAAATTCTTTGGTGGCTATATTATAAGGCCTCATTTTTACACTGGTTTTATATATACCAGTAAAATCAAAAGAAAATGAGAACAAGGGAGAGTGATCTAGTGGTTAGATACATACTATTTAGCACTTAGTACAGCTAAATGGAGACACTATGACCAGAGAGGCATTTCCATAAGCAAAAAAATCTACAACATTGTATCCATAAGCCTAACATCTTGTGTTGTACGAAATGGGGAAAAACCTAGGTCTGAACTGGATTGACCAATGAGTTTCACCCCTATCCAATGGGCATTGCAGCCACTACCCTTGCGCTAGAATGCCACTTCCATTCCAACATAATCGAAGGACCAAGTTGAAGCACAATTGTGTTTTACTCAAGCATGGTTATTATACACAAGAAGGCATGATTCTGAAATCTTATTCTAAATAATATACATAAACTCCTTATAGAAGAACCAACCAGAATTTATGTAAGCCAAGAGAGCCAAAGCTAAAAGATGTTTGGCAGGCAAATGGAAAATGCATACAACTGACCTACATATAACTGCTCATTCCATTCATGAGATGACTCTTCACATAATAGACTGCCACTCCCCTAAAAGAGATGAGTCTCTACATAACCATTGAGCTCAGGTTTTTCATGTGCTTGTATAACCACCTATATGTATATGTTTTACATGCATGGCTTACGTTCTTACATGCTAACTCAATCGTATTATGTACAAGACAAAATAATTTTGATATTTATTGCCAATACTTCATAGATAAATAGATATATACATGGCTTGTCAAAGTATTATGTAGTATATAATGTATAATATGATCAATATTATACTTTTTTTATTTTCTACTTATTTGTATATTTAATTTTTCATGGGGTTAAATTTATGTATACTTTTTTACCTTCTTTATTATTATTTTTTTTAATCTTTCTATTTGATTAATAATTTCTACATATATATTGATTATATTGATGTGTTTACTTATGTTTATCTAGGGAAGTATAATCGACAAAAGATGGATAATTGAGGAAGATAGGACCAGTAAAAAGTACTTAACTGGGGTAGTCAAATTCATAGAGGATTCTTTCAAAAAATGTAGTAGGAATGAGACAATCTTATGCCCTTGTAAAAAGTGTCTAAATGCACAAAGACACAACCGTCATGTGACAACCGAGCACCTGTTATGGAATGGTTTTTTCAGAAACTACACTAATTGGATTTTTCTTGGTGAGACTTCTTCTGATGCCACAGAAGATTCTTCTATGCAAGATAACATGTCGTTTGATGATATGAGAGACATGTTACACGATGCATATGGAGTCCAAAACTGTCGAGAAACTATGGACAACGACGATGATGATTCATTTGTATTTGTTGACGATGAAGAAGCTGAGCAATTCTACAAATTGTTAGAGATTGATGCACAAGAGTTGTATCCTGGAAATAAGAAGTATTCCAAGTTGTATACCATCGTGAGGTTGTTCCATATAAAATGTAGCAATCATCGGAGAAATAAATCATTTACTGAGCTGCTCGTACTTTTGAAGGATTTGCTTCCTGAGGGTGACACGTTGCCTGGCTCATACTATGAAGTAAGGATAATAATTAGGGACCTTGGTCTTGACTATGAGAAAATTGATGCCTGTATAAATGATTGCATTTTGTATCACAAGGAGTTTGCAAATAATACTTCATGCCTGCATTATCATGTTTCTAGATATATAGAGACTGAAATGGATGTAGATGGTGCACAAAGTATGGGAATTAAAAAGAAAAGAGTTCCTTGTAAAGTTATGCGCTATTTCCCTTGACTCCTAGGTTGAAGAGATTGTTTATGTCCTCTAGAGTCGCACCACTAATGCGGTGGCACGATGAAATTCACACCAAGGATGAAGTTTTAAGACATCCAGTAGATTCACCTACATGGAAGAGATTTGATAACATGCATGCTAATTTTGCATCTGATTCTTGTAATGTGCGTCTTGGTTTAGCATCTGACAGATTTAATCCATTTGGCATGATGAGTCAATCATATAGTATTTGGCCAGTCATATTGATTTCCTACAATTTTCCACCATGGTTATGCATGAAGACACCTAATTTTATCATTTCTATTATTATTCCTGGTTCAACTCAACCAGGAATGAAGATAGATATCTATTTACAACCTCTGATTGAAGAGTTGAAAGAACTGTGGGAAGTTGGTGTTGATACCTATGGTGTTGATTGTAAAGTTGTATTCAAATTGTGTGCCGCCTTACTATGGATGATAAATAACTTCCCTACCTATAATTATTTATATGGTTGGCAAACTAGTGGGTATGATGCATGCCCTGTTTGCAATAACGACATGTGGTCTATTAGACTACCACATAGTAGGAAACAATGTTTCATGGGCCACAGGCGGTTCCTTCTGATGGATCATAAATTTCGTAGGGATATGTCCTCATTTGATAGAAAAGAAGAATTAAGAACTACTCCAAAGATGTTGTCTGGAAATCAAGTTTGAGTTCAAACCAGAGATATAGACAATATGCCTTACAATTGGAAAAAACAAAGCATTTTCTTTGAGTTGCCATCCTGGAAGTACAACCTTATTCATCATAATCTTGATGTAATGCATATTGAAAAGAATGTATGTGAGAGTTTGGTTCACATGTTACTTGGGATGGACAAGTCAAAGGATAATGAAAAATCTCGTTATGACCTTTTAGAGATAAGAATAAGACCTAGACTGCACATTATCAAGAACAGAAGTAAGAATATTATTCCACCTTCTTGTTTTACTTTGAAAAAGGAGGCAAAAGAATTATTCTGTAAGTTTTTGAAGTCTGTACAGGTTCCAGATGGTTATTCCTCCAATATCTTGCAAAATGCACGCATCGAAGAAAGAAAATTATTGGCATTAAAGAGTCATGACTACCATATATTAATGCAATAATTTCTTCCATTGGGTTTATGAGTAGTGTTGCCGAGCAAGAACATCATAACTGTGATAATTGAGTTGTCTAGATTTTTCAAAGACATATGCTCAAAAGAGATAAATATGTATGCTATTGAGAAGTTAGAATCTAGAATTGCGGTGACTCTGTGCAACATGGAGAAGATTTCCCCGCCCTCATTTTTTGACATAATGGAGCACGTGGTCATTCATCTTCCACGAGAAGCTAAGATAGATGGACCACCATTTTATCGTTGGATGTATCCAGTGGAAAGGTAGTATATTTTTACTATTTGTTTCATTAAATTTTTATCAAATGTAATTTTTGATTTTAAACAAATTCTATTTATCATTATATATACTTGAAAACTTTGAAAGAATATGTGAGGAATAAAGCTACTCCAGAAGCTTCCATAGCAGAATGTCACCTGGCAGATGAATGTTTAACATTTTGTTCAAGGAATCTCTCCGGGGTAGAGACAAGGTTCACAAAATTGGCTAGAAATGATGTTGAAGATGACGATATTGTTACTAATGATGAGTGGTCTATATTTTCACACAAAGGGCGTCGAATAGGAAAGAGTATTCCTATTTATCTTGAAGATGTGATGATGAAAACTACACATCAGTATATGTTATCTAATTGTGTTGCAGTTGAACCGTTCATGGAGTGAGTTCATTAAATTATTAAGAAATATGCATGCTCACCGTTAGATGTATGTACACATGACTTCTGTACTTGTTAGCAGGGAACACATTCACCACATGAAGAAAATGAATCTGCATGCAATACATTGGGAAATCAGTAATATTCATATGAACACTTTTAGTGATTGGTTTCAGAAGCATGTAAGTCTATAAAATTAATTTCATTTAATATTGTTAGAGCATTGTATTAATAACTCAATTCATAATGTATACAAATTGAAGAGAAGGCCAAGTCAGATCCATCAAATCTACTAACTCTAGCTCGGGGACCACAAAATATGGCGAACAAATACAATGGATATAGATTTCGATCAAACGAGGGGGAACATGGTAAAATACTCAGAATAGTGGGATAATGGTGAATGCCCAGACAAAAAGTTTTTCCAGTTCTAAGGACAAAAATCCTAAATTGGGTCAAGTTACCTACTATGGGGTACTCCGAGAGATTTTTGAGATTAGTTATTATGAGCAACTGAAAGTTGTATTGTTCAAAGGTGATTGGGTCTATGCAAACAAGGGCGTCAAAAAAGATGAAAATGAATTTACAATGGTCAAATTAAAACTAATTGACTTAATTGAAAATCCATTTGTATTGGCCTCTGAAGTACAACAAGTCTTTTATCTGATTGACATCAATCACTGTGGGTGAAGCTTTGTCGTGCAGACGACACCACATGATACTTATGACATGGATGAGAAACTTACTGAAAATTTTATGGATGGGACATGTGTACCTAAAGATTCTCATGCAGATGATTGGGAATCTATTTTTAGTGATGTTTCTGATGAATCTGATTTGGTTAGAGAAGATATGGAGGGTGTAACTTATTATGATGGCAAAAATGATGAGCAACTTGATTGAGATCATTGTGATCTATCATATGTAGTTTTTAATATTTTGTATCTTGATGTAGCGTTATAAGAATTTAGTTTTATTCATTTATTATTAATTATCAATACCATTGTTCTTCCTTTAATATGCATACTATTTCTCTTAAAATTTGCAAACTTTTTTTTGTTCTCAATAATTGAATCGACAACTATTTTATAATATTTATATTAGGTAGCCCCTACAACCATTATTATTTAGCTATATTTTTATGGTTATAGTTTTGTTTTATTAATATTTGTTATGCATTATATTTTTAGGATGTTGAAAAGATGTTCACAATTGTTGTCTGCACGAGAAACTGATGATGCAAATAATGGAGTACTTAAACAAAAATTGGCGGGTACGGTGACATATAATTTATCTATTATCATTTTGTACTTGTAGTTGTAAGATTCTGTCTTAATATTTATCTTTGTAGGAATGTCTAAACGATTGCAAATGAATGGAGGCTATCATAGTTCAGTTAATGCTGATTTGGGAATGAATGGAGGTTATCTTGGTTCTGTTAATGCTAATTTGGGAATGAAAGGAGGATATCTTGGTTCAGTTGATGCTGAATTGAAAATGAAGGGAGGCTATCTTGGTTCAGTTAATGATGATCTTAGAAGTTATAAAGCTGATTTGACTAATAAAACTAATAAAAAGGTTGGTGCATCATCTGTTTTCAGCAGCAAAAATGTTGAAGTACACATCAGAAAAGAGAAGCATATGCATGTGTCAATGATAAATCATGATGTTCCAATCAGTGGAAGGATGTCTCTGTTAAACAACCGTATAAGAACTGGTCATTGTGTTGATAATGCCAATATAAATCATGAGGTTGGAGCTGATCATAGAAATTCTTTGACAAATAATAGCATCAAATCTGGTCATTCTGTTCATAAGGCTAATTCATTGGCAAGCAATGGTACCAGAGTTGGTCATTTAGTTGATACAACCAATATCAATCATGAGGTTGGAGCTGGTCATAGGGATTCTTTGGCAAATAATGACATGAGAGTTGATCATTATGTTGATAATGGCAATATAGATCATGAGATCAAAACCAATCATGTAAATGATGAGGACTTCAAATTGGTTGATGAAGAAACTACTACTAATCATGATGAAGGTACATAAGTTTCTAATCAACAATTTACACCAATTGGCTATTACCTCATATTTTAGCATTTATTTGTATATTTTAAAAATAATTGCCTCATATTGTTTTAAATTTTAGGTGGTGTTGTGTATAATAAAAAACGAGCCTATTCTAAGTGTCTTCGATTATGGAGTAAGACAGGAGATGCAAAATTACCAATCACATTGGATGAAAATGGAGAACCAATTGGACCTCATCAAAATGACTTGTCTTCTTTTTTGGGAACAATTGCTAGAAATTCGCAACTGGCACCCTTGGATTACTTGGATTGGCGACAAGTACCACCTGGAAAGAAAACTAAAATATGGAATTATGTCTTGGTAATATATTTAGTAAAGTGTTATTGAAGTGTACATTTGTTATATTCATTCTATTTTTCATTTAACAGAAGAAATTTACTATCGACCCAAAGAGAAAGAAATTAGTTCTACGCACAGTTAGGGACTGTTGGAGAAACTTCAAATATGAAATCAAAAGAAAAAATTATATGCACCACAAAGACAAAACAGACAGACTTAATGATTGTCCATCCCATGTTGAACCATTGCAGTGGGTTTTTCTTGTGAATTTTTGGGACTCTAATGACGTAAAGGTAAGATAATTAGTTATATATAATGTCTTCTCTTAGTTTTCATTGGTGATAAGGTTAATGTTCATGAACTGCAGTTACGGAGTGCAGAGAATAGTATGAGTAGAAAGTTTGTTACCACATGGCATACATCGAGGTCGATGCCCTATGCTTGTGTGAGAGAAAATGTTTGTGATTTGTAACATAATGATAATAATATCAGAACACATTCACACTCTACTTATACTTTATTTGTGTGTTAATAATAGTTGCAACAAAAGAATAAAGGGGTCCTGTTAGTCGATTGCAGTTGTTTGTTGCTACCCATAAGAAGAAGGATGGTACTCCTGTAGATGCAAAATCATTAGAACTAATTGTAAGTATCAAATTATTCATGACATAGTTGACTTTATTTGCTCAATTTTTTATCATCATTATGGTTACTGTTGTAGGACAAGTTACAATCAGCAATTGAAAACAATGATGCAAATCTTGATGAAGATGAAATTGCTGATCAAATATTGGGTGCAAAGAAGGCTCGTGTGAACCATGAGACTAATGAGTTTAGTCAGGCATATGTGGAGGGTTTTGAAGGTACATTCAAATACCTACAACACATATGCGATTCATAAAAAATAGACTTGTCAGATCTAAAAAAAGACAAGA
The DNA here is from genome assembly GCA_963693085.1 of Alisma plantago-aquatica. Taxonomy (NCBI): domain Eukaryota; kingdom Viridiplantae; phylum Streptophyta; class Magnoliopsida; order Alismatales; family Alismataceae; genus Alisma; species Alisma plantago-aquatica. The sequence goes on along the minus strand of OY856409.1, from coordinate 1,018,355,761 downwards.
ATATCTCAAAACAATAATTTTGGGAAATTCAAGCGGGAGGGTTCCATTTCAAGCAAATCAAGTAGTTATTCAATTTTCAGTAATAATTATAAGTTATGATTTTATTAATTTGATAAGTGTTTTTTATTGTAGAATATGGAAACAACTAGGAATGAAGGAACACCCATGCCACAAAAGTCATGTAGCGGAACCACCATTACATAAAGACAGGTTATTAAACAAAAAAAAACTCCTAATAACTTTGATTCTTGATATCTAAAATTTTACATTGTAATTTGTACAACTTATAGGTCATGAGGTTGTTAAGTTTCGATGATGGAACATCAATTGTAGCTCAATGACAAGTGATAGGCATGAATCCTGAACTTGTAATAGGATGAGGAAAGTTAGGGTCTGCATTTTTTGTTGTTTACATTTGTGTGGCAATTAAACATGAAGAGCAACTGGTTAGACTATTTGGCAATTATCAAATCATTAAAGATGCAATCGGGTCAATAATAGCTTGGCCAAAGAACCTACTCATTGTTCAGTAAAAAAAATTCAATGTGTTGTAAGTGTAACATGTCTATATAATGGTTTTAGATAATTATTTTGTATTGTAGGTAAAATTCTTGGAGCGAGGCAAGCAAGGAAAACAATAAAAGTTCCTTCAGAATTCTCTAGATGCTATTTTTCCTCTTTTCTATAGGTTTAGAATAAAGTTTTTGTTTGATGTAAAGCTTGTCAATTCATTGGATATAGAAAGGATTGTCATCTGAACTACCATTACAACATTGTTTTCCATTTCTCTTGCTACATAAGATCGTGATATGAATATTCTATAGTAGTGGTTAACATTTAGACCTCTTTTATGGCAAGGCTACATTTCACACATGTGCATGTTATGTTCTCTAGTATGCAATGATGCATGTGATGTTGCTGTTGGCTTTTTTATGATTTACAACTAGTTAAAAGAGCTAGGTTGAATAATTTTCAACCATATCCATGATGGCTATCCTACTTGTAATAGATTACACCTGTGTTGTGGGATTAATTTTCCTTGTTTTCATTTTAGGTATTTTACTTTGAAAAAGACATGTGTTAGAAAAGGATGATTTATTATTTGGCTTTCTTGATATAAGTTGTTTCTCTCTTAATGCTTCTATCAGGGAACTTCATTGCCCTAACTTTCTTTAGTAACATATGGATTTGAAAATGTATCATTTATGACATTTCTAAGGCCATACCATATTGTGCAGTGATACTTTGCTCTTAGTTTTAATTTCATGGTGACTCATCTCATGTGGTGGGTGAAGCATTATTACATGTCAGTTCATTATGTTGCTGGTAAGATTTGAAATAAATCATGCTAGGGATTAATAGCTTCATGTGTGAGCTTTCTCATAGGTTTATAGATTAGGAGTGACTGTAAAAGGTGGGACAATCAAAGCAAGGCTATCACTTTTTGGCAATAGTGGGTAGTGAAGTTGAAAATCAGCAAACAATGGCATTCCATATTAAATATCCATCCCATGCCACATGCATTTTTATTCCCTCATGTTTCTTTGTGGGAGTGCCCAACACTCAATTTTCTAACTTATTTATGTTGGTATGGCAAAATAAGCACACATGGAAACAGAACAGGCTGAACATGGCACTCCTTATGTTTGTATCTATATGTAATTCTAGTCATTTAATTTCCTTTCAAACCTATTTGGAGGATTTTTTTCAGCTCAGATTAGATCGAAAGGGGCATGCGGATGTCTGGTATTGTTGAGAAAGATACAAACTCATGAAGAGCTATACCTTAATCAAGTTTGAGTTTGTCACTCTGGTCCCTTGGTAAGGGGCTTGCGACTGTCTAGTTTTGTTGAGAAAGATACATATTCCTTTTGAAGAGCTATGCCTTAATCAGGTTTGAGTTTGTCACTCTGGTCCCTAATGACCTTTCTTACTTTCATGAAAATCCTTTTGTTTTTTGTGTTTCTCCTTCTGAAGATGGCTGCAGGATTCTTTAGGGGGTGCCAAAGGGTCGTGTGCTTGGGTTTTTGAACTCTAAAAATTGCAAGGTTTTAGCTGGCCCTCTTGTCATCAATATGCACTATCAGATCTTTATAGGTCATCTTAGCTGCCTAGTCATCTCTGAAATTACAAGGTTTTAGCTTTCCTCTTGTGCTTTAATTCAGTATTACTTATTTTTGCTACAGGAACCTGTTAAGTTCCCTTTCCATTGCTCTTTGGTGGAAGTAATTGTGTTCTTGGTATACAACTTCCATTTTTAGAGAAGGTTTCTTTTTGGTTGTATTCTAAATCATTATGGGTTCTCTTTGCTAGATGGATTTTTTTAGTTAGTTATATTTTAGACAATGAATACGTGATTCAATGTTGTTACTATAAATCAGGCAGATGGCTGAGACTTCTAAATGCCACCTTAGTTTCTCTACATTTGTGAGTAGATTCTTGTGTAGCAGAATCTAGTAAAATGTTTAAGTCTTTTAGAAAGTTTTGGTTAATATATGTATTTTCATTATACCATAGATGATATTTCTTTGCGTTTCTGGAACCATGTGTATGCAGACTTAGTATATAGATTACCATGATGCTCTAGGAGTCTGGTTCACTTATCATTACCAGCTATTTGGTCAGGGTTAGGGATGAATTCAATGTACTTTCATTTCTCCTAGGGTAGGTAGGATGTATGAAGCTTTGTCCCATTGCCCATTTAGATCCTACCGTAGAGGGGACCTTGAGATTGTCAAGCTCGGTAGGTATTTCCATAGAAGGAAATATAAGCACTCAATTTTGATGTTCTTTGTTAAAAATTCTACAACTTTGGCATGTTTCTCTTCCATAGTGACTCTATAGTCCAATATCTAAGATCCAAGGTTAATTGATGTATCACTGTCACATTCAGAATACAGGATAAAAGAACAACCTATTGGTTTGACTATCTCAAAGGATTTCTACTTTGATTGTCTCAAAGGTACCGATATTATTTTTTACTAACTGATCTTTGTCATCGCTAGTTGTTAAATAGTTCTTCCTCTTTTGTTTCACGTATGTCAAGTACACATTGTTACATTTCCTAGTTATGCACTCTGTTTTGGGCTTCCTAAATTGATTACAACTAAAGCTATTTCTTTTTTGCCTCTTTTATGTTTTATCATGTGCATAAGTTCTCACACAATTATTCTTTACACAGATAGATTCCTAAGTCCCACATTCATTAAGTAAATCATGTTAATAAATGCATTCATAGGCAACATGTGGTTGAGAAATATTGTGTACCATAACAACTGTAGTCAAACCATAATTTCTACCATGATTGAGAATTGTTTCCTGCAGGTAGTGTGTTGGCCCATAACACATGTAATTTCATATGAGCTTCAGTCAACCCATAAACATCATTGAATTTGCTCACTCTATATTGTGCACATCTCTGAAATACGTTGTGAATGTGATATAAAATTAATATCCAGTGTTACGTGTACAATTGCAAACAAAGTTTATCTACATGGTTCTTTTGTTTATCTGGCCAGACTATTCTTCAAAACATCTATAGGATCTTGATGGGAAGACTAATAGTTTACTATATTTTTGATGTCAGATAACCGCTTAAATATTGGTATTATTTTATTATCACCATGGGTAGATACTTCCCATCAAACTATTGCCAAGTTCATCATGTCAATTCTTGATTTCTTTTATTCATTTTGCTAACACATGGTATTGTTTCCTAGTCACATCGTCACATCTTTTTCAATGATTGTTGCAGGTTAAATTTTAGGTTTCCATCTCAATGTAGACATGTTAGAGTATAGAATTTTGTGGATTCATTGAATAATTAATTATTATTCAAGATTTGCACATCACTGAAGTCATCTCGGTAGTAATACATATGACTGTAATTGGAACAACCTCATAGGACAATCCTTATGTTGCTTATTCAGATCTAACAGTTCATATTATCCATTTGAATGTTAGGCACACACTCGCAATGTTTTTACATCTCGTGGAAGAAGGAATTTCCAATGTACAAAATCATCTAATATAAATGTTTTCTTCACAATCGTGGTACGCTAAATTTATACCACATTTCATTTTATCTTAAATGAATCAAATAGTTTGATGAAGAATTGATGAATTGAGCTATAATCAGAATTATGTATGCGTAATCTGATTTTGTTAATGTTTGTATAATTTTACTTTGATTCTAGCTTAGTATAAGGGTTGTTTGTAGTGTGAGCTACATGGGGAACTCCGGACAGCCTCAAACTCATTATGCATTAGTTGGTCAGCAACATTGTCCACTAGTTTGATGGAGTGGAGGTATTTAAGTTTCTAAGGTGAGTATAGATAAAGAATATAGGTAAAGAATTTGCAACAAAATATGTTCCTATAATTGGTTAGACGTCATGCACAACCTCCTGGCTTGTAACCAATAGGTTTCACTTGAAACCTCGATGGAAGGATTTACTGTTGGAGCTGCTATTTGACTTGATGGATCCTTCGAGGATGTAATTTCCTACAAGGTTTTCTGTAATAGAGTTTTGCTTACCAGTTTTCTACTTGGTTTTTGTTGTTATTTATAGTTGTTGAAATCATCTATTCTCTTGAAATCACATGTTTTTTTCATGTCTCTATACAGGATGATGTGGTGATGGAGTCCTGGTCAAGATAGATTCCTGAGGGTTTCTTTCATGAGGCAAACTCAAGTAAAATGATAACTAGTGTCTATATTCTGATCCAAATGCTAGATCTTTCAGTGACTTGCATTTCATGAATGTATTTAGTGCAGTAGATAGGGTTTATTATGTATGGTAAGTATAATAAAATCTAATAAAATTCAATTGGTAGGCTCTAGTGAATACACCTTTCAATCTATTGTACTTATTTAGTAATCTAATAAAATTCAATTGGTAGGCTCTAGTGAATACACCTTCGTATCCAATGCAACAGGAATATGTGATCTTCAGCAATTACCTTGTAAAAGATCTTAATAATTAATGCCCTCTCCACTGTATTGTTCTTTATTTCATATATCATATTATTCTTGTTCTATTTTCATTTCTTTCATTATGTTCTTGTTCCATTTGAATTACATAAAACCGAGATTGGTTTTATATACGAATAAAGTATGATAGCTACTGTGTTTGCCCATCTTTTCTACAGTCGGTTATAGCTAGGTTTTTATATAAAAAGTTCATGTGTTTGGCTGACCAACTAGTTAGTGTCACGTATCTACCCAGGTTAAAAGAGATGAGACTCTCACTTATGGATTGTACAAATTTTATACAAAGAATCAACACTACTACTATTCATTTTTATTGGTCTCCTCAAATGCCATTATTTATAATGAACTCCAAAAAAATTGCGTGGAGCTATATGAGCTCTCAGAAAAAATTGTGTAGATCTATATGTTGATTGACATGATTCACATGGTTTACACACATATATACTTGTCCCAAAGGAAGCATGTATTCAATCCATCAAATAACAAACGGGAGATTACCAAGGCTGCAAATTTTTTCATTAATTTTATTGTAATGCAAAGTATTTCAGCAAGATTGTAGACTACCCTTTTAAAGATGCCTTGGAGTTAGGTTTGTCATGCTGCTAACTATGAGGTTGTTTAGATCAGTTAGGGTCGTATTGGTGCTGACTATGAGGTCATTTATATTAGTTAGGGACTCATTTGATACAAAAACTATGAGCTAACTTGTGTAATGCAGGCTTTACTCAGCTTATATGTGTTATACTAGTATATATAATAAATTCTGAAGTATTGCTATACATTAATTTCAAATAGAAATTTGCAATCAAACTACTTGTCTAGGACTTTAGGTTCATGCATGAGGTGGAACGAATTAAACTTATTGGTGAGAAAATAATAGAGTAGAAACTAGCTAAGTAGCTACTTTCTAGTAAGTATATATGTAAAGTTTGCTATTACAAGTAACTAATCAATTAGTTACCACTAACATTGGGTAGGGAATATGAAATCTCACTATGGACATATTTCCATTCTAATCGTCAATTTACAAATAGATTTTTATAATCATATATAGTCTAACAATTGTTCATTGAGTGGTTGCCCCCACTTTCTTATCCTATGTTTTCTGCTGCTGATGAGAACTGGAGCTATGATAATAAAAAAATGATCAGATCATTGGTCTATTTGCATATGATCTCTTTGTAGGTAACGAAACTCACACATCAGCATCCTTGTTGCCTAATGGGGGTGGCAAGGATATGCTTTTTCTCACAACACTATCTCGTAGGTACTTAGACAAGAACTCACCAGCTTCCCCTAACAGATGATGAATACAGTAGGTAACATCTAAGCTCTTGGTGTTATGCAAGTAAGAATCTAAAAACATTAAGCATTTACTTTCACAATGTGATTGTACTATCTCTGTTTGAATTTTTTTCTATTGATCATGGAGTTATCTTGAGTATCCCTAATTTGAATTCTCCTTTACAGCTATGGAGGAGTCTGATACAGATGGTATGAAGCTATTAGACATCAACCTTAGCAAAAATATGCCATAGTTTTGCAGTACTTGGGCTCCAAAGGAGATCTAAACTATTGCATACATACCAAGATTGCTAAGAGATACTAATGCCTTAGAGTTTGTCAACCTTACCTTATCAAGATTGCTAAGATACACTAATGCATTATAGTCTTTCATTTATCTACTACCATCTGGTTTTCATGTTTCTATTTAGGAAGATTTGAATGGTTTATTCATTTTATGGGGCCTATGCTTAGATGAGTTTTTGTTCTTATCATACAGGTTGTGGTGAAAGTTTTACTGATGTTTCTTTATATTTTTTCTCTTTAACTTGCATCATGGTCAAAGGAATGTTTCTCCTTGGATCTTCTGGGAGGATTGTAATGTATAAATTGTTACTCAAAAAATAATAGTTCTTTTGGTTCTCTATACTTAGTTGGTGGCTCTTTATGACAAAGATTGGTTTTCATTTCAGTCTTCCATTTGGTTCTATGTTGATGGCATGTGTTAGAATTTTGCTAACTTGAGCTTTTTTGTTATCTTCTAGGTGTTGGATGGTTTGCTTACATCTGTGATTTTAAGGTCATATCAAACCTAATCATACCATTATTTCGCTTCACATTTTGAAAATGACAACATGAAACTATAGGTTCCTATGCTAGTCATTTTCATTGCCTCTATTTCATTTTCATTTTAATCAACGACAACAAGAAATTGTACTCTTTATTTGCATTTGTCCTCCTACATTTGTTTTCCTTTTTCCATGATGTCTATAGAGTTTGTTATTTATACTCTCCATTTCAAGGTTTCCTTAATGATATATAACTTTCTCAGTCTGCCAATTTTGTCCCCATTGTGAATATTGACAATCTGCTATTTCACTGTGGTTTTAGATCAAGTATATGCCATTTCTTATCAATGATATTCCTTTATTTCCTTTTTTAGATGATGGGTATGTCTGTGATTCAGTCAATTATCACTATATCTCATGTATTGCTTTTCGAACCTGAGCCTTGAACATCTGCTGATAATAGTCCATGATCTTTTTATCTGCAATATTTGTTTCTCTATATCATGGTTCTACACTAAAGGAACCTTTCTTAAGATGAAACTAAAACCAAAACATTATGTTGTGTCAGTATTATTTGTCTCGTAAAATCAATGAGTATAAAATCATGGTAATGTGTTTCCTAATTATTGCTCCTAATTTGGTGGTTTATCATTTTTGTGTGAAGTTGGGTTGGAATTTTTCTGATTCCTCTTTTCGCTAGTACTCATGATATTAGTTTGACAAGGAGGCATGATATTGCTAATGAGGTGACTTGCTTCATGATTATGGATATCATTTGAATCTAACATCTTATGTTTTAGGTATCTAACTTTGTGGGTCTTCTTTCATTGCTTATGCATAGTAGATTACCATCATTCCCTTTTAAATTTCCTTATTATAAGGATTATCATCAACGATTGTTAATGATGCTGCTTTATTATCATTTACCATTCTAGATGCTTGATCCAAGGATGCTAACCAAGAAATGCCTTGGACAATACTGGAGACAACTTATCTAAACCATGGCACTGATGTAGATCATTCATCATGCTCACAAATGCTTCAACATATTGTGGATGGGACTGTCATGGATTGAAGTCATTCATGCCAAAACCTCCAACAAGAAACCTCTTTATCAAAGCTAGATGAGATCTCTCTTGTTTAGTATATGCATCCATGCTTGAATTTGGTTGTTTAAAAGATTACGACCTTCAGAGTTTCAACTCCTTTTTTGTATGTGCAACATCAAGTTCTTGGTCACAATCATTGGGATATGTATAGTTACAGGACTACCTTCTCTATCAAAAAGGAATTTGTGATGTAAGGTCTATTGTAAATCAAATATATTAGGTGGCTCAGTTGCTAATGATGTGATGATATGAAGTTTTCCTCGTCTTGCTAATTCATTAAGATGCATGTCAATATTTTGATATCTTGAACTTGATGATGGATTGGTGAAATATTGCATGCCAAACAATTTTCTTCCCTTTATGGTAATAGTGGCTGACTATATGTTGGTATTTTTTGCAGGTATTAGTGGAGAAAATGGGATTGACTAATGGTGCTATGCTTCAGTAAACTTAGACAAAACGTTAGGTATTGCTCCCATATCCAACTTCTTGATGCCAATGGTTTGCTACTTGAAATCTTTTTCTAAGTGATTGGTTCAGTCTTTGTCTAAGGATTGTTGGGCTTTGAAATTTTTCTCACATGGTTTGTGCAATATGATCTTGTTCCTATTAGATGTGGTATACAAGGTGTTGTTTCTTTCTCCATTACTCATCATGATGTTGGTAATATTTACTCCTATTGTTTTCTTATTATGCTAATAGGACCCATGCCTTTGTCCATGTTTGAAATTATGTTAATCACATTTCACCTTAAATTGTGACCAAGTCATCTTTATTTTTTTTTATTCTTGTGCAGCAACATAAACTACCTACTCTTGCCAAATAGAGAAGATCATAATGGATATGCCAAGCAACATTTCCATTGAGTCCTTGAGGTCTGGACCAGGATAAACTTTGTTTGTGACTCTCCCAATAAAGTTGCACCCATGCTTTCTGTTGAACTACTTGGATTCATTGGCCTATTATCATTGCACAACACTTGCCTTTAATGAACTACTGACTTTGATACTGTGTGCTTTACCTTGAACATTTCTTTATAGAACTCTACTTTTTTTAAGCCTTAGTCTATTTTCGGAGTTAGCATGTGCCTACCCTATTTTCTCTTTTTCCTTGTTGGCTTGTCTGGAAAGTTTTCATATCTTACAGTTCATCAGGGTTTAAAAAATTTCGGAACTCAAGTCTCACCTACTATAGGTTTATATTTCAGTGGCAATAGCACTGAGCTTTATGGCTTTGAAGTGGTTATGTATAACATCCTTCTTATGTGCTTCAGTGGCTCATGTAAGTGATCGATTGCATGTCCAACATTGATTGTGGTGGCTAATGGAAGCAAAGGGTGTTGGTTTACAATGAGGCCTAATGCTGAGCTTATCATGAAGTTCACGCAGATTTCAGATTGATCATCAGGTTCGTCAATGTCATGCTTTTCATTGCCTAAATGTCGAGCTACTTTTTGCCCCATTTTTTTAATTCATGTTAGACACATATTTTAATAATTGTTGCCATGTTCTACATGCCATATATCTTTCTTTTAGTGTCAATGCCTAGTTCTGAAATCCAACAATGGGACATTCTTGATTACTGTGGTGGTAGGCTCTTGGTTCTTGGTGAAGGGTCCCACAAAAATGTTAGAAGAAGGCACAATTTTTATATTGAATCCAGGTTGCTTGGATGAGGATCCCAAGTGCCTAAAAACCTCCCAGGACACGCCTTTTAACTAACTACCAATCTTCCTAATCCTAGCATGAACGGGCGATGGAATTGTAACTTCATTCATGTGATATTTCAGGTTTCAATTCATTCTCCATCTCCTGGGCTCTTCAATATAGATATAAACCAACCTATATTTGGAGAGGTGTACATGACTGAGTGGTATTCCTTTTACTTATAGGGATGAAGCTTCAATCTCACAAATTGTGTGATTGCTCAACAATGTCAAACTATTTTCAGATTGGAAAAGTGATTATGCTAAGAGAAAGGCGAAGTCCTAAATGTCGATTTACACGCTAAGGACCTTCCTACCCAGATTGGTGTTAGCCTCCAGGAAATTAGATTCACAGTGCACCTTTATAAGGTGGTTGACGTGGTGACAGACTTAGGAGGGTCATATGTTCTTCACCTTTAGTTGCAGCTTGAAGGTCCTATTAGATGCCCTTTAATCTGCTTCAGCAGATTTCCCCACAAGAGTGTCATGGTTTAGTATTGAGTTTTTCTTATTTAGCACATTTACAATTTCTAAATAATATGGTTTTGATTTTTTCAGGTGTAAGGTACAACATCCTATTGGTTTTATAGGTGAAGCATTTGCCAACATGGACGAACTCCACCACCCCTACACCTTTAGTTGCAGCTTGAAGGTCCTATTGGATGCCCTTTAATCTACTTCAGCAAATTTCCCCACAAGAGTGTCATGGTTTAGTATTGAGTTGTTCATATCCACACATTTACAATTCCTGAATAATATGGTTTTGATTTTTTCAGGTGTAAGGTACTACATCCTCTTGATTTTATAGGTGAAGCATTTGCCAACATGGACGAACTCCACCACCCCTTCAGCCACATGAAAGGTTCAATTTCCTTTTTCTATCTACATAACTTTGGGTGAACTCAGAATTCATGCTAGTAGTCCATGCTTCTGTCATGTATATCGCCAAGCCAGTAGTCTGATTGATAAAGTGACTATTAGTGAATTGCTAACTGCTTTATTCTTCTATCTGTGAATTAATAACTTCATTATTCTTCTATCAGCGATTTGCTAGACATGAAAGAAGCAAAAGCATGAGGATGATCAACAACTCTAATAAGATATGATGGTTCCAAAACTAACCAAGGTATATGTAGATTTTAGCATCTCATCCTAATGTTGAGTTGAGGTTTATGTTTTGTCAAATATCATGTAAATATGATCTCTTTATCAACTAGATTGGTCATAGCTACCCTCTAATTTGTTTTAGTATTTTATTACCAGATTTTATCAACCATAACATTGATGAGTTTCTCTTACTTGGATTCAGTTAGCTGTTTGACATTTCATGTCTTGTGGTGCCTTCAGGCACACAGTCCAGGTTCAATAATGAAGTTTTTGTACTCCTTTTTTTCCTTCAAATTCTAGGCCACCAAGTTAACAAATTGTCATTTCCACAAACAGAGTGTACACTTTCAATAGAAGTCTACAATAACATGCTTTGTCAATTATTCTAACCCAGCGATCGAGAATAAAGTGCTCAATCTAGATTTCACATACTCTAGAAAATAGTCAAATACCAGTAAATGAGAATACCAAAACATACATTTATAGAATGTAAAACTTCATCCATTTATGCACTGAGTATGTAATGATATTATTTGATAGGACTTCAGCTTTTATTTTTGTCTCCCATACAATACTTGTGCTGCAAGAAACATGGATGAGCTGCTTAGATACTTCTTGTCTCTTCAAGGTACTAATTTTGTCATCTTATTCTCATAGCAACCTTCATTTATGCCATGTATGAATGCCTATATATCTTTATTAAACTCTTTGGATGATCTTTACCTTATTTTTAATGCCTCCCCATTTGTGAAACCTTATTTTCAGGATTAAGAGAAGTACAAGCTTCGCCATCGTAGCAACTTCCATTACCTGAATTAGAGATTGAGCTTAACAACGTCAAGAATTCAGATACAAAGTATAAGAAGTATCTAAGACATCCCCAGTGCAACAGGTACTCTCCTATGAAGTATGATGATGAATCTCCATTTGAAGCCCAGGCCCACCCAGTCATAGATGTAGCAATAGCCACAGATGCAACAATGTATCATGATATGTTGTAATTTGATATGGCTCTTTGCTTCTATGAGAAGGTTGCATTTCATAGACCTATGCATATATTTGAATAGCCACTGTCAGCTAGTGACCAACTTCATAGGGATGATATTCCTTCTATCTCTGCTTAGAAGGTTCTTTTCAGATTCTTATCTCGGGTGCTTTTGGACGATGTTGGCCAAACAACAAGTGCTCGAACAAAAGAAGAAGACAATAATGATGTTAAAACTGGCCGAGAAAGACACAACTCTTTTAGAAAGATGTTAGTATCCCACTGAATCATTGATATATGTATATACTTTTCTTTGTACACATTGTGTAATAGGGGCAAGGTATACATCCTCCCCATGTAAATTCGACGTTTCATTATAAATGAAAGTAAGATTGTTGGCATAATGAGCATAACTTGCTCTAAATACTACAATTTTGTTACTAAAAGAACTTGTGTACTAAAAAATTACAATATATGTATATATATATGATAAATAGTCGAGCTAAGCATATATGTATGTGTACTAAATGACACTACATATGTAGCTAGATGCATAATCAACTACATATATTTGTACATAGTAATTGTTGCCTTTCCCTACACACTAAATACATAAAAATGTATTAACTTCATGTTTTTGCTACATACTGACTATATATGCAATTGTAGTCATACATTTAGCTATAATTATGCTTATATTTAAATATGTAAGGACAATATCTAGCTACACTTCCGGATACATATGAATTTTTAGCGAATAGATTATCTAACTACATATTTGAAGAATATAGTTAAAGGCTTTAGCTATACGAGCATATACTACAACCTGTATGTGTAAAGAAATATGTAGTTAAAGCCTTTAGCTACAAAATATGGGGTTTTTGCTACAATTTTTTTTATAGTTAAAGACCCTTTTTTGTAGTGATTGATAAAGGAAATATACAAACTCTTTAACACCATACACAGAGTGTAGGTTGAATTTGTTCTCCAAATTTCCATTTACTTGGGTAGCATAGATGTGCGACTAGGCACCACTCATTGTTCGTGACGTCATAACTAGTTATGGACATTCACTGCCAACGTAATATGGGACCTATAGGGTCACACACTTAGGTCATGACCTAGAAGAGGAGTTTTGATGTTGAATGATAATTTGATTAATTACTAAAGTGTTTTGGCATTCAATTCAAGAAACAAATTAACTAATCACACTCCCAACCAATCGACTCATGTGATGAAACAGAAGGTTGGAGTGTCATGTTGATTAGATATTGAATTACTTGAGTTTTGTCAAGACTGAGGAGTGAACTGACTAGTTCACTTAGTGAATTGATTGGCTCGGCTCAACCAAATGATTAGATGGGGTCATGAGATGACCGACTTGTAGGGCGAGAAATCTAGTTCATGGAGAAACTCAAGTGTATCAAGGATTAGTGTTGACGTCATGCTGTGCACAAATTGGATTCGAATTTTCTAATTTATATGTGGTTGGGAAACATTGTCAAATGACCGATTCAACAATTGAACTGATTGACTCGCATATGAACCAACTGGTTCGGTTGCCAACCAATCAATTTTATGCTCATAGGTTGCGAAAATGCATGATCTTCTAGTCCCTTCCACTTCAACACAGACTAGGAATCCATACCCTAACCTATCATGTAAATAGAGGGGTATTGGGGGATTCCCAGAACATAAATCAATTGCCTCTAACAATTGTTGTCCTCTCTAGTTGTGGTAACCAATAGAGAAACCAAGAAATTCCTACCCATTAAAGAGAGGGATAATAAGGGAGGAACAATTGTGGGAGAGCAAGTTGGTGACTAGTACACCAACATGGGGGACAACTCCTTCATGTCTGTTCTAGTAGGATGACATGAGTTCTTGGTGGTCTGTGTGGACTTTCATAGAGGCATGGAGGTTGTTGTCTACCGCTAGGAGGCCAACGTCAACCTGTTGTTTGTGGTGCAGACTAGGAAGCATAGTTGACGAGTCCCCATGCAACTAGAAGATAGTTGATCATATACAATGATGAGAAGATGTCATTGGACTTGCTCCATGATTAGGTATATCCTTGAAATCATTCTTCTATCATATAGTTGTTGACGTGATCTGCTGGTTTATGGAGAATATGGTAGTAAAATTTGTGTTTCCTCTAGCTATTATGTCCCCATATTTCTCAAAATGAAGAGGGTGTTACCTCATTTATTACAATATAAATTTGATCACTATAGTCAAGACCATAGTTACCAATTCCTTTGTAACTTTTAAACAAATCAGCAAATGGCTATAACATTTTAACCATGGGTTTCATTGCTATTTAGATATTAAGACCTCTAGTTATTTATTTAGCCTTGGTAACCTCAAGTATTTTTTATAATACTTATATATTAGTACCTCTATCTATATATCTATCTTAAACGACTACATATGTATATAATTTCAATTGGCTTAGCTCATCTAAACTTAAATCCGAGTGATTATGTGAAATAAAGAGAATGTATGGTCTAATAGGATAAAGTGGCTTAGGAATCATAGGGCCAAGTGGGGGGTCAGGATTGGAAAATAAATGGATAAAGTGAATAAGGGTATCTGGCCAACACATACATTTTGGGCACCACGAGTGTGGTGGATGGGATGATGACGGTCATAGTAGAGTGGAACGGGTGAAGTGGAATGGATGACAATGTCAAGTTGTTTTAGGGTGTTGGGTTCTTTCCAAGGAAGGACATGGTGGGATCCATGACCGTGGTGGGGATAGGGTCATTTTGGATGAAGAGTATTTAGTCGTTTCTTCAATTTTGGTTGTTATTGAAGATTCCTACCACTACCATTTTCACTGGCACACTTGTCGGGGATCTTGCACACCATGTCCAATTTTCTAACCATGGATGTGGTGAATGACTTGTTGTAGATTCTTTTCATCTCTTAGATTTTAACTTTGATTTGGAGCATTTATACCACAATCGAGCCAATGTAAAATGTGTCATTTTTATGTCTCTATTGTGCAATTCAGCTACAAAGTCCATCTTCATGCTACTCTGTGCTTTAGATCAACTCTTGACCACATGGGGTTGGTTGGGGATGATCTAAGAATCATCCGAGGGTATAGAAACCCTAGCACCATCCTCTCTACCTCACTTCCATCCAAAGCATGATTTAAGACCTAAAAAACATGCAAAGAACAACCATCAGTACATTTGATAGTATGCTTATTGAAGCAAATAATGTAGGGAAATCAGGCGCAAATATGGGAAATGCAAAACAATGCCCATTTCCCATAACAACAACATCGCATCAACAGTAGTGTATCTAGGAAGGAAGGTTTGCAAGGTTATACCTAGTCCTGGAGAAAATCCAGTGACATTATCATTGCAATAGAATTGTGCTTTTTCTTCTTCTGGCAGCCGCACAAAACTTTAGTAGTAGCATCACTCAAACAATCGTCACAAACTATCACCTCTACGAATGGCGGTTGACGATGTCCTCCAAGAGGCATATGACATCCTCCTAACTCTAGAGTAGTCCACGTGGATCACTGGGAACTCCAAGTTATGCTACCAGAGCCAGAAGGAAGAAGTCATTCCCTCCTGTCGGTGTACTAGTCACTGACGTGCTCTCCCACAACTGATCTTAGTTGTTCTCTCCCTTGTTGTCCCTCCCTTTATCAGATAGGACTTGCTTGGGCTCTCTATTGGTTACCATAACCAAAGAGGACAATAATTTTAAGAGTAACAGATTCTCAATTGTGTGTGTGGGAAGCCCCTAGTGCCCCTCTATTTATAGTAGAGGCCAGGGTCAAGGTTCCCAATCTTTGTGGGAGTAGAAGGGTCCAGAATCATAAATCTTCTAGAACCTACGAATGGAAAACCGGTCATTCTGCGTAGAGAACTAGTCATCTCGAGAGTGAACCGGACATTTCACTTAGTGGGACGGTTGGTTCACATTGTTTCCTATTTGCAACCGAATTCACAATTCATTTCCAATTAATGTCCAACATTAATCCTTATACCAATCAAATTGAACAAGTGAATCAATTCAACTATTATCATGATTTGGTAAAATCACCATAAGTTTCATTGGTTTAACCAATCTGATCGGTTCACTTGGTGAATTGGTTGTTTCACCAACATGAGTCGATCGGTTCACCCAGTGAGCCAATCGGTCGGTGTCTTGAGCCATGTAGAAATCAGCCAATTCAATTTTCAATCAATCTGAAACTCCAATCAATCAGTTCAATGCTTGAATTTGATAGTTCTGAGTCCATTCGGTTGATTTATTGTTTAATATAATACCTAAACACATTTAGTATTCAAATTAAACATTATTCATGAATATAATTCTTTAATCCAAGTGTATCCTATGTGTGTGACCCTATAGGTCCAGAATTACATTGGTAGTGAATGTCCATAACCAATTATGACATCACAAGCAAAGAGTGGTGCCTAGTCATACATCATTGCTACTCAAGTAATTGGGAAAGTTGGAGAATAACTTCAACCTAAAATCCATTACCGTGATCGTATAGTTCCTTTGTCTTTGATATCTGAATTCAACTCGAGGCATGGAATCATCATCCTCCCAATCCATGTTCCTTGAACTAGAGCAAACTTTATGAGATTCTTGTGAGTTCACATATCATATATTGAATCACATGAGTACGTTTGTACATTTCTCAGTCTCACTTATCAAGAGACCATGGATATCAAACTCATGTAGGAGGGACAAATCCCAACTACATCACTCACACTCAAATCCCCATGTATCACAACTACCCAATCATCACCGTTATGGCAATCCTTATTCATATGATGTCAATTATACCAAACAACATGTGATGAATGAAGTGAATTCAGGTCTAATAACCACAATCACCACCCACTATGAGAGATGATTCTGACTACCATTCTATGGTCTCCATGTATCACTCTCATGGTGGGTCTGTCAGATACCTATGTGAGTGACTTGATATCATATATAATGACTAATGAGATTTTGTGATCACTCAACACACATTATAGTCTTATGTGTTACTATTGTCAATTTTGCTTCCATAATAATATTTGACTAGGGACATAATAAGAATGTATGTACTCTTAGCATATGAATGATCTCATTGTTCAAGTCACATACTTGAACATATACGTAATCGAGTAAAATCATTCTTTAGACTTCTAGTATGTATGTGTCATCATCTCATAACTGAGATAAACATAATAGATGGAATTACCTTTATTATTATCAAATTAGGTATCTAATGCCACATTCCAATCATCACATGATTGGCTCTTTGGTCATACATACCAACAAATAATATACTATCTAGCATGTTTACATGTGATTAAAGGATTGCATCATCACGCAAAATTTAGAGAAAATTTTCCTTAAGTATGCTTCAACTCAATCTCTATTCAATATTTCAACTAGAAAGAAATGACAACAATATAGAAATAGATATATATTAACTATGATGATTAAATTAATGTATTTCACCTCTTTCCTCACCTCTTTCACAAGGCAATTATGATCAAAGCACAGAGTTGACAAACTTCAAATATAGGTCATAAAATACAAGATTAATGAGTATGTTTCTTATATAGCTCCGCGTAAACCTGTTCATGATGGTGATGATCAAAGATGACTAGGAGTGTTGTTTTACCTTCATGTATACAATCTCACATCTCAAAACCACTCTAGGTGACCCAGATAGATCTGTAAATGGTGAAATGAGCTAGGTTTTATGTTTCCTATCTCATTGGTCATGAAAATGGAAGACGGGGACTATGATAAGATGTTAAAGTGTTATTACATAGGACCACTCTTCTTTTCTTTAGATGAGATTACATAGGAGAATCTTTTGCTTTCTTTTTGCATTTTTCCACTCTCTTTGCCCTTGTTCTATTTACAGCATGTGATGGTAGGAGTGAATTGGGGGGATATAGATATGTCCACCCCAAACATTTGGAGGGTGGACAAGGCTAATGTGTGCACTTTGGAAGCCTTTCATGAGGTAGAGAGGTAATAAGTGGTGAATGAAAAATGAGTTAAAAGAGGAGTCACTAGTGTGAGTTTCAACATGAGATCTCCTCTGTGAAGATTAATCCAATATTCTTCATCGACTAATAGAATGACACATGAGTGATAAAATAAAAAAAATGGTTTTCTATCATTAGAACTGGAAAACCCTAAATATTTGTGATTTCTTAGATTACAATTCAATCAAACATTTCACAAGCATGAAAAAGGTGATTCACATGCAGAAAGTTAGACATTCAAACCATTTCAAAGTAGACCATAAGAATATGACATGCATTTGTCAAAGGTTAAAATTTTCAATTCAAAATGTAGAGATTGGGTTAAAACATCCTTTTAGGTAAGAAAATTGAAGTTTGGGTAAAATTGGACAAAATGGTGCCAAATTTCCCTAAATCACATCTGAACCTCCAATAGAAAGAAATAAATGGAAAATAAGAAAAATATAGCTAAGATACACAAGAAAAAGCAAAACCTATATGAAATGAAATGCATGGTATGGAATGGGAAAAAGAGCAAAAATATTGAAAATTCATGCAAAAATGCTAGAAAATAAGCTATATGCATGTATGTATGCAAAATAGTAAAACTCTACACTAGATAAATGTGTCACAATCATTCAAATCAAAAAATGGGTAAGATAGGTGAAACAACGATATCAAAATGAAACCAAGGATAGGGTGTGTACCATGCTACCAACCCCAACTTTTGAATCATGTTGTCCTCAACACAAAAATAAAGTCTAGGAGTGATACAATAGATTTCACTACTGCTATGGAGGCTCTTGTGGTCCTCCATCTAGTGAAGTATATTGGTAGAAATTGTCCCAATTTTCTTCCTATTTGGAGACATGTATGTTTCTTGATCATTGGACAGTGCTTGCCAAAAATATTTCTCCCAATCTGGGTTCCCCTACATATGTGCATGCTGAAAGTCATACAAGTGGTTGATATGATGATGCAACTACTATTGATCCAACGGAATGGCCTCTTCTATCTACTGCATACCCTCCATATTCTCTTGCATGGAGGACATGTTGTAGGTGTTCATTGTGGGTTGGTGTTGTAAAGATGTGGCATCATATCTCTTCCTCACCCCAGTATCTCTCTCTACTACTCCGCTCTCTGCTTCTCCTCCACATTGGTTTCCCTAGTCCTTTAAGTAAATTAATAAGGTGTTCTTCATAGGTTAGGATTAAAAAAACTGCCATACAAGCTTTATCTTCTTCTACTCCTGAGAAATATAAGGTTGTGACTGTGTTGAGGAGTTGGAAGTTTTTAGAGGAGCCAAAGAGCCAATCAGTTGATGGTTTTGTGAATAACGCTAGAGATGATGTTGTGATACAATGGAATAATACTATGATTGACAACCAAGATAATGTTGTGATAGTGAATGATAATACTATCATTTATGTGATACTTCTTGATGATTTTAGTGAATGCTAACAAGGCATGTGTGTCACTACCTCCATTCTAGATGCACTTGAAGAACCCTTTGCTTCTAAAAGAAAGAAAAAGAACACTAAAGACATCATGGAGACCTTCAAGAAAGTAGGGATCAACATTCCTTTGTTGGATTCTATCAAGAAGCATCTGTATCATGCAATTTTTTTGAAAGATGTGCGCATTTATAAGAGGTTGACTGGAAGAATGCCAAAGCAATTCAAGCTCACTGAGAAAGTGGGATCCATTTTATAGCACACCACTCCTAAGAAAAGATCATGGTGCCCCCGTTATTTCTTGTTATGTTGGCACACACTGTATAGACCAAGCTCTTCTTGACATGGGTCCTAGTGTAAATTTGATGCCTTATTTTGTATATGTTGAATTGAATTTGGAAGACTTGGATCTGACTCTGCACCTTGCTATTTACAACCAATCTGTGTAGATGCCTCAAGGGAGAAGTGGTGATGTGTTGGTAAGACTTGATGATGACATAACTACCTTCTCTCCTACTGATTTCATTGTGCTCAATATAGAAAAGGACAAAAGAAAAGTTCCCATCATCTTGGGGAAACTGTATTTAGAAATAAATGATGTGGTGATACATGTGAGAACCAGAACCATGTATGTGACTTTCATGTACATGAAGAACCAACTGAATTTTTTTAAAGAATCCTCCAAAGATGAGGTGATAGGCTCTACTAAGGAGGCTTGATATCTTTTTGACTATTAAAGGAAATTGTTTAGGAATGCTTACCTTCGTGGATTGAGAATGCCACAAAGGATAGAGGTATAGAGCCCATTGTTGGGCTACTGAATGAGGATGCTGAAGAAAACAATGAGCTTGTATTAGTTGCTATATGTGAAGATCTACCCTCTATTTCTGTAAAGCCTTTAAGGAATTCTATTGAGGACCCTCATATCCTTGAGTTGAAAACACTTCTTGAAGGTTTACAATATGCAATTCTTGGTCCCAACGACACCCTCACAGTGATAATTTCTTTTATTCTTTCTCTAGACTAAAATTACATCTCATTACTATGCTAAGTAAAAGTATTCAATCAATTGGGTGATCTATTGTTGATTTGAGGGGTGTTAACCCCTCCATTTGTGTGCACATAATGTATCTTCAGGATGATGCAAAACCAATCTGTGAAATGCAAAGAAGATGGAATACCAAGTTAAATAGGTTGTAACTCAAGAGGTGGTAAAGATAGTTGATGCCATGATCATTTGTCCCATTTCTAATAGCCCTTTGGTGAGTCTTATCCAAATTGTACCCAAGAAGTGTGGGATCATAGAGAGATGGGTAGGTAAAAACTTCTATTGCATTCTTGATGGCTACATTAATACATCCAAGTGGAAGTGCACCGCATACACTAAAGAAGGATCACCTTCACCTGCCCAAGTCGTATATATGCTTATAGAAGAATACCATTTGTGATTTGCAACACCCATCCACTTTTCATAGATTTGTTACATCCATCTTCATCAATATGCTTGATTCATGTCTTGAAGACTTATGTATAATATTCAGCCTCTGGAAAGTCTTTTAACGACTTCTTGTGTCACCTCACTACCATATTTGAAAATTTTTTAGCAGTTCATTTGGTTTATCATTGGATAAAAGTCACTTCATTGTTCTTGAAGGCATTGTTCTTGGTCATCACATATCTAGAGCTTGGATTGATATGGACAAGGACAAATTGGGCCTTCTTTCTACCTTGAACATTCCTTCCACTGTAAGACATGTCTATTCTTTCTTGGAACATATAGGATTCTATTGTCATTTCATAAAGAATTTTAGCAAGATTTACATGCCTTTGCGTCACCTTACTGAGAAGTATGTGGAGTTCAATTTTTCTTACAAACACATTAAAGCCTTCAATCACTTGAAGCACAAGCTGATTTATGATCCTAGTATGTAGATCCATGGACTTCTATTTGTAGTTTGAGCTCATGAATGGTGCATCAGATATGGAAGTGGGGATTGTTCCTGGCCATAGGATTGATATGATACCTCATGATATTTGGATAAATCTCAAAGAAACTACATTGCCACCGAGAAGGAATTTCTTTTCATGATTTATCTCTTGATAATTTTCATTCGTATGTCCTAGTCTACAAGGTGATTGTCTACACTGACCATGCAACTCTTCAATATCTCATGTCAAAGAAAGAATCAATGCCTAGGTTGGTAAGGTGGATTTTATTGCTCCAAGGGTTTGATTTGAAAATTGTTGATAAGAAAGGGGTTTGAAAATTCTATAGTTGATCATCTCTCTCGTATAGAGGCTCCTCATGAGGATTTGAACAAAATTTGGAAAATCATGCCACATCAGTGAATGTTCCTAGTTAATGCAACCTAAAGACCACGGTATAAACACATTGAAAATTTCCTAGATAGTGGAAGAGTGACTTAGACTTGTGCAATGGAGTAGAGAAAAAAGTTATATGCAACCACACATAATTATGTGAGGGATGACCCTCATCTATTCAAATATTTCCTTGATCAGTTGATTAGTTGATGTCTTCCCGATGATGAGTAGTTTGAAGTGCTTACCATGTGCCACTATGATTCATGTGAATGTCATATTGGGAGGAAAGAGGAAAAATGAAAAAAATACTTCAATGTCAGTTATACTGATCTACTCTCTTCAAAGACACTCATGAGTTTTTTGAAGCTTGTAACGCCCGGGCCCACTGCCCTAGGCTCTAGTAGAGTTTCAGGAATGACTGACTGGCCCCACAGACCACCACTAGCCTTAACTACGTGTTTTATCCACACTCATGCGCAATCCGGGGGCAACTTCCCGACTGGTCACCCATCCTAGTACTACTCCAAGCTTAGCACACTTAACTATGGAGTTCTTTATTGATGGGCTCCCATAAAAGGAGGTGCACCTTGGTGATATGGGTAGTCCAATTATTCCTTTTAAGATCATGTTATCCGAGGCCTCAAATCATGGGATGTTACAATCTCCCCCACTTAGACTCTTGACGTCCTCGTCAAGGCTCAACTATAATGCCTCATAATCTCTTCCCCATTTCAGTGCAGACCCACAATGGCCCATGGACACCCAGCTCCCGATCACGAAATATCAGTGTAAGGGTGGCTACATCAACCATGGACGGCCCTTTCCTACATTCCTGGACTGCACGGCTCAAGACTGGCATGCCATGCCCATGTGGGCCCCACCAACTGGAGGGGAATTGGCTCTGATACCATTTGTAACGCCCGGGCCCACTGCCCTAGGCTCTAGTAGAGTTTTAGGAATGACTGACTGGCCCCACAGACCACCACTAGCCTTAACTACGTGCTTTATCCACACTCATGCGCAAGCCAGGGGCAACTTCCCAACTGGTCACCCATTCTAATACTACTCCAAGCTGAGCACGCTTAACTATGGAGTTCTTTATTGATGGGATCCCAGAAAAGGAGGTGCACCTTGGTGATATGGGTAGTCCAATCATTCCTTTTAAGATCATGTTATCCGAGGCCTCAAATCCTGGGATGTTATAAAGCTTGTGTGAAATGTCAAAGAGTGGGGATATCTCAAGGAGAAACATGATGAAATTATCACCAATCTTTGTGATGCAGGTGTTTGATGTTTTGGGCATTGACTTCATGGGCCCTTTTCCTCCCACTTTTAAGTTTGTCTATGTAATGACCACGCCTCACGGTAACCCCCAATTAAGGGAGACCCGAAGGTCAAAGCCGTTATTCAATTAACAGGATCAAAGGTTCGGAAAATAATCAATAATAATTATGAAATTCTACTAGCTAACTGGAATTTGGTATAAATTAAAACTTTACTTACCTTTGAAACCTTTGGAAATCTATCTATCCAGAGCTTGAAATATTCTATCTAATCCTCCTTGCACTTTATTTATTATTTCCATAATGTGTCACTTTACTATTTGTTCTTTCAATTGTTGTTCCTAAAATGCCGACAAACAAAACGTTGGTCAGTATATCGAAATATACTGGTATGTGGGAACAACCAAAATCTTACAAATATGGTTAGTAATTTAATAATCCCAATCAAATTATTTAACAAGACAATTTATATTTTCAATGTGTCATTCTCCACCGCTTTTTCCCTAACCCTGGCATGCCCCAATAGGGTTTCTATTTTGCCATTGACTTAAGGCCACCTTCTCAATCCTGAGCTTGGTGCCTGGGAGTCACCTCTCATGGTGCTCCATAGTCATGCCTCATAGACCACCTTCTCATTCCTGAGCTTGGTGTCTGGTGTCATCTCTCATGGTGCCCATGGGTCTACCCTCCAGGGCCTGACCTTTATGGCATCTTCCATCAGGGTGGCATGTAAGTGTGAGAATTCACATGTATATATAACTGTGATAGCCATAGTCACTTTATAATTGCAGTATGAACATCCAAACTGTTTAGATTGCATTCAATGTGAGGAAACATCTGGGAAACCCTCGGGAAACTAATGCAATTAACCATAATTAACCACATACCTGATCTGACGATTTGAACAGAAATATCCATGCAAATAAGAATTCAAGCAAGCAAGCATTTTCAACAAGATCCTGAAATAATCACGTAATTCCCTTTTTATTATTCATGTCCTCAAGATCCATTAAACCTAGCTCGCTTCCTAGGGTTTCTAATTCATTTCAGGGTTTCTATTGCAATTAGGGATTCGTTTCATCTTTTACTATTTTAAACCCTAATTTAATATAATTGATCAAAAACCCTAATTATTTCCACATCAAATCCTCAATTCTGGATTAAAGGCATAATTAACCATTAATTAATCTCATTAAGCCTCATTTTTATCAAAGCTACTATTTTTATCCTTTTAATCCATGACAAGATCATTATACGCATTCATCATCAATTCATAGTTCATTATGGTCCAAAACACATAAGAACTCGATTTGCCATTAATTCCACCTTTTATTCATGAGAAACCCCTAATTACCACATTTATGGTATGTATCCACAAATTAGGAACTTTAATGCTCGAAATAGCATATTCCAATTTTAATCATGAAATTAATCAATTAAAGCCATTAATAGTCGAATTAATCAACAATAGGGTTTCAAGGCCCATTAAAGTATATTCATGCATATGAAACTTCAAATTAACTAATTATATGCAAAGTTCATCCTTTTTCTTCCTAATGTTCCTTTTTATCATTAACAGGCTAATATCCACTTTAATCATCTATTAAACCCTACTAAGCACTTTAATCATATCAAAATAGGGTTCTTTAAACATTATTACATCTAAAGCTAATAACCTCCATTAGTTTTCGAATTGAAATCAGAATTAGGCTTTAAATATATTTTATTTAGATTCCACTTCATTTTCTGAGCAATTTTCATATTTTGCATGATCTCATCGGAGCTACCAATATTTAGATACAATTTTTGCAATAAATCACTTACTCTGGCCAATCGGAGCGTGCCACGTCGCTCGATCCATGCAGCGTAGTCCGGCTGGTTTAAGACATAACCAAATTATAGAATTACCCCTGTGTGTTGTGCCGGCTCTTCAAGCCTTAGAGGGGCCTTTTTGTCCAAGCGCCATGTTCTTCTTCTTCCATGCAATTTCCACCTGCGGCCGCTGACCTGTAGTGATTCGCGGGCTGGCTCCCACCGCATCAAAGCTCGAACCTCGCCGAAAACCTCCACCCTGCCTCCGCCACCCCCTACCGCAGACGACCAAGCCTCAACTTGTGGCCGAGACGGCCAGTGTCATGCATGCCAAGCCTGTACTTTTGGTGGGATTATAGCCCTCCAGCAGGCGCTGTGTGAGGATGGGAGTAAGATGATGGTGACCAATCACTTCTCGGTGGTCTGGGGCGCGTCCCGCATCCATCCAGTCTACTTAATGGTTCCTTGTTTCCCCATGGTCGTACGACTCCTTTATCTTAGGGTTTGTTTACGAAGAAGGAGAAGAAGAAGATAGGAATTCATGGAACCTCCTATAACTCGTCTCTGGGCTCTACCCCTTATATAGGGGAGGGCACCCAAGTCCCAAGACGTTCATATAAGAGGGAACAAGTCCCTTTCCTAATAGGAAACGACTTTCCTTAATTTAGGAAGTAAATCTTCTCTCTCTCCCTCATCCCTTTGATATTCTTTCTTTTTCTTAATTATTTAGGATTTCGAAAATTACCTCCTTTATCTTCCTTGTACTTTCCTTTTATGTATTGGCACGAAATTAAGCTTTCTTTTAATAGAAAATACTTCCTTTTATCAATATTACATAATTCATCAATAATACATCACATTATGCTCTTATTTTGCAATCTTAGTATTTCCTCTTTCTTTCCTCTTTATTGGGGCTCCTTGGACCCCAATAAACTCAAATAATTTGAAATTCCTTTTTAAGGAATACTCATTATCCTTAAATGCATCAATATGCATTATTTCACATTATCATGTTGAGTTCTTATTAAAATATTTCTTTTTCAGGATTTCTCTTTATTTTTCTTTTATTTTCTTCATTGGTATTCCTTTTATCATTAGGAATTCTTGGGATACGAAATTCCACAAAGGATAACTCAATTATACCTTTTTCCACTTATTTCCAACATTTTAACATTATTTTCAATTTCTTTCTTACTAAAGAATTACTTAATTAATCTTTTCTTTTCTTATTGCACTCTATATGCAACTTTGGACTCCTTGGAACCCAAGGAACCCAAGAGGTACGAAATCCCTCTTTGGATTTGCCTTCTAGAGGTTTCCTTATCTTTCTTTTCTGAAAAACTCAATTATTCATTTATTAATTGGATTTCCTTGTTATTGGGCCCAATAGCCAATAAAGCCCACAACACAATCATCAAGGCTATTGTAAATGAAATCCGATTATTCAAAACAAATTATATCATTATTTGTTCCAATATCTTTAATGTGAGAAATTACATTCCTCACCAAAGGAACCCAAAAATTGGGGTTGTAACATCCTTCCCCTCTTATAAGAATTTTGCCCTCAAAATTCTATCAAGCAAACAAATAGTTCAGGATAAGCCTTTCATACGTCCATCAGGGCTCCCATGTGGCATCACCCTTTCCATGGTGCTTCCCAAGAACCTTCATCATCTCATATTCCTCCATCTAAGTTCTTTCTTACCTTGGTATATCATACCCTCATAGGTGACTCAAGACATTTCATCATCGCAAACGCTGAATAGGTTCAGGGTTCAACACATGGCTTGGATACCTCACATAGTGCTCTACATCAGACTCATGGAACACATTACACATCGTGTTATCCTGAGGGGCAAGGCTAAACACAACCATCTCCACCAATCCATCTCAAATGGACCCATACATCGGGGATTCAGCTTTCTCAGCTATAACTTAGAGGGGTCGGATTTTCACGTCACATATTCTCCCACAGTCAACTGCATGTCAGTCTGCTTTGCATTAGCTCGTGACTCATGTCACCACCGGGCTCTCTCTCAGCCATTGCACGATCAAAGCGACTTCATCTGCACACACTGTGGTTCTTTTCTGACCTTCACGAGGCCTCCTTCACCAACATCATCTTAATGAAGTGGTGACCGACACAACCTTTCCATAAGACTTCTTGCATTCCTGATAAAGGCTATGGTGGTTAACATCACATATTAAGAACTGTCTCTATGTATCACCCTAAATGAGCACACCTGCTCTCATCATACCCTCTAGTCTGGATTATACCGTTCATTAGTATGGGGTGATGAACTGTACTATCATCAAGTTCCTCATGTATCCACTTCGACCTCATGGAAGTGAACCTTGGTCATACCCAAGAACTTTTGAACTCACATCATGATGTGGTTGAACCATATTTCTCTCTTAAGTTGTTTAACCGACTCTGTCCCTTGACAGTACTCCTTTCTTTCTCATGTCATCTAGGTAAGGCAGTCTACCATAACCCCTATTACATCTTGTTCTTTCTTGTTCAAGGGGAGACTTACCACAACACCCATAGAGGTGAACTCCCATTCCCTCTCGGGGACTCTTTATCCTCTATGTCAAAGCATTGGGTTACTGATGTTCATCCTTCACCCCGGGCTTGCATGGCCACATGCTACATGCAACTTCATATTAAGCATTCAAAATGCTACTATCACTTACTATCTTTGTAGTATCACGGTGTATGGTGATCTTAAAACCATGATCTCCTGTATGTCATGATTCCTCAAGATCGATACCTCAGAAACTCTAAACCACTATCATCAGGGTTTTATTACCTTCCTATCCAAAGAAGTGTATCTGAGGTTCTATCACCATCCTTTCACTACATCAAGGACTAAACTGGATAACCAGAAAACCATTAACTTGTACAACATATCTTATTACATCTGTGTGTTAGCCAAAACTCATCTTCTTTCCAAACTTAGGGTTAGTCGAACAACCTCAACCTCTTCTAGCCTCTAGCTAAACTAGGCAGCTATATCTCAATTAGATCATTCATTACCACTTCACCTCCTTAGGTGTCAGGTAATGTTGAAGACATACACCTCCACATATTCCACTTATCATCTCATCTCAAACTCTAAGTTTGTCTTCATCATGAAACTTTGATCTCATCCTCATGGTGATTCAACTCAACTTTGCATAATTTGCAAATTCCACATAGCTCATGATAAAACATCCTCACAAGATGATTTCCTTAATACTCTTAGTGTTTGTAAACCATCCATGTATCATTAACTCCATAAAGATATGTTATCATTTCTATCCTTATACCTTGTAGCAACATTCCAACTTCCATCATCTTTTATCCTTGGTGTAAGGCATGCGTATTGTCCTATCTCTCACTCCCATAACAAAAGGAAATAAGCATTTGGCTACAGTCCAAATACAGAGTTCTTCCTGTTCCAAGAGTAGAGATGGTACATCCCACCTTTCCAGTACACTTTTAAATCTAAGTTGAAACATGCCACATATGTCTCAACATCACATTCATCTCGATATCAAAGTTACTTCCATGGAAAACTGGTCTCGACCCTACTTGGTCTAAACACAATCCTTGGTCGTCTCCTCTAGGTCTATAGGGTGCCAGCACTTTTGGGGTCATCCCTATTCCCTTATGCATCCAGAGAGTGCCCTACTCATCTGCCTTTTGTGTCCCATGAGTTCATGAAGGTGATCAATCTCCTAACCCATGGCCCTCAGACAATGATAGTTGTTACCTCCCGACCCTATGGTCATGTGCACTAGGGAATTAGGCAACTCCTACTTCCATCAGTCTTATCCCTACCTGACCCTAGGATAGACTTAGGATTCTCTTATAGTACATGTTCAACTTAGAACCTTACCCAAGCATTCATCCTCTCTCTTCCTGCATTCATGGGCTGACTTTCATCCCTTCATAGGGACCATGGCAACCTGCCTACCTTGGTCAAGCCCCATACCAGTTACCTCCATGCACATAGAGATGGTTATCTATGGGTCTATAGGTTCATTCCCATGCCATGTACTTCTTCACTTAGCTTCTCAAGATCCTATGAAACCTCCTTAGGTTACCTCAAAACCAACCAAACTGGTATACACCCTACCAACGGGTTCCCCTCCCAGGATGGGAGGAAACTACACCTAGATAACAAAGGTCACAAGCGTCCTTAAGGTTTATATTCACATGAGCATGCTTAACCCAGCAACTGCTAAGGCACACCCATTAAACCATGCTAGGTCATACTTATTCTCATCCTCAACATTAGACCAACTTAGTTGTGAGGGGTTCGTCCATCATACCCTTACCTTAAGGGGTTTCCTTTACCTCTACACATTAAGAGTACCATGCTCGAAACTATAGAGACTCAAACTCACCATGAGTATTGGATACATTGCTTCCCCTCTTAGGCCTAGGAACCCTATGTTCACCTTTGGGTATCCAACTGCATGCTCAATCTCTTAACCACAAATCAAGCATGTCCAAGATATGTCATGTACTTCCATGATACTTCTACTCGAGCAACACTTCATAGTTGAGTCCTCTTCCAGAACAACCAACTAGGTACAAAGCCTCACAACCGGTTACTTAAACCCCCTCAGGGTCTAAAGCACTCTTTATCTCATCCAGTAGGTAATCACTTATACCCTAGGTATCAGAAGCATCATCCTCCCTCTAAGGTTTGGTTCCTCTAAAGGCAACCACTATCATCCACTTAGGTCGCATCATCCTCTACTATCCACTGTTCTTAAGTCTCGGAACCTAAGCTTCCAACCTTCTTGCTTGAGTCCTGCTTTCCTCTCTAGAACTAACTCTACATCCAATCTTACTACCAGATGTCCTTTCTCCATGAAGGATCAAGCTTTACTAGCATACCTTCACATGGGTGAAGCATATGCTCGAACTTAGGTTTTCTCAATATCATTCATAGCCCTTTATGCTTATTCCATGATCTCTTAACCAGGGTTTCATCAAGTTATACCCTACTTGCCTAAGCCCATAGGGTAACTATAGGTTCTCTTCTAACCTCATCCATGAAGGAGCTATCCTTCTCTCTAGTATGCACGACCCTCTCCAGGGTTGGTCGCCAAAGGCACTAGGTCATATACCCTTTTATGGCATCCCAAAGGCATGTCCAACCAAACACTCGGTCCACCATGACATCTAACTCATCATGTCATCTCTCTCTCTAACCTTCACTTAGGGTTAGGGTTAACATCATCCTCAAAGGATGTGCTAGGTATCTACTTTTAATGGAGGTCTCTACCTCCAAGACTAACTCTCTCTACTCATCCTCCTACCAAGGAGGTCTATCCTCATGTCTCTCCTGAGGGCAATGACAACTCGTGTCATACGACCTAAGCATGTATCTATTCTTTAGTTTACGCTTAATCTATTAAGCTTATGTCCATGACATCTTATTTACATGATTTTCATTAATCTGGTGGAGGATTCCTTAGTCCTTATTAACCTTACCCATACCTCAAGAGGGTGAGGAGAATAGAGAAAACCCTAATCCTTAAGGTCCTTAACAAAATTTGAGTTGAGAAGGGATGAACAAGATGAGAGAGTACTAAAGGTGTCTTATTTCGAGTCATATCCTAAGACATCGGCCAGGCAGTCACACAATTTGGGAGTCCTCGTATTCCGACTAGCGGTGCATAGCAAAATATTGCCAGCCCCCGGAAGTGATCCTTTTCTAGACACCTCAATCTTTTGGACACTCCTCTAATAACTCCCTTGGTTGTATGGAATTTGTAAAATTTAATAATTATTAATGATTAGATGAGGAACCTATGCACTGATACCAATTGTAATGACCCCACCTCCCGGTAACCCCCAATTAAGGGAGACCAGAAGGTCAGAGCCGTTATTCAATTAACATGATCAATGGTTCGACAAATAATCAATAATAATTATGAAATTCTACTAGCTAATTGGAATTTGGTATAAAATTAAAAATTTACTTACCTTTGAAACCTTTGGAAATCTATCTATCCAAAGATTGAAATATTCTATCTAATCCTCCTTGCACTTTATTTATTATTTCCACAATGTGTCACTTTACTATTTGTTCTTTCAATTGTTGTTCCTAAAACACCGACAAACAAAACGTCGGTCAGTATATCAAAATATACGGGTATGTGGGAACAACCAAAATCTTGCAAATATGGCTAACAATTTAATAATCCCAATAAAATTAATGTAACAAGACAATTTATATTTTCAATGTGTCATTCTCCACCGCTTTTTCCCTAACCCTGGCATACCCCTCTAGGGTTTCTCTTTTGCCATTGACTTAAGGCCACCTTCTCAATCCTGAGCTTGGTGCCTGGGAGTCACCTCTCATGTTTCTCCATAGTCATGCCAGATAGACCACCTTCTAATTCCCAAGCTTGGTGTCTGGGGTCACCTCTCATGGTGCCCATGGGTCTACCCTCCTGGGCCTGACCTTTATGGAATCTTCCATCAGGGTGGCATGTAGGTGCGAGAATTCACATGTATATATAACTGTGATAGCCATAGTCACTTTATAATTGCAGTATGAACATCGAAACTGTTTAGATTGCATTCAATGCAAGGAAACATCCGGGAAACCCTCGGGAAACTAATGCGATTAACCATAATTAACCACATACCTGATCTGACGATTTGAACATAAATATCCATGCAAATAAGAATCCAAGCAAGCAAGCATTTTCAACAAGATCTTGAAATAATCACGTAATTCCCTTTTTATTATTCATGTCATCAAGATCCATTAAACCTAGCTCGCTTCCTAGGGTTTCTAATTCATTTTAGGGTTTCTATTGCAATTAGGGCTTCACTTCATCTTTTACTATTTTAAACCCTAATTTAATGCAATTGATCACAAACCCTAATTATTTCCACATCAAATCCTCAATTATGGATTAAAGGCATAATTAACCATTAATTAATCTCATTAAGCCTCTTTTTATCAAAGCTACTATTTTTATCCTTTTAATCCATGACAAGATCATTATACACATTTATCATCAATTCATAGTTCATTATGGTCTAAAACACATAAGAACTCGATTTGCCATTAATTCCACCTTTTATTCATGAGAAAACCCTAATTACCACATTTAGGGTATTTATCCACAAATTAGGAACTTTAATGCTCGAAATAGCATATTCCAACTTTAATCATGAAATTAATCAATTAAAGCCATTAATAGTCGAATTAATCAACATTAGGGTTTTAAGGCCCATTAAAGTATATTCGTGCATATGAAACTTCAAATTAACTAATTATATGCAAAGTTCATCCTTTTTCTCCCTAATGTTCCTTTTTATCATTAACAGGCTAATATCCACTTTAATCAGCTATTAAACCCTACTAATCACTTTAATCATATCAAAATAGGGTTCTTTAAACATTATTACATCTAAAGCTAATAACCTCCATTACTTTTCGAATTGAAATCATAATTAGGCTTTAAATATATTTTATTTAGATTCCTCTCAATTTTCTGAGCAATTTTCATATTTTGCATGATCTCATCGGAGCTACCAATATTTAGATACAATTTTTGCAATAAATCACTTACTCTGGCCAATCAGAGCGCACCATGTCGCTCGATCCATGCAGCGTAGTCCGGCTGGTTTAAGACATAACCAAATTATAGAATTACCCCCGCGTGTTTCCGCGACTCTTCAAGCCTGGGAGGGGCCTTTTTGTCTAAGCACCATGTTCTTCTTCTTCCTTGTGATTTCCACCTGCGGCCGCCGACCTGCAATGATTCGCGGGCTGGCTCCCACTGCATCAAAGCTCGAACCTCGCCAGAAATCTCCTCCCTGCCTCTGCCACCCCCTACCACAGACGAACAAGCCTCAACTTGTGGCCGAGATGGCCAGTCTCATGCATGCCAAGCCCGTGCTTTTGGCGGGGTTACAACCCTTCAGCAGGCGATGTGTGAGGATGGGAGTAAGACGATGGTGACCAATCACTTCTCGGTGGTCTGGGGCACGTCCCGCATCCATCCAGTCTACTTAATGGTTCCTTGTTGCCCCATGGCCACACGACTCCTTTATCTTAGGTTTTGTTTACGAAGAAGGAGAAGAAGAAGATAGGAATTCGTGGAACCTCCTGTAACTCGTCTCTGGGCTCTACCCCTTATATAGGGGAGGGCACCCAAGTCCCAAGACGTTCATATAAGAGGGAACAAGTTCCTTTCCTAATAGGAAACGACTTTCCTTAATTTAGGAAGCAAATCTTCTCTCTCTCCATCATCCCTTTGATATTCTTTCTTTTTCTTAATTATTTAGGATTTTGAAAATTACCTCCTTTATCTTCCTTGTACTTGCCTTTTATGTATTGGCACGAAATTAAGCTTTCTTTTAATAGAAAATACTTCCTCTTATCAATATTACAAAATTCATCAGTAATACATCACATTATGCTCTTATTTTGCAATCTTGGTATTTCCTCTTTCTTTACTCTTTATTAGGGCTCCTTGGACCCCAAGAAACTCAAATAATTCGAAATTCCTTTTTAAGGAATACTCATTATCCTTAAATCCATCAATATGCATTATTTCACATTATCATGTTGAGTTCTTATTAAAATATTTCTTTTTGAGGATTTCTCTTTATTTCTCTTTTATTTTATTCATTGGTATTCCTTTTATCATTAGGAATTCTTGGGATACGAAATTCCACAAAGGATACTCAATTATACCTTTTTCCACTTACTTCCAACATTTTAACATTATTTTCAATTTCTTTCTTACTAAAGAATTACTTAATTAATCTTTTCTTTTCTTATTGCACTCTATATGCAAATTTGGACTCCTTGGAACCTAAGGAATCCAAGAGGTACGAAATCCATCTTTGGATTTGCCTTCTAGAGGTTTCCATAACTTTCTTTTCTCAAAAACTCAATTATTCATTTATTAATTGGATTTCCTTGTTATTGGGCTCAATAGCCAATAAAGCCCACAACACAATCATCAAGGCTATTGTAAACAAAATCCATTTATTCAAAACAAATTATATCGTTATTTGTTCCAATATCTTTAATGTGAGAAATTACATTCCTCACCAAAGGAACCCTAAAATTGGGGTTGTAACAGTCTACATCCTAGTGGCTTTTTATTACCTCTATAAATTAGTTGAAGTTGTGGATACAAGAACCGATGATCACAATGTCGTTTATGAATACATCAAGTCTAATATTTTCATTTCATGCATAGCACTTTTGAAGGCTTGTTGAAAAGACATGGTGTAAACAACTATGTAGAAATACCCTATCAACCCAAACAAAAGGACAAGTTGAGGTATCCAACATGGACATAAAGCTTATTCTTGAGAAGACAATGTGACCGAGACACAAGTATTGGTCTCTACGTCTCAATGAAGCTTTATGGGAATATAGGACTGCATTCAAAGCCCCAATTTACAATACTCCTTTCAAGCACATATATGGGAAGAGCTGCCACTTGCCAGTAGAGTTGGAACACAAGGCACTTTGGTCTTTGCAGGCCATGGATATGGATATGGAAACTATTAGGAGAAGGAGGAAGCTATATCTCAATGAGTTAGAAGAAATTAGACATGGACCCTATGAGTAGTCCATGATCCACATGGAGAGAGTGAAGTTCTTGCATGAGAAGTTCATAAATAAGAAGTCATTTGAATACAGTAAATGGGTATGGTTTTACAAGTCTAGATTGAAGTTTTTCCCTAGAAACTAATATCAAGATGGGAAGGTCATTATAAATCAATCATGTTTAACCATCCAGAGAAATTTTGATACATGAGAAGGAAGGTGCAAAGGAATTCCTAGTGAATGGTCAAAGATTGAAAGTAGTTGTTGAAGTTGGACTTGATAAGGCCAATCAAACTTATGACTACCGTTATGTTGATATGTACTTGAATGCACATGAAAAAGCAATTTACTATGGTGATGATGTTATTGAGAGGATGAGTGACTCAAGAAACAAGAAGCCTAGATGAAGGCATGAAATTTGGCGCTAGTGGGAGCAAACCCTCATAGGCTTGGGAATTTTTTCAACCAACCTTCACTTTTGGATACATTGTGGTTGTTTTGTACATTTTCCAAGAAAAGAATACACGTGCATTTAATACATTTTGTTTGAGTTTTGAAGTTTGGCAGGAAAATGGGTTAGAGAGTGAGAAAATGGGACACAATAATTGCAATGTGGAAGAAATTTGATCAAAAAATATTTTGGCTAAACTTTTTAAGGAAATGTGAACTTCAAGTTGATTCTAGGTGATAGAATAGCCACCATGACCATGGTATATCAAAATGGTCATGGTGTATTTGACAAGTTTTATAGGAGAAATTAGTGGAATTTGAAGGAGAAGCACAACATCTACAACAGTGTGGCACCCAAAATGATTGTGGTGCTAGCTAGAAAACATGACTTTAGTCTCCAACACAGCATGGAGGAGTTGACCTCACCACGTGAAGTAAAATAATAAGGGAGGAGGGATATCATGACCCCCAGTTCATTTCTTTACAAACCATATAGCCATGGTGCACACAAGTGACCCGACTACAATTCCGTAACCACTTCCAAGATCCAAATCTCCATCCTCATGTTGGAATAAAAGTATAATACACTCCAACAATCTTTTCCATACCTCTAGGTATCATCTCCTCTCCATTTCCACCCCCAAATATCCATCTCCAACTTCATTCCGCCCCTCCTCTCTAAAAAACAAAAACCTAGCTCCACCTCCAATCTTCCATCAAAGAGTTTGGTAAGCAACCAAAGGAAGGAGGTAATACCATCCTCTCCTACCATTTATTCTCAAGAAATGCCTCCACCAACATCCCGCTATCTTCTCACAACCCTACCCCATCTCCCTCAACTCTATGTCCAACTCTCACACATGTATGACATTGTCTAGTCAATCGTGTCTCGCTCATCTTCCAATGACCACACTTTAGATGCTACGTGCAATGAAGAAGAAAAAGTTCCATCTAAAGACAACATTGATACTACCATTGAGTCCTTAGAGATGGAAGCATCTAGAAAAAGGAAAAAGGTGCATATTTTCTATCATATTTGAGTGATTGATATAGTCCTTAGTGATACACCACTATATGTAATCATTGATGCAAAGACCACAACCACAACCAACAAACTCAAAGGTGGTTTGTACCTTTATTATGATCAAAATGAGTAAGAGGAGAAACCAATGAGGATGGTGCCACTAAAATTCGACACTTGTTTAGGTTTGCATACTTAAGAGGAGGATGAATAGGAAGAAGATATGGGAGAGGAGGACCTTTGGCAAGATCCTATTGACATCATGACGAGGCTCGAGGCTAATAGAATGAAAGAACTTGGTAAGGCACCCAAGGGTGTGTAATATGGGAGAGGTAGTACAAGGAAGATAATACTCAAGCCTCTTTATCTAGTGTGTATGATTAGGAGAGTAATTTCCACCCGCTATGCCTAAAATGATACAATTAAAGAATTGGGTATCAAGTACGAGTTTGCGTGTGACTCATGGATTGTGGATTGCTCAAGGTGCTCATGATTGTGCAATTTACATTCATTGAGTTGACACAACATTTTTTTTGCTACTCTGGGGATGATCAAATAGAAAGGGGAGGATGCCATCTAGTTTGGGATAAAAATGATATACATGTGCTCACCCCCTCTTAGCTAAATAGTATGTTTTCCTCTAGATCCAAGCAAGACACATGCCTAATGAAGGAAAGATTGAGAAAGACTCCACCATCAACTTAGTGGAAAGATGGGAAAGGTTGACAGGGCAAGCTACCTTCACATCAGGGAAGTAAAAAACTAGTGCAATTCATTACCCCTTTGTGAGTTATGCATAGAAGGTTCTTGAAAATACAAAACTTCCCAGTATGAAAACCAAGGACGTTGCTTGCAGAAATATCTCTTTGTTCTTGGCTAGATGGTGAAGGGTAAGCATGTCAACGTAGGAGTGATAATTATTGATGACATGAGGTAAAGTCAATCTAAGAGTAAGAATCTCTTTGTAATGGGAGGGATTGTGACCTCAATAGCTCTTGTCCTAGGGTGTGACATGACAAGTCTAACCAAGGTAGAGGGAGTAATATTTTTGGATACAAAATATGTTGTGTGCTCCCAGATTTATCACCATTGTTGATAAGAAGATGCATTATAATACCAATCCTCCTCACCCTAGAATAACTCTTCAACTACCTTATCATGCCAAACCACTACTGAATCAAATTGGTCCAACTGCTTAATCACTCCAACTTTTATGAGTGGTGGCCTATGGTGTGGGGAATTTTGATTTTGGAGGATGAATTGTTATTTTTTCAGAGGTTAGTGTGGATGTTTTTGTGGAGGTGGTTGATATTTTGGTGGTGGATTGGGTACTGATTTGGTGGTTGTGGAATATAGTAGAAGTTGTATGAAGGTTGTTGTAAGGATACTAACCTCCATTTTGGGTTTATCCTGTTTGCTTTGCTTAACCCTGATGCTTAGTTTCTTGTTAATCACCTTTAGTGGTGATTAGGGTTTGTTGGTGTTTTCTTGGGAGCTGGAAGTGCTACTTGCTATATACCCAAGTTTAGGGTTTTTAGGCAAGTTTTTCACCTTGTGAGGTGTTCCTCCCTCTCCTTGCTTCCTCTAGTGTTGAGAGGAAGGGTTGGGCTCGTTGCTTGAGTTCCTTTGGGCTTGGTTGAGCTTGTTGGGCCTTGTGGTGTGTTGCCTTTGCCTCTTTAGACCTTGTGTCGGGCAAGTGTTCTTGTTTCGACCTAGGTGTGTCGGCCTGTGGTGTGTCGACCTATGGTGTGTCGACCTAGGGTGTGTGTTGACCATGGTGGAGTGGAGGTGTGTCGCCCATGGACCCTTTGACCCTCTTTGACCTTGTTTGTGTCACCACTAGTGGACACTTGGTGCTTGATGCTTGCATGTGGCTATGGCCTTGGACATGTGTTTAGGGCATGTTAGAATGGTGGCTTTGCCCATGGACAAGTGTCCCTAGGTGGGCGACACCTTGCCTTGTCTTACCTTGGTTTCTCCTCCATCCTCTCCTATATAAGTGTTCCCTTTCTCTTGCTAGGGATCCCTTTAGCTCCTTAGTCTCCCTCTTCCTTAGTGCACGACACCCTCTTCCTTTGCAAGCTTGGTGGTCGATCCTTGCCTTGGAGTCTCCTTCTTCCTCTAGTGGTGGCCGAACCTTAGAGTGTCTTGTTCTCCTTCTTATGGTGGTGCTTGGAGCTTGGAGCTAGGAGCTTGGAGCTTGCTTAAGGCGGGTTACATAACTCCTAACCCTAACTACATTACCATCTTCTATGTTCTTGTTTATATGCTTATTATGATCATATCGGCTATGTATGTTGCTAGTTTGGTTTCTTGCTTAGTTGCACCTTGTTGTCCGAACCTTGTTCTAGGGTTTCTTGTTGAGAAACACCCCTCTCCCTCCTTGGTCTTGAGAAATGAGCTTAAACTCTAGTGATATGAGCAACACTCCTCTCTCATTTGAGTTGAGAGGTGAGCTTGTGTTCTAGTTGCTTGAGCAACACCCTTCTCTCACCATGGAGTTGAGAGGTGAGCTTTGGTGGTGGTTGCAGACCTTTGTTAGGGTTGGTCATTGTGTTTCCCGTTTGGTGATAAGAAGTTAGGCAAGACCCCTCTCTCTTGGTTGTTGAGAGGTGAGCCTTCTTCTCGATCCATTAGGGTTTTTGTGCCCTTGTGCTTGAGGTTGGTGACGACCTTGTGGAGTTGCATCTTGGCTGATATGGCTTGGGGTTTGCGTTGCCTGATACCCCTCTTGACCTAGAGCTTTGGACGTCATGTTGTTGTGGCTGTGTTGGGAGATGCACCCTGGTCCTTGACCTTTTGTGTGTCGGGCGTCACACTATGCTGACTAACCTGCCCGATATGCTTAGCCTTATTTGGTGGTAGGCGTCACACCTGGTTGAGTATCCTGCCCGGCACGCCTACCTCAGGTGGTTTCTTAGTGATATTATACCTTGAACGATAGGGGGTGTTGTGGGCTGGCCTTGTGACGGGCGTCACACCAGTCCTTGCCTTGTGTCGACCGATAGGTCATGGATAGGCTGGTTGAACGATAGGTTCCTTGCTGCCCGTTTGAGTTGCATCCTTGGGTGTATGTCTTGTTGTGTGGTGCTGGTCGATACAGTGAGTCCGAGATAGTAACGTGTCGTTGCACGACACAGTGTTGCACGGCACGCCCTTGGGCCAAGCTGCACATTATGCTGGTGGGGGTCATTGTGCTTTGGTTGCCCGATACACCCTAAGGTAGCCCGTCACCCTTGTTGTTATGCTTGGCTGATATGTAGTTGGTTGCTTGACTGTTATGTGGTGGGAGTGTTGGGTGATAGGGGAGAGTGCCCTGCCCGATACTACATTTGGTGAGGGTAGTGGGCGCTTATAGTGAGGGTCTTGTTCCTTGTATGGAAACTGATATGTTAGATCTTGTACATGCAGTCACGGTGATGATCCTGATGTGCTTGATGGTAATCGTTATAGTAGATCACATCTAAGTATCTTTACAAGACATTACCTGTGTTTATAATTATCTTGAATTATATGTATGATGCTAAGTAAATGGTAAGCCTATAAGATGCTTGCTTAATGATATGACCTATGCTTATGATCATAGGTTGAGGCATGAATGATAAATGTCACCATATGTTGATAATTTGATCTTTTTGATAATCTATGATGATTGTGCATACTAACCATGAAGGTACAGATGCATAGCTAGGTAAAGGGCTAAGAGGTATATATGTTTGAGTAACACAACTCTGATGGTTACTCTTGATGATGAGGTAACATGCATGATGTGTTATGGTCTGAGGACCTGAGATGGCTAAA
Organism: Alisma plantago-aquatica; assembly: GCA_963693085.1. Lineage (NCBI taxonomy): Eukaryota > Viridiplantae > Streptophyta > Magnoliopsida > Alismatales > Alismataceae > Alisma > Alisma plantago-aquatica. Next base: position 1,018,316,037 of record OY856409.1, on the reverse strand, counting down.
GTGGCTTGATGAGATGTTATTCTCTGATGATGATTTGGGATTGCTATCCCATGGTGATGATGTAAGCCTTGAGAGGCAGTGACACCATGTGATGAGGGATTGAGATCCCATGCAATGTAATGTTGGATCCTTGTGATGGATCAGGATGATGTTGATGACAGTAAAAGCATGATGTTGAGTTTCATGTTGTTTCTTCTTGTTATAGTCTGCATGCTATACAACTTGGTTGCCTCAACAATCCACTTCAAATATACTAACTAATCACAGTGGAACATATCATGTAGTTTTCCCTGGCCATAGATCCATCATCGTCAGGAGCTGGTGATGGTGAAATAGGTTCTCCTGTGGGTTAAACCAGAGCACAAATTGTTGAATATGTGAGATTTCTCCTAGCCTAAAATAGTGAGGATTCGAGTGTAGCTGCGGTTGCAGACTCGGGGTATGTATAGAGCATGGTGAACAGGCCCATGGCTCAGGATATGTGATATGGGAGCATGAATGTGTTCATGACTCAGAGCACAGTGAACATGCTCGTGGCTCAGTTTCACTAGCGCCGAGACATGTACCGAGGCAGGCTAGGTAGAGGGTAGCCTGTGGGAGCTGACCCTGTGGTTGAGGCCACTTAAGCACGAGACTGCAGTCCTACTTGTGTTGTACTCGTGCACTGACCACGAGGTGGGAGGTCGTGGAGTCTAGCTCTTCCATTGACCTTATATGGCACTGGCTCCAGGTTTCGCAGCCGTCGGTTGGATTTGAGCGGTACAACTCACTTCCTCAGGGCATAACAATATGTAATCTAGCCGAGTAGTATTTATTGCTTAAGGCAAAACATGGAACATTGATTGAGGCCTTGCTTGTGTAGTTAATCTCGTTATACTTGCAGTTACTTATACGTTCCTTATGTTATGTTGTAAGATCTTATAAATCTTATCTTGTTAATCATGTTCCATAAAGAAATACTTGGTTATCTGCCTTCCGTACAGCCTGTAAGCTTGATGGTATGAATAGCTTGGCTATATAGACTGCTCTTGTTATATTTTCTATCAGTTATCTACTGTTGTTGCTTCATCTTCTGAGAATCTGTGGTTTTGGCGGGGAGTTATGTTTCTCGCTGGGACTGTGTGTCTCACCCTGCTGGTTTATAACCTTTTTAGGTGTTCAAGCTAGACGTGGTGGTGGTCGCGGGGTTGCGGCCGAGCAGCAAGACGAGAAGTAGAAGGTAAGAGATGGATATGCTGTTGTTTTGGTTGTTTTGCAGTAGAGTCTAGAGTCATCCCTATACTCTCAGGTCCTTGGGAGCGTTTTGACGTTGTTTCACGATGTGTAGTTGTTGATGTTTGTATATCCTGATGCTGGCCGAATGTGGGCCGTTCTGTATGTATAAACAGGTGATGAACTCATGTGATGATAGGACAGCTGATCTCCTAAGCTGTGAACATGTATGAAGGCTTGTAAATGTTTATATAACCTATTTTCTTAGAGGATGAGGATCTGAATGTAATAGTTTATGGGTTTGTCTGCTTTCTACAATCGGTTTTAATCAACCCATTTTTTTGGTAATTAGTGGTTTATGGGGTTTTCCGCATGTTTTTGCGTAACACCTCACTGTCTGTGTGATAGTGGGATGTGTTGCCACAAGTTTTGGTATCAGAGCTCTAGTTTCGCTGAGTCTACAAGGATCTAGGACTAGGTTGTGTCTGTTCTTGTGAGTTTTCCAGATTTTCTTACAATCATCTTCTGCCCTCAGCGGAAGAAAAGCCAAGATGTCTGGAAACCATGAAGAACATGTTGCCGAGAATAGCGATGCTGCATCAGTTGATGGAGCTATAGGGTAGGCACATGAAGATCGGGTGCCTGAGGTCCCCCAACCCGACCCAGCCATTCTTGAACACCCTGCCTATCAATAGCTTATGGGGCAGATGATGGCTATGATGAATTTCATGGTAGAAAGATTGCCAGTGCCTCCGCCAAGAGCACAGGCTCCCCATGGTGAGTCATCGGGTATTGGGAAGACCTTTGAGCGGCTTCGCCGAGCCGGAGCTTCAGATTATGCTGGAACGACTGATCCAACGGATGCAGATCTATGGCTGACAAGTCTTGAGAAGGCTTTCCAGATCCTCGACATCCCCTATGCAGATAAAGTCAAGCATGTTGTCTACCTTTTGAAAGGTAGTGCTGGTCATTGGTGGACTATCGAGGAGGAGAAGCGACCCGGTGAGGTGATCGGTTGGGAGGTCTTTCAGTGTGAATTCGTCAGTAGATACTTTTCGAAGATGTATCTGGATGAGAAGATCAGGTAGTTTGAGCGCCTACACCAAGGAACGATGAATATCACCGAGTATGAGGCCAAGTTCATGGATGTGTTGAGGTTTTGTCCTCACATGGCGGCAACAGATGAGGAGCGGATCAGACATTTTGAGAAGGGTCTGAGTGCTGAACTGACAACACCTGCTTCTGCGTTGGAGAATAGAGATCGGTTTGCTACATTTGTGGAATCTATCTGGAGGATTGAACGACTAGTAAGGGAGAAAAGAGAATCCATGTCTAAGAAGAGGCCTGCTCAATTCCAAGGACAGAGGTTTGGTGGCTTCAAGAAGCCAAGGTTTTCAGCACCTTCTGTGATGAGAGGTTCCAGTGTACCGTCACGGTGGTCTCCGAGTAAGGGAAAGGTTTAGGTTGTGTGCTGATACAGGAAGATCATGTGGTTTCTTTTGCTTCGCGACAGCTTAAGAAACACGAGGAGAACTATCTGACTCATGATTTGGAGTTGGCAACGGTGGTTCATGTGTTAAAGATTTGGAGACACTATCTCTACGGGGAAGTATATCAGATCTTCACAGATCATAAGAATCTAAAGTACATCTTTTTGCAGAATGAGTTAAACATGTGACAGCATCGATGGATGGAGCTAATCAATGATTACGACTGTACCATCGAGTATCATCCAGGTAAGGCGAATGTTGTAGCTGATGCGCTTAGCCGAAAGTCTTCTTCTTTTCCTACAAAGAAGGAACAATTGAGTTCCTTGGTATGCCATAGGCGAGATATGTTTATTTCCCTACAACAGATGAATGTGCAGATGGAAGTTTTCTTGTTAGATGGACTTTTAGCACATATGCAAGTCAAGCCTACTCTGAGACAATAGATCAAATATGCACAACAAGCAGATGATGCAGTGTAGTTGATCATATCAGAGTCTGGAAGTGAAAAGTGTGATGGGTTCCGTGAGTCCGAGGATGGACTAGTTTGCTACCGAGATAGGATGGTGGTCCCCAATGCAGATGATCTACAGAAGCTAGTGCTTGAAGAAGTGCACACGTCGATGTATGCTATGCATCCAGGTGTCACCAAGATGTATCATAATCTAAAGGACATGTATTGGTGGCCCGGTTTGAAGAAAGATGTAGCTGAGTTTGTGGCTAAGTGTGCAGTATGTCAGCAAGTCAAGGTTGAGCATCAGAAGCCGGCAGGTACGTTGCAACCCCTGTCGATACCACGGTGGAAATGGGATCATATTACCATGGATTTAGTAGTGGGTCTACCCAGGACAACTAGGAATCATGATTCCATTTGGGTAATAGTGCACAGATTGACGAAGTCTGCCCATTTCATACCTGTGAAGAAAACGTATACAACTGAGAAGCTCGCTCGAGTATATGTAGATGAGATAGTGTGTTTGCACGGTGTGCCAGCAACGATAGTGTTTGATAGAGGTCCTCAGTTCACGAGTCGTTTCTGGGAACAGTTGCACAAAGCGTTGGGAACGCAGTTGAGGTTCAGTACCCCTTTCCATCCACAGACAGATGGACAGTCTGAGAGGATTATTCAGACTTTGGAAGATCTCCTTCGAGCTTGTGTTTTCCAGTTCCTAGGCAGTTGGGACATACATCTAAGTCTGATATAGTTTTCTTACAACAATAGTTATCAGCTGAGCATTGACATGGCTCCTTATGAGGCCTTATATGGCAGGAAGTGCAGATCTCCGCTGTGTTGGTATGAGTCTGGTGGATATCAACTTTTGGGTCCTGAGTTAGTACAGCAGACAATAGAAAAGATCAAAGTGATACAACAACAGTTGAAAGCGGCACAGGACAGGAAGAAGTCTTACGCAGACAATCGATGATGACCTTTGGAGTTCTAGGTAGGAGACAAAGTGTATCTTAAAGTCTCACTGTGGAAAGGTGTGCTAAGGTTTGACCGGAAGGGTAAGCTAACACCCAGATATATGGGGCCATACCCGGTCATAGCACGAGTTGGCAAAGTAGCTTATGAGTTAGAGTTGCCTCCAGAATTGCACAGGTTACATCCAGTGTTCCATGTCAATATGCTGAAGAAAAGTCATCCGGATATAGGAACACTGATATAGCCAGTCGAAGTTGAGCTTGATGAAGATGTGACCTATGAGGAAGGTCTTGTGATGATCCTTAATAGAAGAGTTAAGAAGCTAAAGAGGAATGACCTGGTTCTGGTGAAGGTTCTTTAGCATCATCGTGGAGTTGAGGAAGCCACATGGGAGCTTAAGGAAGAGATGAGGAGGAAGTATCCCTCACTTTTCTCTTCGGATTTCGAGGACAAAATCCCTTTGTAGAGGGTTAGTTTGTAAGAACCCTGACCTCCGTTTTGGGTTTATCCTGTTTGCTTTGCTTAACCCTGATGCTTAGTTGCTTGCTAATAACCTTTAGTGGTGATTAGGGTTTGTTGGTGTTTTCTTGGGAGCTGGAGGTGCTACTTGCAATATACCCAATTTTAAGGTTTGTGGGCAAGTTTTTCACCTTGTGAGGTGTTCCTCCCTCTCCTTGCTTCCTCTAGTGTTGAGAGGAAGGGTTGGGCTCGTTGCTTGAGTTCCTTTGGGCTTGGTTGAGCTTGTTGGGCCTTGTGGTGTGTTGCCTTTGCCTCTTTGGACCTTGTGTCGGGCAAGTGTGCTTGTGTCGACCTAGGTGTGTCATCCTGTGGTGTGTCGTCATGTGGTGTGTCGGCCTAGGGTGTGTGTCGACCATGGTGGAGTGGAGGTGTGTCACCCATGGACCCTTTGACCCTCTTTGACCTCGTTTGTGTCACCACTAGTGGACACTTGGTGCTTGATGCTTGCATGTGGCAATGACCTTGGACATGTGTTTAGGGCATGTTAGAATGGTGGTTTTGCCCATGGACAAGTGTCCCTATGTGGGTGACACCTTGCCTTGTCTTACCTTAGTTTCTCCTCCATCCTCTCCTATATATGTGTTCCCTTTCTCTTGCTAGGGATCCCTTTAGCTCCTTAGTCTCCCTCTTCCTTGGTGCACGACACCCTCTTCCTTTGCATGCTTGGTGGCCGATCCTTGCCTTGGAGTCTCCTTCTTCCTCTAGTGGTGGTCAAACCTTAGAGTGACTTGCTCTCCTTCTTGTGGTGGTGCTTGGAGCTTGGAGCTAGGAGCTTGGAGCTTTCTTAAGGTGGGTTACATAACTCCTAACCCTAACTACTTTACCATCTTCTATGTTCTTGTTTATATGTTTCTTATGATCATATCGGCTATGTATGTTGCTAGTTTGGTTTCTTGCTTAGTTGCTCCTTGTTGGCCGAACCTTGTTCTAGGGTTTCTTGTTGAGAAACACCCCTCTCCCTCCTTGGTCTTGAGAAGTGAGCTTAAACTCTAGTGATATGAGCAACACTCCTCTCTCGTTTGAGTTGAGAGGTGAGCTTGTGTTCTAGTTGCTTGAGCAACACCCTTCTCTCACCATGGATTCAAGAGGTGAGCTTTGGTGGTGGTTGCAGACCTTTGTTAGGGTTGGTCCTTGTGTTGCCCGGTTGGTGATAAGAAGTTAGGCAAGACCCCTCTCTCTTGGTTGTTTAGAGGTGAGCCTTCTTCTCAATCCATTAGGGTTTTGGTGCCCTTGTGCTTGAGGTTGGTGACGACCTTGTGGAGTTGCATCTTGGCCGATATGGCTTGGGGTTGGCGTTGCCTGATACCCCTCTTGACCTAGAGATTTGGACGTCATGTTGTTGTGGCTGTGTTGGGTTATGCACCCTGGTCCTTGACCTTTTGTGTGTCGGGCGTCACACTATGCTGACTAACCTGCCCGATATGCTTAGCCTTGTTTGGTGGTAGGCATCACACCTGGTTGAGTATCCTGCCCGGCACGCCTACCTCAGGTGGTTGATTAGTGTGTTACACCTTGAATGATAGGGGGCATTGTGGGTTGGCCTTGTGACGGGCATCACTCTAGTCCTTGCCTTGTGTCGGCCGATAGGTCATGGATAGGTTGGTTGAATGATAGGTTCCTTACTGCCCATTTGAGTTGCATCCTTGGGTGTATGTCTTATTGTGTGGTGCTGACCGATACACTGGGTCCGAGATAGTAACGCGTTGTTGCACGACACAATGTTGCACGGCCCGCCCTTGGGCCAAGCTGCACGTTATGCTGGTGGGGGTCGTTGTGCTTTGGTTGCCCGATGCACCCTAAGGTAGCCCGACACCCTTGTTGTTATGCTTGGTTGATATGTAGCTGGTTGCTTGACCGTTATGTGGTGGGATTGTTGGGTGACAGGGGAGAGTGCCCTGCCCGATACTACCTTTGGTGAGGGTAGTGGGCGCTTATAGTGAGGGTCTTGTTCCTTGTATGGAAACGGATATATTAGATCTTGTACATGCAGTCACGGTGATGATCCTGATGTGCTTGATGGTAATCGTTATAGTAGATCACATCTAAGTATCTTTACAAGACATTACATGTGTTTGTAATTATCTTGAATTATGTATATGATGCTTAGTAAATGGTAAGCCTATAAGATGCTTGCTTAATGATATGACCTATGCTTATGATCACAGGTTGAGACATGAATGATAAATGTCACCCTATGTTGATAATCTGATCTTTCTAATAATCTATGATGATTGTGCATACTAATCATGCAGGTACAGATGCATAGACAGGTAAAGGGCTAAGAGGTATATATGTTTGAGTAACACTGCTCTGATGGTTACTCTTGATGATGAAGTAACATGCATGATGTGTTATGGTCTGAGGACCTGAGATGGCTAAAGTGCCTTGATGAGATGTTATTCTCTGATGATGATCTGGGATTGCTATCCCATGGTGATGATGTAAGCCTTGAGAGGCAGTGACACCATGTGATGAGGGATTGAGATCCCATGGCAATGTAATGTTTGATCCTTGGGATGGATCAAGATGATGTTGATGACAGTAAAAGCATGATGTTGAGTTTCATGTTGTTTCTTCTTGTTATAGTCTACATGCTATACAACTTGGTTGCCTTAACAATCCACTTAAAATATACTAACTAATCACAGTGGAACATATCATGTAGTTTGCCCTGGCTATAGATCCATCATCGTCAGGAGCTGGTGATGGTGAAACATGTTCTCCTGCGGGTTAACCCGGAGCACATATTGTTGAATATGCGAGCTTTCTCCTAGCCTAAAATAGTGAGGATTCGAGTGCAGCTGCGGTTGCAAACTCGGGGTATGTATAGAGCATGGTGAACAGGCCCATGGCTCGGGATATGTGCTATGGGAGCATGAATGCGTTCATGACTCACAACACGGTGAACAGGCCCGTGGCTCAGTTTCACTAGCGCCGAGACTTATACCGAGGCGGGCTAGGCAGAGCGTAGCCTGCGGGAGCTGACCCTGTGGCTGAGGCCACTTAAGAACGAGACTATGGTCCTGGTTGTGTTGTACTCATGCACTGACCATGAGGTGGGAGGTCATGGAGTCTGGCTCTTCCATTGACCTTGTATGGCACCGAGTATCGGTTTCGCAGCCGTCAGTTGGATTTGAGCAGTACAGCTCACTTCCTCAGGGAATAACAATACATAATCTAGCTGAGTAGTATTTATTGCTTAAGGCAAAACATGGAACGTTGATTGAGGCCTTGCTTGAGTAGTTAATCTCGTTATACTTGCAGTTACTTATACGTTCCTTATGTTATGTGGTAAGATCTTATAAATTTTATCTTGTTAATCATGTTCCATAAAGAAATACTTGGTTATCTGCCTTCCGTACAGCCTGGTAAGCTTGATGGTATGAATAGCTTGTCTATATAGACTACTCTTGTTATATCTTCTATCAGTTATCTGCTGTTGTTGCTTCATCTTCTAAGGTTCTGTGGTTTCGGCGGGGAGTTATGTTTCTCTCTGGGACTGTGTGTCTCACCCCGCTGGTTTATAACCTTTTTAGGTGTTCACGCTAGACGTGGTGGTGGTTGTGGGATTGCGGCCGAGCAGCAAGACGAGCAATAGAAGGCAAGAGATGGATATGATGTTGTTTTGGTTGTTTTGCAGTAGAGTCTAGAGTCATCCCTGTACTCTCAGGTCCTTGGGAGCATTTTGACATTGTTTCACGATGTGTAGCCGTTGATGTTTGTATATCTTGATGTTGGTCGAATGTGGGTCGTTCTGTATGTATAAACAGGTGATGAACTCATGTGATGACAGGACAATTGATCTCCTAAGCTGTGAACATGTATCAAGGCTTGTAAATGTTTATATAACCTATTTTCTTGTAGGTTGAGGATCTGAATGTAATAGTTTTTGGGTTTATCTACTTTCTACAATTGGTTTTAGTTAACCTGTGTTTTTGGTAATTAGTGGTTTATGGGGTTTTCCGCACGTTTTCGCGTAACACCTCGCTGTCTGTGTGATAGTGGGATGTGGTTCCATAGTTGTGGTGGTTGAAAATAGGGGGTTAGGAGGCCCTTAGTATTACTGCAAGTTGGGAACTTATCCTTGTTATGGGACATAGGTGCCTTGAGAAGCACCCATGTGTCCACTAACACTACTAGGATTCACCAAGGTTGGAGAGGGAAGCCTCCCCACTTCACAAAAAGAAAGTGATAGAGAAATTTGCTTAATTCTTTTCTCCAATCACATATTAATTTGTCCTTGAGAGGATACATCCTTCTTGACATCATCAAGGCATCTCAATCTTCCAAGGACTTCCTCTTCAAATTTAGAGCTATATTTTGATCATTGATGCTGCCTAGGCTTCCCTTGTCCTTCTTCTCCTTGCCTCCAAGAGAAGTTGGGATCGTTTCTCCATTCCAGGATGTAAAAATTGGACATTGGGCCTTGGTTGTTCTGACTACCATTAGACTATAGTACTTGCATCTCCTCACAAAAAGAATCCCCCGCATGGGTAGATTGGCTAGAAGATCCTACCACATGTATCCATCATGTTTGTTAAGGTTTCCATCATCTAGGGGTTGGAGTCATCTTTGGTGCTAGGGGTGAAGTTGTCTAGTTTCTATCACAATGTCCATCCATACTTGAAGCTCGATGTCCTGAGTTATCTACCAAGTGGTCAAAAAGAGGCCAAGATTCTTTACAGTTTTTGTGAATGAATGCACTACCACATGATGAGTCTGCAACTGTTTGACCCATCTAAAAAATTCTAAAGTAGAAGGACTGAAATAGTCTATAATAGGCACCTCATAGTGGGGGCAATCCCACAAAAACTTCAAAAATCTCTCTTACATCTCATGAAACTTCTCATTATGCTTTTTAAATGAAGGAAGTGATGTATATTCTCATCTATGTTATCTCATAGATAGGATAAATTTTCTTTAGAAACTCATTTTTCATGTCCTCCCTTGTCATGATCACAGTCTTGGATGAGTGCCACTCCTTGTCTTTGTCCTTGAGATAGAAAGGGAACAATGTGAGTTGGATGGGGTCATCAATGGTTGTAGTGTTCTGAAGGAGGAGCAGTTCTTAAGGAAGGAGTCCACCTCCTTATAAAGGTTCTCATTCTGAAGTCCATGGAAGGTGGGGAGAATTCCAAGAAGACTAGGAGGAATAGAGAATCGTTGCCATGGAATATGATCAACTCAAGTAGAAATTGGAGAATTATAGTTTTTGGAATGAAATGTTCATGCAATGGCTTGTGCACAAGAGGAGGAGGTGGTGGCAGGTCATGTGCCTCCTCTTAGACATCTAGATTCCTATTTCAATCTCTTCCTATAGATGTCAGTTGTGCCAATTTTTTCACCTTCATATTCCTTAGTCAAGATCCTCTAGGAAATAGTTGATAGAAAGAAAATGACATCCAAACATGTAATGATTGTCATTTGATAAATCAAATATGATAACTTAGCATGCTAGTTTGCAAAAGTAACATAAAGAATAATGAACACCAATGGTGTGGGAAATAGGAAAAGTCAAAGATAAATGAATTAGCTAGGTTGAGTGTCTATCTCCCTGTACATAGTGCCACAAATCTTGATGCTTGCATGAGACACACACACTTGGGATAACAAATTTTTAACCCCAATAAACACACTTTGATAGATGTAAAAACTTTCCAACAAGCGTGTAGATTCTTATGATATCATAGAATGGGGTAAGTTAGGGGTTGAACCCAAAGGATAGAGAGGCCACAATGTCTTAGTTTTTTAGGATATCTTCCTAAAGTGGAGTCTATGGTTGAAGGGTTTAACTTTGGTTTTGAGTTACACTAGGATGGTTAACAAACAATTAGAGAAAGACAAACAAAACTGACTTCATCCCTTGAAATGTTAAGTCTAATTAACAAAGCACAGAAAACAAAAAATGAATTATACTAGAACAAGAAGGAGAAATTTAAAAGTAGAACTAAACTAACAAATCAATTCTACTTAGAAAACTAGAGATGGAAATTAACTAAACTAGGAATTTAAGGAACTAGACTAGAACTTTAGATAAAATGATGACTACAAAACTAGATTAGCAACTGACAAGATAAGATTAGTACAAGAAAACACAAGGGGGCACTAACTAAAATATCAAGGTCTAACTACCATGAACAAGGCAACATGCTAAGAAGGTAGGTAAAGAGACTACATAAGCAAACATTAACTAAGCAACAGATCAATTCGGATTTCTAGACATCAATGGAGTTATGGGTTGTTTGTATGTAATATGGCTATCACCTAGTTTGGGATTATGACATGCAAACATTACTCATTCATTTAGATAACCAAACCAAACAATCAAGTTAGATGTTAGAGAATTGCCCTAAACTATTAATTAGCCATGGATAGAATAGTGTGTGTATAGGGTAACTAGTCCATATTACCACCTCTCTAACCTTGTGAGGCTCATTTACTTAGGGTTTAGGTGGAATTCAACTAGGATCCAACAAGTCTAGATTTCTTGCATTGAAGTTCTTAGGGAAATAGGTAACCAAAGGTAGTAATGTAGGGTGTAAATGAGGGTTTGTTTCACCTCACATCACCCACCATGTAGCCTTTATCTAGCTTCAATCCAATTACACTAAGTGTTTCTAAACTAGCTACAATCTCTCGCCTATATGTAGGATAATGGATGGATATCAACATATATGGATATTACCTGGGGATCCACAAGTTGGACCTAGGAGCAAATCCCAAAATAGCTACATATCAGCCACTTCCCCTAGAACCTAGGTGATTTCAAGAATATACCACATGTCATCCATGAGAAATGAGACATAAGTAGAAGATAACAATTAGGAAACCAAATTATAAAGTTTACATATGACTTTCCTCCAACATTGTATCAAAGTCACATTTTTAACCCAAGCATCACACCTAGTGGCTTAGCTACTCATAACAAAACAAATGAATAAAGAAGAAGAAATAGAGGAGTACATAACTATAGAAACTCAATGAAGACTTTTCCTTCTTCACCTTCAATTGTAGGTGCACATACTCCTTCCTCCTTGATGGGTGGCTAGCATGGAATGGTTGGTGGAAGTGGCCAAAACCCTATAAATCTAGGATTTGAGGTATAAGATATGGAAATGAGGTGGGAGTAGCTGGGAGAGAGTAGGTTGCACAATGAATGATGGGATGGGTGGAAATAAATGCTAACTCCAACTCTGAGCCACCACCAAGGTATATATAGTGACTTGGGAAGCATAGGGTTAAGTGAAAGTAAAATGGGAAAAACAATTGGAAAAGTGAACTAGGGTAGCTGGCCACCAGAATCATTTTTTGGGCACCATTGTTGTGATGGATGGGATGATGATGGTCATTTTAGAGTGGAACATGCTCTATGGAATGGGTGAAAATATCAGGTTGTGTAAGGGTGTTGGGTGATTGGATAGCACGGCTGTGGTGGGTGCCTTGTCCTTGGTGGGTAGGTGGTTACATGACCATGGAATTTCCTATGATCATTTTGGAGGAAAGGGGACTTGGTTGTTTCTTCAATTCTGGTTGTCATAGAAGCTTACCACCATGGTCGTTTTGTCTGTCATGGTTGTAGTGGATCTTGCGCTCCATGGCCATTTTTATTACCACAAGATGCTTCAACTCTTAGATTTTCATTATGATTTGGATCATTTTTCCCATGTTTGTGGCAATGTACCACATGCCATTTTGAGGTCTCGATTGTGCAATTCAGCTCCAAAGAACTTCTACTTCTCTTAGCTCTAGATCAATTCTTGACCACATGCAGTAGGTTGGAGGATTACCTAGGACTCACATGAGGGTATATAAATCATAGGTGACTCCTCTCTATCTCCCTTCCATCCAAAGTGTGATTTAGAAATACTAAAAAACATGCAAAGAGTCATCATAAGTACATTTAATAGTAATACACTTGTTGAGGGAAATAATATGAATCCTAAAATGTTTTAATGTGATTAAATATTAAAATGACACAATATGAAGCCCTAAATGAGGATTGCATCAATTAGCACATACCCCAACCCATTACTTGAAGAATCACAGAAAATGATGATCCTTTTTGAGACTCTGGAAAAACCAACATTAGAGCACTCATCAACTTCTCCTTGAATGAATTGAAAAGAATGTTGAAATTTCTCATCCCAAACAAAAGGAACACCCTTCCTAGTTAGCCTAGTCAAACGTAAAGATATTACATTAAAGTCTTGACAAAACTCATGTACTAACCAACTTAACCTAGGAAGCTTCAAACTTCATTTGGTGTCTTGGGTTGCTCCCACTCCAAAACTAACTCCACCTTCTTACGGTGCACAGAAATGTCGTTTCTTGAAATGATATGACCAAGAAAAGACATCTCAGTCAGCAAAAACTCACACTTGTTGAACTTAGCATACAACTTGTGTACCTCAACAACTTCACCACCTAGCGAAGATGTTACTCGTGTTTTCAATTTCTCTAGAGTATATGATGATATCATGAATGAACACCACCATGAACGGGTCAAGGTATGGTCTGAACACCCTATTCATCATGTCCATGAATGTTTCCAGTCCATTGGTTAGCCCAAATGGCATAAACATATGCTCATAATGATCATACCTAGACATAAAAGCTATCTTAGGTATGCCATCTATCTTGATCCTCAACTGGTGATACCCAAACCTTAGGTCTATCTTGGAAAACATTTTATCACCTCTAAATTGATTAAACAAGTCATTTATTATCGAAAATGCGCACTTGTTCTTCATTGTGACCTTGTTCAAATGTCTATAGTCTATGCAAAGCCTCATATAACCATCCTTCCTCTTCATGAACAACACTTGAGAACCCCAATAGGAAATTCTCAACTGTATGAAAAACTTCTCCAACAACTCATGCAATTGCTTCTTCAACTCCTTCATCTCAATAGGAATCATTATATAAGGTGATTATGCTATGGTTTCATGCAAAGAACTAAATTGATTTCAAAAAAATCTATCTCAGGGGTGGAACGCCTAAAAACTCATCAATAAAATATCCCCAAACTCATGCACGACAGGTACATGCTAGATTAGGGCTCCTCACCATGGTATCCATCATGGGTGCTAAGAAAGCTTCACAACCTAGTATTGTCAACTTCTTTACTATCACAATAAACATAAGATATGTAGGAAGAATTTTCCTATCTCCTTGGAAACCCCATGAGATATCCCATCACAAAACTTTGCAACCTTATAACCATAGTTTAAAAATAATCGTGTACTTCTCCAAGGTATGATCCCTAGGATCTCATTGAATCCATGCATATAAATTAGCATAAGATCCACTCGAATGTCAGGTCCTGAGAAAGAAATAATGCTAAATGGATACCTACTTACAATATGAGGAAACCTACTAAAGGGGTTTCTAACAAGAGGTTATCAGTCTCACTACATACATGAAATTTACAACTATTTATCGCCTCTCTACTAATAAACAAGTGTGTAGCATCCATATCAACCAAAATACATACATATGTAGATGCAGACAAATCAAAATGAAAAAGTTCCATCTGACATGTCAAGACTCATGGGTTGACCACTCATTCTAGCTGACTCATTGTATGAAAACTAGATGTTGCATGTTGCCATCCTCAACCTCTTCTTATTGGTCTTGAAAACCCTGCACGTGATATATGTCCACATACACTTTCACCACCACTATTGTACTATTGTTGTTGTGATCCCTCTGGCTCTACCTTGGCTACTTCCTGGTTTGTCATGCGGCAAGACCACTTCACATGCCCAACATGTCCATATTAAAGAAAGTCCTTGTATCATACTACAGCCTAGATGGACCAATCACACACATCTACCCTAAAATATTTGCCCCAACTAAAGGAAAAATAGGACCTTGTCTTTGGTAAAAGACCGCTATGATTGTACATGTGTCCTTGGTTTAGAAACTACTTACCTATTAAATTATTGTTGTTTTTGTGATTTAGAAAACTTCTACTTCTTGAGACAACTACATTTCTCTTCTTGAGACTGAGCTGATCTCTTCCTTGCAGTAGTGTGACGTCCCTAGATTTTCTAAAACTTAAACTGATGTGTGACGTCCAAATTGAAACCCTCACTTTAGCAAGAATCCCAATTTAAACACCCCACACTAGTGTAAGAAAGAGGAAATCAAAGGAAGTCAGAAGGAAACACAGTAGCACATCCACATGAACAATAATAAAACCATACACACATGTTCACCATTCAACATATAATTACATCATGAATTGTTACATCATTTATATTACATATTAAATAGCAAAATTCTACATATACATGTACTACCACTAAACTATAGGATCTTAAGACAGCAAGTCCACTTATACATCAGCTCGCCATACAACTCTCAACTATCATGGATCTTCACGAGCATAACCACAACCTAAACAAAAGATTACATGTGGTACACGTCAGCACAATATTCAAGAATATTGTACTGAGTACACCTACGTGTCTTTTACATACCTCTCATCATATCTTGACAATAAGATAAAACTAATACCTGGCATTAATAAAAGAATATATGAAAAGCGTATTGCACAAAGATATTCATTAACAAAATAGAACACATATTTTAAGCTTATTTCCATCATATATCTCATACATCTTCCCCTAGGGCTTTGATGTTTTTAGGTCTTTTGATCTACCCCCAAGGAGTTTGTGATCATTGTACGTGTGATCTACCCCCTAGGAGTTTGTGATCACTCTAATGCACCATACTACCAAAGAGTTTAGTGCTATTATATGATGGATCATATATTTTATATTTCATGTGTTCATAGAAATAAGTATGGAAATTCAAGCAACATATCATACAAGACAATCATTTCAATCAATACCATATGCCAAGTCTTTACTACCATATAACACAAGCATAATGTATAATAAGCCAAGCAAGAGGTAATGGTGCACCTTCCAAAGAGATAGATCATTCTAATCACATATTCCTCATGTCATCTATAACTTTGTTAAACCTGATCAAGACAAGATCATATACTATCATCAGGTTCTCATCATCTTACATCTCGTCTTAACCCTAATCATGTTCATTAGGGTTTAGCTTATCTCATTAGGATATTCCCATCATTACTTACATTCTTGTCTTAGATTTATCTTACTGATGTCATTTTCTATATTATGGTTCATTATCTAAACATTAGGTTCCATATCCTTTTTGTGCACATATTAACCCTAGGTTACATGCATTAACCTAAATTTGGATTTTAAACCATGTATTAAGGGTCATCCTCATATAACATCAATTTTGTATATTAAACTGATCTCAGATTTATATATTATATTCTAGTTACTAATATTAGGGTGTTCTATAAATTTCATTATTTATTGAGCATGTATGTATTTATTACATTTTATTTAGGGATATTAGTCCTAAATAGCCATATTGAGCAAATTACAAGATTTCGTGCATCAACATCATAATTATTGACATCATATAGATTATAAGCATGGATATCGATTTACTTACATTTATCATAATTTTTGGTCATCGTTTGATATTTATTATCTATCATATGAGCATTACACCACTTACATGATATCACTACTATTAGTGCATCAAAAGCCTAATATTATGCTTCCATTGTGTTCTACACATTTTTCTAAGAATTTTGGTAGTTTGTTTGTATTTTTTTTATGAGCGAGCTAATTTCTACGAATTATTGAAGATCTGGGCATTACTAAATCATTTACCTTTTTTGGCAAATAGAATGGCGCCATGGGTCCAATCCGGATATGACTCCTTCTCATCAACCCGCATAGTTTAATTTCAAGTCGGCCAGTTCTCTATTCAAGACCTAATTCAGTTCTGTATAGTACACGCCTCTCTTCTTCTCACGATTTGATTGGACGCAAGCGTCTATGCGGCTTCCTCTTCTTTTTGATCTCCCAAAGAGCAGCGATGCACCCACGTGCTTCAAGGATCCCAAGCTGCCACTTGGCTGAAATGCCATACTTTCTCCTCACATAACACAGTTGCCGTCCACAACCTCTCTCTCAAGCATTGTCATGGCTGCTCAAGGAGCACCAGTAGTAGCTAGAGCTAGGGCTCTACAGAGATCCTATGTAACTGCCACTGTGAGTGTCGTCTCTACATTGGAGCATTGGACCGGTCAAGGTCTCCTCCTCCATCCTGCAACCCTGTAGGGTGACCTTCTCACCCCTATTGCTAGTTTGCGAGACTTTGTGCAGGTGTCGCCGCTAGGGTCGACTCCGGAGAGCCATCATGCATCTTCTTCGCCTTCTGGCTCTCAACAGCTCCTCCGGTCTCATATCCTCGAACAAGTCTCACAAAAGCAGCTTCGCAACTCCAGATTTGCCTCTCAGTGAGGATGTCACCGCTTTCACTCTAGCACTCTGGTGAGGGAGCAGCAAGTGTCGTCTCCTCCTCCTCATCTACTAGGTTGTCAAACATGTCAAGGTAAATCCATATCGTCGGCGTGCATCTGCACCTCCACTGCTGGTCTCTAGTGAGAGATCAACCATGATCTCCTCTGATGAGTAGAAGGGTTTGCTCTCCTCCGGGCATGGAAACTGTGCACCGCGTGGCCCTCCTTGTCTTCTCCAACTAGCACCCACATGTGTTCTTTGTCTTTCCCTATGATGAGCAAACTACTGTGGTATCTTCCTACTCATGGCACTGACGATGGAGAGATTGGAGAGAGAGTGTTTGCTCTTTCCATCTAATGTAGTTGTCCCATGCCTCAATGAAATCTTGAATTGTAGTTCTCAATAAGGCAAGTAACTGCTTAGTTCCCGATCCAATCACCCCACGAACGGTGATCATGGTTGGCTGCCTAGACAAGCACATACCTCATTTCTCTGTGATATTAGAACCATTTAGAAGTAGGTGATATACTTTCCACCATTAGATCATAAGCAAGGACCTGGATCAACCTACTATCTTCTTGATCAGTGGCATCTTCCAGGTATTGTTACGACCATAATGAATAGGGGCGTGACATTGTATGACATCCAACACCTAGATCAAAAGTCATTACTTAGCTACATCAAGCTTGTACATTATTTTCCAAATTCCAAATCTAAGTAACTCCTTCTAGGAGCATCAAAACCTCATGCAACTTTGTTCTTAGCTTTACTATCATCCAAGCTATCTCCCATCCAACTTTGGTGTCAAAAATCAACTACGTGACCAATCAACTAAATTATCAAATATGGATCTTAATAATGATATCAACACCAATAAGCATCTATATTTGTCAAAGCACTTGCAAACTCTTAAATAACTGAGACACATGAATTCACTTATGTCATTAGACATTTAAGGATTCCAAAAGTTCACTCCATCACATCCTACACACCTTAAAAGAAATTCCGTCCTCAAAATTAAGGCAGAAACCACTTTGTCACATCATATACATCTTAAAAGAAATTTTGTCCTCGAAATTGAGCCATACTCGTATTCCAAAGAAAAACTGAGGATATTCTTCCATATGCAGGAAACTATCTTAGGTGAAACATATCCAAAAACAAAGCTCCATAGCCATCTCCAAACTACCACTAGGTAGTTTTAAACCATCTAAGGTGAAACACCCCTTCATGGAAGGCTCAAACAAGGGTATAGGAACTCTGATTAGGTCATAACATATCTCATTGTTAGGATTTCATCCTTATCGTTGCCCATGAATTAGGGGTTCGTCATCATATTACCATATTTTAAAGGAGTTAACTACGATTACCCCATATATCGAGGTGTCATCAACATTTTATTGAGCTACTTATTAGAACATGATCAACATTATCATATGCCTTTTAGAAGGGAGTTAACTAATGTGAACCCACCTTATCCATCTAGATCATATCAAGGTGTCATAATCATTATGTTGTGCTAACTATAAAACTATATTTTTCATCTTTATTAAGCACTAAGGTTAACACCTCATGTAACATGTTGCATTCATATGATCTTAATTCATCGCTCATAATAAATTGCATCATTTACTAGTGATTTTATCACAACATTGACCAACAATTTCACATTAACATAATTATTCATGTAGATGGTTAACAATTTATGCATTGATATTTATTAAACCATCTCTAGGTTTTCATCATATCATGTCTATATATCACGTCTCGAGATTAGATTACATATTACATAAATTATATCATGGTTGTGCTAACAAACTTATACAAGTGGTTCGTGAAACATATATCAAAGCTTTATATAGTCCAAATGAGGTTCCTCTAACCCATACCACGAGGGTAATGTCATGCTCAGTCTCTCTGAGCTAACTCAACTCAATGAGTATCTCATATGCATATACTTTATCTTCCATCTCTTAGTCTAGGGTTTTTGGATTACCTCATTGGCACTAGCCACGTAGCACAAACCAAAACATGATATGATATTCTATTTATAAGTCTTCTACCCATGAAACATGCTTACCCAAAACTCTCTTATATACACCACTAGATCCCTATGTGGGAAACCACCAACCCAAGCATGAGGCTTCACAAAAACTAGCATAGCTACCTCCTCTAGGGTCTTGGGCTCTCTCCCTCACCCAGATGGCAGGCACTCATATTCATTTTTACATATGCACATATATCCAACCTCTCTCTGTCTCTAGGGTTTGGTCCTCCCAAAGACATCTAGGGTTCAGAAGGACTATAGGAATCATGAATTAAGCAACTCAACTCAATCACTCAGGAGTATTCTAGTTTAGGACACATCATATCACATATTTCTCATAATTCTCATATCTTAGAGTTTAGGTTCTCTAACTTTCTCCATGTAGGGTCTCACTCTATCTGGAGTTAACCCTAAAACTGGTCCTAACACTAGAGGTCCTCCTTTGTAAAAGAGTTTGAGGATCGTACTGACTCACATCCTTGTCTTAACTTATCTTATCTTATCTCATAAAAGCCTAGTTACTTGCATCATCAAAACTTATCTCAAATCCTCAAAAATGAACTTACGTCCTCAAGGACAAACATAGATCATCATAACCATCTTATGTCATCTCTATACAACTTAGATCATCATCTAATCTTATTTCATCTATCACATATTCCAAACAAGGCTCTAGACATCTAATCTAGAACTACTCTCTCTACTAGACTGATATCAGTCACTTTCACTTAGGTTGCATGATCACGTCCTACTCGTACATGTGTGGGGACAAATATTGTATAGTTTTTCTCCTATAAAACAAGCATCAGAGAAAACTATCAAAGTTTCATCCCATTGGAATCCAAAACCAAATCCAGAAAATGAGTGCCCAACATATAGTAGAGATTCCAATGTCATTAAAACTAGTGAAAAGGGTGAGAACATGGTGTAGACTAGTGTAGCTACTCCAGACAATGTGCACAATATGACTAGGGTTTATCTTCCCTTGATGCACATCATTTTCAAATAGTGCAACATCCCATACTGCTGCACTACAAGGAAAGTACGACATCTAAGGACTTGGTATACAACAAGCACCGGTCTAGACCTAGTTCTCGAACATCTAGGTGCTAATTAACCTAGAGTCTAGGTCAGATTTAGCCTCTAAAAGATGACTAATATAACTCTAAAGATTATTAAGTTCAAGGTTCTTTAGTTTTGAGTTGCATAATGAGCAAATGTCAGGCTTTGCTATGTTCATGCTCTAATACCACCTGTGACGTCCCCAGATTTTGTAAAACTTAAACTGATGTATGATGTCCAAATTGAAACCCTCACTTTAGCGAGAATCCCAATTTAAACACCCCACACTAGGCTAAGAAAAACAAAATCAGAGGAAATCAGAAGGAAACACAATAGCACATGCACATGAACAATAATAAAATCATACACACATGTTTACCATTCAATATATAATTACATCATGAATTGTTACATTATTTATATTTTATATATTGAATAGCAAACTTCTACATATACATGTACTTCCACTAAACTATAGGATCTTAAGACAATAGGTCCACCTATACATCACCTCTCCATACAACTCTCAACTATCCTAGATCTTCAAGAGCATAACCACAACCTAAACAAAAGATTACATGTGGTACACATCAACACAATATTCAAGAATATTGTACTGAGTACGCCTACATGTCTTTTACATACCTCTCATCATATTTGGCAATAAGATAAAACTAATACTTGGCATTTATAGTAGAATATAAGAAAAGTGTATACTTGCACAAAGATATTCATTAACAAAAGAGAACACATATTTTAAGCTTATTTCCATCATATATCTCGTACATCTGCCCCTAGGGCTTTGATGTTTTTAGGCCTTATGATCTACCCGCGAGGAGTTTGTGATCATTGTACATGTGATCTACCCCCTAGGAGTTTGTGATCACTCTAATGCACCGTACTACTAAAGAGTTTAGTGTTATTATATGATGGATCATATATTTTATGTTTCATGTGTTCATAGCAGAGCTCCTACGTAACAGCCGCTACGAGCATCGTCTCTACATTGGAGCGCTGGACCGGTCAAGGTCTCCTCCTCCATCATGCAGTCCTATAGGGTGACCTTCTCGACCCTATTGTTAGTCTGCGAGACTTTGTATAGGTGTCGCCTCTAGGGTCGACTCTAGAGAGACATCAAGCATCTTCTCTGACTTCTGGCTCTCAGCGGCTCTTCTGGTCTCGTATCCTCCAAGAAGTCTCACAGAAGCAGCTTCGCAACTCCAGATCTGCCTCTCGGTGAGGACGCCACTACCTTCACTCTAGGACTCTACTGAGGGAGCAGCAAGTGTTGTCTCCTCCTCCTTGTCTACCAGGGCCGTCAAACATATCAAGGTAAATCCATATTGTCGGCTTGCATCTGCGCTTCCACTGGCCGGTCTCTGGAGAGAGATCATCCATGATCTCCTCCAACGCGTAGAAGGGTTTCCTCTCCTCCGGGCATGGAAATCGTGCACCGCCTGGCCCTCCTTGTCTTCTCCAATCAGCACCCACCTACGTTCTTTGTCTCTCCCTATGATGAGCAAACTGTTGTGGTGTCTTCCTACTCATGGCACTGACGATGGAGAGATTGGAGAGAGAGTGTCAGCTCTTTCCATCTAATGTAGTTGTCCCATGCCTCAACAAAATCTTGAATTGCAGTTCTCAACAAGTTAAGTAACTGATTAGTTCCCGCTCCAATCGCCCCACGAACAGTGATCATGGCTGGCTGCCTAGACAAGCACATACTTCATTGCTCCATGATATTGGAACCGTTTAGAAGTAGCTGATATACTTTCCACCATTAGATCATAAGCAAGGACCTGGATCAACCTATTGTCTTCTTGATCTGTGGCTTCTTCCGGGTATTGTTGTGACCATAATGAATAGGGTCGTGACATTGTATGACATCCAACACATAGATCAAAAGTCATTAGTTAACTACATCAAGCTTGTACATTATTTTCCAAATTCCAAACCTAAGTAACTCCTTCTAGGAGCATCAAAACCTCATTCAACTTTGTTCGTAGCTTTTTTATCATCCAAGCTATCTCCCATCCAACTTTGGTGTCAAAACTGAACTACATGACCAATCAATTAAATTCCTCAGATAGGCATAAACTTATGGATCTTAATAATGATATCAACACCAATAAGCATTTGTATTTGTCAAAGCACTTGCAAACTCTTAAATAACTCAGACACATGAATTCATGTATGTCATTAGACATTTAAGGATTCTAAAAGTCCACTCCATCACATCCTACACACCTTAAAAGAAATTTCGTCCTTGGAATTAAGCCATAAACCACTTTGTCACAAGTAGACTCTCGTAGATCCACAGTTGGCTTCTCAATCCTCCTAATATATTTTCATAAAGGTGGAAAAACTTATGGAATGACTCCAAAGATGACACTGACGGTTCCAATTTGGTTTTCAAGCCCTTCTCGAACCATCTAATCCTCTCCTCCGTCAACACCATGTGAGAACAATAACTCAACAACTCCATAAATTTTCCCATAGTCATTCAAATACCACGATCCCTTAAACAACAACCCAAATTGATCCATCTTCTCCTCTAGTTATGTCTCACGAAAGTAATGGTTGACAAGCTACCTCCAAAACTCTTCTAATCTAATCACTCACCTGACCTCTTCTCTTCTACAACAGTCCACCTGTGGCCATCACTACCCTATAGAAGGTATATTGCGTGTGAAACTTTGTCCTGTTCAGAGATATTTTGGATCTTAGACTACTTCTCCATGTAAACCATATATCCACATATGTTCGGTCTATTGTTTCGACATACTCGGTGGCACCAATGTGATTTATCCTCCCAAAGGTCTTCTTAGATCATGTGACTCAGCCTTTGGGGTAGGTACCCTTGGGGATGGTACATTTGTCATATCAACCAAACCATTAACTACCCAAAAACTGATACAAAGGTTGGATTAGCTAAGTTCATACGGTCATAAGGATCTGGGATGAGTTGTTCTGACCCCATCACATGTACACCCCCCACTGGTGTATGTCTCCTACCACCACCTCTAGGTGCCACATAAATATTCTCATCATGTTCTTCGCATTCTCTATATATATCTACATAACCATAAACTATGGTTAGAAATATTGGATACATAAGAACAGACACAACAAACTATGTCCTATGTCCCTATAGACTCAACATATCTGAAGTTCTAATACCACCAAATATGGCTACACACCACAACAAATGAGATTACTAAAACCCCAAAACACCAATCAAACACTAACTAATATTACCAAAAAGGTACATTACTAAAATCAAATATAAACGCCAAACATTCCATAAGCATACTTGTAGAATGGTTCAAACATTACATGTATTTATATCATGTAACTTTACATGGGTGGGTGGCCTCATCTGCCACCTGTATAGAATAGGGTATATATCTTCTAGATTATTACAACATTTACATAGTTCATGCCATAAAACCAATAAGTCAAGTCGATATACACCATGTACTAATCCCCTTACCCTTGAGAGTATAGGAATGACTCTAGGGCCCTAACACCTAGCACAACAACCTCTTAGCTCTACTAATCTTCAAACTAGACCTTCTCACCGCAAAAGGTCTATTTTCACTACAGATCACCTATAAAGGTGTGGAAACCCACTAGATGAGACTCCAAGTCCCAGTGATATGATATAACCTCAAATAACATTTATTTCAAGTAGGTTATGATATTAAATCAGTTAAAGTAGGTATTGTGATAGGTTAGAGAACTCATCAGAATCTATAAAATGACCAGGTACAATTAAAGGTACATGCATATAAATGAACATGCAAGTATATGAATCACATATGATACTATTAAGAATAGCACATGATAGTTATCATTCAATTTGATTTGCCAAATAACCTAATAGATACACTACATGATTTAATATTATCATTTATTAAGACATGGATAGTTTGAGTCATACCACTAAAACTAGTAGATGACCATTGATAAATGGCAATCAGCCCCATATAAGATCTTAGGTGACTAGAATACTAAATATCTCTTCCCTCTCAGGAAGCATGAGTTACAAAGTATAGTGGCACAACGGCCCAACATACACAAAAAATCAAACCTACTCATCTTGGGTACACAGGCCACTCCACCAAAACTAGAATATAAACCCTCAAATCTGAGCTATGACAATATCTTCTCTCTGTCACATAAAATCCAAGATAGAAACTCAACCTCTCTTGATAATCTTGAGATCTAGGTGATAGAGATAAACCCTATATGTACCAATATATACTCAATAACATATGTCTCTGAGCTCCTTTTTAGATTACTAGTGTCACTATCTTACAAATTATAAGACTAAAATAGCTCTATGATCACAAGAAACTACATGATTAAGGTTACATTTGGCTAATAAGCCAATTGAGGTATTCTACCTGCGTCAATCAAGTAATATAAAAGCTCCTAAAAGATTCTATTACAAATTCAAAAGATATAAAACATATGAAATAATTCCATGTTATTCCATCACGGTAAATTTATCCATAATTTTCCATAAAGAGGACCAAGCCTCAAATCTAGGGCACATATGATCTTGATTTGTCATTTTCACCATAACAGTGATAAGCTCTTGAAGGAATCTAATTAGCATCTAAAAATTTTAGAGAGATTAACAAGGGATAACTAAAGAAAAATCCAAAATTTCAGCTTAAAACTACATAAGATGTCAAAGTTATGCTCTTTACATAAATTAGGCAAACATATGTTTAAAAACTATCACAAATGAGAAACTTAAATTTCAACTTAAAACTACATTGGATGTAAAAAATTTGCTATTTATTAGAATTAGGAAAACATATGTTCAAAAACTAGCATATATGAGAAACTTCCAATACTAGAACCTTGTCCTATAATCATTACAACACCATAATATTAAATAAAAGTCTTAATATTTCCATATAATAACTACCATATATCAAGGTTCAACATGTAAGTCAGATTTCCCTTTACTGGGTACCAAACCCCATAAAAATGACAGTTTAAGAGACTTGTACATGTATTGCAAATTTTAATTCTTGCACGTTCAAAAGAAATGTTTGTTGTACATCCAAAAATGTAAATAGGAATTAAGAGAGACTTAAGAATTTTTATTACCATCTTACTAATGTAAAATAGTGCATAAAAATCATTTTTAGCATGATATGGATTCTTAGAAAAATATTAACATTATGTATGTCATAAGTAGAATAGAAATATTTTAAAGATTATATGACTCACCTTAGGGGATAAAAAATCAAAGTCCAAGAAGAAATTTTTAAAAGATGTAGCTAAGTCATGAGCTTCTCTCTCTAAAAGCTCCAAGAATGCTCTTTTATTCCCAAAAAAAGAGGGCTCTTAAACTAGATGCACAAATTTTTAAATTGTAACACTATGGATCTCGCCCAAGGTATAAGAGAGGAGGAAGAAATATCAAGAAAAAGATTTAGAAGGAGAAATCTTACACGTATGGACAAGGAACCAACATTATAATATCTTAATCCGCCTAAGAAGGTTTGATCCGAGGAATGCATCAACCAATGTGCACTTTTCATTGACCTATGATGGTTCTTTTTCAGTCTACAAATGCAACAAGAGATTTTTTCAAAAGATTGTTAGATGAGAGTAGAGAAAGGTATTTACATGTTGAACTAGTACAGTTTGATCTCTGGTGTCATTTTCTTTAATGTTGATTTTTATAGAAAATCGACGCTACTACCTATAGAGTATGTTTGTATAACACAAATGTCACTACTGCTCCATTCTTGCCAATTAATTAGGAAAAAACATGGGTATTTCTTTTACCATAACATTAATTTTTTTATGAATTGACATCTAAGATTGTTGGTGAAATTCAATATTTTAGTGGAAATTTTGGATATAGGCTCCTTTCATCAGTTGTACAAAAACCGACAACAAACCCTTCCTTTGAATTAAATTTTGCCTTCAAAAAGGCTTTATCGTCAGCTTTTTCAAAAGAAACTGACGTCCTAGGTCACACTCACCCTGAAAATTGTTGCCTCCAAAAACCCTATGATGTCAGTTTTTACTAAAAGAATCGACAAGAAAGGATTCCAGTCACGTGTGATGTGTCCTGCAAAAAGTAATTCCCCCTCAAATTGGGTTATGTCGTCAATTTTTTCTAGAAACCAACAATCTAAGTCTTCATGATGCTGGCATTTTTTAGGGATAAGTACATGTGGCATCATTTTTTGGTGGTAATATATGATAAAATCCTACCGAGGTTGGTATTTATTATTAGGGATAAGTACATGTAACGTTGGAATTTTGGTGGGAAACTAATGACAAAGATTGACCTGTGTCATTAGTTTTTAATGGCATCCAACAACTATGGTCTTATTCATCAAGATTTTACCCATCTCTATTTCATTACATGTCTTCCTTCCTCAGTTTGGCAATTCACTGCCCTGACCACAATCGTCGTCGTTATGTTGCCCTGACCATCACCTCCATCGTTTTCGTGTTAACTGCTATCATTTTGATCACCTATACTGACCACCACCATCACCGCTTGTTGCCTTCATTATGCTAACCACAACCATCACTCTGTCATTTCCTCTATTGGCTTGCTGCTCAACACCACTACCCCTTGAGTCACTGTTGTCACTGTTGCTGCCACTTGAGACACCACTTTTACCAGCTCCTCAAGATGTGTTTTTTAGCTACTTTTTTTGTATAACTGCTTGTATAATTTGTTGAAATGTAACTAGGGTTTAAAAATCTAGACTCATATGAATTGAATCACAAAATGTAACTAGATTTTATTTTGAAAATTGGAGAAATCATACTTGTATAGTTGGAATTCATGTATAACTTCTTATGTAATTTGATGTATTGTTTAACTTGAATGTTGTATGGATAAATAATCACACATAAGAATTAATTAAACTAAATTGATATGAATTATATAAATCATTTTGACTTAGACCAAATTTTTTATATTTACCTAAAATCTAAACAATAAATACTAATTTAGACATATATTTTGTTGGCCTAGAAACCCGTCTAAGGTTTACTCATTAGGATTGATCTCAGATAGTCCCCAGTTTTGGACTATTCTTGAATACTTAATATCACTTAGCATGTAAGTGTATAATGTGTATTCAGTTTTCAAGATGCTTCACCAGCACTTTTCCGTTTGTTCTCTAAGTACATATGCAAGTGGGTATTTGCCCATGTACATTGGTGCATTTAAAGAACTATGGGAACATGCTTCTAAAATATTCTTAAAATTTAATAGACATTTTACACTTACTAGTGAGATTAGATGTTTAAAAATGGGATAGGTGGTACACATTCATTACTAAACCCTAAACCCTAATTAATAAATACTAATACATAAATTTGTAAACCCTAAACTCAAAAAGATAAAACATAATCTTCAACTATAATATCTAAATTCTAAACTCTAAATCCTAATCTCCAAATACATGATTTAATATCATTTTCTATGTGATCATAGATGGATTGATCATGGACGTCCATTTTAAATTGCTACACTCTATAGTTTATTACTGGCCTTGATCATTTTATAAGAATTATAGAGGAACATAGGAAACAATTTGGAGATAGGTTCTATTGTTCATGTAGGAAATACAGTAACAACTTGAAAGTGGATATTGTTGATGAAATCAAAAGTCACATCATATGTAATGGTATTATGCAGGGCTATACAGAATGGTACTAGAATGGAGAGATTCCTACTATGAGATGAGTAGATGTTGATAGTAGTACTTGTGTTGAAGAACAAATTTCTAACTATGTTGTAGATGGGAACAAACCGGTTCTGATAGATATCGTTGATGCGGTGCTAGATAGTTGTGGGGTAAATCTTACTGATCCACCTTTCTTAATTATAAACATTATGCATGGTGATGAGAGATTGTTATACTTAGGTTGTACTAAGTATACGAAGCTTAGTGTTGTGTTGATATTGTATACTTTGTAGGCTAACAAAAAATGGAGCGAAAAAAGCTTCATTTCTATGTTGTCTTTGATGAAAGAAATTCTTCTTGAAGGCATCCAGACTCCAATATCAACATATGAATTATTAAACAATGTTGTGCCCAAAAGTAATGGAGGTTAAGAAAATACATGTATTCCTGAATGGTAGTGTGTTATTTGAAAAGGACTATATCAATTTAAAATATTGTCCAAAATGTGAGGCGTCAAGGTATAAAAGAATGACTTCGGGTCAGTCCAAAATTGGCTCTCTAGACAAGGTGATGTGGTATCTACCTATAATACCAAAGTTTCAATGTTTGTTTGCCAATACTATGGATGTACAAAATTTATCTTGGCATATCGAGGCAAAGAAAAACAATGATGGGATCCTTAAAAATGTCTGATTCCTCATAGTGGAAGAAAATTAATTTATTGTACCCTAAATTTGGTGAAAAAGTCAAGAATCTAAGCTTAGTCTTTGTATTGATGGGTTGAATCCCTACGTCACATTAATCAACCAGCATAGAACTTGGCCTATTATGATTGTTATATACAATCTTCCTCCCTAATTGTGTATGAAAAATAAGTATGTCATGTGGTCCTTGTTGATATAGGGTCCCACACAACATGGCAATGATATTGATGTTTTTCTTGAACTTTTGATTTATGACTCAAAGAAATTCTAGGGAGAAGGTGTGATGACCTATGATGCTTCGCGTAGAGAGACAATTCATTTGCATGTTTTGTTGTTCTACATTATTAATGACTTTTTAGCATATGGGAATTTGTTTGGATACAACATAAAAGGATCCAAAGCATGCCCTATATGTGAGTAAAACAAGTGTTAATATGATTCAAACATGCAACAAGACTATATATATATATATATATATATATATACATATATATATAATGACCTATGATGCTTCGCGTAGAGAGACAATTCATTTGCATGTTTTGTTATTCTACATTATTAATGACTTTCTAGCATATGGGAATTTGTTTGTATACAACATAAAAGGATCCAAAGCATGCCCTATATGTGCATAAAACACTATTGAATATGATTCAAACATGCAGCAAGACTATATATATATATATATATATATATATATATATATATATATATATATATATATATATATATATATATATATATCAGTCACTGAAGGTTTCTTTTAAAAGTGCATCTATATTGAAGGTTGCACAAAGCATTCAATGAATCAACTGACCAGAGTGCCCCTAACACAATATGTCAAGATGGAAAGAGTGTTGTACCAAATAGTGGGGTCACCCTTCAAGCATATTCATTGTATTTTTCTAGTGATAAGGATAAGAGTCCACGTGAAGCTAAAAATTTTAGCTATCGTTTCATTGAAAATATATGGGAGTTTGACAATACAAATTTCAGAGTTCTCATATTTAAGTGTAATTGGGTTGATAACACCAAAGGAGTTGTACTGGATGAATTAGGTTTCACATTACTATATTTTGAAAATATTAGAGAGAAGAGTGAACCATTCATAATGGTATCATAGCCAAAGTTAGTATTCTACATAGATGGTCCTACAAATGAAAAACGGTTTGTCATCCTTCATGGGTAAATGTAGTTCATTGCATATCCTATAGATGAAGAAGAATACTATGACAAGTATAATGACTCCAGTCCATTCTCAGTTGGCTTGCCAACACCAAATGTTAAAGCTAACACTAACTTTATATCTACATGGAGATCACACGAAAAGAAATATTATTTGATCTAAGATCCAACCAATACTAGAGGCTTGTGTTTTATTTTTTGAATGCAAAGTGTACATTTACATTCTTTATTACAATTATATATGTTTCATATGAGACATGTACAATTTATATTCTTTATCACTTATGTTCATTCTTTGACTATTTTTAATGACACTTTTTAAATGGTGTATGACCGTAAGGATGAGCCCCATGACGATGTGCACCATTAGGATGAGCACCATTATAATGTAAGATGTATAGTTTCATTACATAGATGTGCAAATTATATTACTATCACAATTATTTCATAGATGTACATTTTACATCCTTCGTCACTTATATGTGTTTCTTAACAATTTTAGGATGAGCATCTTGAGGATATGTATCATGTAGATCTTCTTGGCTTCATAGAGGAACAATGTGATCGTGCAAATTGAAGAGACATCACCTTGATAAACAAGTTAGTAGCACAAAGGGGTAAAGGACCAAAGTTGGTTGTTGACTTTGATGATGTAGGAAATAATATTGGGAAGAATCACAATCCTTTCACATAATATCTAGAGGTTATTACTCACAGCAAAGTGGAGATAAAAATAGAATCTTGGCATAAATTTGATCCTTCCACAAAAGACTACTTGCAAAAGGACTTATGTGTGACATATTCTGATTTTTCAATATATTTGTCTTTATGAATATGCCATTGAGTTCATGAAATCTTGCAGAGCATCTTTGACCTTGATGAGAAACTACATCATAAAAAAGTGATGCAAAACTGTGGGAGGCTATCAAGGAATTATAGGACAAGTCTAACAAAAGAGTGCATAATGAGAAACAAGAAGAAGTCTGCCATTGAGCAATGGGCCTATATTAAATGAAGGTGTGGGAAGTGTTTGTTACTTCAAGACAAATAGATGAATTCAAGGTATTCATCGTCCTTTATTTATACATATATTCTTATGATTAATTAGATGAATTCAATGTATTATGTAATGTATTACGTTTTCAAAATATAATCTTATGATTTCAATATATTACATTTTAATATACGGTTTGCATTATCTAGGCTTCACATGTTTCTAAAAAATAAAGACGTGCAAAGAATGTGCACAGCCACAACTTCGGTCCAGGTGGATATGCAATGCAGAGGCAAAAGTGACTGAAAGAGTCTTCTTCTGAGCATCATACTCTAGGTCTGATGAGTCTTCTACTACTCCTAGACCTTTACTTCATCACGGGGAGTGGATAGCTATAAAGAAAAATAAATTTGGAGAAAGACTCAGCCCCGCAAGCACTAAGGTGACTGCAAAAATGGTAAAATTCAACTCTCATAGTGCATGTTCATTTATGACCTTGATTGTTATAGTTTACCGACCAATTACTATTGATGATGATTAGTGAAAGCTCTAAGAGAAAAAGAAAGAAGGTAAGTTCATCTTTAAGGGCCCAAGGATTGCTTTGGTGCTCCAGAGCATCATATCCGTGTTAGGGTCGCTAAGGCTAGTGTCGATATAAGATCCTTTTTTGAAGCATCAGAGAAGCACAAATCTGTTAATAAAGGAGGTCTATCACAAGAGTAGGTGCAAGACATGTTTTTAAAGGGAATAGAGGATGCAATCAGACAGAACATGCTTCTCATTCTCAATCTCAGCACAGAATACATATGCCATCATGCTCTTCATACAAGATGGACCCCCCTACGAGAGAGGTGGTCAGGAGTAATCCCATGGACCAGCCAGTTGACATGTCTGGTGTAATTATTTTGTAATATAATAGTATTTCATATCAATGTTTTTGTGTTTAGGTGTATAATATAATAGTATATACAATTTGTAGGGGTTGAGGCCTTATCATATTTTACTATAAGAAGATGTCATTGTACTAGGCGAGGCTTACTTGTCCCTTCCTAGTGACATGATTAATGGGTTCTGATTCTGGCCAATGTGGTTTGTGTTTCTATAAGGCATGTCTACGACAGTTGGAAATAGACACCACTGCCACTTGCCCACCCCAACCACGAGATGATAGGTGATGTTGAAGGTGGCGTGATTGTGTGGCCCAAAGAAGAAGTTGTCTATACTAGTATATGTTAAATTTTCATTGTGTTTGTATTTGTGATTCTTTTCTACTTGTGTATATAATTATCAATTTCTATGAGAATAAATAAATATATATATATACATATATATATACATATATATATATATGTATACATATATATATATATGCAGATCATAGCACCTAAGAAACCCCCTACAGTTTGTCCTCCACTTCATCCTCCAAATATTAAATTGCTTACTTGCATTGAAGGACCTATTCATCTCGGTAGGACCTAAGGCAGGGCACTGGTACTATGGCTAATCAACTAAGAAGATAGGTTGACTATGATGGTTCATATTAAGGAGGACATTACAGGTCAAGCTCATGATATATAACTAGTGTATTCTTGCAAGATGTTATAGAGTTGTTTACTTATTCATGGTTGAATACAACTATGTTAGACTTTGGATATGATGAATTTTTCTAGCTATATACCTCATTCTATATATTTTGATCTATTTTCTTATATATTAATACATATATATATTGTATCTACTTATATTGGGTGTGTGATGAGTTTGCACTAAACTATGTGGCAATTCTAATTGCAATATTGATTAGTCATGTAGATAAAGACCTAAAATTTGTTAGTGATTATTGATCTATTGCATTTAAATATTTTGGTAGTGTGATAAAGAGTGTCATTATAGCTCCTTTCAATGTTGGTTAAGTTCTGGGCGCTCTACTTATAATTTTGACTTAGGAATTACATTTCATTGTAAATTTTAAGTTTTAGTTTGGTTGCCTTATTTTCACTCAGTAATAATCATTGGGTGTTGTTCGTAATTGTCCCTAAGATACTATCTGTGTATTATCTGGATCCTTTGTGTGACAAAGTAGATAGTGTGGGACACGAAATGGAAAAGGCATAACAAGGCCCAACAATCATATTAGCAAACATAATGTCTAAGATACCATCGTAGGCCATATAACAAGAAAAATACCATCATATTGGGGCACATCAAGCCCAATCTTACCAACATTGCCCATTTCAAGGCCCCAAACCGTCATATTAGGGTATATCGACACCAAACACATATAGGGATCTCATAATCACATAAAATTATGCATTTATACACACATGGAAGAAAAGGTCCCCAAATGTTTAAAACTTACAAGTATGTGAAAGTTGCATCGGATGCAAGATTACACACAAAAAGAGTATATCTAATCATAAATGAGCTGCCTTTAGATAATGAATCTAACGCCCACAAAATTTGAGCAGAATATTATTGAAATAAACCTATTTTATTCAACCTATAATCATATCCAAACGTCAATGAACCTTATGTGATTCATTCACCAAATTCATAATATCAAAAAGGAATGAAAGAGATATTTTATTCACAAAGGAGGTACTTATAGAGTTTATTGATATGTCTAATGAAATTCTATAAATATATTAGTTGGGATATAATCCTAGTTTCTACTAAAAAATGCATGCACTTAGTAGAAAATGTTGCATATTTCATTTTTCATCATTATGATATTAAAATCCTTAAAAGAATCATTGAGGCATAATTATATGTATTTCCAATTTTTTCCCTTATGCAATAAGAGGGCATATTAGTACCATCATGGGTTGCCATTTGTATATTAGTGAAGACAATGAATTTTGAGATAATATATCATACTAGAAAAGTAATCCATTAAAGATTTACTTTTAGGCATATGAAGAAATACTAGGGAAAGATAAGGGTTTGCATGTATCAAGTAGGAAAAAGAAGATAGAAAGAGGTATATAAATCACCTTAAAAGGTAAAGAAAATGTGGTCAAAAAAGACCTTAAAGATAAAATCTCCTATACATAGCCAAGACATTGAATCACGCTCCAAGCTAGGTCAAGAAAGCTAGGTCTAAAAGAGAGATCTAGCTAGATGAGAAAGTTTCCACAATGGGACCATGGAGATCGGCCCAAGAAAAAGGGTGTGTGACAACCTGACTTTTCTCTCTCCTCCATGATACTCCTCCCCTATCATCTAATGTTCTCTTACTCAATCAAGTGACTTATACTCAATTGAATATCAATTACATAGTTTGAGTATGGTTATACTTCCTTTTAGTCGCACCAATGATCATTTGAGATGTTTGACATTATTTGGCCTGTTTGAGATAAGTTCCACACTTCAATGTGTCACCATATTATTATATATGTAGAACCTACTTGAATAAACTCTCCTCGACACAAATTGTGTATCATGTTCTAGAGGACTCAAATACAAATCTAGTGGCCCAAAAATCACCTAAATCAGGATTATAAATCATTAGATATGGCTATTTGAATGCCTCCATCTAATGTATTATGTTATTTGGATTTTGGAATCTTTTTGGGCCCAAATACAAATCAGGGCCCATTTGCTTGCCCTCCTCCCCTTCCTCTTCAGGAAACCAATGAACAACAGGGAAGGAGCTTCCCCGCCGCCACCTAGATTGGGTAACTGATGGCACAACCCTAGTTTTCCTTGCCCTGTTATAAAACCCCATACCCATGTTTGGTTTTCTCCCACAAACCCTGGCGGCGCCTTTCCTTCCCGCCCCTCCTCCTTCTCTGGTTCCTCACCACCAGTATTTCCTCCCTGTACTGATTCTTCTAGTCGACGGCTACGGCAGCCATCTAGCCCCGTCGCACACCAGCACAGTGGCACTCACGGCCGGACTCCAAGCGGCTGGCGTGCCTCGAACCTCCAGCAGCTTTGCTGCTTCTTTCCCAGGATAAGCAGATACGATGGCCATGGTGTTTGGTGGG
The DNA here is from genome assembly GCA_963693085.1 of Alisma plantago-aquatica. Classification (NCBI taxonomy): domain Eukaryota; kingdom Viridiplantae; phylum Streptophyta; class Magnoliopsida; order Alismatales; family Alismataceae; genus Alisma; species Alisma plantago-aquatica. The sequence continues at coordinate 1,018,281,365 of OY856409.1, read as the reverse complement.
GCGCGGAACCCCTGTACCTCCCCTGTTCCACGGAAGGAACAGAGCAATCCCGAGCGGGATCGCAAGGGGCAGGAGGCGGTAGTGAGCGAGGGTGCACAACCCCTCGTTGGCGGTTGACGGTGTCTCGGCACGGTGACTGGTCGATGGAGACCTCTAGGCCAACACCTAGAGCGGTGAGAAGTGAGCGTGAGGATGTCCAAACCAGTGTTGGGCGCAGTGATGAGAGACCCTGACTGTGGACGTTGATCCCCGATCCAAGGACCCGTGTCACAGGGGAAATAATCAAGGGTATGTTGTTTGGCTTCTCTATAGTTTGACTCATAACCTTTTAAAAATGATATCTCCCTCCTCCTTTGTCCAAATAGGGCAAAAGTATATATAAAATCGATCAACTCGACAAGACCTACACTTTGAGCCTAGTCCCACACTCTAAATCAAATGTTTGTTCCCTGATTTCTTGATAATACTAACTTTAGTCATGTTTGAGCACATTTTTTTTGGTGAACCCAGCATGCTAACTTTAGTCATGTTTGAGCACATTTATTCACTATTATGATCAAATCTTGCATCTTTAATGACTTTTCACTCTCCTAATCATGTTTGAGCACTTTTTTTTTGGTGAACCCAGCATGCTAACTTTAGTCATGTTTGAGCACATTTATTCACTATTATGATCAAATCTTGCATCTTTAATGACTTTTCACTCTCCTAATCATGAAATCAGTAATTTGTATTCACCTTGAATCAAGTTGAGCTCCTAAGCTCCCCTTTTGATCCATGGTTGCCCCTAGGGCATGTTGTAGCTTGTTCATGGACTTTAATGCATGATTATGATGAAGTTTGAATCTTTAATATACTTATAGCCTCCTAAGCATAAAATCAGTAGCTCTTTTGCTCTTGGGATCCTAATGAGGGCCCTAATCAACCTATTGTTCATGAATGACCTCGATTGTACATATTTGCCTATTTTGGACTATAATGTTGAACATTGCCTAGATTGCTAATCTTGCTTCTAATGGACATACACCTATTTTGGAATATGTTTCTTATGACCTAATGTTGCTGATCCAAACCATGTTTGATGATGGGTTCTCCTATTTTGATGAAACATGATCTAGCATTCTCTATTGTGAGTCGCCTTAAACGTTGTTATGATTGTAGAAAGATCATGGAACGTCATAATGGCATGAAACTTGAACCACACCATCATGATGACCTTTAGATCAGCACAATATCATATAATGACCCAATAATCAACTTGGAACCCACCTTGGCCAAAACCCTAAAATGCATCTAAATAGGATTAATGATAAGAATCTAACCCTAGATTTCCTATGAAAATATCTAACCCTATGAAAGTGTTGAAAATTTGATGCTTGATATATATATAGGTGATGGAGATGTCCCAAGACCTAAGATGATGTATATGATGTGTGATATCCATGATGAGCCTCATACTCGAGTTAGTAGTTGCATATAAAGGAATCTAGTGGTTACCCTTAAGATGGGTAGAAATGTATGTTACAGGTAGAAAATGGTGGTGAACATGTCTTGTTGGACACATATATGTCTTAGCTTTAGTGGCTTGAAGCTCTTTCTAGATACAAGTGAGAAAGTTACAAAACCTCGATATTGATGATAATGTTGTTCCTTGAATGATGCTCAATACATGAAAGAATCTCACTTATGTTTAAAAACTCGATATGTGCTAGATAAGTCACTTACATAAGCTAGACCTAATATGAAATCACACTATACATAAAATATGTAGCTTTGAAATCATGAACTTGATATGAGGATGTCTAGAGATCTTAGCTTGAATAATCAGAGTAACATGCCCAATCTCATACCCAATTGAAAAATAAAACATAATTGATTAGACTTTGTAGAAATACACACCCGATGATAGTCTCGTTTGAAGCCATGACCATGAACATGTTCGCTTGAGAATTGATAAACATGGATTCTGATAATACACCTTGGTCTCATGTGAATATGTGAAAAAAAAACCTAATGTATGAATACAAAGGGTCAGGTAAACCCTAATGCCATGATGATTCCACATTATGAGGGAATACTAAGTAATATGTACATTATTGAGATAGGTACACCCTAAATGATGATAGCCTACATCTACATCCCATGGTGGGGAATTCCTTGACAACCATGGTTCAATAGCTAGACCTGATGGATCCTGACTTGACTCTTAACTTAAATCATGGATAAATTTCGAGGACGAAATTTCTTGTAAGGAGGGAAGGATGTGACAACCTGACTTTTCTCTCTCCTCCATGATACTCCTTCCCTCTCATATAATGATCTCTTACTCAATCAAGTGACTTATACTCAATTGAATATCAATTACATAGTTTGAGTATGGTTATACTTCCTTTTAGTCGCACCAATGATCATTTGAGATGTTTGACATTATTTGGCCTTTTTGAGATAAGTTCCACACTTCAATGTGTCACCATATTATTATATATGTAGAACCTACTTCAATAAACTCTCCTCGACACAAATTGTGTATCATGTTCTAGAGGACTCAAATACAAATCTAGTGGCCCAAAAATCACCTAAATCAGGATTATAAATTATTAGATATGGCTATTTGAATGCCTCCATCTAATGTATTATGTTATTTGGATTTTGGAACCTTTTTGGGCCCAAATACAAATCAGGGCCCAGTTGCTTGCCCTCCTCCCCTTCCTCTTCAGGAAACCAATGAACAACAGGGAAGGAGCTTCCCCGCCACCACCTAGATTGGGTAACTGACGGCACAACCCTAGTTTTCCTTTCCCTATTATAAAACCCCATACCCACGTTCGGTTTGCTCCCACAAACCCTGGTGGCACCTTTCCTTCCCGCCCCTCCTCCTTCTCTGGTTCCTCACCACCTGTATTTCCTCCCTGTACTAGTTCTGCTAGTCGACGGCTATGGCAGCCATCTAGCCCCGTCGCACGCCACCACAGTGGCACTCATGGCCGGACTCCAAGCGGTCGGTGTGCCTCGAACCTCCAGCAGCTTTGCTGCTTCTTCCCCAGGCTAAGCGGCCACGATGGCCATGGTGTTTGGTGGGGCACAGAACCCCTGTACCTCCCCTATTCCACAGAAGGAACAGAGCAATCCCGAGCGGGATCGCAAGGGGCAGGAGGCGGTAGTGAGCGAGGGTGCACAACCCCTCGTTGGCGGTTGACGGCATCTCGGCGCGGTGACTGGCCGATGGAGACCGCTAGGCCAACACCTAGAGTGGTGAGAAGCAAGCGTGAGGATGCCCAAACCAGTGCTGGGTGCGGTGACGAGTGACCCTGATCGTTGCCGCTGATCCCCGATCCAAGGACCCGTGTCACAGGGGAAATAATCAAGGGTATGCTGCTTGGCTTCTCTATAGTTTGACTCATAACCTTTTAAAAATGATATCTTCCTCCTCCTTTGGCCAAATAGGGCAAAATTATATATCAAATCGATCAACTCGACGAGACCTACACTTTGGGCCTAGTAACACACTCTAAATCAAAGGTTTGTTCCCTAATTTCTTGAAAATACTAACTTTAGTCATGTTTGAGCACATTTATTCACTATTATGATCAAATCTTGCATCTTTAATGACTTTTCACTCTCCTAATCATGAAATCAGTAATGTTTCTTCACCTTGAACCAAGTTGAGCTCCTAAGCTCCCCTTTTGATCCATGGTTGCCCCTAGGGCATGTTGTAGCTTGTTCATGGACTTTAATGCATGATTATGATGAAGTTTGAATCTTTAATATACTTATAGCCTCCTAAGCATCAAATCAGTAGCTCTTTTGCTCTTGGGATCCTAATGAGGGCCCTAATCAACCTATTGTTCATGAATGACCTCGATTGTACATATGTGCCTAGTTTGGACTATAATGTTGAACATTGCCTAGATTGCTAATCTTGCTTCCAATGGACATACACCTATTTTGGAATATGTTTCTTATGACCTAATGTTGCTGATCCAAACCATGTTTGATGATGGGTTCTCCTATCTTGATGAAACATGATCTAGCGTTCTCTATTGTGACTCACCTTAAACCTTGTTATGATTGTAGAAAGAGCATGGAACGTCATAATGGCATGAAACTTGAACCACACCATCATGACGACCTTTAGATCAGCACAATATCATATAATGACCCAATAAGCAACTTGGAACCCACCTTGGCCAAAACCCTAAAATGCATCTAAATAGGATTAATGATAAGAATATAATGTGTATATGCAATCTTGTTGTTAACCAGGTTTGATATGTGGCTAGATGACGAAGGATATGTTAGGTTGTGAAATCTCTAAATTAGGTATGGGCCTTATCTAGTTATATGACTACCACTTTCTTGCTTGAAAAGACATATATTGTATGCTCGTTTGTCTATTTTCTCAAATATTGCCATGTAGTATTGCTATGTGTTACTCGATGTTTGCCTCGTCAGTTTTATAACTTGAACACATATATGGATAGAACTACATTATAATATTGATTGATAAAGGGTTAGCTCTTGGATACGGCCTTGAGGTCCCTCTTGCATAAAAGGGTTAGCTAAGCTTGAGCACCCTTACGGACCCTTCCGACGGGAAGTTGGTCAAAGGCCTTAAACATCTTTGATATTGTTGGTATAATGGAGTGAAATGACATAAAATATGATTTTGCATTTGTTAAACAATCAACATGTTTATTCTTGTTCATTTAGTCTTGAAATCTTTTCAAAATTATGCAAAGCTTATATATATGTGTATCTTTCGGCCCCATACTCAACACCTCGTGTGTTGACCCATTTCTCGTATGTTGTTTTTAGGTTCAGAGATGGCTAGAAAGATGTAGGGCTTGGTGAGCTATGCTAGGTGTACTTGTTGTAAGATCTAGATATAGTATACATGAGAAGACTTGTATAAAGTGACTCTTGAAATATGTAATTCAAATCATGTAATATAATAATGTTGCTTAATATATCTTGTTGATTGTTGAGATTATGTTGGTGCTTGTATCTTGTTATCTGTTCATGTGTGCTAAGCTTTACGCTTCCGCATTTCTCCTTTGGTATACATTTGGTTCATGGACTGGGATTCCGGTTCCGTGACAGGGTGAGAGTTAAAGAAAAAAATATATCATATAAGGTATAACTTATGTGGAGTATGGTTGGAAGAAGCTACCAATTCTCAATACCACCAAATTGACTAGAATCATCAATGTATAAGTGTGTGCAATCTCTTGATCCAACCTATCGACCTTTGATTCAAGATTTCAAGGGTCTAGAGTTCCTCCACCTCATTTCTAAAAGGTAACTAATAATGAGAATATAGGTTGAGGGTGGTTGTTTATATATAGATATTAGGGTTAAAAGTCTAAATAGGTCTCACTTATGCCAAGCTATTGAGGGATAGAAATGTAAAAGGTATTCAGATCATAGAACCCAAGAAATTGATCCTAACCCTATCTAGGCTCCTCACAAAAACCATACCTATCGAGGGTCATCATGTATGGAGCTAGTGAAGCTCTTTTCATGACATGTCAAGGTGAAAAGGAAAGGATATCAAGGTCACCAAACCAACCTATCACGGTACACACTTAAGCAAGCCTATCGGCCCTCACCAATTCTCAAACCTATCGATGGTCCACCCATGAGAGAGGCTATATATATATATATATATATATATATATATATATATATATATATATATATTATTTTTATATATATGTATATATATACATATATATACACACATATATACATATATATATGTATATATATGTATATATATATATATATATATATCCATGGGACCTTTAATATATTGGCTATGTGACGGTGGAAAGTCTCATATCTATCGAGCCTCTAGGTTCAACAAATGAAACTTGACATCTACACTAGATTTGAGCCCATGGTTTGAAACCTCATCCAAACCCAGTTCAAAATCATCCAAAGGCCATAAAATCAATACTATATATGAAATAGAATATGAAGCTATATACCTTGAACTCAAATCGCAACTAGATTCTTAGTTATGGTGAATTTACATATTAGTCCATAAGTATATAAAATTTCAATATCCAGGAAATCAAAATGCAACTGAAGCCAAAAATTAAAATTATCTGTAACATCCCATATTTGAGGCCTAAGATAAAAGATCTTAAAAGGAAGGATTTGACTACCCATATCACCAAGGTGCATCTCCTCTTTAGGGAGCCCACCACTAAGAACTTTTTGGTTAAGCATGCTTAGCCCAAAGTAGCACTAGGATGGGTGATCAATTGAGAAGTTTAGCTTGGCTTGGGTGTGAGTGAGGCCAAAGAGCGCAGTTTAGGTTAGTGGTGGTTTGTGGATCCAATCTTCATTCCTAAAACTCAACTAGAATCTTTGATAGTAGGTCGGAACGTTACAAACAATATCAAAGTCATAACTCTCTAATACGTGGAGTCCTTATGGGCATGTTGCATGCTAGTATTGAGGAGTGTTGTCCAGGCATGTAGGAAAGTGCTATCCATGGTGATGTGTCCACCCTTGGGCTGGAAGTCATGATTAAGAGTTGTGCGTCCATGGGCCATTCTAGATTTGCACTAAATTGGGGAAATATTATGAGGCCACAAAGTTAAGACTTGATAAGGACGTCAATAGTCTAAGTGGGGCAGATTGCAACATCCCAGTATTTGAGGCCTTAGATAAAATGACTAAAAGGAATGATTGTAGTAACCATATCACCAAGTTGAACATCCTTTTTGAGGGAGCTCATCCCTAAGAACATTGTTGTTAAGCATGATCAGCCCAGATGAGTACTAGGATTGGGGTCAGTCATCATTCCCAAAACTCTACTAGAGCCTTGGGTAGTGGGCCTGAGCATTATATTATCTCTTAAATTTTTGTTCTCATTACAAAAATAAAGCATAAAATGGAGAACATAATTTTATACAATTTTCAAACAACATGCAATCCAACCCTCATATTATGGTAGATTTACAATTCAGTCAATAATTTTAAAGGAAACTTGAGATTTGTGCAAACAATGTGCAATTTGTTTCAATTTAGAGATGCTACTTAATAAATACATCTAAAAATATAATTAAGCATACAATTAAGGGATTTAAACATCCAATTATTATAATAAAACATGATTGGAGGTTCATATGGGTCCAGGGCCGTACACTTCATGTCCAAAATTTACCAACCATGATGTTGGTTCTAACGCAAAAAGGTAAGCAATCATTGAGGTATGCTCACAAGATGACTCTTCACTAAACCTAACTAAAATGGATGTCTTAGGATTCATGATCATGCCCTAAATTTACCAACCAAGATTTTTTTACTAATGTAGAGTTGCAGCTTGGTGGGTGTGGTGGTAGAAATAATTTTGTTGAGGAAATTGTGAAAAGGGTGAGCTTGAGATTAGGTTATCTATAAGGGTGGGAAAAGTTTTTTTTATAAAAGATGAAGGAGGATCGAAAGTAGATTTTGTTGTTTGAAAAATGCACAAAGATATATATCTCAACAAAATTATTATAAGATAAATTTTTTGTGACAATTTTGTTCATCAAATTATTACCTGGATGGTCACTTAACTGAAACTCATGTTAATCATGGAAAAATAAAATTGTTGTCAAAGCCTACACAACTTTTATTATAAGAAACATAAGTTATGTTCATTGACAGGTCACTTAAGTGAACCTGATTATTGAGTATGGTATCAATTTTTCCTTTCATAACTATTGCAAGAATCAAACGTGACACATTTTCCCTCAATTGAACCAATTATTAGGGATGTCATTTCTATTTTGCTTCAGGTGTGTGTAATTTAAGGAGAGTTTATTCATATCGGATAGAGTAGCATATCTAAATTCCTAATCATTTTGGTTACATAGATCCCTTTTATTGTATGGAATAATGTGAATAATCACTCTATTAGGACTTAAGTGTCACTTTTGATTACTTTTAGATATGTTCACACATAAGGAACACTAGTGTAGGATTAGTGGATTTAACATATTGAGAAGTGGGTAATGTTGTGTTATGGTGTTAAGTGAAATCTCACAAAAAATCATAGTTTACTCCCTTATTCAGATCATTTAGTTCATTCATATGTATTATGCACAATTCTTTATCTCTCTACATTTTTTTAAAAAAATTACTCGATGACAGGCATGATGTAATTGTGCATAGCTTCATGGTTGATATCCAATCACAACTATTAGGTAAAGTTTTACTTTATCTACAGTTTTATGTTTTTTTATGATTTTATTCAATTCTAAATAAATGTTTTATGTTGACTTTCTGGTAAGAAAGAGCATCCCAAGATATGATAGAATAAATTCTCTACAGACCAATCTGTGTGGCACATCCTTACGTGTGCTCTTTATGCATTTATGCACAAATTATGCCCATCCGTACAAAGTAGAAACCAAAACAAAAGGAGACCCATCATGGTGTGCCATGTGTGGTTGCATTGGTCCCTAGTATAGTTGCACTAATACAACAAAAAATGGAATTTTAACTGCTTCCTAAAAAAAATTAGAGAATTTCAGCCCAAATTGAGTGTAAATAATTGACACATGCCCCCAAAATGATTGTAATACCCTCACATTTTGGTAAATTTGATATATATAAACATAAGACTTAGTTTTATAAACAAATTGCCTAATTCTATTATTGATGGAATAATAATGTTATCCTATATGGCATGCCAAGGCCCAAGTGAGGCCCATGAGACTATTTTCTTTGCAAATAGGTCATTGGGGCACAAGACAAAGAAATAAGAGATTTTGTGTATAAATAAAGAGTAATGGATTTATGAATTGAAGGATAATTGAAATAGGAGATAATAAGAAAGTTTCCAAAAGAAAATGAGATATGTGGTATCTTGGATCAATAAGGGACGAATTATCTAACTAAGAGTGGCAACTCAATATTTGAGGCATCAAAAAAGAATAAATCAATCTGAATTTTGGTATACTTGATTATAATAATGAAAAGAAGAAAATTCTAGAATTTGAGAGAATAAAGAACTTTCCATGAGGTGTAATTTAAGAATATTCTAAACAAGCAAGTTTTTCTATTTAACTTATTCCAATGAAATCCAAAAAATTGATAAAGGTTGGGAAGGAATTAATGGGTTTCCTCCAAATTTCATAGTCATAATATTTTCCTAATGGCCTCTAGGAAATCAACAAGAAAAAGGGAATTTATTGCAATAAATATATGAAAATTTGTTTTTGGAAAATGAGCAAAGATGACCAACTTTACCGTTGGCAGCAGTTGCAGCCCATGGATGTGTCATGCCCTTTGTGACCTTTAGATCTGATATTGATAGACCAGTCATTGTCTTCTACCCCTTGCCCAAATAGGCAGTTTCGGTTATAGTGTAACTGACACGTTCCTTCAATTCTCTATTATAGACCTCAGTGTTATACATTGTCCATACTTTGATGATGACTTAAGCATTCCATTCATATGTATCTAATATGTGTATTTTAGATTAATTTCAAGTATGAGGTACATGAAAGGATCAATTCCATCAAGCCCTAACTTGATCTACTTCAAGTCAAAAGCTTTGAAAATGTACTTTCTTGGAAAATGCCCTAAAACCCTTAGGACAATTTATGTAACCATTTGTATTGGTTATATGACTAGTAACAAAGAAGAGAAAAAATCAGGAACACTTAATTTCAATGTTCAATCACTCTAATGATATTTTCTAAAATTCATCACATGTTGTTTGATCATCTGAGTTTCCTTCCTAGAAACTCGACCGATGCCTAGGATTGATCTTGGAAAATGTCCAAGATCGGCCGAGTTTACCCTAGGACAAACTCGACTGAATCCCTACATTGGAAAATCAGATTTAAGTGATCGGCCGAGTTTCATCCAGGATAACTCAACCAATACTTCAAATTTTCTTTGTCATATAGTGCAATCAGTCGAGTTACCTTTATTGAAACTGGATCGATTGCACTGTAGGGAGTGTGTGGAAAAGTGACTCTAACCATTGGAGTGTTGCAAAACTCATAATTATAGCCATTGTAACCCCCAAATGTCTAATAAATGTTCCTTACTACTCCTAAACACTAGTGGACATCTCCAACTATAAATAGGACCCCTTGGGCTTCATCACAAGCTTGCTCCTTCATGCTATTCAAGCTCCTAGATATATTTGAGTGCATTCAGTCTACTAGAGCCCATTTCTCTCTCTTGTTTAGAAATCAAAACATCCATATGAGTGAGATAGGATATGTGTGAGAGAGCTACTCCTTTGTAGTCTTATAAAGGTCTCAAAGCTTCCCTTTCCCCAACCCCATTCTTCAAGATCAAGTTGGTGAAAGTTTATCCAAGTGAAGGAGAAGGTTCAAAGCTTCTCCAAGTGGAAGGAGAAGGTGCAAAAGCTTCTCTAAGGTGAAGGAGAAGTTTAAGGCTAAAGATTCAGGAGTAGAGTGGGTAAATCCTACAATGTAAAAGACTCGACGAATGAAGGGGATCTCCTTGGTGAAGGTATCCAGTTGCTTGCAAGAGTGTGTAAGACCTTGTATAGGTACAAGACTATAGCTCAAAGGATAGTTAATTCCTTGGTTGGTTATTACCTCCCTTGTCTTCAAAGGGGAGGTTGGCCGTCCTTGGCCAGGTAAATAAGATCAAATTGTATGTCTTATAATGGAATGTAAGTGTGCAATGGTTGCCAAGTCCAAGAGTTGACCTCTCTAGGTAGTGGACTAACTTTCTCCTAGTTTGGATATTGGAACCACTCAACATAGTTTATTCTTGTGTATGTTCAATCTCTCACATCCTTGATATGTATGCTTAGTTGCAAATCAAATTACATATTTGCAATCCTAACGCTGAAGTAACTTGAAGGTGTAATTGATTTTGTTTAAGTGATTTTTAGCTCTATTCACCCCCCTCTAGAGCCCTTTGATACACCAAGTGGTATCAGAGCCCAGGTCTTCTACAAAAAATCTCTTACGAGACAAGAAGATGGGCGACAACCTACATGGGTCTCTCAACTTGGAAGGTGGTTTCTCCATGAGACCTAAAATCTTTGACAGCACAAACTTCCTTTATTGGAAGAGGAAAATGTAGTTCTACCTTCAAGGAATGAGTTATGATGTGGAAAATAGTTAACTTTCCATACAAGGAACCGGTGGGAGATATAGCTACTTGGGATGAAGCTATACTCAAGAAGGAACATCTAAATTCATAGGCTACAGGCATCATATATGCAACCCTCACCCCCTCTGAGTTCAACTGAATCTCCTCTTGGGACACAACCCATGATATATGGAACAAGTTGTGCATCACCTATGATGGTGACATGTGTTTACTGTGCGTTATATGCAAGTGAATGTATCGAAGTAATGCAAGCCTTTTTGAGGGATGAGTCGAACACATGGAAACGTACTTTCAAAGACTACTACTAACTATGATCTAATCAGCTATGATGGTAAAATAGTTAAATTGGGTTGATTGAATAGAAACAAATGTAGAAATGAAACAAGCTTAAAGACTGAGTTACTCAGATTAAAGGGAATTTCTTAGGATAATGGTTTCACCACATATAGCATTGCAATTAACTCCACACACTAATATCTATTACCCCTATCACTGGATATAGAGCCTGTAGTGAGAACTACCCACTCCCATAGTGTAATTCACTACCTATTCTGATGCCAATCCCATTTCCATAGTAATCATTTGATTAGATAGTTACTTTATGATTAATCTCTGGGTTTCTCCTCCCGTTTATTCTCCACCTTTCCAAGGGGTGCAATAAGTAGGTAAATATATGCTTTTACAACTCTTAACCTCTCTCTCGAAATGATTAAGGGCTTGATAATATGTCTATGGCGATCAATCATAAACTATTTAAGACAATTTCATAAATTTATATCTAGAACATTGGGATAACGATGATATTAATGCATGGAAATCAATTACAATGTATATCTGGGTTACTCCTGGATCCTAATGAATCAAGGGGTATAGACCCTCATGGTTTTCATTGACGAATACATGGTAGAGAAAGAGAAAAATGTGGGAAATATTAGAAAAACTAAAGTAACCCCTAGAGGATGGCTGATCTGGATGATCCCATATGTCGTATGTGCAATCTGCTGTCTTTTGACTATAGATTCACCCTGCGGAGGTTCTCAGATTGTCTCAGGTGAAGCCTTTGGTTCCTTGTTCTTCTCTGATCTCTCTGCGGTGTCATGCAATGAAAAATGTTTGCATCCTTTAGGTCTAACCGAACTCCCCTCAAGTCATAGGAATCACTTAAGGTGTGAAATAATGACATATGTTGGATTAGAGTGTTATCTTCAGATTGCCTAATCGGGTAGACTTGGTAGTACCGACTATAAAGTCAGTAGTACTAAGTTTCTAGGGTAGCCATGATTCATTAGAATGTTGATACCATTGACTTGTCTTGATTGCATCAAATCTTTAGGTCTCTCGAGCATTGCCTCCCTGATGTCATCTCAATAGTATTGTGTTGGTGGACTGGGTAGTGTTACAACCCGGTTCTAGCTTTGCTGGTAATCCTAGAGATTTAAGATAATCTTAACACTTTTCATGTCTTTGTTAGTAATATTTTATCTTGTTCTTTACATTAACTTTGGTAACCTTAAATTATTATTTGAGAACTCATAATCATGACTTAAGCCTACCATAAAGATCCGAGTTGGAGTTAATATAGCATTAACCCATACAGGTATGCAAGAAGAGAGTTAATGACATTGGAGGAAATAATTAATAAATAATTTTCATTTAAGAACATTATCACAATAATATTGTAGAATTGTGGAGAATTTAATTAAGAATCCAAAAAAAAGAATGAAACAAATCAGAGTTAAACTAAGAGAGTTATGCCCCTTTTAGTAAACATGTACAGAGTACCGCGACCGACATCGCGACCGTGACCGACATTGTGTCATGTGCCGTGACCACGACTGATGCTATGTTGTGTGCCACAACCCACAATGCTAGTGTCGTGACCCATGATGCTGCGTCGTGTATCGCGACCACGACCGAAGTTGTGTCGTGTGTCGCGACCACGACCGATGCCGCTCAGGACAGCCAATCGTAGAACGATCATATATCGAGCTATACTTAACCATTTTCAATGAAACGAAGTGTGTTAGAATAGAAATTTGATTCTCTATCATTTCTGACACCTTGGGCAACCTGGAAGGCAATTTCTAGGGTGATTTTTGGTGAAGAATGTGAAGAACGGTAGAAATCCAAAAGGGTTCTCATAGATTCAACTTGGTAAGTAGTTTTAACCATAGATTCTTCATCCTCCTCATTTCCCCATGCCCGAAATCCCTAATCCAATGAATTTGAGGTTTGGATTAACCTCTTACCCTCATCTTCTACCTATATCAAACCTCATTTAGGGTTGAAAGGAAGAAGAAACCACTAATTTTGCTAGAGTTTTGATATGGATTCGAGATTTTCAGAGATGGGATATGTTTTAAAGGTTTTTTCACACCTTAGGGTGAGTGGGTACTTCCTTTAAATAGTAGATTACACAAAAATGAGTTAAATCATAAAAAATCTTCAATTGCTTGGTATGCGAGTACAAACCCTAAGTTGCCTTTTTGATCTAGCTTTTGCAAGATGATATGGATTGGATTATTTCTCTGTTGTGATGAATTTCAGATTATGAAATCACATTAAAAATGATTGCAATCCATTTAAATGAAAATTATAATATTAATTGTAGAGGTTACATTTCTCGATTTGTGTGTGTCATCCTTGCGCAGGGGCCATGCTAATCTTTTCTATGTAGGATTTTTGATTATGACTAAAATTGTTGTATAATTGAATAAAGAAGTTTGCCTAGTTGACTCTCCCTACTTATGAATGATTGTTTAATTTGTATGTGTATTACATATATGTTAGATAAGATCTTGCATTTCATTCAATGATATCAATGTTTGCTTGATATATCAGTAAGGAGGGTGAAACCCTAAATGAATGGAAAGTTGGAGGTTTTCAAATAGACATCTTGATTCAATGTTATTCTTGATGTATGATTCTTTAGTAAATGGCAAGGAAACCCTAGTTTAGTTCATTATAGGGTTTCATACATATATATATATATATATATATATATATATATATATATATATTTGATTATATGTGAACTATTGAGAGAAATGTTTATTCAATGATGTTATGATGTATTAAATCCTTATGTGTGTCATGTGATAAGTGAATGAGGTAAAAGAAACCCTAAGGATAGGGTGTTTAGTGAATCAAGTGTTGTGATATCAATGTTTTTTAGTTTGAGATGTAGCGATGCTTAATAGTTCAGTTGTGGTAAATGTTATCAAATGGTTTATGAAATGAACAGTTTACAAAGATGAACTAAGATATGTTGATGTGATGATTGAATTGTGAATTTAAAGAGTGAATTAGATATGTAGATGCCCTAAACACTGTAGAATCCTCACAGGATGAGTCTTGTGCTATGAGGAGGAAACAACTTACCCACTGGAGGTAGCCCAGATCGAGGTAAGCCAGAGTGCACCAGTAGGGTGTGGGGGTCTTGACCAGTAGGGCAGAGTCCTTACAATTGTGTGGTACCCAACACAAATCAAGGATGTCGGTGGTACTTGTGTTACATGTTAGTGATCAGTGGTCAGTAGGTCGACTGATGCACAATAAGCTTGAGGGCTTTGACTTATCACATGAGTACCCAGGTTGAGTCTGAGATATCTGGCCTCTCCCATTAGCCGTCGAGAGGCAGACGTGCTGAGGCCCACTGCAGATGGGGTCTTACTCAAGAGATAGGCTTAGGAACCCGAGCATGCTTCTAAGCCTTGTATAGTGAGATTGTAGCTTGCTGTGATTCTTTCACATGTTGTGGTATACCTCATGTGGGTTTAGGGAATAATAAGATGAACGAGAGGTTAAACAACTATGAGTAGTTACTCAATTCTTACTTTGTATGTTTCTGAGTTATTAGTTCTCTTTGAAATTAATCATGCATGTTCATATATTGATTCACTCTTATAGATATCTAGAGTATCCTGACATATTTATGATTGTCAATGATTAGACTCTTTAAAGCTTATTGTTGTTATAATTGCTAGCAATTTCTTGAGAATATATCTATAATTATATAAGTGCTCTAAACTATTTCTTTAAAGTACTCATTCACTGAGTGAGTAGGCTCACCCCTCTACTCACAATTTTTAGGGAAACCACGTGGACTTGAAGAAGGTCAAAGCATTAGAGTATATCTACCACATGATTTATGTACATGATCAGTTAAGTTCAGTCGGTCCCTGTCACTCTAGGTCCTTGTATAGATGTGAGAAAGTTGTAAGTGATGTTTTGTAGCTTTGTTTCCTTAATAATAGAGAATGTATCTGATTATCATGTCTTATGTACATGTAAGTGTGAGAAATTGAATGAATGTATGGATGTGTATCATTAATGTTGAGATCATATTAGAGTAATCAAATTTAATTCTCTTGTAAAGTTTGTTTATGTGATTGGATGTGAGAAAACAAAAAGTTTGAAATAAAGGAAAAAAAATTCAGGGGTGAACTTTGTATTAAGTATAATCCTCAAACTTATGCCCTAATCTCATGATTAGTGGTAATCATGGGATGCGGGTGTAACAACTTGGTATCAGAGCTTAGGATGAGTCGTCAGGGACAATTAGGTTAAAAAATCAGAGTTATAAGTGTCGCAGATAGGAGGTGATGTGTCTATAGCTCTGGGAGGTCTAATTATTTAGATACCCTGGCTCGGTATCTAAATTCTTAGGTTGACCTGCATCAAGCTACTCTGTCTATTCTTCTCTCGATGCTCTGGCCAGGTATGCAGAGGAAGGATGGGCTATAGAGAAACCCTAGAAATCTTAGGGTTAGGAGACGGGAATGTAATTAAGGAGTAAGAGATTAAACATAGAATGTGATGCAACTTTTGTTTTATATTGCTACTTTGCTTTGAGATCAATAGAAATGCACTTATATGTATGAATCCATATTATCTGTTTGTAGAATTTGTATGGTTCTTTTAGATTGTTTTGTATCATGAAGTTGATTCATTTATTCTTTGTATCAAGTATACCAAAAGTTATGTTTAAATGAGTTTTCCCTAAGTGGATATTCTTTCCACATGTTTGAGATTAATAGGAGTTGGTTAATCTTGAGTAGCTCTTAGCTTGAGGACTGTAGGTTCGTCTTGGTCCGGCTGGCAGGGTGCGTTACTGGGATCTAATGAATCCTATTGAAAATATAATAAGAGTAGACTCTGGATAAATTAGACCAACATCATAATGAGAATTTGCATACACTAAGATGTTGAAATAAATGGGAAATATTAGAATAGCTAAGAATGAGTTGGAACTAATTTCTGAGATCCAACTTTGGGTCCTCATATGAGAAACCCTTAATTGGGAATAAAGGAACACGACATAAGGTTCAAATTAAGTTTAATTATTAGTATTATATGAACTCTAAATATGACACATGGGAAAGATATGAGAAAAGTATATAAGGTACAAGATAGTAAGAATCAATCATGAGGAATGGATCATATAATTGAGTACAATGCTTTTATGTACTCTAAAGCAAAGGGAAAATAGAAGAAAAGGGTTAAGTATATGATAAGTACATAGAAGTGAAGAGTCTTCAAAAGAGTTAAAGTAAGGAGAATTAGATGAACATGTAAATCATAAGACTAGGATAAGAAACTTAGTTGAAACAAAGAGAAATGTTAGAAATGATAAGCTTGATTAAGCAATGAGGGTTATGATATGATTGAGAGCATGGATGTATACCTTTATTATGAAGTTTAATACATTCATCCTTACTACCTTTGGATTCCAAGTCTCTATAGAACAACAAACTAGTTTCTAAAAGAAGAACAAAAGTGTAGCTAAACAAATGAATAAGTCATATAAAGGTAGACTATATTCAGGAAGGAAAAACTTTATTGAAAGAGAAACTAAGTTTGACCCATGCATGAGCCGTTCGATTTAAAATGAAGGATATGTAATGTATTAAATATGAGGTGAAACTAGTAGAGATATTATTGATTTAGAATTTCAACTTCACATTAGCAGAAGGATAAAAAGAAATATATGCTACATGGTATACATGATCATACACATGAATAAGAAACATGATCAGAAAAGAAAGTTAGAAGTTAAAGATGACAGGTGGAAGAGTAGTATATGGTAAGAGGATTATGGAAAGTAAGGATGGGTTTGAAACATGATGGAGTAATATAGGTTATAAAAGAAAGAGGTTGTGAGATTCAAGCAAGTGTTAACTAGTCAAGTATCCTTGTTGATAACTAATTAAACCTACATATGAGAAATGTAATAAGAGAATGTTTGAAGATAAGAATTCTAAGTATCAGAATCATCTTCTCATTCATATATTATTTAATGAGAGCAATGTGGGAATTAAGTGATAAGAAAATGAATCATATATGATTCATGACCACCATTGTAGAGACATCTAGTGAATGTAATAATGACACACAAAATGATGTTGAAACCCTAGCAGGGTAAAC
Organism: Alisma plantago-aquatica; assembly: GCA_963693085.1. Lineage (NCBI taxonomy): Eukaryota > Viridiplantae > Streptophyta > Magnoliopsida > Alismatales > Alismataceae > Alisma > Alisma plantago-aquatica. The sequence continues at coordinate 1,018,263,833 of OY856409.1, read as the reverse complement.
TGAGAATGTAATCTATCTGAATGGCCAAGAAAGAGAAAGGAAATTCAATTGATAAGATAAGGAAGACTTTAGTAAAACATGTGAGATATAAAGTTTGAATTTCAAATTAAGGGAGCAAAGTCACATCACAATAACGTCATGCTTCTGATAAGGACCAAACCCTAGAATGTTTAGGGTTGTAGTAATCCAAGGATGTCACTAGTGATTTGACCTTGAATACTAGCATCTCTATAAAACAAGATCATGAGATTTGCACTATGAGAAGTAAACTAGCACTGATAGTAATCCACAGTTTAACGTTAGCAAATATGAAAGGTAGATAAACAATATGAAAATGATTCAGAGCAAAGGGTAAGAAATAAATTTGAAATGTAACAAGTGTGTTTTGAATAAAAAGAGAAATATAACATGAGTAAAGTGTGATATGAAATAAATTCTTGCAGTGATATTAAGAATGATGAATAATCTATTCTTACCTTGTATGTTTCAATTTTAGGGATGTTTATTCTACATGACCAAAATGAGAAAGATAAGTAGCAAAAAGAAAGTAATGAATGAGGAAAGAAATAAGAGAAAACAATGGCTTCCAGAAATACGTGAATTTGTTTTTAGAAGTATAATTTGTTGAAGGTATATTAAGGGATATAAATTTGTTTTACGTATGATTTCAGTTGTACATGTTCAAGCAATATGTTAATAAAAGTGTCTGATAGTTGTAGCCATTCATACCAGTAATCCATCTTAGTATTGTACAATTGTGGTTGAATCAAGTCTTCCAACTCATTAGTGCTTTGCTATTTGAGTAGCACAATAGTAAAATTCAAAATAACATGGTGAACTCTCTTTTGTGACTCAAAGGTGATACAGAAGAACAATACATATTGTGTTGTATGAATTAAGATAGTGGGATCAGTTACCAATATTGAGACATATTGTGTTGTATGAATTAAGATAGTGGGATCGGTTACCAGTATTGAGGTAACACCTCACGAGTATGAAAATATTGAAAATGGTTGTTTCTCTTTCTCTTTCCTATAATTTATTGTAGCATAGAGAAATCTTTTGTTATCATTGAGAAGGTTTCTTAAAATTTGCTATGATTAGAAAAGGAATAAAGGACTCAATGTCAGAAATAAAATTCTAGACCGCAAAATTTGAAAGCTTAAAAAAGAGAGAGATACCTGTAGTAAAGGTTCTTTGGTGAAATCATGTATAGAAGTTTCTACTTAGGAAGTGGAGATGGAGATACTTAAGAGGTATCCTTACCTCTTTTAGAAATTTTGAGATGAATTTTTTATTAGAGGGGAAGAATTGTTACATCCTGTTCATAGCTTTGCTGGTAATCCTAGAGATTTAAGATAATCTTAATGCTTGTCATTTATTTTAGTAATATTTTATCTTGTGTTTTCATTAACTTTGGTAACCTTAAATACTTGTTTGGGAACTCATAATCATGACTTAAGCCTACTATAAAGATCTGAGTTGGAGTTAATATAGCATTAACTCATACATCTATGCAAGAAGAGAGTTAATGACATTGGAGGAAATAATTAATAAATAATTTTTATTTTCCGAATATTATAAAAACAATGTTGTAGGATTGTATAGAATTTAATTACAAATCCAACAAAAAAATAATGAACCAAATTGCAGTTAAAATGAGAGAGTTATGTCCTTTTTAGTAAACATGTACAGAGTACCGCGACTAACACTACGACCGCGATTGACACCGCGACTGCGATCGACGCTATGTTGTGTACCACGACCATGACTGGAACTGTGTCATTTGCCATGATCCATGATTCTAGTGTCGTGAACCATGATGCTGCATCGTGAGTCACGACCATGACCAACGCTACGTGTCGCGACCGCGACCAATGCCGCCCAAGACAGCCAATCGTAGAACGATCATATCTCGAGCTATACTTATCCATTTTCAACAAAATGAAGTGTGCTAGAACCACAATCTTGTATCATCTTAGACACCTTGCTCAACAAGAGGACGACCTTGAAGGTGATTTCTGGGGCAATTTTTGGGGAAGAACGTGAAGAATAGAAGAAATCCAAAAGGGTTGTCATAGATTCGACTTGGTAAGTAGTATTAACCATCAATTCTTCCTCCTCCTCATTTCCCCTTGCATGGAATCCCAAATCCAATGAATCTGAGGTTTGGATTAACATCTGACCTTCATCTTCTACCTACATCAGACCTCATTTACAGTTGAAAGGAAGAAGAAACTGCTGATTTTGCTAGCGTTTTGATATGGATTCAATTTTTTTAGAGATAGTCTAAGTTTTTAAGGTGTTTTCACACCTTAGGGTGAGTGAGTACTTCCTTTAAATAGTAGATTGTATGAAAATGAGTTAAATCATCAAAAATCTTCAATTTCTTGGTATGCGAGTACAAACCCTAATTTGCCTTTTTTATCTAGCTTTTGCAAGATGATATGAAATGGATTATTTCTCTATTTTTATGAATTTCAGATTATGAAATCACATTAGAAATGATCACAATCCATCTAAATGAGAATTCTTAAAAAAATTGATTTCAAACCATAATTCATTAATGTCAAACAAGGTTACATGAATAATCCTCACATAGGACAAGAAAGTCCTTTACCCATATTTCATCTCTTACAAAGCCCTTCCCCAATTTAGCAAGTGTGTGTGCTGAAATATTTCCCTCCCTAAAGATATGACAAAAAACAACTTTGTTGAAAGCAGAAAACTACCTACTAATGTTTTTTAAAATTTGTACAAAGGGTTGATGTGGTTCTTACTGCACTAACAAACTCACCTACGGCTGAAATCCCTGAGTTTTACCAAAACCTTATGCAATAATACCACTCGCAAGTGGATGGGTCTTATCGCAGTATAGTTGAGGATTGAATCCCAAGGGACAACATTTTTAAGAATCTTTTACTAGTCAAATCTAGTTGAATCAAGACTAATATTTATAACAAAGGTTGGTTTGAGGTTAATTAAACTAAATGCGAGGAAAGTAAAGAGCAAGATTAAAAGTTGATTAAAGATTAATGATGGGAATCGCTGGGACGGACTCGGGTTTCACCACCGCTACACATGCTAACACATCCAAACACAAACATCCAGGATAGATATAACCATCCAAATAGAGCTATTGCAAACCCTATGTTAGGATGTTTAGGTTCGCATAAGAATCACCTTAGGAATCAGATGTCTCGTCGCCATCCAGATCACACACTTTTGGCTCTGAAGATACATATATCCAACTGAAGTTGCAGCCCTACATTAGGATGTTTAGGCACACAGAAGCATCACCGTAGGCTAGATGGCTCATCCCCTCACAGGTCACACACTTATAACCTCAGGGAATCCCATATGATTTCTTATTAGGGAGTCAACCGCATTAATCGACATTCAAATCCTACATATTGAAGTTCTCGCAACATAGGAAAGAACAAGATAAATGCAAGCAGGTGATCAATCCACAAGCACACATCGACGATTAACAACGAAATGAAAAGATACATACATGCCATAGAACGTTTACTAAAAAGACATATAAGCATGGGTAGTGGGGCTAGTCCCCACACCCCAGTGAGAGGAAACTACTCTCTCATGGTGAGAGAAACAAAAAGAATAAGAGAGAGGGGAGATTCTGGCATGAGCATGGTGAAGAAGATGATCACAACTGGGTGGAGAGATGGTCTTCTACACAACGTCGGGGAAGATCTGGACGAGGAGGGAAGAACACCATGGAAGATGGGGCAGATCTTCTTTCTCTACCTTCTCTCTCTTCTTGTAGTCCTTGCTCCCAGTAGGAGGAGCAACTCGTGGATATGATGGCGGCATAGGCGGGGCATAGATGATGAAGATGGATGTAGATCTGGGTTCCCACCTCAGATCTGGATGAACGGGTTGGATGGAGTGGATAGATGGATGTAACAGATCTAGAACTGGATGGGATGGAGTGGCTTGCACCAGGGGTCGAATGCTTCTTGGGTGCAACCTGGATGTGGAGGAGACTGTCTCCTTAGGCTGAGGAGAGACTTGCAGCCTAACGACATCTGGAGAGGGGTACTTGAATGGATTGAGTAGGGAGCTATTTATAGCCACGGGGGAGTGTTGTTTGTTGTTCCTTGGTCGAGGTTTTGTCTCACAGACCGCAGACATGGTTGTTTGACTAATATTGTAGTCACAGTTCTGTTCTCTGGTTACGTGCTAGTGGTTCCTTGCACCCTTAGTCGCAGTTATCTTCTTTAGCCTAGTCACAGTTCTCTATTCTTGGCTTGGTCACGGTTGGGATACGTACTGACCGTGGGTGCGGGCTACTGTGCTTGGTCACAGTTTGCCTTATGCATGGTCAAGGTCTGGGGAAGAGACCACTGCGATGTGTTTCCTATCAGCCTTGTTCACTCTCAGTTGATGAGGTGAAAATGCCACGATCGCATTTTTTTTAGAGGGAGGAGGTCACGGTTATGGAACCACAGACAGGTGGCAATGTGGACGGGCAGTTGCGGATGTGGGATAAGTAGGGGGAGAGGGAAGCAGCAGGCGGAGGTGTAAGGGTGCGATGGCAGTAGACATGGTGGAGAGTTGATGATGTTGTGATGGTGGAAGTCAAGGTGAAGAGGTCTAGGCGTTGCTGTGATGATAGATGTTGTTGTGAGCAAGAGGAAGGTGCCCAGGTCATGGTTATGTTGTAGGCAATGTTGGTCACGGTTGTTAGGGTAGAATACCGCGATTGTGGTTTGAGGGGGAAGCAGATCGCGGTTAGGGTTGCCGGAAGTGCCACACCCGCGGTTATCTATTTGCAAGGTCGTGGTTTGTGAGTTGTGGGGGCCATTGATTAGTGTAGGGCTTGTTCAAGGCACAAGAAAGGGAGAGAGCCCTTGACGTTACTGACTTGAATAAAGAAGAAAAGGGGCACGACTAGAGATATGGAACGAGAAGCTTGTGCCCATACTTGACTTCTTAGACTTAATTAGACCTGCAAATAGGTGTATAAATTGAATTAAAACAAGGATAAATTTGATTAAGCCAAGTCAATGTGCATATTAGAAGATAAAACCAATACAGGCGACTAATCAGAGTAAAATAGGGCCCAAGATGGCGAATGTGACCATGATGAAAATGCATTCATCAAAATACCCCGAACATAAACATTGCTCATCCTCATGTAACACAAAATCCGAAACAGTCGCCAACGAATACTTCCACTCGTGTGATTGCCTCATCTTCACATCATGATTGTTTCTTCTCTACTCTGTATGACTTAGCATCTCAAATTCCTGAGACCACTGAACAGATCTTACCATATCTTTGTTCCTGAGTTCATTTCCCAGCATCACTTCCTCCCTACTTTTTCCAACATCAAGAATGTCTAAGAGTTTCATAAGAGTCTAGAGACACCCGCAGAACAACAAGTGTGCACCTGATCTGACACTAGTTTTTTTCAAGATATTGGCAAAGTAGGCATTCACTGTGCCAGTAGGTGGAAAAGGGAGTGAAGGGGGGTATGGAAGGCAGAAATAAATCTCTCCTCCATTCAACTCGAGATTTTATTATTTGGTTGCAGTTTCATGGACTGTAACTCTTTTTTTGTGCGAATCTCTCCACTATTTGACTCAAGATTGCATTTTTGTGTGCACATTGGCATCTTTTCTTGGTGGTACGCCCCTATTACATAGCGAGGGGTATGGAAGAAGCGAACAAAGAGAGAGAGGGTATGTCACCCCAAACTTAGGGTTTGTCACTATATAGGCTATTTTTGTTTCTTTTTTATGGACAGAGGGGTAAGAAGATGATAGAAGAAGTGTAGAAGAGTGTTCATATCAGAATGCAACTTGATTTACAATCCAATGCATCGGGTTGTTCTCCTTACAATACTCTACTCAAATAATGACTTGATGCGGATCCGGTGAAGATTCCATGCTATTGTTCTACTAGTTAGTTAGGAAGCACAATGTGTTTGATGCCTCTTAGTTCGACAGATACTTGCCATCCTTACTAATCATGATGTTAGGATTCATAAGCTTCACACGGTGATTTCTAACCATTGGCTAGTTTCAGAAATTGTCCCCCTTGAGGTTTTGTTTCGAATAAGGAGGGTATAATGATTCAAAACTGCAAGAAAAAGAACTTGTTGGCTAGGTAATGGCTTTGATTGAAACAAAAAGTGTCAAAACTTCATCAAGTTTCTATACAAAACTACTTTGAAAAAAAATTCAAATTTTGAAATTTTTTGAAAAAATTGCTCAAAATTGCAACAATGAAATCTTAAGTCTGAAACAGATAGGAGTGGGTGGAAATTAAAATACGTACTACCCAGCCTCCACCCCGAACTTAGAAATTTGCTCATCCCAAGCAAACTCTAAATCTGAGATGGAGGGAAAAAATTGTGTCAGTTGGTCCAGCATATGTGGTTGCATTCCTCTTGGCGACGTGTCCTGCATCTAAAATCTCAAAAGTGAAATTTATCAAAACTTAAGATTGCATCTTGCGATACATTGTCTACCGGGTGCAAAAAAATTAATTCAAAACTAAAAGTAAAAGTGAAGTTAAGGATCAGGTTGCCTCCCGATAAGCACCTTTATTTTATTTTGTTGGTTCGACATGCTGATATCATCACCATGGTGGGGCTCTAATTGGGGATTGGGATGGATTGACATATTCTTTTAGTGGTTTCTTTTTCAGCCATTCCTTTATCCTTGCTTTGATTCTATCTTCTTGTATTCTTCCCCATACAGAGCGACCATTGTTAGAATGTATTGGGAAACAAATTGAGTTATGTTGAATTGTTCTTGTTGCTCAATTCAAGGTGGAGAATAACTGTAGGGGATCTGAATAGCCTCATTGATGGTGTAGTGATGATGAGGCATGGAGGTTAGGTTCATTTTTTGATGCACTATCCCTTCATCATAGCAATGTTGGTCATTGATGTCTATCAAATATGGATATGGGGGCTGGTCTTGGTAGAAACTACAATCCATACCTTGTTGAGGAGGGAAGGTGAAAGGAGTAGTTTTTGTCTTTTGGGTTGCCAATAAATTTAAGAGGATGGTAGTTTCTATAAGAGATGGTTCATGGATACCTGAAGAAGGATCAGTATGTGTAGCAACAGGGTCGGGAGGTGTCTCCTCCACATTTGTTAGTATTTCTTTTGTCTCTACATAGACTGGTTAACTCTGTCTCCTTTTCATCATGGTCTTCTTTTGAAGGAATATCGTATTTTGAGGAAAGGAATTGTTGTTTCATTTGAGTAAATTGATTAGCACATTCAACAAAATATGCCTCTTCTTCTTCAGTGTGTTCCTTTGCCCTTTTGGATGCATAGAAATCAAAAGATTGGTTTCCCGCTCTTAGGCTCAAAATTCCAACTTCAACATCAATTAGAGCTCTAGCAGTGGAGAGGAAAGGTCTTCCAAAAATGTGGGGTAGTGTGGATTCTCTTTGATGACCATAACTATGAAATCAGATGGGACATATAGATTTCCAAGCCTTATTGGGATATCCTCTATCATGCCAACTGGCCTGGTTATGGAGGAGTCAACAAGCTCGATGGGCATTCTAGTTGGTAAGAAGTTATTAAGGCCTGGTCTATTGCATAGACTAAGAGGTATGATAGAAATGCTAGCTCCAAGATCATCTAGACCCGATCGGTTGAGGGAATCACTTATCGAGTAGGAAATTTTGAAAGAGCCAGTATCCTTACGTTTGTGAGGCATCCTATCCATAACTAAATCTAATGATGTTCTTTCTAGTTTAACTGTCTGATGTTCTTTAGTTTTATACTTTTGACTAAGAAGGAGTTTGAAGAACTTAGACCATTAGGGCATCTCATCCATGGCATCCAGGAGTGGGACATTGACATACAACTTTTTCATGACTTCCTTGAATTTGTTGAACCTAGTATCGAGCTGGGTAAAATTTAGTCAATATGGAAATGGCACACGAGGTCTGTACACTGGAACAACTGGCTCATGTGAGTCTTCTGCATCAGCAAAAATAGGTTCCTCAGAACTTACCTTGTAGGACTTATCATTCTGAGTAGCACCTGCACTATGCTCAGCACCTTAGACATTTGTCATAGTGACAGGAGTCATGGGTTCTGGTAAGATAAATCCTGAACGAGTTGTCACAGCTTTAAGTTGTTCCACATGCCTCAGATTGTCTACTGGTTTCCGAGCTAAAGCTCCAATAGGTGGCATGAGGCTAGATGCAAGTCGAGCTAGTTGAGATTCAATGGCCTTCTGGTGTGCTTGTTGGTTAGCTATCAATGTTTGTTGCGACTGTAACATCTTCTCAATGGCCAACAGATTATCATCAGTAGAGATGGGTCTAGCTTGTTTCCCTTGTTGTTGATTCTGGTAAGGGACTTGATTGGGGTCTTGGAACTGATAGTTGTTCTGGTAATTGTTGTAGTTCCTGTTCTGGAAGTTACCCCTAAAGTTCCCTTGATTCCCAAAATTCTATTGTTGGTTGTTTGCACCAAATTGATGTGAGTTTATCGCTCCTAAAGGATTTCCATGTTGAAAAGTGGGATAATTCCTATTCTGATTCGGATTATAGTATCCTTGACCAGGGATAGTGTTGACAACATTCAGACTTTTCATCTGGCCATTATCTCCGTGTTTGTTGACTTTGCTTAGGACAACATCATTGAGAACATTACAGGACAAAGTAGAGTGATATGTTCCTTTACATGCTTCACAGAACAGTGAGGTTGTCTTTATCTATTCTTGTTGTTGAGGGGGTGAGTGTCTTCTTTCATATCCAGCAAGAGACGATTCGAGATGGTCTTGCTTGGCAACTAAGATCTTTAGGGATTCAGCGATAGACTTGTACTCAGGAATAGCTTCTTCCATATCCACCTTCAATACTCCTTTGCCTACAAATCTACCCCAATTAGCTTGATTTTTAGCTCCAAGGGTGACAACCTTCCATGCACTGTCATAACTTTGACACATGAAGTTTCCTCCAGATGAGGAATCCAAAAACTTCTTGATATCATCATCCACACCCCTATAGAAGATCTCGATGAGCTGATTCTTAGGTATTCTATGGTGTGGACACTTGCGTAGAAGCTCTTTGTATCGTTCCCATGCTTCAGTAAGAGATTCTCCAAGGACCTAAGTGAATTGAGTTATACGTCCCCTGATTTCATAGGTGAGAGATGGAGGATAGAACTTCTCCAGGCATACATTTTGAAGTTGTTCCCAAGTGGTGATGGGTTCGCATTGCAAGGAATTGTACCAATTCATGGTTCTGTCAGCAAGAGAGTATTTGAAAAGACACAATCTGATGGCATCATTTGTGACTCCATTTTTCTTTTTCATAGCACATAGATCTATAAACCTCAGAAGATGTTCTTGACTATCTTCTCCTTGCTTACCACAGAAAGGGATATTCTGAAGCAACGTAACCCAATGTGCCCTGATCTCAAAATTGGCAGCATTGATGGGAGGAGGTTGTACTGGGTGGTGAACATCAGTAGCTTTAGGGATTGAGAATTCTCGAAGATCTTTTTGTAACTCAGCTTGTTGAGCTACTGCTTGATGTGCTTAGATTTCTTCTTGAACTACAGTTTGGGCTTCTTGCATAAGCCTTTCTCTTTGTGCATTAAGGGCTTGAGCTACCCTTCAAGCAATTTCCTCCTCTTATGCCATCCTAGCTTGGTTCTCTCTACTATGACGATGAAAGGTTCTTTTTATTTCAGGGTCAAAGCTAGCAGCAAGGCCGGAACTATTCGAGCGGTGCATACACTAGTCTTTGAGGGTACCTAGGATGGAAAGATCTTTCAGAAGTAAGGTAGACGGAGTAGAGTCAAATTCAAGTAGATGATCGATAGTATCAAAATTTGAAGTAAAATCCTAAATTAGCCTTAATATAACTAGATTTAACCAGATGATTTCGTTGTCCCTGGAAATGGTGCCAGAATTTGACGTGGTTCTTACTACACTAACAAACTCACTCAGGGCTGAAATCCTTGTGTTTTACCAAAACCTTGTGCAATAATACCACCCGCAAGCGGACGGGTCTTATTGTAGTATAGTTGAGGATATCCCAAGGGACAACGTTTTTAAGAATCTTTTACTAGTCGAATCTAGTTGAATCAAGACTAATATTTAGAACAAAGTTTGGTTTGAGGTTAATTAAACTAAATGCAAGGAAAGTAAAGAGCATGATTAAAAGTTGATTAAAGATTAATGATGGGAATCACTGGGATGGACTTGGGTTTCACCACCGCTACACATGCAAACACATCCAAACACAAACATCCAGGATAGATATAACCATCCAAATAGAGCTGCTACAAACCCTCTATTAGGATGTTTAGGTTCGCATAAGCATCATCTTAGGCATCAGATGTCTCGTCGCCATCCAGATCACACACTTATGACTCTGAAGATACAGATATTCAACTAAAGGTGTGGCCCTCTGTTAGGATGTTTAGGCAGATAGAAGCGTCATTGTAGGCTAGATGGCTCATCCCCTCACGGATCACACACTTACGACCTCAGGGAATCCCATCTGATTTCTCATCAGGGAGTCAACCACATTCATCGACATTCAAATCCTACATATTGAAGTTCTCACAACATAGGAAAGAACAAGATAAATGCAAGTAGGTGATCAATCCATAAGCACACATCGACGATTAACAATGAAATGAAAAGTTACATACATGCCATAGAATGTTTAATGAAAGGACATATAAGCATGGGTAGGGGGGGCTAGTCCCCGCACCCCAGTGAAAGGAAACTACTCACTCATGGTGAGAGAAACAAAAAGAACAAGAGAGATGGAAGATTCTGTCATGAGCATGGTGAAGAAGATGATCGTAGCTCGGTGGAGAGACGGTCTTCTACACAACGTCAGGGCAGATCTAGACGAGGAGGGAAGAACACCACGGCCGACGGGGTAGATCTTTTTTCTCCACCTTCTCTCTCTTCTCGTAGTCCTTGCTCTGAGTAGGAGTAGCAGCTCGTGGACGTGATGGTGGCATAGGCACGGCGTAGATGATGAAGACGGCTGCAGATTTGGGTTTCCACCTCAGATCTGGATGAACGGGTTGGATGGAGCAGATAGATGGATGTAACAGATCTAGATATGGATGGGATGGAGTGGCTTGCACCAGGGGTTGAATGCTTCTTGGGCACAGCCTGGCTATGGAGGAGATTGTCTCCTTAGGCTGAGGACAGACCTGCAGCCTAACGGCGTCTAGAGAGGGGTCCTTGAATGGCTGGGGTAGGGAGCTATTCATAGCCATGGGGGAGTGTTGTTTGTTGTTCCTTGGTTGAGGTTTTGTCTCAAAGACCGTGGGTGTGGTTTTTTTACTAATACCATAGTCGCGGTTCTGTTCTTTGGTCGCGTGGTCGCGGTTCCTTGCACCTTCAGTTGTGGTTGTCTTCTTTATCCTGGTCACAGTTCCTTGCACCCTCAATCGCGGTTATCTTCTTTAGCGTGGTCGTGGTTCTCTATTCTTGGCTTGGTTGCGATTGGGATATGTACTAACCGTGGGCGTGGCCTATTGTGCTTGGTTGCGGTCTGCCTTGTGCATGGTCGAGGTCAGGGGAAGAGACCACAGCGATGCATTTCCTCTCAGCCTTGTTCACTCTCAGTTGATGTGGTGAAAATGTTGCGATCACGATTCACCAAGAGGGAGGAGGTCACGGTTATGAAACCACGGACAGGTGCCAACATGGACGGGCGGTCATGGATGTGGGTTAAGCAGGGGGAGAGGAAAGCAGCAGGCAGAGGTGCAAGGGTGTGATGGCAGCATAGATGGTGGAGACTTGATGATGATGTGATGGAGGCAGTCGAGGAAGGTTGCCCCATGTCACGGCTATGTTGTAGGTGATGTTGGTCACGATTTTTAGGGTAGAATATCATGATTGCAGATTGAGGGGGGGTACAGATCGTGGTTAGGGTTTTTGGGAGTGTTGCGCCCACGGTTATCTGTTAGCAAAGTCACAGTTTGTGAGTGGTGGGGGCCGTTGATTAGTGGAGGGCCCGATCGAGGAACAAGAAAGGGAGAGAGCCCTCGATGTTATTGACTTGAATAAAGAAGAAAAGGGGTGCGACTAGTGATATGGGATGAGAAGCATGTACCTAGACTTGACTTCTTGGACTTAATTAGACCTACAAATAGGTTTATAAATTGAATTAAAATAAGAATAAATTTGATTAAGCCAAGTCAATGTGCATATTAGAAGATAAAGCCAATAAAGGCGACTAATCAGAGCAAAATAGGGCCCAAGATGGCGACTGTGACCATGATGAAAATGCATTCATCAGAGGCCCCATGTAACATCCCAGGATTTGCGGCCTCAGATATAATGATCTTAAAAGGAATGATTGGACTACCCATATCACCAAGGTGCACCTCCTTTTCCGTAGCCCATCACTAAAGAACTCCATAGTTAAGCATGCTCAGCTTGGAGTATAGTAGTACTAGGATGGGTGACCAGTCGGGAAGTTGACCCCGACTTATGCATAAGTGTGGATAAAGTACGTAGTTAAGGCTAGTGGTGGTCTCTGGGGCCATTCGTCATTCCTGAAACTCTACTTGAGCCATGGGCAGTGGGCGTGGTCATTACAAATGGTATCAGAGCCATAACCCCTCTAGTAGGTGGGGCCCACATGGACATGTGGCATGCCAGTCTTGAGCCGTGTTGTCCAGGCATGTAGGAATGGGTTGTCCATGGTTGACGTTGCCACCCTTGCACTGGTATTTCGTGATCGGGAGCTGGGTGTCCATGGGCCATTGTGGGTCTGCACTGAAATGGGGTCAGATTATGAGGCCATATAGTTGAGCCTTGACGAGGACATCAAGAGTCTAAGTGGGGGAGATTGTAACATCCTAGGATTTGAGGCCTCGGATATAATGATCTTAAAAGGAATGATTGGACTACCCATATCACCAAGGTGTACCTCCTTTTCTGGGAGCCCATCACTAAAGAACTCCATAGTTAAGCGTGATCATCTTGGAGTAATACTAGGATGGGTGACCAGTCGAGAAGTTGACCCCTTCTTGCGCATAAGTGTGGATAAAGTGTGTAGTTAAGGCTAGTGGTGGTCTCTGGGGCCATTCGTCATTCCTGAAACTTTACTTGAGCCATGGGCAGTGGGCCCGGTCGTTACACCCCCCCAATTTTCACAACACTATTCAGGACTTGAACCACCCCTAAAGCATTTGTTTCCACACAAAAGGATGTCATCCTCATGTTCCTCGCAAGCTCTAAAGAAAAAAGGATAGCTGAAGCTTCAGCAGCAAAAGAATTCCAACAACCAACCACTGCTCTAGTAGCCATCACTATAGGTGTGCCATGATGGTTTCTAAAAATATCTCCACAACCGGTCTTTTTATTGTCAATCAAGGTTGCATCAGTGTTGATTTTTATTCTCCCTTCTATAGGAGGTTGCCATCTGCTATTTTCTCTTCTACATATCCCTGATTTATTAACGCCTCTAAATTTTTCCACCTTGTGAAGGGTTGCCCATTTGTGGATTCCAATAGCAAGGAGAGATATTTTTGGTTGTTCATCCCCGTAATGGTGTACATTTTGGGCTTTCCAAGCAGCTAAATAGTTGATAGAGAAAAAATTAAACTCATCTGTTTGTGTTCTTTTCTTTATCCATGATAGTGCCTCCTTAAAGGAAGTTTTGGGCATATCTTTTATAAGGTGTAGGAGATGGTTGTTCTCCCAAATTTCAGAAACATAATTGCACTCAAAGAAGCAGTGGAAAGTGTCTTCCGTAGCCATGGTGCATATGGTATAGTTGTCATTGTCTATTACATGTTTGTGCTTTAGGTTTAGTAGAGTTGGAAGATGACCATTGCAAGCATGCCATAAGAAGTTTGATAAATTTGGAGGGCATTTAAATTTCCAAAGGAAATCCCATTCATTTTTCACAACCTTTCGTTGTTCCATCCAGCTTGGGGCTGTTTTGTTGAACCCCAGCCAATAGGATGATCTCACAGTGAATACTGCATCCAATGTAGGGAACCAATAGATCTCATCACTATTTGAGTTTCATAAAGGTATAGTGAGTATGGTAGCTTTATCCTCCACTTTAAAAAAGTTCATTAAGTTTCCAGGTCTGATTAGAAAGGTTGATCAACTCACATACTTTGTTTTCCATAATATCTAGCATGTCATCAGTTTCCATAGGCTTTGTGCAGAAACCTTTAACATTTGGCAGCCAAGGGACAACCCAAATGTTGATATCTCTTCCATTGCCTACTTTGCACCTTATACCTTCCTTTAGAAGTGACTTAGCATCCCAGATACTTCTCCAAGAATAGCTTTGATCAAAGCCCCTGAACGCATCAAGGATATATATCACCATTTTTTTAGTATTTACTTCCTAACACTTGACTAACCATAGAGTTTAGATTTGAATGTAGTCTCCAAGCTTGTTTGTCTAACAAAGCCTTGTTCAAAATAGCTAGATCTTTGAATCCTAGGCCACCTTCTATCTTAGGCTTGCATAAGTTTTCCTAGGTTGTCTAATGAATCTTCCTTTTGTTGGCTAAACTTTCCCATCAAGTATGTTCCCCGACACATGGAAAATACTCATCATATAGGAAGGAATGGCTTGAATGATGGCTTTCAACAACATCTCCTTTCTCGCTTGGCTATGGTTAAATTGAATAGAGGTTACATGATTATACTGAAATGTAGAATTTTCTATTATGACTGAAATTGTTTTATAATTGAATAGATAAGTTTGTCCAGTTGAATCTCCCTTCTTACAAATGATTGTTTTATTTGTATGTGTATTACATATATGTCAGATAAGATCTTGCATTTCATTCGATGATATCCATATTTTCTTAATAAATCGATAAGGATGGTGAAACCCTAAATGAATGGAAAGTTGGAGGTTTGCAAATAGACATCTTGATTCAATGTTATTCTTAATGTATGATGCTTTAGTAAATGACATGGAAACCCTAGTTCAGTTCATTATAGGGTTTCATATATATATATATAGATATATATATATATATATATATATATATATATATATATTCAATTATATGTGAACTACTGAGAGAAATGTTTATTCAATGATGTTACGATGTATTAAATCCTTATGTGTGTCATGTGATTAGTGAATGAGGTAAATGAAACCCTAACAATAGGGTGTTCAGTGAATCAAGTATTATGATATCAATGTTTCTCAATTTGAGATGTGGTGATGCTTAATAGTTCAGTTGTGGTAAATGTTATCATATGGTTTATGAAATGAATAGTTTACAAAGCTGAACTAAGATATGTTGATGTGATGATTGAATTGTGAATTTAAAGAGTGAGTTAGATATGTAGATGCCCTAAACACTATAGAATCCTCACAGGATGAGGCCTGCACTGTGACGTGGAAACAACTTCCTGACTTGAGGTAGTCCAAATTGACGTTAGTCAGAGTGCACCAGTAGGGTGTGAGGGTCTTGACCAGTAGAGAAGACTCCTTACAATTGTGTGGAACCCAAAACCAACCGAGGATGCAGGTGGTACCTGTGTTACATGTTGAGTGATCAGTGGTCAGTAGGTCCACTGATGCACAATAAGCCTAAGGGATTTGACTTACCGCCTGAGTACCCAGGTTGAGAGGTGGAGTTTGAGATATCCATCTGCTCCCATTAGCCACCGAGAGGAAGACGTGTCGAGGCCCATTGAAGATAGAGTCTTACTCAAGAGATAGGCTTAGGAATATGGGCATGGTTTTAAGCCTTGTACAGTGAGATTGTAGCTTTTTGCAAATCGTTCACATGTTGTGGTACACCTCATGTGGGTTCAGGGCATAATAAGATGAATGAGAGGTTAAACAAGGGTGTGCAGCTTTTCAATTATTACTTTGTATATTTCTAAGTTATTAGTTCTCTTTGAGATTAATCAAGCATGTTCATATATTGATTCACTCTTGTAGATATCTAGAGTATCATGCCATATTTATGATTGTCAATGATTAGACTCTTTAAAGCTTACTTTTATTATAATTGATCTCAGTTGCTCGACAATATCTCTTTAATTATATAAGTTCTCTAAATTATTTCTTTGAATTACTCATTCACTGAGTGAGTAGGCTCATCCCTCTACTCACATTTTTAGGGAAACCACGTGGACTTGAAGAAGGTCAAAGCATCAGAGTAGATGTACCACTTGAGTTAAGAATGAGATTAGTTAAGTTCAGTCAGTCCCTATCACTCTAGGTCCTTCTATAGATGTGAGAGAGTTGTAAATGATGTTTTATATCTTTATTTTCTTAATAAGAGAAAATGTATCTAATTATCATGTCGTATGTACATGGAAGTGTGAGAAATAGAATGAATGTATGGATGTGTATCATTAATGTTGAGTTCATATTAGAGTAATCAAAGTTTAATTATCTTGTAAAGTTTGTTTATGTTATTGGATGGGGGAAAACAAAAAGTTTGAAATAAAGGAAAAAAAATTAGGAGTGAACTTTGTATTAAGTATAATCCTCAAACTTATGTATTAATCTCATGATTAGTGGTAATTGTGGTATGCGGGTGTAACAGGGTTGTATCAAGTTTCCTATATTCATTCTTGCACTTTACTGACCTGGTTTCGTTACTACTGACTTTGGGTGTCGGTAGTATCGAGTCTGGGCAAATCTTCTGGTCCAATACTGATGTGAAGTCGGTACCAGTGACTTTTGGTGTTAATAGTACCAAGTTTGTGAAGCTCAGTTGTACCTAAAATTACAAAAGAATATGGATAAGTACTTGGGATAAATATTAAACCATTTTAAACTATAAAAATTACATAATTTGATGCATTTAGTCAGAACAGGCCATTAATAGCATTTCATTCATAATTAATCAAATAAATGACAAATCAGCACAAAAAATCAAGGAAAATATGTCTATGAAAAAGACAAAAACCCATGCATCAAACTCACCTAAGCTTAAATGTTGCTCATTCTCAAGAAACACTCTCTTGGATATGTTTGATATATGTCACCAAAAGGACATAACACATGAACTCTCTTCCTAATCATGTCTACCAACAATCCCTAAATCGGCCTTCAATGACCACTGAGCCAATAACTGCTATACAACAACCATAAATTTCCATAAAAGTTGTCCATCTTTTTATCAATGAACACTATCAAGAAATCTATTTAATATCATAATGATTTAGGCAATCTCTTGGTGCATTATGTGATTCTCTATTCTAAATTGCTCTCTCCTAACGACCAACTATTTGGAAGTAGATATGCTTATAAGAATGGTTGTGGAGATAAATCATTTGAGTGGCCTACTAATAAGAGCAATTAATGATATGAAATGGGTGGCAAATGAAAAATCACAAGTACATCCAACTTATTTATGCAAAAGTATGATGACCTACATGAGTGAAAAGAATGTCATGCATGAATCCTAGTGCCTCATGTCTCTTTATTTTTCAAATGATGCATGTGTCTAGTAATCTCATCAACAAAAATGAGATTGTTAAAAACAAAAGAATGTGTCATGTGGATTAATTCATCTCTTCAAGAAGACTTGAGGGCATACTTTCCCCCTAAAAACTTTGATATTGATTTTTTCTAGCCCACAATTTTTTTTCATCAACATGATTGGGTTTATGATCGGGCTTTCATTCATACTATTTGATGTGGAGGTATGTCCTTGCACTTCAATCATCATAATTCAAGACTAAAATCCACATGAAAAAAATAATTGAATGTTATGGAATGTATGTAATCTACATGAAATTGTTATGCAACTAAGATGGTATGCATTAAAATTGTTCATGCATACAAATACGATTTTTTTTAATGAAAGAGAGAATAAGCTACTCTATCATGTCACATATGATGCCATGCAATGCAATCAAAAGGAAATAAATTGGAATACTCATTCATCTTGAGGTGGCGAGTCAAAAAAATGGATGGAGGAAATGGATGGAATCACATAAATAAGAGACAATGCCTTCCATAAGATTGTGATATGTCCCTCTTTAATGACCTATGCATAGGTTAATATTAGGGTTTCTTTCTTATATTTCCATTTAGGATATTGTTAAAGGTTTGATCAACTTAGGCTCAACAACATCGTCATTCACATTCCAAGTTGATTTAGATGTTTATTCATATTCTATGTCCTAAGGCTGACAAAACCAAACACTTCCTCAAGTGATGTTGCAGGAAGATTTTGCAATTAAGCTATAAAGAGATGACCATAACCATGCAAGGACACCTATGAGTCAATATATTCAATATACAAAACCATGCATTTACTGCTCCGCAATTACACTACATAAGTGTGGATCCTAAAATTGCATAAAATAAAAATAAAATAGCTAAAATAAAAATGCAATAAAAAGCTAAGATAGATGGTTGTTCCAGCACCCCCCATAAGCTTGAATAAGACTATGTCCACATAGTCAATACTCACAATTAAGAGGTGGAACAGTGGTACCATTGCTCAAAATGGAGGAGGTGGTGGATGTGGCATGTTGGGTTCATGGGGAGGAAACATCCCCTAAAAAGAAAGATCTGACTACGTCATTTGCGGTGGTTGCGGGTACCCTCCAAAGTACCCTTAGTTCTAGTAATGGTTGAAGAATGGCTACAGATATTGCTCCATCCACTGCAGGTGCATGTGGACATTCTCTTGGTTGGCCAAGAGAAGATGATCATTCTCATATATTACATGCTAATTTTGGTACAGGCATCCTTGTATCTCATGCACACCAACTAGTGTCATATGATGTTGTTGATGTCCCGTCCGGATCTCTTGTAGCATCCCATACATACCCACATGTTATATAGGTTGTGCTCCTCCTGAGAAGGGGGTGGGGAAGATGAAGTTGAGGTAGCATAGGTGTGAGACCACTCTCTGGGTAAAAGGGATGGTGGGGTCCACCTCCTCAACATCGTCGTAAGAGTTTGCATCATCACCTTGTTTCTCATTGTCATCATGGGTTGCTTCCATGGGTTCATCTTCTTCCTCTCCCTCATCCAGCGGCCGTCAAAGATGTGCTACTCCTCTCAAGTTGAAGATGGGGTTAGGGAGGATACACTCTCGAAACCATCCTCGACGTGTGCAACTTGCATACATCATGTTATGGTGTAAGCTGAGGAGGATTGCCTTGGGAAAGTGATGGACATCGAGTTTCTTCGTAGATTCCATCGACACAAGGGTTGATAGATCGAGGAGGAGATGTAGCGCAATTGGGGTAATCAGACCGCCAAATACAATTGGTACTTTCCTCTGCACATTGCGTCGAACTAAGATCATATGGAGGAGAAGGAAGGACCCAAAGTTGATGGTTTCTCCCTCCAATAGCATGTAGAGGAAGTATAGTTCCATCCTTTGGGCCTTCCCTTGGTCTTGGACAGAGCAAGAGAAGATAGTGTTGGTGCATAGGCAGTTAAGAATTCGAGAAAAGGGATGCTCGATGTCAGTGATAGAGTTGACATGCCAACCGATGTGAAAGCCTTCTGGTACCTCAGTCAGCTGCTCCCAAGCCCATTCGTAGTGGAAATCTGAAGGAGCAGATTGTTCTAGGATGTGAGCCCAGTTGAAGATGTGGTTGAACACCCACAGAGTGATGGATTAGTTGGTGTTGAAGAGGCATAAACTGACTTTTCCTTCCCACCATTCACCTCCTATTTGTTGCTCAGGGGTGACAACAACCTCTAGCGATGGCAAGAACTCAATAATGATTTCTCAGTAGATCTGCTAGTCGCAAAAGAAAGGGTTATCCCCCTCCATTATCTGGAGTTGACATACCAACCACAAGTTGTTGGTGAAACTCGCTCGCTTGATCAAGGCGTGGTATCCATATTGTGTTGGCACCATCGTCCTCATCTGAAGCTCTTCATAAACCTTTCTAACCTCTGGGGTCAGATGTTGAATGTGTGTTGATCGAAGGACCAACTCTCCTTACTCCATCAATGTAGAAGGACCTCTCCTAGGTGCCATGATGATGATGCAAGAAGGAGGATGGAGAAAGAGAAGCTCGGTGAAGATCGTCGACGCTAATGCATCTTTGCTATAAGTTGTAGGAGGAGTGGAGGAGGTGGTGCAAAAGGGAATGGATTCACCACCCCTCCTTATATAGATGAGTTGGCCAGAGTTGGTACAATTGACTTTTAAGTCGGTATTACTGAGTTGCAAACACAAATCTATGGCTCAAATGTATTGATGGCTGAAATTTGATGATGTCTTGAGTGAGGATCGCTCGAAGTTGGTAGTACCAAATCCAAGTCAGTAGTAATGACTTGAGTTTTAGATCGATACTACTGAACGCTTGATGAAGATTGCATCTGTCATTGAATTGAGCATCCACGGATTTCTGACAGAATATGTCGGTGCTAGTGACTGTACTTTTGGTAGTACTAAGTGGGCAATTCTTTCTCAGTATTTTTGAATTTTCATCTTGGTGTCTCGAACCTGGGAACGCCAAACAGTCGATAGTACCAACTTAGGTGTCAATACTACCAAGTGATTATTAGTTAGGCACTTGAACATCTTCAGAGACTCAGTAGTACCGACTAGTTGAGTTGGTAGTACTGAGTCTATCTTTCTTTTATGGATGACTCACTGATGTGAATTTTGTACTACCAACTTGTGGACTCGGTAGTACTGACCTTGTATGATCTGCACACTTCAACAAATGATTCGATGTACCTTTTTTCATGAAATAAGAATGAAAATACAACTACAATACTAAAATGAACATGAATAAAGAGAATTGAAGGTTGGGTTGCCTGCCAACAAGTGCCATTGTTTAACATCCTAGACTAGACGTTCCTAAGAGAAAGAATCTAATGGATTGCCATAAGTTTCACTTCTTCTATTCTTGGCTCTACTTCCCCACCAAAATAGTGCTTCAATCTCTGGTCATTAACAAGGAATGACCTATTCCTATCTATAATCTTCACAACACCATGGGAAAAAAACCAGTTCAATCATAAATGGTCCACTCCATTTGAACCTTAGCTTGCCCAGATGTAACTTAAGTATAGAATTAAATAGGAGAACATTCTGCCTTGGGAGAAACACTCTATTCAAAATATGCCTATCATGAGTCTTCTTCGTCCTCTACTTATAAATTCTGAAAACTTTCATAAGTATCCATCCTGAGCTCATCTAGTTCATTCAGCTTTAATAACAACTTTCTACATGCTGCATCCAGTCCAAAATTTAGCTTTTTGAATGCCCATTTTGCCTTATGTTCAAGCTCCACTGGTAGATGGCAAGCACAACCATAAACCAACCTAAAAGGAACAGTTCCTATAGGTGATTTATAGGATGTCCTATATGCCCAAAGAGCGTTATTAAGCAAAAAACTCCAATTTGTCCTATTAGTTGAGAGTGTCCTTTCCAAGATCTTCTTCACTTCTCTGTTGGACACCTCAACTTGACCTTGTGTATGTGGGTGGTATGGAGTACCCACTTGGTGTTTCACCCCATATTTACTCAATAAGGCTCCATATTTCCTATTGGTGAAATGTGATCAACCATCACTAACAATCAGTTGGGGGACACCAAATCTGCTGAAAATGTTGTCTTTCACAACCCTACACACAACTTGTGCATCATTGATGCGGGTTGGAATTGCTTCCACCCACTTAGGTACATAGGCAACCATAAGTAAAATGTAGAGATTATAATTAGACAACACGAATGGGCCCATGAAATCCATGCCCCATAGATAAAACACTTGAACTTCTTGAAACACATTTAGTGGCATTTAATGTCTCTTAGAAATATTACGTGCACGTTGACATGCATCATAACGACGAACAAAGTTGTGGGCATCTTTAAACAATGTTGGCCAATAAAACCCATTCTCTAAGACTTTGGCCACAGTCCTAAAACTTGCATGATGCCCCCCTATAGGTAGAGATTGACAGTGTGATAAAATGCTCTCAACCTCACATTCGGGTACACATTTCCTAAAAATTCCATCACTACACTATTTAAGAAGAATCGGGTCATCCCAAATGTAAAACCTCAATGAATGTTCTTAGTATCCCCAATCTACATGCATCTCTTTACAGGCTAAATAATTAACAATATCAGCAAACCAAGGATCTGTGGTCTTAATAGCAAAAAGTTTTTCATCTGAGAAATCCTCAATAATAGGGATATCTACTTCTTTTGCATTCATCCTTTCCAACCTAGATAGGTGATCTTCTACCACATTTTCCACCCCTAACTTATCCTTAATTTCTATGTCAAATTCATGTAAAGGTAAAATCCACCTAATCAATCTGGGTTTTGCATCTTTCTTTTGTAACAGGTATTTAGTGGAAGCATGGTCGGTCTAGACAATCACCTTAGCCCCAACTAGGTATTGGTGAAACTTTTCAAACACAAAAACAACTGCTAAGAGTTCCTTTTCTGTGGTTTTATAAATGAGTTGCACATCATTCAAGGTTTTTGATACATAATATATGACTGTAGGAGCCTTATCATTGTGTTGACCCAGCACATATCCCACTACAACATCTGATGCCTCACACATCAGCTCAAAAGGTAGGCTCCAAATAGGAGCATGCACAATAGGCACAGATGTAAGGCTTGGGACCTTAGAAGGGATCCACTCCCTACTAAAAATTTATAGAATAAAACATCCATTCCAAACACACTCAAAGGTATGCTAGTATAGGTGCAAAATTTTCAAACTTCAATAAATGGTATTCAAAACAACCAAAGTGTAGCAGCAGAATTGAACAAATGACTATATTCAATTTTCAGAAAAGATTACAAAAGTATATTATAATATCCCATATGGGTTTACATGTATGAGACAACATAAGGATCTAGTAGAGGGAAATCTAAACCATATCAAGATTGTCTCCAAGCTTTAACTCCTTAAGCTATATCCATATAATCATGCCATGTCTTCATTATCCTCCACCTAGGGTTGGAAGCATACCCTAGCAAGAAGAAAAAAATAGATGACATCAACACAGACTGGTATGTGCATACTAAAAGAAAATTGAGCAATATCTGAATTAAAGGACATAAAAGTCTAAAAGCCTTCCCATGAAAGAGAAAGTATTGCCCAAAGGGGCATTAAATAATATGAATCTCAAAATAAGAATGAAGAAATAAAGTATATAAAAAAAGGCATCCACATGTTACACCTATGACAAAATAGATAATATAAACATGTTGGTAGGAAATAACATATCTACCATAAATGTGTGGTGAGTAGGAAACAATACACATCTACTCTGAATGTGGAGTGAGTAGGATATGATACACTTCTACTCTGAGCAAGAAATACACATTTGCCCAAAATATTTTCATATGTAGGAATTTTAACATCTGCATTCATATGTGGGAACTTTAACATCCACATAAAAACACATGTCATTATACTATCAATCACCACATGATGCATAACAAAAGAATAAACAAGAGTAAAAGAGAATCAGAGAATAGAAGGATGAGAACATCCATCCAAATATCCATCACATAATGTGCCATAAAGAACATCCACTACCATGGTGGGAAAAGAAACACATATCACCAAATAAAGCCCATCATGCTCAAGCATAAGAAAAGAGTCCAAACGATCAAAAGATCCATAAAAAAATTAAAGTAGTTCACATGAACCATGATTTTCAAAAGAAAAAAATAAAGTGTAGGCTATTGTGAATATGACCAAAAGAATGAAGAAACATAGGTTAATTTCTCAAAAGAACAATAGGGTTTACAAGCATACAATAAGAGAGTGAAAAAGATCAGTTACTCAATATGAATAATCAGGTCTGTAACATACAATAAGAGAGAGAAATTTCTCAATATGAATAATCAGGTCTGCAAACATACAGTAAGTGAGTGAAATTGGTAGATATGAATAATCAGGTCAGCAAACATACCTTAACTTCAGAGTCTAATAGTCCAAGGTCACTTCTAGATCCAAGTATAGGTCTCAAAATAACCTCTAGGAAAGGTGGATAGGTCCAAGTAGAAAGGTTCCCTACCTAGATAGGGTGTTTTCTCTGACAAAGCTCCTGTCTCGAGCAAAAAGCACCTTCTCCACTTTAGAGGTGAAAAACACTAATAAAAGAACATGGAGATGGGGTATTTAAGGGCTATAGTTAGGTTTTTACCATGGAAGGCCATGGTTTCAACCTGGAAGAAGGTTAAAGGAACACAAACAACATGAAAATAGGGAAGGAAAGGAGGAAACTTACTAGTTTTGGTTTAAATCACCAAGGAGGAGCTTTAGAAATCCTAAATAGAGCAAATTTGGAACCCTAGGAGCCTTATTCACTAAGGTAGGCACCTTATTTTACCTTGGGACATCACCTTCGTTTCCAAAAAGAATAAGAATGAGGCTCTAAGATGGAGGAAATATAAGGAGAGCAAGAGTTTTCGAATTGGGAAGTGGGAAGGGGTAGATATGGCTTTATAAAGAAAGGGGTCAAGCATGAGGTGTCTATGGAACTTTCCTTGTGTCCATGTATAAGGGTGCCCATGGTCATGCAAGCGATTATGGATAAGGAAGAAGTCAAACATGATGTTTTAGTTAATTCCCATGTTTCCAATGCTAAGGGTGTCCATGGACATGCAAACATTTATGGATAAGGAAGAAGTCAAGCATAAGGTGTCCATGGAGCTTTCCATGTGTCCTTAGCATAGGGATTTCATGACCATGCAAGAGGATATCTCATAGAGGCTTCTTGAATATCAAATGTTAGTTCATGGATACTTCTAGTCCATGCCCACTGACCTCCAATCAAATAAATAACCCCATTGGTTGATAGCTTCTTATGGAGAAGTATTGAGAAAGCAATTGATAGCTTCTTATGGAGAAGTATTGAGAAAGCAAAAGAGATCTTCATATGGTGTTTATTGATCTAGAAAAAGTGTATGATCGAGTACCCAGAGAAGTGTTGTTGATGGTTTTGAAGAAAAAGGGTGTGCCAATCCATTACATTGACTTGATCAAAGACATGTATGATAGCTCTACTACAAGTGTCAAGACTTCTGGAGGAGAGTCACCAATGTTTCCTATCACAGTTGGGGTACACCAAGGATCCACACTCAGCCCATATCTATTTGTTCTTGTTATGGATGAGTTGACAAAGAATGTTGAGGATGATATTCCTTGGTGTATGTTATTTGTAGATGATATTGTTTTGGTCGATGAAACTAAATATGGATTGAATGATAAAGTTGAATGTTGGAAAAAAAGCATTGGAATCAAATGGATTGATGATTCGCAGGAGAAAAACTGAGTATATTCATTTCAATTTCAGCCAACCTCATAGTGTGAATGATGGAGCCAAGTTGGATGGTGTAGATATACCAAAATGTGATAAATTCTATTACTTTGGTTCTATTATTCAAATAGACGGGGATGTCCAAAATGATATTTGTCGCCAGATCACTGCAGGATGGTTGAAATGGAGTGCAATTGGAGTATTATGTGATCGGAAGATCCCTCTCAAGTTAAAAAGTAAGTTTTATAGAATAGCTATACGACCAGCCATGCTCTATGGGAGTGAATATTGGGTGGTGAAGAAATAAGGTCTCAACAAGATGAATGTGGCCGAAATGCGTATGCTGAGATGGTCGTGTGAGAAGACAAGAAAAGATCGCTTGAGAAATGACTATATCAGGAATAAAGTGGGGGTGGCGAGCATTGAGGACAAGTTGCATGAGGGTCGACTCAGATGGTATGGACATGTGCAACACAGACCAACTAGTGTGCCTATACAAAGCAATGCTATTGAGCCAAACACTAAAAATAGAAGAAGTGAAAGGACTAAATTAACATGGGATGAGCTTATAAAGAGAGATTTTGAATCTCTACATCTTAACCTGAATATGGCCCATGATAGAGATGAATGGAAATGAAGGATCCATGAAGCTGACCCCAACATAGTTGGGACTAAGTCTTAGATGATGATGATGATGATTGGTTGGTTGGTTGATAGCTTCTAAGGATAAGCTCATTTATAAAGAGGGTGATCCCTAAAATGCCCTTGGAGAGAAAATACCTTCAAACCAAGGTGCAACTAGGCACCCCATGGTTCAAAAAATAGAAAAGGGTAAGGGAATATCTAAGTATTATAATGCATGTGACAATTTACAAAGAAAACCACCCAGTTGGGTAAATTGCAAGAAAGTCCAGAATGTACCTAAAATTGCATAACTTGCACAAACAATATCCCAATTTGGTGAAACATCAACTACAAGTTATCTCTGATGTGTTGAATATGAATTTTCCATTTTTCCATCTTTTGAATGTATATAATCATATTATTCATTACTTATGCCTTTTACTCATTTTCTCTCCCCTAAACTTATCTTAATATTTCAAGGTTGTCCAAATTAGATGAAATTTGACATGTAGGCTAATTTGATATGTAGATTATGAATTTGAAGTTTGTTTCCACTTTTGAGACTTGACTTTATGAGATATGTCATGTGGCCCATTAACGTTTCATTATCTAAATTATTCATGCAATTAAGTTCCTTATCCTCATATTACCACCAAAATGAGTTATGTGGCATATTTTATGTATCCATTATTAACCTAAGACTAATGTGAAAACATAAGGCTACATTAGGGTGATACATTCATGTATTATCTCATCAGGATCATACTAAACATATATTTAGGTCTAACCTTCAACCTTGTTTGGCTAAGACCAATAGGTCAAAGTTCTACGGTAGGGTCCAAGATCTAGTATGTTATAGCACTCCACCCTTAAAAGGGTTTCGTCCTCAAAATCTATTGATCCAAAGATCAATAACCAATTACTCTCCACCCCTTAAAAGGTTCAACCTAACAAGTCAATCTAAAACAACATTTACGGTTACCCACATTCCTTTTAGTTGTGAAATGTTTTAGATATCTATGTTGTTCATGTATCCAACTAATAAGTCAGAACCTTCTAGGGTTGAGTTTAGGTCCCTTGTATCTCTAACCCAAGAACCATGCATAAACAACCAAAAGCCATAGGGTAGGTAAACTACACCTTTATATCATCATACATATCCCTAGTCATTTCTTCATATACAAAAGTAGGGTTAGGATTCTATTCCAACTATTTCTAGGGTTTCACTATCCATACTTTAGAAAATTCTACATTGTAACGTAGTTCAAGAAAAACTTCAATAAAATCCAAAAAACTGTGTACATATAGTAGTATAATAGAAAATATATCTTTCTTCAAAAAACCATGCGATATAAAACAAAGATGAACTGAAAATCAATATGGACACCAAGTCACAATTTATCTATAATAAGACTGACTTTCCCTAATATCTCCTCATAACCTAATTGCATCCTCAAATCAAACTGTATGGCATCAAGAGATACATATCATCATCCATCTATGTGGTTAGGTAATATCATCTAACCTCATCACATTAGGGTTCACTAAATGTCAACCTTTCACCATCTCATGATCTACTTAGGAAAATTCTAGGGAAACATCTCACCTAAAGGGTGACCATCAAAGCCAAGGGTTCTAATAAGGGAGACAAAATTGAAATAGTTAGATTATGAGTACTATGGGCTCTGATACCATGTTGTAAGGAGTGGGAGCCAAGAGGGGATCCACTCGCTACCAAAAATTTGAAGAATAAAAGATCCATTCCAACCACATTCAAAGGTATGTTGGAATAGGTGCAAAATTTTCAAATTTCAATAAATGGTATTGAAAACAACCAAATTGTAGTAGTGGAATTGAACAAATGACTCTATTGAATTTTCACAAAAGATTACAAAAGTACATCATAATATCCCATAAGGGTTTACATGTATGAGACTACATAAGGATCTAGTAGAGGGAAATCTAAACCATATCAAGATTGTCTCCAAGCTTTAACTCCTTAAGATATATCCACATCATAATGCCACGTCTTCATTGTCCTCCACCTAGGGTTGGAAGCATACCCCAGCAAGAAGAGAAAATAGATGACATCAGGAAAGGCTAGTATGTGCATACTAAAAGAAAATTGAGAAATATCTAAATTAAAGGACATCAAAGTATAAAAGGCTTCCCATGAAAGAGAATGTATTACCCAAAGGGGCAGAAAATAATATGAATAACAAAATAAGAATGAAGCAATAAAGCATATAAACAAGGCATCCACGTGTTACACCTGTGATAAAACTAGATAATATAAATATGTAGGTAGGAAATAACACATCTGCCGAGTTTTTACCGACCAAAAAAAAATAACACATCTGCCATAAATATGGGGTGAGTAGGAAATGATACACATTTACTCTAAATGTGGAGTCGACAGGAGACAATACACATCTACTCCGAGTAGGAAATACACATCATCCCAAAATATTTTCATATGTAGGAATTTTAACATCTGCATTCATATGTGGGAATTTTAACATCCACATAAAAACACATGTATATCAAACTAGAAGTCACCACATGATGCATAAAAAAAGAATAAACAAGAGTAAAAGAGAATAAGAAGGATGAGAACATCCATCCAAATATCCATCACATAATGTGCCATAAATAACATCCACTACCATGGTGGGAAAAGAAGCACATATCACCAAATAAAGCTCATCATGCTCAATCATAAGAAAAGAGTACAAAAGAATATCCATGATCACAATATTAGTAAAAAAATTAAAGTAGTTCACAAGAACCATTATTTTCAGAAAAAAGAATAGAGTGTAGGCTATTGTACAAAGGACCAAGAGATTGAATAAACATAGGCTAATTGCTCATAAGAATAATAGGGTTCGTAAGGATACAATTAGAGAGTGAAAAAGATCACTTTCTCAATATGAATAACTGGGTCTGCAACATACTATAAGAGAGAGAAATTTCTCAATATGAATAATTGGATCTACAAACATACAATAAGAGAGTCAAATTGCTCAATATGAATAATTGGGTCCACAAACATACCTTGACTTCAAAGTCTAATAGTCCAAGGTCACTTGTAGATCCAAGTCTAGGACTACAAAGAACCTCTAGGGAAGGTGGATAGGTCCAAGTTGCAAGGTTCCCTAGCTAGAGAGAGTGGTTTCACCGACAAAGCTCCTGTCTCGAGCAAAAAACACCTTCTCCACTTTAGAGGTGAAAAACCCTAAAAAAAGAGCATGGAGATGGGGTGTTTAAGGGCTATAGGTAGGGTTTTACCACGGAAGGTCATGGTTTTGACCTGGAAGAAGGTGAAAGGAAGACAAACAACATGAAAACAGGGAAGGAAAGGAGCAAACTTACTAGTTTTGGTCGAAATCACCAAGGAGGAGCTTTGGAAATCCTAAATGGAGAAAATTTGGAACCCTTGGAGCCTTCTTCACCAAGGTAGGCACCTTATTTTACCTTGGGACAACACCTTCAATGCCAAATAGAGTAGTAATGATGCTCTAAGATGGAGGAAAAAGAAGGAGATCAAGAGTTTTCAAATTGGGAAGTGGGAAGGGATAGATATGGCTTTATAAAGAAAGGGGTCAAGCATGTGGTGTCTACGGGACTTTCAATGTGTCCATGTATAAGGGTGCCTATGATCATGAAAGCCTTTATGGATAAGGAAGAAGTCAAGCATGAGGTGTCAGTTAATTTCCATGTGTCTAATGCTAAAGGTGCCCATGGACATGCAAACCTTTATGGATAAGGAAGAAGTCAAGCATGAGGTGTCCATGGAGCTTTCCATGTTTCCTTAACCTAGGGCTTTCATGGACATGCAAGATGACAGCTCATAGTGGCTTCTTAAATATCAAATTTCACTTCATGGATACTTCTATGACATGCCCATTGACCTCTAATCAAATAAATAACCCCATTGGTTGATAGCTTCTAAGGATAAGCTCATTTATAAAGAGGGTGATCCCTAAAATGCCCTTGGAAAGAAAATACCTTCAAACCAAGGTTCAACTAGGCGCCCCATGGTTCAAAAACTAGAGAAAGGTAAGGGAATATATAAGGATTATAATGCATGTGACAATTTGCAAAGAAAACCACCCAATTGGGTAAATTTCAGGAAAGTCTAGAAGGTACCAAAAATTGCATAACTTGCACAAACAACATCCAAATTTGGTGAAACATCATCCACAAGTTATCTTTGATGTGTTGAATACAAATTTGCCATTATTTCTATATTTTGGAGATATATAATCACATTATTCATTACTTATGCCTTTTACAAATTTTTTGTGTCATAAACTTATTCTAATATTTAAAGGTTGTCCAAATTAGATGAAATTTGACATGTAGGTTAATTTGATATGTAGATTATGAATTGAAGTTTGTTTCCACTTTTGAGAATTCTTTTAATGAGATATGTCATACAGCCCATTAACGTCCCATTATCTGAATTATTCATGCAATTAAGTTCCTTATCTTCATATTACCACCAAAATAAGTTATGTGGCATATTTTATGTATCCATTATTAACCAAAGACTAATGTGTAAACATGAGGCTATATTAGGGTGATACATTCATGTATTAGCTCATTAGGATCATATTAAACATATATTTAGGTCTAATCTTCAACCTTGTTTGGCTAAGACTAATAGGTCAAAGTTATAAGGTAATGTCCAAGATCTAGTATGTTACAACACTCCATCCCTTAAAAGGGTTTCGTCCTCAAGTTCTATTGATCCAAACATCAATAACAAATTACTCTCCACCCCTTAAAAGGTTCAACCTAACAATTAAAGCTAAAACAACATTTACATTTACCCACATACATTTTAGTTGTGAAATGTTTTAGAGATTTATGTTGTTCATGTATCCAACTAATAAGTCAGAACCTTCTAGGGTTGAGTTTTAGGTCCCTTGTGTCTCTAGCCTATGAACCATACATAAACATCCAAAGGTCATAGGATAGGTCAACTACACCTTTATATCATCATACATATCCCTAGGCACTTCTTCATATACAAAACTAGGGTTAGGATTCTATTCCATTTATTTCTAGGGGTTCACTATCCATACTTTAGAAAATTCTTCATTGTGACTTAGTTCAAGAAAAACTTTGATAAAATCTAGAAAATTGTGTGCATATAGTAGTATAATTGAAAATATATCTTTCTTCAAAAAACCATGTGATACAAAACAAAGATGAACTGAAAATCAATGTGGAAACCAAGTCAAAATTTATCCATAATAAGACTGTCTTTCCCTACTATCTCCTCATAACCTAATTCCATCCTCAAATCAAATTGTATGGCATCAAGAGATACAAATCATCATCCATCTATGTGGTCAGGTAAGTTCATATAGCCTCATCACATTAGTGTTCACTATACATCAACCTGTCACCATCTCATGATCTAGTTAGGCAAATTCTAGGTAAACATCTCATCGAAAGGGTGACCATCAAAGTCAAGGGTTCTAATATGGGAGACAAATTGAAATAGTTAGATTCTAACTACTGTGGTCTCTGATATCATGCTATAAGGAGTGGTGCCCAAGAGGGGATCCACTCCCTACCAAAAATTTGAAGAATAAAACATCCTTTCCAAACACATTCAAAGGTATGCTGGAATAAGTGCAAAATTTTGAAATTTCAATAAATGGTATTGAAAATAACCAAATTGTAGCAGTGGAATTGAACAAATGGCTCTATTGAATTTTCACAAAAGATTACAAAAGTACATTATAATATCCCATAAGGGTTGCCATGTATGAGACTACGTAAGAATCTAGTAGAGGGAAATCTAAACCATATCAAGATTGTCTCCAAGCTTTAACTCCTTAATCTATTTCCACATCATCATGTCATGTCTTCATTGTCTTCCACCTAGGGTTGGAAGCATACCCCAGCAAGAAGAGAAAATATATGACATCATCAATGGTTCGTATGTGTATAATAAAAGAAAATTGAGCAATATATGAATTAAAGGACATCAAAGTATAAAAGGCTTCCCATGAAAGAGAAAGTATTACCAAAAGGGGTATAATAGAATATGAAACACAAAATATGAATGAAGCAATAAAGCATATAAACAAGGCATCCATGTGTTGCACCTGTGAAAAAACTAGATAATATAAACATGTAGGTAGGAAATAACACATCTACCATACATATGGGGTGAGTAGGAAACGATACACATTTACTCTAAATGTGGAGTCGATAGGAGACTATACACATCTTCTCTCAGTAGGAAATACACATCTTCCCAAAATATTTTTAGATGCATGAATTTTAACATCTACATTCATATGTGGGGATTTAAACATCCACATAAAAACACATGTATAGTATACTAGAATTCACAATGTGATGCATAAAAAAAGAATAAACAAGAGTAAAAGAGAATAAGAGAATTAGAAGGATGAGAACTTCCATCCAAATATCCATCACATAATGTGCCATAAAGAACATCCACTACCATGGTGGGAAAAGAAGTACATATCACCAAATAAAGCCCATCATGATCAAGCATAAGAAAAGAGTCCAAAAGAATATCCATGATCACAAGATCAGTAAAAAATTAAAGTAGTTCACATGAACCATGATTTTCAAAATGAAAGAATAGAGTGTAGGCTATTGTGCAAAGGACCAAGAGAATGAATAAACATAGGTTAATTGCTCAAAAGAATAATAAGGTTCAAGCATACAATAAGAGAGTGAAAAAGATCAGTTTTTTCAATATGAATAATTGGGTATGCAACATACACTAAGAGAGAGAAATTTCTCAATAAGAATAATCAGGTCTGCAAACATACAATAAGAGAGTGAAACTGTTCAATATGAATAATTAGGTCCACAAACATACCTTAACTTCATAGTCTAAAAGTCCAAGGTCACTTCTAGATCCAAGTTTTGGTCTCCAAAGAACCTATAGGGAAGTAGGATAGGTCCAAGTAGCAAGGTTTCCTAGCTAGAGAGGGTGGTTTCTCTGACAAAGCTCTTGTCTCGAGCAAAAAGCACCTACTCCACTTTAGAGGTAAAAAACCTTAACAAAAGAACATGGAGGTGGGGTGTTTAAGGGCTCTATGTAGGTTTTTACTATGGAAGGACATGGTTTTGACCTAGAATAAGGTGAAAGGAAGACAAACAACATGAAAATAAGAAAGGAAAGGAGGAAACTTACAATTTTTGGTCGAAATCACCAAGGAGGAGCTTTAGAAATCCTAAATAGAGCAAATTTGAAACCCTAGGAGCCTTCTTCACCAAGGTAGGCACCTTATTTTACCCTGGGACATCACCTTCATTGCCAAAAGGAATAAGAATGATGATCCAAGATGGAGGAAAGAGAAGGAGAGTAAGAGTTTTCAAATTGGGAAGTGGGAAGGGGTAGATCAGGCTTTATAAAGAAAGGGGTCAAGCATGAGGTGTCTGTGGGACTTTCCATGTGTCCATGTATAAGGTTTCCCATGGTCATGAAAACCTTTATGGATAAGGAAGAAGTCAAGCATGAGGTTTCAGTAAATTCCCATGTGTCCAATGCTAAGGGTGCCCATGGACATGCAAACCATTATGGATAAGGAAGAAGTCAAGCATGAGGTGTCCATGAAGCTTTCCATGTGTCCTTAGCCTAGCGCTTTCATGGCCATGCAAGATGATAGCTCATAGAGGCTTGTTGAATATCAAATGTCAGTTCATGGATACTTCTAGGCCATGCCCACTGACCTCCAATCAAATAAATAACCCCATTGGTTGATAGCTTCTAAGGATAAGCTCATTTATAAAGAGTGTGATCCCTAAAATGCCCTTGGAGAGAAAATACCTTCAAACCAAGGTGAAACTAGGCACACCATGTTCAAAAACTATATAAAGGTAAGGGAATATCTAAGAATTATAAAGCATGTGACAATTTGCAAAGAAAATCACCCAATTGGGTAAGTTGTAGGAAAGTCCAGAATGTACCTAAAATTGCATAACTTGCACAAATAACATCCAAATTTGGTGAAACATCATCCACAAGTTATCTTTGATGTGTTGAATACAAATTTGCAATTATTTCCATCTTTTGAAGATATATAATCACATTATTCATTACTTATGCCTTTTACTCATTTTCTCTCTCCTAAACTTATCCTAATATTTTAAGGTTGTCCAAATTAGATGAAATTTGACATGTAGGATAATTTTGATATGTAGATTATGAATTTGGAGTTTGTTTCTACTTATGAGACTTCTTTCTATGAGATATGTCAAATGGACCATTAACATCCCATTATCTAAATTATTCATGCAATTAATTTCGTTATCTTCTTATTACCACAAAAAGGAGTTATGTGGCATATCTTATGTATCCATTATTAATCTTAGACTGATGTGAAAACATTAGGCTACATTACAGTGATAGATTCATGTACTAGCTCATTAGTATCATGGTAAACATCTATTTAGGACTAACCTTTAACCTTGTTTGGCTAAGACCAAAAGGTCAAAGTTCTAGGGTAGGGTCCAAGATTTAGTATGTTACAATGGAGCTAAGCATCACTTTTAGCACTTCAAAGGCGTTCAAGCATCTTTCATGGAAAGAAAATTTAGTGTCATTTCCCAACAAATCTGATAAAGGTTTAGCAATTTTTGAAAAATCTTTGATAAAATGACAGTAAAAGCCAGCATGTTCCAAAAAGATCCTTACTTCCTTCACCAATGTCGGTGGAGGTAGCTTGGAGATGACCTAAATCTTAACTAGGTCTACTTCCATATCCTCGTTTCACACCTTGTGTCCAAGTACTGTGCCCTCACTCACCATCATATGACACTTCTCCCAATTCAACACTAAGTGAATGTCTTCACACCTTTGTACAACCTTGTCGAGATTACATAGGCAATTACTAAATGACTCCCCATATACAAAAAATCATCCATGAACACCTCCAAGCACCGCTCTACCATATCAAAAAAGATGGTAAGAATACAATGTTGGAAAGTGGCATGGCATTACAAAGGTCGAACAGCATCCGTCTATATGCAAATGTGCCATAAGGGAAGGTGAAAGTAGATTTCTCCTGATCCTTTAACTCAATTAAAATATTATTATAACTGACCCATTGAGGAAGCAAAACTGTGAATGAACGATGAGTCATTCCAAGATCAGATCAATGGACGGCAAAGGAATGTGATCTTTTAAGGTGATGACATTCAAACGATGGTAGTCTATGCATACATGCCACCCTGTCACTAACCTAGTTCATATTAACTCATTAGCAGCATTAGTTGTAACAGTGATTCCCCCTTTCTTAGAAACTACTTTAGTTGGGCTAACCCACATAGAGTCTGAAATTGCATAAATAACACATGTTGATAGGAGCTTGCCCACTTCCTTTTTTACTACCTCAGTCATGATAGGGTCGAGTCCCCACTGAGGTTGAACTATAGCCTTGGATCCTGCTTCTCATGATCTACTTAGGCAAATTCTAGGGAAACATCTCACCTAAAGGGTGACCATCAAAGTCAATGGTTCTAATAAGGGAGACAAAATTGAAATAGTTAGATTATGAGTACTCTAGGCTCTGATACCATGTTGTAAGGAGTGGGACCCGAGAGGGGATCCACTCCCTACCAAAAATTTGAAGAATAAAAGATCCATTCCAACCACGTTCAAAGGTATGTTGGAATAGGTGCAAAATTTTCAAATTTCAATAAATGGTATTGAAAAAAACCAAATTATAGTAGCAGAATTGAACAAATGACTCTATTGAATTTTCACAAAAGATTAGAAAAGTACATCATAATATCCGGTGTGATTTTGTATTGGCACAAGCTTGGAGAGATTCCTTTGATGTCTTCTATTGACCACCCAAAAGTGGATCGGTGGTTCTTCAGCACAGTGAGTAACTACTTCTCCTCTTCACTACTCAAGGATGATGGTATAATCACTGAGAGCTTCTCTTCTACAGCCAGAAAGACATATTTCAAATGCAATGGTAGGGGTTTCAATTCTAACTCCGGTGAACTCAACAGACATGGGACCAATGGCAGGGAAGGTGGTCCCAAATCTTCAAATATCTTACATTGTAGCAAGGTAGTGCCTTCAGCATCAATTCACACGCTTTTAGAGAGTGTATGTGTGTACTATACTCCACCATGTTCATTAAGAATTCTTCTAACGGTAACTTTAGATATGTCTATAGCAAGGAATCAGTCGTGGCCTCCTCTATGGTAGCTGAGTCATAGTCTTGTTCTTCATCATCTGGGTAACACACTACTTTTTCTAATGAGATCACCTTGGTGTTTTCCTTGATATCTACTACTAAAGTTCCCATTTCTACTTTATTCATCACATGAGCCATGTCCAGGAATAGCTTCCCCAAAAATAGAGAAATATTTCCCTCCATGTGTTGAAGCATGTTGCACTGTTTTGTATCTTCTCTTTCTTTTGAGTGCTCTGACATCTTAATCTCAAACCAGTCATCATGGGTGCCCCTAGTAAGATGTCCTTTTCCCATTTCCATAATCATATCATGCATGGCTTGAAATGGTCTACCTAGTAATAGTTTATTGCCATGATCCTCCTGCATTTCCATTACCATGACGTCAACAGAAAAACAAATTTGTCCACTTTCACTAGAACATCTTCACAACTGTCATATGGCCTGACCAAAGAATTGTCTTCCAATTTGATAGTCATACTACTTTTACTAGTCTCCTTAAGACCTAGCTTCTTGAAAGTTGACAAAGGCATGAGGTTGATGCTTGCCCCTGAATCACACAGAGCTTCACCGAACTTGGTCTTTCCTATGAAGTAAGTGATGTTGAAACAACCTGGATCTTGTCTTTTAGGAGGCAGCATTCCTAGAATAAAATCACTCACCTGCTCTTTTAACACCACCAAATCAGCCTCAGGTATCCTTATCTTCTTGTTGATTATGTCTTTCAAGAACTTGTTGTATAATGGTATCTGCTCATTTGCATCAATGAGTGGAATATTGACAGATAATTTCTTAAATCCATTGAAAACATTTTGGAACTATCGGTCTACTTTGGTTGCCTTCAAGCTATTTGGAAAGGACATTGGGGCCACTTGTGTCCTTTGGTGAGGCGGGACATAGGCTTTTGATCTTGTATCCTCCACCTCATCAGTGTGTTCTTCAGTTGTCTTATCCTTTCTATCACATCCGGTTTATCTGCATCTGTTGTCACAGTCTGAGTTGTTGTTCTTGTAACTTCACATGCATCTAAACTTGCTAGTGCAACATTCGCAGCGTCCTCCCACTGTGCAGTAGGACTGCCTTGACATGTTGATTTCTAGAATGCACATTGGTATTTTTTGGGAACCCTTACTAGTTTGGATGCATCAATGTACCCACATCTGCTGCTATTTGAGAAATCTGAGTTTCCATGTTGCAGATTGTGCCCCTTGGTTCTAGAGTACTCTCTGAGTTTGACCAATAAACACTTCATTCTAGCTGACCAGCTTTCTAAGCATTTCTTCAATACAGTCATTCTTCTTTTGTTCTTATTGATATTATGCTTGGCCACCAAACTATTGTGGCTTGAGTTGTTGCACCTGAGAAGGGTCTTGTTGGAAATTGTTGGGATCCTTCCATGATAACTTAGGATCCTTCCTCCATGAGTAGTCATTTCCCCGATAATATTATTGTTGGCGCACAAAGTTGCATTCCTCTTCTTCTTCTTCTGAAGGTGGTCCTGTAACGACCCCAGATTCTTCCATCTTGAGACTTAGAAGGCCCGAGAGGACAAACCCAAAAATGTTAGGCAATTATAACAAAGTGTGTTGCATAAGCAATTTGCGCATACATGAACATTCAAATTTAATGCATACACCATAAGACTCTCAACATTCAACATGTGTGTGTGAAACATCCCATCTCGAACAAAACATGAGTACATACTAACCAGTGGATTACCAAAAAAATCATGGGAAATTAAAACCAATTTACAAAAAGCACCATAAGATGAGACATGTTACATCTAAGCCAACACTTTCTTTTCATAACATATTTTCAAGGTGCTACAACAAAATTTCCCATCATTTCATTACATGAAATAATTATTCCACATGCTGATTTGTTACATCAAGGTACATAAGTCAAAAACTGTACATCGATCATCATATGAGAAACATCGAAAACTCTCCCAAAGACTTGAGTGTACAGGGATGACACATAGGACTCTACTACTAGACATTATCTATTCCACCAGGTATGATACCTCTATATATCATCTCAGCCACATGATCTTAATCTCACCAGGCACGTCCACCTAAAAAGGTTATTAACCAGGGGGTGAGACACACAGTCCCAGCGAGAAACATAACCCTCTACCAACTTTATTATTATCACAGATAACTAAGCAGATAGATCAATTTAAATAATAGGTAATAACTAACTAGTTATACAAGAAGGAATATGAAGAACATGTATATTGTCATGACAGTCGACAAAACCATTACTGATTAAGTGGAATTAAACGTAAATAGCATATTAACAAAAATCACTAAAAATTAAAACCATTTGCAAAGAGATCCAATTCTAGAAAACTCTTATAACAAGAACCAAAATATTATA
Source organism: Alisma plantago-aquatica (assembly GCA_963693085.1). Taxonomy (NCBI): domain Eukaryota; kingdom Viridiplantae; phylum Streptophyta; class Magnoliopsida; order Alismatales; family Alismataceae; genus Alisma; species Alisma plantago-aquatica. The sequence continues at coordinate 1,018,225,404 of OY856409.1, read as the reverse complement.
TATACATTCTGGTCCACAAAGTACATACCATGTACCTTCTCTTCTCGAGGATTACATACAACAGTGGTTCTGCTAAATCTACACATAAGCAACATAAGACCTTGAGGCATTCAATGCCAAAATCTCAGATCGATCATAAAAGCACAATCTACTGACTCCAAGGACCTGAGAGTACAGAGACGACACATAGGAGTCATATCTACAAGACACAATCGTCAGTATCTCCATCTGAGATGTTACTACTATCCCTGATGCTGATGTTCTTCCCTTGCTGTATGGTTTCCACCTCCTAGTCCTCATCCACCTAAAAAGGTTGAATCCCACGGGGTTGAGACAATTGAAATTGTCCCAGCGAGAGATACAACTCTCCGCCATAAACATTATTATTGTATATAAATAGTAATAAAATGAGTAGAGGATTCTTTATTATTAATAAGTAGGATAAATCATTGTTTAAGCATAATAGAGCAATATCATCTTTTAAATCATTACAGCTATAAATGATAAAGAAGTAAATCATGTATCCATTTTAAAAAGGAATATGAAGAACATGTATAACATCTATCCTTTTAGGATACATTAAGCAATGTAACATCAACCAATGATTTTCGTATTTCATCCTTAAGCAAATACACTACACGGTTGATTATATTTTACAATCATATTTATGCCCTGAGGAAGTGAGTCATACCTCTCAAATCCAACCTTCAGTTATGAAACCCAAAGCCAGTTCCATACAAGATCAAAGGAAGAGTCGGACTCCACGATCTCATCCGTCTCGGTCAGTGCAAGACCACAAGTAGGACCGTAGTATCTTGCTTAAGTGACCTCATTCACAGGGTTAGCTCTCATAGGCTACCCATTCTCTAGCCCACCTTGGTATAGGTCCTGGTGCTAGTAAATCTGAGCCACGGGCCAGTTCACCGTGCTCTCTGAGCCATGAACGCATTCATGCTCTATCACACTGATCCATGAGCCTGTTCACCATGCTCTTATACATATCTTGAATCTACAACCGAAATTGCACTCTAATCCTCCCATTTTCAGCTAGGAGAAACCCCACATATTCAACAATATACGCTCTGGATTAACCCTTAGGAGAATCTATTTCACCATCATCAGATACTGACGATGATGGATCTATGGCCAGGGCTCTACATGATAAAATTCCACTTGATTATTTAAGTACATTACCATATTCTTTTAGCATCATTCAAGTTTTCAAACAAGAATTATTATGACAAATGCTACAAAGAAACATCTAATACTTCTATCAATTACTTTTCAAAACGTTATAAAACATTGGGAACTCAATACCTTATCTCATCACTGGGAATTCACATCCCTCAACAATACTGTCATCATGTTTACAAGATCTGGTTATTCAAAACCTTAGTTCATCACTGAACATGGTTACCACTATCAGGAAACTATTACCTCTAGGTCATCTGACCAAGGTATTCATGATACTTGTTACGCAAGCATCTCACATAGTTCATCAAGCATATTTAGCTTCTTGTCACCTCTCTCTAGGCAACAAATAAAATAATGGCTCACAAGGCCCATTAACACGATAACTTGTACCTAGTTATGTTCATCATCTCATGATACCTACATGGTTAGTATGCTTAATAACAACCATATCAATTACATATCAACATTTTGTAATACAAAGATAACATCACTATTCCCTCATTAGGGTTAGGGTTTCCCATCTTTATCAATTAGGGTTTCACATAACATCACCCTACATTAGGGTTTCACATAACATCACCCTATATTAGGGTTTCACATAACATCACCCTATATTAGGGTTTCACATGACATCACCCTATATTAGGGTTAGGGTTTCTCATACTTCTCGATTAGGGTTTCATGATCACATTATCAAAGATCAAACCTTAATTCAAAACTCCATGCATCTTGGAGAATGCATTGATATTACAATCAATATCCAAAGCCTAACTCATTGTTCCACATGTCTAGAATTAGATAATACCTTCATAAGTATTCCATTAAACTTATGTATTGCAATTTTCCTTATTGATTAGGGTTTCCATTCTCCATTTATTAGGGTTTTATGATTACCTTATAAATCCAAACCCTAAGTCAGTGCTTCCACATATCTTGGAGCACATAACATTATTTAAGTATTAAATCTTACTTCTCATTCTTCCATGTACTAGGAACACACATTACCATCATACCTTATTCAGTTGACTTAACATGTCACTAAGTACATGCACCTATGTTTATCATAGTGCATTGAATTTATTACTTTCATAGGCATCAAGGGATAATCACTCTAAATGTATTAATCACATAAATACTTTAGAAGTACTTCCCTTGAAATGAACCTTGTTATACTCTTAAACCACTTATTGGATTATTAATACTTGCATGGTTTGAATCAATAGGACCTTGAAACGGTTTGGACCGATTGAACCTTCAAACAGTTTGAGACCATTTAGACCTTCAAATGATTTGGTCCTAAACCTTCAAACGGTTTGGGACCGTTTAGACCTTCAAACGGTCTTGAGGTCACTTGACCTTCAAATGGTCTTGAGGTCACTTGACCTTCAAATGGTCTTGAGTTCACTTGACCTTCAAACAGTCTTGAGGTAACTTGACCTTCAAACGGTCTTGAGGTCACTTGACCTTCAAATGGTCAGGTCGCTTGACCTTCAAACGGTCTTGAAGTCACTTGACCTTCAAATGGTGTTGAGGTCACTTGACCTTTAAATAGTCTTGAAGACCGTTCGACCTTAAACGGTCTTGGTCTTTATATCTTAAAAGGTTTTGAGACCATTGAATCTTCAAACGGTTTTGACCGCCTTTGATCTTCAATCAGTTTTGAAATAGTTTGATCTTATTAGGGTTTGAAAACATTTGATCAAATCAACTTTGAAATCACTTTAACCCCAAACAGTTTGAGACCATTTGGTCCTCAAACGGTTTGAGACCGATTGGTCCTCAAATGGTTTTAGACCGTTTGGTCAATTCAGAGATGAAATTGTTTGAACCTAAATTAGGGTTTTGACATTAATTGATCTAGGGTTTTGAAACCAATTGAGCTAGGGTTCTGAAATGAATTGAGTTTAATTGTTTGTAGTTATTAGGTCATGAGACCAATTGATCTTTGAATCCATTGAAATCGTTTGGTCTCTAACGGTTTGGAACCGTTTGACCTCTAATGGTTTTGAAACCATTTGGTCACCAAACGGTTTCAAACTGTTTGGTTTCTAACGGATTGAAACTGTTTGACCACAAAATGAAACCATTTGTTCTTGATATTCTTGAGGTGTGTGCTAAGATGATATCATCATCTTCAAGCTTCAGACCTCTGAATTCTACTATCATATATATGATGAATTCGTTAATTATTCAAGAAGAAATAAAAGATCAACATATGATGAGGAATTGAAAACAATAATAACATTGATGGGTTCAAGTTATATAACCCACCTTCAAAGTAGCTTCAAAGCTTCAAGATTCTCATCTCTAATGGTGAAAAAAGCTCCTTCAACTATCCCAGGTTCGTTTCCAACTCTTTGGATGCAAAAGATAGCCAAGATTGAGCATTGAATGGTAGAGAGAAGAAAATGAGTGTTGAAATCCGATTTCAACCATCAATCCAAGGTTGAAGATAATCATGGAGCTTACCTTCAGCTTGGGGAACGTCTTCCTCCTGCTCCTAAGCTTCTTGGTCATCAGCCAAAGCAAGGGAAGAAAGTGGTTTGCAAACATAGCCTTTTAAGTAAGGAGAAAATCAAGTACATATAGTTGATTTTCTAGGAGAGAGAAAGTAGGAGAAAATTCATCCACTTTATTTCCACATGCCTCCTCCCTTCCTTGCCTTCCAAGCCATCTTCATTGCCTTCAATATCCTCTCAATTATTTGTGAATTAAAAGCAACCATTTAAGCACCTTAATCATTATAATACTATTATCCATTTTTAGTGGACATTACTTTTTAATTAACAAATGTGAGTGGATTTCTTCACCTACTTAGGATATTTTGGTGACACTCAAGGCATTTGGACGTCCTCCCTCTATAGGATTTCAACCACATCCTTTTCAGTTGATGGGCACTTCAATTAATATATTTATTTTTGCTACAAAATAAATTAGGGGTTCATTTATGCTTATTTCTTGATTATTTTATTATCAAGATTATCTTTCCTCAAATGTGGTTCAAACAAGATGCCCCTTTCTTTTTATTTTCTCTAAATGATACCAAGAAATAATAGGGACATAATAGAGGTGGTATTTTACATATCCAACCTAGGTTTTGGGTAATTTGCAAATTACACCAAAACTAGCATTCAATACACAAGCATTACTCAAACAAGCTCCTTCTTGGAACTTAGGCTTGTAGAAGCCATACCTCAGCATCATTCTCATTCTTATGATGATATAACATTTGAGGAACATTTATCATGTAACATTTGCAAGGTAACCCCTTAAATTGGGTAAATTGCACTTTAGTCCAAAACAAGCAAAATATTGTTTCAACATTATTCAAATAGGACCAAAATTGAAACATAAGCTCTCCTTTAGTCTTAATTACGTTTCAAAAGATAAATACAAGAATCTAAATGACTTACTTAAGCAACATTTCTAGGGTCAAGCCTTAACCCAGGTCAGGGATGTTACAATTATCCACCCCTAACAAGGATTTCGTCCCCAAAATTGTCAAGAGAAAAGAGAAGGGTACTTCCTCCTCATCTCTTCCTCCAGCTCCCACGTAGCCTCTTCAATGCCATGATGATTCCAGAGAACTTTCACAAGCATTATGTCTTTCTTTTTCAATTTTTTGATTCTTTTATCAAGAATCAACACTGGTCCCTCTACATAGGATATATCTTCATTTAATTCTACCTCCACATGTTGCAAAACTAACTCTGTGTCAAGGTGACACTTTCTCAACATGGATATATGGAATACTGGATTTAATTTATGTAATTCAGGTGGCAACTCCAACTTATAGGCTACATTTCCAATCTGATCAGTGATTGGATAATGCTCCATAAATCTAGGAGCTAACTTTCCCTTTTTCCAAAATCTAAGAACACCTTTCCAAGGTGAGACTTTGAGATATACTATGTCTCCAACTTGGAATTCTAAAGGTCTTCACTGTTTAACAGCGTATGATTTATGTCTATCTTGTGCAGCCTTTAACTGTTGTTGTATTACTTTAATCTTTTCAGTTGTCTGTTGCACTAATTCAGGACCCAAAAGTTGATATTCCCCTATTTCATACCAGCACAAAGGAGATCTACAACGTCTACCATATAATGCTTCATATGGTGCCATATCAATATTGTGTTGATAACTATTGTTGTAAGTGAATTCTATTAAGCTCAAGTGTATGTCCCAACTTCCTACAAATTGAAGGACACATGCCCTAAGCAAATCCTCTGAAGTTTGTATAGTTCTCTTAGATTGTCCATCCGTCTATGGGTGAAAGGCGGTACTAAATCTTAACTTCGTACCCAAAGCTTTATGTAGTCGTTCCCAAAAATGACTCGTGAACTGGGGACCTCTATCAGAAAAAATTGTAGTTGGAACCCCGTGTAACCACACTATTTCATCTATATAGATCTGTACAAGTTTCTCAGCAGTATAGGTTGTTTTGACAGGAAGAAAATGTGCCGACTTAGTCAACCTATCAACTATCACCCAAATGGAATCATGACTTTTGGCTGTTCTTGGAAAACTAACCACAAAGTCCATGGTCATGTAATCCCATTTCCACTGTGGTATAGGTAAAGGTTGCATTGTTCCTGTGGGCTTTTGATGTTCAGGTTTAACCTACTGACACACTAGACACCGCATAACAAACTTAGCTACATCTTTCTTCAATCCAGGCCACCAATACATATCTATCAGGTTATGATACATTTTGGTGCTCCCTGGATGCATTGCATACATAGACGAATGAGCTTCCTCCAAGACTAACTTCCTTAAGTCATTGGCATCAGGTACTACCATCCTACCATGGTAACATACTACCTCATCATCTGACTCATGAAACCCATCTCGTTTCTCACTACCATACTCTGACCTGATCTGCTGAATCATAGTATCAGCCTGTTGTGCCTCTTTGATTTGTTGTTTCAGAGTAGGTTTTATGTGCATCTCAGCTAATAGTCCAGCTAACAAGGATACTTTAAGTTGTACATTGTTTTGCCTCAAAGAGACAAGTATGTCTCGTTTAAAGCACACTAAAGAGTTCAACTATGCTTTGTCTATGAGTGGTGATGATGATTTTCTACTTAGTGCATCAGCCACTACATTAGCCTTTCCCGGATGATAATCAATTGTACAAGCGTAGTCCTTGATTAACTCCATCTAGCGACATTGTCTCATATTCAACTCGTGTTGTGAAAAGATTTATTTTAAATTCTTATGGTCTATGAAAATCTAGAATGTATCTCCGTATAGAAAATGTATCCAGATCTTCAATGTATGAACCACAACAGCTAATTCTAGATCATGTGTTGAATAATTTTCCTCATGTTTCTTAAGTTGTCGAGAAGCAAAAGAAATCACTTGATTATCATGCATCAACACACATCCTAGACCATTCTTAGAAGCATCACAGAATACAATATACCTCTTCCCTTGCTCAGGTAACACTAACACGGGTGCACTTGTTAACCTTTCTTTCAAAAACTGGAAAGAATGTTGACACTTTTCATTCCGGGAAAATGGAACCTCCTTCTTGGTCAACCTGGTTAGGGGTAATGCTACAGAATTGAAGTTCTTAATGAACCTCCTATAGTATCCTGCCAGTCCTAGAAAACTACGTATCTCCATTGGTGTCTTTGGTTGTTCCCACTCTAAGACAGATTCTACCTTTTTAAGATCAACACGGATACCTGAGGCAGATATTACATGTCCTAGGAAAGACACTTATGATAACCACAATTCACACTTGCTAAACTTGGCATATAGTTTGTGCTCTCTCAGTAAAGTTAGGTCTTGACGAAGGTGTTGCTAGTGTTGTCGAGCATCTCTACTATAAATCAGGATGTCATCTATAAAGACTACTATGAATTGATCAAGGAATGGATGAAAGATTCTATTCATGAGTTCCATGAATGCAGTTGGTGCATCAGTTAGTCCAAACGACATAACTATGAACTCATAGTGACCATACCTTGTACTAAAGGCTGATTTAGGTATGTCACTCTCCTTGATGTGTAACTGATGGTATCCTGACCTCAGACCTACTTTAGAAAAGACAGTTTCACCATGCAACTGGTCAAACATGTCATCCATCCTTGGCAGAGGATATTTGTTCTTTATGTTTACTTTGTTTATCTATCTATAGTTGATGCATAATCACATAGACCCATCTTTCTTTTTAACGAAAAGAACCGAAGAACCCCATGGTGAAGTACTCGGTCGAATAAAACCCTTTTCAAACAACTCATATAACTGTTTCTTGAGTTCTTCCATCTCATCAGGTGCCATTCTATAAGGTGTTTGAGCTATTGGTTGTGTACTCGAGATTAGATTAATCTCAAAATCAATCTCTCGGGGTGGAGGAACACCTGGAAGGTCCTCAGGAAACACATGCTAAAACTCCCTAACAATCGGAACTTCAGAAAGACTAGGGCTCTCTGCTATGGTATCTACCACATGTGCTAAGAATACAAAGCATCCTTGTCGCATCATCTTTTCAGCTACCAAAGCTGACACTAGATAGGTTGGAAGAATCTTTCTATCCCCTAGAAAGATCCATGTAACACCATTGTCTGTGAACATAGCCTGCTTGGAACCACAATCCAAGACAACCTTATACTTTTCTAGGGTGTCCATCCCAAGAATTATGTCAAACCCATGCATCTCAAGTGGTATAAGATCCACCTGAATGCTATGTTCTAAAAAAGAAAGAACATAGGGAGAACATACCTTCCACAACACTATAGATCCAACTAATGGAGTTTCTAATAACAAATTATCTGCTCTATGAATGACAGTCATATTGCAGTCATGAATCACTTATCGAGTGATAAAGGAATGTGTAGCACTTGGATCAATCAAAACAGATACAAAGAAGGATGAAGACATATCAGAATGAAATAATTCCATCTGACCTGTCACAACTCGTGGGTTGACCACTGCCTCGGGCTGATTCATTGCATAGAATCTTGTCGTTGCTGGTTGTCGACCACTCGCCCTGTTGTTGGATGTAGATGAGCCAGATTGGGACACCTGTCCACATCCTCGTGTGCCACTACTAAACTGTCGCTTCTGAGAGCCTTGTTGACCCTGCCTCGATGGTTCGGTTACACTCACTTCTCTAGGTAAACAATCTTTCATCATATGTCCTATCTTCCCACATTGATAACAGACTTTGTTCTCCCATTATGGTCTAGATGGTCCTGTTACTGACATTGATGTTGAGTTGTGGGCTTCCTTTGGTAGTACACTATGACCTCTACCCTTGCTAGATGTCCACTGTGTCTGAGTATTAAACCTCAGTGGTGTTGTTGGTGCAGAAAACCTTGGTTTCTTAACACTTTCAGACCTCTGTCCCTAGAACTGTGTGTATACTTTCTTACTGTTGGCCTGATGCTTCTCAGTCATAGACCTTTCTATCCACCTAACGGAATCCACAAAGGTGGCAAACCTCTCTCTATTCTCTTGAGCAGATACTGGTGTGGTTAAATCAGCGTTCAAGCCCTTTTCAAAATGTCGAATCCTCTCCTCATCTGTAGCAGCCGTGTGTGGACAGAACCGTAGAAGCTCCATAAACTTATCTTCATACTCACTAATGTTCATTGGTCCTTGCCTTATTCACTCAAACTGAGAGATTTTCTCATCCAAGTAAGTCTTGGAAAAATATCTACTAGCAAACTCTCATCAGAACTCTTCCCATCCGAATTTAACACCTGGCCTTTTTCCTTCTTCTATAGCCCACCAATGGCCAACACTCCCCTTCAACAGGTACACTGCATGTCTAACCTTCTCAACTTCTGGGATATTAAGAATTCTGAAGGCCATTTCTAGCTCAGTCAGCCACAAGTCCACGTCTGTTGGGTTAGCTGTACCAGCATAATCAGTGGCTCCTACCCGTCAAAGCCATTCAAAAGTCTTTCCAGCTCCATGTCCCTCATTTTGAGCTGGTGCCCTAGGTGCAGGCGGTGGCATCCTATCCGCCATATGTGTCATAGTTGCCATGAACTGTCCAAACAGAGCATGGAAAGTTGGGTTTTCTAGTATAGCTTGGTCAAACTGGGGATGTTCAGCTACAAGTTCTTCTCTAGCCTGATCCCTTACACCTCCTCCTGGGGCAGCAACACTGCTTTCAGCAGTATGTTCTTCGTGTGATCCAGCCATCTTTGAGCTTTACTTCTTCTCCTAAGAGTAGAATTCACCATCAGATAAACTGGAAGACACTAGAACAAACTCAACGACCTTAATCCTATGTCTCTGTAGACTCAGCGAACCTTAACCTCTAATACAAAAAACTTGTCACGACAGATGACAAAATCGTTATTGATTAAGTAGAATTAAACGTAAACAGCGGATTAACAAAAATCACTAAAAATTAAAACCATTTGCAAAGAGATCCAATTCTAGAAAACTCTTATAACAAGAACCAAAATATTATATATACATTCTGGTACACAAAGTACATACCATGTACCTTCTCTTCTCGAGGATTACATACAATAGTTGCTCTGCTAAATCTATACATAAGCAACATAAGACCTCGAGGCATTCAATGCCAAAATCTTAGATCGATCATAAAAGCACTAACTACTGACTCCAAGGACCTGAGAGTACAGAGACGACACATAGGACTCATATCTACAAGACACGACAGTCAGTATCTCCACCTGCGATGTTATTGTTGTCCCTGATGCTACTGTTCTTCCCCTACTATATGGTTTCTACCTCCTCATCCTCATCCACCTAAAAAAGTTGGAACCCACGGGGGTGAGACAATTGAAATTGTCCCAGCGAGATATATAACTCTCCTCCAGAAACATTATTATTGCAAATAAATAGTAATAAAATGAGCAGAGGATTCTTTATTATTAATAAGCAGGATAAATCACTGTTTAAGCAAAATAGAGCAATATCATCCTTTAAAGCATTACAACTATAAATGATAAAGTAGTAAATCATCTATCCATTTTAATAAGGAATATGAAGAACATGTATAACATCTATCCTTTTATGATACAGTAAGCAATGTAACATCAACCAAGGATTTTTGTATTTCATCCTTAAGCAAATACACTACACAGCTGATTACATTTTACAATCATACTTATGCCATGAGGAAGTGAGTCGTACCGCTCAAATCCAACCTTCGGTTACGAAACCCAAAGCCAGTGCCATACAAGATCAAAGGAAGAATCGAACTCCGCGATCTCATCCATATCGGTCAGTGCAAGACCACAAGCAGGACCGCACTCTCTTTCTTAAGTAACCTCAGTCACAGGGTTATCTCTCATAGGCTACCCATTCTCTAGCCCACCTTGGTACAGGTCCCAATGCTAGTAAATCTGAGCCACAGGCTAGTTCACTGTGAACTCTGAGCCATGAATGCATTCATGCTCTATCACACTGAGCCATGGGCCTATTCACCATCCTCTTACACATATATTGAGTCTACAACTGAAGTTGCACTCTAATCCTCCCATTTTCATCTAGGAGAAACCCTGCATATTCAACAATATACGCTCTGAATTAACCATAGGAGAATCTGTTTCACCATCACCAGCTACTGACAATGATGGATCTATGGCCAGGGCTCTACATGATAAAATTCCACTTGATTATTTAAGTACATTACCATATTCTTTTAGCATCAGTCAAGTTTTCAAACAAGAATTTTTATGACAAATGCTACAAAGAAACATGTAATCTTTCTATCAATTACTTTTCAAAAATTTATAAAACATTGGGATCTCAATCCCTTATCTCATCACTGGGAATTCACATGCCTCAACAATATCGTCATCATGTTTACTGGATCTGGTTATTCAAAACCTTAGTTCATCATTGAACATGGTTACCACTATCCGGTAACTATTACCTCCAGGTCATCCGACCAAGGTATTCATGATAATTGTTAGGCAAACATCTCACATAGTTCACCAGGCATATTTAGCTTCTTGTCACCTCTCGCTAGGCAACAAATAAAATAATGGCTCACAAGGCCCATTAACACCATAACTTGTACCTGGTTATGCTCATCATCTCATGATACATGCACGGTTAGTATGCTTAATAACAACCATATCAATTACATATCAACATTTTGCAATACAAAGATAACATCACTATTCCCACATTAGGGTTAGGGTTTCCCATCTTTATCAATTAGGGTTTCACATAACATCACCCTACATTAAGGTTTCACCTAACATCACCCTATATTAGGGTTTCACATAACATCACCCTATATTAGGGTTAGGGTTTCTCATCCTTCTCGATTAGGGTTTCATGATCACATTATCAAAGATCAAACCTTAATTCAAAAATACATGCATCTTGGAGAATGAATTAATATTAAAATTAGTATCCAAAACCTAAATCATTGTTCCACATGTCTAGAATTACATAATACCTTCATAAGTATTCAATTAAACTTATGTATTGTAATTTTCCTTATTGTTTAGGGTTTCCATTCTCCATTGATTAAGGTTTTATGATTACCTTATAAATCCAAACCCTAAGTCAGTGCTTCCACATATCCTGGAGCACATAGCATTATTTTAGTATTAAATCTTACTTCTCATTGTTCCATGTACTAGGAACACACATTACCATCATACCTTATTCAGTTGACTTAGCCTTTCACTAAGTACATGCACCTATGCTTATCATAGTTCATTGAATTTATTACTTTCATAGGCATCAAGGGATAATCACTCTAAATGTATTAATCACCTAAATACTTTAGAAGTACTTCCCTTGAAATCAACATTGTTATACTCTTCAACCACTTATGGGATTATTAATACTTACATGGTTTGAATCAATTAGACCTTCAAATGGTTTGGACCAATTGAACCTTCAAATGGTTCAAGACCATTTAGACCTTCAAACGGTTTGGTCCTAAACCTTCAAATGGTTTGGGACCGTTTAGACCTTCAAACGGTCTTGAGGTCACTTGACCTTCAAACGGTCTTGAGGTCACTTGACCTTCAAACGGTCTTGAGGTCACTTGACCTTCAAACGGTCTTGAGGTCACTTGACCTTCAAAAGGTCTTGAGGTCACTTGACCTTCAAACGGTCTTGAGGTCGCTTGACCTTCAAATGGTCTTGAAGTCACTTGACCTTCAAATGGTCTTGAGGTCACTTGACCTTCAAACGGTCTTGAAGATCGTTAGACCTTAAATGGTCTTAGTCTTTATATCTTAAACGGTTTTGAGACCATTGAATCTTCAAACGGTTTTGACCCCTTTTGATCTTCAATCGGTTTTGAAACTGTTTGATCTTATTAGGGTTTGAAACCATTTGATCAAATCAACTTTGAAATTGTTTTGACCCTAAATGGTTTGAGACCATTTGGTCCTCAAATGGTTTGAGACTGATTGGTCCTCAAACGGTTTGAGACCGTTTGGTGAATTCAGAGATGAAACCGTTTGAACCTAAATTTGGTTTTGACATTAATTGATCTAGGGTTTTGAAACCAATTGAGCTAGGGTTATAAACTAAATTAAGTTAATTGGTTGTAGTTATTAGGTCATGAGACCAATTGATCTTTGAATCCATTGAAACCGTTTGGTTTCTAATGATTTGGAACCGTTTGACCTCTAACGGTTTTGAAACCGTTTGGTCACCAAACGGTTTGAAACTGTTTGGTCTCTAACGGTTTGAAACAGTTTGACCACAAAATGAAACCGTTTGTTCTTGATATTCTTGAGGTTTGTGCTAAGATGATGTCATCATCGTCAAGCTTCAGACCTTCAAATTTCACTATCATATATATGATGAATTCATCAATTATTCAAGAAGAAATAAAAGATCAACATATGATGAGGTATTGAAAACAATAATAGCATTGATGGGTTCAAGTTATATAACCCACCTTCATAGTAGCTTCAAAGCTTCAAGCTTCTCATCTCTAATGGTGAAAAAATCTCCTTCAACTATCCAAGGAAAAGATAGCCAAGGTTGAGCATTGAATGGAAGAGAGAAGAAAACGAGTGTTGAAATCTGATTTCAACCATCAATCCAAGGTTGAAGATAATCATGGAGCTTACCTTCAGCTTGGGGAACGTCTTCCTCCTTCTCCTAAGCTCCTTGGTCATCGGCCAAAGCAAGGGAAGAAAGTGGTTTGCAAAAATAGCCTTTCAAGTAAGCAGAAAATTGAGTACATACAGTTGATTTTCTAGGAGAGTGAAAGTAGGAGAAAATTCATCCACTTTCTTGCCACATGCCCCCTCCCTTCCTTGCCTTAGAAGACATATTCCTTGCCTTCAATATCCTCTCAATTATCTGTGAATTAAAAGCAACCATTTAAGCACCTTAATCATTATAATACTATTATCCATTTTTAGTGGACATTACTTTTTAATTAACAAATGTGAGTGGATTTCTTCACCTACTTAGGATATTTCGGTGCCACTCAAGGCATTTGGACGTCCTCCCTCTATAGTATTTCAACCACAGCCTTCTGGTTGATGGGCACTTCAATTAATATATTTATTTTAGCTACAAAATAAATTAGGGGTTCATTTATGCTTATTTCTTGATTTTTTTATTATCAAGATTATCTTTCCTCAAATGTGGTTCAAACAAGACGCCCCTTTCTTTTTCTTTTCTCTAAATGATACCAAGAAATCATAGGGACATAATAGAGGTGGTATTTTACATATCCAACCCTAGGTTTTGGGTAATTTGCAAATTACACCAAAACTAGCATTTAATGCACAAGCATTACTCAAACAAGCTCCTTCTTGGAACTTAGGCTTGTAGAAGTCATACCTCAGCATCATTCTCATTCTTATGATGCTATAACACTTGAGGAACATTTATCATGTAACATTTGCAAGGTAAGCCCTTAAATTGGGTAAATTGCACTTTAGTCTAAAACAAGAAAAATATTGTTTCAGCATTTTCAAATAGGACCAAAATTGAAACATAAGCTCTCCTTTAGTCTTAATTACATTTAAAAAGATAAAGACAAGAATCTAAATGACTTACTTAAGAAAAACTTCTAGGGTTAAGCCTTAACCCAGGTTAGGGATGTGACATATATAGAGAACATATTAGAAAGCTTACATCATCCAAGGCCTCAACCAATGTTTCGTACTTTCCCTAAGCAAAGATACCATACGGCTTGATTATGCATTATTATTCCCTGAGGAAGTGATATGTACTACTCAAATCCAACCTTCGGTTGTGAAACCCAAAGTCGGTGCCATACAAGGTCAATGGAAGAGTCGGACTTCATGACCTCACCTCCTCATGGTCAGTGCACGGTATCCAAAGTAGGATCGTAGTCTCTTGCTTAAGTGGCCTCAGCCACAGGGTCAGCTCCCACAGGCTACCCTTTCTCTAGCCCACCTTGGTACAGCTCTCGGGGCTAGTATATCTAAGCCACAGGCCAATTCACCATGCTCCTTGAGCCATAAATGCATTCATGCTCTATCACACTATGACATGTGCTTGTTCACCATGCTCTATCACACTGAGTCATGGTCCTGTTCACCATGCTCTTATACACATCTTGAGTCTACAACCACAGTTGCACTCTAATCCTCCTATCTTTGGCTAGGAGAAACTCCACATATTCAACAATATGTGCTTCGGGTTAACCCGCAGGAGAACTCGTTTCACCATCACCAAGTACTGATGATGATGGATCTATGTCCAGGGCAAAATACATGAAAGTTCATATGTATTTATTTAATGCATTTTAAATGGATGGTTGGGAAAACCAAGTTGTATTAAACAAACATATATAAAACATAAACAACATTAAATTCCATTATCGTGTTTCACAATGTTACTGTTATTCTCAATGCCCTCAACAATCATCATATTGTCATGGGATATCAATCCCTAAGTTCATAACATAATGCTACTACCTCTCAAGGCTTCATCATCATACATTATCATGGGATAGAAATCTCTCATATCACAACTAGAGGATAACACCTCAATCAGGCACTCAGCCTTTATCATGTCACCAAACCTTTCACATCATACTAGTGATACATGTTATCTCATCAATAAGGATCATTATCATTTCTTAGATATTGCACATATACCAGGTGTCACACAAGACACATATTCACATAAGCATCATAGCCCTTTCCTGGCTATGTATTTCAATTAGTAACACCTGCACGGTTAGATTGCATAGCAATAGAGATAACTTAATCACCAACAACATAACATGATTATCACATCATTAGGATTTGGAACATCATTCATTATCATGAACACATGGAACATAATATCTTAAATGGCATATTAAACACTACACATTACTATCACCATACCAAGGGTATCCCACCATACCCTACTTCCCATGTCACCATGAGTACCATCCCTAAGGATTCATCTTTTAAGGATTATACAACCATGATCTACCATCAATCTTTATCAAAGGTTCACCTATCATCAACCATAGGTAACATACTAAGGTTTACCACCTTTTCATTATACCTCATCATCATGACTGAAGATATGGCCCAAGCTAACAAGATAAGCATATTAACATCTAGGGGTCAAGATAACACTTA
Source organism: Alisma plantago-aquatica (assembly GCA_963693085.1). Classification (NCBI taxonomy): domain Eukaryota; kingdom Viridiplantae; phylum Streptophyta; class Magnoliopsida; order Alismatales; family Alismataceae; genus Alisma; species Alisma plantago-aquatica. The sequence continues at coordinate 1,018,209,673 of OY856409.1, read as the reverse complement.
GGGGTATTGGGTTAGGGTACAACCCTCACTAAAGGTGTCGCCTACTCTCACCAAAAGCAGGCAGTGACCAAACAAACCCTTACTAAAAGCCAGTATTAGCTACAAAGCTTCAACATCACAAACCAAGGTGATATCTGACAAGGTTCATATTGGGTAAGACTCACAAGAACTACCTAGGCATGGTATGGGGAAAAGCATCAAGGTCATATCGTTCAAACACACCTCAGCCCATCATGGTCAAGGGACCATCTTCTAGGACATCGGGCAACTCATCTATCTAACACATCTCACATCATATCGGGTTAGACAACCTAGAAACCATGTTGGTCAAGAACCACATAACCTTATAGCAACTAAGGTATCCTCTAGGTCAACCCCAGCATGGTCAACTCTCTTTTACCTCATCCATGATCATTGTTATTATGCATACTATCTATGCTCTCAACGTGTGTCATCCTCGACATCATATCGCCCAAGCTCAGAGATATAACAACATATACCTCCCTATGTGTCGGGTAACCAAGCATGTACCGGGTAAAGGCATCATATGTTCATATAGGGTATCGATCAAGCACTCAACCCTTGTGTCGCCCATGCAATCATGTACACAACATGCTCATATCGGGTTAGCATCATATCATAATGTGCAACGATGTGTCGGGTGATGCCTCACAGCGGGCAACGCGTCACATAAGGCAATGTCTCATGTCGGGCAATGCTGTGACGAGCAATGCTCTATCGGGCAACGCACCTGCATGGGGTAACGAGAAGGACTACTCAAGGGGGTATCGTGCAAAGCAATAGCAACACCAGGTAGCGCATCACAACAGAGTATCGGGTAGAACCATCCAGGAGGATGTCGTGTAAGATACCAACAACCCTAACGCCCAACACAACCCCATATCTCCCAAGGGGGACAACAAGGAAACCATCTACTGTATCGCCCAGCCTTAGCTCAAGGGAAGGAGAGGGATATCACGCAACAACCCATCCAAGGTTCAGTTCTAACGTCCAAGGTAGACGGTGGTCAAGACACCCATCAAAGAACCATATCAGCCAACGCCTTCAAGGGATATCGGGTAGCACTACCCATCATGGGTGTCGTGCAAAGCAAGGCCATGACGCCCAAGGGGTCAACACAAAAGGGAGATATCTCCCAAGAGCTCAACTCCTCCAAAACACATATCGGGCAACAAGGGTAGAACAACACCCTATCGGCCAACCAACTCAACATATCACCCAAACAAAGGATCGGCCTATCGGGTTCCTTATACCTAACCAAGGATACCCATACCCAAAGGCATAACCACCCCATACCACCCAAGGTACCAACCAAGGGTTCACCCCTAAGAACATGTCATGCAACTAGGTTAGATCATCATATTAACACTAAGGTCAGCACTTCTATCATCCAAGGGACCAAATAGGTGACAACCAACCATAACGTCCAAACCCTAACCCTAGGGTGGGAAAAAAGATATCGGTCACCACACCATATCACCCAAGGATACCAAGAGTGTTGTCTCACCTCTCAACAACAAAGTGAGAGGGGTTTTGCACAACCTCTAGCATATCGGGCAACAAGGGTAGAGCAACACCCTATCGGCCAACCAACTCAACATATCGCCCAAACATCTAGGCCATAGGCTCACCTTTCAACAACCAAGGAGAGAGAGGAGTTTTGGCCAATCTACTAGAGCATAGGCTCACCTATCAAGTCCAAGGAGAGAAAGGGGTATTGCTCATGATCCATAAGCCAAAGCATGCTCTATAAAGTAAAGCACTATATCGTGCAAACACTATATCAGGCAAACACTATATCGGGCAACCTATGCATATCGGGTTGGTCATCTTCAACCTCAAGACACCCTTCACCAACTTGCACAAGGAAAAAAAGATAAGGATAGTAATAAAATGTGACCATTTCCATTAGAATATATCTCAAGTTCCACATACACAACTATCATAGAGAAGGGTATCGATTTAAAGACAAAAATCATTGTATGCACATATGGAGAGTGAACATAATAGAGATAGTTAAGAGTTATGTAACCCGCCTTAAGAGGATCTCCATGAAATGCATCAAGCTTCCAGATCCCACGTTTCTAACCATGAATATCATCCATCCAAAGCTCTAAACATGCCTTCGGCACCATCATCATCAGCTTAAGAAACAAAAGATAAAGAAGAAGAAGAAGAAGAAGAAGAAGAAGAAGAAGAAGAAGCCATGGTTATGCTTAGCTCAAGAAGAAGTAAAGAGGGAGAGGACCACAGCCTTGCCTACTCTCATCAAGGGTCCATCCATGGACGAGAGGGGAGGAAGGAGATGAAGAGGAAATCACAAGGGAAAGGTAGCAAAGAAGCATGACTCACCAAGGTCAAATCTTGAGTAAGAAATCTCCATGGGCAAGGAGCTCGACCTCCCAAGCTGCATGGGGGTTTTCCTTAGCTCCCAAAGCTCCCAAGCTCATTCCATACAGGAAGGGGAAAGAGGTGGCCAAAAATAATCACTTGGGTAAGGAGGAAGGGAGTTATATACACCAAGGAAGAGAGAGGTAGCAAAGGAAAGGTGTCATAACCACATAAATTTGAATGCCACTTGCTCATGCTCTTAACGCCACTTGTTTCCACCCAAACTCCAAATGCACGTCCTGGTGATACACTCTAGGCTGTGTATCGTGCAGCTGGTCATCTTCCATGGGCAACACACCCCCTAAACCGATATAAACTCCAAGCTCTACCCGATACACTAAAGGACAAGATTGCACATGTGACATATATGGCATTAAAACGATATAGAAATGTCACTCCCCGTCTAATATCCAAACACGGTGCCCAAACCTGAATCCATGTTATATATGATGCCAAAATGAAGCAAGAAAACTCTAGAGAAGACAAAATTGCATATTGACCCTCCACTTTGGGTAATTTGCAATTTGCACCAAAACTAGCACATAAAGCACTAGCATCATCCAACCAATCTCAAACTTAGAACATAGGCCCTCCACAAGGCACCTCACATCATCATACTCTTTCTAATGATGTTAGAGAACTAAAGGCATGATCTACATGTGACATATTGCAATATAACCCCTTACCTTGGGTAAATTGTGCTTTGGTCCAAAACAAGCAAACATTGTTCAAACAGCATCCAATCGGGACCAAACTGGAAACATAAGCTTGTCACATGATATCAAAACATCTTGACGGATTAGATTAAGGTTCTAAGCACCTTTCTTAAGAAAACCAAATAGGGTTTTCCCAAAATGTGGGTCAGGGTCCTTACAAGTCACAAACCCCTAACAAGGATTTCATCCCCGAAATCTCGAGTAAAAGAAGACGGGTGTTACTCACACATCACATCATACAAATCCACAAAAGCTCCTGGGTGTCACAGATCTATGACCATCACACTTTCTCTTATTCTAGAGACAACATAGGGTTTCCTGTACTGGTCATAGGCTCAGCCCTCCATCCCAACATCCTTTGTCTGATAACACTCTTTATATATGGGAACATCGCATTCAACTTGTATCACTTAGGTATCAGTTCCTTTACTGATATATCACCTTCCTTGTTATGCTTCTATTGTGCTACTCTGATCTTACAAGCTCAACACTTAATCTTCACATAACTTGTATCACTATCCTTCTGCTATATACATTCCAATTGTTCCTTGTCTTTCCATAAAGGATGTCTCTAATCCAAGGGAGATCTATCTCAGAAGGGATTGTCATAATATGAACATGTACACACACATAACAAAACTCATAAATCACTTCACTATGTTTTGCTTAATATGTAACATAAAGGAGCTATCGAGTAACCAGGGAACTAAACATCTCAATTAGCAACAATAGAGCAAGGTACACCACATCATCTTGGATGCAAGGCTGCCACAATTTCATATTGGTTCCCAAGGGCACAACACATGTCAACATGGTTCTAACATGTATGCATTATTCTCAACTGGTCCGGATAGGGATTACAAACCTTGTTCATATGTCTCTAACCTATGCACATCCTGCCTGGACCTCCCTTTACTCGAGACTTAGCAAGGAGTATTCGAAGGAATCAGGCTTAACTTGATGAACTTTTCCCAAGACGATCTTACCGTGGTTCTTTTCCTTGGGTGCACATCTTCCAATGTCATGTTTATGCGGAGAATAAACCCCTAATAGGTGATAGCCATACTATAAGCACTTAGCCAGGTCGAACCAAAGCCAACTTCTCCATCTGAGACCACTTCACACCTTTCCAAGGATATCCATTCCCAGGATTATCTCGATCCTCAACATGTCACATGGAAAGAGGTTTGCTTGACTGTCATGTCTAGCAAAAGAAAGGATACAAGAAGGATATAATTTATCCAACACAACTAGGTCACCCAATAAGGCATTCGACAACATGCTATTTCTCTTATGGATAACAAGAAGGAAACATCTGCCACGCATCCTATAAGCGCTCAAAGGAGCGTACATCCTAAACTGGATCAACTAGAACAGATAAAAGGCAAGAAGAAGACAAAGAGGAATGGAGTGACTCCATCTGACCTGCCAGCACACATTGTTTTGGCCAACTCATGTCACGAGATCTAACTGTTGCCTTCTACTTTCTGGTCAAACCATTCGGTCCTCACTTGCTTATCCTCATCAACATTCCTCTGGGATGTTGAATTGTTGCCTCAAGGGTCACCACATAGGTCCAGACTCCAAAACAAGCTTCAAGCTTATGGGTTCCAGGTCAAGGATGATCTATCAAGATGGTTCACCACCATACCTTCACAATCCAGGTATCTTGACTCTTAATTCCCCCTTACCAGAAGACATATTCTCACATGCTCATATTCTTGGATTCCTTACTTTGGTATCCATCTCTTGAGCCAAAACATATCACTTATGGTATCACATCCATAATCTACCATCATCACCAGATCAAAATGTGTCAGGAGGATCCTACAATCGTCATCTATCACATGCATCTCCATCTTGGAACTAAAATCCAAGATCAACTAATAATTTTCAAAGTATCCAACCAGAGATCGCTCCAAAAGTATACACATCAAGTTACATGAGGTCCACTTGACTGCCATTCCCTCGGAAGGAAGGAATACAAGGGAACAAACTCCTCCTATCACCCCATCAACATCTATGGTTTCATATCAAGGGGAGGAAATTATCACTTTCTTTGATCCTTACATGAGTTTTCAACTGTTTATGCATCATAAAACTTTGTTCCATTTGGTTTTATCTTTCTTCTTCTTGGTTTCCTTGCAATCAGCATAGGAATCCTCAAGACAATTACATGTTATTACTCTTTTTCTCTAGTTGTTGTTTCATCATATTCATGATTATTTCCTGATTGTATCACATTTTTGTTTTCTCTATGTGAAAAAGATTGTTACTCTTCACATATTCTTTATTGGACATGGATCATCTCCCTTGTTTCCTTTCACTCATCACAAATTTTACTCTTTATACTTCCCCATTTTTGCTTACGTTCATTGGTTGGTCTGAGATTATCTCAGGTTCCATCTTGTTTACTCATCACTTATTCTTCTCTTTCTTCCAACTTTATCTTTGCTTTCAAGCATTTCCTTCATCTTGTGTAAGTTTTATACTTTAACTCACCTTGTTACCACAGGTTAATCTGTCTTTTACTTGATGTATCTCTTGATATTATGGTTCCAAGAACTTATCTCATCATATTCTCATGTGGATTTGGGTTTCATATAAATGTTACTTCCTCTTTTATTACCAAGCATCCAGGTATTAAGGGGTTATGGTGCATTCATTTACCTCTTTTATAACATGATGAAGGTATTAATGTCATATTTCCTTATTTGTTATGCTCTTTAGATTGCTCCAGAATGACTACTTGATCAGAGTAATCAAAGAGGAAATAATCTAAAGATCCACACTTACCTTTATCTTCAATATTTGAATACTTGGCCAGGGCATCAAGTACTGAGATTAGGTAGTATGCACCATATTTTATGTCACGGTCCAACCTTAGACACCATCCTAATCCTAGTCCTTGTGTCCCAGTAGACTCAGCAAACCTAGAGCTCCAATACCAACCACTTGAAACATCCCATCTCGAACAAAACACAAATACATACTAACTAGCGGATTACCAAAAAAAATCACGAGAAATTAAAACGGATTTACAATAAGCACCATAAGATGAGACATGTTACATCTGAGCCAACACTTTCTTTTCATAACATATTTTCAAGGTGCTACAACAAAATTTCCCATCATCTCATTACATGAAATAACTGTTCCGCATGCTGATTTGTTACATCAAGGTACATAAGATGAAAACCATACATCAATCATCATATGAGAAACGTCAAAAACTCACCTGAAGACCTGAGTGTACAGGGACGACACATAGGACTCTACTACTACACACTATTTATTCCACCAGGTACGATACCTCTATATATCATCTTAGCCACATGATCATTATCTCGCCAGGCACGTCCACCTAAAAAGGTTATTAACCAGTGGGGTGAGACACACAGTCCCAGTGAGAAACATAACCCTCTACCAACTTTATTATTATCACATATAACTGAGCAGATAGATCAATTTAAACAACAGGTAATAACTAACTGGTTATACAAGAAGGAATATGAATAACATGTATATATAGAACATATGAGAAAGCTTACATCATCGAAGGCCTCAACCAATGTTTCGTATTTGCCCTAGGCAAAGATACTATATGGCTTGATTATGAATTATTATGCCCTGAGGAAGTGAGTTGTACCGCTCAAATCCAACCTTCGGTTGCGAAAACCAAATTCGGTGCCATACACGGTCAATGGAAGAGCCAAACTTCATGACCTCACCTCCTCGTGGTTAGTGCACGATATCCAGAGCAGGACCACAATCTCTTGCTTAAGTGGCCTTAGTCACAGGGTCAGCTCCCGCAGGCTACCCTTTCTCTAGCCCGCCTTGGTACAGGTCTCGACGCTAGTATATCTGAGCCACGGGCTAATTCACCTTGCTCCCTGAGCCATGAATGCATTCGTGCTCTATCACACTGAGCCATGGGCTTGTTCACCATGCTCTATCACACTGAGCCATGGGCCTGTTCACCATGATCTTATACACATATTGAGTCTACAACCGCAGTTGCACTCTAATCCTCCTATTTTCGGCTAGGAGAAACCCCGCATATTCAACAATATGTGCTCCGGCTTAACCCACAGGGGAACCCATTTCACCATCACCAACTACTGACGATGATGGATCTATGGCCAGGGCAAACTACATGAAAGTTCATCTGTATTTAGTTGATGCATTTTAAGTGGATTGTTGGGGCAACCAAGTTGTATTAAACAACCATATATAAAACATAAACAATGTTAAATTCCATTATCGTGTGTCACAATGGTACTGTTATTCTCAATGCCCTCAACAATCATCATATTGCCATGGGATATCAATCCCTCAGTTCATAACATAATGCTACTACCTCTCAAGGCTTCATCATCATACATCATCATGGGATAGCAATCTCTCATATCACAACTAGAGGATAACACCTCAATCCGGCACTCAGCCTTTATCAGGTCACCAAACCTTTCACATCATACTAGTGATATATGTTATCTCATCAACAAGGAACATTATCATTTCTCAGATATTTAACATATACCAGGTGTCACACAAGACACATATTCACATAAGCATCATAGCCCTTTCCTGGCTATGTATTTCAATTAGTAACACCTACATGATTAGATTGCACAACAATAGAGATAACTTAATCGCCAACAACATAACATGATTATGACATCATTAGGATTTGGAACATCATCCATTATCATGAACACATGGAGAATAATATCTTAAATGGTATATTAAACACTACACATTACTAGCACCATACCAAGGGTATCCCACCATACCCTACTTCCCATGTCACCATGAGTACCATCCCTAAGGATTCATCTTTTAAGGATTATACAACCATGGTCTACCATCAATCTTTATCAAAGGTTCACCTATCTTCAACCATAGGTAACCACCATACTAAGGTTTACCACCTGTTCGTCATACCTCATCATCATGACTAAAGATATGGCCGAAGGTAACAATATAAGCATATTAACATCTAGGGATAAAGATGACACTTAGGGGTATCAGGTTAGGGTACAACCCTCACTAAAGGTGTCGCCTACCCTCACCAAAAGTAGGAAGCAACCAAACAAACCCTCACTAAAAGCCGGTATTAGATACAAAGCTTCAACATCACAAACCAAGGTGATATCTCACAAGGTTCATATCGGGCAAGACTCACAAGTACTATCTAGGCCTGGTATGGGGCAAAGCATCAAGGTCATATCGTTCAAACACACCTCAGCCCATCATGGTCAAGGGACCATCTTCTAGGACATCGGGCAACTCATCTATCTAACACATCTCACATCATATCAGGTTAGGCAACCTTGCAACCATGTCAGCCAAGAACCACATAACCTTATAGCAACTAAGGTATCCTCTAGGTCAACCCCAGCATGGTCAACTCCCTTTTACCTCATCCATGATCATTATTATTATGCATACTATCTAAGCTCTCAACATGTGTCATCCTAGACATCATATTGCCCAATCTCAGAGATATAACAACATATACCTCCCTATGTGTCACGTAACCAAGCATGTACTGGGCAAAGGCACCATATCTTCATATAGGGTATCAGTCAAGCACTCAACCCTTGTGTCGCCCAAGAAATCATGTACACAATATGCTCATACCGGGTTAGCATCATATCATAATGTGCAACGGTGTGTCGAGCGATGCCTCACAGTAGGCAACGCGTCACAGAAGGCGACGTCTCATGCCAGAAAATACTGTGATGGGCAACACTTTGTCGGGCAACACCATGGCGGGCAACACACCTACATGGGTTAACAAGCAGCACTACTCAAGGGGGTATCATGCAGAGCAACAACAACGCCAGGCAGCACGTCACAACAGAGTGTCCGGTAGCACCATCCAGGAGGATGTCATGTAAGACACCAACAACCCTAACACCCAACACAACCCCATATCGTCAAAGGGGGACAACAAGGCAACCACCTATTGTATCGCCCAACCCTAGCTCAAGGGAAGGAGAGGGATATCGGGCAATAACCCATCCAAGGTTCAGTTCTAACGTCCAAGGTAGACAGATGTCAAGACACCAATCAAAGCACCATATCAACCAATGCCTTTAAGGGATATCGGGCAGCACTACCCATCATGGGTGTCGTGCAAGGCAAGGCCATGACACTCAAGGGTCAATACAAAAGGGAGATATCATCCAAGAGCTCAACTCCTCCAAAAGACATATTGGGCAACAACGGTAGAACAACACCCTATCGGCCAACCAACTCAACATATCGCCCAAACAAAGGATCAGCCTATCGGGTTCCTTATACACGACCAAGGATACCCATCCCCAAAGGCATAACCACCCCATACCGCCCAAGGTACCAACCAAGGGTTCACCCCTAAGAACATGTCGTGCAACTAGGTTATATCATCATCTCAACACTAAGGTCGGCACTTCTATCGGCCAAGGAACCAAAAGGATATTGATCACCACACACTATCGCCCAAGGATACCAAGAGTGTTAGTTCACCTCTCAGCAACCAAGTGATAGGGGTTTTGTGCAACCTCTAGAATATCAGGAAACAAGGGTAGAGCAACATCCTATTGGCCAACCAACTCAACATATCGCCCAAACATCTAGGCTATAGGCTCACCTTTCAACAACTAAGGAGAGAGAGGAGTTTTTCCCAAGCTACTAGAGCATAGGCTCACCTCTCAAGTCCAAGGAGAGAAAGGGGTATTTCTCATGATCCATCATCCAAAGCATGACCTATCGAGCAAAGCACTATATCGTGCAAACACTATATCGGGCAAACACTATATCGGGAAACCTATGCATATCGAGTTGGTCATCTTCAACATCAAGACACCCCTCACCAACATGCACAAGGAAACAAGATAAGGAAAGTAATAAAACGTGACCATTTCCATTAGAATAGATCTCAAGTTCCACATACACAACTATCATAAAGAAGGGTATCGATTTAAAGACAAAAATCATTATATGCAAATATGGAGAGTGAACATAATAGAGATGGTTAAGAGTTTTGTAACCTTCTTAAGAGGATCTCCATGAAAGGCATCAAGCTTCCTGATCCCACATTCCTCACCATGAAGATCATCCATCCAAAGCTCTAAATATGCCTTTGGTACCATCATCATCACCTTAAGAAACAAAAGATGAAGAAGAAGAAGAAGAAGAAGAAGCCATGGTTATGCTTAGCTCAAGAAGAAGTAAAGAGAGAGAGGACCACGGCCTTGCCTACTGTCATCAAGGGTCCATCCATGGCCGAGAGGGGAGGAAGTAGATGAAGAAGAAAGCACAAGGGAAAGCTAGCAAAGAAGCATGACTCACCAAGGTCAGATCTTGAGCAAGAAATCTCCATGGATAAGGAGCTCGGCCTCCCAAGCTCCACGGGGGTTTTCCTTAGCTCCCAAAGCTCCCAAGCTCATCCCATATAGGAAGGGGTAAGAGGTGTCTGAAAAGGATCACTTGGGTAAGGAGGAAGGGAGTTATATACACCAAGGAAGAGAGAGGTAGCAAAGGAAATGTGTCATAACCACATAAATTTAGATGCCACTTGCTCATGCTCTTAACGCCACTTGTTGCCACCCAAACTCCACATGCAAGGACTGGTGATACATTATAGGCTGTGTATCGTGCAGCTGGTCATCTTCCATGGGCGACACACCCCCTAAACGGATACAAACTCCAAGCTCTACCCGATACACTAAAGGAGAAAATCGCACATGTGACATATATGGCATTAAAACAATATAGAGATGTCACTCGCTGTCTAATATCCAAACACGGTGCCCAAACCTGCATCCATGTTCTATATGATGACAAACTGAAGCAAGAAAACTCTATAGAAGATAAATTGCATATTGACCCTCCACTTTGGGTAATTTGCAATTTGCACCAAAACTAGCACATAAAGCACTAGCATCATCCAACCAAGCTCAAACTTGGAACATAGGCCCTCCACAAGGTGCCTCACATCATCATACTCTTTACAATGATGTTAGAGAACTAAAGTCATGCTCTAAATGTGACATATTGCAATATAACCCCTTACCTTGGGTAAATTGCACTTTGGTCCAAAATAAGCAAACATTATTCAAACAACATCCAATCGGGACCAAACTGGAAACATAAGCTTGTCACATCATATCAAAACATCTTGATGGATTAGATTAAGGTTCTAATCACCTTTCTTAAGCAAACCTATAGGGTTAGCCCAAAACGTGGGTCAGGGTCCTTACATTGTGTGTCGGTATATATATATATATATATATATATATATATATATATATATATATATATATATATATATATATATATATAAAAACATGATTTATTACAAAATTATTTAAACAACATGGATTACAATTACATATTGAAAGAAGATTTATAAGACTATGAACATGTATGCTAATAGGATCTTAACACAAAAGGTACAACCTAGACAACTGCTCACGTACCGTCTTTTATCCCACACTAGCTCTAAACCTAAAACATACATGAAATAATGAATCAACACACAAGGTGTTGTGTATGTGGGTAGAAAGATACATACTAATATGCTTGCATAATTGAAATAACTTGAGAAAGAAAGAGTAAAAGAAAACATTGTTTAAAGTGATAATCAGGTAAACACATACTTTTAGATGTCTTTTGATGTGTTTGTACTACTAAGCAGTGTCGCACTTCATTTTTCCCTGTCCCTTGGGCTATGGGGATCAAGTGCTAACCTTATATTCAGAGGAGAGAGAGAGGATGTCACACTTCATTTTTCCCTGCCCCTTGGGCTATGGGGACCGAGTGCTGACCTTATATTTAGAGGAAGAGGGAGAGGATTGAGAGAGAGACCATATATCCACTTAGTAGCTACAAACCATCTATATTCTTTGTTGTTCTTATTGACATGGTGAACATATAATAATTATAGTACATCCAAGCAATATTCTCAAATAAAGACAAGCAATACATCATAGCTATTGCACACAAGAAAACTAGTCATATACTTAGATAAAGCCCACATACATGAGTTCAGAGATTTCTAATCAGTCTTGCTCATCTAGATATCTGGTCATCACTTGGTTAATAACAATTAATGATCATTAATAATTGATCATCATATTATAGGTATTTTAGGTCCAAATTAGGATTTTGACCAAACCTAGGCTTTACTGACTTAGAACGTGTTTATGATATTTTTCTATTGATCAGGAGGTCACCACAAGGGTATGGTCCAATTATCATAATTTTCTAATGCTTTGTTTATTTTCTAGAATTAATATGAGGCTAAAAGCATCTAATTATGAATTAATGAGCAAAGACCTAATATTTTAGCAGTAATATTTAGATCAGAGTCCATAAATTGGTTTCAATAATCATTAGGCTTCTATAAGAATTTTCTAAGAATTAATATCAATTGGATATTGTTTATCTTATTTAATAAACTGTTAAAATGAGCATTATACTCTAAATTAAATATCTTCATTAAAAGTGACTTAAAGGTCTGATATAGGAGTCCAATAAGGTAGAGAACATTTTTTTGAGTCTAGGGATATTTTTTGGGCATTTATTGGCTAAAGGAGGTATTTTTAATCATTTTCTAAGATGGAAATTAATTCTGGATATTGAAAGGGATATACCTTATGTGGGGGGTCCCACCACCGGTGGTGGACGCCTTTCATTAGCCGTACTGGCCCTGGAGAGGGAGGCATGCAGATCTACTTTTGCTTACACTGGCCTAAGAAAACCGGTTGGCCTGAGATTCGAACCGACTTCTTCTCCATCCCTCTTTCTCGATCAGCTTGACGTGAGGCACTACGTTCCTCACAACGCTTCCGTCCCGCACCCCTTCCTTCCCCCTTTGCAGACCACCAATGTTGTTGTGAGCCTGATCTTTGGCAAGCTCTATCTTCAACTCCATATCAGTGGCTAGGTTTCCAGTGGAGAATCTCCTTCATCATGGAAGAAGGGAAATCAATTATTTCTAGGACACCTCTGAGCATCATGTCACTGCCCCTTTACAAATCTTGAATCCTTCAGGACTCCATGCAAACACCATGACGAGGAGAGGGAAGGTTGGATGTGTGGCGTGTGGGTTTTCTACCTATGCACCGCTTGGAATTTGAGTTCCAACAAGGTGCATAGCCTTCATGCCTCTGCCTAGATGCTTCAAGGCTAGCATACCAGATCTGAGATGCCCTTGTATGTTGCGTCGTCAACTATTAGGGAACTAGATCCCCGCCTCTATCCCAGATGATGTCGGCGGTGGTGGTACTGATAGAGGTGAGTTTGGGGTTTTGCTCCACCTTGTTCTTCACCCACATCCATCCAGGAGTGTCATGGCACCTCCATTAATCTAAAACATGGTCCCAATCACACTGACGATGCCTACAACATGCTCCTAGAACCAGGATCCATGTTCGACCATGGAAAGCTCGAGCAGCTTCTATAAATCCTTCTGACACCGACTATAGGGGTTGGGCATAATGGCTAGTTCATTGCATCTATTTTCTGATCCATTCTTAGATCAAGAGGCACCTATCGAGTCCCTTCATCCACAAGGTTGGCACTTGGCTACTACAGCAGTGATGGAGGAAGGAGGAGGAGGTCAAGCCTATTGGTTATCTCTCTTTCCCAACACTCACCAATATCTCTTCCTTCAACCTAGTGTTGTTACTCAATGTTAACGTTGTGTTGTGGATGAAGAGGGATGTGTGTGAGAGGGGAGGATCTCACCCTATAGTCCATGATGCCTGGGTAGTTGGGTTACTCCTGGAGTTGTGGCGGATCCAAAGACTTATCTCCCAACACTCTTAACCACTTGATATGTCTTCCTCACGACTTGGTCTCCTATACACTAGCTTCTATATTGAAAATTCTGGTAAGTGGAGATCTTTTAGATCTATCCAAGGGCCATTAGTGTGCCACACCACCCAGCCTATCACAACTAATAGATTTGTGCCCTGTGTTGATTGGGTTGTCTTATGACATTACGTGGAAAATAAACTTATTTATAACTTATTTAAATCAATAATTCACATCATTATATCTTAATAACCTCCAATAAGGACCTCGAATTATTACCAATTTACACATGGACCCCTTGTCATATAATCTCTCATCTAGCCATGCTTGAGACCAAAATTCTATGCTATGGTCATGTAAGTACATTCCTCAAATAACCTTATAAATAAGTGGTAAACCTTAAATTCAATGCAAATAATTATCAAATCTTGATCCGACTAGTTCATAAAACACTTGTTATGATACTAAACTACATCAAGAGTCATCAAATGACTACTTTATCTCATTGTGACTACTACATTGACTTCTTGGCCACATAAGTACACAAATCATTTAACCAATTCCATTCATCTTATTTGAACACAATTAATGTTCTAATCATCAATTGGGTATCTGGTTCACTCTTTGAGTGAAAAAAGTCATTAATTGGATAACCAATTCTTCTATTTAGTATCAATACTCTAAATGACACACATGGTCTTAAAATACTATATTGGTTATCAAAACCCTAAAATCTGGGTTATCACATTATCCCCATCTTATATGGAATTTCATCCTTAAAATTCAACTAGTCTCATTCTTAAGCTGATATCAAGGAATTTTATGCCTCTAGGCCACCACTTCTAAGTGTCAAGAGTATCATTATTCTAGATTCATCCTAAGTTGTCTTCTTAGGATATTTAAGCATGTAGGGTGTGACCACCCCATCTTATATAGGTCAAAGCATCATTTTTTAAGGAATTGTAGCATCACTTAGTGTCTTAGTCATCACATGACATTATTACATTTTAGGATTTACATCCTCCTAGTCACTTAAGGATAATAATTTTATTCATACATATGAATTTAAGATGGTATGATTCAAGGTTCAATCTTTCACTCCACTAATGCATGTAAGGCAATATCAAGCATCATTTACTATAGTGTTGGCACTTAACATCACTAGTCTAGCTTTATGATCAACATCATATCATAATTTCATCATGAGAGAGGGTCTTAGTTAACATTCTTGAATATTAAGGTTCCACCACATGGTGTAGTTAATTCTCAACTATAAGCTTGAATTTAGAAGGATTAAGGTTGAGCACTATATTGTCATGTAGTATATATGATCCAAAGGGACCTTTGTGTCAAGATCATGCTTTCATAACTTATATCTTTCATGTATGACAGAAGGGGAATGAGAATATACTAGTCCGATCTTATCATGATTTAAACTTGGATATTACATGTATGATATAGGAAGGGAATATAGAATAGGTCAAGCTTATACGAGTGACTCCTCATATATAAATCATCTATATAGCTCAAGTGAGGTTTCCAACATCATATATGGAAAAAAAGAAGAAGAAAAAGAAGGATCAAAATGTATTATTATCTCATGCACAAGGTATTTTACTCTCAGAACTAGAATTTCATATATAACCTCACTTGCAGCTAATGATGAGTTTTACAAACATAAGTCACTCAATCTAGGACCTAACTTCATCAAAGGATTAATCATCTCATCATGATTGAGTCTTATACCCATCACATTTTTTAACCCAACTCTCACATCTAGTATTTATATCAAGAGAGGAATCATGCAAAAAGACTCAACTCATCAAGTCAGGAGTAACCCAACTTAGGATACATCATTTCACATAAATCTCATATTTTTCATATATTTAGGATAGGTCCTATGACCCTCTCCTTGTTGGTCTCACTCTCTCTGGAGTTCACCACGTATCTTGTCCTAACATCAGAGGTCCTCCTTTGTAGAAGAGCTTGAGGCTCATGCATATTCAACTTTATCTTAACTTAGCTTATCTAAAGTAAGAAAAGGGAATGTACTCTCATCATCAAGACTTTATTAGATTATCCAAAACTAGGTTAAAACCTCATATACAACTTAGATTTTTATAAAGAACTTATACCTCATATATCAAATTTATATCAGATCATCCTTGCTTATTTCATCTATCATTCCATTGTCTATCTATCTATCTATCACATATCATGATAAGGCTCTAGACATCTACTCTACAACTACTCTCTCTTCTAGACTAATGTCACCCCCTTTCACTTAGGTTGCATGCATACTAACTACTCTCCAGTATGAGGGACACATTTTTATATTTACATATATATATATATATATATATATTAAATATTATATAGTTTTTCTCTAAAAAAGAAGACTTCAGAAAAAACTATCGAGGCTCGAGCTGATTGGAAAGCAAAACCAAATCAGCAAAATTGAGTGTCCCACCCATAGTCGATAGTTTGGTGTCATGTAACCCAGTAAAATGGTGAGAACATGGTGTAGACTAGTGTAGCTACCCAATACATATGAGCTCTATATGGAAAGGTTTCACACACTTGTCTAAACCTAGTTCTCGAACATCTGGGTTCTAACATAGAGGCTAAGTCAAACATTATTCCTATAGAATAGCTTGTTAAGTTTCTAGGGTTTAATTTGAAAGGTCAAATTTAGTTTTAATTCTCATGGTGAGCAATTGTCAGGTGTAGCTATTGTTCATGCTCTGATACCAACTGTAATGACTCTAGATTCTGCCATCTAGAGACTTAGAAGGCTCGAGAGGACAAACTCAAAAATGTTAGGCAATTGTATCAAAGTGTGTTGTAGAAGCAATTTGCGCATATATGAACATTCAAATTTAATCCATACACCATAACAATCTCAACATTCAACATGTATATATATAATGATTTATTACAAAATTATTTAAACAACATGGATTACAATTACATATTGAAAGAAGATTTACAAGTCTATGAACATGTATTCTAATAGGATCTTAACACAAAAGGTACAACCTGGACAATTGCTCACATACCGTATTTCATCCCACACTAGCTCTGAACCTAAAACATATGTGAAACAACGAATCAACACACAAGGTGTTGTGTACGTGGGTATAAAGATATATACTAATATGCTTGCATAATTGAAATAACTTGAGAAAGAAAGAGTAAAAGAAAACATTGTTTAAAATGATAATCAGGTAAACACATATTTTTAGATGTATTTTGATGCATTTGTACTACTAAGTAGTGTCGCACTTCATTTTTCCTTGCCCCTTGGGATATGCGGACCTAGTGTTGACCTTATATTTAGAGGAGAGAGAGAGGGGGATGTCGCACTTCATTTTTCCCCGCCCCTTGGGCTATGGGGACCGAGTGCTGACCTTATATTTAGAGGAAGATGGAGAGGATTGAGAGAGAGAGAGAGATAGCATATATCCACTTAGTAGCTACAAACCATCTATATTCTTTGTTGTTCTTATTGACATGGCGAAGATACTATAATTATAGTACATCCAAGCAATATTCTCAAATAAAGACAAGAAATACATCATAGCTATTACACACAAGAAAACTAGTCATATACTTAGATAAAGCCCACGTACATGAGTTTAGAGATTTCCAATCAGTCTTGCTCATCTAGATATCTGGTCATCACTTGGTTAATAACAATTAATGATCATTAATAATTGATCATCATATTATAGGTATTTTAGGTCCAAATTAGGATTTTGACCAAACCTAGGCTTTACTGACTTAGAACTTGTTTATGATATTTTTCTACTGATCAGGAGGTCATCACAAGGGTCTGATCCAATTTTCGTAATTTTTTTATGCTTTGTTTATTTTCTAGAATTAATGTGAGGCTAAAAGAATCTAATTATGAATTAATGAGAAAAGACCTAATATTTAGCAGTAATATTCTGATTAGAGTGCATAAATTGGTTTCAGTAATCATTAGGCTTCTATAAGAGTTTTCTAAGAATTAATATCAATTGGATATTGTTTATTTTATTTAATAAACCATTAAAAGGATCATTATACTCTAAATTAAATATCATTATTAAAAGGGATTCAAAGGTCTGATATAGGAGTCCAATAGGGTAGAGAACATATTTCTGAGTCTAGGGATATTTTTTGGACATTTATTGGCCAAAGGAGGTATTTTTAATCATTTTCTAAGATGGAAATTAATTCTAGATATTGAAAGGGATATACCTTATGTGGGGGGTCCCACCACCGGTGGTGGATGCCTTTGATTGGCCGCGCTGGCCCTGGAGAGGGAGGCACACAAATCTACTTTCGCTTGTGTTGGCCGAAGCAAATCAGCTGGCCTGAGATTCGAACTGGCTTCATCTCCATCCCTCTTTCGTGATCACCTTAATGTGAGGCGTTGCGTTCCTCGCAGTACTTCCAATCTCGCACCCCTTCCTTCCCCCTTCGCACACCACCATTGTTGTCGTGAGCCTGATCTTTGGCAAGCTCTATCTTCAAATCCATCTCAGTGGCTAGGTTTCCAGTGGAGAATCTCCTTCACCAAGGAGGAAGGGAGATCAACTTTTGCCAGGGCACCTCCGAGCATCATGTCACTACCCCTTTACAAATCTTGAATCCTTCAGGACTCCATGCGGACACCACGAGGAGGAGCGGGAAGGTTGGATGTGTGGTGTAACGACCCCGTCTCCAGGTAATCCCCACTTAAGGGAGACTGAAAAGTCAGAGCCGTTATGCAATAACCCGGATCAAAGGTTTGACAAATAATCAATAACAATTATCAAATTTACCAACTAAACTAAAAACGGGTACAAAATAAAACTTTGCATACCTTTTTCAAAAACTGGGATATCTACTTCTATCCGCATCAGGAGTCTACTCTAACTAATCCTCCTTTGTACTTTAATTCTTATTTAATTCCACATATGTCACTTTACTGTTTGTTCTTTTCACTTGTACCTAAAACTCCGACAAACAAAATGTCAGTCAGCATATCGAAATATGCCGGTATGTGGGAACAACCAAAATTTTGCAAATATGGATAACAATCTAATTATCACAATCAGGGTAATTAGCAAACTAATTTACATCTTCAATGTGTCATTCTCCACCGCTTTTGCCCTAACCCTGGATTACCCCTCTAGGGTTTCTCTTTTTCCATTGACTTAAGGCCACCTTCTCAATCCTGAGCTTGGTGTCTGGGGGTCACCTCTCATGGTGCCCATCGGTCTACCCTCTTGGGCCTGGCCTTTATGGCATCTTCCATCAGGGTGGCATGTAGATGCGAGAATACACATGTGTTTATAATTTTGATAACCATAGTGACTTTATAATTGCAGTATGAACATTCAAACTGTTTAGTTTCAATCAATGTGATTAACCATCTGAGAAACCTTTGGGAAAACTAATGTGATTAATTGTAATTAACCACATACCTATCAGGTTGTCTTGAGTGTAGAATTAATCTAAAAAATCAAGTAATCCAGAGTAAATCAATCAAGCACAATTCAATCCTGTAAAGAGGAAGTGTAGGGGCAACTTGGTAACTTCATTGGTCGACGCCTTCTTCAACCTCGCGACTAGCAGCTGTTGCGAGGGTGAACTCCTCCGTTGACTCTTAGATCTAGACCTCCTGTGAATGAGCCAACTAGTCAGGGAGCTTCGTCTCCCTCTACCAAACTTGCTCGTGGGTGCAATTGCCTACCAAGGGTGTGCTGTGATCCTCCCCTACTCGCCAGACTCCGGAGAGGTTCACCACTGAAACAGGGTGCAGGTCAGGCTGAAAGGCTCAATCGAAGGTGCGAGGATGATCCTTTCACTCCGCCACGGAGAATAAGCCAACAAAAAGGGATGTTGGTTCCCTCCTTCACCCTCCCTTATATATAGGGTTGAGGTCAGGCTTGCAAGGATTGGGCGTTTCCTGAATCGGTGACCAAACCTAGTTGAACCATAGATGAATCCCTACGGTTTCTTCTCCTAAATGCAATGGGAATCATTGCAAGCTCGTATCCACCCTGGATCACAAGGAAATCAGAGAGGAAAGATTCTCTGTAATCTCACAGAGTCCTAGTCCCAGTGGGACTTAGACGATGACTGATTCCCGTTGGATTAAGATCCAACGGTATGTGTTATCCGCGTTTGATCAAAAAGGAAAATCCTTTTCCTAATTTTGAATAAATCCAATTTTTAGCAATTTCTTAGGAAATTCGTATCTCCCAAACCCTTGCTCCTTTTTAACTCAAATTTTAAGGTAATATTTGTCTTCACATTATCTAGCTATATTCAAAATTTGGGAAACAAATTACAATGAATGAGAAGGTTTACTTCCCACCTAAGTTATCCTTTAATTAATCCAAAATTAATTGGTATTTCTTTTCCCTTTGATATTATTTTGTTATTTCGGTTCCCTTGGACCTCAAGAAATCCTAAAGGCACGAATTACCATATTGGGTAATATTCCTAAGCCTTTTACTTATCCTTTATCTACTTTCTCTTTCTTCTTATTCATTTCTTTAGTAAAATATCACTTTTCAAGGATTTCTCTTTATCTTTCTTTTTATTTCCCTCATTGGCATTCCTTTTATCATTAGGAATCCTTTGGATACGAAAATCCATCAAGGACAACTCAATTATACTTATTTTCCATATTTAATCATTATTTTCAATTTCTTTCTTAATAAAGAAATATCGAATTGATCGTTTCTTCTCTTATTGCTTTATCTTTGAAATTTTGGACTCCTTGGGACCCAAGGAACCCAAGAGGCACGAAATACACCATTGGATTACACTCTATTGCCTTCTAGAGGTTTCTATAATTTTCTTTTCTCCATTTCTTATTAATAATGGAGTTTCTTTTGTCCTTTCCTTGTTATTGGGCCCAATAGCCAATAAAGCCCACAAATTAATCAACAAGGCTATTTTAAATGAAATTCATGCATTCAATCATTATTTGTTCATTTATCTTTATTATGAGAAATTGCATTTCTCACCAAATGAACCCAAAAATTGGGGTTGTAACATCCTTCCCATCTTATAAGAATTTTGTCCTCAAAATTCCATCGAGCAAACAAACACTTCAAGATAAGCCTTTCTTATGTCCATCAGGGCTCCCATGTGGCTTCACCCTTTCCATGGTGCTTCCCAACAACCTTCATCATCTCATATTCTTCCATATGAGTTCTTTCTTACCTTGGTATATCGTACCCTCATAGGTGACTCAGGACATTTCAGCCTCTCAAAAGCTGAATAGGTTCAGGGCTCAACACATGGCTTGGGTACCTCACATAGTTCCCTAGACCAGACATATGGAACTCATGTATCACATTATACATCATGTTATCTTGAGGGGCAAGGCTAAACACAACCATCTCCACCAATCCATCTCAAATGAACCCATATATTGGGGACTCATCTTTCTCAGTTGTAGCTTAGAGGGGTCAGATTTTCACATCACATACTCTCCCACAGTGAACTGCATGTCAGTCTGCTTTGCATCAGCTCATGACTCATGTCACTTCTGGCTCCCTCTCAGCCATTGCACGATCAAAATGACTTCATTTGCATACACTGTAGTTATTTTCTGACCTTCGTGAGGCCTCCTTCACCAACATCATCTTAATGAAGTGGTGACCGACACAACCTCCTTATAGAACTTCTTGCATCTCTATATAGGCTATGGTGGTTAACCTCACATCTTAAGAACTGTCTCTATGTATCACCCTAAATGAGCACACATGCTCTCATTAGACACTCTAGTCTGGATCATACTATCTGTTAGTATGGGGTGATAAACTATACTGACATTGAGTTCTTCATGTATCTACTTCCACCTAATGGAAGTGAACCTTTAGATCCCACTCAAGAACCTTTGAAATCTCATCGTGGTGTAACTAAACCATCTCTCTCTTATAAGTAGTTCATCCCGATCTGTCTCTTAACAGTACTCTTCCTTTCTCTTATCATCTAGGCAAGGCGATATACCATAACCCACATTATATCTTGACCTCCTTTAGTCAAGGGGAGACTTACCACAACATCCATAGTGGTGTACTCCCATTCCCTCTCGGGGACTCTTTATCCTCTATGCCAGAGTACTGGGTTACTGGTGTTTGTCCTTCACCTCCTGTCATGCATGGAAACATGCCACGTGTAACATCACATCAAGCATCCAAAGTGCTACTATCACTTACTATCTTTGAAATATCATTATGTATGGTGGTCTTAAAACCATGATCTCTTGTATGTCATGATTCTTCAAGATTGATTCCTCAGAAACCCTAAACCACTCTCATTAGGATTTTATCACCTTCCTTTCTAAAGAAGTGCATTTGAGGTTCATCCTTTCATTGCATCAAGGCATAGGTTGGCTAACCAAACAACTACCAACTTGATCAAATGATATTGTTGCATCTGAGTGTTAGCCAAACTTATCTTTTTTTCCAACTGGGGGTTATCTTATTAGCCTCTTCTAGCCTCCATCTAAACTAGGCAGCTGTATCTCATCTAGAGCATCCATTTCCACTTCACATCCTTAGGTGTTAGGTAATGTTGAAGATGTACACCTCCATATATTTTACTTATTACCTCATCTCGGCTCTAAGTCTATCTTCATCAAGATAACTCTGAGCTTATTCTCTTGTTTTTTGAACTCAACCTTGTATAACTTGAAAATTCCACATAGCTCATGATAAAATATTCTTACAAGATTATCACCTTAATACTCTTATCGTTTGTACCTATCGTTCACTTCTCCAGGGTATGTTATCGTCTCTTTCCACATACCTCATAGAAACGTTCCAACTCACATCATCTTTATCCTTGGTGTAAGGCATGTGTAGTGTCCTATCTCTCACTCCCATAATAAGAAGAAATAAGCATTTGGCGGCCGTCCAAATACAGAGTTCTTCCTATTCCAAGAGTAGAGATGGTACATCCCACCTTGCCAGTACACCTTCAAATCTAAGTTGAAACGTGCAACTCACGTCTCTACATCACAAACATCATGATATCAGAAATTACTTCCATGGAAAACGGGTCTCGCACCTACTAGGGTTTACACACAATCCTTGGTCGTCTCCTATGGATCTGTAGGGTGTCGGCACTTTTGGGGTCATCCCTCTTCCCTTATGCATCCAGAGAGTGCCCTACTCATCTTCCCTTTGGGTCCCATGAGTTCATGAAGGTGATCAATCTCCTAACCCATTGCCCTTAGACAATGATAGTTGTTACCTCCCGACCCTATGGTCATGTGCAACTAGGGAACTAGGCAACTCCTACTTCCATCGGTCTTATCCCTACCTGACCCTAGGATAGACTTAGGATTCTATCATAGTACATGTTCAATGTAGAACCTTACCCAAGCCTTCATCATCTCTCTCTCTCTGCATTCATGGCTGACTCCCATCCTTTCATAGGGGTTGTGGCAACCTACCTACCTTGGTTGGGCCCCATACTGGTTACCTCCATGGTAACACATCTACATGCACTTAGAGATGATTATCTATGGGTCTACAGGTTCATTCTCATACCATGTACTTTTCACTTAGCTTCTCACAATCCTATGAGACAGCTTTAGGTTTCCACAAAACCCACAAACTGGTACACACCCTACCAAAGGGTCCCTCTCAGGTATAAAGCCTCACAACTGGTTACTTAAACCTCCTCAGGGTCTAAGGCACTCTTTGTCTCATCTCAACCAGTACTCACTTATACCATAGGTACATAGGTACCAGAAGCATTATCCTCTCTCTAGGGTTTGATTCCTCTAAAGGCAACCAAGATATCAGCAGCCTCCAGGGGTCAAGCATAAGGCAACCACTATCATCTACTTAGGTCGCATCATCCTCAACTCCCCATTGTTCCTCATATCTCGGGGTTTTAGGCTTCCAACCTCCTTGTTGGGGTCCTGCTTTCTCTCTCTAGGGTTAACTCCACATCCAGCCATACTACTAGAGGTCCGCTCTCAATGAAGGATCAACCTCACCGGCATACCTCTACGTGGGTGAAGCCTATTCTCAAACTTATGTTTTCTCTTGATTATCCATAGCCCCTTATGCTTATCTCATAAGCCATCCATCCTATCCTTTTTGCCTCAGTTTCAACTTATCGCTCATACTACTAATGTACTATGGGTGCAAGCTATATCCTACTTGCAACAACCCATAAGGTTTCTATAGGTTCTTCTCTAGCCTCATCCATGAAGGAGCTATCCTTCGCTCAAACATGCACGACCCACTCCAGGGTTGGGTCGCCAAAGGTACTAGGTCATCTAACCTCTTATGGCATCCCAAAGGCATGTCCAACCAAACACCCAGTCAACCATGACATCCAACTCATCATATCATCTCACCGCTTAGGGTTAAGGTTAACATCATCCTCAGAGGATGTGCTAGGTCTCTACTTTTAATGGAGGTCTCTACCTCCAAGACTAACTTTCTCTACTCATCCTCCTGACAAGGAGGTCTATCCTCAGGTCTCTCCTGAGGGCAATGACAACTCGTGTCATACGACCTAAGCATGTATCTATTCATTAGTTTGTGCTTAATCTATTAAGCTTATGTCCATGACATCTTATTTACATGCTTTTCATTGATTTGATGGAGGATTCCTTAAACCTTATCAACCTTACCCATACCTCAAGAGGGTGAGGAAAAGAGAGAAAATCCTAATCCTTATAATCCTTAACATCATTTGAGGTGATAAGGGATGAACAAGATGAGAGAGTCCTAAAGGTATCTTATTTTGAGTCAAATCCTGAGACATTGGCTAGGCAGTCACACTAATCCGGGAGTCCTCGTATTCTGACTAGCGGTGCGGAGGAAAATTTTTTCAACTCCCAGATATGATCCTTTTCTAGACACCTCTGTCTTTTAGAAATTCCTCTAATAACTCCCTTGGGTTCTACAGAGTTTGTAAAATTTAATAATTATTAAAGATTAAATAAGGAACCTATGCTCTGATACCAATTGTAATGACCTCGTCTCTCAGTAACCCCCACTTAAGGGAGACCGAAAGGTTAGAGCCATTATGCAATAACTCGGATCAAAGGTTTGACAAATAATCAATAAAAATTATCAAATTTACCAACTAAACTGAAAACTGGTACAAAATAAAACTTTGCATACCTTTTTCAAAAATTGGGATATCTACTTCTATCCGCATCAGGAGTCTACTCTAACTAATCCTCCTTTGTACTTTAATTCTTATTTAATTCCACATATGCCACTTTATTGTTTGTTCTTTTCACTTGTACCTAAAATGCCGACAAAAAAAACATCGGTCAGCATATCGAAATATGTCGGTATGTGGGAACAACCAAAATTTTGCAAATATGGATAACAATCTAATTATCACAATTAGGGTAATTAGCAAACCAATTTATATCTTCAATGTGTCATTCTCCACCGCTTTTTCCCTAACCCTGGATTACCCCTCTAAGGTTTCTCTTTTTCCATTGACTTAAGGCCACCTTCTCAATCCTGAGCTTGGTGCATGGGGGTCACCTCTCATGGTGCCCCATAGTCATGCAACATAGACCACCTTCTCATTCCCGAGCTTGGTGTCTGGGGTCACCTCTCATGGTGCCCATTGGTCTACCCTCTTGGGCCTGACCTTTATGGAATCTTCCATTAGGGTGGCATGTAGGTGCGAGAATACACATGTGTTTATAATTGTGATAACCATAGTGACTTTATAATTGCAGTATGAACATCCAAACTGTTTAGTTTCAATTAATGTGATTAACCATCTGAGAAACCTTCGGGAAAACTAATGTGATTAATTGTAATTAACCACAAACATGTAAAGCTATCTTGAGTGCAGAATTAATCCAAACAATCAAGTAATCCAGAGTAAATCAAGTAAGCACAATTCAATCATGTAAAGAGGACACGGAGGGGCAACTTGGTAACTTCATTGTTCGACGCCTTCTTCAACCTCGCGACCAGCAGCTGTTGCGAGGGTCAACTCCTCTGTTGACTCTTGGATCTAGACCTCCTGCGAATGAGCCAACTAGTCAGGGAGCTTCGTCTCCCTCTGCCAAACTTGCTCGTGGGTGCAATTTCCCGCCAAGGGTGCACCGTGATCCTCCCCTACTCGCCAGACTCCGACGAGGTTCACCACTGAAATGGGGTGCAGGTCAGGATGAAAAGTTGAATCGAAGGTGCGAGGACAATCCTTGCACTCTGCCACGGAGATTAAGCCAACAAAAAGGGACACTGGTTCCCTCCTTCACCCTCCCCTATATATAGGGTCGAGGTCAGACTTGTGAGGATTGGGCATTTCTTGAATCGGAGACCAAACCTAGTCGAACCAGAGATGAATCCATGTGGTTTCCTCTCCTGATTGCAATGGGAATCATTGCAAACTTGCATCCACCCTGGATCACAAGGAAATCGGAGAGGAAAGATCCTCTGTAATCTCATAGAGTCCTAGTCTCAATGGGACTTAGACGATGACTGATTGCCATTGGATTAAGATCCAACGGTCCATGTTATCCGTGTTTGATCAAAAAGGAAAATCGTTTTCCTAATTCTGAATAAATCCAATTTTTAGCAATTTCTTAGGAAATTCGTATCTCCCAAACCCTTGCTCCTTTTTAACTCAAATTTTAAGGGAACATTTTTCTTCACATTATCTATCTATGTACAAATTTTGGGAAACAAATTACAATGGATGAGAAGGTTTACTTCTCACCTAAGTTATCATTTAATTAATCCAAAATTAATTGGTATTTCTTTTCCCTTTGCTATTATTTTGTTATTTTGGGTCCCTTGGACCTCAAGAAATCCTAAAGGCATGAATTCCCATATTGGGGAATATTCCTAAGCATTTTACTTATCCTTTATCTACTTTCTCTATCTTCTTATTCATTTCTTTAGTAAAATATCTCCTTTCAAGGATTTCTCTTTATCTTTCTTTTTATTTTCCTCATTGGCATTCCTTTTATCATTAGCAATCCTTTGGATACGAAAATCCATCAAAGACAACTCAATTATACTTATTTTCCATATGTAATCATTATTTTCAATTTTTTTCTTAATAAAGAAATATCTAATTGATCTTTTCTTCTCTTATTGCTTTATCTTTGCAATTTTGGACACTTTGGAACCCAAGGAAGCCAAGAGGCACGAAATACACTGTTGTATTACACTTTGTTGCCTTCTAGAGGTTTCTATATTTTTCTTTTCTCCATTTCTTATTAATAATGGAGTTTCTTTTGTATTTTCCTTGTTATTGGGCCCAATAGCCAATAAAGTCCACAAATTAATCAACAAGGCTATTTTAAACAAAATTCATGCATTCAATCATTATTTTTTCATTTATCTTTATTATGAGAAATTACATTTCTCACCAAATGAACCCAAAAATTGGGGTTGTAACATGTGGTGTGTGGGTTTTCTGCCTATGCACCGCCTGGAATTTGAGTTTCGATGAGGTGCATAGCCTTCATGCCTTTGCCTAGATGCTTCAAGGCTAACATACCATATCTGAGATTCCCTTAGATGTCGCATCGTCAACTTTCAAGGAACTAGATCCCCGCCTCTATCCCAGATGATGTCGGTGGTTGTGGTATTGATAGAGGTGAGTTTGGGGTTCTGCTCCACCTTGTTCTTCTCCCACAGCCATCCAGGAGCATCACGGCACCTCCATGAATCTAAAACATGGTCTCGATCATGCTGACGATGCCTACAACATGCTCTCAGAACCAAGCTCCATGTTCAACCATGGAAAGATCAAGCAGCTTCTGTAAATCCTTCTGACGCTGATTGTAGGGGTCGGGCATAAAGGCTAGTTCATTGCATCTCTTTTATGACCAAGGCTTAGATCAAAAGGCACCTGTCGAGTCCCTTCATCCACAGGGTTGGCGCTTGGTTGCTACAGCAGCGATGGAGGAAGGAGGAGGAGGTCAAGCCTATTGGTTATCTCTCTTACCCAACACTCACCAAAGTCTCTTCCTTCAACCTGCTGTTGTTACTCAACGTTGCCATTACATTGGGGATGCAGAGGGATGAGAGTGAGAGGGGAGGATCTCACCCTATAGTCCATGATGCTTGGGTAGTTGGGTTGCTCCTGGAGTTGTGGCAGATCCAAAGACATATCTCCCAACACTCTTAACCACTTAATTGGTCTTCCTCATGACTTGGTATCCTATACACCAGCTGCTCTATTGAAAATGCTGGTAAGTGGCAATCTTTCAGATGTTTCCAAGGGCCATTAGTGTGCCACACCACCTAGCCTATCACAACTAACAGATTTGTGCCCCTCTGTTGATTGGGTTGGCTTCGGACATTACGTGGAAAATGAACTTATTTCTAACTTATTTAAATCAATAGTTCACATCATTATATCTTAATAACCTCCAATAGGGACCTCGAATTATTACCAATTTACACATGGACCCCTTGTCGTATAATTTCTCATCTAGCCATGCTTGAGGCCAAAATTCTATGCTATGATCATGTAAGTACATTCCTCAAATAACCTTATAAATAAGTGGTAAACCTTAAATTTGATGCAAATAATTATCAAATCTTGATCTGATCAGTTCATAAAACACTTTTTATGATAATAAACCAAGAGTCATCAAATGACTACTTTATCTCAATGTGACTAATACATTGACTTCTTGGCCTCATAAGTACACAAATCATTTGACAAATTACATTCATCTTATTTGAACACAATTACTGTTCTAATCATCAATTGGGTATCTAGTTCACTCTTTGAGTGAGAAGAGTCATTAATTGGATAACCAATTCCACTATTTGGTATCAATCCTCTAAATGACACACATGGTCTTAAAATACTATATTGGTTATCAAAACCCTAAAAACTAGGTTATCACAGGTCCATTGTTGGCACACAACTTTGTGGCAATCAGGTCTAGCTTCTTATTTAATGCAGAGATGACCTTGGACTCCCCGACACTTTTGACAATTTCCAGAAGCTCTCTCTCATAACCCCATTACTTATTCTTGTACATGTTCTTTAATATCTCATGATAGCGGGTGGGTTTGTTGTTAAGGAAGAAACCTACTCATGCACTGTCAAGAGTGGTTCTCTCTCCCTTATGTAGACTGTAGTAGAAGATCTTTGCCTGCCCCCAACAAATCAATAATGTGATCAGGTACCTTCCACAACATATTTTGGAATCTCTCCCATGCTTCAGAATATGATCCGTCAGCCTATTGTCTGAAAGTATGGATCTTCTTCACCAGGCCATTTGTCTTCTGTGGAGGAAAGTAATGCTCAAAAGAATGTGTCAATCATATGATCCCATGTCTTTATACATTCATCATCGAGATTGTGAAACCTTGACTTTGTGTTGTTTGCCAGAGATTATGGGAATAGTTTCAGATAAATGACAGTCATCGGTATTCTGTCAATGTTGACCATATCAAAGTTCTCAACAAAGTTATTGATGTGTGTCATCGGGTCTTCAAAATTGTGGTCGTGGAAACCTTGGGATTTAACTAAAGAGATCAATCTTGGATTGATATTATAGATACCCACATTGATGGCTTGTCTTTTGATTGGTACTTTTTTAGATGTTTAGGAAGAGGCTTTGATCCTCTCCCATATCATCTGCTCTTCTGCTCCATCACCCATTTCTACTGATCCAGGTTCCTCTGGTGCCTCAGGTCCTTCTGGCGGATATGTTTATGGTGGGGTTCGGTTGAATATGTCTACAGATCTTCCAAATTCCCTTTCTCTTTGAAGGAGTTTTGCTTGACCAAAACCCAAAGAAGACGGATCTCAATACTCATGGGCTCGAGTATGCACCATGCACTAGTACCTTAAAACAACAAAAAGAATTGTCAGCACACGATATTGGAACTAGTAACAATAATGATATTATAATTTAGCTTTGAGTGAAATAGAACTTAAAAAATAAAAGGGTTTGGCCTAGAGTGGCTGACCACAACACTCTAGTGATGGATGTTGTCGCGTGTTTATCATACGTTATATGCAAGTGAACGTATCAAAGGCCTTTTTGAGGATCAAGTCGAACACATGGAAACGTACTCCGGAAGACTATTACTAACTATGATCTAATTAGTTAGGCCGATAAAATAGTTAAATTGGGTTGATTGAATAGAAACTAATGCAGATTCAAAACAAGCTTAAAGATTGAGATAGTTAGATTAAAGAGAATTCCTCGGGACAATGATTTCACCAAAGATAATGTAATGTCCCCGGATTTTCTAAAACTTAATCTGATGTGTGACGTTCAAATTGAAACCCTCACCTCAGTGAGAATCCTAATTTAAACATCCCACACAAGGCTAAGAAGAAGAAAATCAAGGGAGTCAGAAGGAAACAACAGTAGCACATGCACAAGAACAATAATAAAACCATACAACACATGTTCACCATTCAACATATAATTACAACATGAATTGTTACAACATTTGATATGACATATTGAACAGCAAACTTATACATGTACATGTACTACCACTAAACTACAGGATCTTAAGACAACAAGTCCACCTGTACATTAGCTCGCCACACAACTCTCAACTATCCTGGATCTTCAAGAGCATAACCACAACCTAAACAAAAGATTACATGTGGTACACGTCAGCACAATATTCAAGAATATTGTGCTGAGTACGTCTACGTGTCTTTTATATACCTCTCATCATATCTTGGCAATAAGATAAAACTAATATACTTGGCAGTAACAGAAGAATATAAGAAAAGTGTATACTTGCACAAAGATATTCATTACCAAAAGAGAACATATATTTTAAGAACATTTTCCATTATATATCCATGCATTTGCCACCTGAGGGAATAATGCATCATCTCTTCTACCAAAGAGAATGACATGTAAGGTGTTATGATCTACTACCAAAGAGTTAGATCATTGTACAATGTGATATGCTACCAAAGAGAATGATCACTTTCCAGCACTATGCTACTAAATAGAATTAGTGCTTTCATATAATGGAACATATATATTATGTTTGATGTGTTCATAACAATAAGTATGGAAAGCTCAAGCAACATCGCATACAAGAAAAATCATTTCAACCAATACCATATGTCAAGTATTTACTACCATATAACACAAGCATATTGTACAATAAACCAAGTAAGAGGTAATGGCATACCTTCCAAAGAGATATCACAATCTATACCACATTCTCGATGTCAACTACATCCTGGTCAAATCCTGATTAAGACAAGACCACATATCACCATCCGGTTCTCATCTTCATAACCCTAGTTATGTCCATTTTAGGGTTTATCTCATTAGGATATTCCCATCATTACTTGCATTCTTATCTTAGAATTATTTTACTGATGTAATTTTGTAGATTATGATTCATTATCTGAACATTAGGTTCCATATCCCTTTTGTGCACATATTAACCTTAGGTTACATCATTACCTTAGATTAGGGGTTTAAACCATGTAATACGGGTTAACTTCACATAACATGAACTTTATGTATCTAACTTATATCTGACTTACATCTTATCTTCAGATCAGTGATATGAACATACTCTGTAAATTTCACCATTTATTGGGCATGCATTTATTTGTTACCTTTTATTTAGGGTTATTATCCCTAATTAGCCATATTAAGTAAATTATATGCTTTCATGCATCAACATGACCATATCTGATGTCATATGCATTACAAACATGATTATAGAGTTACTGACATTTTTCCATAATTTTATATCATCATTTAATATTTATTACTCAAGAACTAAGCATTACACATCTTACATGATACCACTATGATTTTAGCATAAAAATGCTTATATGATGGTATCATATTATTCTACACATTTTTCTGAGAATTTTGGTTTATTACTTGTATTTTTCTGATGCTCGAGCTAATTTCTATGAATTATACAAGCTTTGAGTATTTACTAAGATGATTTACCTTTAGGCCAATCGAATTGTGCCACGTGTCTATATAGGGGCGCGTTTCTTTTCTTTTTGTGGGCCAGTTCTTTGGTTGAGCCAGACTGATCCAACTGGTTCGTGGGTTCTAAACCTAGTTCAGCCCCTCCCCTTCGCACGGTCTCCACCCGACGCCTCCGTGCGTCGTCTCCTCCACGCCTGGGTCTCCAGAACACATCACCTCTGGCCCCAAACAATACCTGGTTGGTTGACACCGGGGTATCTCGTCTCTTGGGAGCAGCTGCCACCACACAGCTCCACTCTGCTTGGCCGCTCATGCTCGCCACTTGCACAGGCCGCCGCTACAGGGCTTGGCCCTGCCACCTGAGCGAGCATCACCACTGCGAAGGATCATGGGTGAGATCTCCGCCATGTCCTCCTTTCTCTTGCCAGAATCATCCACGACCAACTCCTCTATTCTCCATCATGTTGTCAGCCTCAGATCTCCCGTACGCTACGCATGTGAGTGCTTAGCGCCAGATGCGCGTCTGCGCCTACAACTTCTCAGGTGACATCGTCTGTCCTTCTTCAGTGTATGATAGTTAGCTGGGATCCTCTTCACCGTCGACACTGATGTGGAGCACCCCTCTCTCATTCTCACGTCTCCTCCTCGACGTCAGCCTATGTGAGATGGCCATGTCTGTTCCTGGCTCCGTCGTTGGTCTCTTCCCCAGCAAAGCTCCTCCTCCTAGTCTGGCTATTGGTGTTGCTCTTCGGAGCTCCCCAGTATGATGAGACCTTTTGGTTCTTCTCATTGTAGGTCTGGCACCCTTAGACTCACTACTGGTGTCACTCCGTCATGGATGTCACCACACAATCCTTCCCCGACAAGGAATCCATCTCTTCCACACTCCCTGGGTTTTGTCGTTGCTTAGGTCAGTGCTAGTGGCTTTATGTGTGAACGAGTGGTCTTTGTGGAGAACTGATCGAGCCAAACTAACTGCCAACTTAACGTTACCCTCAACCCATGACCTCTGAGTGATAGATGCGTGGTGGGGGAGTCCTCGTCCACGATTAAGTAACTGTGAGGAGGATTCGTCCAATACTGTATCTTAGCATCCAAGGGCCAAGGATGAATCCAAAGTTGATTGCGGCTTCCCATTTCTCCAAAGGTGTGTGTGACATCCCAAAATCCAAGGCATATGCATGAATCACAATATTACCATTGACTCAAGCCTTTCAAACATATAAACCAATAGTGGTAATAATCTATTGATTTATCTAAACTTCACGAGAAAGGACCACATCTTGCACTTCCTATGATGTACCTTTAATACAACTTTTATGCCAATATAATATTTTTCAACCATCTAATTAAATTCCTCAAAAAGGAATAAAAAGAGAGATCTTAACCATGATATCAACCTCACGTCAACGCACCTATTTTGTCAAGAGCTTGGAACCTTCAATCTAACTCAACCTTATGCATTCACTTAAGTCATTGGATATTTTAGGATTATAAAAGTCCACTCCATCACGTCCTACACATCTTAAAAGAAATTCCTTCCTCGGAATTAAGCCAGAAATCCAGTCTTTACATCATATACATCTTAAAAGAACTTTTGTCCTCGAAAGTAAGCCATACTCATACTTCTAGGGAAAACATTCTCTTACCATCATCCACATGTAGGCACCATTATATGTACAACATAGACAAGAGCTCTAGAACTATATCCAATCTACTGGGGATGTTTTAAAACATCTAGAATGAAACATCACTTCAAGGAAGCTCATACAAGGGTTTAGAAACTCCGGTTATGTCATTACATATCTCATATGTTAGGTTTGCTTCCTTATCTTTAGCCATGAATTAGGGTTCCTTCATCATATTACCATGTTCTAAAGGAGTAAACTAAAGTTAACCCATATGTCAAGGTATCATCAACATTTTATTGAGCTAACTTTTTAAACCATATTTTTCATCATTATTAAGCACTAAGCTTA
This sequence comes from Alisma plantago-aquatica, assembly GCA_963693085.1. Taxonomy (NCBI): domain Eukaryota; kingdom Viridiplantae; phylum Streptophyta; class Magnoliopsida; order Alismatales; family Alismataceae; genus Alisma; species Alisma plantago-aquatica. The sequence continues at coordinate 1,018,175,843 of OY856409.1, read as the reverse complement.
AAACCTCATGTAACATGTTTCATTCACATGATCTCATTTCATTTCTCATAATAAATTGCAAGATTTAATAGTGATTTCATCACAAGGTTAACCAACAATATGACATTATCAACATTATTCATGTACATGGTTAACCATCTATGCATCGATCTCTATTAAACCATTTCTAGATTTCCTTCATGTCATGTCCATATGTCAAATCTCAATATTAGATCACATATTACGGTTGTATTTACATATATTATATCATGGTTGTGCTACACAAACTTATGTGAGTGGCTTATCAAACATATATCAAAACTTCATCTAGTCCAACTAAGGTTATCCTGACTTATATCATGAGGGTAGTTTCATGCTCAGTCTCTCTGAGCTAACTCAACTCTATGAGTATATCATATGTACAAACTATATCTTCCCTCTCGGTCTAGGGTTCTCAGGTATACCTCATTGGCACTTGAGATAGCCTTAGAAGCTCTAGCCACATAAGCACAAACCAAAACATGATACTCTTTCCATAGGTTCTCTACCCTTGAGACATCTTTTCCAAATCTCTCTTATATACACCACTAGATTCCTATGTGGGAAACCACCAACCCGAGCATGAGGCTTCACAGAAACTAACATAGCTACCTCCTCCAGGGTCTTGGGCTCTCTCTCCCCCACCCAGATGGCAGGCACTCATATTGATGTTCACATATACACATATATCCAGCCTCCCTCTATCTCTAGGGTTTGGTCCTCCCAAGGACATCTAGGGTTCAACAAACTATTGGAATCATGCATAAAGCTACTCATCTCAATCACTCAGGAGTAGTCTAGTTTAGGACATATCTTATCCCATATCTTTTAATTCTCATATCTTGGAGTCTAGGTTCTCTGACCTTCTCCCAATGGGTCTCACTCTCTTTGGAGTTAATCCTGAAACTGGTCCTAACACTAGAGGTCCTCCCTTGTAAAAGAGCTTAAGGCTCATGCTGACTCACAACTTGTCTTAACTTAACATATCTTATCACATAAAATAAAGCATACTTGCTTCATCAAGCTTGTCTCAAATCCTCAAATATGAACTTAAGTCCTTAAAGATGGACATAGATCATGATAACCATCTTATGTCATCTATGTAAGACTTACATCATATCATCAAAACTTATATCATCTATTCCATCTAACATATATATCAAAAAGGCTCTAGACATCTAATCTAGAACTACTCTCTCTTCTAGACTGATGTCATTCACTTTCACTTAGGTTGCATGACCACCTCCTACTCGTACATGTGTGGGGACACATTTTTGTAATACATATACATAATAAAATAATATATAGTTTTTCTCCGATAAAACAAGCGTCAGAGAAAACTATCCATGTTTGATCTGATTAGAATCTGAAACCAAATCCATAAACGAGTGCCCCACACATAGTAGAGAGTCCAGTGTCATGAAAACTAGTGAAAAGGGTGAGAACAAGGAGTAGATTAGTGTAGCTACTCTAGACAACATGTGCAATGTGTCTAGGGTTTCTCTTACATAATTTCCAAATAGTGCAACGTCCCATACCACTGTACTATAAGGAAAGAACAACATCTAAGGACTTGCTACTCAACAAGCACCAGTCTAGACCTAATTCTCGGACATCTAGGTGCTAACCTGGAGGCTACATCAAATCTAGTCTCTAAAAAATGACTAATCTAACCCTAAAGATTTATTTTAAGTTCATGGTTCTTTAGTTCGAGTTGCATAATGAGAAAATGTTAGGCTTTGCTATTGTTCATGCTCTGATACCACTTGTGACGTCCCCGGATTTTCTAAAACTTAATATGATGTGTGACATCCAAATTGAAACCCTCACCTCAATGAGAATCATGATTTAAACATCCCACACAAGGCTAAGAAGAAGAAAATCAAGGGAGTCAGAAGGAAACAATAGTAGCACATGCACATGAACAATAATAAAGCCATACAACACATGTTCACCATTCAACATATATTTACAACATGAATTGTTACAACATTTGATATTACATATTGAACAGCAAACTTATACATGTACATGTACTACCACTAAACTACAAAATCTTAAGACAATAGGTCCACCTGTACATCAACTCGCCACACAACACTCAACTATCCTGGATCTTCAATAGCATAACCACAACCTAAACAAAAGATTACAATTGGTACACGTCAGCACAATATTCAAGAATATTGTACTAAGTATGCCTACGTGTCTTTTATATACCTCTCATCATATCTTGGAAATAAGATAAAACTAATATACTTGGCAGTAACAGAAGAATATAAGAAAAGTGTATACTTGCACAAAGATATTCATTAGAAAAAGAGAACACATATTTGAAGCACATTTTCCATTATATATCCATGCATTTGCCACCTGAGGGAATAATACATCATCTCTTCTACCAAAGAGAATGAGATGTAAGGCCTTATGATCTACTATCAAAGAGTTAGATCATTGTACAATGTGATCTGCTACCAAAGAGAATGATCACTTTCCAGCACTATGCTACCAAAGAGAATTAGTGTTTTCATATAATGGAACAGATATATTATGTTTGATGTGTTCATAACAATAAGTATGGAAAGCTCAAGCAACATCACATGCAAGAACAATCATTTCAACCAATACCATATGCCAAGTATTTACTACCATATAACACAAACATATTGTATAATAAGCCAAGTAAGAGGTAATGGTGTACCTTCCAAGGAGATATCATAGTCTATACCACATTCCCAATGTCAACTACATCCTGGTCAAATCCTGATTAAGACAAGACCACATATCACCATCAGGTTCTCATCATCATAACCCTAGTTATGTCCGTTTTAGGGTTTATCTCATTAGGATATTCCCATCATTACTTGAATTCTTATCTTAGAATTATTTTACTGATGTGATTTTCCAGATTATGATTCATTATCAGAACATTAGGTTCCATATCCCTTTTGTTCACATATTAACCTTAGGTTACATCATTAACCTAGATTAGGGGTTTAAACCATGTAATACGGGTCAACGTCATATAACATGAACTTTATGTATCTAAATGATATCTGACTTACATATTATCTTTAGATCAGTGATATGAACATACTCTGTAAATTTCACCATTTATTGGGCATGCATTTATTTGTTACATTTTATTTAGGGTTATTAGCCCTAATTAGCCATATTAAGTAAATTATATGCTTTCATGCATCAACATGACCATATCTGATGTCATATGCATTATAAACATGATTATAGAGTTACTGACATTTTTCCATAATTTTATATCATCATTTAATATTTATTACTCAAGAACTAAGCATTACACATCTTACATGATACCACTATGATTTAAGCATAAAAATGCTTATATGATGGTTTCATATTATTCTACACATTTTTCTGAGAATTTTGGTTTATTACTTGTATTTTTTTATTCTCGAGCTAATTTATATGAATTATACAAGCTTTGAGTATTTACTAAGATGATTTACCTTTAGGCCAATTGAATTGCGCCACATGTCTATACAGGGGTGTGTTTCTTTACTTTCTATGGGCCAGTTCTTTGGTTGAGCCTGACTGATCCAACTGGTTCGTGGGTTCTAAACCTAGTTCAGCCCCTCCCCTTCGCGCGGTCTCCGTCCGACACCTCTGTGCGTCATCTCATCCATGCCTGGGTCTCCAAAACACATCGCCTCTGGCCCCAAACGATACCTGGTTGGTTGATAACGGGGTATCTTGTCTCTTGGGAGCAGCTACCACCACACAGCTCCACTCTGCTTGGCCGCTCATGCTCGCCACTTGCACAGGCCGCCTCCGTAGGGCTTGTCCTTGCCGCCTGAGCGAGCGTCACCGCTGGGCAGGATCATGGGTGAGATCTCCGCCATGTCCTCCTTTCTCTCGCCAGAATCATCCACGACCAACTCCTCTATTCTCCATCACGTTGTCGGCCTCAGCTCTCCCGTATGCTACGCCTGTGAGTGCTCAGTGTCAGATGCGCTCCTGCGCCTACAACTTCTCAGGTGCCATCGTCTTTCCTTCTTTAGTATATGATAGTTAGCTGGGATCCTCTTCACCGTCTACACTTCTGTGGAGCACCCCTCTCTCATTCTCGCGTCTCCTCCTTGACGTCGGCCTGTGTGAGATGGTTACGTCTGTTCCTTGCACCATCGCTGGTCTCTTCCCCAGCGAAGCTACTCCTCCTAGTCTGGCTATTGGTGTTGCTCGTCGGAGCTCCCCAGTATGCTGAGACCTTTTGGTACTTCTCTTTCTAGGTCTGGTGCCCTTAGACTCACCGCTGGTGTCACTCCGTCATGGATGTCGCCACACAATCCTCCCCTGGCAAGGAATCCATCTCCTCCACACTCCCTGGGTTTTGTCGTTGCTTGGGTAAGTGCTAGTGGCTTTATGTGTGAACGAGTGGTCTTTGCGGAGAACTGATCGAGCCAAACTAACTACCAAGTTAACGTTACCCTCAACCCATGACCTCCGAGTGATAGATGCGTGGTGGGGGAGTCCTCATCCACGATTATGTAACTGTGAGGAGGATCCGTCCAATACTGTTGCTTAGCATCCAAGGGCCAAGGATGAATCCAAAGTGGATTGCGGCTTCCCATTTCTCCAAAGGTGTGTGTGACATCCCAAAAGCCAAGGCATATGCATGAATCACAATATTACCATTGACTCAAGCCTTTCAAACATATAAACCAATAGTGGTAATAATCTATTGATTTATCTAAACTTCACGAGAAAGGACCACATCTTGCACTTCCTATGATGTACCTTTAATACAACTTTTATGCCAATATAATATTTTTCAACCATCTAATTAAATTCCTCAAAAAGACATAAAAAGAGAGATCTTAACCATGATATCAACCTCGCGTCAGCGCACCTATTTTGTCAAGAGCTTGGAACCTTAAATCTAAGTCAACCTTATGCATTCACTTAAGTCATTGGATATTTTAGGATTATAAAAGTCCACTCCATCACATCCTACACATCTTAAAAGAAATTCCTTCCTCAGAATTATGCCAGAAATCCAGTCTTTTACATCATATACATCTTAAAAGAACTTTCGTCCTCAAAAGTAAGCCATACTCATACTTCCAGGGAAAACATTCTCTTGCCTTAATCCACATGTAGGAACCATTCTATGTACAACATAGACAAGAGCTCCAGAACTATATCCAAGCTACTAGGGATGTTTTAAAACATCTAGGGTGAAACATCACTTCAAGGAAGCTCATACAAGGGTTTAGAAACTCAAGTTATGTCATTACATATCTCATATGTTAGGTTTTCTTCCTTAATTTTAGCCGTGAATTAGGGTTCTGTCATCATATTACCATGTTCTAAAGGAGTTAACTAAAGTTAACCCATATGTCAAGGTATCATCAACATTTTATTGAGCTAACTTTTTAAACCGTATTTTTCATCATTATTAAGCACTAAGCTTAAAACCTCATGTAACATGTTTCATTCACATGATCTCATTTCATTGCTCATAATAAATTGCAAGATTTAACAGTGATTTCATCACAAGATTAACCAACAATATGACATTATCAACATTATTCATGTACATGGTTAACCATCTATGCATCGATCTCTATTAAACCATTTCTAGACTTCCTTCATGTCATGTCCATATGTCAAATCTCAATATTAGATCACATATTATGATCGTATTTACATATATTATATCATGGTTGTGCTTCACAAACTTATGTGAGTGTCTTATCAAACATATATCAAAACTTCATTTGTCCAACTAAGGTTATCCTAACCTATATCATGAGGGTAGTGTCATGTTCAGTCTCTCTGAGCTAACTCAACTCTATGAGTATCTCATATGTACAAACTATATCTTCCCTCTCAATCTAGGGTTCTCAGGTATACCTCATTGGCACTAGAGATAGCCTTAGAAGCTCTAGCCACATAAGCACAAACCAAAACATGATACTCTTTCCATAGGTTCTCTACCCGTGAGACATCTTTTCCAAATCTCTCTTATATACATCATTAGATTCCTATGTGGGAAACCACCAACCCGAGCATGAGGCTTCACAGAAACTAACATAGCTACCTCCTTCAGGGTCTTGGGCTCTCTCTCCCTCACCCAGATGGCAGGCACTCATATTGATGTTCACATATACACATATATCCAGCCTCCCTCTATCTCTAGGGTTTGGTCCTCCCAAAGACATCTAGGGTTCAACAAACTATTGGAATCATGCATAAAGCTACTCATCTCAATCACTCAGGAGTAGTCTAGTTTCGGACATATCATATCACATATCTCATAATTCTCATATCTTGGAGTCTAGGTTCTCTGACCTTCTCCCAATGGGTCTCACTCTCTCTGGAGTTAACCCTGAAACTGGTCCTAACACTAGAGGTCCTCCCTTGTAAAAGAGCTTAAGGCTCATGCTTACTCATAACTTGTCTTAACTTAACATATCTTATCTCATAAAATAAAGCATACTTGCTTCATCAAGCTTATCTCAAATCCTCAAATATGAACTTAAGTCCTCAAAGATGGACATAGATCATCATAACCATCTTATGTCATCTATGTAAGACTTACATCATATCATCAAAACTTATATCATCTATTCCATCTAACATATATATCAAAAAAGCTCTAGACATCTAATCTAGAACTACTCTATCTTCTAGACTGATGTCATTCACTTTCACTTAGGTTGCATGACCACCTCCTACTCGTACATGTGTGGGGACACATTTTTGTAATACATATACATAATAAAATATTATATAGTTTTTCTCCGATAAAACAAGCGTCAGAGAAAACTATCAATGTTCGATTTGATTAGAATCAAAAACCAAATCCATAAATGAGTGCCCCACACATTGTAGAGAGTCCAGTGTCATGAAAACTAGTGAAAAGGGTGAGAACAAGGGGTATATTAGTGTAGCTACTCTAGACAACGTGCGCAATATGTCTAGGGTTTCTCTTATATCATTTCCAAATAGTGCAACGTCCCATACCACTGTACTACAAGGAAAGAATGACATATAAGGACTTGCTACTCAACAAGCACCAGTCTAGACCTAGTTCTCAGACATCTAGGTGTTAACCTAGAGGCTACATCAGATCTAGTCTCTAAAAGATGACTAATCTAACCCTAAATATTTATTTTAAGTTCATGGTTCTTTAGTTTGAGTTGCATAATGAGAAAATATTAGGCTTTACTATTGTTCATGCTCTGATACCACTTGTGACATCCCCGGATTTTCTAAAACTTAATCTGATGTGTGACATCCAAATTGAAACCCTCACCTCAGTGAGAATCCTGATTTAAACATCCCACACAAGGCTAAGAAGAAGAAAATCAAGGGAGTCAGAAGGAAATAATAGTAGCACATGCACATGAACAATAATAAACCCATACAACACATGTTCACCATTCAACATATAATTACAGCATGAATTGTTACAACATTTGATATTACATATTGAACCACAAGCTTATACATGTACATGTACTACCACTAAACTACATAATCTTAAGACAACAGGTCCACCTATACATCAACTCACCACACAACTCTCAACTATCCTCGATCTTCAAGAGCATAACCAAAACCTAAACAAAATATTACATGTGGTACACGTCAGCAAAATATTCAAGAATATTGTACTAGGTACGCCGACGTGTCTTTTATATACCTCTCATCATATCTTGGCGATAAGATAAAACTAATATACTTGGTAGTAACAGAATAATATAAGAAAAGTGTATACTTGCACAAAGATATTCATTAGCAAAAGAGAACACATATTTTAAGCACATTTTCCATTATATATCCATGCATTTGCCACCTGAGGGAATAATACATCATCTCTGCTACCAAAGAGAATGAGATGTAAGGCCTTATGATCTACTACCAAAGAGTTAGATCATTGTACAATGTGATCTGCTACCAAAGAGAATGATCACTTTCCAGCACTATGCTACCAAAGAGAATTAGTGTTTTCATATAATGGAACATATATATTATGTTTGATGTGTTCATAACAATAAGTATGGAAAGCTCAAGCAACATCGCATACAAGAACAATCATTTCAACCAATACCATATGCCAAGTATTTACTACCATATAACACAAGCATATTGTATAATAAGCCAAGTAAGAGGTAATGGCATATCTTCCAAAGAGATATCACAGTCTATACCACATTCCCAATGTCAACTTCATCATGGTCAAATCTTGATTAAGACAAGACCACATATCACCATCAGGTTCTCATCATCATAACCCTAGTTATGTCCATTTTAGGGTTTATCTCATTAGGATATCCCCATCATTACTTGCATTCTTATCTTAGAATTATTTTACTGATGTCATTTTCCATATTATGATTCATTATCTGAACATTAGGTTCCATATCCCTTTTGTGCACATATTAACCTTAGGTTACATCATTAACCTAGATTAGGGGTTTAAACTATGTAAAATGGGTCAACTTCACATAACATGAACTTTATGTATCTAACTGATATCCGACTTACATCTTATCTTTAGATCAGTGATATGAACATACTCTGTAAATTTCACCATTTATTGGGCATGCATTTATTTGTTACATTTTATTTAGGGTTATTAGCCCTAATTGTCCATATTAAGTAAATTATATGCTTTCATGCATCAACATGACTATATCTGATGTCATCTGCATTGTAAACATGATTATAGAGTTACTAACATTTTTCCATAATTTTATATCATCATTTAATATTTATTACTCAAGAACTAAGCATTACACATCTTACATGATACCACTGTGATTTAAGCATAAAATGGCTTATATGATGGTTTCATATTATTCTACACATTTTTCTAAGAATTTTGGTTTATTACTTGTATTTTTCTGATGCTCAAGCTAATTTCTATGAATTATACAAGCTTTAAGTATTTACTAAGATGATTTACCTTTAGGCCAATCGAATTGTGCCACATGTCTATACAGGGGCGCATTTCTTTGCTTTCTGTGGGCCAGTTATTTGGTTGAGCTGGATTGATCCAACTAGTTCGTGGGTTCTAAACCTGGTTCAGCCCCTCCCCTTCATGCGGCCTCCGCCCGACGCCTCCTTGCATCGTCTTCTCCACGCCTAGGTCTCCAGAACATGTCTCCTCTGGCCCCAAACGATACCTGGTTGGTTGACACTGGGGTATCTCGTCTCTTGGGAGCAGCCGCCACCACACATCTCCACTCTGCTTGGCCGCTCATGCTCGCCACTTGCACAGGCCACCGCCACAGGGCTTAGCCTTGCTGCTTGAGCGAGCATCACCGCTGCGCAGGATCATGGGTGAGATCTCCGCCATGTCCTCCTTTCTCTCACCAGAATCATCCACGACCAACTCCTCTATTCTCCATCATGTTGTCGGCCTTAGATCTCTCGTACGCTATGCCTGTGAGTGCTCAGCGCCAGATGCGCGCCTGCGCCTACAACTTCTCAGGTGCCATCGTCTCTCGTTCTTCAGTGTATGATAGTTAGCTGGGATCCTCTTCACCGTCGACACTGTTGTGGAGTGCCCCTCTCTCGTTCTCGCATCTCCTCCTCGACGTCAGCTTGTGTGAGATGGTCATGTCTTTTCCTGGAATCTTCATTGGTCTCTTGCCCAGCAAAGATCCTCCTCCTAGTCTGGCTATTGGTGTTGCTCGACGGAGCTCCCCAGTATGCTGAGACCTTTTGGTTCTTCTCTTTGTAGATTGGTGCCCTTAGACTCACTGCTGGTGTCACTCTGTCAAGGATGTCGCCACACAATCCTCCCCCAGCAAGGAATCCATCTCCTCCATGTTCCCTGGGTTTTGTCGCTGCTTGGGTCAGTGCTAGTGGCTTTATGTGTGAATGAGTGGTCTTTGCAGAGAACTGATCGAGCCAAACTAACTGCCAACTTAACGTTACCCTCAACCCACAACCTCCGAGTGATAGATGCGTGGTGGGGGAGTCCTCATCCATGATTATGTAACTGTGAGGAGGATCTGTCTAATACTGTTGCTTAGCATATAAGGGCCAAGGATGAATCCAAAGTGGATTGCGGCTTCCCATTTCTCCAAAGGTGTGTGTGACATCCCAAAAGCCAAGGCATATGCATGAATCATAATATTACCATTGACTCAAGCCTTCAAACATATAAACCAATAGTGGTAATAATCTATTGATTTATCTAAACTTCATGAGAAAGGACCACATCTTGCACTTCCTATGATGTACCTTTAATACAACTTTTATGCCAATATAATATTGTTCAACCATCTAATTAAATTCCTCATAAAGGCATAAAAAGAGAGATCTTAACCATGATATCAACCTCACGTCAACGCACCTATTTTGTCAAGAGCTTGGAACCTTTAATATAACTCAACCTTATGCATTCCCTTAAGTCATTGGATATTTTAGGATTATAAAAGTCCACTCCATCACATCCTACACATCTTAAAAGAAATTCCTTCCTCAGAATTAAGCCAGAAATTCACTCTTTTACAGATAACATTGCAATTAACTTCACACACTACTATTTATTACCCATTTCCTTGGTTAAGGAGCATGTAGTGACAACTACCCACTCCCACAATGTAGTTCACTACCTATTCTAATGTCAATCCCATTTCCATAGTAATTGGTTGATTAGTTAGGTGTTTTACAATTATCTCTGGGTTTCTCCTCCTATTTATTCTCCACCTTTCCCAAGGGGTACAAGAAGCGGGTAAATCTGTGCTTTTCCAACTCTTAACCTCTCTTCCAAAATTATTAAGGGTCTGATAATCATCTATAGTGATCAAGCATAAACTGAACAAGACAATTTCATAGATTTATATCCAGAACATAGGGATAATGATGATATTAATGCATGGAAATCAATTACTATGCATATCCGAGCTACTCCCAGATCCTAAGGAATCAAGGGGTTTAGCCTCACTTGGTTTTCATTGAGGAATACATGGTGGAGAAATAGAAAAATGTGGGAAATATTAGAAAAACTAAAGTAACCCTAGAGAATGGCTGATCTGGATGATCCCCTATGTCGTACATGCAATATGTTGTCTTTCTGCTGCAGATTCACCCTCTGGAGGTGCTCGGATCATCCAGGGTGAAGCCTTTGGTTCCTTGTTCTTCTCTGGTCTCTCTCCGGTGTCATGTAATGAAAAATGACTGCCTCCTTAGGTCTGGTTGAACTCCCCTCAAGTCCTATGAATCACTTAAGGTCCGAAATAATGCCAACTGTTGGATTAGAGTGCTATCTTCAGATTGTATGATCGGGCAGACTCAATAGGACCGACTACAAAGTCGATAGTATTGAGTTTTTAGGATAACCGTTATTCATCACAATGTCGGTACTATCAATTTGTCTTGATAATACTGAGTCTTTAGGTCTCTCGAGCACTGCCTCCCTAATTCCATCCCGGTAGTATCGAGTTTGTGGACTCAGTAGTACCGAGTTTCCTCAATTAATTCTTGTACTTTACTGGCGTGGTTTTAATACTACTGACTTTGGGTGTCGAAAGTATCGAGTTCGGGTGAATCTTCTGGTCTAGTACTAACGTGAAGCCGGTACCATCGACTTTTGGTGTCTGTAGTACTGAGTCTGTGAAGCTTAGTTGTACTTGAAATTCCATAAGAACGTGGATAAGTATTCAGGATAAATATTAAACCATTTTAAGCCGTAAAAATCACATGATAGAATAGGCCATTGATAGCATTTCATGTATAATTAATCAAATAAATGACAAATCTACACATAAAATCAAGGAAAACATGCCTGTGAAAATGATTAAAAATCCATGCATCATATGGAACAAAGCAACTCAAGGAGTCCAAGATCTACATGCTCAAGGGTCTCCTTGAAAACTTCAAGATGGGCGAGAAGGAGAGAGTGGTCGAGATGTACACAAGGCTCAACAACATCATCAATGGACCTTTCTTCCTTGGGCCACACCATGGATAGAGGTACCATCAACTCCAAGATTCTAAGGTTTCTCCCCAAGAGATGGGAATGCAAGGTGAGTTCTATTTAAGAGGTTAGATCTTGGTGACATTGCCACCGAAGATCTCATTGGCAATCTTCAAACTCATGAACCAAGACTTGATAAGAAAGAGGAATATGACAAGCAAGAAGACAAGAAATTAAAGAAGATCAAAGATGGTTCTTTCAAAGTTCAAGTGGAGGCACTTGTTCTCCATCAAAAACTTGCTTGTTGGTCCTCTCCTCTTTCCTCAAGTGAAGATGAAGCCTCGAGTGATCATGAAGCAGACTACTCAAAGGGAAAGCACTTCAAAGGAAAGTCATCCTCCTCTACTCCAAGGTGCTATGAATGTGGGAAAAAGAGGAACTGCAAGAATGAATGCTCCAAGGAAAAGAAGTCCTACCAAAAGAGCAGTTCCAATAAAAGGGAGGACTACAAGAAGGATGGCAAGGACAAGAAGAAGGACAAGAAAGAAAGAAGAATCAAGGATGAAGCTCATGCTGCATAGAAAGAGTCTCCTTCTAGTGATTGCATCTTCAATGAAGGAGAATGCCATATTTCTCTCATGGCCTATACAAGTGAAGACATTAGTGAGGTAAGTGAGGTAAGATTAAATGAGTTATCAAAAGAATCTCTCTTTGATATGCTTACTTCTTATTCTCAATGCAAGTCTAAAAAAAATATGTTAGGGAAGATCATAGATGATTTGTATGCTAAGATTGATTTGCTTGAGCAAAATGAGAAATCACATCTTGATAGTGTTGATTCTTTGCAAGGTGAAATATCTTGATCTTGAGGTCCAATACAATGGAGTTGAAGTAGAGAATAGTATCTACCATAAGAACATCAACAGTCTTAAGGATAAAAACCAAACCCGTCTTAATGAGCTTGTCTTGCTTAGAATTGAAAATGATGATCTTAGACATGTTTATGATGATATTAAAATGAAAATAGGATTTATCTTGATGAGCTTGTCTTGCTTAGAACTGAAAATTCTAGATTTCTTGCTAAAACCAATGATTTTTATTCTAGACCTTTCTTACTAAGTAATGAAGTAGCTAGTCCTTCTTTAGAAAAAAGATTCTTATCTTACTATAGCCCTCTGATTGGAGGTTGAATTCATGCACCAGATGATCTTACTAGCTTATCTTCTACTATCATTACTCTAAGTGACGATAATCACAAACTTAGAGATTCCTTGTAGAAATTCCTAAAAGGGAAAAAGTCCCTCGATGAAGTTTCATATCACTCTACCAAACAAGTTGGTACTAGTGGTTTGGGATATGTAGGGGGAGATCCAAAGAGAAAGAGCAAGGGAAGGGTAATCAAAAGAGAAAGGAACCTATTTTCTTCCATGGAGAGTCATCCAGCTCTAAGAACCCTATGGTTTGTCTGCATTGCAAAGTGATTACCATTACTCTACTTATTGTCCTTATAGAGATAAGGGGATCAACCCAAAGATGAAATGGGTCCCAAAGCTAACTTTGTATCCCAAGTTTTAAGTAGGGAACTGACATCTTTGTTTCTTGTGTGTAAAAGAAAAATGGATTGTTGATGGTGGTTTCTCAAAGCATATGACGTGAAATCAGCTACTTCAACAAGTTCACTAAAAAGAAATGAGGATCGGTGACAAAGTTAAAGTGATAGGTGAGGGTGATGTAGGCGATTCACTATGTATCAAGAATGTTCTTGTTGTGGATGTCCTGCATCACAATTAATTAGTGTTAGCCAGTTATGTGATAATGGTGATCTTGTTCATTTTACCTTACTTGAATGCTTGCTTCTAGACTCCCTTTCCTATAATGTTATATATAAGGGCACTAGAAATGGTAATCTCTATATTATTGTTCTTGACTCTATTAAGCCTATTGTTGGTAGATGCCTTATTAATTTGAATGATATATCTTTGTGACATCATAGGCTTGGTCATGTAAATATGCATCAATTGAAGAATTTGAGCAAAAAGGAATTGGTCAAGAGACTTCCTAAATTGGATTTTGAGAAGGATGAGGAATGACAACCTTGTACCCAAGGAAATAAAACAAAATCCTCCTTTAAATCCTAAGGAGTCCTTAGTACCAAAAGATATCTTGAACTTCTTCATATTGATCTATTTGGACCAATGAGAACTCAATCGCTTCATGGTAGCAAGTATTGCCTCATGATTGTCAATGACTTTTCTCGTTATACTTGGACTTTCTTTCTTATTTCAAAATGTGATACTCTTTACATTTTCTCGACTTTTTATAAACAAGTTGAAAACAAAACTTGTTGTCGGATCATCTCTATTTGTAGTGACCATGGAGGAGAATTTGAAAATTACTTGTTTGAACATTTTTGTGAGGAATCCGGGTATGCACACAACTTTTCTTCACCCCATACACCTCAACAAAATGGGGTTGTAGAGAGAAAGAATAGGTTGTTATAGGAAATGTCTAGGACCATGCTTCTAGCATATGATACTCTAAAGAAGTTTTGGGCCGAAGTTGTTAACACTTCATGTTTTGTGCTAAATTGGGTTTTCACTCATCCATCTTTAAATAAAACCACCTATGAGTTATGTCATGGTAGAAAGCCTTCCATGGATTACTTTCATTTTTTGGTTGTCCTTGTTTTTTTAACACCAAGGATCCCCTCGATGAGTTTGATCAGAAATCTTACAAGGTTTTCTTTCTTGTCTATAGAACTACAAGTATAGCATATAGAGTATTTAACGTTAAATTGTCTAAAGTAGAAGAATCTATCAATGTTAAATTTGTTGAAACTAACACCTATATTTCCAAGAATATTGTTCATGATGATTTTGTTGATGAGGTGATCCCTCAGTTGAAAGAACTCAACATTGTTGATAAATGAAAAGAGGTGATGGTTTATAAACTAGAGAAAGAAGAAGAAAAGAAGGATCCAAATCCCTGGTTCACCGAGAATCATCCAAAAGAGCTCATCATAGGCAATCCTTTTGAAAGGGTGAAATGCATTCAATAATGAACAAGATGGTAGCGCCTTCATCTCTCAATTTGAGCTAAATAATGTCAAATAAACTCTTGGGGATGATGAATGGATCCTAGACATGCAAGAAGAGTTAGAGAAGTTTGAAAAGAACAGAGTGTGGACCCTAGTGCCAAGACCAAATGATAGGAAGATCATTGGTACCAAGTGGGTCTACCTCAATAAGATAGATGAAAGTGGTAAAGTGGTAAGAAAGAAAGTAAGGTTAGTTTCTCAAGGCTACAATCAACCGTAAGGTATTGATTTTGATGAAACTTATGCACGTGTTTCTAAACTTGAGTCTATTAGAATGTTACTTGCCTTTGCTAGATACAAGAATTTCCTACTTTATGAAATGGATGTTAAATGTTTATTTTTGAATGGTACAATTGAGGAGGAAGTCTATGTGGTTCAACCTCCCTAATTTCAACATGATAAATTGCCTAACCATTCTTACTTGCTACAAAAAGCTCTCTATGGACTCAAACAAGCCCCTAGACCTTGGTGTGAGAAACTAAAGAACTTTTTGCTAGACAATGGTTATATCATGAGCAAATTTGATTCTACTCTATTTCTAAAACACACTTCTAGAAAAATTTTGAACATTCAAAGTTATGTCAATGACATCATTTTTGGTGAAGCTAATCTTGATCTTTGCAAGGAGTTTAGTTCTCTTATGCAGAGTGAGTTCGAGATGAGAATGATGGGGAAGCTTATTTTCTTCCTAGGCTTTCAAATAAAGCAAACCAAGCAAGTACTAGTGAACTTCTTAAGCACTTTGGGATGGAGAACACCAAGTCGATGGACATCCCCATGTCAAACACTGCCAATTTTGATAAAGATGAAGAATGTCAAAAAGTGGAGGAGAACCTCTATAGAGGTATGATTGTAAGTTTATTATACTTAACTATCTCTAGACCTGATATAATGTTTAGTGTTGGCTTGTGTGCTAGATTTCAATCAAGCCCTAGAAAATCTCATCTTATAGCCGTTCTAAGGATTTTGAGGTATCTAGCTAAAACTCAAAATTTTGGACTATGGTATCCTAAGTCAAGGGACTTTACTCTTACTACTTAAAGTGATGTCAATTATGTAGGGTGCTTGATTGATAGAAAGTGCACAAGTGACACTTTCTTCCTCCTAGGACAATGCTTGGTTTATTGGTTCTCTAAGAAATAAGACATAATGGCTCTCTCAACTACCGAAGTTGAATACAGTGCAGTTAGGAGTTGTTGTGTCCATGTCCTATGGATGAAGCAAATTCTCCAAGACTTTAACATTCAATATGATGCTTCTCCTATCTGTTGTGACAATACTAGTGCCATAAATATTTTTTACAATCCTATATTGCATATTAGAGTTAAACATATAGAGTTCTTCCACCACTTCCTTATTGATGACATTGCCAAAAAGGATATTTATATCACGCATCTGGACACGAAGAATCAACTTGCGGACATTTTCACAAAATCTCTAGCTAGAGAGAAATTTACCTTTATTAGGTTAAAACTGCTTATTAATGCTCATGATGATATTGATATGCCTTCTAGCTAGTTGTTCTCACACCTATATGTTCTTGTTCATGTTTTTCTCACCTAATGCATGCTAAATGCTAAATTTGCCTAGTTTTAATGTCTTATTTTGCTTGTTTTGGTTTTTTTTGCAAATGCATGTTTTAATGTGAATTGGTAGCCAATGAAGAATGGAATGTGACTAAATATGTTTAAAGTTCATGAAAATCTAGAAAAATAAATTTATATAGAACTCTAGTTGACTAGAATTAAATTTCTTATCTTTTGGACCGACTGATCAATCGGTCGAGTTTGACCTGGTAGAAGCTCGACTGATCCCTAGATGAGGACTAAACTAAAATGGAGTATCGGTCGAGTTCACAAAACACAAAACTCGACAGACAACACTGCTGGATGAAAATTATAAAAGTTGTCGGCTGACTTTTCTCCCTCTCAACTAGATAAAGTTGATTGATATCCACTATCTAGCGTTTATCCTCCAACCATAGGGCTAACCCAACCTCTCCTACACTCTTCCTAGCCCCGTATCAGCCTTCCTTTCCTCCCCCAACCTTGACCTAGGTGGTTAGGTGTAACATCCCAGGATTTGAGGCATTAGATAGAATGATCTAAAAAGGAATTATTAGACTACCCATATCACTAAGGTGCACCTCTTTTTTAGGAATTCAATCACTAAGAACTCCATAGTTAAGTGTGCTTGGCTTTGAGTAGTACTAGGATGGGTGATTAGTCAGGAAGTTGATCCTGGCTTGCGTGTGAGTGTGGAAAAAGTGCCTTGATAAGGCTAGTGGCGGTCAGTGGGGCCAGTCGTCATTCCTGAAACTCTACTAGAGTCTTGGGCAGTGGGCCCAGGTGTTACAAATGGTATCAGAGCCACTTCCCCTCCAGTAGGTGGGGCCCATATGGGCATGTGGCATGCCAGTCTTGAGCTGTGTGGTCCAGGCATGTTGGAAAGGGTTGTCCATGGTTGACGTAGCCACCCTTGCGCTGGTATTCTGTGATCGGGAGCTGGGTGTCCATGGGCCATTCTGGGTCTGTACTAAAATGGAGAAATATTATGAGGCCATATAGTTGAGCCTTGACGAGGATGTCAAGAGTCTAAGTGGGGGAGATTAGAACATCCCAGGATTTGAGGCATTAGATAGAATGATCTTAAAAGGAATTATTGGACTACCCATATCACCAAGGTGCACCTCCTTTTCAGGAAGCCCATCACTAAGAACTCCATAGTTAAGTGTGCTTGGCTTGGAGTAGTACTAGGATGGGTGACCAGTTGGGAAGTTGATCATGGATTGTGCGTGAGTGTGGAAAAAGTTCCTTATTAAGGCTAGTGGTTGTCTGTGGGGCCAGTCGTCATTCCTAAAACTCTACTAGAGCCTTGGGCAGTGGGCCCGGGTGTTACATTAGGATACATGCTGCTTGCATTTTCTCCTTCACTAGTGGTCTTTTCTTCTCAATCCAACCTCCGTGGCTTCCAACCATAGGAAACGCACCGGACCAACTAGAGTTCCATCCTCCTCCACTACTCCTAGGCATGTCTCTTTTGATAGCACCTCTTTCATATCCACACAAGCCTTGAATAGGTACCAGGAACTCCTTCCTAGGAATCCCTTTCCTTTTTGTGTCTTGTTTGAACCACATTTTCCAACTAGTGAGGTGATAAAAGAGGTTGTTGAGGTATTCAAAGCACACCATCTTAGTGCTTTGTGTGTATAGCATTTATGCTTTACAAATTCCATGTCTAGCACAAAGACAGTCCAAGAATTTTATGCCAATCTCACATCGAACTACAGTACCATCATGCCACCATCTAACACCAAAGTCATCCTAAATTCCATGATTCTCAGAGGATTCCTTGAATACATACTTCAATGGTATTGACTTTGCTAATACATGGATGTCTTCCTATCCTAGCTACCATGACCTGCTTGGCCTTGAAGGCTTCTATAGAAGCTTTGACCCTATTCTTACCCTTCTTGATATTTATAAGTCTTTGAAGAAACCCGACATCCCATATAGGAAAAAATGCATCCTTCCCTCCTCTTCCCTCGATATCAAGAATCATCTTATTGCAATAGTTGTTAACTACAATATCCAACCCAACAAAATTAAAATGGATATTGTAGAGAACACTGATGTAATGTACTTCCTCATGAATAATGTCAGAGTCAAATTCTCTCATTATATTCTTCACCATATGACCTATTTTGACTTAAGGAAGAACACCACCGGTACCCATCCCCCTGTCCCAATTTCATATGTGGTTTGTTTGCTCACCATGTCGTAAAATCTCTTTTCCATGATCTTGAATACAAACCAAGTCAGAGAGGTATTTCTATCAGTGAGACCACTATCAAGAAGTCCTTTGACCCTGCCTCCTCTACCACACCAGGTGACTCCACCTCCACTTAGGCTCCTCCACCTCCTCTTAGACATGAATGCTCCTCTTTTTCAATGTCCAATGAAGCCCTCATGGGATATATGATTCACCAACAGGCGTATAACCTTTAGGTTTAGGTCCACATCCACCATGATTTAGTTTAAATCATGTCACACATGAACTTGTCTTGCGGCCATCCCTATCGTACCTACCAGCCCTATGCAAGTGTTGACTATGCTTCTTATCCATATAGTCAGTTCTACCTGGACCCTTCACCTACAACTTTGTTGTACCTCCTACTTCTGATGGTGGACCTACCCCTATTTCCTCCCACCCAGTTGTCCCTCAATTTCTTGCTTTGCCTCATGGACCTACCTCCGCTCTACTTTCTAAGTTTGATGGGACTTTTATTCCCAACTTTGAGCAAGCTAAGGCTCTGAAAGAGTGTGGCATCTCTAGGGCAGAGAAAAACTATAGTTGGCCTAGTCCTTTCTCCTTTGTTGTTTTGCA